>CM038672.1:381566888-383966888 GCA_021605145.1 Aegilops bicornis | reverse complement strand
TGAAATCGGGGGAGCTCCCTGGGAGCAAGTTGCCCAGCCTCATTATTGGTTTAAATAATGATGAAGATCTAAAAGTGATTGATGTGAATCCTATTAAATCTTTTTTTCCAATATGAATCTTGATAAAGATGGGACTGGAGATGAGTCAACTTCAGTTAAAAGGCATCCCAATGATTCGAAGTTTTTAGATCTTGATGCAAAATTTGATAAAAGTGGGATTGAAGAGGTCGAAACTTTACATAGCAATGAACCCACTATTTTGGATTTCAAGGAATTTAATTATGATAATTGCTCTTTGATAGATTGTATTTCCTTGTTGCAATCCATGTTAAATTCTCCTAATGCTTATAATCAAAATAAAGCTTTTATCAAACATATCGTTGATGCTTTAATGCAATCCTATGAAGAAAAGCTTGAACTAGAAGTTTCTATCCCTAGAAAACTTTATGATGAGTGGGAACCTACTATCAGAATTAAGATTAAAGATTATGAATGCTATGCTTTATGTTATTTGGGTGCTAGTGTTTCCACGATTCCAAAAACTTTGTGTGATGTGCTAGGTTTTGGTGAATTTGATTATTGTTCTTTAAATTTTCATCTTGCGGATTCCACCATTAAGAAACCTATGGGAAGGATCAATGATGTTCTTATTGTTGCAAATAGGAATTATGTGCCCATAGATTTCATTGTTCTTGATATATATTGCAATCCTACGTGTCCTATTATTCTTGATAGACCTTTCCTTAGAACGATTGGTGCAATTATTGACATGAAAGAAGGAAATATTAGATTCCAATTTCCATTAAGGAAAGGCATGGAACACTTCCTTTTTGTTCTTGTTTAGTAATAAATAATTCATCATGCTACCTTTATGATTATGTTTTTTATGTTTTAATTAGTGTTTGTGCCAAGTAAAGCCTTTAGGATCTTCTTGGATGATAGTTGTTTGATCTTGCTGAAAAAGACAGAAACTTTGCGCTCACGAAAATAAATTTAATAAATGACAAAGAGAGATTTTGCGCTGATTATTTTTTAAGTAGATTAATATACAAATTACCCTGGTCATCCTAATTTGGTAGAATTTTTGGAGTTCCATAAGTATTCGAACATTACAGATTGCTATAGACTGTTCTTTTTTTGACAGATTCTGTTTTTCGTGTGTTGTTTGCTAATTTTGATGAATCTATGAGTAGTATCGAGCGGTATGAACCATAGAGAAGTTGGAATACAGTAGGTTTAACACCAATATAAATAAAGAATGAGTTCATTACAGTACCTTAAAGTGGTGGTTTATTTTCTTATACTAACGGAGCTCATGAGATTTTCTATTAAGTTTTGTGTTGTGAAGTTTTCAAGTTTTTGGGTAAAGATTTGATGGATTTTGGAATAAGGAGTGGCAAGAGCCTAAGCTTGGGGATTCCCAAGGCACCCCAAGGTAAAATTAAAGGACAACCAAAAGCCTAAGCTTAGGGATGCCCCAGAAGGCATCCCCTCTTTCGTCTTCGTCTATCAGTAACTTTACTTGATCCTATATTTTTATTCAACACATGATATGTGTTTTGCTTGGAGCTTCTTGTATGATTTGAGTCTTTGCTTTCTAGTTTACCAAAATCATCCTTGCTGTACACACCTTTTTGGAGAGACATGCATCAATCGGAATTTATTAGAATACTCTGTGTGCTTCACATATATCTTTTGAGCTAGATAATTTTGCTCTAGTGCTTCACTTATATCTTTTTAGAGCACGATGGTGGTTTTATTTTATATAAATTATTGATCTCTCATGCTTCACTTATATTATTTTGAGAGTCTTTTAGAACAGCATGGTAATTTTCTTTGGTTATAAAATTAGTCCTAATATGATGGGCATCCAAGATGGGTATAATAAAAACTTTCAAATAACGTGCATTGAATACTATGAGAAGTTTGATTCCTTATGATTGTTTTGAGATATGAAGATGGTGATATTAGAGTCATGCTAGTTGAGTAGTTGTGAATTTGAGAGATACTTGTGTTAAAGTTTGTGATTCCCGTAGCATGCACGTATGGTGAACCGTTATGTGATGAAGTCGGAGCATGATTTATTTTTTGATTGTCTTCCTTATGAGTGGCGGTCGGGGACGAGCGATGGTCTTTTCTTACCAATCTATCCCCCTAGGAGCATGCGCGTAGTACTTTGTTTTGATAACTAATAGGTTTTTGCAATATGTATGTGAGTTCTTTATGACTAATGTTGAGTCCATGAATTATACGCACTCTGACCCTTCCACCATTGCTAGCCTCTCTAGTACCGTGCAACTTTCGCCAGTACCATAAACCCACCATTACCTTCCTCAAAACAGCCACCATACCTACCTATTATGGCATTTCCATAGCCATTCCAAGATATATTGCCATGCAACTTTCCACCATTCCGTTTATTATGCCACGCTCCATCATTGTCATATTGCTTTGCATGATCATGTAGTTGACATCGTATTTGTGGCAAAGCCACCGTTCATAATTCTTTCATGCATGTCACTCTTGATTCATTGCACATCCTGGTATACCGCCGAAGGCATTCACATAGACTCATATTTTGTTCTAAGTATTGAGTTGTAGTTCTTGAGTTGAAAGTAAATAAAAGTGTGATGATCTTCATTATTAGAGTATTGTCCCGGTGAGGAAAGGATGATGGAGACTATGATTCCCCCACAAGTCGGGATGAGACTCCAGACGAAAACAAAGAGGCCATAAAAAAGAGAAAGGCCCAAATAAAAAAATTAGAGAAAAAGAGAGAAGGGGCAATGCTACTATCCTTTTTCCACACTTGTGCTTCAAAGTAGCACCATGATCTTCATGATAGAGAGTCTCATATGTTGTCATTTTCATATACTAGTGGGAATTTTCATTATAAGAAATTTTCTTGTATATTACAATGATGGGCTTACTCAAAATGCCCTAGGTCTTCGTGAGCAAGAGAGTTGGATGCACACCCACTTAGTTTGTTTTTGAGCTTTCATACACTTATAGCTCTAGTGCATCCGTTGCATGGCAATCCCTACTCACTCACATTAATATCTATTGATGGGCATATCCATAGCCCGTTGATACGCCTAGTTGATGTGAGACTATCTTCTCCTTTTTGTCTTCTCCACAACCACCATTCTATTCCAGCTATAGTGCTATGTCCATGGCTCACGCTCATGTATTGCGTGAAGATTGAATAAGTTTGAGAACATCAAAAGTATGAAACAATTGCTTGGCTTGTCATCGGGGTTGTGCATGATTTAAATATTTTGTGTGATCAAGATAGAGCATAGCCAGACTATATGATTTTGTAGGGATAGCTTTCTTTGGCCATGTTATTTCAAGAAGACATGATTGCTTTGTTAGTATGCTTGAAGTATTATTATTTTTATGTCAATATTAAACTTTTTTTTGAATCTTTCGGATTTGAACTTTCATGCCACGATAAATAAAATTACATTGATAATTATGTTAGCATTCCACATCAAAAATTCTGATTTTATCATTTACCTACTCGAGGACGAGCAGGAATTAAGCTTGGGGATGCTTGATACATCTCCAACGTATCTATGATTTTTATTGTTTCGTGCTATTATATTATCTGTTTTTAATGTTTAGTGGGCTTTAATATGCTCTTTTATATTATTTTTGGGACTAAACTACTAACCGGAGGCCTAGTGCCAGTTTCTGTTTTTTTGTCTATTTTAGTGTTTCGCAGAAAAGGAATACCAAACGGAGTCCAAACGGAATGAAACCTTCGCAATGATATTTCTTAGATGCAGCTCTGCAGGAGTTGAAGGCTTACCTATCATCTGTACCTACCTTGGTTGCACCAAAACCCCAAGAGTTATTGTTGCTTTACTTTGCAGCAACCAACCAAGTGGTCAGTGTGGTCTTGGTAGCACAACGAGAAGTGGATGAGGCAGAAAGTGGACAGAACACGGCAGAGTCAAAAAAGGACCAGAGGAACAATGAGCACGGAAATGAGAGCAGCGCCAACGACGTGGCAAGGAAGAAAGTGGTGCAGCGCCCAGTGTACTTCGTCGGCTCCTTATTACAAGGGGCTAGATCGAGGTACTCTGGTGTGCAAAAGTTGATCTTTGGTCTCATTATGGCCTCAAGGAAACTGCACCACTACTTCCAAGCCCATGAGATCACGGCTGTCACTCGTTTCCTGTTGCAAAGGATGCTCCGAAACCTTGAGGCTACCAGCAGAATAGTGGAGTGGGCTTTGGAGTTATCCAGATTTGTTTGAAGTTTAAGAGCACATCAACTATTCAGAGTAGGGCACTGGCAGAGTTTATCGTAGAATGGACGCCAACCCCTGATGAGGAAGTAACAGAGACAACTCTCCCCGGCAAGGAATCACCCTAAGAATGGATTATGTATTTTGATGGTGCTTTTTCCCTACAAGGTGCAGGGGTTGGCATGCTTCTTGTTGCCCCCTCCGAGGAGCACTTGAAGTACGTCGTCCAAATGCACTTTGCCAGGGAAGAAGCCACCAACAATACAACTGAGTATGAAAGGCTCCTTGCCGGGCTCAGGATTGCAGCAGAATTGGGAATCAAGAAGCTGATCATATGAGGAGATTCACAGCTTGTGGTGAGACAAGTCCACAAAGATTATCAAATCCCATTAATGGAAGCATACGTCGAGGAAGTGAGGAGATTGGAGGAGCACTTTGACGGGTTGCAAACAGAGCACGTACCCCGTGTGGAAAACAGCATAGCTGATCACCTATCAAAGTGTGCTGCATAGAAGCTTCCTGTGGAACCAGGAACTTTTGTTCTCCTTCTCTCTCAGCCCTCCGTATCGCCAGCCACAATGGCCCAGAAAAGGACAAAGTTGGACTATGGTAAGCCTCTCCCGGTCGAGCCGTCCGCTCCCGGCAGAGACCCTGCGGGAAACAACTCCTCATAGCCTGCCGGACCACCCCCTCCAGCCGGGCCTATGGACCCCGCGAACAAGGCTCGTGCTCCCGTAGCAGAGGAGGTGCCGCTAGTCCTCGTTGCCGTGCCCTAGGCTCTAACTTGGGCAAGGCACATCGTCTGCTTCCTCCAAACCGGAGAACTTCCTGGCGACCAAGATGAAGCTGAGAAAGTAGCCCGGAGGGCTAGTATGTATCAGTTTGTCGATGACACTCTATACAAAAGGAGGCCCAATGGTATGAAATTGAAGTGTGTCTGTCGGGAGGACGGAAAGGAACTGTTGGCTGACATTCACAGAGGAATGTGCGGCTCACACATTGGATCAAGGGCATTAATTGGGAAAGCATTTTGGCATGGATTCTATTGGCCCACAGCCCTCCAAGATGCGGTCGAGCTTGTCACAATATGTGAAGCCTGCCAGTTCCATTCCAAGAGAACACACCTGCCTACCCAAGCCCTTCAGACAATCACTTTATCATGGTCATTTTCGGTCTGGGGGCTTGATATCCTCGACCCCTTTCCCTGAGCAATCAGGGGCTTTGAATTCTTGTTCGTCGCCATCGACAGGTTTACAAAGTGGCCGGAACTGACTATCGTGAGAAAGGTGACTGCTCAGTTAGCTATCAAGTTCTTGAAAGAGTTGGTGTGTCGTTTTGGAGTTCTGGCAAGGATCATCGCTGACAACAGCACCCAATTCACGAGCCACACCTTCATGCAATATGTTCATACCCTCGGATGCAAGATCTCATTCGCCTCTGTACCACACCCCCGGAGCAATGGACAAGCTGAGAGGGCGAACGCTAAAGTGTTACGTGGACTCAAGACAAGAAATTTCAATACGCTGCAGAAGCACGACAGGCGGTGGATCGAGGAGCTGCTGATAGTTCTCTGGTCCATCAGAACGACACCTAACCGAGCTACCGGGCAGACTCATTTCTCCCTGGTCTACGGGGCAGAAGCAGTTATCCCCACGGAACTCATTTACGGGTCTCCTCGAGTGCTTGCCTACGATGAAATAGCGCAAGATCAGCACCGGCGTGACGACGCTGTGCTACTCGAGGAGAACCGTCTCCGGGCTGCTACGTGTGCTGCACGCTACCAGCAAGCCCTGCGCCGCTATCACGGCCGCAGGGTTCGTGCCTGGTGTTTTGAGGAAGGTGACTGAGGGAGTTCCGGACTAGGGGGTGTCCGGATAGCCGAACTATCATCATCGGCCGGACTCCAAGACTATGAAGATACAAGATTGAAGACTTCGTCCCGTGTCCGGATGGGACTTTCCTTGGCGTGGAAGGCAAGCTTGGCGTCACGGATATGTAGATCTCCTACCATTGTAACCGACTCTGTGTAACCCTAACCCTATCCGATGTCTACATAAACCGGAGGGTTTTAGTCCGTGGGGACGAACAACAATCATACCATAGGCTAGCTTCTAGGGTTTAGCCTCTTTGATCTCGTGGTAGATCCACTCTTGTAACACACATCATCAATATTAATCTAGCAGGACGTAGGGTTTTACCTCCATCAAGAGGGCCCGAACCTGGGTAAAACATCGTGTCCCTTGTCTCTGTTACCATCCACTTAGGCGCACGATTCGGGACTCCCTACCCGAGATCCGCCGGTTTGACACCGACATTGGTGCTTTCATTGAGAGTTCCTGCAATATGCGTCGCCCGATAGGCCGATGGCTCCTCCGATCATCAACAACAACGCGGTCCAGGTGAGACTTTTCTCCCGGACAGATCTTTGTGTTTGGCGGCTTTGCCTGCTGGGCCAATTAAGCAGCCATCTGGAGCAGATCGAAAGCTACGCCCGCCATCAGGTCAGATTTGGAAGTTTAAACTATACGGCCGATATCCGCGGAGACTTGATCTTCGACGGATTCGAGCCGCAATAAGCATGCCGCCTTGTCTCGATGGGCATGATCTAGCTCTGCTGACGAACGGTGCCACGAGGCCGCACCAGTATCCGCTCCGTCCCTTAATCCGGAGCCGAATTCCCCGACCGAGGACGAGTGGTTGGACACCGCCTCGGGGGCTATAATCTCTACAGCGATCGAGCCGAACTCCATCCCTGTCCTTTGCAAAGACTCCAGGGCGCCGGACTCCTCTCCGGACTCCGAGCCCTCCGCGCCCTTGCTGATCGAATCCGATTGGGCGCCCGTTATGGAGTCCTGACGCGGACATCTTTCAAAGACTTTTCGCCCTTTGGCGACATCCTGAATTCACTAAAGTCTCTCTCTTTATCCAAAGAGCCTGGCGGATTACGGTCAGGAAGGTTGGGATGCGGACGACGAAGAAATTCAACGCCCACCCACCACCCACTTGGTAGCCACTGTCGACGATCTAACCGACATGCTAGAATACGACTCCGAAGACATCGACGGTATGGACGACGATGCCGAAGACGAACAAGACCCAGCGCCTACAGGGCACTGGAAGGCCACCTCGTCATATGACATATATATGGTGGACATCCCAAAAGATGGGAACGGCGATGGAACAACGGAGGATGACCCCTCCAAGAAGCAACCGAAGCGCCGGCGTCAGCGGCGCCGCTCTAAATCCCGCCACAGCAAGAATGAAGACTCCGGCACCGGAGACAACAATACACCGGACAACGCCGAAGACAATCCACTCCAGCAAGATCCAGCGCAGGAAGATGGAGACGCCTTGACCCTCAAGAGAGAGCGGCGAGAAGAAGAGGTAGAGGATTATTTGCCTCCCTCCAAAGACGAAGCAAGCCTCGACGACAATGAATTCGTCGTGCCTGAGAATCCCGTCGAACAAGAGCGTTTTAGACGCAGGCTTATGACCACGGCGAACAGCCTAAAGAAAAAGCAGCAACAGCTTAGAGCTGATCGGGATCTGCTAGCCGACAGATGGACCGAAGTCCTCGCGGCCGAAGAGCATGAGCTCGAACGCCCCTCCAAAAGCTACCCTAAACACAAGCTGCTCCCCCGATTAGCGGAGGAGGCTTACGAACCCGCATCACCGGGGAGACAATACGGTGACCGACCACCCGTGGCGCTGACAGAGAGGCCTCTAGGCCCTTCACTAGAACCGTACCCGGCATCGCTCAAAAAGCACATGGCCAAAGGGGAATGCTCCGGACCCGCGAGATATATTGGAGGACAAGGCAAGACAATCAAGATCGATCTATGGATCGGCGTGGGCATACGGTATGTGGCGACAACCGTCGCGCCGGACCTGATAAGTCCGGCGGGCGAACAAAACAGACCAAGCTCTTTTGAGCTCCGTCGTGATATCGCCCGATGCTGGCGCCGCACCCACTATGCTTCATAGGCGAAGTAATGGATCATCAAATCCCCGAAGGGTTTAAACCCGTCAATATTGAATCCTATGATGGCACAACAGACCCCGCGGTTTGGATCGAAGACTATCTCCTTCACATCCACATGGCCCGCGGTGACGATCTTCACGCCATCAAATACCTCCCCCTCAAGCTTAAAGGACCAGCCCGGCATTGGCTCAATAGCTTGCCAGCAGAGTCAATTGGGAGATGGGAGGACCTGGAAGCCGCATTCCTCGATAATTTCCAGGGCACTTATGTGCGACCACCAGACGCTGATGACCTAAGCCACATAATTCAGCAGCCGAACGAATCGGCCGGACAATTACGGACACGGTTCTTAACCAAGAAAAACCAAATCGTCATTTGTCCGGGATCTGGAGGCCCTCGCGGCCTTCAAGCATAACATCCGCGACAAGTGGCTTGCCCGACACCTAGGACAGGAAAAGCCGAAATCCATGGCAGCCCTCACATCACTCATGACCCGCTTCTGCGCGGGTGAGGACAACTGGCTAGCGCGTAGCAACAACCTCAGCAAAAATTTTGGCAGTCCGGACTTCAAGGACGAAAACGGCAGGCCGCGTCGTAACAAAAACAAACGCCGCACTAACGGCGACAATATTGAGGATACGGCTATCAATGCCGGATTCAAAGGCTCTAAACCGGTCGGTGGAAGAAGCCATTCAAGCGAACTACTCCGGGTCCGTCCAATTTGGACCGAATACTCGACCGCTTGTGCGGATACGACACCCCGAAAAGCCAGCTAACCACACCAACAGGACTGTTGGGTATTCAAGCAATGAGGCAAGTTAATTGCGAAAACAATGACAAGGGCTGCATAGCGATGGCGAGGACGAGACCCAACCGCCCGAACAATAGAGGACAGAAGGGTTTCCCCACAGTGCAGACGGTGAACATGATATCATAGCGCACATACCCAAAAGGGAGCGGAAGCGTGCACTCGAGGATGTCTGGCGATGGAGCCGTTGCCCGAAGTTTAATCCATGGTCCTCCTTCGATCACTTTTGACCGAAGGACCACCCCACCGATATCCGCCAGAGATTCGCGCCTTGGTCTTAGACCCAATCATCGATGGACACCTAACGAGTCACGATGGGCGGCGGCAACTGAACCTGCTTTACCCGGATACTGAGTGTGCAAGATGGGCATAGACCCCTCAAGGATTAAACCTACCAAAAGCGACCTTTAAAGGCGTCATACCGGTGTAGAAGCCAATTGTACGAGCTCAATTACTGGAAGTGGTCTTCGGATCCCCGGATAACTTCCGAAGCGAGGAGTTAATCTTCGGCATAGTCCCGTTCCGCAGTGGCTATCATGCCTTGCTCGGACGTACCGCGTTTGAAAAGTTCAACGTGGTGCCGCACTACGCATACCTCAAGCTCTAGATGCCAGGCCCTCGAGGAGTCATTACGGTCAACGAAAACACTGAACGTTCTCTCCGCACGAAGGAACATACAGCGGCTCTCGCGGCATAAGTGCAATGCAGCCTCTTAAGGCAATTCTTGAGTCTGGCCATTAAGCGGCCGGACACAGCTAAGCGCGCCCGGAGTAACTTACAACAAGACCACAGCACGTTGAACGCAGCGTAGCGATGCGGCTAACCCCAGCCCACGTGAATCGTCAAAGCGGGTCCTTGGCGTACACCATTACGCTCACGAAGATACCATGGGCATGGGGAGAGGGCACGACCACGATAAACCCAGGCTGCGGCTCAACCACACGGGGGCTCTCAAGTGTGTCGTTCCTTTTCTTTTCTTTTTACCTTTTACTTTTTAACCACAGGACTCCGTTTGTCGAAGCCACATCCGTCGGCAGACCTGCCGAAATCACGATGCAACAGCCAGGGAAGGATAAAGGCTACAACGAACATACAGGTGGTCTCCATTACGAGCATTTTCATACACCAATCTGCAGCCTACCCCTGGAGGGGGACATGTTTAACAGTCTCCTACCTTGCTTATCGCACTATTTGTATCGTTCTACATTCGTAGCAGCACTTATTGAATAAAACAATGCAGCACCTTTTTGCTTATAATTGCATTTCTTTTTCATACATATGTTCATTCACGACATGTTGCATCCGTACACTTTAGTGCGGCTAATATACACCAGCGCTAATGTTTCCAGCGTTATGGTGTGATGAGTCGAACACTTTCACAAGTGCGGCACCCGAACTTATAGCACTATATGCATCGGCTCGAATAATGTCTTGGGTCAATAGTTGGGTTTGCCCGGCTCCCGTGTTTTGGTACCTTACGTTACATTATATCGGCTAAGGTAGCACCGGAGAACCACTGCGATTCCGCCCGATTCGGCTGGGTTAACGCCTCGATGGAGAAAGCTAAAACTGACCGTCATGATGAGGTGAGAGACCGTCATTGTTCGAGAGGTTTTTGCGAGTCCTTAAAGACTTATGCCGCTTAGGCGAGGAGCCGGATCTTGTCCGGCCAAAGGCGTGGATAGCGCCCCAAATTGACCTTCAGAAGACTAGGGGCTTCGAAATTTAAAATTATAGAATTCTATGGCTAAGTGAGAGTGTTCAAGCATTATAAGTCCGGTTGCCTTGTTCATTGTGTTGGCGCCTCCCTAGATGGACCCAAAAATGGGAACAAGAGCGCTCAAGTTTATCGAACACCCCAAGCACTTTCGTGGCATGGGGGCTGAAGCCGACGAGTTGCCATCTCTCAGATTTGATAAACAGCCGCATGAAGGTAATATTTTAAATTAACAAAGCGTTGCTTAAGCGCATATGAACTAAGTTTTCAGCGCATACGGGATAAAAAAATGCGAGTCTACTCAAATATTACATCTTTGGAGCACTCACCCGCAATAGTGCAGGCGCCCTTCAGCACACTCTTATAATACATCTCGGGCGTGCGATGCTCCTTGCCCTCTGGTGGCGGGTCCGTCACAAGCTTCTGGGCATCCATCTTGCCCCAGTGCACCTTTGTGCGGCCAAGGGCCTAACGGGCACCCTCGATACAAGCGGAATGCTTGATAACTTCAACCCACGGGCACGCATCCACCAGCCGCCGCTCCAGGCCGAAGTAGCTCCCAGGCATGGCCTCCTTAGGCCACAGCCAAACTATGAGGCCCTTCATGGCCTGTTCGGCCGCCTTGTGGAGCTCGACCAGCTGCTTCAGCTGATCGCTAAGGGGCACTAGATGTCCGGCCTCAGCATACTGAGACCAGAAGACCTTCTCCGTCGAGCTCCCCTCCTAGGCCCGGTAGAATGCGGCAGCATCGGACACTGCTGCGAGGAAAGATCTGCGAACGCATACAGAGCTCCGGTCGGGTAAGCAACAGGTAATTAACACTCACATGCTTACTGCATGAAAAATGCCTTACCGCTGCTATTTTCTTCACCGCCTCAATCTCTGGAGGGCCTTGTAGGCTTGGCCTTAGCGGCTTTGGCACTCTCAAGAGCCGTTGCAAGCTCGAGACTCTCGAGTCTTGAGTCATGCTCCAAGTTCTCATGTTTTTCATGAGATCCCGGAGCTCTTGCTGTACCTCCGCCACCCGCGCCTCCTGCTTCTCTCGCTCGGTGCGTTCATGGCCGCATTACGTTGACGCGGCCACCGCCTCGCCAGTGGTCGCCACCTCGTTAGTGGCCCCTACAATAACCACGTTATCCTTGTCATTTTCTTGCAACCAAATCCTTTTCTATAAGGTACAATTTTCATAAGGTATTACTCACCTTCTTTTCCTCGAGCTGCTTCTTGGCATGACCGAGCTCGTTCTCGGACCGCTCGAGGTTTTTCTTCACATTATTGACCTCCATGATCAATGCGGCGGAGGTCAGCAGCACACCCTGCAATCCCATATTGACATATTTTTATGACTCCTCGTTTATCTTTCTAAAGATCCTCAGTCCGGCTTTTCTTTCCGAACACCGAACTGAGCATCGAGGGCTCTCTGTCTATGCGGTACCATTTTACATATATTAAAATATCTAACCTCAAAGCCTGATAGAAGGCTGGTACAGGCTTCGGTCAGCCTGCTCTTGGCGGACTGAACTGTCCGGATCACCGCACTCATAACAGTGCGGTGCTCCTCCTCGATGGAGGCGTCGTTGAGCGCCTCCAATAAGCTATCCGGTGCCTCCGGTTGGACGAAGGACACTGGCGTCTTACCCTTCTTGCGAAGGGATCGTTTGCGGACTCCGGAACCCTTTGAAGGTTCGGCATTGAGTCCGGACAAGGGTCGGCCTTAGAGCCTGAGGTCTTGCCCGCCGCAGCGCTGGAGTCCGAGGGGTTGCTTTGTGGCACCTCCTGCGCCACCTCCTCGGGACCAAGCCCCCTTTGGGGCCCCGCCACGGCGTTGTCCGCAGCATGAGGCGAGGAGGCGGCCGGAAGCGAAGTACTCTCCATTTCCGACGAGCCCAGGGACCCGCTCGATGAATCGGTGAGCTCGCCTTTGGGCGGGCTGCACGATTGTTCAACATTAGAGAACACTCTGCAATAATAAAACGCCATGGGTATCCGGACACTTACGATCTCGCCAGGGGCTTGGCCCTTGTAGGCCAATCCCCCTCGTCGTCGTCGACGTTGGTGGAGAAGTCCGCAGGAAGGGTTCTTCCCTTCTTAGACCCTCCGGCCTCCCGGTTAGGCGGCCTTCCTTTCCTCTCCTCCCCGGGGAGAGGCTTCTTCTTATTCCTCCTTGTCTTCAGGAGAAGATTTTGCTTGAATCCGGCGGCACTGGCGTCGGGTGCTCCTTCGAGTTCCCGTAGCCTCCTTCTTGGCCTTCTTCTCCGGCACTACATGGGGTGCCGGAGCCAGCAGCAACGTCAATCGGGCGTCCGCTGGGTCTTCTGGCAAAGGAGCCAGACAGTTAATCTGTCCGAACGTCTTCAGCCAGACCTGTCGAAGAATAGGGAGTTTTCCGATCCCACATAGAGTCAATCTATGGAAAAGGAGTCCCGTAAAGGGTAAAATAACTTACCTCGCTGGCTTGACGCCGCGAAATGTATCCGCGATCTTTGTTAGCGGATGCGGGGCTTCAGCGCCCTTGAACGGCACCTTCCGGGCATCTTCGTGCGTGGTATCGAAGAGCCAGCTCAAGGTTCGGTCTTTGTGCGGATCGAACTCCCACAAATTGAAGTCCCGTTGTTGGCATGGGAGAATCCGGCGGATGAGCATCACCTGGATTACGTGGACAAGCCTGCGATTCTTGTCCACTAGGTTCCGGACACGTTTTTGGAGTCCGGATAGCTCGTCCGAATCCCCCCACTTCAGGCCCGTCTCTATCCATGACGAGAGCCGAGTGGGGACTCCAGATCTGAATTCGTGGGCCGCCACCCATTCAGGGTCGCGTGGCTCGGTGATGTAGAACCACCCGATTGCCACCCCTTTATTGTCTCCACAAAGGAGCCCTTTAGCCATAGGACTTTGGCCATCTTGTCGACCATGGCGCCTCCGCACTCCGCTTGGCTGCCCTTCACAACCTTCGGCTTGACACTGAAGGTCTTGAGCCACAAGCCGAAGTGGGGCTGGATGCAGAGGAAAGCCTCGCACACGACGATAAACGCCGAGACGTTGAGAACGAAATTCGGGGCCGGGTCATGGAAGTCTAGGCCGTAGTAGAACATGAGCCCCCGGACAAATGGGTGAAGTGGAAAACCTAGTCCGTGGAGGAAGTGGGGGAGAAATACCACCCTCTCATGGGGACTGGGGGTTGGAATAAGATGCCCCGCGTCGGGCAGCCTGTCTTGTGATATCGCGGACAAGTATCCGGCCTCTCGCAGTCTTGTGATGTTCCCCTCCGTGTGGAGGAGGCCATCCATCTGCCTCCCGCTCCTGACATGGTTGGGGAAGGTTGAGGAGGAAAGTGCGGACTTGGGCGCTAGAGCTCGAGTGCACGGGAATGGATGACCAAAGGAGGAAGAAGGCGTAGGTGAAAGGGTGGATCCTTATCCCCTTATATGGGCGGACAAAAACATGTGTCCCCACCGGCCTGGTAAAACTTCGCTTATCTCCCAAAGCGCCACAATCAATGGCACGGTTGGGTTACCCACGTCCGTATTGATGGGATTCCCGGAATAAGGGGAACACGATCTCTGCCTCGACAAGACGTGCCAAGGAAACCGCTTCGCTAAACGCGCTGAGGTGGAACAGTAAAAACGATTTGAATAAAAGCTTGGTAGTGGTGCGATGTCTCGCCACCAAATATGTCAGCAGATTGATCTTGTGTAATATTATTCTCGCTATGGTGGTATGTGGAATTTATTTTTGCAGAGCCGGACACTATCCTAGTGTTCACAATCTTCTATAAATTATTCGGAGGAAGAACCCGCCTTGCAATGCCAAAGACAATATGTGCGCCGGACCCGTCGTCATTGAAGCCTGGTTCAGGGGCTACTGAGGGAGTTCCGGACTAGGGGGTGTCCGGATAGCTGAACTATCATCATCGGCCGGACTCCAAGACTATGAAGATACAAGATTGAAGACTTCGTCCCGTGTCCGGATGGGACTTTCCTTGGCGTGGAAGGCAAGCTTGGCGATACGGATATGTAGATCTCCTACCATTGTAAACGACTACATGTAACCCTAACCCTATCCGGTGTCTATATAAACCGGAGGGTTTTAGTCCGTGGGACGAACAACAATCATACCATAGGCTAGCTTCTAGGGTTTAGCCTCTTTGATCTCGTGGTAGATCCACTCTTGTAACACACATCATCAATATTAATCTAGCAGGGGCGTAGGGTTTTACCTCCATCAAGAGGGCCCGAACCTGGGTAAAACATCGTGTCCCTTGTCTCCTGTTACCATCCGAGTAGACACACAGTTCGGGACCCCCTACCCGAGATCCGCCGGTTTTGACACCGATAGTGACCTTGTCCTTAGGCGCGTTCAGTCCGCCAAGGGTACAAACAAGCTGTCACCGAAGTGGGAAGGCCCTTACCGGGTGGTACGAGTCACCAGACCCGGCGCAGTCCGTCTGGAGACCGGAGATGGCACTCAGTTGCAAAACTCATGGAATATTGAGCATCTCCGTAAGTACTACCCGTAAGGCGCGAGGCTGTCGGGCACTGCCCGGCAGCCACCCTTTTGTACAGGCCTTGCCTCAGCTACATGTAACCCCTTGTAAAAAGTTAGGGTGATGACCTCGTGTAAGAGAAAATAAGAAGCAATGTATGGGGGCCCCAACTAAGATTGCATGCATGCATGAGCACACCAATATCACTGCATAAGCATTTCATGAGCATTTGCATATGCATATAGATAGGATTGCATCCTGCATTCATTCTCATCTACATGGAGTTGCAGGTTCCTGCCGTGAACTTGGCTTCGACAAAGGACGAGAAGATTGCACGGCACAGTGATCCCCGGCAAAGCCAAACATATAAGTTTTACCTCTTGTCCATTACTGTTCTGTAAGGCTATAACTTTGCATGAGAAAACCTCGCCTCTCTTTTTGAAACTTAGGTGCTCCCATCCATGACTCGAACGTTGCTTCAGTCAGGATGGTCATAGTAGCCTCTGGTAAAAAGGAGTTGGCGGGGGGCTGGCCCCTCTATCTATTCCCCGGCAGACATAGCTCTCCAGCAAACAAAGAGGGTGCCGGCAGGATATCCTACCGGGGGAAACTCATTTATTTTCATTAAAGAGGCATTCCACCTCTGCATTGTCATACACATGCACGGGTTCCAGGCAAGGTTCGTCTTTTTCATTCATATGCTGATACAAGTACAAGCATTAAAGAACACACAGAAGGACCCGAGAGATTACACTATTTGAATTAAAATTTGGCGATTGCCTATAGATTTAAGATTGAAAAAAGATAAGTGCCTCGGAACGCCTTTGCCCCTGTCCATCTCCTACAGGAAGAGGTCGAAGGGGCCGGAGGCGGGCATAGCTGGGATTCGGTGCCTCCCCAGGATCAGGACGGCGCCACTCCCCAGGAAGGAGGAAGAAACCGGAGGGCATGCATGGATGGTGATGCTGCCGCAGGACCAGATGGGAGGCACAGAGTCACGGGCAAACACGACTCGCCAGAACGGTCGTCCCCATTCTTGACGCGTTGTGGGTTGCCGCTGCCATCCGCATCACTACCACCCGAAGACCTCGACACTACCACCATGCCGGACACCATGCTCTCTAAACCCTTCCACAGAGAGCATGGCCGTCCCCGGGAGCCCTGATGTTGGAAGTCATTGCACGTCCTGAAAACGTATGAAAAAGCAAGGAGCCTTCCTGTTCGACGGGAAGATCGTGCCCTGGAGGAGGCAGATTCGCCCCCATTAGCAGCGAATCTCTCCTATGGTTCTCCCTCGATGCTGCGAAAGGGAGAATAATGAGGAGCAGTTGACTACCATGCGTCATGCCCATCTCGAGCCGCGGCATGGTGTTGGTCGTGTCCCCTCCCACTGAAGTCAAGGCCACGGGCGACCCGACGGCAAGCACGCCGGGGTTGCCACCCCTGGCGTCGGTGGCGCGCCGCCTGAACCTTCCTCTTAGGTCCAAGGGAGACCCCAAACAGGAGCCCGAGGGCTGGCCCCAGGCTCCTCTCTTCAGCATCACCGGCGGAAGTAGAGGACAGGGGAAAAAGAAGAAGGAGAATGCAAAGATGGAGGACTCCGCCCTCCTCCGCTCCTCCCTTTTATAGACCGGGCAGGGAAGGGTAGCTGCTCCATCAATGGGTGACCACCGCCCTCCTCCGCCAATTCAAGGCGGGTGGACCCACTCCAAGATGCTCTCTCGTGCCACGCGCCTCCGTTACCTACCCCGCGGGATGCATGCAGCATACATGGATAGGGATAAGGGCGCGCAGTGGGAAGAGTAAATTGGCAGTTTCTACCCCATGTGTTAAAGTCATTCACGGGCCATCACTGGAGCGACCCCACAACTATTGTCTTTACACCATGCGCGAGGAAACCGAAAACTTGCCCGAGATCAAGGCTAATGAAGCAGCAATGGAAACCTCAAGGGGCCAACCCCTTCAGCAACCCTGCATGTGCACTTATTAGGCCCCTACCCGGCGACACTTTCAGCGGTAGCGTTGGGGCAGGCCAGGGCTTCTGTCGGTGCAACAAACCACAGGTCCGTTGAGGGCGTACTGCGAGCACAAGATCAAGATTGAAGCACGAACTTAAGTCAGAGATTGAAGGACCAAGAGATTTGAAGAATCAATACGCAGCACACAAGGACCAAGATCGGGCCAGAGGAGCAAGATATCGGCAAGAGAAGGGCCTCCCTTGCCGGGCAGGCGAGGCCACCACTAGAAGCAGGCAATCAAGGCACCCCGACAAGGTCTGACGGGGCTCACGGGGGCAGAACCACCCCACCAACCACTCAAGCACGACCCACATCGCCGATCGGTGCGGTGTCAAGCCGCAAGGTGATTAAGTGGCAGCCATTCGCCACATGGCAGCCATTTCCTATAGAAGAAACACGTAGATGACACCCATCCTGCAACGTGTCAAGGGAACAGGCGCGGAGCTGGCGAGATAGCCCGGCAAGCCTTGCCGGGCAACCAGTGATGTGACACTAAGCGGTGCATTTAATGCACCATGTCATCCCATAGAGTTAGGTATGATAGCATTGTTTGCTATCATATCAGTGGATAATGACCACTTTGCCATTGTGGTGACCCCTTAATCTATAAAAGGAGGCCCATGGCACCCGTAGGAAGGGTTGGAAAGTTGACAAACCCACATACCCATATGCGCGTAGTCGTTGCTGCCCTATGGCAACCCTGCCGGGCAAGTGTGCTGCGTTTCACCATTCCCATTCCACCATCAATCCACTAAAGCGGGACTGGGGTCTTACGCCTCGCAGCGGCCCAAACCTGGGTAAATTGCTTGTGTGCTCTCTGCCATGCTGCCGTGCACTGGTCTGCTCTTTGTGCAATGCGTTGTCCCCCTGCCGAACCAGCAAGGGGCCTCCTGGTCCCATAGGTGGCCGTGGATATCCGGCGACACTTCGGCAGATACATCAACCAAGAGCTCACATTGGACTTGAGTGCCAAAGGGAAGTAATTGGCGAAAACCTTCTCATCTCTTCCCCTGGCAGCCTGAACAGCGATGGTGTAGAAGCTCAAGAACTCTGTCGGGTTCAGTCTTCCATCATACTTCTTTGGTATCTCTGGCTCGAACGTCTGAGCGGATGGCCAATGGACTTGCCGCAGCTCGCGAGTAAAGGCAGGGCACCCAACCTCGAAAGACAGGCACCCGCTGCCGTCGAGCGCAGGCTCGTCGACATTGGGGCCATCACACCCATTGGGCTGGCGGCGGTAGTCGCAGTGCTGCTCGATGATGATGCGCGCGTCTTCCCTGCACTTGTCCTCCTGGGCTCGCCGTTGACCTGGACGTGCTCGAGGGTCGGAAGAGGCCATCAAGACGTTGTCGGGTTCTTGGTTCTGCCGCGCCCGTGCCGGTTGCCATGGTGGGGACTGCACCATGGGGGTGGCCCCTTCCGTGCGGCTAGCAGCGCGAGCCGTTGTCATTGCTTGGGGAGGCCATGACGGACTAGCCCACTGTGAGCCCCCAGCCTCGGCGAAGCCAGTCAGACTCTGAATGGTGGCTCTCCATTCATCCATCTGATCGGCCGCCGGGGGAAACCTCAACAGCAGCTGGGCGCGTGCTATGGCCTCCGTAGCGGTACTCGGCATCGATGACGATGATGTAGACCACATCGTCGCTCGGCTTCTGACGGTGCCGGTGGCGATGGTGTCGCGCCCTCGCTGTTGCGAGCCAACCACTTGGATGTCACGGTGACGCGGTGAAGGTGCTTGAGGCCCAGCGGCTCCGTCAGGCACAGTGGATGGGTCGACCCATCCTGGGGGTGGCGCACGTCCTGCGGTCGCACCCATGGTGGGGGCGGCCGGAGGGCGGCGATTCGCCCCACTACGGGTGTCACCACTGTGGATGTGCCCTTCGGCGAGGGGAAGAGGTACAGATGGAATAACCCCTTCACTCGTACCTCGTGGATCATGGGCGCCTGGATGACGCTGATGTTGTTCTCCTCCGGCGCCTCCTGCTCCCTCTCCAGCCGTGGGGGTGGTGCTAACGATGCCGCCTGCGTCGACCGCGTCCCCCGCAGCGCCCACATCCTCATGGGCCTCTGCATCCCCCAAAGCGTCGGCGGCCGCGGGCGGCGGAGCCTTTGAGGTGGACGGGTGGGCCGTAGCACCGGGCTTCTTCTTGGGTGCCATAGTCGATGAAGCTATAAGATGATGAAGATGGCGATGAAGATGACGCGCTGCTCACACTCTCAGGTTCGCGCAAGTGATCCCCCTACCTCGCGTGCCAAAGATGTCGTGGGAAACCACGGCCACCTATGGGACCGTGAGTCCCTTGCTTGTTTGGCGGGGGGATGGCACGTTGCACAAAGAGGAGAGGAGCATGGGACAGCACGGCAGAGATGACACAGGCAATTTTACCCAGGTTCGGGCCGCCATGAGGCGTAAAACATATTCCTTCTTTGGTGGATTGATGGTGGAAAAATGGTGGTGAGCGAAACATGCTTGCCCGGCAGGGTTGCCTTGAGCGAAGCGGCTATGCATGTATGGATATGCGTGGGGGTGGATCCGCCAACTAAGGGTCCAACCCTTTCTACGGTTGCCTTGGGCCTCCTTTTATAGACAAAGGAGTCACCACAGTGGCAAATCAGTCATTATGCACTGATAAGATAGCAAATAGTGATATCATACCTAACCCTGCAGGCTGACAGAGCGCATTAAATGTGCCACTCAACGTCACATCACAGCTTACCCGGCAGGCCCTGCCAGGCTGTTTTGCCAGCTTTGCATCTGCTCGTTCGACACGTCGCAGGACGGGTGTCGCCTGTAGGCATTTCTTGTAGAAAGTGGCTGCCATGTTGTGGATAGTATCCACTTAGTTATCTTGGATCTTAACACCGCACGAATAGACGACGTGCATCGTGGTGAGGTGGTTCTGCCCTCGCGAGTCCCAGCAGGCTCTGCCGGAGCGTCTTGGAGGCTTGCTTCCGGTGGTGACCCTGTCCTCGCCAGGCTCGCCTGCCCGGCAAGGGAGGATTATTTCTTGGCAGTATCTTACTTCTCTGGCTTAGTCTTGGTCCTCTTGAGCTGCACATTGGTCCCTCGAAAGAACTGATTCTTTGTGCTCCATTCTAACCTTGGTGTTGTAATCTTGCTCTCGTACATGTGCATAATCTGGGCAACAGACCCAAGGTTTTTTGCACCGACATATACACTTCCGCTTTCGGTCAACAGGGGTATGTAGACACACTCCCCTCTCGTAGCTATGCATCTCCTAGGTTAGATCTTTGGTGTTTCGTAGAACTTTTTTATTTTCATGCAACGTTCCCCTCAGGTTAATCTGCTAGATGGCGTTCGTGCCATTGAGTGCAAGTGGATCTCTAAGAAGAAAACTGATATGGACGGAAATGTCACGGTCCATAAGGCTCGACTTGTTGCTAAAAGTAATCGACAAGTTCAAGGAGTTGACTATGATGAGACATACTCACCGGTAGTGATGCCTAAATCAATTTGGATCATTCTTGCTATAGCTGCATATTTTGACTATGCACTACAAAAAAGACACTTCCGTGATGATACGTGTTTGTCACAATAGGTCACGTTTTTTGTCATGCATGTACATCCATGACAACTTTATGACAGAATCAAGATAGTCATACCTGATAACGTCGTAGAAGTGTTCCATGACATTATGAAAATTATCATCATGGAAGTGTCCACTTCCATGACGATAAATGCCGCGTCATGGAAATGCTTTAAATCAAGGGTGACCGACATGTGGCATCCACCGTAGCGAATTCGCCGTTAAGCTATCGGGTCGGTTTTGGATCCAATAACCCGCTTCTTTCCGGACCAATGAGGATTTTCCACATGTAAAATTCTCATTGGACGGAGGAAACACGTGTTGGCTCACCATTTGGACAGATGTCATCCATTCATTGGACAGGAGTTGCCTATGATACGTCGACACGTGGCACGGCCCAATAGAAGCCCATATAGGTTAAAAAGGCCGGCCCAGTCAAAGGCCCGTAGTATTTACTCAGGTACTAGTGGGCCAGCCCAATAACGGCATGTTTAATAAAGGCCCATTTACGGCCCGAAGCCAGATCTGGCCCGTTAATTGTTCGCCCAATATTTGGGCCCCATTACAGTCCAGTGACTTTCGGCCTGTTAGAGGCCCGATGTAGACATGGTCCCATTTCAGCCCTGTGTGTCTTTCGGCCGGGGAATGACCCGTGCGGCCCATGGGCCATATATTGTCCGATGCGACATCCGGCCCACTAACGGCCCATGATAAAGGTGGCAATAGTTCAGCCCAACGTGACTTTGGGCCTATTAAAGGCATGTCATATAATTTGGCCCGTTGATGCCTGTACTAAGCTTTCGGCCTATTAAAGGCCCATGGTATCAGTGGGCCAACTAATGCCCGAGATATGTTTCGGCATGGTAACGGCCTGTCATATAACTGGGCCGAAAAAGGCCCGGTCTACATTTCAGCCTGCTGAAGGCCCATCGACGATTAGTGAAAATTGAGGCCCAACATGCATTTCGGCCTGCTAAAGGCCCATGGTTTCTTCTAGGCCGTAATAGGCCAACAGAATATTTAGCGTGTTAATGGCCCAACGCTACATGGGCCAAACTAAGCGCTAGGTCCACAAAAGGCCCAACTAAAATTTGGGCCGAATATTGACCGGAGTAAGTTATGGGCCTGGCGCAAAGTGTGAAGGCCCGAATGGCCATTAGAGCCCAAGAAAGATGCAGGCTGGCCCAATTGTGGCCCGCTAAAAACCAGGCCCGTTAGAGGCGAATGTTTCGGCCTGGTCAACTACGTCAGATTTTTTCAGATAGCGAATGATGGCAGTAACTAGTAGGAATTAAGAACAAACCTACTCTATACAATAAAGAAATTACAGCATAGTAACTTAGAATAAACCTACACTATACAATAAAGGATTTATGGTATATTACATCCATTGGGCATCGAAGTTCGCCACCAGTGATCATAAAGCGCAACGAAGAAGCAGATTACAAAAACTAGGCACCATTGCAGCGTAACAAAATAATACTAAATCGAGACCACTTCGAAGACAGTTCAAGAAAGGTTAGGCTTGCGTGGGAACTGCTGCGCAAGCTGCTGAGCAAGGTTGTGAGACCGGCCTAGCATGTCGATCATAGCTTCCAGGTGTAGCTGTTTAGCAATGAGGTTCTCATTGGTCTTCTCCGCAATCTTTCTTAGAGATAGGACTTCAAGTTGAACTTGAGTTGCAGAATGTCTTTATGCTAGAATTTGGGACTGAAGAAGTCGAAATGATTCAGACAGCGAATTTTGTGAGCTTGTTTGACTGCTAGTCTCAAGTAACTTGAACACTGCATCAAGACAAGACTTTGGGGTTGTCTCGCTATCTTCAAGATGTTTTTCCTTCTTTGCGACAATATATGTTGGGTTTGTCTCACAGCCTTCAACAGACTTGTTCATGCCATCAAGCATATCACCCTGAAACAAGCAGAGAGATGACAGGTTTGGCACGTGTATAAACAAAGATGATAACTGTGCTGTCAATTCCATCCAATTTGAAATTAGAAAACAAAGAGTAAGTTCAAAATATCATTAGCATAATTTGGCATTGTTCATAATGCGAGGAGCTTCCCCACACTACTGGATTACCATGTCAACATAACAAGCATAGATGAAGGGCAAAGACAATCATTGTATCTATTTTGGTTAATGTGCATGGCATGTTGTTCATATCATCAGCCACATCAGTAAGATAAAACAAGAGATGACAAGGTGCAAATGTGGGCTGCTTCACCACACACTGGATTATAGATCCACAAAAACAAGCATACATATAGGGAGTATTGAGTAATGTGCATGGTATGAAAAAAGAATTTGGTTTTACAAGTAAAACCTGGAACTTACGGTTCTCGCGAATATGCATTTTGATATAAGCAGCAAGCTAAACAGCAGTAAACGATAGGGAGTATGAGCAAATTAAACAGCTGTTGAGGATAAAGGCTTTAGAAGGACTGAGTTACACGGCTTTATAATGCCCTTCTCCATGTCAAGGGAAGGATAACTCAAGAATTTCATAATGGAATCTTCTTCATAAGCATTGCCTGTACTCTACATTTTGTAGAGAGTAATTATAGATATGATAATACTGGAAGGGATAGAGGATAATGAAGATAAGATGCAGATTGATGCTACATAATCAACTACCAATCCCTCGAAGTACAAGCGTTACGAGGACAAAATGTCTTGACAAGAGCAATGGGCTACACTTACGCATTGGCATTGTGCATGTATTCAACTTTTGGTAAGATTAAATATAGATTTGATATTTTTTAGTAAATGGTGGGTGAGGGAGATAAGATGCAGAATGCTACACAATGAACCAATCCCTCTTCCCATAATACATGAGTGTTTTGAACACTGGTGTACTGTACAAAACGTTCTTATACTATGGGACGGAGGGAGTAGCTGTTAATGTAAGTACAGTGATAGATGACGTTCAGTCCTTACAAGAGGACTGCAGAGCTAAACCTCTTCAAAAGCATTGGGTTGATTCTAAATTTATGTAAGAGTCCATACGGATCTTATAATGTCCACCAAATGGATGATAACAAGGCTAACATGTGCAGTGATGCTACATAATCAAACAGCTATGAAAGTAAGTATGGTTATACAAGGCAAGAGGTACTCACAAGAGCAATGCAGTGTGCAGTATAGTTGCGAGATTATGTGGTCCCTTGAGAATGAGTGTTCTTCTGCTAACAGTTTTTGTACAAGCGAGACGTTAAGGCAAATGCAGAAATGTAGTTCAAATTGTGATGTGATATCATAGACATTACCTTACGCTGCAGACGAGATCAATGTGTAACAAGATTATTCCAGTCACTGTCTGATAAATTTAGAACCGAAGACTTTACAGAAATTTCGTTTAGAGGCTTGCCTTCGTAGTGCGCTTGCCTCAGGTAGGAACGATACTTCATCAATGAGTGCTTGAAAAGCGCAACCAACCCTTGCTCGTCTTGACAATCCAATTTGGTCCTCGCCTATTTAAAAGATTGAAATCTTGTGTCTTCTGTCAGCAGAAACATATGCAGTAATTACCATGAATAACACTAGTACATTACTTACGTGTAAGTTGCGGAGCAAGACTGGAAATTGTTACGTATGCGGTATAATCTTTCCATGAAGGAAAGATGCGCACAAAGTTCCTGACAACAATATAAGCTTCGTCTTCTAAACTAGGAAGAAATGGAACAGGGGTCCTATTTGCTGCAATTGGGGCTCTCTCTGGTTCGAAAAGGGATTTGACAACTGGATTTGGTGTACTCTTTGCTGGAATAGGGGTTTTGTCACGCCCAAGATGCGACCCTATCCTAAAGGAACTCGACGGTCCCACCAAGGATAGAAGCGCATCTTGAAGACACTTTTGCAAGGTGGATGTCATTACATCAATTACATAATAGTGGGGATACATCCAAGACATACAATGTCACATGAATACAACAATACCTCATATACAAGATCAACATCCGACTACGGATGAAACATAAACAGAAACTCAAACAACATCCACCACCTTTAGCCAGGCTGCCGACCTGGAACCTATCCCCGATCGAAGAAGAAGCGGAAGAAGAACTCCAAAACAAGTAAACATCGCTCTCGCGTCATGATCATCGCAAACCTGTACTGCAATCGTTGTTGTAGTAATCATGAGCCACGAGGACTCAGCAATCCCATTACCATGGGTATCAAGACTAGCAAAGCTTAATGGGAAAGGAAGGGATAAAGTGGTGAGGTTGTAGCAGCGGCTAAGCATATATGGTGGCTAACATACGCAAATGAGAGCGAGAAGAGAAAAAAAAAAGGCAGTCGTCAACTAGTAATGATCAAGAAGTGATCCCGAACTCCTACTTACGTCGAGACATAACCCGAAACCGTGTTCTCCTCTCGATCAACCCGAAAAAGAGACACTCCGCAGTTACGCACATGGTTGGTGTATTTTAGAAGAGTTTACTTCAAGTTTACTACAACCGGATATTAACAAATTCCCATACGCCACATAACCATGCACGGCTCTCGAAAGTTTATACTCTGCAGGGTGTCCCAACTTAGCCCATGATAAGCTCTCGCGATCAACGAAGGATATTCCTTCTCCCGGGAAGACCCGATCGGTCTCGGAATCCGGCTACAAGACATTTCGACAGGTAATAAAACAAGGCGAGCAAAGCCGCCCGATGCTTGAAACAATCCCGATAGGAGCTGCACATATCTCGTTCTCGAGGCAACACCGGATGAGACATCCTCTGAGTAAAACCGGACCTCGAGTTTCCACGAGGGGCCCTGATCTACTCGGTTCGGGCCAACACTTAGACAAGCATTGGCAGGGGGGCTAAATAAAGATGACCATTGGGTTAATTACTCCCAAGGGAAAAGTAGGTGGTGGTGAGGCAAATGGTAAAACCAAGGTTGGGCCTTCTTGGAGGAGTCTTATTCAAAGCGAACTGTCAAGGGGTCCCATAAATCACCCAACCGCGTTAGGGACGCAAAATCCGGGAACATAATACTGATATGACGGAAACTAGGGCGGCAAGAGTGGAACAAAACACCAAGCATAAGGCCGAGTCTTCCACCCTTTACCAAATATATAGATGCATTAATAATATAAGAGATATTGTGATATCCCAACATAATCTTGTCCATCATGGAGCAATCTTCAACTTCACCTGCAACTAACAACGCTATAAGAGGGGTTGAGCAAAGCGGTAACATAGCCAAGCAACGGTTTGCTAGGAAGGGTGTCAAAGGTTAGAGGTTCATGGCAATTTGGGAGGCTTGATGAGCAAAAGATAGGTAACGCAGCAAAGCGATAAAACGAAGCAACTAGCATAGCAATGATAGTAATGAGATCCAAGGTGACGGTCATCTTGCCTGAAATCCCGCAAGGAAGAAGAACGAGTCCATGAAGAAGAAGAATGGATGAAGCCAAACCAAGTGTAGACGAACGAATCCTCACGATCGCAACGAAACAGGAACTATCGAGAAGAAGCACACAACATAGTAAACACACCACACATGAACAAGGCATGATGCTCAACCAAGTATGATGCAAGACAAGACTACATGAAGCTACTCCTGGCAAGGGATGATGCAAACAAGAGCAACACATCAAGGCAAGTTTAAATGAGGCCGGGAACAACATATCACAATTCCGGTAAGTCCCCATATGCATATTTCAAAATTGGTCCAGATCTGAATAAACCTTATGTTCAAGTTGTTAAACAGCAAGTTAAGATGCACCAAGATGATCTACACGAGATTCTAGTCAAGTTACATATAAAGTTCATTAGATTTGGAGCTACGGCCTAGAAGATATGAGCAAAACAAGTTAAACATGGCATTGATGCAAAATGCACCCAAACATCAAGCAAACAACTCAAAAAATGGATGCAACATGATAATATGAAACTATATGCAGAAACAAGCAAGTTTCATATAGAGCACACTCAAAACGGAGCAACGGTTCAACACACACACTACAAGTTATAGCAACAATCTGTCCAAAACAGCAACTAGGCATCTTTCAAGCATCAAAACAACATGCTACAGCATCTCAACATAAAAACAAAAGGCATGGGCAAGATGTACAGGTAAAGCATAACAAAACATGAACACTGAGCTATCTCCATAAATCAATAGAACATGCTCAAAAGGACATGGCAAGATTGCAAATAATAACAGTTTCAGGCTTAGCAGAAATAACATCAGGTTACAATGTTTAGAGCTATCAAACAACGTGTTACAGGAAATTATTATGGCAAACAAAGGCATGGAATGAATCTAATAATTGCATAGAACAAATGTTCCTTACTGACCATGAGCCAAAAAGGCACAGAAAATATGATGGCACCCATGTAAACATTGCAAGTTATATTACAGATTCATACATGGCAGGAACAACAATAAGTAGGCATGTTGGTGAGCTTGAACCACTCACCACAGAGCAATACATGGCATGGAAAGGCAACCAACAGTAAGAAGACATGTTTATGAAGCTAAGAATGTCAAGAGATAGTTCATAGAGTGCATGGATCACTAACAACAATCATGGCAACATTGAACTTAATGTTAACAGGCTGACAGCAACATTATTTAGCAACTTTGGAGCTAGATAACAAGTTACAGCAGGCTATAAATTCAACCAGGGGTATGAATGGATAGAGAAAGACATGTATATCAAAACATCCTTAGTGAACATCTCCAGATTATGCATAGAATGACTTGTAGCAGCAGGTTTACATAGCATCACGAAATAATAGATTCAGCCTAGCAAAACGACAAATGACAAGTACCCTACTTAACAAGCTTGATGCACTCAGTACAAGAATCACAAAAATACAAGGATGGCACCCCTGTAAAGATGGCATGACATAGTACAAAACACATGTAGACATCAACCTCATAGGATGCACACATCAAACATGGCAAAAATGACAAATGAGCATGTTTTGTTAACAGACAGCAGACAACATCATATAGCACTCTTGCAACGATGATTCAGGCATCATGATGGTCTCAAATGAACATGATGCAATGGAATGAATGGAATTATTCGTTGAGGCGAACAATTTTACATATCACACGCCCAAAACGGAGCAGTATGCATGGAGATATGATGCGATGAACATGACATGATAATATCAAAAATTCTCAGGGACTTGCGTTTTTCAGGGTCAACCTCGGGCTGCACGGATTTCGAGGTTCGCCGGGGTTCTTGCCGGAGAGGAGGGAGGTGACCGGAGAGGACGCCGGGGCGGAGCAGATCCGGGGGCGCGGGGCGGATCCCGCCGCTCCCCGACCAGATCCGGCGAGACGGGGCTGCGGCGGAGGCGGGGTCGACGGCAGGAGCTGGCGGCGGTGGTGGGCCAAGTGACCGGGCGGCGAGGGGCGAGGCCGGGCGACAGTGCGGATCCGGGCGGCGATGGACGGGCGCGAGGAGGTCGGAGGAGGCCATGGCGGGCGGGGCGGCGGCGCGGCGGCGTGACGGGCGATCAGCGGTGGCGCGGGAGCTCCGCGAGGCGCGGAGTCGGGCGCGAACTCAAGCCGGGCAGGCACTGCCCGGGCGGGCGGGCAGGCGCGTGGAGGAGAGAGAGGGAGGCGCGAGCTGAGGTGGCGAAGCCGGACTGGCTGAGGGCGGCGACGGGGTGACGTGGCGACCGGCGATTGGCTGGGGTGAGGTGGAGGCTGGACATGTCCGGCGCGGATGGACATGTCCGGCGGCGCGGGAGGGATGGATCTAGGGTTTCGGGAGGAATCATCCGTGAATTTCGGGGGGGAGGGCATATTTATAGATTCTGGGAGCTAGGAGAGTCCAAATGAGGAGCGGTTTTCGGCCACGCGATCGTGATCGAACGGCGGAGAGCATGGAGGGGGTTTAGATGGGTTTTGGGCCACTTTTGAGGGGGTGCTGGGCTGCAAAGAGAAAGGGGGGTTTCGGGCTACGCGGTTAACCGTTGGAGTATCAAACGGACTCCAAATGGCACGAAACTTGACAGGCGGTCTACCGGTGCTATACCAAGGCCGCTTGGCAAACCTCGGGCCATTCCGAGAAAGTTTAACACCCGCACACGAAAACAAGGTCTGAGAGGGGCAACGGGCGCGCGCGAGAGGTCCGGACTCCGAACGGACAACGGAGAGAACCGGGAGAACCCGAACGGATGCAAGTTTTGAAAAACATGCATATGAAATGCAGATGATGACATGACAATATGCAACACACAAGCAAATGACATGGAAACGACAGCGAATAACTGGCAGACACCTGGCGCATCGAATCCGGGGCGTTACAACACTCCTCCACTAACAAGAGATCTCGTCCCGAGATCTTAGGACCGAGACGGAAGGGAAAAGGGATGAGGTGAAACAAGAACTCAAGAGAAGAGGCAAGGAATCGAGAGCATTCAAGAAGAAGAGAGGAACGACGAGAATGACGAGAATCGAAAGCTCCCGGAATTAGATATACTATGAAACCACTCCGGTTAGAATGAGATAAGAAATGAATAAGACTGAAAGGATTTAGGCAGCACTCCGGCTGAAACAGGGAGGAATAGAACACGAGCTTCACAAGATGGGATGACACTTGATGAGATGAACAAAGCGATGCCTCCAGAAAAATTGAAGTAGTGGAATGAAAAGAACTTAGAAGGAAGGAATGAACGGAGTTGTTGAGAAAATCAACAACGAAAGAATAAGCTTGTTGTGGTCTTATGGGTAACATCTCAAGATCAAAAGGTGATAACCGGCCACAAACAGAAATGATTGGATAGCTGAGAAGAACGAAGAAATGCAAAACTCCACTTCAAAAGTTACGGAGAATTAAATGCACCTCACGAAGCAAGGAGAAGAATACTTGAGCTTCGCCTACAAGAATCTTGATGAACACTTGAGGAATGAATTAAATCATGAAGAACCACCATGAAGAACTCCGGTAACGAAAGGATGATGAGATAGAATGAAGGATGAAAGAATAAGATGAGCCTTGCGATGATTTAGATGGAGGTTCCGACGAGATGGCCGAGGAAATTCGAACTCCGGGAAAAGAAAAGATGAAAAAACTTGGAACTAGAATTTATTCATCAAGAACAAACTCCGAAGGAAGGGATTAATCACTTGGATGAAATAATAATAAGAATTATTGTATGTTTATCCTTCATCAAATTAAATTGATGACCAACAATGGATTTGGCATACTACTTATTCTTCTTGAAAAAGGATTGAGAAGGGATAGCACAAAACTTGAGGAAGTTTTCATGAACCATCGGTAGGATTGGAAAGAACGAATGAATTAAAATGATAATCAAGGAAAAAGAATCTTGGACGAACCACCGTTAGAATTCGAAAATGACTGATGAAAGATACTGAATCACCCGGAAGAATTAGAAGAACAAATAAGCTAGAGGGGATTTTGATGCAAAAGAACAAAGAGATCATGAGCTGATTAAAGAACACTTGAACGAAGCACCGGGATAAATAGAGAACGATAACTGGAATGATGGCCTTCGGTGAAAAGAAATGGAAAAACAACTTCTGACATACTCCGGATGGTTAAGAAAAAAGGATATCTGACAAATGGAATAATCGAGAGGATGATATGAAGCTAGAACCGCGAAACTTCGAGAGAATGAACAATATCTAAGAGGAACTCTTCTTCGGTCTTCAAATGACGACGAGAAACACCACCAAAATTATTGAGATACTCCGGGAGAATGAAAAGCGAATAGGTTGAGCCAACAATGAAAAGAATTTGAACGAGATCTTGGAAAAGCATCCGACTGACGAAATTCATACTTACGTCACACTTGAAAAGAATTAGGAATAACTCCGGAATAATTAGAAGAGTCAGGTAAGATCCTGGGAAAAGACATGTGGGTTAGGGCCCACTGAAGAGATACCACCGTTGAAAAGGATTGTTGAACAGATAGATGATGCAATCGGAATAATTGAAATATTTGAATGAGGTGACAACCTCGAATTAATTGGAACACGCATTTAATCTCCCGAGATGTCTTGAACACTCCGTATGATAAGTGGCGAGAGGCGAACGAGCAAGTAAAATACTTGAGCCGAGGGAAAGAATATAATCACTACCGAAAAACTTGAATTGAAACCACCGAAAAAAGAAAGGGATGAAGAATCTCAAACAAAAGAGAATTCACCGGTTGAAATGATTGAGGGAAGACTGAAGAGGCTCCGTACGAATGAAATTGATGCTCGAAAGAGATTCAAGCTCCGGGAAGAAAAGGGTGGGATGGCGGGAAAACAAAGGCAACTTGGAAGGGGAAACCGACGAATATCTTGAAGAGAAAACACCGGTTGAAGAAAGCAAAGGCTTCACATATGTAGGATGGATACTCGATTATGGACTCCGGTTCCGAGAAGAAGAAGGGTGGGCGGGTGGAAAAGAAAACAACTGAGGATTGAACTCAAAGATGAAGAGGCTCGAGTCAACTTGACGAGAAATGCACCGGATAAAAAGAGCTGAAGAACAACTACCGGAAAACCAACTGCGTGATCCTAAAGAAAAAAAAATTGAAGGGGAAAAGAAGTAATTCAAAACACCTACGTCAAGATTCCTCACCAGAGCGACGAAGGGGGCTGAGGAGTAAAAAGAATTCCTACTCTCCGATATAACTTGACTCCGAAAATAGTTTTCTTCTAGACTCGACAACGGCCAAACTACACGATCAATCAAAGGGGCTCCTAAGGTCGGTCGAGGCTCTGATACCAACTTGTCACGCCCAAGATGCGGCCCTATCCTAAAGGAACTCGAAGGTCCCACCAAGGATAGAAGTGCATCTTGAAGACGCTTTTGCAAGGTGGATATCATTACATCGACATTACATAATAGTGGGGATACATCCAAGACATACAATGTCACATAAATACAACAATACCTCATATACAAGATCAACATCCGACTACGGATGAAACATAAACAGAAACTCAAACGACATCCACCCTGCTAGCCCAGGCTGCCGACCTGGAACCTATCCCCTGATCGAAGAAGAAGCAGAAGAAGAACTCCAAAACAAGTAAACATCGCTCTCGCGTCATGATCATCGCAAACCTGTACCTGCAACTGTTGTTGTAGTAATCTGTGAGCCACGAGGACTCAGCAATCCCATTACCATGGGTATCAAGTCTAGCAAAGCTTAATGGGAAAGGAAGGGCTAAAGTGGTGAGGTTGCAGCAGCGGCTAAGCATATATGGTGGCTAACATACGCAAATGAGAGCGAAAAGAGAAACAAAGGAACAGTTGTCAACTAGTAATGATCAAGAAGTGATCCTGAACTCCTACTTACGTCAGACATAACCCAGAAACCGTGTTCTCCTCTCGATCAACCCCGAAAAGAGACACTCACGGTTACGCACACGGTTGGTGTATTTTAGAAGAGTTTACTTCCAGTTTACTACAACCGGATATTAACAAATTCCCATCTGCCACATAACCGCGGGCACGGCTCTCGAAAGTTTATACTCTGCAGGGGTGTCCCAACTTAGCCCATGATAAGCTCTCGCGATCAATGAAGGATATTCCTTCTCCCCGGAAGACCCGATCGATCTCGGAATCCCGGCTACAAGACATTTCGACGATAATAAAACAAGACCAGCAAAGCCGCCCGATGCGCGCCGACAATCCCGATAGGAGCTGCACATATCTCGTTCTCGTGGCAACACCGGATGAGACATCCTATGAGTAAAACCAGACCTCGAGTTTCCACGAGGGGCCCCTTGATCTACTCGGTTCGGGCCAACACTTAGACAAGCATTGGCGGGGGGCTAAATAAAGATGACCCTTGGGTTAATTACTCCCAAGGGAAAAGTAGGTGGTGGTGAGGCAAATGGTAAAACCAAGGTTGGGCCTTGCTGGAGGAGTCTTATTCAAAGCAAACTTTCAAGGGGGTCCCGTCAATCACCCAACCGCGTTAGGGACGCAAAATCCGGGAACATAATACCGATATGACGGAAACTAGGGTGGCAAGAGTGGAAAAAAATACCAGGCATAAGGCCGAGCCTTCCACCCTTTACCAAATATATAGATGCATTAATAATATAAGAGATATTGTGATATTCCAACATAATCCTGTCCACCAGGGAGCAATCTTCAACTTCACCTGCAACTAACAACGCTATAAGAGGGGCTGAGCAAAGCGGTAACATAGCCAAGCAACAGTTTGCTAGGAAGGGTGTCAAAGGTTAGAGGTTCATCGCAATTTGGGAGGCTTGATGAGCAAAAGATAGGTAACGCAGGAAAGCAATAGAACGAAGCAACTAGCATAGCAATGATAGTAATGAGATCCAAGGTGACGGTCATCTTGCCTGAAATCCCGCAAGGAAGAAGAACGATTCCATGAAGAAGACGAATGGATGAAGCCAAACCAAGTGTAGACGAACGAATCCTCACGGTCGCAACGAAACAGGAACTATCGAGAAGAAGCACACAACATAGTAAACACACCACACATGAACAAGGCATGATGCTCAACCAAGTATGATGCAAGACAAGACTACATGAAGCTACTCATGGCAAGGGATGATGCAAACATGAGCAACACATCAAGGCAAGTTTAAATGAGGCCGGGAACAACATATCACAATTCCGGTAAGTCCTCATATGCATATTTCGAAATTGGTCCAGATCTGAATAAACCTTATGTTCAAGTTGTTAAACAGCAAGTTAAGATGCACCAAGATGATCTACATGAGATTCTAGTCAAGTTACATATAAAGTTCATTAGATTTGGAGCTACGGCCTAGAAGATATGAGCAAAACAAGTTAAACATGGCATTGATGCAAAATGCACCCAAACATCAAGCAAACACCTAAAAATATGGATGAAACATGATAATATGAAACTATATGCAGAAACAAGCAAGTTTCATATAGAGCACACTCAAAACGGATCAACGGTTCAACACACACACACTATACAAGTTATAGCAACAATCTATCCAAAACAGCAACTAGGCATCTTGCAAGCATCAAAACAACATGCTACAGCATCTCAACATAAAAACAAAAGGCATGGGCATGATGCACAGGTAAAGCATAACAAAACATGAACACTGAGCTATCTCCATAAATCACTACAACATGCCCAAAAGGACATGGAAAGATTGCAAATAATAACAGTTTCAGGCTTAGCTGAAACAACGTGTTACAGGAAATTATCATGGCAAACAAAGGCATGGAATGAATCTAATAATTGCATAGAACAAATGTCCCTTACTGACTATGAGCCAAAAAGGCACAGAAAATATGATGGCACCCATGTAAACATTGCAAGTTATATTACAGATTCATACATGGCAGGAACAACAATAAGTAGGCATGTTGGTGAGCTTGAACCACTCACCACAGAGCAATACATGGCATGGAAAGGCAACCAACAGTAAGAAGACATGTTTATGAAGCTAAGAATGTCAAGAGATAGTTCATAGAGTGCATGGATCACTAACAACAATCATGGCAACATTGAACTTAATGTTAACAGGCTGACAGCAACATTATTTAGCAACTTTGGAGCAAGATAACAACAAGTTGCAGTAGGCTATAAATGCAACCAGGGGCATACATTGATAGAGAAAGACATGTATATCAAAACATCCTTAGTGAACATCTCCAGATTATGCATAGAATGACTTGTAGCAGCAGGTTTACATAGCATCACGAAATAACAGATTCAGCCTAGCAAAACAGCAACAGCAAGTATCCTACTTAACAAGCTTGATGCACTCAGTACAAGAATCACAGAAATACATGGATGGCATCCCTGTAAAGATGGCATGACATAGTAGAAAACACATGTAGACATCAACCTCATAGGATGCACACATCAAACATGGCAAAAATGACAAATGAGCATGTTCTGTTAACAGACAGCAGACAACATCATATAGCACTCTTGCAACGATGATTCAGGCATCAAGATGGTCTCAAATGAACACGAGGCAATGGAATGAATGGAAATACTCATTGAGGCGAACAATTTGACAAATTACACGCCCAAAATGGAGCAGTATGCATGGAGATATGACGCGATGAACATGGCATGATAATATCAAAAATTCTCAGGGACGCGTTTTTCGGGGTCAACCTCGGGCTGCACGGATTTCGAGGTTCGTCGGGGTTCTTGCCGGAGAGGACGCCGGGTCGGAGCAGATCCGGGGGCGCGGGGCAGATCCCGCTGCTCCCCGACCAGATCCGGCGAGACGGAGCGGAGGCGGGTCGACGGGCGAGGAGTCATGGCGGCGGCATGGCCAAGTGACCGGCGGCATGGGGCGAGGCCGGGCGGTCTGGTGCGGATCCGGGCGATGCGGACGGCGGCGCGGAGGGGGGTCGGAGGAGGCCCGCGCCATGGGCGGCCGTGACGGCGTCCGGCCAGCGGGCGGCGCTGGGCGCGGATGAGCGCGGAGGCGGCGGAGGCGGCGAACTGGCCGGGCGGTTCGCGCTGGGCCAGCCGGGCGGGCGTGGAGGAGAGATAGGGAGGCGCGGGCTGAGGTGGCGAAGCCGGACTGGCTGCTGACGACGGCGGAGTGACGTGGCGACCGGCGATTGGCTGGGGTGAGGTGGAGGCTGGACATGTCCGGTGCGGATGGACATGTCCGGCGGCGCGTGAGGGTTGGATCTAGGGTTTCGGGAGGAATCATCCGTGAATTTCGGGGGGGGAGGGCATATTTATAGATTCTGGGAGCTAGGAGAGTCCAAATGAGGAGCGGTTTTCGGCCACGCGATCGTGGTCGAACGGCGGAGAGCATGGAGGGGGTTTAGATGGGTTTTGGGCCACTTTGGAGGGGGTGCTGGGCTGCAAAGAGAAAGGGGGGTTTCAGGCTACGCGGTTAACCGTTGGAGTATCAAACGGACTCCAAATGGCACGAAACTTGACAGGAGGTCTACCGGTGCTATACCAAGGCCGCTTGGCAAACCTTGGGCCATTCCGAGAAAGTTTAACACCCGCAGACGAAAACAAGGTCTGAGAGGGGCAACGGGCGCGCGCGAGAGGTCCGGACTCCGAACGGGCAACAGAGAGAACCGGGAGAACCCGAACGGATGCAAGTTTTGAAGAACATGCAGATGAAATGCACATGATGACATGACAATATGCAACACACAAGCAAATGACATGGCAACGACGGCGAATAACTGGCAGACACCTGGCGCATCGAATCCGGGGCGTTACAGGTTTTATGTCGTAGAGGTGGTGCTATGTTAACTGGCATCATCATACTGTTTGCTGCAGTTGGGGTCTGCTGAGTTGGGGCATCAGAAACGACCAGTGTAGTAGGGCTAGAGTCTGCTAGAGTTGGGGTATTTTGTGGGTCAGGTGATATTGCAACTACGCCTAATGGGCTATTTGATTTATCAGGTGTCACTACCTTTTCCAAATACTTTGCTCGTGCTCCTCCGTGATCAGCAATCGCCCTCTTCCTTTTGAACGTCTGATACACAAGAACAGCATTTCAATGGATAAATATGGTATGATGACAGATGGAATATGTACTGAAAATGGATAGGTAGGGCGTATTCACATACACGATGTGTAAACTAAGCAAATGGCAATGCAACAAAGTAGAAGCAGTGCAAAGCATCAGTTGCAAGACATTGGCGACCAATATAACCTTGGAAAGTTATAGGAAGCACCTTGATGGGTGAATAAGATAGGGCATCTGCCTCTGACTCCTCCACTAGGGAGCTACATTGACTTAGGTCTCCCTCTAGCTCAGAATCACTGTAAGGATCATATTCTGAGCATGAATGTGTAGGTGGAGAGCTTTTGCATTGCATTGCATCCAGACTTGATTTTAGTCCCTTAATGCCAAGTTTGACAGCCATGGCATTGTTCTGCTATATTCTTTTTATGCGTGCATGCTCATAATCATTATGTTGCTGTTTAGAATCTGAGATTAATGAAAACATAAAAAGTAGTCAGATTATCTATCGAATGCATTGCCGATTCAACTCGAAAAGTGTCTCCCTATAAACCCCTGCATATGCAAAGTTCACCCACCAACCATGCTGACCAGACCGCACATAAATACAAACCTCTTACGTCTCTATAACAGGCAGACACACATTTCAAAACTGAAGTAGGAACATTAGAATCATATCAAATTCGTATTTGAACAAATAAACTAAGGAACTATCAGTGGCATAATGTTTAGCTTCAAGGGTGGAGTCTTTGGTAGTCTGACGCTTATAGCAAGTAGGCAGATTGTATTCCATGTAGAAGATTGTAGTCTATGTAAAAGCTGGAAATGACACTTTCTTTCTATACAATGCAGTGTTCGTTGCCCACACATGATGGAAGAGATCACACAGAGAAACACTATTCACTCATATCTATAGTTCCAGTATTTTGAAATAGGGTGGTCCACCCTAAAAAAATATTGACAACAAATATGACAACACTACTGCAGGATGCGTCTAACACGACACTACGATCAGAGACCCTTCGAGAAACTGTGTGCGATGCAATAATCGCAAACGATGTTGTATGAAAACCGTCAGAAATGTGTAAAATGTTTGCGATGACAGATGCATCGGTTCAGGTTTTAGTTGCGTGTGCGATGAAGGGAATACGGTTCAATTCAATGAACTATTTGCGATGAGGAGGAACAAAAGAAACGGGCAGCCAGATGAAGGCGTGTGCGATACACAGCATATGGTTCACTCGGATGAACTGTTTGTGATTAGGCAACACAAAAGAAACGGTCAGCCAGATCAAAGGTGTGTGCGATATACGGCATGCGGTTCACTCGGATGAACTATTTGCATTGAGACATGAGAACAAAAACAGTTCCACTTAACAAGATGTGTGTGATACGCGGCAAACATGTCTGTAATCAGAAATGTGTATGAAGACTAATAAGAACAAAGATGGTTGCTGCTAATAAGACGTGTGTGTTGTGCGATGGGATTGCATACAGAATAACAACATATATATTCACACACTTATAAGGACATGCTTGCATAACCAAATTAAACATCCACTTACATAGGTGGCTACTACAACCATGGCATTTGCACACACCAAAGTAAACTATTACATGCATAATTACATAGGTGGCTACTACACATGACATTTCCACACACACCAATAAAGTAAACTATATATTACATGCATGATCAACTAGCATAAACGATCATTTGATCATCATCTACTTCTTGTGACACTTGCTCTTCTTGTGGCTCAATCCGGGCTCGTCGATTTGGGTAATGAGGCACTTCCTCATGTCAACGATCCGCCTGTGCATCTCGTAGCATGTGTACACGCTCTTGGCCGCGCACCTGAGGTGAGGTTCATCCAGTTGTCGCATCCAGGCCTTGTTCCAGGATACGGGACATATTCTCTGGGCATCCTGCTTCATCTTTTCGCAGTAGGGGTCGATGATGGCCGAGGAGAGTTCGACCAGGGAGTCCTGCTTCGTGCTGCCCCATACCCTGTAGTGGTCATGGATTTTTACAAGGTTCTTGCAGGCCAAGCCTGTAACACCGAGAACTTTTACATCATCTTTGGTATCCACCGTGGCGAACTTGTAGTCGATGCTGTTGACAAACCTGTTGAAACGGTCGCAAGGCTCTGTGGCCATGCAGTAGTGGTACATGAGGACATGATGGCGCGCGCACAACTGGGCGATGGCAACCTTCTGATCTATGCCGGGACGACCGGCGGTGTACAAGAGGTCAATGCCGACCACCTTGTACTTGTCTCCAGCAGGCAACTGCTCAACGCTGTTGATGTAGTCATCCACCACGACCGGGTCGATGGTGTACACTACCGAGAGATCCGTCTCCCTTGCGTGGGTCTCCACTCTATGCTCGCCGAACTCCATTGGAGCGCCGCCGAACATCCCCTCTCTATGTGTCATCGTGGGTGTGCTTGTTGTGTTGTGGGGCGCGATCGAAAGGTTGAAGAGACTAAGGTTATAATGGCCGCGGGAATTAAAGGGGAAGTCGGACGGCCAGGAATATCAGCAGGCCCTGATGGCAGTTCTAATTTGCAGCGTGTAACTCCATCGTGCCACACGTAACTGCATCGCGTGGCAACGCGTGCAGCACAACCGCATGGATATGGGGGCCCCGACGTGATCGTGCGCACGCCCAACCGCTCGCAAAGCGCGTGCAGAGCGACGCAAGCGGAGCGCTCCGCGGTCGCCTCAAGGAAAATCTGTCCAGAAGCCGAGCGCGCCGACGGAGGCGAGTAGAGCGTGCCAACGAACGCGACAGAGCGCGCCACGGCGCCTAACGGCGAGCAGAGCTTGCCGAGGGACGCGAGCAGAGGACGGCACAATGATACATGGCAAATAAGACGAACTGTGCGAGCGATGTTGGAGACATCTAGCGCGAATCATATTAAAGTTGCGTGTGCGATACGTGCCAGACAGTTGATCCATCAGAGATGTTTGTGATGGAATAAGCCGTGTGTGTTGCGGGCAAACGCTTGTTGGTGTATAACCTTAAATTTAACCAAAAAAGTGTTAATGCATGTTACAAAAATTGTATAGCTGGAAACTATGTTCAAATACGACTCCAACGATATAATCTATGGCGACATGCATTCATATTTTATTAGTTAAATCCTACTTATAAACCAGGAAAGGGGTATAGTAGGTAATTAAATTGCAAACATTTTTTTATTAACTATATGTGTACGTGTCCTCTCGTCCTCCTCTAGCACGTCTTGTCACACTGTTGCCGCAGACGGCTTACAGCGCAAGCTTGCGCAGTGCCCGGGGGCGTTCTTTTCGCCAAACGGTGGCGCCAATGAATCGTCGGTGAGCCTGTTCCGACGCAACCTCACAGGTTCCCGCACAAGCTTCCCACCCGACTCGGTGAAATCCTCAAAAATCCCAATGCATACCGGCCTACTATAAAAACCCTCACGGCCGGCGAGTCCTGCGTTGCATTTTCCCCTCCCTCCCTGTAGCTTATCTCGTCTGCTTCTCCCACAATCGCCAATGGCACCGGCCTGTCATTGTCGCTCAACCACTCTGTCGTCATCAGAGGACAGCTCTAGCTGGGAGGCTACACCGCGGCGGCGGCGCTGTCCCCGGCGTAGTGTAGTGCATGTGGCATCCATGTTGGGTGTGCGTGAAACACCCACCACATGCTCCGCCGCCGCTGCCCGTCGGCAACTATTGCCGGCCGCCGTTGTCGCCACACCATCATAGAAAGGCAGGGCCATCTCCTGCTCTACCACCATAGCCCGAAGGCGGGAGGTGGCCGTCGTGGCCGCCACCCCACTGCCGGCCACCGTGGCCATCACCAGCTCCGCCACCGCGGCCCGAAGGCGGGAGGTGGTGGTCGTGGCCGCCACCCCATCGCCGGTCGCCGTGGCCACCAGCCCACCGTCGACCGCCGGGATCATCACCCGCTCCGCCACCACCGTTCGAAGGAGGGGGCGGACGTGGAGGACCGTACGTGCGTCAACAACCTTGCATGCTACATTGAGTTCCTGTGGGAGGAGGAGGAGCGCCTCGTCGAGCATGCAAAGAGCCTTACCGTAGCTGTGGCCGCAGCACACGCCGACGCAGAGGCGAGGAATCAGGAGATCTACGACCAGTCCAGCTGCTTCGAGAGGGATCATATGGAGCAGCAGTGAGTGTTCGAGCTGGCGAGCGTCGCTGAAGATGCAGCAGCGGCAGGCACCGTATTGCATTTGTCCAGCTCGTCAGTAGGCTCCTCCTCCTCCTCTGCCTCTTACTGAGTGTGCTCGGCAGAGGAGAGGCTGCCGGAAGTAGCACACAGCCCCTACGTGGTAGTAGTAGTATTTAGGGGCTATTTTGTTCAGTTCATGTGACTATAGATGTGTGGTCGAACTGTACAACATACTTAAAATTAACTAGCATATATAGTTGAACTAGCTATTTCAGTACGTGGTTGGCAACAATTGGGAAGAAGTTTGGTCGGTTCAGCTGCCGAGTTGAACTGTTTGTATAAATTAAGAACGACTTCTTAATCTATGAATGAAATCTATGCTTAATTACTGAATTTTAGTTACAAAAATTACATAGTGCTAATGATTTCTAGCTGCATATTTTGACAAATCACAGTGTTACAAGGATTGACAAATGGCAACATTACTAGATCAACAAATGTAAATCTTTCCAGTTTGACAAATGGCAATATACCCAATATGGCAGATGCAAATCTTACCAAATTGTTTGTACGTGGTTGCACACGGGTCATCCAGAACAACCATTTGCGTTGAAGGGATGCAAAAATCCTGCACTGTTCCCACTTTGCATACGGGTGTTCTATCTAAATCGTTTGCGATCAAGAGCTGCAGAAATCCTGCTCGGCACATTTTCTCTTGGCTTCCTGGGGAAGCTGTCGGTTTGCATACGGGTGTTCTAACTAAAACGTTTGCGATGAGTGTTTTATATTTAAAAAGCGAATTAAACTGCGGCTTGGGCGCCATTAATGGAGAGGACATGAGCAAGGCGGGCGGCCATGGAAATCAAAGGGCTCGCTTCCCAGTGTGCTTGCGCACTCGAGGACAGCTTGCACGCCTATCGGTCAGCCTGCGCATCGGACGACACTCGCACGCCTCCCGTTCAGTCAAGGTCAAGCAGATGTATGCACGGCACCTCCTACAGCCATTAAAACTAAGACACGTGGCGTCACATGAATGGTTAACAGAATTTTGGATTTACTAGAATTTAAAAACCAGGCATCTCAATGTTTTGCCAGCAATGGTGCCCTGGTGTTTGAAATTCATGCCCATTTCTTGCATGGGACCTAAGCATGCACCCAAGGACACAGATTTGATTTTTCAACCAATTTATATGCACTGAAGCATGTGCATGTAGTTCAAATTTGAATTATGCACATAAATGCATTGAAAACTTAGTTAATGCATAAAAATGTCCAAATGAACCCCGAAAAATCACAAAAGTTCACACAACACTACTGTTGTTCTATGTTGACACGAGAAAAAAATTGAAAGCAATAAGAGATAATGGATATCATTTCGTCCCCAAAGCTGGGACGTTCCCTACCAAAAACCATCATGCTTGTTGTGAGAAGCTCCGGTTTGTGAGAAGCATATACCCAAACCTGACCCAAATGGGACAAAATTTGTACCACGGCATGTTGATGCCGCTCCATGATAGCATGCCAAGTTTCATCAATTTCAGACAAGTTTTTGATTTACTAGAATTTAAAAACCAGGCATCTCAATGTTTTGCTGGCAATCAACGGTGCCCTGGTGTTTCAAATTCATTCCCATTTCTTGCATTTGACCTAAGCATGCACACAAGGACACATATTTGATTTTTCAACCAATTTATATGCACTGGAGCATATGCATGTAGTTCAAATTTAAATTATGCACATAAATGCATTGAAAGCTCAGTTAATGCATAAAAATGTACAAATGAACCCCGAAAAATCACAAAAATTCGCACAACACTCCTGTGGTTCTATGTTGACGCTCGAAAAAATTTGAAAGCTATAAGAGGCAATGGATATCGTTTCGTCCCCAAAGGTCGCACGTTCCCTACCGAAACCATCACGCTTGTTGGCTCTGGTTTGTGAGAAGCTTATACCCAAACCTGCCCCAAATGGGACAAAATTTGTACCATGGCATGTTGATGCCGCTACATGATAGCATGCCAAGTTTCATGAATTTCAGACGAGTTTTGGATTTACTAGAATTTAAAAACCAGGCATCTCAATGTTTGCGGCCGAGTGACGGTGGCAGGGTGTTTGAAATTCATTCCTATTTCTTGCATGGGACCTAAGCATGCAACCAAGGACACATATTTGATTTTTCAATAAGTTTATATGCACTGGAGCATGTGCATGTAGTTCGAATTTGAATTATGCACATAAAATGCCTGGAAAACCCAGTTAATGTATAAAAATGTACAATCGAACCCTGAATCATTCCAATTTTTTTGACGACACACCTATAGTTGCATGTTCACTGCAGATAAAAGTTCTAGCAATTCAAACACCATCCTTTGTAGCTTTGACCCCATTATGTAATTCAAATGATCAAGACGATAAATCTATTAGATCGCACACAGTTTATTATCACCAACCGTGTGAGATGCAGCACAAAATATCATGGAGCCCCGTCGGTGTATAGTACGCCCATGGCTTACGAGAGAAGGTGTGTTTGCTACAGTCCACAGCCAGCGTGTCAAGCACACTAGCTCACTCCCCAAGTATTATTTCATTGTTCATTCATCGCCGGTGGAAGATGGGGACGTGGATCCACGTAGTGAGGGCAACTTCGACGGCCCACTCCGGCGAGAGCGCGGCCGTAGCCGCCAGGCGCATGCCAACAAGCTTTGTGAGGGCGATCGCAGTCTGCGTCCGGGCGGCCAAGGCAGCCCAAACGGTCGCTATTGCTTCTCAGGCGGGGGCAGCAGCATCTGCCTTGGGGATAGCAACTGGCGAGATAGGCACAGCAGTTGTCTGTTCCGCAGCGTCGAGCTTAGCCCTGCTGGAGGCCGCCCACTACCATGTCGAGGCCGTCCATGCCTAGCTCATGGCGGTCACCGCACAAATCGAACGAAGCTTCTCCGACAACGGTCGGCAACGCACGCCCGAAGAGCTGGCAATCACCGAGAGAGTTCGAGTAGCCGTCCGTTCCTGCCCGGCATACCTTGCCATGACGGAGCCCTCCAGAGCCCAGATGGCGTCCGCCCACGCCCAGCTCGTGGCGTCCTTTTCCAAATAGATGGCGGACGCGGATGGCGAGATGATTGCCGAGTATGGTGCGATGGATGCCATGGAGCCACTTCCCCTGGAGACTGTCGGGCGCGAGCTGGACATTGAGGCGGCGGCGGAGATCGACGAGCACCAGCCGTAGTAGCACTCTTTGTTTTGTTTAATTAAGGGTGTCGGTCTTTAATTTGTTAGAGTAATGTTTAGGTCAACTAGCTCTGTTTAATAGCTGAACTTGCTCGATTAAGAAGTTAGTCTCCTTTGTGTACCCAAATTATGCAATGACGTGGATGACCATTGTAACCAGGGAAATTTGAACCAAAATTTTTGACGTTCAAACTCAACACACACGGGTTTAGCTATCTGAATCGTTTGTGATGTTCACATATCGTACACAGTTTTGAATAAGGGACCATGTCCGATGACACTTTGCGCGCCAGCTTTTTGGCTGAAGCGATTCCAAATTTTCGGCTTCCGTGGAAATATCTACCTGCCCTCCCCCTCCCCCTTACCAAAAGCCACATTTCCCCTCTTTCCGCCTTCCTTTCCAAGTTGAAACCTTCACTCCTTGCTTGCAGCGCCACCGCCTCCTCACCCGCGACCCTCCTTCACGCTCCTCGGCCTCGCCTATCCAGGCAGGTAATCCACACCCGACCCCCATCCTCCTCCTCTTTCCACATCCCACATGCCCCTACATGGCCTTGGCGAGCGACACCTTCCACCCAAATCACCGACCCCTCCACCAAATAAGCGTCGGCCTAAGCCATGATGCACGCAGTATAGCCAGGACCTCAAGGAGCATTTGGCAGCGGAGAAGCAAATCGCGGCCGCACACGCGGATGAGGTCATGATGGCTGCCATTCGTGCCGACCCCCAGATCTTGAAGGAGCACCTTTCCATTTGCTAGCTACGCCGGTTATGCATGCTCGGTTTACCCGCTATGCGTGTCTGCTCCTGCCTTTCCTTCACAAATTCTAGTGAATTGTGCTATCTAATTTTACCATGCAATCTGTTGCTCTAGTGTATATGTTCTATATGTAAATGCAGTGTGGTGCTCTCTTTTTAACTTTTTTATTATTTAGATGTCGTCTTCAGTTAATTGTTTGGTTCAATTCTGCAAATGTGATGTTCAATTCTTCAGGATGCAATTTTGTATTGTCTTCCATGTGAGAAATAAATCGAAATTATCTTTACAAAATTGTGGGTGGATTATGTTATTGTATACCATGTGAGGAATAAATTGAATTTGGTTGTAGTAAATACATGAGAAACAAATACAATTGCTACAATTGGCTATAGTTAAGCGTGGTCGTTAAGCGCCGATCTTCTATTATGAGTATATTATATTCTGCAATGTGGTGCTCAGTTAATGTTTGGTTCATTTGTTGTGGTGTTTAGTTAATTGATTGGTTCAATGTTATATTGTGCAGTGTGGTGCTCAGTTAATGTTTGGTTCATTTGTTGTGGTGTTTAGTTAACTGCTTGGTTCAATTCTGCAATGCGATGTCCAATTGTCGTGGGTAGAATTTTGTATTGTTGTGCATGTGACGAATAAATCAAATTTGGCTGCACTTAATACATGAGAAACATAGACAAGTGCTATATTTCCTAGTTCTTAATGATTCTTGGTTTGGATAAATGGGTTTTCCCTATGGCTTGAATTAATCCGATGAATCTGCAATGTGATTATTTTTCATCAACATATTTTACTGATAGCATGTGAACCCTTACTTAACCTGATGACTAACTACCTTATATGTGTTGTGGAAACAATGGGAAGCACCGAGGTTTACAATCGAGGTTATGCGTGCATGGTCCGTTGTCTAATAGCACATTATTGTGCAATTGCAGCAACCATTCTAATATTTAGGTTTTTAACAATTTGGTCTTGCACATGTAGGTCCTGCTGTCAGAGGTTTCGACCCACTGTTCGACCCTTTTTGCATATGGGGAAATGAGTTGTCCATGAATATCAATCAAGTCAAGAAACTTAGAAAGTTTGTTAGGATAAAGAAATTAGCGACAAAAAACAACAAGATCATTATGCGCACAATGAAGAAGACATCAGTTCACTACAGGATGGTACTAACTATTATACCTTGCCTTTTTTTATTCCTTTGCCCCATTTCCAATATAGAGAAGATATTTATGCACATCCTTGTTTTCAGGCCTTTCCAAGGCAGTTCACTGATGATTACCTCTCAAACCACCTGTATGGTCAGGAGGCGAGGAAGGTACTCATACAACACCCACGGTTCAATATTGAAGTGTTCCTGAAGAGGATGAAGGATGGACGGTCAATCATCCACAGGAACTGGCCTAAAGTTACAAAGACCTTCAACATCAATGAAGGCTCAATATCATATCGCTTCAGCAGTTTTCCAGATGAGATACATCTGTCTATGTACCGTCTATGATGCTAATTTCGAAAGGTTATAGATGTTGCATGTGAAACTTGGTCCTGGTGTAGTTCTGTAATGGGTTAGCTGAGTGCTGAAGCTATATGATGTTGTACTCTAATGTATTTCAATTATGAAAATGAAATATATTGTGTGCTTAATATGGACTGTTAATTAGATTAATAAATGGATTATGAATAATCGGATAATTAGCCTACTAGTGGCGAATTAGCCTGCTAATTGGGTTTTGCTATTGCAAACGGTTGTTAAAAAAATACCGTGGGCGATGACCTCAGGCAATGTACACAGTTTCTAGGAATAAACCGTGTTGGATCAATGAACAATCACACACGACTTTCTCTTGAACACTATTTGCGTTAGGCCACCTTGCGCAAACGTTTACCACATGAAAACGGTGTGTGATGGACAATCTTTGCCACAGAGTTTCTTCCATGGACCGTGTGTGATATATCAATAACGCAAGCGATCTAATGGGAAAAATTGTGTGTGATGTACCTGTGAACAGAAACGTTTTCGTTCGAGCGACTGTGTGGGATGTACATACGAACAGAAACGTTTAGAGGGGACTCGCTGTGTGGGATGTATTTGCGATCGAAAACTATTTTGCCGTATAATTGTATTTTTTTAGCTCTACTGTACGTATTTCCGTATTTGAGTGCTCGCCAGTCGCACACGACCTCATTCTGCCGAATGTGTGTGCCATGAGGGCATATCCCCGACGGTTTCTGGGTCATGTGGGAAGGACCCCCCTATCACCCACATTCACTTGGCGATGGTTCCAGATGCCGTCGCGGAAAGGGGTTTTAAACCGTTCGTTTAGGAGCTCGCTGTACTAGTGCAAGGCAAGCATAGATGTAGTGAATCAATCATTTACTTGTGAGCTTACTAGGATAAGTATGCAGAATTGTAACTACAGTAAGAGACCGTCCAAAATCTGAATCAAGAAGTTTGTCTAGCACTTATTGTTTGCACCTAATCGACGTGAATAATTGGATATCATATCGAATGAGTAAGAAAGACAAGTAAAATTGTCAACAAACCTTGCCTACAGTAGTAATCTGGGTCAATGTCACTACGACCAACAATCCAAAATGACTAGTGTCTGTTCCTAGGGCCGAAATTTTGAAACCCTATGAACTTTACAGGTACTAAAGATTACCGAAATACATCTTAACCATTAAGTGTAGGTAGCACTCAGCACACAACAAACCCTAATGATAGTTCTACCTAATGAGTAATGAATCAATTAGAAAATGGGTGATGAGGAGTGGCTGCTGAGTGTTGAGGACGTATCTCAGGATAAATCGGGTTGGCTTAGTGGGTGCTGCATGCCTGGGCCCTGAACGGACAGGGAAGGTAGGCACAGCAGCGTGCCCGGGGAGCGGTGATGTTGTCGGGTGAGCGGCTCCTGACCTCATGTTAGTCCGGCGTCTCCTCCTAGAGTCATGCCGTACGGGGACGGCAAGTCGCCGGTGAGGGAGGCGGCTAGGGGCAAGTAGAGATCGGAAGCGCGTAGCACAACAGAGGGGAATCGGGGCCTGGGCCGACCCAAAATCCCAGGGTGGGCCGTGACCCACCTGGGCACCATGTATAGATACACACCCGAGTGTTCTTCTGCTAGCATTTTTTTAGCAAAGAGGGTTTCCCCTCCGATTTCTATTAAAGAAACCACCACGGAACCAACATGATCAATTAAACCCTAAGCATGATCAATTAAACCCTATTATGACTGTGTCATGGTATATTTAAAGCTGCAAACCGGAGAAATGCTATTTAGCATCCATTGTTTGCTTCGAACTAAGAACTAAATTCTAAGAGCTGAAAAGAAAGTACATTAACCAAGTTACGATCTATTTTCTGGTTGAGATCAAAAAGTTGAGGAGATATGAAGTACCACCTCTCTTGCGGCGCCGTGTAGGCATCGGGGGTGCGATGGCTGTCGGTGGCATTGAAGCAGATCTGCGAGCGTAGACGGGTGCATCGGGGGATAAGTCCCGTTGCGATGGAAGAGAAGGTCGTGTGAGCAACCCCGGCAAAGAGGATGACAGCGCCGATGAAGCGAGAGGACGTGATGCAAGCCTCTTGGTCCGTCGCCGTGGAAGAGAAACGTCCATCTCTAGCAGTGGACGACGCGGTCTTGGTAGCCGCTCCGGCATGGTGGAGGATGGTGGCGATGGATGGGGTGGAGGACGGCGGTGATGGATGGGGCGGCGGATGGAGGAGGCCGGTGTGGGGCTGGTGTTCTAGCGCGGACGGTGTATGAATGGGAAAATGGAGGGAGAGGTATGGGGAACCATGTTTTGGGGACGCGCCTATCTGAAATATGGGAAAGTTACGAACTTAGCCCCCGTTAAAATTTGGACGTCCCGTCGGTTGGGGATAGGACGGTAATCTCGCATCTCGCCAATATTTGCCCAGAGCGATTTTTGGCGAGGAGAAGGTGTTTTGGCGCCCATGGTTGGCACCCACGGTACATGAACGGGCCTGACAAGTAGGGCAGTTGTGAGTGAAGTTACAAACCTGCCCCTATTGAAAATATTTGCCTACATCAATTTCAGACGAGGCGAGTTTGTTTTGTCGCCCACCATGTATGAATGAGGAAATGGAGGGAGAAATAGAGCTCTTTCGGACGAGCTTGAATCAAATGTGTTTTGCCGCCCATGTTTGGTGCCCACCGTGTCGAGATGGGCTCAGAGGTGGCCGTGTCACGTCTAATTGAAGTTCCTAACCTACCCCCTTTGAGAGCAGCGGAAATCGGGCCGATGGATTGTCCGTGTAAGGGGTAGACAGCAATTTCCATCTCCCAAACACTTGGCTTTGGGCAGCCGGCGTGGGAGTGGAAATTTTGCTGCTCCTTTCGAATTTTGGGACAATAAGCATCCACGTTTACCCTTGCAACTAAATTCGAATCCATTTTGTATTCCTATACGAATCTTTATAAATCAATCTATGTGTTTTTATATATCTTCAAAAGCACGACAAAGATGTATTCCACTGTCATATATGAATATGATTTACAAATGCCGATACTCGAATTCAGAAGCTAGAATTCAGTTTAAGGTGAATTCGAATATTTGGAACACTTTATGTCCAACTCAAATGGCACATGCAGCATAATGTGTACTCCCATTTAGATATGTACACAAGCGATGTATCAAGATTCAAATACGAGTCAATCAACCAAGAATGTACAAAACTAATAGACATATAAACACTTATAGAGTATATGGATCAATAATATCAACTAACATACATAAGCCAGGCCGCTGTACTTTTTTTTGCTAGAAGAGCATCCTTTTTTTAGCGAAGCTAGTACAACATCTTGGCCCTTTCCGATGCGTGCCACTTATGGTCCATCTATACTACTATTATTGTTGAATGCACATTTAGCCCGATTGGCATATTTGTAGGTCTGGCACAGCAATCAAAATGAAATGTCTCTGAGTCTTATCAATTAATACAGATTTGTGCTCAAATAAAATTACAAACCAAAAAGCAAAAAACAATTATTAGTGCAAACATTTCTTTGATGTAAGTAAAATGATTCCAACACAGATATAAGTTAAAAAGACGGTGTCCCTCATATAAACCTGACAGTTGTCTATCTATGAACATGCAAACATTACTAGTGCTACAAGTGATAACAGCAAACCATTTAAACAAACAGGGTATCAAAAGGTAAATTACACGTGAATTATGCTGCACCCTAGAAGTACATATGACCAGCTATCTACGTGCTTAAGTAGCTATTTAAGTTCAGGCAAACAGGTAATTCTTAACAGTAAGTATCAACCACATAGATAGACGCAGTCTATAATAGGATTAATAGGCTATGGCAGTATGTAATCAATAGCAAACTAAATTAAGCCAAGCAACGTAATTGAACAATTTTGCAATAAGTGGCTAACTAAAATTCCGAGAAGCAGGTAACTAAACTTACGCTAGCTCTTTGTACAGGCACACTGCAACTTCTTTTTCACTTACAAGGTTATACGAAGGAGTCCATGGCATCAATTGCTTGGATACGCAGTCCCAATACTTCTTTCTTTCCACACTTCATTGGTAAGTCAAATGGTTAATCTGGTAAGATGGTGCGTCCTTGATATGTTATATGAGGACGTGTAGTCAGACTAGTTGTAGCCACACACATCACCTTTGGCTTTCTTGTATATTTCATGCAATTACATTTGGCATATCGAGATCTAAGCAATCTACAATAGGATGAAAGACTGGCATCCTTCACATTATTGGTGAATTCAGTTCATAGAAACAAGCAATTCAACCATTCTGTGGGTAAATCAAAAGCGCCACTGGAATATTTTTCACTACCCCAATCATACACGCAAAAAGGGGCGACGCCACCGCAGGGGCTGGTATGGGCAACCGCCTCGGGTGGCTGGAAAGTGTGCACCTAGTTTGAGTCGTCTAGGTTGGCCCAGGCTAGTTATGCTCATCCCAACGCACGAGCAGGCAATGTAAAAAATGAAGAAAAATGTTTCAATTTGGAAGGGCCAATAACGTAAGTGCAAGGCAGGCCCTATAGCAGGCTCGCGGCCCAAACAAGCGCCTCCCATATCGATCGACAGCAGGAAAAATCCCAATTCGTTCCCTCCAGCCTCTAGTCTGTTTTCGGCTCCTAACCTAGCCGCATTGTTGGGCAGACCAACACAGCACTTCCTCGCGCCCTCGTTGGAGGGCGGTCGCCGGTCTTCAAGCGAATGGAAGGACAAGAAGATGAAGATCCAGCCCTAGGTGTAGCCTGCATGGGAGGCAGCGGCGGCAGCATGGGCATGGCATCGAGCTTGCGCAAACGGACAGTCGCGGCTTGCAAGGGCAGCATGCGCAACGAGCAGGTACATCACATCCCTGATTATATCTAATTCAACTATACAATTTCTGGCCAATAATTAAACCTGACGGTGTTGTGAAACTGCTTGTATGTAGGGAATCTATGAGAAATGAAACCAATTTCTGCTTATTTTATAACTCCCCCAATCAATCTTGGGCCCGAAATTTGAATCGGATGTATCTAATCAAGTTTCGGTGCAAACATACAAGCTCATGTTGTTCTTGAGCCTAAAGTGTCTAATGAGCAATTTGCTAATGAAGGATTTGATGCAAACGTTTCACATGCTCCTGGTGATGAACATATAGTGTCTAATGAGGGATCTAATGCAAGCATTTTGCAAGCTCCCATTGAAGGATTTAGTGTCTAATGATGATCTGCTATGTTGAGAGAAACATGCAGATTTGCATGCATTGATGACAAGCAAATTATAGTACATTTTCATGGCTTCAGGAAACGTCGAGGCCATCTACCAGAAAGTCCCCGTATCATGACAATGTAGCATAAATACTTTTCTAATCTGTTTTTTGAAACTATTGGCATACTTGTGCAGGATAGATATATTGATATGCAGTTTGCGCACTGTTTATCGGTGCAATTACACTTCGATATTTTCAGCCAGAGAATGAATAATTCAAGTAGGTACAGACCATGTTAGTAGTCCTTGTACACCATGTTGCATTTTGTGTTTTTTGGTGCTTGCATCATTTAGTGTTTTATAATCTGAACTACTTTGGATCATTAGCTGGTTTTCAAAGTGCATGTAGCTTCACATTTCTCAAGTTATGTTGAGTTTCGGAGTGCAAGTGCCTTCGTATTTTTTAAGTTAAATGTTCGCCCCTGCTAACTTGAATTCGTTGATCTGCCACTGCACACAAATCCTACACGCAGGCCAGTACGAATTAAATGAAATGCAGGGAATTATGCTAGATCGTTGTACATGCTCACTGCAGCTCTGCTTGCGATTGGGATGTTCCATGTACAAGTCCATGTTACCACTTGCTTGGATGTGCAGGCCTTGTGCTCCTTGCATCCCCCTCTGCATTTTTGACACGGTGAATGGTTGATCAAATAAGAGGAATCTACCTTGCTGTTGTACCGGAGGACAGATACATATAAGGTTATACGGGTGTGCAGGATGTGTACCAGATCCCGTGCGCCGTCATGCTTCGCTAAAAAATGGTTTTTCTTGTTTCAGATGATATCGCCAGAAGAAACAAGAGTTAAAGTCAGAGTTGCATAGGCGTGTAAGCTGAGAGAGAAGTGAAAGGATATCCAAACATCGTCTGAACAGTGCACAAGGGAGTGATGTGTGGATACCTAGTTCGGGCCGGCGTTTGGGCATGCTCGCCTAGCTAGAGTGCGGGTCACTTCAGAGCCATTGAGGGTGATGCGCTGGCGTTGGCTGGCCGCGCACGGATGCAGATCTGGAGTGGCAGCGGAGCACTACGATGCGGTGGACGAGACCTTTGGTGAAGCCCCAATGGCCTCGGGGGACGGAGGTGCGATGATGTGCTCGGTGAAGTAGCCCCGGTGAGGTGGGAGACAGCGTCGGTGAAGTGCACCTGATGCGGTTGAAGTCGGTTCCTGTGAGGCACGTCGGTTGTGGCGGCCGACATTGTTGGTGGACCACCCGGTGCGGTGGACGAGGGCGTAGATGAGGTAGCTCCGGTGCGGTGGTGAAGCGCAACCGTCGTCTTTGTCGTCGTCGTCTGGCACAGAGGTGGGGAAAGAGATGAGACAAGGGGCGATTTGAACTTTGCTTGGGTTGGCGGCGAATTAGGGATTTGAGAAATCTGGTCGCAGAAGGGGACGGAGGAGAAGGGAGATTTTGCAGGGCTGGAATTGGGGCTGCTAGATACTTCAATCCGAAACGCGGAAGCGCGAACTTATTTTGTCGTCGTTCTTTTTTTGGGGGAGGGTGGGTGGCTGGGTGCTAAGCGTCAAATGCGACACACGCGGCCACCACGACACGACCCTGGTCTGCCTAGTGCGCCTACATTTGAGAATGCAAACGAATCTTCTTTTATTTGCAAACGAATCTGTATGTATTACCATGCCAGTGTTTTCCTTGCAAATAATTAGTCAGTCGAAATGAGATACTATAAATTAATTAATGAGGAGTTATTTGAACCAAAATTGAAACGGTATCCACGCTAACATGGATTAGAGTCTTTGTCACATATTTAGTTATTTGAATTAGAGTGTGTGTCACATAGCAGACTCCAATTCTAACGTGGATTTCGCATTTCACGGTATCCACGCTACTTTTTTAATACAAATTCATATGTATATGATGAACACCATGGTAGTGAGAAAAAATTTAGATGGATTCAAACATATGACCTACAAAATAGCACAACAATTGAGTCAATGTCAACTTTTCCAAACCTAATATGGCACGAATTCGAAATAATTACCGATATGCATGGTCCTCAGGTCAAATCTTACAATGTACACGAAATTGAAACATCTATATTAAGTCTCGTACTATCTACATTCAAATGTTGTTTTTAGCCCCCCCCCCCTCGGCACACACGCTACATACTTCCTATATCGGTCAATCTTCCTCTCCTAACCACCTTAGGAAGCTATCGGTTTCCAACACACGTTCATTCTTTCTCTCCATGTTTCGATCTCTAACTCTCTCAACTACATAGCCCCTTTTTTCCACTCTGTTACCAAATGTATTTACCTAACACACCCGCCATTGCACCCCATGCCGAGCTCTCCCCTCTCTCTCTCTCTTTCCCTCCCACCCTCTCTCGCTAGATACATGCATTGCCTATCTAGCCCCCCAACCTCTCGTGCGCATGAATGCACATTGTCTATCTAGGTCACTACCTCGAGACTGTCTTACTCTTTCTTCCGCACGGTGGGGCACACTCGCTCAATCTCGCTCCCTTTATCTGAGTCTCGATTAACCTCGTTTTCTTTCACGCACAAATGATATATCCCCTGTTCGGGCCTCGATCGACACACTCTATACTCTCTCACACATATTGTCTATCTAGGTCAGTCCATCCAAGCTGCCCCCACTCTTTCGACCTCATGGCGAGCTACGCTCGCTCAATCTCTCTCTCTCTCTCTCTCTCTCTCTCTCTCTCTCTCTCTTTCTTTCTCGGACACAAAAGATATATCTCCATGTTTGAGCCCAAATCGACATATTCATATTGTATACTCTCTCATGAACATTGTCTATCTAGGTCACTCTCTCCAACCCGTCTCACTCTTTCGATCGCATGACGACCCACACTCGCTCAATCTCTCTTCCTTTATGTATGTAATCAGTTGACCTTGCTTCCTCCAACACACAAAATATATCTACATGTATGTGGCTGGATCATCTCTCAAGCTCTATCTTACAGCCGTCGCCCTTCCCAAAAGCTCAATCCGACAATATCTCTCCAGAGCATATATATCTTCTCAATGAATGTCGGACCACACTCACTTTGTCTCTCTATCTATATGTCTCTCGATTGACCTCGCTTTCTCACGCCGTATCTTCCACACATTGATGCTACCTCTCCATCCCTCGCAAAGCCGGAGATATTTACATTGCGAGGGGGACTCCAACCTTGGACTAATTTGTGTAGGCATTTATTCCGGTGGGTTTAGATTATATTTTCATAGCATTCGGCCCACAACTACTCCGAACATCGTTGCAACCTCCACACCTCCCCCAATTGATTTCCCTCCGGCTCGGCCATCGCTCGCTCGCACGTCCTTTCTTGCCTTCAACGTCGCACCATGGTATTATTGCAAAAAAAATTGTTGTTCTCTTTAATTATTACAAATAAGCTACAAACAACACACCGATAGTCCACCTGGAATGGAACAAATTTCGACCCACAAATTAAAGTGCTACAAACTACACACCGAGGGGCCCACCTGTCATGAAACAAATTTGGACCCATATAAAAATTAAAAAATAAAGGACGAGGATCGAGCATGCAACCAGGGCCTTCAAGCCGCACATCAATAGGCAACATACATAGAACAGCAATGTTTGTTGTAACCCCCCCCCCCCTTGTTCAAATAATGTTTTTATATTACCACATCCTATTTAATGGATAACATGCAATATTGTTTTTAGTACATTAATGGGACCGGCTCGTTAGCACGTAGTACTATTCGCCTTCACTTACTGGTGGGTTCCATGTGTGCTCTCTCCTCCCCTTCTGCGTTTAGACGCACGGGCAAACACAAAGAACTCGCAGGTGATGTTGCCGTTGACCATATCTGGACGCGTTCACAAGTTATGGCACTAGTTTCACGTACTAGTAGTACTACTCAATGTGTACGTGCAATGCACGTTAATTTGGAAATATATTAAGTGCATGCGGATATTAAGTAGGATATTATTAGCGTGTTATTATGTGATCACACTATTTTTGGCATGAAATTAACTGCACGCTAAACGTGTTGAGCGCTCGACATTGAAGCAGTCTAGGTTGTTGGATGAGAAGGAATACATGTGGCTTGATGACGTTTTATATTTAATTTGATACGGCTCTAGCAGAACATTCAATCGATCAAACCATAGATTTTATTCAGTCTGACTCCGACTTTACATTCATACGACGATCGATCTAAAATAAACGGAAATGATAAACGTTCGGATTTTAAGCATGGCAATCCGAACATTTTTCATGGCAAATTTAGATTACGCGGCGGCGGCGGGGGCGTCTTACGGCGGGAAGAACCTCCTCGCGTGCTACGTGTGTCGTCAGACCATCGATCGACGGTGACGGGCGGCCTTTTGCGCCGTTGTTGACGTACTCTGGACGTTGGCCCTAGCTTCAAGGAAGGCCACAATGTTCGGACTTCGGTCTCGTGAGGCGACTCTCCGGGCGGGAGGAGGCGATGGCGTTAGTGCAAGGAAGCGGTCGACGGCGGCCATCCATGCCGCTAAGAACTTGGCACCAGCCGGGGACGGCCGCAACGGGCGCTGGCGGAGACATTCGGCGTGCACGAGGCATGGGGCGCAGGTCGGTCTGCATCGCCATAGCGACATGCGGCTGGCAGGTGCACGGGCGGGTGAAAGTCGTTGGGGACCTCATGAAACCCCGTGGCATCAAGCTCGGCGACAATGTGTGGCTCCCAGCCCATCAATGCCACGGGGATGGTATTTGGCCTTGATCGGGCGGCAGGGGCCGGAGCAGGGAGCGGGACGGTAGCGGCATCTTCCAGCAAGGCCGGTCCAAACTCGTCCCAAAGCGCCTTATGTTCTTGAGACTCCGACTGGGTGTCTTCCTCAGGAAACTAGAAGATTAAGGGCAAACCATCGTGATGCGGCATGGCGTAGGGTTAGGTCAGGCTGGTTGGAGGTAGACGACAGGAGAATCGGAGAGGAACAGAGAAGATTGTAGTGATACCGGGTAGTGCGGGGTTGATTTTAAACTGCGGCACCGACGACATTAAAAGTGGGAGCAGTTGGGACGAAGGTGCGCGGCAGAGCCTGGTCAAAGGGCTCGCCTCCCGGTGAGCATGCGCAGCGGTCTGCTCGCACGCCTCCCTGTCAGCCGGCGCAGCGGTCTACTCGCACACCTCCTGTAGACTCACACGGTTGCTCAAACGGCACCTGCCGATGAGTAGCGGGACTCGTGGCGGCACGTAAACGCCCACGGTTTCAATAGTGAAAGGTTCGCCTTAACATGACAGGTCTTTGTTCCAAAATACCTTGGCTCTTCATTTGTGCAACTTCTCATAAGCAGCTTGTCTCAAATTGAAGAAAAAAATTATGTAGGAATATTTGTGCCATATCACGTGACCATGCTCAGTTTCATGAATTTCTGATCACTTTTGGATTTTCTAAAATTTAAAATCCAGGATTCGAAACAATATCATAACCTGCATCATGCAATAAATTTTCAGGCGATACATCTTTCTTGTTGTATTTCTTAAGAAAGGATTTGGTCAAACATTTTTCCTAATTAGACTTCAGACAAGTTATATATGCAGAGTAAAAGGATAATCCCTCCGTACCAGTGCATTGCCTGATATATTAGCTCAAGTTTTAGGGGTATATATTAACTCAAGTACTAGTAGGCACGAACAAACGGGCTCAATTATGTGCTCATCCTGGTGTAGTAGTAGTACTAGGCAATGCAGTTGCCGGGTGACCTTGGTAGCGGCGACCGAGGGAATTGAACCGTGCTCGGCACGGTAGGTAGCGTTGTCTAGTTACTAAAACATCCTTCCATTGTTGATCAGTAGACATTATGGACCGGGGACATGAGGGGAATTTCCTAGGGCTGGAATTCTGGTCGCCAGATATTTCAACTCAAAACATGAAGGCTCGACTGGTTGGGGTTGGCTAATGTGCATACCACGCACGCCACCAGAAGGACACGGGCCTGTTTTTTTTTTTGAGGATCAACATGAGCCAAGGTCTGGCTGGTACGCCGTTGGGTCCTACCATTCAAGAATACCAAAGGATCCCTCAAAAAAAAGAATACGAAAGGAATCCTTTAAATTGCCGAACGAATCTATGTGTATTACAATGCCTGTATTTTCCTTGCAAATAGTAATGTCAACGTGGTAATTAATTTATGACGAGTTCTTGAATTAGAGTGTGTGTGTGATATAGTGATCTCAACGTGGATTTCACATTTCATGGTATCCCTAGAAAGTTTTTCATTGCAAATTCAAATTTAAAAGATGAACAGTATGGTGGTGAGAAAACTTTGAATATATCAAGCATATGACCACACACACACACACACAAACACACACAAACACAACAGCAATCCAATAAGTATAGTGCATCTATTTTTCCAAACCATGCATGTATGACACGAATTCAAAAATACTCCTTTTGTTCCTAAATATTAGTCTTTTAGAGATTTCAACAAGTGACTACATACAGAGCAAAATGAGTGAATCTACACTCTAAAATATGTCTATATACATCCGTATGTGGCAGTCCATTTGAAATCTCTAAAAATACTAATATTTAGGAACGAAGGGAGTAAAATGAAAGACATGCATGGTCCTCATTCAATATTTAAAATGAACAGGAAACTGAAACATGAATATTAAGTCTAGTACTACAGTACATGCAAATGTTGTGTTTAGGCGGAGCTATGTAGATTGTCGGGGGTTAACCCCTCGACCCTAGATAAAATTGTGAAGCTCTGTTTAGGATTGTTTAGATTATATTTGTCCCCACCCTCCCAAACACCGATTGGTTGTGCACCCCCCTCCTCCCCGGGAGAATATCATGTGCCCCCACACCTTAGATGCTATATGCTGATACGAGTTGCTTGGAGCTTGTTGATCTGAGATATAGCAGCTCACATGATGTCTTAATATTTTTACAGGAAACCTTAATGAGTTTGAGAATTGCACACAATTTGTACAAAAACTACTCAGATGCCCTTGGATCCCATATCCAACGACCACGAAGCTCGTATCACCGTAGCATCTACGATGAAGGAGAACATCATATTCTCCTGTATGTAAGAATATCATGTGCTACCACACCTTAGATGCTTTGGTGATACAAGCTCTTCGGAGACGCTGGATTTGTGACCCAACAACTCCTCGGTGGTTCAAATGTTTTTTTGCAAAGCCCCGAAAGAGTTCGGGCACTGCTTACAAGCACAAAGACTGCTCTGATGCCATTGGATCTCAGATCAAACAACCTCGAAGCTCGTATCACCGTACCATCCAAGCTGCAAGAGCACCTGATGTTTTCTCGCACGGGAGAATATGAGGTGCTCCCGCACCGTAGATTCTATGGTGATACGAGTTCATGGAGATCTAACAGCTCATAGTAGGAAGTTTGAATGTTTTTGCAATATACGCCTGAGAGAGTTCGGGAATTGCGCAGAAAGTACAAGTACTATGCATGTGGCATCTGATCACAGATCATACGACCTAGATGCTCGTATCACCGTAGCGGCTAATTAAGCTACGGGAGCGCCTAATATGAGCAACGGGGAGCCGTTGGATCCAAGATGCAGTGGCACACACGAGGCCTGAATGTTTTATTTGCAAAAAATAAACCTTGGAGAGTTTGGAAATTGCACATAATTACAAAGACTACTCCCAAGCCATTGGATCTCAGTTCCAACGATGTAAAACTCGTATCACCATATCATCTAAGCTGCGGGGTGGATGTGATATTCTATGCCGCTGTCATTTTTGTTCGTAAACTTGCAAAATACATGTAACTCATGTTGTTACTTGTCTAACCGCGCAAAGTGTTTGTTCAAAAAACCATCTTACACTGAAATATCGGAACAACACACGGGGGTCCCACTTGTCATTGATCAAATTTGGACCTAAAACTAACAAATCTGAAAGACGAGATTCGAACTGGCAACCTGGACTACAAAGCGTAAGCCGATAGCCTGAAACAACAACGGTTGTTGGCTTTGTCCCATAACTTGATTTTCTAAAGTATTACGTTGAGTAGAGTAGAGGGAGTGCCTCGTCAACACGTGCAGGACCGTTGACTCACTTACTGGTGGGTCCCAGGTCTGCGATCTCTCTCTCCTCTCCATCGTCTAACCTTTAGACGCACAGGAACACACGAAGAGTGGCGCTAGCTTGCTGTGGTGTTATTATAACTAAAAAAACCTTGGAAAATAGAAGAATCGCCTAGAACAAGAGACGTTGTGGCTGGTCGAGAAGGAGCTAACCACACCTATCCTCCGTGCCATGTTAGCATGATGAAGCTGTGTGGCTAGTGGGGTGTTTTCGACCGACTGGCTGGGTCCTGAGGTCGAAACATAGGTACTACTACGTCTGATATAGTATATTTTTACACGCACATTTTTCCTCCGTTTCGAGACGTGGCACACCCTACCGCGTGGTTTCGGGGTCCTCCCAGGTGGTGCATGCATATATTCTTCCTTGCCGAGATGTGGGACGCCCTACCGCGCGTTTTCTGGGTCCTCCTCGGTCGTAGCGCCGAAGTAAGTAAATGAGTCATCAAATCACGAAAGACCACCTTTCTCGCCGAGTACATCAGTGAAGCACGATGGCTAGCTAGTTGGGCTAGTGCGACTGATTAGCTAGGCTGCCGCCACATTTGTTTTTTCACCCTTTTTTATCTCCTTGCCGGCAGGTAAATTTAAATATCCACCGTGGCGTTGCTCTAGTCTTTGGGTGCAGTAGGCGCGGCAGGATATTTAATTTTTTGATTGACAAGAGCAGGCGCGGCAGGATTTTTAATTTTTTGATTGACGGGAGCAGGCGCGGCAGTAATTAGTCACGATGACTCCGCCTGTAAAACCAACTGCTCCCTGATGAGAGAAGTCGTCGACTGGTGTTTTCCCATGCTGAAAACCTAAATATTCCCCGCTCCTCGGATGGCTCCCTCCACCTTCCCATAGATTGCATTTCCTTTCAGCCGTCGCCCCCTTTGCTCCCTCTCCCCATTGCTTCTACCTGGTACCATCACGGCGCAGCAGATCACGGAGCCTGAGGTGAGGCGCCTGACACAGGAGCTCCAGACCAAGGATGCGGAGCTCAGGGCCAAGGACGTGGAGCTCCGTGAGCTCAAGGAGGAGAGGAGATCCATGCTCCTCCATTATGTACGGGTGTTCGTGGAGCTTCAAAAGCGGCAGGTGTCCACCACAGAGATGCTCGAGGCGTCGGCGGCGTTGCTGCAGAAAGTGGGAGATATGATAGGCCGTCAGGGGAGCTGGCTGGAGGGCGAGCGGGCCGATCATGATGAGGTCCAGGATCGCCTCAACCACTTGGTGGACCAAGTTGCCACGCACATGTTGTGGTTCTTGTGATGCCTACTGTCGTGCGGTAGCGACCATGCCGGCCGTCGGGCTAAACCCGTTCGACCACCCCGTCGACTTCAACGAGCTACGGCTTCTGACCTGGTCTCCTTCTTCACCTATATCTCCGAGGAGCTGAGTCGTCTCCGTGCGATGATGGGGGCGGAGCTGGACAAGGAGGGGTTGCGGGCTGCCTTCACCGTTACCGGGCGAATCCTCTCAGGGCTCCATCACCGGAATCCATTCATGCCATTGGGCGCCGTCTTTGACGAGGTGGCTCCCATCGACCGGGAGCGGGCTCTGTGGGCCGTTGCACCCTGCATCACCAATGTCGTGCGCCTCGAGAAGCAGAGGGGCTTCGGTGATGTTTAGGCGTCCTCTGCATGGGCATGTCCATGTCTCGGCGCAACAGACCGTTGGATCTAACTCAGACGGTGCAGATCGATCCTTTGTAGCACAAAGCGTGTGGGTGTGTTTGGTTGCATTCTCATCTCAATATAGTTGTTCCCTCTTCGTGTTATTTGCGTTAACCTACTAGTGTGGACTCATGCACCCTTCATGCACTCTGCCAAACACCCAAAAGTGGGTCGAGAAGGGAACGTTTGCTCCCATCCCGTGCACCCTTCATACACCCTGCCTAACACTGAGTCGTGCTTCATATGGCTCACGTTTCGTGGAGTACTATAGCACCATACTCTCCGTGCAATGTAGGCCTAGTTCAGTTAACATTGATCTCACCATTCATTCTCGACCGGACAGTCAAAAAAGCGGTACTTCTATGTTACATTAATGTTCATATAGTTGACATGCGCACAACATCATTTGTTATCGTCATATCTTCCTACACTAGCAACAAGATTGTGTAGTACTGACGTATGAACCATTGCACATGCCTAGTAGTAGGAGCACTATGTATGTTCAAGTGGCTACCGTGTTTCGCACTCCTTCGTCGTAAGAGTGGAAACGCTTGCTGTAATCAATTTTTTTCTTCAAAAAAAATAGTGGACTCGCTCTACCGTGCGGATCCTCCTCAATGGTTGTCGGGAACCTTGCTACTCACTTTCGCCGACGTGTGGGATAGCCAGCACGGGGGTCCACCAGCCATGCACTAAATTACTCCGTAGTAGAGTGCCCAAGTGCACGGTGGACTACCCCGATCGAAGCGCCGCAGTAATGCCCAATGAGCCGTCAAATCACAAAACCCCCTCCTTTCCAGTAGTAAGTTGGACGGATAAAGCAACCATCATTTCACTCTTCTCTCTCAGCTTCCTCTCTACCCAACCCTTGCTTCTCCCTCATAATGTTCCTCATTTCTTCAAGAAAACCCCGACCTGCTTCTGCCATTGTTCTTCTCTCCCAAAGAAATAAAGGTGAGCGCATCAATGGTGTTGATTCTGGCCAAGGCCTAGTCTTGCAACCCCGAGACTGATCCTATAACTCACTCTCTATTCTTCTTTTGGCTTTGTGATTATGGTTTCTTTTCTTTTATTTCTATTTAGCAGTTTCTTGATGGACGCTGGAGCACCGGCCGAAGTGATGTCTATGGCTCTGGCCAAAACCATCGAGGCTCATGGTATGAAGAAGCGCAAGCACCCCGCCGAGACTACCGCAGACAAGCTCAAAGCCATCGCCCTGTCCAAGCCCCCCTCTCCGGGATCCCTCATTAAGCAAGTCCAGGTAATATCTCTTCTTGATGATCTTTTTCTCGATCTTGATCGTGTTTTTTCATCTAACACGCAGTACTAGTACTAGTAGTACAGCTTTCTAGGTGATCTTGCATGTGATTTTTATGTGCCAAATGACGGTTCTAAATTCCTCTTTTGACCAAAACATGCGAGAGGTTGAAACTGATTTCTTATAGATTACTTTCAACTACTTTATGAACATCAATGCTACCTTTTAAGAGGGTATATTTACATCAGTAACTTGTGTCATGGATATTGCAAGTAATGCCTCTGCTCTCATGCCTTTGAAGACATGTTCTAGTGTCTTTGTTCACTCATTTCTGTGCGTATATGTAGTCATATATGGAGTAAAATATCAAAAATCATCTTATATTACTGAACGGAGGTAGTAATAAAATATTTGGTTTCTGTTTGAATTAGAACCAGGTCCGCGGTGGAGATGAAGTTCTCAAAGTCATGCCATGTGAACTAGAAGATTTGAGGATGGGTTCTACTGCTAAACTATCCAGCTGTTGTGTCCTTGTCGCCACGTGTCCTGAACTAGTGTTTTCCTATAGCATTGTTGTCAGGCGTGTTCTCGAGGTTGTACTTGGCCGCAACAATTTCCTGGATGTGCCTTCGACTACGAAGGGTGTGGTTCTTGTAAAGCTTCCCGACAAAGCTGATGCGGCATGTCTTCATCGTCATGTTTATGAGTGGAAAGACCACTCTGTTAGGTTCTCCAAGGTTGAGGAGATGGTGATGGTGCCGGTAGACATCTCTCACGAACACCATGGCCTAGTCAGTTATGCGGGGTTCATCCTGTAGGTCGGTGGCAAGAAATAGTCTGTAGAGTTTAATTAGTGCAACTTTGCTTGTCTATAGTAAGTACTATTGTTCAGTACTTGATTTGTGTTTGTGAACCATGTGTTGTTTAGTACTGCCGCTTTTAGTGTGTGGTGAGTCCTGAGAACAGTATATGTGAATGTCTCTCCACTCAATTTAGTCTGTATATTTTGAAGTATCCAGATCATCTTTTTTGTGAGGACAGTTTATCAATTATGGTTCACTCCAATATCTGTATGCATTGCAGGGTTTATCGCACCCACCAGGATTTCCAGTCCCATGGATGTTCGGTCCATACAATTTGTCACGACCTTTGGACTGTCCTGCTTGTGGGAGTAGGCGGGGGCCCTGCATGCCACACGTAGTTGGACGACCAATCTTCTGTTTAGTACTTCAACATAGTGATTTCATGGTAAGGATTCACTCATGTCACATAAAGTAAATCTTATTGATTTACTATCTAAATCTTATTGATTTACTATCTAAATCTTATTGATTTAATGTCATGTTTTCTTTCTTTTGCTGCAATTTTACGATGCGGGTTTTGCCATGTGACATTCATCACAGAATAAACCGTTTGGTTTGCTCTACGATGGATATTTTTGCAGGTTTCACTTCTTATGTCGTGTCAGTAATGAAGGCACTATCCATCACTTATATTACTGGAAAAAATTGGATCAGTCTATTGTCTGAGTACAAGCTGAATCTGTATGATGAACTGCAGTTTGGTTTAACAAACACGCCACAATTAGTCCTTCCCGTGTTTAAAAGAAATGAAGAAAAAGACTAGATCACGGTCACGGAGCCTAGTCAAGTTAGAAAGCTGATAATAGAAGAGCAGACATGATAGCCGCTGTCTCGCACATCGGTACCACCTTCAGCAACGAATCGAGCACCGGCAGTTGCTCTTGCACTGAGCAGCAGTACCTTAGTCTGATCCAGCTGAGGATTGGGCACTGATTGCATCAGCGGATCAGGCTGATCTACCGGAGGATCGGGCATCGACACCGGCACCTGCTTTGACACCGACACCAGCTCTACAAGGAGCACCATCTCCGGCAGTAGCAGCGGCACTACCAGTCGCACCAAAGACAGTGCACCAAAGAATGCCTTCGCACTGCACCAACACTTGCATCTCGCTTCCCGCCTGTGGAGCGGCAATGTAACCAAATAGCTTGTACCGGCAACAGACTGGGCTGCAGTTCGCACTTCATATACCAAAGTCCTTACAAAAACCGACATGTCCAGCTTCTTGGTAAGCATTGGCCGCCCAAGTGCTTCATTCTTTTTTTCTTTCCTTGTTGTTTCACATGATTCACTGTGTTGATCTAACTATTTGTGTATGTCTTCTTGTTTGCAAACAAAGAATTCCTAGAGCAATGAGGGAGTCGTTCAACAATCCGAGCGACCGTGGCCAAGTTTCTCTTACCATGCGTAGCCTTGGTGTGAATGAACCTGCTCAATATACCATAAGTACAAAGGATGTCGCATGATGATTGATGCTAAAGGATGGTCAAGGTTCAAATCTAAATCATAACTTGCGGTAGGGGATGATGTCAAAATCGAACTTTTTCGGCAAGGAGAGCTGGTCCAAATCAACTTTGAAATTATTCAGTAGCAGCACACAACTGTCGAACTAATCTATCCTCCAAGAGATTTTGATTAATACTCTAGCATGGTGAAACAAGTGTCATGTGTGTATAAGTAGTACGACAGTATCATTGATAGAATTGCAACTCTGATTGCTGGGTAGGAACTGTCATTTGATTTCATTCCAACAGTTGCCGTGCTTTATTCAATTTTGTGTATTCGCCTTGCAACAGCATCTAAAACCAGCACCATACCGACCACTTGCAATATGAAAAGCGCTGAGGTAGAACACATGGGCCCCCAAACATGCAGGCCCACCTACTGCGGGCCCAAAGTCCAGAACCATGAGCCTGTCTGAGTATTTCTCAGCTGAACCCCCATAATGCCCGTGCGTCACATAACACCAAGATGCATTTGTATGAGTATTTTATCTTGTGAGAGAAAAGGATGAACGAGGGAAGGCCTTATTTGCAAATGTGGAGAGGTGTGTGGGTACCTTTTTGCAAAATTGCCATAGTTTCCTTCATATTCGGTAGATAAAAATCGGACGGCCTATATTGCAGGATGGCAGGCACACCATCATCACCAACTAGTCTATACCGTGTTAAAAAACTCTGTTTTTTATAATTATATATGTATATTCCCTTTGACTTTTATTATGTATGAAGTTGTGATATAAAAGATCTTTAGATTTCTTTACAGAGGGAGTATCTCTCTGTCAAAAATATATTATGTGTAACTAGTTACTCCTGTCTTTCTACTTCCTTTCACTGATATGTGGGGCATCCGGCAATGGGGTCCACGTGCCATATGCACCAAATTAGAGTGCACAACTGCATGGTAGACACACCCGGTCAGTGGCGCCATGAAAGAATGCCCAATGAGCCGTCAAATCACAAAACCCCCACCTTTCCAAATTTTTAGCGAAGTCGGGATGAATGAAAGCAATATTTCACGGGGCTTGAATCCCTTCTCCCTCGTCTGCTTGTTCAGAGAAAACCCCCGCTCAACGATTGCATAGGGTTTTCTCATGGAGAACCTGGTACGAATTCTTCATCCATCCCCGATAACTCCAAGTCCCTTGGTCGCGGGTACTCCTAGGATAGCAACCGCCGCTGTTGATGCATATTTCTTCCTACTGAATCTAGCGTGTTTCATTTGCAGTGCCCAAAGTGCGAGGACCCTACAGGTTTCTGCTCCCTCGGCGAGACGCCACATGTAGCGACCCGACCCGAATGGATCAAGTCTCTGTGCTTAAGTGTCATCCCTGGATCGGTATGCTAACACACACAGTACTCGAGGATTTATAACAGAGGTAAATCACATGTATAAAGTAACGTAAATACTATTACTTCAATCCAAAATAGCGCAAGTAACAAGGTTGTGGATTCCCATCAACACCAACGGCAAAGTTGAGTGTAGAAATCGTAACCCTAACGTATCACTTACTCATCAGAAGATCACGCAACATGAGACGTTGCAGCCACAAAGGGTCAAGACATTGAATGTACTGGCAAATTCACACTGTAGAGCAATGCTGAAATATGGCTATCACTACATGCATATATGGCTGGTGGAAAAGCTCTATGGTTATAAGGTTTTGCGTAAAGCCAATTTTTCCCTACTTCAAAGGAATATATTTTATTTAACTATCATGGTGGTTGTTAAACATTGAGAATGGTTGACAGCATTCTCAATCCCAATTAAGCATCATCATTAAAACCCAACAAATTATTTAAGTAACGTGATGAGATTCACAGGAAAATCCAAGTACTAGATACTCAAGATGTCCATAACCGGGACACTGACTAATCATGATTAGTTTGTACACTCTGCAGAGGTTTGCACTTTTCCCCACAAGACTCGATCGCCTCCGTTGGATTTCTTGCACTACATGGTGTTTGAGAAGCGGATGACCGAGACACAGTCTTCGAAGCGCTTAGCACCTTACGATGGATAGACCGTTACACCTACTTTCCCCTACATCTCGCTAGTCTACCCCTGTAAGAGTTCGCACGACTTAATCAACTATGCTAGAGCCCATAATAGCTTGTGGCTGCACGGAAGTTTCTAGTATGAAAAATCTCATGCTCCCTTTGGGCTGGGTGGCGGTCCATAAAAAAAGCAGAGCAATCTGGTCTACCAGGTGCCTAGGCAGCAATCTGGAATACCCAGGTGCCTCAATCCACCCAGATGTGTGTTTAAGTTGCCACCTTAAGTAAACCATCAATTAACAATCTCACAACTGTCATCAATACTCTCAAAACCCAATCCACGTCTACGAGCATAGCATAGCAATATAAGAAACGTAATAGTAACTCCCAAGGTTTGAATGCAGGGCAATAGGTTCCTACCTCATCAACTACTTCCCGATACCCACATGTTATCAATCCTACTCATGCAATGTTTGAGGGTTGAAACTAATGCATAAAAACTGGGTATGAAAAGGGATATGATCAAAGTGTGAACTTGCCTGCAATGTTGATGAAGATGATTCGCACTCAAAACTCTTGATAGTTCTACTCGTCACACTCCGGCCAATCTATCGTAAGCAAGCAATAGTAACCACACATAAGCAATCACTCAAAAGATCTGAAAGAACGAAAGAAACAATTCGGAAAACATCAAAACCAAGAAAATAACTCTTGCAACATAAAAAAATTTCTAACAGTACCAAAATTATGTGAATTTGGCCTTATCAGAAAGTTTAGGTCAAGAGCTTCGATATGCAGACAGAATCAACTAAATCGGAGTTACGAAACTCAAGTTATGATCAAACAAAGTTCAAATTCAAATCTGATCTAATTCAAATTTTAAACTTTAAAAAAACATGTTTGAGTTGGATTACCGGATAGAGGGGATCAAAACAAAGAAGTGGGCATTGGTTTCGTTGAATTTGGACAAACGAGTAAAAAGTTGTGATAGATTGAAGATCAAGGACTAAACTGTGAAGAAACTATTTACATACGGGTCCCTGGCATAAAACTAAAATAAAAGAAAAAGACTAAATAGTGAACGTTCGTTTATAGGATCTAAACAGTGGACGTTCCCTGTTTAATAAAACCAAAAAAATAGATCTAGTATAGGATTTTTTTTAAACCGGACTAATTAGAGAGAACCGGGGCGGTTGCGGTTATACCGGTTGAGGGAAAATAAACCGGCGGCGGCGGTTAACTCCGGCGAGTCCGGCGTCGGGCGTGGTCGCCCGGCGGTGTGGTCTCCTGGTCAAGGCAGGGGCGAGGGCGGCGAGGTGGCGGCGTGGCGTGTGGAGTGGGGCGCAGAAGGCGGCGATGGCAAACGATGGCGGCGGCGACGACCGGCGAGGGCAAGGCTGCTATTCCGGGAGGCGGCAAGTAGATGCGGGAGGAGAAGGGAGAGAGAGGTCGGGCGGCTTTATAGGGGAGGGTGGCCTCGGAGGCGTGGGGAAGGCGAGGAGGAGGAGGTTTGGGCGGACTCGGCCAAGGCAGAGGGACTCTGCCCGGCTCGGTGACAGTGGCTGGCCGCGGGCCTGGCTGGGAGCCGGGCCGCCCACCAAGCGAAGGAATTTTTTAAAGATTTTTCCAGGCAAACAAGAAAAAAATATATTATATAGGCATATAATATATCAAAATTTTCAGAAAATTATTTTCTACAACGTGGACATTTTTATAGCATTAAATAAAATACACAAAAATTCTAATAATTCAAACAGTGCTCCTGCTCTAATAAAATCCAATAAAAATCAATTTGAAAATACCAAAATTAATTCAAATTTATTTCTCTCCAATTTTATGATGTAGGGAATCATGTTACCCTATTTTCCATATGTTTTATTTTTGGAGAAAAATAATTTGATTAAAACCCAAATAACTCCAAATTGAAAATAAATTCAAAAGAACTTCGAACTTAATTCTTTGAAACTCCCAACTCATATTTCATATGTTTTGAAGAAGTCATTTTATCTTCGCTCGTGAAAATCATTGAGTTGCATAAAGTTCCTGTGTTGGAAATATTTTCCAAATGAAATTCAAATATTTTCAACACCCCTTGTCATTTAAATAAATGGAAGAAGTCATGTCATCTTCTCTCCAGGGTTTTGTGGTGAAAAGAATTTGAATTCACGGAGATCACCAATGCAAAATGAAAGTTTGGGAAAGTCCTTTTATTCCCTCTCATTTAACTTTCAAAAAGTTTCGAATTTCACTCAATTTCACACAATCAATCAAACAATCAATCAAAACTATCTATTTATTATAACATTCCAAAATTTAGAATTTTGGGATGTTACAAACCTACCACCCTTAAAATGAATCTCGTCCTCGAGATTCGGAGAGGCTAGCAAGAAATAGGTTAGGGTAGGGGTCTTCTCAAAAATCCATCGATCGTCTCCGGGGGTCTCGGGTGCTACCACCCTTAGAAGCATGGTTACGGTTCCATCAAAACTCATATACTCCATCCTTATTGTCAGCAGTGTCGATCTTCTCAGATCCTCTGGATAATTACTTCTCTAGGCTCTTTTGGTAGTGGCATAACCTTTACCGCAATTCTTCTGTCCTTTCATCTTGGTACGGTTATTCCGAGATTGGGTCTTCTTAGCTGACGGGTCTGGCGCCAATACTAATCAGCTATCAATATCTCATGGTGGTCAACAATTTATGGTTTCTCCTGCAGAAAATGTGTCTGGGTTGAACCTCACCGTATATCCTATGATTGGCAACAGCTGCCGTGTACAAAGGAAAATACTTATACCATTCTAAGGTTCAAACAAGGTTTTGATCGTCGTCTCTCTACTATAGGTAAGTCACTCAAATTTACCATCCCATATAGCAAGGCGAATAATAAGAGTAAGTCGGTATGGTGATCAATCCATCCCGCACCCAAATCATTACCTTGTACATGGTTTAGCGAATCTCACATTCTAACACTCGGTCATCCTCACAAGCATTGCAGAATTTCTCTTGTCGACGAACCAAGTTCGGATAAATCCATTGATTCTGCAAGCCAAGCAAACATCTATCGTTCCTTAACAACTCGCAGGTTTTGCGTAAACTCCTATAGAATCGTCGGTTGATAAAATCGTAACTTCTTCCAGGGTTTTTCCTTCAGCAAGAATGTGCTTGCTTCTTGGCAGGTCCTGGGGCCTGTGGGTTATGGCCCATCTCATCACTTGTAAACCTTAAACTCATCATCGGGGAAACTGATCCTTAATCCAACATCCAACTTCCAGCTTCCTAGAATACTAAAAATCCATCCAATTGTATTGTCTCCCTTCCTTCTATTGGCACCAAACTAGGACATGATTACTCAAACTCATCATGGAATTTCCATTGATCTATATTTCCATCATCTTACCTCCTTTATATCCAATAGTAATTCATCTCTTCATCCTCGAGGGATATCGCACATACCGAGATAAAAACTTATACTTATGAAGTCCATATTCCACTTCGTGGAACATCATTATCCTTTCCAGGGTCAAGCATCCTTACAGGGGAATATTGGCCATCTCTGCATGGCAGTTCTTCAACTGGGAAAAGTGAAACACATCATGAACTCCTGACAGTCCTACGGGTGACTCCAACTTGTTGGTCACTTCTCCCATACGCTCCAAAACTCGGTATGGTCCTACAAATCTCGGGGCTAACTTTCCCTTAACTCCAAATTGTTTAACTCCTCGCAGAGGGGACACACGAAGACATGCTCTGTCTCCAATTTCATAGACTACCTCCTTGCGTTTTTTTTAGTCTGCATAACTCTTCTGCCTGGACTGAGCTACCTTCAGTTTATCTCGAATCAACTTAACATTCTCTTTTGACATCCTTGATCACATTTGGTCCAAAAAACTGACGGTCTCCAACTTCATCCCACATCAACGGTGTCTGGCTCCTTCTCCCATACAAAGCTTCAAAAGGGGCCATCTTCAAACTGGCTGGGTAACTGTTGTTGTATGAGAACTCCGCGTAAGGTAGATTACCATCACTACTAGATCCATAATCTAGTGCACACGCTCTCAACATGTCCTCCAGAATCTGATTGACTCTCTTGATTTATCCATCTGTCTGCGGATGAAAGGTTGTACTGAACTCTAGCCTAGTACCCAAAGTGCAGTGCGGTGATTCCAAAACTTTGAGGTAAATTGTGTTCCTCTATCTAATACGATGGTCCTCGGAACTCCATGCAGACATACGATCCTGGTCAATATATCTTGGCCAACTTCTTACTTGTATAGGTGGTTTTCACTAGGATAAAGTGAGCCACTTTGGTCAAGCGAATCAACTACTACCCAAATAGAATCATATCCCGATCGGGTTCTGGGAAATCCGGTAATCAAATCCATGCCAAGCTTATCCCACTTCCATTCGGGTATCGGCATAGGCTGTAGTAATCCTGCTGGCTTCTGATGCTCTACTTTTACTCTCTCTGGCTTACATCACCTACGACTACATACTCCGCAATATCCTTCTTCATACTAGTTCACCAGAAACGCTCCTTCAAATTCAAATACATCTTGATGTTTCCAGGGCAAATCGAGTATGGTGAGTCATGAGCCTCCTGAAGTATTAACTCCCTGATCTATCCATTATTGGGAACATTTACACGGTCCTCGAACCATAAGGTGTCGTGCTCATCCTTACGAAAACCTTTGGCCTTTCCTTTTCTCATCCTCTCTTTTACCTCAGCAATCTCTTTGTCATCCTTCTGAGCTGCACAGATCTTTCTCAACAATGTAGACTGAACTTCCATTGCTGCAACAAAACCTTTGGGAACAATCTTCAATCGAAGTTCCCTGAGATCCTCGGCTAACTCCTTTGGTAATCCCCCACTTATGAGGGTATTCATCCTGGTGTTCTTTATGGTTGTGTCCTATTTCTCCACAAAGCTTGCATGCACTTTCTCCATATCATTTCCATAAGGCTTCAACTTCTGGGACACAAGCCGAGACTTTAGCAGAGTCAACTTAAATTCTTTCCAAATGGTTACTCCTTGCCATCCATTGATGGTTTGGTACATCCTCCACCAGGTAGCAGCACCTCTTTCAAAGAACGGAAGAGCATGTTGGGCCATATCCTTTCCGGCTATAGGGTCATTCTCCATATGATCCTCCATGTTCTGAATCCATCGGTCTGTCTCCAATTGACTCATCGGTCCAGACAATACAAGCTCATCTCCATTCATCTTCTATTAGGTCCATGGGTTTTGGGGGTGAGATGAGAGATAGAGAGGGATGCACACAATGCAAACAATGGTTTTGAAAAGACAGATTTTTATCTGTAGTTGTTTGGAAAAAAACATCAAACAAATGACAGCTCACAAACATCGCATCTAACATGGGTATATAACAGGGGTTTGGTCTTCTAAAGGTTAACGTAGCCAAACTCTTCAAGTCTTGTTCATGTCCCCGATTGCTTCTTCCGATCAGGCTTGTCCTTCTCAAGTTCTTTTGCCAGATCAACTCTGTTGACGCGAGGTTTCTTGAGACGTCCTTTAGTATTCTGAGCTGCATTCCTAACTTCTAGGTTTCAACATCCTTGGTATGAACCATGGTTCTACTGTCCTTCAGTTCCTGACGAATCTCCTGTATCTCGAGGTTTTGCTCCTCCAGCTTGGATACTCTCATCTTCAGGGTCCAGAGTTCTTCAAGAAATACTTCCTTGTCAAAATAATGCTTCTTGTAGGTCCATCTTAACTTCTTGATGTAACACTCCAGATCCTGGTGATACACCGACTAAGGTTAAAACTTCATCTTGCTGATAGGTGCTCCATCAGCCTTCTACCATCCAATCCTTCCATGCATATGCATGCTTAACTCAGCACGGTGACAATAGCATAAACAGGCGATAACATCATGGATAGCCGTGTTTCTGCTCTTGTCATTTCCATGAGCTATCTCTCCATAGTTGATATCTCTCGGGTATTGACAGCTTCCATAGTCTGCTAGGTTCCATAAAGGTAACCTTCCTAGGTCATACAAATCGGGGAATTCTTCAAAGCCTTCAAATTCTCCAAGTCTTTGGAGTCTTCACCGTTGTAGTTTCCGTCATTGTAATGCACGGTAAAAATCCTCTTTATTCCAAAGTAGTCTTAGTTGTCCGATATCTTGTACTTCTTGGAGTGGTCTCATCAGCCGAATCTTCATGTGGTCAAAAGGGAAAGGGTATAGTCTAACTAGAAAGGAATATTTGAATAAGCTCGAGAAGAGAAGAGAGGTAAGAGATCTTTTTGAAAAGAAAGTTGTAGAGGAAATCTTTCCTATGGGCTTGCCGGTTTTTAGGGTCACGTCCTATAGTCAACATGTGCTCTGATACCATCTTGTAGCGACCCGACCCGAATGGATCAAGTCTCTGTGCTTAAGAGTCATCCACGGATAGGTATCAGACACACAAGACTCGATGATTTATAACAGAGGTAAATCACATGTATAAAGTAACATAAATATTGTTACCTCAATCCAAAATAGCGGAAGTAACAAGGTTGTGGATTCCCATCAACACCAACGGCAAAGTTGAGTGTAGAAATCGTAACCCTAACGTATCACTTACTCGTCGTAAGATCCTGCAAGATGAGACGTTGCAGCCACAAAGGGTCGATTACATTGAATGTCTTGGCAAATTCACATCAGAGAGCAATGCTGAAATATGGCTATCACTACATGCATATATGGTGGTGGAAAAGTTCTATGGTTAGAAGGTTTTGCGTAAAGCCAATTTTTCCCTACTGCAAAGGAATATATTTTATTTAACTATCATGGTGGTTGTTAAACATTGAGAATGGTTGACAGCATTCTCAATCCCAATTAAGCATCATCATTAAAACCCAACAAATTATTTAAGTAACGTGATGAGATTCACAGGAAAATCCATGTACTAGATACTCAAGATGTCCATAATCGGGGACACGACTAATCATGATTAGTTTGTACACTCTGCAGAGGTTTGCGCACTTTTCCCCACAAGACTCGATCGCCTCCGTTGGATTTCTCGCACTACATGGTGTCTGAGAAACGGATGACCGAGACACGATCTTTCGTAAGCGCTAGCACCTTACGATGGATAGACTGTTACACCTACTTTCCCCTACATCTGCTAGTCTACCCTGTAAGAGTTCGCATGACTTAATCAACTATGCTAGAGCCCATAATAGCTTGTGGCTGCACATGGAAGTTTCTAGTATGAAAAATCTCATGATCCTTTTGGGCCTGGGTGGCGGTCCATAAAAAGCAGTAATCTGGTCTACCCAGGTGCCTAGACAGGCCATTCTGGAATACCCAGGTGCCTCAGTCCACCCAGATGTGTGTTTAAGTTGCCACCTTAAGTAAACCATTAATTAACAATCTCACAACTGTCATGAATACTCTCAAAACCCAATCCACGTCTACGAGCATAGCATAGCAATATAAGCAACGTAATAGTAACTCCAAAGGTTTGAATGCAGGGCAAAAGGTTCCTACCTCATCAACTACTTCTCGATGCCCACATGTTATCAATCCTACTCATGCAATGTTTGAGGGTTGAAACTAATGCATAAAAACTGGGTATGAAAAGGGATATGATCAAAGTGTGAACTTGCCTACAATGTTCATGAAGATGATTCGCACTCAAAACTCTTGATAGTTCTACTCGTCACACTCCGGTCAATCTATCGTAAGCAAGCAATAGTAACCACACATAAGCAATCACTCAAAAGATCGGAAAGAACGAAAGAAACAATTCGGAAAACATCAAAACCAAGAAAATAACTCTTGCAACATAAAACAATTTCTAACAGTACCAAAATTATGTGAATTTGGCCTTATCAGAAAGTTTAGGTCAAGAGCTTCGATTTGCAAAAAGAATCAACTAAATCGGAGTTACGAAACTCAAGTTATGATCAAACGAAGTTCAAATTCAAATCTGATCTAATTCAAATTTTAAACTTTAAAAAAACATGTTTGAGTTGGATTACTGGATAGAAGGGATCAAACCGAAGAAGTGGGCGTTGGTTTCGTTGAATTTGGACAAACGAGTAAAAAGTTGTGATAGATTGAAGATCAGGGACTAAACTGTGAACAAACTATTTACATACGGGTCCCTGGCATAAAACTAAAATAAAAGAAAAAGTCTAAATAGTGAACGTTCATTTACAGGATCTAAATAGTGGACGTTCGCTGTTTAATAAAACCAAAAAAAACAGATCTAGTCTAGGATTTTTTTTAAATCAGACTAATTAGAGAGAACAAGGCTGCGGTTATACCGTTCAGTGGAAAATAAACCGTGGCGGCGGTTAAATCCCATGAGTCGGCGTCGGGCGTGGTCGCCGGTGCTGGTGGTCTCCTGGCTGGGCGAGGGGCGAGGGCGGCGAGGTGGCGTGGCACGTGGAGGGGTCACAGACCAAGGCGGCGGCGACAAGAATGGCGGGCGGCGATGGATCTGGCGAGGGGCGGCGGCGACTGCTATTCCGGCGAGGCGGCGGCGAGATGCGGGAGGAGAAGGGAGAGAGAGGTCCGGGCGGCGGCTTTATAGGGTAGGGGTGGCCTCGGGAGGCGTGGGGAAGGGGCAAGGGAGGAGGAGTCCGGGCGGACTCGGCGGCCGGGCGTCTGGCAGAGAACTCTCGCCTCGGGTGACGAGTGGCTGGTGGGTCAGCGGCCTGGCTGGGAGCGGGCCGCCTCAAGTGAGGGAATTTTTTAAAGATTTTTCTAGGCAAACAAGAAAAAATATATTATATAGGCATATAATATATCAAAATTTTCAGAAAATTATTTTCTACAACATGGACATTTTTATAGCATTAAATAAAATACACACAAATTCTAATAATTCAAACAGTGCTCCTGCTGTAATAAAATCCAATAAAAATCAATTTAAAAATACCAAAATTAATTCAAATTTATTTCTCTCCAATTTTATGATGTAGGGAATCATGTTACCCTATTTTCCATATGTTTTATTTTTGGAGAAAAATAATTTGATTAAAACCCAAATAACTCCAAATTGAAAATAAATTCAAAAGAACTTTGAACTTAATTCTTTGAAACTCCCAACTGATATTTCATATGTTTTGAAGAAGTCATTTTATCTTCGCCGTGAAAATCATTGAGTTGCATAAAGTTCCCGGGTTGGAAATATTTTCCAAATGAAATTAAAATATTTTCAACACCTTGTCATTTAAATAAATGGAAGAAGTCATGTCATCTTCTCTGCAGGGTTTTTTGGTGAAAAGAATTTGAATTCACGGAGATCACGAATGCAATATGAAAGTTTGGGAAAGTCCTTTTATTCCCTCTCATTTAACTTTCAAAAAGTTTCGAATTTCACTCAATTTCACACAATCAATCAAACAATCAATCAAAACTATCTATTTATTATAACATTCCAAAATTTACAATTTTGGGATGTTACACCACACTTGTTCCTTCTCATCCTAACACAGGATTTTAAAACGCGCACAGTATGTTCCTACAATCCTCTTTTCTATCCGGGAGGGTGGGGTTTTTTGAACATGTTGTCGACTAATTTGGAAATTTGGATTGCTATATTTGGATAAAAGGTACTAGTACCATGGTCAACACTGACGTGAAGGAGGAAATTATTTCTAGATTTGGATATAGGGAATACATTGTGTTCTCATATTACTTTTCCTGCATTGCATTCCTTGCTCTGCCAGAACACATGTACTCAAGATGCTCGGCCTTGCCATAACTGAATACACCAGTTTAATGGTCACAGTGAAGACAAGCCATGGATATAAGTATCGAGTTGGGTTCATGAACCAAGAAGATCGTTGTTTTTTATGGCCGAACTTGGATAAACTTTCTCAAGTGTTACGGACTGAAAGTTGGCGCACGAATGTTGATGGAAATAGCAGAACCTGGTCTCATCTTCAATGCGGTCTTCCACCCCCGACGTCGTTCCAATTGTTCATCCATGTTAGTTTTGTATATGGTTCTTGCTTCTTGCCTTAATTACTTCATAATCCACCTATTCTGTCTAACTAATCACAATTTAACTTCTAACTAATATTTTCTTCTAATTGGTGGCACGTGTAGGTTTTTTCAGAGTTAAGTAGGCTACTCGTTAATTATTCTGTAAGAACTCGGCTATTAATCATGGCACTGAAGTTGACTTGGACGACATCCACAAGTTCCTACACTTTATTGATCGTCTTGAGGTCCTTGTGGGGCGTTTCAATGGTGGAAGGCCACGTGGGATATGTGTGCCACTGCTGCACTCGTTGAACAGGTCCAACTGTGTTGAGAAACTTATGGTACGAGCTGTTTTCTGTTATATATGTTGTTCATAAACTCTTGCATATGCACAGTTTTACAGCTGTGATCTTCTTGAAATAGGTCTGCCCAGTTCTATTCTTCCTATACAAATGCCTGACCATGGTCGGGTCAGACTTGCACTTGGTCACAACATGATGTTTATGTCGACCTACTCCATTCCCCTTGGAGGTGAAAAGATACTTATTCATGGGTGGTCTCAAATAATGAAGGCCCATCCATCTTGGAGAACAGGACAGAAGATTATGTTCCTGCTTTTCCATGGCTCTAAAGCGAATATCCTATTTATTGACCACATTGCGAGATGAAGCCGCTTTTAGAAGGTTGCGGATGCATGGGGCGGTGCCTGTGCCTTGTCCTGGGGCTTGGCGGCCTCACCCTTTGGTTAACTGTAGGAAAAGTAGCACTGTTCAAGGCGTGCTTTGTACAGTTGAACCTGTATAAGTACTCATACTGCTTTCAGCTATGGTTGTTAACTGCCCCTGCTGGTTTCAGTTAAGGTTGTTAAGTACTCCTACTACTTTTATAGTCTGTCGTGTTTCTTCAGTCATGTCTTCCTCCAGCCGCCAAAACCAAACTAGCGCCGGCGGGGCCGCCTGCTTCCGCCTCCCACGGCTGGCTGCGCCTCAGCGCACGCATCACCGCCCCACCGTCTCCTAAATCGTTAACGCCGACCTTCGAGGCATCGTCGTCATCCTCCGCGCGCTTTGCTGCGCTCGCCGCGGCGCCACCCTCTCACGTTGTCAACATGGTCAATAAACAAGAGGAATCGGCAAAGGACTCTACGTGGATAGGATGACAGTAGGGGCCCACCATGTCCATGGCCGGACGCAAAGAATTTCCTCATTTTTTGTTATATATATATACTCCATTGTCAGCGTATGGAAAAAGAAAATGCTTCCTGCTAGTGGTTTCCTGACATCTGGGACCCACGACATTGTCAGCGTATATAGTCAATACACAAGAGAACATCACAAGATTGGCTGACACCTGGGACATAGTTGCTCGAGCAGTTTTTTTTTGTTATCGTTGAGACGGAGCAGGCTTACAACTGGGTTGTGACCCGTCTAGACCAGACTTATATTTTATTATCACCAGATGACCAGCCCAGCTATTTTTCTTGTGAAAATGAGCCCAGTTTATTATCTCTGAAGAATACCCAATCCAGGCCTACTTATTTTTCTACGCCCTGATGGACTGCAACTCTTTCAAGACGCCTGCAAATCTTGAAAGTAGAAATGGGCTGTAAATATAAAAACAAATGACAAATTGGCAATTACTTTATAATTTCTGAATGTTTTCACATTTTCAGATTCCAATTTCACTTGGCTTTAACCTAATTTAAATATATCTTCAAAGTACTTTAAATCTAGCTCGACATTTCGGTATTAAAAATAGTTTGGAACCCACAGAAATATGCGAAATTTCATTTAAATTTTTAACCCTGGCCCTGGTCAACAAAAATCGGACTGCAATAAATTGCATAAGAAGTTGCAATGAGCTATATATAAATTATTTAAAAAAATAGGGAATGGTCTGACTTGTGGGCCTATTAAGTTGACACGTATGCAAGATTTTTTTACATATTATATACGTCAACAAATGATTCTAGCAGATGTAACCGTTGGATGCCAGTCCAACGGCCGCCGTGTTTCTTCAATCTCTAATCTTCTTGCTCCACCGCCAAATCCAGCGCCGGCGGGACCGCCTGCTCCCGCCTCCCATGGCGGCTGTGCTGCCGCATAGGCCTCACCGCCCCCTACTACTCCCACCGCTGGCCAGGCTATCCCTATACTCACCCACATCCCTCCACTATTGTGGCTTCGCCGCCTCTGGGCCATTCCCTTCCTGGGTCTCGCCATCATCCGTCGCGCTGATGTTCTCGGCACGGCATGGTCAACGTTGTAAACAAACGACAACATCGGGATAGGGATGTACATGGAGAGGCTGACAGTTGGGACCCACATGGTCCATGGCCGCACGCAAGCAAGTACCTCCTTATTACGCCGAAAAGAATGAATACTCCCGCTGACAGCTCGGACCCACCAGCTATATCTTCGCACGCAAGGAAGTGCCTCCTTATTACGCACAAAAAAATGAATACTCCACCTGCTAGCTGGGACCCACGATAGTGGGAGGCTGACTTGTGGGCCTACTAAGTTGATGCGGACGAAGGGCTTTGTCAACTTAATCAAGAAACGATTCTATCACTAGTGACCGTTGGATTGTTAACATCCAACGGTCGTCCTGCTTCTTCAACCTCTGATTTTATTGCTCCAGCTGTCCAAACCACCGCGTCCTCTTGCCTCCCATGGTCGGCTATGCTGCCACGGAGGCCTCACCGCCCCCTACTACTCCCACCGCTGGCCAGGCCCTGCGGCGACGGCAGCCTCACACCGCAGCCGAACCAGTGAACCCTCGTACTCCTCTCCGCGTGGGCATCCACTTCCGCTTCTTCCTCGGCTCCGCGTCGTTCCCTTCCTAGGCCTCGCCATCGTCCACCGCCTTGGTGCTCTCGGCGCGGCGTGGTCAACGTGGTCAACGAACGACTTCCATCGGAAGAGTACTATACGTTGAGAGTCTGACATCTGGGTCCACGGCCGCAGCAAGGAAGTACCTCCTTATTACGCGGAAAATAATTATTCCTCCACCTGACAGCAGGGACCCACTGGACGGGCCACCGTATTTCACAAAAAAAATGTTTCCCCCCTGACTGCTGGGACCCACCAGCTACATATTCGCATAGAAGGAAGTGCCTGACAGTCGGGACCCACCTGGTCGAAGCGTACGTAGCGTTGTCATTCTAGTCGCGAACGTGTACGTACATACTGGTCGATGTAGAGGCACACACGTGTCGTCATGGAGGCGCGCACGTAGCATGTACACGTACGTATAGCGGCCAGGGTGCAAGAAAGTAAATGCGGCCATGTACGTACATACGGGCGGGGTCTCGAACGCCTACTCGCGCATACATACGGCCAGGGCTCGTGTACATGGCTAGGTCGGAACGGAGAAACTGCATCGTTATCGTGTTCATGGGGAGGCAACGGAATGCGCCGTGTTCATCGGGAGGCAACGGAACGCGTGTTGTTCATCGGGAGCCAACCGGCTTGGACGGAATAGCCGATGGAAACGAGGCATGGCGTACCGCAGAACGGAGGAAACGGCCTTGTGTTCGACCGGCCACGGTCGAAACGGGATCCTGTTCATCGGGAGGGGTCTGGCGTACCGCAAAACGGTCGAAACGGGGTCCTGTTGATCGGGAATGGTGTGCCGTACCGCAAAACGTAGGAAACGGACTTGTGTTGGAGCGCTACGGTCGAAACGGGGGTCCTGTTCATCGGGAGGGGTGTGGCGTACCGCAAAACGGGACTCCACTGTCGAACTCCTCCAGCCTCCACGGGCTACTGTTCATCCACCGTCGACCTCCTCCAGCCTCCACCTGCGACTGTTCATCCATGGGCTCCTGTTCATCCAGCCTCCACCGCGCGCTCCTCCACCGGCTACTGTTCAACCAGCCCTTTCCACGGGGACCTGAATGTTCAACCACCCCTCCATGGGCTACTGTTCATCCAGCCCTCCACCGGCTACAGTTCAACCAGCCCTCCACGGGGTCCTGTTCATCCAGCCCTCCATGGGGTCCTATTCATCCACCGGCTCGATGGATCGGGGTCCTGTTCATCCAGCGGCAACGGCCTCTGTCGGTGTGGAACGACACCTATGGGATCACAAGAATCCCTACTACGGTTGCCGGGGAGCAGGGTTGTGAGAAGAGTAGGATCAGTAGTCAGCACAAGGATCGTTTACACAGGTTCGGGCCACGAGGATGCGTAAAACCCTAGTCCTGCTTTGGTGGGTGTATTTTAGAGAGTTCTTGAGCTCTCGAACTAGCTATGCTGAGTGCGTGGTTCAAAAGAGCCGAATCCTTTCCCAGTATGCCATGGGCCTTCTTTTATAGGCGAAAGGGGCTGCGACAGTGGCATACAGGAGGTGGAAAGGCGTCTGATGATTGCGAGCTTATCGCTCGCATTACAGGACAAGTTGCATTTAATGTGCCGCTGAGGTGTCCCCTAGCTTTATCGGGGACGGGGGTGAGGCCCGTCCTGTCCGTCGCCGCTCCTCCTCGCTTGGACACGCGCCCTGGCCAGTGATGCGTGCGGCACCATGTAGGCCGGCAGGCAGCTGAGGTGGCACGATGGTAGGCCTTCACGAAGGTCTGCATGCCGCCACGCAGGCGCCTGCTGAGTTGTCCTGGAAGCTGCATGTTGCCACGCATGTGCCTGCCCAGCTGGTTTGGGCTGGCGCATCTTGACAGCGGTGGAGACTTGGCTGGTGCGGGCCTGGCAGTGGTCCTGCTGGTGTCTTCGGCGAGAACCTTGTCGGGGGGCCGGCAAGGGTCTTGCCGTGGCGCGCTGTCGTCCCCGGCAAGAATCTTGCCGGGGGGGTCTCGTGGCTCTCCTCGGCAAGGATCTTGTCGAGGGTCGTTGTCTTCTGGTCCTCATCTGATCTTGAATATGTCTTCGCAAAGACCTGCATGCCACCACGGAGGTGCCTCCCGAGCCCTGGCCCCACGTGGCTGATGGTGTTGGGGACGTGGGCTCAAGGGTGGCTCGCCCTGTTGGTGTTTGGGCGTTCTGCCCCGGCAAGAGTCTCGCCGGGGCTGCTGAGGCAGTCCTCGGCAAGGGTCTTGCCGGGGGAAACTGATCCGCCCCTCTGCTTCTTTGCGTTCTTGGTCTTGGCGTTGCTCTGGCTGTCTTGGGCTTCGGTTTTTCCTTGGTTTACCTCCCCTATTCTGCTTGGTGTGACCGCGGGTGCGGCTCCCACTACCTGTGCATAGGTAAAGGGGTACAAAGGTGCGCCCCTTCTTTTGTACACCAACAACCTCTACTACCACGGGTTCCTGTTCATCCAACCCCCCACCGGGAACTGTTCATCCAAACCCCCCAACAACGCTAACTATTTATGTAGAGGCAGCATCGATCGGCTTCAGTTAGCAGCAGTAGCGAAGGAATCACTCGGGTTCATTTAACAGCAAGGGATCGATCAATCGCTTCGGTTCAAGAACGTGTAACTGCGGTCTGCAATCGCCGGGTTCAATGAAGAGCCCAACGCCTCCACGGGTTGATTAGAGCACAACGCCTCACACACACGTGCGTACGTATGAGAGAAACGCGCATCGCTCGGCCCCCGACCACCCACTGTAACCGGGAACTCCCTGATATTTTCCTCGCCCTTGCTTCTACCATGGTTTTTTTGTCATGGACGGCCCAAAGAATGTCATGCAGCTGCGTCTCCGGCCCGCCCAGGACAAAAAGCCCATTTTCTTTCATGATTTTTGTCATAGAAGTAGGACCCCACCACATCTATGATGATACCAGGTTTTGTCACAATTATCGTCATAGAAGTGTCATAAGTATGACAGAAAAAAATTCGTTCGGCCCAAAATGTCACGGATGTATCTTTTTTTTGTAGTGATGAGATATGGCAGATGGATGTCAAAACGGCTTTCCTTAATGGAAGTTTAACCAAGGATGTGTATAAGACACAACCCGAGGGTTTTGTCGATCCAAAGAAGTCTAGCATGGTATGCAAGCTTTAGAGATCCATTTATGGATTGAGGAAAGCATCTCGGAATTGGAACATTCATTTTATTGAAGCGGTCAAAGAATTTGCTTCATCAAGAACAAATGTGATCATTGTGTATTCAAGAAGGTCAGTGCAAGCTAAGTCACATCTCTGATCTTATATGTGGATGCCATATTATTGATTGGAAATGATGTTCAAATGCATGAATCTGTCAAGGACTCATTAAAAAATAATTTTTCAATGAAGTACTTGGGAGAAGCACTTTATATTTGGGAATCAAGATCTATAGAGATAGAACGAGACGGCTTATTGGATTAAGCCAGAGTTCATATATTGACAAGGTGTTGAAGCGGTTCGACATGCAAGATGCCAAGAAGGGTTTCTTTCCCATGTCACATGGCATTAGTCTTAGCAAGACTCAGAGTCCTTCAACTCCTGTTGAGCGAAGATGCATTGATGGGATTCTGTATGCTTCGGCTATTGGGTCCATCATGTATGCCATGGTATGTACTCATCCCGATGTTAGCTTTGCTCTAAGCATGCTTGGCAGATACTAGGCTGATCCAGGTGAGAGTCACTGGACGGCGGTTAAGAATATCCTTAAGTACTTGATAAGAACCAAGGATATGTTCCTGGTTTATGGAGGTGAGAATGAGCCCGTTGTAAAGAGTTACACCGATGCTAGTTTCCAAACCGATAGGGATGATAGTAGATCACAATCTAGGTTTTTGTTCATTCTGAACGGAGGAGCAGTGAGTTGGAGGAGTTCCAAGCAAGATACTGTAGCTGATTCTACAACAGAGGCTGAGTACTGTTACCTCTTGAGCATGCATTGGTTTTCCCTTGAAGAGGAAAGGGTGATGCAGCAAAGTAGTGTAAGTATTTCCCTCAGTTTTTGAGAACCAAGGTATCAATCCAGTAGGAGACTACACGCAAGTCCCTCGTACTTGCACAAACAATCAAGAACCTTGCAACCAACGCGATAAAGGGGTTGTCAATCCCTTCACGGCCACTTGCAAAAGTGAGATCTGATAAAGATAATAAGATAAATATTTTTGGTCTTTTTGTTGTATAGATTGGAAAGTAAAGATTGCAAAATAAACGGTGACAGAAATAGCTAATTGATGGGAAAATAATATGATGGAAGATAGACCCGGGGGCCAAAGGTTTCACAAGTGGCTTCTCTCAAGATAGCATAATTTACGGTGGGTGAACAAATTACTGTTGAGCAATTGATAGAAAAGCGCATAGTTATGAGAATATCTAGGCATGATCATGTATATAGGCATCACGTCAGTGACAAGTAGGCTGAAACGATTCTGCATCTACTACTATTACTCCACACATCGACCGCTATCCAGCATGCATCTAGAGTATTAAGTTCATAAGAACAGAGTAACGCATTAGGCAAGATGACATGATGTAGAGGGATAAACTCAAGCAATATGATATAAACCCCATCTTTTTATCCTCGATGGCAACAATACAATACGTGCCTTGCTGCCCCTACCGTCACTTGGAAAGGACACCGCAAGATTGAACCCAAAGCTAAGCACTTCTCCCATTGCAAGAAAGATCAATCTAGTAGGCCAAACCAAACTGATAATTCGAAGAGACTTGCAAAGTATTAAATCATGCATAAAAGAATTCAGAGAAGAATCAAATATTCTTCATAGATAATCTTGATCATAAACCCACAATTCATCAGATCTCGTCAAACACACCGCAAAAAGAATTAAATCGAATAGATATCCAAGAAGATCGAGAAGAACTTTGTATTGAGATCCAAAGAGAGAGAAGAAGCCATCTAGCTAATAACTATGGACCCGAAGGTCTGTGGTAAACTACTCACACATCATCGGAGAGGCTATGGTGTTGATGTAGAAGCACTCCGTGATTGATTCACCCTCCGGCGGAGCACCAAAAAAGGCCCCAGGATGGGATCTCACAGGTACAAAAGGTTGTGGTGGTGGAAATAGGGTTCCGTGGTGCTCTCGGATGTTTTCAGGGTATATGAGTATATATAGGCGAAAGAAGTAGGTCGGTGGAGCCACGAGGGGCCCACGAGGGTGGGGCGCGCCTACCCCTAGGCGTGCATCCCCGCCGTGGCCGCCTCATATTGCTTCCTCGACGCTCATCGCAAGTCTCTGGATTGGCATTCTGATCCTCGTGAAGGTTTCATTCCATTTGGATTCCGTTTGATATTCCTTTTTCTGTGAAACACTCAAATAGGAAAAAACAGCAATTTGCACTAGCCTTCGGCTAATAGGTTAGTCCCAAAAATAATATAAAAGTGCATAATAAAGCCCATTAAACATCCAAAAGAGATAATATAATAGCATGGAACAATAAAAAATTATAGATACGTTGGAGACGTATCAAGCATCCCCAAGCTTAATTCCTGCTCGTCCGCGAGTAGGTAAATGATAAAAACAGATTTTTTGATGTGGAATGCTACCTAACATAATTTTCTAAGTTATTCTATTTATTGTGGAATGAATGTTCAGATCCAAAAGATTCAAGACAAAAGTTTAATATTGACATAAACATAATAATACTTCAAGCATACTAACTAAGCAATTATGTCTTCTCAAAATAACATGGCCAAAGAAAGCTTATCCCTACAAAATCATATAGTTTGGCTATGCTTCATTTTCGTCACACAAGAATGCTCTCATCATGCACAACCCCGATAACAAGCCAGGCAAATGTTTCATACTTTAGTAATCTCAAACTTTTTTCAACTTTCACGCAATACATGAGCGTGAGCCATGGACATAGCACTATGGGTGGAATAGAGTATAATGATGGGGGTTGTGTGAGAAGACAAAAAAGAAGAAAGCCTCCCATTGACGCGGCTAGTCAACGGGCTAGGGAGATGCCCATCAATTGATGTCAATGCAAGGAGTAGGGATTGCCATGCAACGGATGCACTAGAGCTATAAATGTATGAAAGCTCAACAAAAGAAACTAAGTGGGTGTGCATCCAACTTGCTTGCTCACGAAGACCTAGGGCATTTGAGGAAGCCCACTGTTGGAATATACAAGCCAAGTTCTATAATGAAAAGTTCCCACTAGTATATGAAAGTGACAAAATAAGAGACTCTCTATCGTAAAGATCCTGGTGCTACTTTGAAGCACAAGTGTGGAAAAAAGGATAGTAGCATTGTCCCTTTTATAATTATTTTTTATTTTTTATTCTTTTTTTGGGCCTTTCTCTTTTTTTGGCCTTTCTCCTTCTTCTTTTTAATTTTGGGACAATGCTCTATTAATGATGATCATCACACTTCTATTTATTTACAACTCAATGATTACAACTCGATACTAGAACAAAATATGACTCTATATGAGTGCCTCCGGCGGTGTACCGGGATGGGCAATGAATCAAGAGTGACATGTATGAAAAATTATGCATGGTGGCTTTGCCACAAATACGATGTCAACTGCATGATCATGCAAGGCAATATGACAATGATGAAGCGTGTCATAATAAATGAAACGTTGGAAAGTTGCATGGCAATATATCTCGGAATGCCTATGGAAATGCCATAATAGGTAGGTATGGTGGCTGTTTTGAGGAAGATATAAGGAGGTTTATGTGTGATAGAGCGTATCGTATCACGGGGTTTGGATGCACCGCTAAGTTTGCACCAACTCTCAAGGTGAGAAAGGGCAATGCACTGCATCAAGAGGCTAGCCATGATGGAAAGGTGAGAGTGCGTATAATCAATGGACTCAACATTAGTCATAAAGAACTCACATACTTATTGCAAAAATCTACAAGTCATAAAAAACCAAGCACTACGCGCATGCTCCTAGGGGGATAGATTGGTAGGAAAATACCATCGCTCGTCCCCGACCGCCACTCATAAGGATGACAATCAAAGAACACCTCATGTTTCAAATTTGTCACACAACGTTACCATACGTGCATGCTACGGGACTTGCATACATCAACACAAGTATTTCTCAAATTCACAACTACTCAACTAGCACGACTCTAATATTACCACCTTCATATCTCAAAACAATCAACAAGTATCAAACTTCTCATAGTATTCAATGCACTTTTTATGAAAGTTTTATTATACCCATCTTGGATGCCTATCATATTAGGACTAATTTTATAGCCAAAGAAAATTACCATGCTGTTCTAAAGTACTCCCAAAATAATATAAGTGAAGCATGAGAGATCAATAATTTCTATAAAATAGAATCACCACCGTGCTCTAAAAGATATAAGTGAAGCACTAGAGCAAAATTATTTAGCTCAAAAGATATAAGTGAAGCACATAGAGTATTCTAATAAATTCCGATTCATGTGTGTCTCTCCAAAAGGTGTGTACAGCAAGGATGATTGTGGTGAACTAACAAACAAAGACTCAAATCATACAAGACGCTCCAAGCAAAACACATATCATGTGGTGAATAAAAATGTAGCCTCAAGTAAAGTTACCGATGGACGAAGATTTAAAGAGGGATGCCTTCCGGCATCCCCAAGCTTAGGCTTTTGGTTGTCCTTGAATTTCACCTTAGGGTGCCTTGGGCATCCCCAAGCTTAGGCTCTTGCCACTCCTTATTCCAAAATCCATCAAATCTTTACCCAAAACATGAAAACTTCACAACACAAAACTTAACAGAAAATCTCTTGAGCTCCGTTAGTATAAGAAAACAAATCACCACCTCAAGGTAATGTAATGAACTCATTATTTATTTATATTGGTGTTAAACCTACTGTATTCCAACTTCTCTATGGTTCATACCCCCCGATACTAGCCATAGATTCATCAAAATAAGCAAACAACACACGAAAAACAGAATCTGTCAAAAACAGAAAAGTATGTAGTAATCTATATCAAACGTATACTTATTTAAATCCAAAAATTCTTAAATAAAATGGTGGATGTGAGGAATTTATCTATTAATCATATGCAGAAAGAATCAACCTAAAATCACTCTCCAGTAAAAAATGGCAGCTAATCTCGTGAGCACTAAAGTTTCTGTTCTTTTACAGCAAGATCATAAAGACTTCACCCAAGTCTTCCCAAAGGTTCTACTTGGCACAAACACTAATTTAAAACATGAAACCACATATAGACAGAATCTAATGAATTATTTATACTAAACAGAAACAAAAATAAAATTGGGTTGCCTCCCAACAAGCGCTATCGTTTAACGCCCCTAGCTAGGCATAAAAGCAAGAATAGATCTAGGTATTGTCATCTTTAGTTTGCAATCCATAAGTGGCTCTCATAATAGATTCATAAGGTAATTTAATTTTATTCCTAGGAAAGTGTCTCATGCCTTTCCTTAATGGAAATTCGAATCTAATATTTCCTTCTTTCATATCAATAATTGCACCAATCGTTCTAAGGAAAGGTCTACCAAGAATAATAGGACATGTAGGATTGCAATATATATCAAGAACAATGAAATCTATGGGCACATAATTCCTATTTGCAACAATAAGAACATCATTAATCCTTCCCATAGGTTTCTTAATAGTGGAATCCGCAAGATGCAAATTTAAAGAACAATCATCAAATTCACGGAAACCTAACACATCACACAAATTTTTTGGAATCATGGAAACACTAGCACCCAAATCACATAAAACATAGCATTCATGATCTTTAATTTTAATTTTAATAGTAGGTTCCCACTCATCATAAAGTTTTCTAGGGATAGAAACTTCTAATTCAAGCTTTTCTTCATAGGATTGCATTAAGGCATCAACGATATGTTTGGTAAAAGCTTTATTTTGTTCATAAGCATGAGGAGAATTTAACACGGATTGCAACAAGGAAATACAATCTATTAAAGAACAATTATCATAATTAAATTCCTTGAAATCCAAAATAGTGGGTTCATTGCTACCTAAAGTTTTGACCTCTTCAATCCCACTTTTACCAATTTTTGCATCAAGATCTAAAAACTCCGAATCATTGGGAGGCCTTTTAACTAAAGTTGACTCATCTCAAGTCCCATTTTTATCAAGATTCATATTGGAAAACAAAGATTTAATAGGAGACACATCAATTACTTTTAGATCTTCATCATTATTATCATGAAAACTAGAAGAACACACTTTCATAAAGCAATCTTTTTAGCATGCATCCTAGCGGTTCTTTCTTTGCACTCATCAATGGAAATTCTCATAGATTTTAGAGACTCGTTGATATCATGCTTAGGTGGAATAGATCTAAGTTTCAAATAATCAACATCAAGAGAAATTCTATCCACGTTCCTAGCCAACTCATCAATCTTAGGCAATTTTTCTTCAAGCAAGGCATTGAAATTCTTTTGCGAAATCATAAATTCTTTAACACTAGTCTCAAAATAAGAAGGCATCTTATTAAAATTTCCATAAGAGTTGTTATAGGAATTACAAGAATTGTTAGAGAAATTACTAGGGAACGGCCTAGAATTAAAGTTTCCTCTATACGCGTTGTTACCAAAATTATTCCTACCAACAAAATTCACATCCATAGATTCATTATTACTATCAATCAAAGTGGACAAAGGCATATAATTAGGATCATAAGAAACACTCTTATTAGCAAACAGTTTTATAAGTTCATCCATCTTTCCACTCAAAACATTAATCTCTTCTATCGCGTGAACCTTTTTACTAGTAGATCTTTCGGTGTGCCATTGAGAATAATTAACCATAATATTATCTAGGAGTTTAGTAGCTTATCCTAAAGTGATTTCCATAAAAGTGCCTCCCGCGGCTGAATCTAAAAGATTTCTAGAAGCAAAATTCAATCCGGCATAAAAAAAATTGTATAATCATCCATAAATTCAAACCATGTGTAGGGCAATTACGTATCATTAATTTCATCCTCTCCCAAGCTTGTGCAGCATGTTCATGATCAAGTTGCTTAAAATTCATAATGTCGTTTCTAAGAGAGATTATCTTAGCGGGAGGAAAATACTTAGAGATAAAAGCATCTTTGCACTTATTCCATGAATCAATACTATTTTTAGGCAAAGAGGAGAACCAAGTTTTAGCACGATCTCTAAGCGAAAACGGAAATAGCTTCAATGTAACAATATTATTATCCATGCCTTTATTCTGTTGCATATCACACAAATCAACAAAGTTGTTTAGATGGGTAGCAGCATCTTCACTTGGAAGGCCAGAGAATTGATCTTTCATGACAAGATTCAACAAAGCAGCATTAATTTCACAAGATTCAGCATCGGTAATAGGAGCAATCGGAGTGCTAAGAAAATCATTGTTGTTGGTATTGGAAAAGTCACACAATTTAGTATTGTCTTGAGCAAGCGAAAAGAGACGAACGGAAAAAGAGGGCGAATAAAACGGCAAAGGTGAAGTGAGGGAGAGGAAAACGAGAGGCAAATGGCAAATAATGTAATGCGAGGGAGGAGAGTTTGTGATGGGTACTTGGTATGTTTTGACTTGTGCGTAGATCTCGCCGGCAACGGCGCCAGAAATCCTTCTTGCTACCTCTTGAGCATGCGTTGGTTTTCCCTTGAAGAGGAAAGGGTGATGCAGCAAAGTAGCGCATGTATTTCCCTCAGTTTTTGAGAACCAAGGTATCAATCCAGTAGGAGACTACACGCAAGTCCCTCGTACCTGCACAAACAATCAAGAACCATGCAACCAACGCGATAAAGGGGTTGTCAATCCCTTCACGGTCACTTGCAGAAGTGAGATCTGACAAAGATAGTAAGATAAATATTTTTGGTACTTTTGTTGTATAGATTGGAAAGTAAAGATTGCAAAATAAGCGGTGACATAAATAGCTAATTGATGGGAAAATAATATGATGGAAAATAGACCCGGGGGCCATAGGTTTCACTAGTGGCTTCTCTCAAGATAGCATAATTTACGGTGGGTGAACAAATTACTGTCGAGCAATTGATAGAAAAGTGCATAGTTATGAGAATATCTAGGCATGATCATGTATATAGCCATCACGTCTGGTGACAAGTAGACCGAAGCGATTCTGCATCTACTACTATTACTCCACACATCGACTGTTATCCAGCATGCATCTAGAGTAGTAAGTTCATAAGACCAGAGTAACGCATTAGGCAAGATGACGTGATGTAGAGGGATAAACTCAAGCAATATGATACAAACCTCATCTTTTTAGCCTCGATGGCAACAATACAATACGTGCCTTGTTGCCCCTGTTGTCACTTGGAAAGGATACCGCAAGATTGAACCCAAAGCTAAGCACTTCTCCCGTTGCAAGATAGTTCAATCTAGTAGGCCAAACAAAACTGATAATTCAAAGAGACTTGCAAAGTATTAAATCATGCATAAAAGAATTCAGAGAAGAATCAAATATTATTCATAGATAATCTTGATCATAAACTCACAATTCATCGGATCTTGACAAACACACCGCAAAAAGAATTACATCGAATAGATCTCCAAGAAGATCGAGGAGAACTTTGTATTGAGATCCAAAGAGAGAGAAGAAGCCATCTAGCTAATAACTATGGACCCAAAGGTCTGTGATAAACTACTCACACATCATCGGAGAGGGTATGGTGTTGATGTACAAGCACTCCGTCATTGATTCCCCCTCTGACGGAGCGCCGGAAAAGGCCCCAGGATGGGATCTCACGGGTATAGAAGGTTGCGGTGGTGGAAATAGGGTTTCGTGGTGCTCTCGGATGTTTTCAGGGTATATGAGTATATATAGGCGAAAGAAGTAGGTCGGTGGAGCCACGAGGGGCCCACGAGGGTGGGGGCGCGCTTACCCCCCTGGGCGCGCCTCCCTGCCTCGTGGCCGCCTTGTTGCTTCCTTGACGTCCACTCCAAGTCTCCTGGATTGCGTTTGTTCCAAAAACGATCCTCACGAAGGTTTCATTCCGTTTGATAATCCTTTTTTGCGAAACACTGAAATAGGAAAAAAAAACCAGCAATTTGCATTGGGCCTTCGGTTAATAGGTTAGTCCCAAATATAATATAAAAGTGCATAATAAAGCCCATTAAACATCCAAAATAGATAATATAATAGCATGGAACAATCAAAAATTGTGGATAGGTTGGAGACGTATCACTACATTGCGGCTTCTAAAGCTGCAAAAGAAGGTGTTTGGGTGAAGAATTTTATTACTGATCTTGGTGTGGTTCAGAGGGCGTCCAATCCATTGGACCTCTATTGTGATAATAGTGGTGCTATCGCGCAAGTCAAGGAACCACGAAATCATCATAAAACCCAACATATACTCAGGTGTTTTAACCTTATTCGTGACATTATCGAGAGAGGTGATGTAAACATATGCAAGGTACACACGGATGCAAATGTTGTTGATCCATTGACGAAGCCTCTCCCACGGCCAAAGCATGAGGGGCACATGAGTTCCATGGGCATATGATGTCTAAATGATTGACTCTAGTGCAAGTGGGAGACTATTGGAGATGTGCCCTAGAGGCAATCATGTGATGATGATATTTCCCTATGTATTAATGAGTCTTTTATATTGTCCTTGAACGTCATAAATGATATTTATCAATAAGTATGTGACTTGTTTGTAGAACTATGTATTGTATGATGAACGTTCTAATGGTCCCTAGTTGATAAGGTTATGCAGACACATATCCTTGACTAGTATACGACTCAGTTGATGACTATGTTTCACAAGTCATGTGCATGGAGATGCTAAACTGATAGTGTGGACTTGGGGATGGAGATCACCGAGTCAGACAGACCCACTTTGAGATGCAGCGACATATTGTCATCTGTTAGTCTCAAGTACAATGTCTATGACATGTCCTAGACCTGAGGTCATTCTCGGGATGAGAATCGACTCACTTAGGGTCTATCAAACGTTACTCCATAACTGGGTAGTTATAAAGGTAGCTTTCGGGTGAGTCATGAGACATGCCGCGAGACATGGTTGAACAAGATGGGATTTGCCCCTCCTATACGGAGAGATTTTCTCTGGGCCCTCTCGAGTGATCAGTTTCGGAAAACATGGCCATGTGACTTGGGTTAAGTGTTAACCAAGTTCGAGAATCTGTACCACGGTTTCAAGAAGAGAGGTTCAGCTATCACAAGGGTGTGAAGTACTCGCCTTGAGCTCGACAACAAATATCGTGAGGCAAAAGGAATGTTACATATGACACATTGTCGAGGTTCGTCAAACGACTTTACACACACATGGGAGTTGGCACGTTCTGCTAGGAGCCGCTACCAACTATCGACTCTGGTCGTGTCCATGTGTATGTGAGCCTATAGGGTCACACACTTAAGGGGCTGCAGCCCATTCGGATTGGATCCGAGTGGAAAATGGAAGCAGGCTCCTAGTGGGCTCAAGTGTTGAGCCCACTCAGAGGTCTATATAAAGTGGAGTGGGCGCACCACTTAGGGTTGATCCTTTTTCCACCCCTATAAGAGATGCTTCCGCCACTCCCCACGCCCATGTCATGCGGCAGGACCTAGCAGTCCGCCGCTCGACATTGCTCCCCGTACGTGTGGATACCTTGGAGAGATCGCATCTGCAATGCTTGGACGAACCGTTCGAGGGAACCGTGAGGCGTTGTTCGCGAGAATCACCGTTCGCGGGTCTTCGCTATTCGCAGGAGAACGACAATGCAAGGAGAAGATGGGCTGGGAGATCGACTACACGCATCGCCAACTCTACTTCCGCTGCAGTGACTGCGCGTCTAGTGGTAAACCCGATCCCGTTATCTATTTCAAGCAGCATGCTCTTTAGTGCGCAGTAGAAAAATCTAATTTGGCGCTAGCATAGCGTAAAGCATATCCAAACAGTAATCAGTGCCATCAAAGACGGGGCACGCATCGGAGACTTTGATTATCCCCGCAGTCAATATAGCTAAAACTCCAGGTGATTAAACCGAATCATACAAAACAAGGAAGCACCTCGCTCTGATACCAATTGAAAGTGCTAGTTATCGACTAGAGGACTGAATAGGTGATTTTTATGAAAGTCTTCAAGACAGGTAATATCCTCGAAGACAGACAAACAAATAACACCTACATGGTATGTGCTACCTCTTGAGCATGCTTTGGTTTTCCCTTGAAGAGGAAATGATGATGCAGCAAAGTAGCGTAAGTATTTCCCTCAGTTTTTGAGAACCAAGGCATCAGTCTAGTAAGAAATAACATGCAAGTCACCTAGTATCTGCACAAACAATCAAGAACCTTGCAACCAACGCGATAAAGGGGTTGTCAATCCTTTCACGGTCACTCGCAAAAGTGAGATCTAATAAAGATAGTAAGATAAATATTTTTGGTATTTTTGTTGTATAGATTGAAAAGTAAAGATTGCTAATAAAATAAATAGGAAACTAGAATTGTACATCAGAAATTTATATGATGTAAAATAGAAGATTATATGATGGAAAATAGACCTGGGGGCCATAGGTTTCACTAGTGGCTTCTCTCAAGATAGCATATACTACGGTGGGTGAACAAATTACTGCCGAGCAATTGATATAAGAGCGCATACTTATGAGAATATCAAGGCAATGATCATGAATATAGGCATCACTTCTGTGTCAAGTAGACCGAAACGATTATGCATCTACTACTATTACTCCACACATCAACCGCTATCGAGCATGCATCTAGAGTATTAAGTTCATAAGAATAGAGTAATGCATTAAGCAAGATGACATGATGTAGAGGGATAAACTCAAGCAATATGATATAAACCCCATATTTTTATCCTCGATGGCAACAATACAACACGTTACTTGCTGCCCCTACTGTCACTGGGAAAGGACATCGCAAGATTGAACCCAAAGCTAAGCACTTCTCCCATTGCAAGAAAGATCAATCTAGTAGGCCATACTAAATCGATAATTCAAAGAGACTTGCAAAGATATCAAATCATGCATATAAGGATTCAGAGAAGAACCAAATATCTATATCTATACTAATTAGCGACTCTCAAGAAATTAGCACGTTAATCAGTAATTAAAAACCGTTAATCTGATGGGACCGTGTTATTACGGTGCAGATCAACCATATTTTTTTTAGATATAGATCAACCATTTTTAGTGGTACATCAATCATATAAATCTATTAGAAATCCCGACTGCATGCTATCACGATTTCACGATATATCTACTCCGTATATAGCCCTCACAATTGTGAAAAAAATGCCCTCAAAATCCCTCAAAAAAGTCTATCTTCTCCATGTCTCTTACTCTCCCTGTAAAAAAAACAATCGTGCGCCATAGTCTCTCCTCTTCCCCACGGTCTCCTCCTCACGTTCTCTCCTCCCCATGGTCTCCTCCTCCCCAGAGAAAGGAAGTCAATCATATCTCTCAAATTGGAGCAAGGAAATTAGGAAATTGATCTGGTGCGCTCACGCCATGGAATCTCTCCTCCTCCTCCCATGGAAAAAACAAACAAATCTCTCTCAAATTGGAGCAACCAAGTTGGGGAATAGATCTGGTTCGTCATTTTTTTTCCTGATTTAACATTTGAATCGACCTTATCTTTTCAATTGCATTAGGATTCATGTTTTCTACTGCGTCCTTTGACAGTCCTAGGATTCAATCCTAGGTTTGCTGACGTACGCTCTTTGGGCACTTCGTGGAGACCGCGACGGGGCAGAACCAAGCCCATGCCGCCATCTTATAAATTAACTGCAGCCTAAAACAAACTATCTACACATAAAGGAGGCTCCTGTCGGTCGTGAACATCATCGCTGGTGAACCTTCTCCTATTTGGTACGTAAGCTTCGTCGTTGCCCAGTTTTTCAGAGATTGTTTGTTTCATTGGTTAATTCAAAATTTTAGTCTATTTACTTCATATTGCTTATGAACTTCACAATGGGCAAGAGAAAATCTTTCTTCGCAAGTGAAGCCTTGGATTTGCCAGAGACTAAGAAATTACTAAGCAACAAAATTATGCTTGCTTACAATTCAAATTACTTCTTGTTGCTTTCTAGCCCAGTTCTGAGAGAGATTATTTGTTTCGTTGGTTCAATCAAATTGTTAGGCTCTGGACTTCATACTGCATGCAAATTGCATGGCCACCAATATGTAATCTTCTGGAAATTGTGTTTTTATAGGTCAACTCCTTTTGTTTACCTTCAAAACAATGGCATACGATATGCTCCATGAGATTAGCAATCAGAAGGATTCCTGGAAAGTCAAGGTCGGAATAATTAGGCTATGGGATGCCATTAATCTCAACAACAATGAACTTATTAGCCTTGACATGATACTACTTGATGAAGAGGTTAGCTTAATGACGAAACTTTATGAATTTCCAACATAAATACACTATTGTGAGTTGTAGTAGTTACTATAATATTGATGCATCTTCTCGCTGCACTGTAATGTTTCAGGGTACTATGATACATGGCAAGGTAATGAAGCATATGGTTAACAAGTTCAGACCATTGATCCAAGAAGGTTTAGTCTACATGATAGCAAATTTTAAGGTTATGTCTGCAATGAATTTCCGTCCAGTTGAAAGCGAAAAGGTTCTAAATTTCTTGCACACGACAAAAATTCAAGAGATAAAAGGTCAAAAAAATATCAAAATAGCAGAACAAAGCTTCACGTTTTGTACTGTTGAAGTTCTTTCCACAAGAGACAACCAAAAGATTTACTTATCTGGTATGATTATATTTGTTTCAATTATTAACTTCCATGTATTATGCATATTAATACCACTTTATTAGCAGATGACATTGGCATAGCAAGTTACATAGGACATATTGAAGAAACACAGACAACCCACGGGATTTCAAAGATTCGAGATATTGTGCTTCGAATTGAGTGAGTACACTAAAAAACAATTAGACAAGTATTATCGTGGGTGCTAATAGGTATTTCTCTTGGAATATACAGGGATCAAAAAATTCATATTAGACTATGGGGTAATAAGGTTAGTCAAATTGATGAAGATTCTTTGGGGCGTGTGGTCATAGTAACATCAACTACTGTTAGAAAACTGAAAGGTTTGTATTCGTATTAACAATGGGCAAGTATTTCTAGGCGTGTCTTTTTTATATACATAATCTAATATATCAAAGTGCATACAGAGTACTCGCTGTCATCTACAGGTGCGACCAGAGTTTATATCGATTTGGATATCCCTGAAACAAATGAGCTTCAAACGAGGTGAAACAGATTTTCTGCAGGTACTATGAAAACATGTTCTACTACATACATGGATACTTATCTCATGCAAAACAGGTATTGCTTGCAAGATGATATGGTAGAAGAAATAGAGCCGGAAGCCCACTTGCAAGGCACAATTCAAGAACAGAATCTCTATAACAGAAGAACCCTAAAAGAAATAACTGAAATTACATATGACTCTGAAAAACAGGTATTTATAGTTAGTATTATATTCTTTTCTCATAAATTTTATGTGCTAATTTAACCTGTAATGGACAGGAAAAGTTCTATACTGCAGAAGCAATGATTAAGTCAATTAATACCTCAGATGAGTGGTACTACATAGGATGCCGCAAATGCAACAAAAAAGTACAGAAACAAGGGAACCACTTCTACTGTCCGAAATGTCAAAAAGAACCTGAGAAGATATGTCCAAGGTGAACTTCATACTATCTCATTCTTTAGTTAGTAATTTATCCTGCACTAACCACATGTTCCATTTTATTACTAGGTACAAACTGAAACTAGAGATATGTGATCTGAGTGCAACAACAACTTGCACCATGTTTGAGGCAGAAGAAAAAAAATTTATTAAGCAATCTGCAAGTTTTTTGATAGAGAGGGATGATTGTGATATCCATGAACAGACAAAACAAATCCAGAAAATATGTGGGCAGAGATGGATTTTTCAATTCAGATTGAATGACTATAATTTGAAGTACTGTTATCAAGAATACACTGTTCATAGAATCTTTTTCATAGATTCTGAAAATGATACATCAGTACATCATTCAAATGTTGAGCAGGTATCATCTATTTCTACTACAATGCTCTATATTATTTTGTATCTGCATGCCATATTTTATAATGATGAATGTTGATGGCACTTTACCCAAATTGAAATGTTTTGGTACAAGCCTCTTACTGACACACCCAATGTCTTGAATGGGCAGATGGAGGATGATAAACCCATTCTAACAGACACTAAAAAGGCTAGGAGGACTAGGAACACACGTCATGTTGTACATTCTGATGAAGAATCAGAAAATCTAGATAGTCAAGAGAAAGATGAATCCATATCTGTTGTTGATAAGAAATCTAAGAAAAAGGGAATTCAAAAAGATAGCCATGTAAGATTTTTTCTGCATTTGCTTATTCTTTCATAGTTCTAGAAGTCACTAATTGTTCCAAATGTTTTGGCAGGAGCAAGCGGACAAGTTATCAGTTATGAAAACTATAAAGCAAGAACCAGAGGATGATGAACCCACTATTAACCGGACTAAAAGGGGTAGGAGAAGTAGCACAACTCATGTTGTACACCTTGATGAAGAACCAAAAACTGAAGGTAGTTAGGAAATAATGAAATCAAAATCTATGGAAGCAGGCCCCAAGAGGAAACGCGCCGTAACTCGCAAATGTGCTGGTTTGATAGCAAACAAGTAAACAATCACCATGAAGAAGAATCAGACCAGGCAGGTACTCAGGAGCACAATGATTCAAGGCCTAGGACAAGGCGTAGTTGTGCCAATAAAGAATTGATGTACAAAGACATTCAGAAGTGTGGTGTATCAAGAACTCGAAAGTCAAATCGTTGATTAGTGGAAATCCAGTTATTTAGCATGTAATAGAACATGTAGGAGCATCAGATTTGTACTTTATATGAACATCATTGTTTAAGATTGGTTTAATAAATGTAAATGCGTACCTTCGTGTTAGTAAAGTCATTAGTGAAAAGCAGCCACATGGGGTGGTACATCAGTTTTACAAAAAAACATTGTCATTTATCGTACACATATTAGCGATTTTCACATGTTCATCTGCTACAGAATAGGCCTCTCGACGACATACAAATTTTCACATGTTGAGACACTACAGAGAAATCATATGACAGCCAAACAATCAACGATGTGCACATCATCATCTGTTCTCGCCAAGAGCCCATTGTGCGTGGAACTAACGACCACTAAAACTGAAGTGCGCCACTTAGTAATCTGCATTGCCAATCAATAGGTCATTCCATCTTGCCATCTAGACATATCATGCATGACCAGCCATTACTCAGATTTTAATTGGAATTAAATAGGTTAAATATTAAAATTCTTTAAAGAAAAACAATTCTGTCAAGATAAGGAGTCGTGTGTGTAACATACAATTCTCTGAAGAACAACAATGGGTAAACAAGACGTGTAAGAAACAGAGACGTGCATATATTTTAGTATACATGGAAACTGACTTCAAGTAAGAGCCATCTATCTGGTGACACAAAATAATAACGGCTCAGATATTGTATAGGTTTAAAACGTACAGATGACAAACTCTAACCTACAAACTCTAGCCTTAACTATGCTTCTTTACAAATAAGAATTCTATATCGACTCAATTCGTGCACATCAAGGCAAGACATCGCCCCTGATCTCATCCTTCATCACATACATGCAATAATTAGTCCTCTCGCTAGCAACAAGGAGCAGACAGGTTGTGTGGCAGTACTTGCAGGTAATATTCATTATCTCCTTCCACAAATAATACATGCATGTCTCCTTGCAATGATTAATATATGCATTAACTCTCCGATCTCATTACACATGCTTTGTATTAACTTGAATTACAGAGAGAAAGCACAGATAAACTTGGGATTCAGATCACCAATTACAGAGCGTGCACATCCCGGCAAGACATTGCCCTCCTCTCGCAAGCAGCAAGGAGCAGATAGGTTGCGTGGTAGTACTTGCAGCCAATGTTCATTATCTCCTTCCACAAATAATATATGCATGTCTCCTGCAATGATTAATATATACATCAACTCTCCGATCTCATTACACATGCTTTGTATTAACTCGAATTACAGAGAGAAAGTGGCAATAAACTTGAGATTCAGATCACCAATTACAGAGCATATACGTCCTCTCATTGGAAGGTGTTAAAAGGGAGAGAGATTTGTGGAATAGTTTATTGTATTGCTTGAGCCTCGTGGGCATATATATATGAGTACATGATCTACTTGGAGTACAAGGCAAGCCAGAATATTTCCTAGTCTAACCTATGTTTCCTAATACAACCACGTTACTCAATATCCCCCCGCAGTCACAACGGTAGCGATGCAGACGGTGAGACTGGAGAAGAATCTGAAGGCACGCCGCCGGACACTTCCAACAACAGAACGGCCGACGATCGCTGAGTCGTATCGGAGTGGAAACCAACGAGGTTTCTCAAGCAGGCGGTAGCCCTTTGTGCCGTTCGTCGATGTAGCCAAGAGCGTGGGTGGTGGAGCCGTGGTCGAGGTAGCCGTGCGAAGAATGCCGTGGTCGATGTCGAGTTGGGGTGGCCGGTGTCGAGGAAGTCGCCGTGGAGCCGCGGGCGCAAGAGGGCGCCGAGTTAGCATGGGCGCAGTGGTGTCGAAGTAGGGGTGCGCCGGAAGAAAATGTTGTTGACGACGCGGCGCGGGTTTGCTAAGCCCGGGGACACATCGTGGACGAAGGCACGCACCGTGTTGCCAACACCGGGCATGCATAAACAGACGAAGACGAAGTTGACGAAGCGCCGACCGTGGCTTTCCAGCCCGGGACACGTCGTGGATGAAGGCACGCATCGGTGTTGCCAGCACCGGCATGCGTAGACGAGGGACCTGCACGAGCTATACGCCATGTCGGAGAAGTCGGAGGGGCCAGCAGAGAAGAACTCGATGACGATTGCGGCGTCCATCGACGCGGGGCCGATGTCACCAACGGTGGTCGGAGTAGACGAAGTGGTCGGGGTAGATGATAGGCGACACTGGCGACGGGCTGGTGCTTGGACGAAGACGAAGGGGATGGATGGGCGGCGGCGGCTACGAAGGTAGCGGCGGCGGCGGCCAAAGAAGAGCAGCGGTGGCGGCCTGACGGCGGCGGCGGCTAGGTTAGGAGTGCAGCGGCGGTGCTCGAAGTAGGCGATGAACCCTGACAGCATGACGAAGACCGGTGCGGACGGTGGCGTTCCCTCACCAAGGGAGACAGCGCGACGCATACCACGGGAGGTCGACGCGTGGTGACGGCAGAGTGGACCGCGGGCCACGGTGCTATGGCCCGAAGGGCGACGCAGCGGCGGCAGGCGGGTCGTGGTGACGGCGGGAAGACCTCGAGGCGGCGGCGGGGACTGCAGGACGCGACGCTGAGGCCCGAAGGGGCGACACAACAGCGGTTCGCGAGTCGGTGCAGCCGCGGGGACGACCTTGGGGCGGCGGCGGGACCGCAGATATGCACTACTACGTCTGGCGGGGCGCATACAACAATGACACAGGAGTCAATGCAACCGCGAGGAGAACCACGGGGCGGCGGCGCTATGGCCCGACGGGGCGACGCAGCGGCAGCCCGATGCTCAATTGGCAGAGAGGCGCACGGTACTCGGGACGATCTTCATGGGACATGTGAAGGCGCGCGTCACCAATGGGCCAGGTAGGTCGCGCAGCGTAGAGGAGGCGGATCATGGCGGCGAGCGGGTGATCAAGCTGATCGCGCGCGAGGTCGGGGACGCTGCTCGGTGGAGGAGTGGTGGCGGCGAAGTCTGGGATGAGGCCGGCGACGACGGACGGTGTGGGACGTCGTGTGGACGAGCTTGTCAGCACCGGCACCCAGGCTGCCAAAGCAGCGCCAGCGCCCGGGCAACGAGGCCCGAGCGACCAACGAAGTAGCGGGGCCCGAGCTGAGGCAGCCGACGAGCCTGATGCAGCCGTCCCGACGCAGCCGAGGACGAGGCCGGCGAGGTAGATCGCCGGCCGCCGTGCGACGCGCGGAGGCGGGTGATGTGAATCGATGGGCGGCGGCGCATGAGCGACGGCTATCATTGGTCGTCGATGGCGCGAGGTCAGCCGGGTCGGGCGATGCAGTGTCCCGGCCGGAGCAGGCGGTGACGGCCGAGGGCGACGGGCGGACCGACGCTACGGACAATGGCCGGCGGGCAGCCTCGGCGCGCGTGGCCGCCGGGTCGGACGAGAAGCTTGCCGGTCCCGCCGGGGTCGGAGTAGAGGCACTCGGGGCCGACGGCGGCGGTGGGCGATGCAAACCGATCAAGAATAGATCGGAAAACCAAAAAGAAACCACGCGATTAAGATGACCGGCGGGAAAGAGAAAACCCCGGAGCAAGGCTCCGGGAAAAGACTCTCTAGGGTAGCCGGTCAACACGACCGCGGACGAACCCTAGGTACGGCGGCGCTGCCCCGGCGGCGGTCATGGAGGCCGATCACCGGGCGATAGGCAAGGCAAAAAGCGGCGGCAGCTAAGGTTTAGGATCGACTTGCGATAGATACCATGTTAGAAGGGAGAGAGATTTGTGGAATAGTTTATTGTATTGCTTGAGCCTCGTGGGCCTATATATAGAAGTACATGATCTACTTGGAGTACAAGGCAAGCCAGAATATTTCCTAGTCTAACCTATGTTTCCTAATACAATCACGTTACTCAACAGAAGGTGACAACACAAGTGTCCTTCTGTCACAATAGAATAATGATTTTAGACGATTTAAAAGCCTTTGTTGGAAAACAATCCATACGAAAAAGAATCTTATCAGGAAACTATCTGTTCCATACAAATACCTTCGGCATCCTTGCAAACAATGTGGTGCGTGACATGTTTACATTAAATTTATCAACAGCAATTCTGAATTTCTGGACAAATAAAATCAGTTACGTATAAGATGCCCTCACTTATATCTCAGAATAAAATCAGTTACACTTTTTACCTCATTTAATTCAGGATTCACTAGCTGCAGTCAACATGCGTCGAACACGCACTAGAAGGTATTCATTACCACAGTACCAAAAATAATCATATAAATATTAATTTACCTGGATTATTAAAATGATAACAAAATAAAATGCAGGAATATGTGGCGTCATCAAGGAATCCAAATACCTAAGCAAGCAGCCTCTAAACTAGCAACACTCGACTCTAATGATAGTCAATCAGACATCATTAGAGGAGCAGCAAAGGAAGCTAGGCGGAAAAGGAAAGAGATCCTCCAGCTGAAAAAGGCAAGCAAACGACTAAGGACAGAAAAGGGCAATGACTGTGAAGTATCTAATGTAGCGAAGGATGTCACTCAAGTTTCATATCTGGGAAAACCAAATTGTGTTTGTGAATTTTGCAATGCCATTATGTGGCATGGAGAGAGAAGCACAAGCACAGGTAACATCACAGTTCCAAAATTTGGTCTCTGCTGCAAGGAAGGGAAAGTTAAATTACCACCATTGAAGCAAGCTCCGCTGTATCTTCGACAGCTACTACGTTACAATGAAAGGGGAGAATCATCAAATTTCCGCCAGAACATCAGGTTGTACAACTCGATGTTCGCATTCACTTCAATGGGAGGAAAGGTTGACTATGAAATTAATAAGCAGGCATCTGGACCGTATGTTTTCCGTTTGAATAGCCAGAATTACCATCAGATTGGCACTTTACTTCCTAAGGATGACGTGACGAAACCAAAATTTGCCCAATTGTACATACATGACACAGAAAATGAAGTGCGGAATAGGATTAATGCATCTACTTCAACAGAGAGTAAGACACAACCAGATGAAAACATTGTCAAAGGACTACTGGAGATGCTTGATGAGCACAATGTTTTAGTCAAATCATTTCGTATGGCAAGGGACAGATTCCAAAACCGACGTATTAAAGATGTAAGACTAAGATTGATCAACAAAAGGTCGAAAGATGGACGGCAATACAACCTACCATCTGCCTCAGAAGTCGCAGCACTAATTATTGGGGAACAAGATGGAGAAAATAATGAATTTGATATAATAGTTGAGACCAAAGACAGAATGTTACAGAGGATTTCAGAGTTGCACCCAAGCTATATGTCAATGCAGTACCCCTTGCTTTTTCCATATGGAGAAGATGGTTTCATACCAGAAATAGAGTATGAAAATAAAAGAGGCAGCAAAGGTAAAAGAAAGTATGTAACAATGCTGGAGTTTTATGCGTATCGCATACAACAACGTCTGAACCAAGCTTCAACATTGCAAATGAGTGGACGTTTGTTCCTGCAGTTCTTAGTTGATGCAGCAACGTGCATTGAACAGTGGAGACTAAATTTGTATAGGACAAACCAAGTAAGTTGAGGACAGAACTGTACAGAGGACTGCATGATGCAATAGAAAATGGAGATACACGAACCGGACAAGTTGGACAAAGAATCATACTACCCTCATCATATAATGGCAGTCCAAGAAATAAGCAGCAAAACTACCAAGATGCCATGGCGATTTGTCGTTGGGCTGGCTATCCTGATCTCTTCATTACTTTTACATGCAATCCAAAATGGCTGGAAATACAAGATATGTTGGATCTGATTCCAGGCCAGAAACCTGAAGATCGTCCAGATATCGTTGCCAGAGTATTCATGTTAAAACTGAAGGAACTTATGAATGACATAAAGAAAGGAAAGTGTTTTGGACAAACAATTGCAAGTAAGTTTACCTAATAAGTACATATTCACTCTTTCCTAGATGATTGTCCTAACTCATTCCTTCTCAAATTTGTTTACTTTCATAAAGTTGTCTACACTATAGAGTTCCAAAAAAGAGGCCTCCCGCATGCACACACACTGGTGTTTCTACACCCAGATGATAAAGATCCAAGTCCTTCCCAGATCGACAAAATCATATCAGCCGAAATTCCTGATAAGAATAGTGATCCAGAAGGGTACGAAGCAGTGAAAAATTACATGATACATGGTCCATGTGGTCAAGCACACCCAAAATCACCATGCATGGTCGATAAAACTTGTGCCAAACATTTGCCCAAGAATTTTTGCACTGAGACTACCATAGATGAAGATAACTATCCAGTATATAGAAGGCGAGATGATGACAACACTGTGGACAAGAATGGAGTGAAGCTAGACAATAGATTTGTTGTGCCATACAATAGAAACCTACTGGTCAAGTATCAAGCCCACATAAATGTTGAGTGGTGCAACACATCAAGGTCTATAAAGTATTTATTCAAATACATCCACAAAGGAGAAGATCGAACAACCGTCTTCATAGAAGCGGAAGACCAACAAAGTGAAACAAGAGCTAGCAAATTAACAAACAGGGACGACGAAATCAAGAGGTACCTTGATGCCCGGTACATATCTGGATGTCAAGCCGCATGGCGCATATTTCAGTTTCCTCTTCAGTACAGAGAGCCTGCGGTTGAAAGGTTACAATTTCACCTAGAAAATGAAAATGTTGTGGTGTTCCCGGACTCAATGGATTTAGATCAAATTGTATCCCGGCCTAACATAGAAAAGACAATGTTCACAGAATGGATGACAGCCAACCAGTTGCATGAAGAAGCTCGCAGTTTGACGTATGCACAGTTTCCAACCAAATGGACTTGGCATGCACAAGAGAAAGAATGGAGGAAAAGGCGTGGTGGGAAAAAACATAGGCAGGATTTACTATGCACAACCAACGAGCGGTGAAAAATACTACTTGAGAATGTTGTTAAATACTGTCAAAGGATGCAGGTCATATGAAGAAATTCGAACAGTTGATGGGGTTGTACATCCAACATTCAAATCCGCATGTTATGCTCTTGGGCTACTTAATGACGACAAAGAGTGGGATGACTGCATCAAGGAAGCATCCCATTGGGCCTCTGCTCCTCAAATGCGCCAACTTTTCTGCACAATACTTTTATTTTGTGAGGTGACGGATCCTGCAAAGTTGTGGCAAACAAATTGGGAGTTACTATCTGAGGATATCCAACGTCGGCAAAGAATAATACTCAATTTTCAGGCCCTGGAACTCAACTCAGCACAAATAAAGAGCCTGCTCCTGGCAGAGATAGAACAACTAATGACTAAAGGTGGTAAGTCCCTCAAAGATTTTCCAGGAATGCCACTACCAGATAGTTCAGTTCTTCAAGATCTAAATAATAGATTAGTAAATGAGGAAATAAACTACGATAAAGATTCTTTAAGAATAGAACACATGAAGTTACTGCATAAGCTAAATCAGGATCAGAGGATGGCTTTTGACGTTATAATAGAATCAGTCAACGACAGTCTTGGAAAATTGATTTTTGTTGACGGATATGGTGGAACTGGAAAGACACTTCTGTGGAAAGCAGTCACGACAAAATTAAGATCTGAAGGAAAAATAGTTCTAGCAGTTGCTTCAAGTGGTATAGCAGCACTTCTTTTACAGGGTGGAAGAACAGCTCATTCAAGATTTCACATTCCCCTCAAGATCACTAACGAGTCCACATGCAACATCAAGCAAGGAACATTTCTTGTGGAGCTAATAAAGAAAACGTCACTGATAATATGGGATGAAGCACCTATGACACACAAGCACTGTTTTGAGGCACTATATGAGAGTTTGAGGGACATACTTCGATTCACATATGAGGACGCAGAGCATAGACCATTTGGAGGAATGACAGTAGTCTTGGGAGGTGACTTCAGGCAAATCCTACCAGTTATACCAAAGGGGAAAAGGGAACATATCATTTCTGCATCAATAAAGAGATCCTACCTATGGAAGAACTTTGAGGAGTACCGACTCGAAGAAAATATGCGTCTGAATTCATCCGAAGGTAGTCCCAAGACAAAGCAAAAACAGCTGAATTCGCAAACTGGATACTAAACATAGGCGATGGCACAACGTCAACAATAGATGAAGAGGATTGGGTTACCATCCCAGAGGACCTTATTTTACATGAAGGGGATGATCCGAAAGCATCTATTGTTAACACCACCTATCCTGACTTACACAGAAAATACACTGATAAAACATACCTTGAGGAAAGAGCGATCTTGTGCCCAAGAAACGAGACTATTGACCAGATTAATGCCTACATCATGAGTCAAATCCCTGGAGAAGAGGTAACCTATTTCAGTTCAGATACAACATGCAAGGCAATGTCTACGGTGGAAGATGAAGATATGTTGTACCCAACTGAGTTTCTGAATAGTCTTATATTTTCTGGAATACCAGACCATGAACTGAGGCTGAAAGTAGGATTACCAATAATGCTTATGAGGAACATCAATCAAAGTGCAGGACTTTGCAATGGGACAAGACTAACAATAACACAGCTAGGAAAGTGTTTCATTGAAGGCCAGGTCATAACAGGTCCTAACGTTGGTGACAAAGTTTACATCCCATTTAATTATCATGTCACCAAGTGATTCAAAATGGCCTTTCATTCTGAAAAGGAGACAATACCCAATATCAGTGTGCTTTGCTATGACTATAAACAAAAGCCAGGGGCAATCTCTCAAAAAAGTTGGACTCTACTTAGAAAGGCAAGTGTTCACACATGGACAACTCTATGTTGCAATGTCAAGGGTGACCAACAGAAATGGATTGAAGATACTCATCTCAGATGAAGAGCGTCCATCCAACAAGGTTGCAAAAAACATTGCTTACAAGGATATCTTAACCTAATAATAAAGCAAATTGGGTTTCTTTCGTCCGTCATGGAATTTTTCAGAAAAGTCCCTCTATTTCAGAGAATTCAACCCGCAGTCCTGTTTTAAGTTAAAACGAATCTTTATTTTCGTATTTCACACAAAAGTCCCTATCTTTTCTTGAAATCAACCCGCCGTCCGGATTTAAGTCACACCCGAACCGTTATTTTACATTTTTTGAAACCCCCCCTGATGTTTTAGGTAATTAATCCGCGGATCGTATTTAAGTCAAACAAATGCTTTTTAAAATCATCCATATCTTTTAAACCATAACTCCGATTTGAACATGTTATATGTGAAATTTGATTAGAAAAATATGTAGAATATGAATATGAGATTATTTTTACTTTTTAAGTATTTTTAAATATTATTTTGGCATATATTTGAGTCAAACCAAATGATTTTCTAAATTATTTGTATCTTTTAAACTGTAACTTCGATTTTAACATATTATATATGAAATTTTATTAGAGAAATGTGTGGAATCTAAATATGATGTTAATTTTACCTGTTAAATATTTTTAAAATATTGTTATGAAAGCAAACTTATAATTTATAGCGCGAGATCCGTTTTTTTCATACCGGCGGCGATCCGGATTGCAAATAAACATCCCACTATAACCATATACGGAGAAGAAAGCATCCATAACTACACATGCATACCTCTGAAAAATGTCGCAGGGGAAAACAACAGATTTCTCATCGCGAGAGTGAGAGAAAGCGAGAGAGAGAGAGAGAGAGAGAGAGAGGAGAGAGGGAGGAGAGAGGGAGAGAGAGACGCCTTAGGATTAACCATATTCAACACACGTTTTTTGTTGTTTTGTGTGAACACCGAGGCCATCGCCGGCGAGGGTGAGAAGGAGGATAAGCGGCAACACAAATATGATGCCTCGCAAAAATAAAGGAGATGGACCTATTGTGGTCTTGAGTGATGGTTGTTGAGTTAAGAGCGTGTGTTATGTTTTCTCTCCCGTTGCAATGCACGGGCTCTTTTGCTAGTATTATAGATTTTGTTACAAGCATTCTATATGACTAAATATAATGTGATGCAGACATAGCAGCCTTATTTGGTTTCAAATTGATATATCTGAAATATTTAAACAGAACGAAAATTATTTACTTTTGGGTATCTTATTATATTCGTATATAGTCTATAGTCATTATTTATTTTAGTCTGATTTTAGAATTTCTAGCAAACTCAATGTTTTGATGCATCCATTTAACAAACCCAAATATATTGTTTGTGAGCTTGGGCCCTTTGACTTTTTTTATGGTGTTTCTCTGAAGATTGAACTATATTTAAGCTCTCTCTGACTATAAGAGGACGGCCACTGTACTTTATTCTTAAAATAGTGGAAATACATTCATAAGACAATGTATTCACACAGATACCTGATGGAGGGCTCACAACTGATTTGACAAAAAACAATATGAGTTATGTATGCATCACGTATGTGCTTTTATCAATTACTATAACCTTTCTTTCTTCCCTAGCAATTCAGATCTGATTTAACAAATAATAGAAAATTCCAAGAGTCTAATTGCTAGATAAAATATTAGAAACAGTAATTTGATGACCGTGCTATGCATGCCTGAAATTTATTTCATAGAGAGAGGACATGGTATGTAACATCCCAAATTTTCAATTTGGAATGTTATACATTAGGTCATCATGCATATCATATTTTTCTCGCATTTTCCGATCCTAGAAAATTTCACGCAACTCAAGGACCCTCGGAGAGTTGGAAGTTTCATTATTTTCATATTTGGGATTTCTCAAATTTTGAAAATAGGATCATTGGATTTATTTAATTATCTTCATAAAGTTTTCCTATAAAAACTTAAGAGAGGGAATAATATGACTTTCCCAAACATTTAGGAAAAAAATGAAGATATTATAAATGAATCAAATTTTGAGTTTTGAAAGTTTATTTTGCTTAGGCAAAAATGAGCATTTTAAAAATATATGCATGTTTGCCGTTTTTAAGGTTCATTTTGTTCGACTCATTTTTAGGAGTCGGGGAAATTAATTTTATTAAAATCGGAGTTCGTTTGGTATTTTTTAATCCGTTTTGTTTTGTTTAAAAAAACTGCGCTACAGGCCAAGGCCCACTGCCCAACCGAGCCAGCCCACCTCCCTCTCTCCTCACAAGACGCCGCCTGATCTCCCAAGACGCCGCCACTTCGCCGAGTCCGCCTCGACCCGGCCCCGCTGCCCTTCCCCAAGCCGACCACCCAACCTATTTATACCGCCGCCTCTCCCTCAACCCGCCTTGCCGCCCTCCACCCGAGCCACCGCCCGCTTGAGGACGCCGCCGCCGCTGTCGCCGTCGGAGCCCCTCGTCGCCTCCCGCCGACCCTCCCGACTCGCCGCCCCCTCGCCGTACGTCGCCCGAATTTTAACCAATTAGGTTTCTACTAACTAAAACTAGGAAGTCAGAGTTTTTCCATCCCCCGGAGCCCCGCCGGAGCCCCGCCGGCGAAGCACCGGAGGTAGCCGCCGCCGCCTCGCCCCGATCCGGTTTTTTTTAAAAGACCCGATCCGGTTTTTCGTTCGTTGTTCGGTTTTTTTTCAAAACCCTAGACGGTTTTATTTTTTCGGTTTTCTTAATTAGCGAACGTTCACCGAACCGTTCGTTTCAATGAACGCGTTCGTTGGATTAGTTCTGTTAACGAACGTCCGTTATTTAATCCGTTCGTCGTTTTCTTTTAAATCGGATTTAATCCATTATTTTTCAGATTCGATTTTCAAATCTGTTTTATTTCTTGCTCGTTTATCGGAATCAGGTGATTCAAGCGCCTGGAGTTTCGTTACGAAACCGCCGTTCCGACTAACCTACTTACACAGAGTTTTGCTACTGTTAAATTTTGACTTAACTTCAGATTTCTAAACCGAGTCGTTCTCTCTCGAGTTCCGACTTTCGATGCTTTATTTGATTCGATTCTTTTGCAACCAGGGTTCTTAAGTTGAACTATCTGGTTAGATCTTTTATTCGAGTTTTCCCCGTGCATTAGATGAGTACTTATTGTATGCTTGTTGTTTGTCTGCGTTAGATCACCCGGAGTGCGCCGCTTGTTACTTCGAATCTCTAGGACTCGCGGATCATCAAGAAGGCAAGTAACACTTGATCATACCTTTTCTACTACCCAGTTTTATGCATTAGATCAACCTCAAACACTTGCATGTTTAGGATCTAATTAAATTGTGGGATGGGAAGTAGATTGAGGTAGTACCTATTACTGCTTTACTTATGAAACCTTGGGAGTTACTTCTACGCTTGCTTAATTATGCCATGCTATGCTAGTAGACGTGGATTGGGTGAGTGAATATCCATGACAGATGTGAGATTGTTATTTAATGGTTTATTTAAGGTGGCAACCTAAACACACATCTGGGTGGATTGAGGCACCTGGTTTCTATCAGACTTGCTGTATTTCTTGGACCGCCACCTGTGCTCTAAGGGATCATAAGATTATTCAAACTGGAAACTTCCGTGTGCAGCCACAAGCCATTATGGGCTCGCATAGTTGACTAAGTTGTGCGAACTCTTACGGGTAGACTAGCGGATGTAGGGGAAAGTAGGTGTACCGGTCTACCCACAAGTAAGGTGCTAAGCGCTCGAAAGATCGTGTCTCGGTCATCCGTCTCTCAAACACCATGTAGTGCGAGAACCAAACGGAGGCGATCGAGTCTTGTGGGGAAAAGTCATAAACCTCTGCAGAGTGTATAAACTAATCATGATTAGCCGTGTCCCCGGTTATGGACATCTTGAGTATCTAGTACTTGAATATCATGTGAATCTCAACATGTTACTTCTAATAATAAAGTTATTGGGTTATAATGAGTACTTTTTAATTGGGATGGAGGATGTCATCAACCATTCTTAATGTTTAACAACCACCATGATAGTTAAATAAAATTATTCCTTTGATGTAGGGAAAAACCAGCTTTATGCAAAAATGTAAATCAGAGAGCCTTACCACCAGCCATATATGCATGTAGTATAGGCTTGTTGCTTCATTGCCCTCTATGTGTTACATTGCCAGCATATTCCATGTGCTGACCCGTGGGCTGCAACTTTTACGCTATGCATTTTCGCATTTACGCAGTAAGGTGTTAGGTCGTGGTTCTATACTCGATGATGCCGATGGAGTTGATGGACTCACTTGTCTTCCAAGCCTTCCATTGTTATTATTAGATGGCCTTAAGCCATATTATTGTATTAAGTTCCCTTGTGGACAACGATGTAATAAGTGTGTGATTGCTACTCGCTATAAATCCTTGAAATCTTGTGTGGTGTCAGACATCGATCCAGGATGACACCGAGCACGTGGCACTAGATCCATTCGGTCCGGTCGCTACAGAGAATGGTATCGAGCACACGACCGTAGGGACACGACCACTAAGATAAAGCCATAGATCACTATTCTCTTCCCATTTTCTAACTCCTCATCTTTTCTACTCTCTTTAGGATGAAGGACGCGAAGATCAAGTACACCCAACCGGATGAAGGCACACCTTTTGGATTTCACTTGAAGGAAGTTACCAAGTACACGAACATTGGACTACCAAGCTTCACCGGACTTTCAATGCCACTCGCCTCAAGAGGAGCGCTTTGGAAGATTCACGCTCACGTTCGTGAAGGACATTCGCCCCAATCACCAAGCCTATAGATAGTGTTTTCCGTGCACCAACTTGGAGTCTGGGAAAGAGCATGGCAGCTCACATCACCATGGGACGCATTGGAGAAGTTTATCAAGAAGACCTCAAGGACACTATCTACCAGATTTGCGGACGCCGAGATGACAAATGGGACGTCGTCAGCACCAAGAAGGATAGATCCATTGCAGCATTCATCCAGGAGTTAAACCAAAGCATATTCGACGCCAGAGAACCGGATGTGCAATGATATGTTGTAGTTGCGAGAATGCAAAGGGAAGGATCATCGAACTTGAAGAAGAACTAAAGACAACTCGCAAGGACTATATGGACGAGATCGTAGCTCTAGCAAGACACAATAACGATCTTAAGTACGAGATTGAAGAACTCAAGAAGAAGTTGGCGCCAGAATGAAGACCAGTATGTCGATTGCCCAAGCGACTACATCAACATCGACGACACCGATTCGGATCCAAGTGAACCCGACTTTGAAGACGAAGTCGAGCAGACATTATGGAGTCTTCCACCGTTCAAATTAGTAGAAGTCCCCACATATTAGTAGTATTCCCCCATGTAAACATTATAGTACACGCACTTTTGCGATAGTTAGATCGTTGTAAGCCCTTGTTTGAATTGAATGAAGTGATTTTGTGTGTATTTGCTCATGTGCATTTGGGTAGTGATTCCCTTAGACCTCATTCTATTCTAAATTCTCATCTTTTCTAAACCCATCGATGCCTCCGAGACGCGACCCGGATTCGCTTTTCCCGCCAGAGATCACCCAACCGATCCAAAGAAGAGTATCACCCCGATTCAAACATTGGTGCGTAACTGTGGCAACAACAACAACAACAACAACAACCCACCACCACCACCACCGCGGATCATCCGACTCGCTTCCTTAGACTAAACCCACGGTGTATTCCAAAGAGTAGCACCGAGCCGATTGTAGCAGTATGACTGGCTCCGCAAGATAGGAAGGGAGCTGACCAACGCAGGATGCACGGATGGAGAAAGAGTGAAGTTTGCAAGACATCAGCTTGAAGGACCCGCAGCAAAGCATGGTGGGAGAATTTCACGATCACTTACCCTGTAGACACCTGTCACATGGGATCAATTTCAGCAAGCTTTTCAGACCGCCCATGTTTCAAAGCAGAGCTATGGCCATGAAGAAGCGTGAGTTTCGTAATTTACGCCAAGGAGGAAGGACTGTTGGCACAAGACGTGGATGACTTTAGTAAACTAGCACGTTATGCCCTAGATGACGCGTTACTCTTGATGCAGACTAAACAGAGAAGTTTCTAGAAGGACTGAATGATGAGTTCAAAGCATGCCGTTGATGGTAGCCGCTTTCAATAACTACCAGGAGTTAGTAGACCGAGCCCTCATGATTGAAGGAAAGCAAAGACAAATTGAGAACCGTAAGCGAAGTACGGGCAAGGGAAGTATAACTGGAGCTCACAGAAACCTCAAGTTATACCCCTAAATCAGGAATTCAGTTTCAAAGATACCCATGGAGTAGGTAATTCGCATAACCATAACAACACCAAGAATGGGAACGGGAATGGAGGAAGTAATGGATGTAATCGCACCAACCCATCAACACCATCCAAAGTAGACACAGTCATATTACTTGCTTTAAGTGCCGCTGGACTGGGCATTATGCCAATGACTGTATCGTAAGGCCGTAATGGAAATGGCAATGGAAGCTCGAAAGAAGCCCATCCCTTTCAATAGGGGATGTGAACCACATTGAAGTGGAGGAGGTTGAAGATCAGCCCGATGCAAGAATCGGTAAGTTTTTGGTTAAGTCATTTATCGCAGCTTGTTCTTTTCGACATCGGTGCATCGCATTCATACATATCAAGGGATTTGTAGATAAGTATAGCCTACCTACTCGGATTCTTAAAACCCCTTTGCTAGTAAGCTCACCAGAGTGGAGTATATGGCCGCATTACACGGATGTTTTCAAGTGCCATTAAGTATAGGAAGGCATGTATTCCGACGGATTTGATCATTCCGGAATCGCAAGGATTTGATGTAATTCTCGGTATGGATTGGCTGTCGATGTATGGAGGAAACATCGATTATGCAAGTAAGACGATTTTGCTCACCACACCGAAGGAAGAAAGATTAAGTATGTATCACGGCATCACCGAGAAGAGCGCAAGTTAATTGCCCATCGAGTGGTGCAGAAGAAGTACAAGTGGTGAAGGATTTTCCGATGTATTTCTCGAAGAGTTGCCAGAATGCCACCGGATAGAGACATTGAGTTTTGATAGAACTTTTGCCGTGAACAGGTCCAATATCGAGCGACCATATATGATGCCAAAGACAGGATTTGGCGGAAATCAAGAAGCAGATTAAGGAACTATTGGATAAAGGTTTTATACACCCAAGCTCTTCACCTTGGGGATCACCCGCTTTGCTAGTGGAGAAGAAGGATGGATCGTTAAGAATGGTTGTTGATTATCGTGGATTGAATGAAGTAACAATCAAGAACAAGTACCCACTACCTATGATAAATGATCTGTTTGATCGCTTGCAAGGAGCCAAGGTGTTTTCCAAGATCGACTTGCGATCGTGGTACCATCGCTTGAAGATTCGGGAGCAGGACATACCCAAGACCACGCATTTACCACGAGATATGGACTATACGAGTATACCGTTATGTCATTTGGATGACTAACGCACCAGCCTATTTCATGAACCCGATGAACAAAGTGTTTATGGAGTTTTTGGATAAGTTCGTCGTGGTGTTCATTGATGACATTTTGATTTTCTCAAGAATGAAGAGGAACACAAGGAACATTTGCGATTGGTTTTGGAGAAACCGAGGGAACACCAGTTGTATGCCAAGTTCGCAAATGTGAGTTTTGGCTAAAGGAAGTTGGATTTCTCGGACATGTTATATCCGGAGAAGGAATAGCGATTGACCCCACAAAAGTTGAGACCGTAACCAAATGGGAAGCACCAACGACAGCTTGGAGAGATTTGGAGTTTCCTTGGACTCGCAGGATACTACCAAGGTTCATTGAGAATTTCTCAAGGATTGCTAAGCCTATGACAGAATTGTTGAAGAAGGAAAACAAATTTATATGGACCGAGGAATTTGTGAGGCGAAGTTTTCAGGAGTTGAAGAAAAGATTGGTCACCTCACGGCCTTGATATTGCTGCATCAGACTAAGGATTATGAGGTGTATTGCACGCTTCACGTCGAGGACTTGGAGCAGTGCTTATGCAGGAAGGAAGAGTTGTTTCGTATGCTTCACGACAACTTAAGCCCCATGAGTTGAATTATGCCACTCATGATTTGGAGCTAGCAGCCGTTGTGCATGCCCTGAAGATGTGGAGACACTTTCTCATTGGAAATCATTGTGAAGTATATACGGATCACAAGAGTTTGAAGTACATTTTCACACGTATGAAATTGAATCTGACAAAGGAGATGGTTAGAGCTTATCAAGGATTATGACATGAGATTGCACTATCACCCGGAAAGGCTAATGTCGTAGCAGACGCATTGAGCCGTAAGAGCCACGTCAATACCCTAATGATGGGAGGAATACCCAATGAGTTAGCCGAGGACCTTCGAGAGCTATGTTTGGAAATAGTTCCGAGAGGCTATGTAGCCGCATTGGAGATTCATTCGACACTAATGGACAAAATCAGAGAAGCCCAAAAGGCGGATAAGGAAGTTGCCTCTATAAAGGAGAAAATGAGCAAAGGAAAAGCTAAAGGATTTCGTGAGGATGAGCACGATACCCTATGGTTTGAGGACCGTGTTTATGTGCCCAATAACCCGAGAGATCGGGAAGTTGATTTTACAAGAAGCTCATGATTCACCCTATTCGATTCACCTGTGAAATACCAAGATGTACTTGGATTTGAAGAATACTTTCCGGTGGACCGGAATGAAGAAGGATATTATGGAGTATGTAGCAGTTTGCGATGTATGTCGAGAAAGTAAAGGCAGAACATCGAAGCCAGGATTGTTACAACCATTGCCGATACCGAATGGAAGTGGGATAAACTAGGCATGGATTTTATCATGGGATTGCCAAAGACTCGCTTCAGGATATGACTCGATTTGGGTTATAGTCGATCGCTTAACAAAGGTAGCTCATTTTATTCCAAATAAGACCACCTATAGCAAAGTGCTAAGTTGGCAACGATATACATGACCAGAATTGTGTGCTTACACGGAGTTCCGAGGAGCATCAGATCGTATAGAGGAACCCGGTTTACCTCGAAATTTTGGAACCAGCTTGCACGAAACATTGGGAACCCGATTGGAATTCAAAGATGTTTTTCCACCCATGCACCGATGGATGCACCGAGAGAGTCAATCAGATTTTGGAGGACATGCCGAGAGCTTGTGCCCTAGATTATGGATCTAGCCGGGATGATAATTTGTCAGATGCAGAATTTTCCTACAACAACAGCTACCAAACCAGCTTGAAGATGGCACCTTCGAGGCTCAGTATGGAAGAAGGTGCAGGACACCGTTGTTATGGGACTAAACCGAGATCGCCATTGTTTGGACCAGATTTGATTAAGGAGTCCTAACAGAGAGTTGAGTTGATTCGAGACAGCTCAAGGTAGCCCAGTCCTGCATAAAAAGAGCTATGCCGATTCAAAGCGCCAAAGCGATTGAGTATGAAGTGGGAGACAGTATATCTCAGAGTATCCCCGCTTCGAGGAGTTAAGCGTATTGGAGTTAAAGGAAAGTTAGCGCCACGTTTCGTTGGACAGTATAAGATTTTGCAACGCATGGGAGAAGTTGCTTAAAAGTTTGAATTACGGAAGGACTGTCGAGGAGTTCATGATGTATTCCATGTTTCTCGATTGAAGAAATGTCACCCCGAGATAGCAGAGGTACCGTTAAGAGACACAAAGGCCACCGGAAGCAATTCATTGAAGGATGACTTGACATATGAGGAAAAAACCGTTAAGATTCTCGATTATGCCACAGAGTTACCCGCAGCAAGGTTATCAAGTTTTGCAAAGTTCGGTGGAGCCACCACACCGAGGATGAAGCCACTGGGAAAGAGAGGAAGTTTTGCTCAAGGACCACCCTCACCTATTTTTCTATTCAACCCGAATCTCGAGGGCGAGATTCATCTTAAGGGTAGGTTTGTAACATCCCAAATTTTCAATTTGGAATGTTATACATTAGGTCATCATGCATATCATATTTTTCTCGCATTTTCCGATCCTAGAAAATTTCACGCAACTCAAGGACCCTCGAGAGAGTTGGAAGTTTCATTATTTTCATATTTGGGATTTCTCAAATTTTGAAAATAGGATCATTGGATTTATTTAATTATCTTCATAAAGTTTTCCTATAAAAACTTAAGAGAGGGAATAATATGACTTTCCCAAACATTTAGGAAAAAATGAAGATATTATAAATGAATCAAATTTTGAGTTTTGAAAGTTTATTTTGCTTAGGCAAAATGAGCATTTTAAAATATATGCATGTTTGCTGCTTTTAAGGTTCATTTTGTTCGACTCATTTTTAGGAGTCGGGAAAATTAATTTTATTAAAATCGGAGTTCGTTTGGTATTTTTTAATCCGTTTTGTTTTGTTTAAAAAATCATACTTCGGGCCAAGGCCCATTGCCCAACCAGCCGAGCCCCGGCCCAGCGCCTGCCCACCTCCCTCTCTCTCCTCACAAGACGCCGCCTTGTGATCTCCCGCCAAGACGCCGCCCGCCGCCGGAGTCCGCCTCACCCGGCCCCACGCCTTCCCTGCCGTGAACCCCCAACCTATTTATACCGCCGCCTCTCCCCTCAACCCGCTTGCCGCCGCCGCCCTCCACCAGCCACCGCCCTTGAGGGCCTTGCCGCCGCTGTCGCCGTCGCCGGAGCCTCGTCGCCTCCCGCCGACCCTCCCGACTCGCCGCCCCTACGCCTGACCCCCCTGGAGCCCATGAGCCCACGGAAGCACGGAGGTAGCCGCCATGGCCTCGCCTGATCCGGTTTTTTAAAGACCCGATCCGGTTTTTCGCTCGTTGTTCGGTTTTTTTCAAAACCCTAGACGGTTTTATTTTTCGGTTTTCTTAATTAGCGAACGCTCACCGAACTGCTCGTTTCAATGAACGCGTTCGTTGGATTAGTTCTATTAACGAACGTCCGTTATTTAATCCGTTCGTCGTTTCTTTTAAATCGGATTTAATCCATTATTTTTCGATTCGATTTACGATCCGATTTTCAAATCTGTTTTATTTCTTGCTCGTTTATCGGAATCAGGTGATTCAAGCGCTCGGAGTTTCGTTCTGAAACCGCCGTTCGACTAACCTACTTACACAGAGTTTTGCTACTGTTAAATTTTGACTTAACTTCAGATTTCTAAACCGAGTCGTTCTCTCTCGAGTTCCGACTTTCGATGCTTTATTTGATTCGATTCTTTTGCAACCAAAGGTTCTTAAGTTGAACTATCTGGTTAGATCTTTTATTCGAAGTTTTCCCGTGCATTAGATGAGTACTTATTGTATGCTTGTTGTTTGTCTACGTTAGATCACCGAGTGCGCCGCTTGTTACTTGAATCTCTAGGACTCATGGATCATCGACAAGGCAAGTAACACTTGATCATACCTTTTCTACTACCCAGTTTTTATGCATTAGATCAACCCTCAAACACTTGCATGTTTAGGATCTAATTAAATTGTGGGATGGGAAGTAGATTGAGGTAGTACCTATTACACTGTTTTACTTATGAAACCTTGGGAGTTACTTCTCGTTTGCTTAATTATGCCATGCTATGCTAGTAGACGTGGATTGGGTGAGTGAATATCCATGACAGATGTGAGATTGTTATTTAATGGTTTATTTAAGGTGGCAACCTAAACACACATCTGGGTGGATTGAGGCACCTGGTTTCTATCAGGACTTGCTCAGTATTTCTTGGACCGCCACCTGTGCTCTAAGGGATCATAAGATTATTCAAACTGAAACTTCCGTGTGCAGCCACAAGCCATTATGGGCTCGCATAGTTGACTAAGTTGTGCGAACTCTTACGGGTAGACTAGCAGATGTAGGGGAAAGTAGGTGTACCGGTCTACCCACAAGTAAGGTGCTAAGCGCTTACGAAAGACTGTGTCTCGGTCATCCGTCTCTCAAACACCATGTAGTGCGAGAACCAAACGGAGGAGATCGAGTCTTGTGGGGAAAAGTGCGCAAACCTCTGCAGAGTGTATAAACTAATCATGATTAGCCGTGTTCCCGGTTATGGACATCTTGAGTATCTAGTACTTGAATATCATGTGAATCTCAACATGTTACTTCTAATAATAAAGTTATTGGGTTTTAATGAGTACTTTTTAATTGGGATTGAGGATGCTGTCAACCATTCTCAATGTTTAACAACCACCATGATAGTTAAATAAAATTATTCCTTTGATGTAGGGAAAACCAGCTTTATGCAAAAATGTAATCAGAGAGCCTTACCACCAGCCATATATGCATGTAGTATAGGCTTGTTGCTTCATTGCCCTCTATGTGTTACATTGCCAGCATATTCCATGTCTTGACCCGTTTTTGGGCTGCAACTTTTACGCTATGCGAACTTTTCAGAACGCATTTAGTAAGGTGTTAGGTCGTGGTTCTATACTCGATGATGCCGATGGAGTTGATGGACTCACTTGTCTTCCAAGCCTTCCATTGTTATTATTAGATGGCCTTAAGCCATATTATTGTATTAAGTTCCCTTGTGGACAACGATGTAATAAGTGTGTGATTGCTCCTCGCTATAAATCCTTCGGCACTTGTGTGGTGTCGTGACATCGATCCAGGGGATGACACTGAGCACAGGGCACTAGATCCATTCGGGTCTGGTCGCTACATGGTAAGGCAAAGAAAAGATATGCACATGTTCGTACAAACACAGGGTCAAGGGAAAATGGGGATGGATAAGAGTCGCCGCCGCTTTTGCTGAATGCGGAAACTCCGCTCAACAACGCGGGCATCAGAGGAGATTGCAGATTCACCGGGGACGACCTACCACACGACAAAGGGGAACGGCGGATGGCTGCCGCTACACCGGCGCTATGATGTGGTTTGCGAGAACGACTTCACGAGGTTACTGATGTACGTTGTCAACGAGAGCCATTGGCGCAGCCACTCTCATGGGGCCGATCAGGCGAGCAAACTAGATAGGACGCCAGCTGACCGCCGGCGAACCCGCCGACGACTCCAAGCAAAAAATCTATCACTGATAAATATGCGCACGGTAGTGTAAAGAGGAGTAATATGTTACTCCTTCTATAAGAGCGTTTCGATTTTTTTTGAGCGAAGTTTACAGCGTTTACATAGTGATCTAAACGCTTTTATATTTCTTTAGAAAGGAAGTACCAATTTAAATACGGTAGCAAATTAAATTAGGCTTCATATATTAAAAAATTGTGTAATAAAAGAATATGAGACCAATTTAAATTAACTCCGTACCAAATATGAGCAAAGAAAATGGGGATAATTATTTACCTTACTTACAATTTAATCCAAATGAACATCACAATTCCCTTCAAATAAACTACTAACTCTGTATAGTGATAAAATACAAGACGGGTTTAACAAAAAATACTACCAAAAAATACCAATCTAAATAATACACATGTAATGGCCTCCTAGAAAAGTAACTACAAATCATAGCAAAATATAATTGTTGAATATCCAGAACAAATGTTAATTTACATAAAAGAAATTAAACATATTAAAAGATTTTTGTTTGTCAAAAAGAATAAATTTAGCGCTCTTTAGATTCGACCATTCATCTATTCAAACCCAGATACTTTAACAAATGAACTAAATAGCTGCTATTCATTGTGATGGTTTTATCCACCACAATAAATATGCTAGCCCGTGCGAATGCACGGGTTGACGTCTAGTTATTCATAGATAAACTTGATTATAAATCCACAATTCATAGGATCTCGGCAAACACACCGCAAAAGAGTATTACATCGAATAGATCTCCAAGAACATCGAGGAGAACTTTGTATTGAGAACCAAAGACAGAAAAGAAGCCATCTAGCTAATAACTATGGACCCGAAGGTCTATGGTAAACTACTCACACATCATCAGAGAGGCTATGGTGTTGATGTAGAAGCCCTCCGAGATCGGTTCCCTCTCCGGCAGATCGCCGGAAAAGGCCCCAAAATGGGATCTCACGGGTACCGAAGGTTGCGGCGGTGGAAAAGTGGTTTCGTGGCTCCCCCTGATGTTTTTAGGGTACAAGAGTATATATAGGCGAAAGAAGTACGTCGGTGGAGCTCCGTGGGGCCCACGAGGGTGGGGGCGCGCCTACCCCCTGGGCGCGCCCTCCTGCCTCGTGGCCGCCTTGCGGAGTTCCAGACTTGAACTCCAAGTCTTCTGGATTGCTTTAGTTCCAAGAAAGATCATCGCGAAGGTTTCATTCCGTTTGGTATTCCTTTTCTACAAAACACTGAAATAGGCAAAAAAACAGAAACTCGCACTACGCCTTCGGTTAATAGGTTAGTCCCAAAAATAATATAAAAAAGCATATTAAAGCCCATTAAACATCCAAAACAGATAATATAATCGCATGGAACAATAAAAAATTATAGATACGTTGGGGATGTATCAAGCATCCCCAAGCTTAATTCATGCTCGTCCTCGAGTAGGTAAACGACAAAAACAGAATTTTTGATGTGGAATGCTACCTAACATATTTTTCAATGTAATTTTATTTATTGTGGCATGAATGTTCAGATCCGAAAGATTCAAGACAAAAGTTTAATATTGACATAAAATAATAATACTTCAAGCATACTAACCAAGCAATTATGTCTTCTCAAAATAACATAGCCAAAGAAAGCTCGTCCCTACAAAATCATATAGTTTGGCTATGCTTCATTTTCATCACACAAAATGATCCAATCATGCACAACCCCGATGACAAGCCAAGCAATTGTTTCATAATTTAGTATTCACAAACTTTTTCAACTTTCACGCAATATATGAGCTCGAGCCATGGACATAGCACTATAGGTGGAATAGAATGTTGGTTGTGGAGAAGACAAAAAAGAGGAAGATAGTCTCACGTCAACTAGGCATATCAATGGGCTATGAAGATGCCCATCAATAGATATCAATGTGAGTGAGTAGGGATTGCCATGCAACGGATGCACTAGAGCTATAAATGTACGAAAGCTCAATAAAAGAAACTAAGTGGGTGTGCATCCAACTTGCTTGCTCACGAAGACCTAGGGTAATTTGAGGAAGCCCATCATTGGAATATACAAGCCAAGTTCTATAATGAAAAATTCCCATTAGTATATGAAAGTGACAACATAAGAGACTCTCTTTCATGAAGATCATGGTGCTACTTTGAAGCACAAGTGTGGAAAAGGGATAGTAACATTGTCCCTTCTCTCTTTTTCTCTCATCATTTTTTTGTTTGGGCCTTCTCTTCTTTTATGGCCTCTTTTTCTCTCTTTTTTTATTTTTATTTTTCGTCCGGAGTCTCATCCCGACTTGTGCAGGAATCATAGTCTCCATCATCCTTTCCTCACATGGGACAATGCTCTAATAATGAAGATCATCACACTTTTATTTACTTACAACTCAAGAATTACAACTCAATAATTAGAACAAAATACGACTCTATGTGAATGCCTCCGGCAGTGTACCGGGATGTGCAATGAATCAAGAGTGACATGTATGAAAAATTATGAATGGTGGCCATGCCACAAATACGATTTCAACTACATGATCTTGCAAAGCAATATGACTATGATGAAGCATGTCATTATAAACAAAACGGTGGAAAGTTGCATGGCAATATATCTCGGAATGGCTATGGAAATGCCATAATAGGTAGGTATGGTGGCTGTTTTGAGAAGGTAAATGATGGGTTTATGGTACCGGAAAAAGTTGCGCGGTACAAGAGAGGCTAGAAATGGTGGAAGGGTGAGAGTGTGTATAATCCACGGACTCAACATTAGTCATAAAGAACTCACATACTTATTGCAAAAATCTACAAGTCATCAAAACCAAGCACTACACGCATGCTCCTAGGGGTATAGATTGGTAGGAAAAGACCATCGCTCGTCCCTGACCGCCACTCATAAGGAAGGCAATCAAAGAAACACCTCATGCTTCAAATTTGTCACACAACGGTTACCATGCGTGCATGCTACGGGACTTGCAAACCTCAACACAAGTATTTCTCAATTTCACAATTACTCAACTAGCACGACTCTAATATCACCATCTTCATATCTCAAAACAATCATCAAGTATCAAACTTCTCATAGTATTCAATGCACGCTATATGAAAGCTTTTATTATACCCATCTTGAATGCCCATCATATTAGGACTAATTTTATAACCAAAGCAAATTACCATGATGTTCTAAAAGACTCTCAAAATAATATAAGTGAAGCATGAGAGATCAATGATTTCTATAAAATAAAACCACCACTGTGCTCTAAAAAGATATAAGTGAAGCACTAGAGCAAAATTATCTAGCTCAAAAGATATAAGTGAAGCACATAGAGTATTCTAATAAATTAAGATTCATGTGTGTCTCTCCCAAAATGTGTGTACATCAAGGATGATTGAGGTAACTAAAAATCAAATACTCAAATCATACAAGACGCTCCAAGCAAAACACATATCATGTCGTGAATAAAAATATAGCCTCAAGTAAAGTTACCGATAGATGAAGATGAAAGAGGGGATGCCTTCCAAGGCATCCCCAAGCTTAGGCTTTTGGTTGTCCTTGAATTTTACCTTGGGGTGCCTTGGGCATCCCCTAGCTTAGGCTCTTGCGACTCCTTATTCCAAAATCCATCAAATCTTTACCCAGAAACTTGAGAACTTCAAAACACAAAACTTAACAGAAAATCTCATGAGCTCCGTTAGTATAAGAAAACAAACCACCACTTTAAGGTACAGTAATGAACTTATTCTTTATTTATATAGGTTTTAAACCTACTGTATTCCAACTTCTCTATGGTTCATACCCCACGATACTACCCATAGATTCATTAAAATAAGCAAACAACACATGAAAAACAGAAATCTGTCAAAACAGAATAGTCTATAGCAATCTGTATCAAACGAATACTTCTGTAACTCCAAAAATTCTGAAATAAATTGGTGGACGTTGAGGAATTTGTCTATTAATCATCTTCAAAAAGAATCAACCAAAAATCACTCTCGAGTAAAAAATGGCAGCCAATCTCGTGAGCGCAAAAGTTTCTGTTTTTTACAGCAAGATCGCAAATACTTCACCCAAGTCTTCCCAAAGGTTCTACTTGGCACAAACACTAATAAAAACATAAAACCACATCTAAATAGAGGCTAGATGAATTATTTATTACTAAACAAGAACAAAAATCAAAAAACAAAAATAAAATTGGGTTGCCTCCCAACAAGCACTACCGTTTAACGCCCCTAGCTAGGCATAAAAAAGATCCAAGTATTATCATCTTTGGTACGCAATCCATAAGTGGCTCTCATAATTGATTCATAAGGCAATTTAATTTTCTTTCTAGGAAAGTGTTTCATGCCTTTCCTTAACGGAAATTGGAATCTAATATTTCCATCTTTCATGTTAATAATTGCACCAATCGTTCTAAGGAAAGGTCTACCAAGAATATCAAGAACGATGAAATCTACGGGCACATAATTCCTATTTGCAACAATAAGAACATCATTAATCCTTCCCATAAGTTTCTTAATGGTGGAATCCACAAGGTGCAAATTTAAAGAACAATTATCAAATTCACGGAAACCTAACACATCACACAAAGTTTTTGGAATCGTGGAAACACTAGCACCCAAATCACACAAACCATAGCATTCATAATCTTTAATCTTAATTTTAATAGTAGGTTCCCACTCATCATAAAGTTTTCTAGGGATAGAAACTTCTAGTTCAAGCTTTTCTTCATAGGATTGCATTAAAGCATCAACGATATGTTTAGTAAAAGCTTTATTTTGATTATAAGCATGAGGAGAATTTAACACGGATTGCAACAAGGAAATACAATCTATCAAAGAGGAATTATCATAATTAAATTCCTTGAAATCCAAAATAGTGGGTTCATTAATATGTAAAGTTTTGACCTCTTCAATCCCAGTTTTATTAAGTTTAGCATCAAGATAGCATCAAGATCTAAAAACTCTGAATCATTGGGACGCCTTCTAACTAAAGTTGACTCATCTCCAGTCCCATCTTTATCAAGATTCATATTGGAAAACAAAGATTTAATAGGAGTCACATCAATCACTTTTATATCTTCATCATTATTATCATGAAACTAGAAGAACACGTTGATACGTCTCCAACGTATCTATAATTTTTTATTTTTCCATGCTATTATATTATCTGTTTTGGTTGTTTAATGGGCCTTATTATAAACTTTTATATTATTTTTGGGACTAACCTATTAACCAAAGGCCCAGTGCAAATTGCTGTTTTTTTGCCTATTTCAGTGTTTCGGAGAAAAGGAATATCAAACGGAATCCAAACGGAATGAAACCTTTGGGAGAGTGATTTTTGGACCAAATGTGATCCAGAGGACTTGGAGTGGACGTCAAGAAAGAAGCGAGGAGGCCACAAGGCAGGGAGGCGCACCTGCCCCCCTGGGCGCGCCCCCCACCCTCGTGGGCCCCTCGTAGCTCCACTGACCTACTTCTTCCTCCTATATATACACATATACCCCGAAAACATCCAGGAGCACCATGAAACCCTATTTCCACCGCCGCAACCTTCTGTACCCGTGAGATCCCATCTTGGGTCCTTCTTCGGCGCTCCGCCGGAGGGGGAATCGATCATGGAGGGCTTCTACATCAACACCATAGCCTCACCGATGATGTGTGAGTAGTTTACCACACACCTTCGGGTCCATAGTTATTAGCTAGATGGCTTCTTCTCTCTCTTTGGATCTCAATACAAAGTTCTCCTCGATTCTCTTGGAGATCTATTCGATGTAATTCTTTTTGCGGTGTGTTTGTTAAGATTTGATGAATTGTGGGTTTATGATCAAGATTATCTATGAACAATATTTGAATCTCCTTTGAATTCTTTTATGTATGATTTGTTATCTTTGCAAGTCTCTTCGAATTATCAGTTTGGTTTGGCCTACTAGATTGATCTTTCTTCCAATGGGAGAAGCGCTAAGCTTTGGGTTCAATCTTGCGGTGTCCTTTCCCAGTGACAGCAAGGGCAGCAAGGCACGTATTGTATTGTTGCCATCGAGGATGAAAAGATGGGGTTATATCATATTGCTTGAGTTTATCCCTCTACATCATGTCATCTTGCCTAATGCTTTACTTTGTTCTTATGAACTTAATACTCTAGATGCATGCTGGATAGTGGTCGATGTGTGGAGTAATAGTAGTAGATGCAGAATCGTTTCGGTCTACTTGTCGCGGACGTGATTCCTATATACATGATCATGCCTAGATATTCTCATAACTATGCACTTTTCTATCAATTGCTCGACGGTAATTTGTTCACCCAGCATAATACTTATGCTATCTTGAGAGAAGGCATTAGTGAAACCTATGGCCCCGGGTCAATTTTCCATCATATAAGTTTCCAATCTATTTTTACTTTGCAATCTTTACTTTCAATCTATATCATAAAAATACCAAAAATATTTATCTTATTATCTCTATTAGAACTCACTTTTGCAAGTGACCGTGAAGGGATTGACAACCCCTTTATCGCGTTGGTTGCAATGTTCTTATTTGTTTGTGTAGGTACGAGGCGACTTGCGTGTAGTCTCCTACTGGATTGATACCTTGGTTCTCAAAAACTGAGGGAAATACTTACGCTACTTTGCTACATCACCCTTTCCTCTTCAAGGAAAAAACCAACGCAAGCTCAAGAGGTAGCAAGAAGGATTTCTGGCGCCGTTGCTGGGGAGATCTACGCCAAGTCAAGTCAAGTCAAGACATACCAAGTACCCATCACAACTCTTATCCCTCGCATTACATTATTTGTCATTTGCCTCTCGTTTTCCTCTCCCCCACTTCACCATTGTCGTTTTATTCGCCCTCTTTTTCCGTTCGTCTCTTTTCGCTTGCTTCTTGTGTCGCTGTGTGTCGTCATGGCTAGTCCTTCTATCATTGTTAGTACTCCCGATCATGAAGTTCTTAATTTTAAACAAAGGGAGGGAGAAAATCTAAAAGATGCTTGGCATAGAATTTGCAATGCTCAGAATATATCTACTAGGAAGCAATCTACCTCCGTTCTTCTTTGCAATTTTTATGTAGGCATCACTCCTTGGAACAGATATATTCTTGACACCATTACCGGAGGGAATTTCTTGGGTAACCATACTTTCGATTCTTATAATGCTATGATAGGTTTGTTTGGCCCATTAATGGAACTATTTTAACTTTGGAGCATGTGATGCAAAGGCTTGAAATTATTGAAAATAAAGTTGCCACTGTAGAGTTGATTGAAGATTTGGATAAAAAGATCCACAACCAAATTACCCAATATGGATCTAAGGTAGGAGTTACTCTGAAATTTTTTAAAGAAAAGGAACCCATAGTTAATGAAAAGATAGATCAAGATTCCACAAGAATTGATAAAATTGAAGATATTATTACCAACTTAGGGTCTGCCTTTTATTCCATGAAAAATACTCCAAAACCACCTAATGTTAAAATTGCCAAACTAATGTATGTTCCTAAAAATAAGGGTGAAACTTTTAGTAAGGAAAATGCGGATCTCAAACCCATAAGTGTTCACCCCAACTTTCTCGCTATCATTAAGGAACCTTTTGCAACAAATGATTTTCTCGATTTCTTGCCTAGGAGTTTGATCATTAATAAAAACAAGGAAACTCCTAAGGGTTATAAGTGCTCTATTGAAGAATTGCCTACCAAAGATGATAATACCTAGATCTATCCTTACCTTTATGCCTAGCTAGGGGCATTAAACGATAGCGCTTGTTGGGAGGCAACCAAATTTTATTTTTGTTTCTTACTTTTTGGTTATGTTTAGTAATAAATAATTCATATAGCTTATGTTTAGATGTGGTTTTATGTTTTAATTGGTGTTTGTGCCAAGTAGAACCTTTGGGAAGACTTGGGCGAAGTCTTTATGATCTTGCTATAAAAAACAGAAACTTTAGCGCTAACGAGATTAGCTGCCATTTTTTAATGGAGAGTGATTTTATGTTGATTCTTTTTGCAGATTATTAATAGACAAACTCCTGACGTCCAGCAATTTATTTCAGAATTTTTGGAGTTCCATAAGTATACGTTTGATACAGATTACTACAGACTGTTCTGTTTTTGACAGATTCTGTTTTTCGTGTGTTGTTTGCTTATTTTGATGAATCTATGGCTAGTATCGGAGGGTATGAACCATAGATAAGTTGGAATACAGTAGTTTTAACATCAATATAAATAAATAATGAGTTCATTACAGTACCTTGAAGTGGTGGTTTGTTTTCTTTCGCTAACGGAGCTCATGAGATTTTTCTGTTGAGTTTTGTGTTGTGAAGTTTTCAAGTTTTGGGTAAAGATTTGATAGATTATGGAATAAGGAGTGGCAAGAACCTAAGCTTGGGGAGTCCCAAGGCACCCCAAGGTAAAATTTAAGGACAACCAAAAGCCTAAGCTTGGGGATGCCCCGGAAGGCATCCCCTCTTTCATCTTCGTCTACCGGTAACTTCACTTGAGGCTATATTTTTATTCACCACATGATATGTGTTTTGCTTGGAGCGTCTTGTATGATTAGAGTCTTTGTTTTTAGTTTACCACAATCATCCTTGCTGTACACACCTTTTGGGAGAGACACACATGAATCTGAATTTATTAGAATACTCTATGTGCTTCACTTATATCTTTTGAGCTAGATAATTTTGCTCTAGTGCTTCACTTATATCTTTTAGAGCACGGTGGTGGTTTTATTTTATATAAATTATTGATCTCTCATGCTTCACTTATATAATTTTGAGAGTCTTTTAGAACAGCATGGTAGTTTTCTTTGGCTATAAAATTAGTCCTAATATGATAGGCATCCAAGATGGTATAATAAAAACTTTCATAAAAAGTGCATTGAACACTATGAGAAGTTTCATACTTGATGATTGTTTTGAGATATGAAGATGGTAATATTAGAGTCGTGCTAGTTGAGTAGTTGTGAATTTAAGAAATACTTGTGTTGAAGTTTGCAAGTCCCGTAGCATGCACGTATGGTAACATTGTGTAACAAATTTGAAACATGAGGTGTTCTTTGATTGTCTTCCTTATGAGTGGCGGTCGGGGACGAGCGATGGTCTTTTCCTACCAATCTATCCCCCTAGGAGCATGCGCATAATGCTTGGTTTTGATGACTTGTAGATTTTTTTAATAAGTATGTGAGTTATTTATGACTAAGTTGAGTCCATGGATTATACGCACTCTCACATTTCCATCATTGCTAGCCTCTTAGGTACCGTGCATTGCCCTTCTCACCTTGAGAGTTGGTGCTAACTTCGCCGGTGCATCCAAACCCCGTGATATGATACGCTCTATCACACATAAACCTCCTTACATCTTCCTCAAAACAGCCACCATACCTACCTATTATGGCATTTCCATAGCTATTCCGAGATATATTGCCATGCAACTTTTCACCGTTTCATTTATTATGACACGCTTCATCATTGTCATATTTGCCTTGCATGATCATGTAGTTGACATCGTATTTGTGGCAAAGCCACCATGCATAATTTAGCATACATGTCACTCTTGATTCATTGCCCATCCCGGTACACCGCCGGAGGCATTTAGATAGAATCATATTTTGTTCTAGTATCGAGTTGTAATCATTAAGTTGTAAATAAATAGAAGTGTGATGATCATCATTAATAGAGCATTGTCCCAAATAAAAAAAGAGAAAGGCCAAATAAAAAAGGAGAAAGGCCCAAAAAATAAAAAAATAAAAAGGGACAATGCTACTATCCTTTTTTCCACACTTGTGCTTCAAAGTAGCACCATGATCTTTATGATAGAGAGTCTCTTGTTTCGTCACTTTCATATACTAGTGGGAATTTTTCATTATAGAACTTGGCTTGTATATTCCAACAATGGGCTTCCTCAAATGCCCTAGGTCTTCATGAGCAAGCAAGTTGGATGCACACCCACTTAGTTTCTTTTGTTGAGCTTTCATACATTTATAGCTCTAGTGCATCCGTTGCATGGCAGTCCCTACTCCTTGCATTGACATCAATCGATGGGCATCTCCCTAGACCATTGATTAGCCGCGTCAATGTGAGACTTTCTCCTTTTTTTGTCTTCTCCACATAACCCCCATCATCATACTCTATTCCACCTATAGTGCTATATCCATGGCTCACGCTCATGTATTGCGTGAAAGTTGAAAAAAGTTTGAGATTACTAAAGTATGAAACAATTGCTTGGCTTGTCATCGGGGTTGTGCATGATGAGAGCATTCTTGTGTGACGAAAATGGAGCATGACCAAACTATATGATTTTGTAGGGACGAACTTTCTTTGGCCATGTTATTTTGAGAAGACATAATTGCTTAGTTACTATGCTTGAAGTATTATTATTTTTATGTCAATATTAAACTTTTATATTGAATCTCTCGGATCTGAACATTCATGCCACAATAAAGAGAATTACTTAGAAAATTATGTTAGGTAGCATTCCATATCAAAAATTTTGTTTTTATCATTTACCTACTCGAGAACGAGCAGGAATTAAGCTTGGGGATGCTTGATACGTCTCCAACTTATCTATAATTTTTTATTGTTCCGCTATTATATTATCTGTTTTGGATGTTTAATGGGCTTTATCACTTTTATATTATTTTTGGGACTAACCTACTAACCGAAGGCCCAGTGCAAATTGTCGTTTTTTTTCCTATTTCAATGTTTCGCAGAAAAGGAATATCAAACGGAATCCAAATGGAATGAAACCTTCGGAAGAGTGATTTTTGGAACAAACGTTATCCAGAGGACTTGGGGTGGACGTCAAGAAAGAAGCGAGGAGGCCACGAGGCAGGGAGGCGCGCGTGCCCCCCTGGGCGCGCCCCCACCCTCGTGGGCCCCTCGCAGCTCCATCGACCTACTTTTTCCTCCTATATATAGCCATATACCCCGAAAACATCCAGGAGCACCACGAAACCCTATTTCCACCGCCGCAACCTTACATGCAGTGAGATCCCATCTTGGGGCCTTTTAGGCACTCACGAGGAGGAATCAATCATGGAGGGCTTCTACATCAACACCGTAGCCTCTCCGATGATGTGTGAGTAGTTTACCACACACCTTCGGGTCCATAGTTATTAGCTAGATGGCTTCTTCTCTCTCTTTGGATCTCAATACAAAGTTCTCCTCGATTCTCTTGGAGATCTATTCGATGTAATTCTTTTTGCGGCTTGTTTGTCGAGATCCGATAAATTGTGGGTTTATGATCAAGATTATCTATGAACAATATTTGAATCTCCTCTGAATTCTTTTATGTATGATTTGTTATCTTTGCCAGTCTCTTCGAATTATCAGTTTGGTTTGGCCTACTAGATTGATCTTTCTTGCAATGGGAGAAGTGCTTAGCTTTGGGTTCAATCTTACGGTGTCCTTTCGGTGTGATGGGGCAGCAAGGCACGTATTGTATTGTTGCAATAGAGGATAAAAAGATGGGGTTTATATCATATTACTTGAGTTTATCCCTCTACATCATGTCATCTTGCCTAATGCGTTACTCTGTTCTTATGAACTTAATACTCTAGATGCATGTTGGATAGCGGTCGATGTGTGGAGTAATAGTAGTAGATGCAGAATCATTTCGGTCTACTTGTCGCGGACGTGATGCCTATATACATGATCATGCCTAGATATTATCATAACTATGCACTTTTCTATCAATTGCTTGACAGTAATTTGTTCACCCACCGTAATACTTATGCTATCTTGAGAGAAGCCACTAGTGAAACCTATGGCCCCCGGGTCTATTTTCCATCATATAAGTTTCCAATCTATTTTTACTTTGCAATCTTTACTTTCAATCTATATCATAAAAATACCAAAAATATTTGTCTTATTATCTCTATCAGATCTCACTTTTGCAAGTGGCCGTGAAGGGATTGACAACCCCTTTATCGCGTTGATTGCAATGTTCTTATTTGTTTGTGTAGGTACGAGGCGACTTGCGTGTAGTCTCCTACTGGATTGATACCTTGGTTCTCAAAAACCGAGGGAAATACTTATGCTACTTTGCTGCATCACCCTTTCCTCTTCAAGGAAAAAACCAACGCAAGCTCAAGAGGTAGCACACGCTTTCACAAAACCATCTTTTTTAGCACGCATCCTAGCGGTTCTTTCTTTGCATTCATCAATGGAAATTATCATGGCTTTGAGAGACTCATTGATGTCATGCTTATGTGGAATAGATTTAAGTTTCAAAGAATCAACATCAAGAGAAATTCTATCCACGTTCCTAGCCAACTCATCAATCTTAAGCAATTTTTCTTCAACCAAAGCATTGAAATTCTTTTGCGAACTCATAAATTCTTTAACACTAGTCTCAAAATCAGAGGGCATCTTATTAAACTTCCATAAGAATTGTTGTAGGAATTACCATAATTATTAGAGGAATTATTAGGAAACGGCCTAGAATTAAAATTTCCTCTATACGCGTTGTTACCAAAGATGTTCCTACCAACAAAATTCACATCCATAGATTCGTTATTATTCTCAATCAGAGTGGACAAAGGCATATCATTAGGATCAGAAGAAACACTCTTATTAGCAAACAATTTCATAAGTTCATCCATCTTTCCACTCAAACATTAATCTCTTCAATCGCATGAACTTTTTTACTAGTGGATCTTTCGGTGTGTCATTGGGAATAATTACCCGTAATATTATCTAGGAGTTTAGTAGCTTCTCCTAAAGTGATTTCCATAAAGGTGCCTCCCGCGGCCGAATCTAAAAGATTTCTAGAAGCAAAATTCAATCCGGCATAAATTTTTTGTATAATCATTCATAAATTCAAACCATGTGTAGGGAAATTACGTATCATTAATTTCATCCTCTCCCAAGCTTGTGCAACATGCTCATGATCAAGTTGCTTAAAATTCATAATAGCGTTTCTAAGAGAGATGATCTTGGCGGGAGGAAAATACTTAGAGATAAAAGCATCTTTACACTTATTCCATGAATCAATACTATTTTTAGGCAAAGAGGATAACCAAGTTTTAGCACGATATCTAAGAGAAAACAGAAATAGCTTCAATTTAACAATATCATTATCCACATCTTTCTTATTTTGCATATCACACAAATCAACAAAGTTGTTTAGATGGGTAGCGGCATCTTCACTAGGAAGGCCTGAAAATTGATGTTTCATGACAAGATTCGACAAAGCAGCATTAATTTCACAAGATTCAGCATCCGTAATAGGAGCAATCGGAGTGCTAATAAAATCATTGTTGTTGGTATTGGAAAAGTAACATAATTTAGTATTATCTTGAGCCATTGTGACAAACAATCAATCCAACACACAAGCACAGAAGAAGCAAGCGAAAAGAGGCGAACTGAAAAGAGGCGAAGAAAAGGCAAAGGTTTTTGAAAATCGTTTTAGAAGTGGGGGATAGGAAAACGAGAGGCGAATGGCAAATAATGTAATGCGAGGGAGAAGAGTTTGTGATGGGTACTTGGTATGTCTTGACTTGAGCGTATATCTCCTCGGCAACGGCGCCATAAATCCTTCTTCCTACCTCTTGAGCATGGCGTTGGTTTTCCCTTGAAGAGGAAAGGGTGATGCAGCAAAGTAGCGTAAGTATTTCCCTTAGTTTTCGAGAACCAAGGTATCAATCCAGTAGGAGATAACACGCAAGTCATTTAGTACCTGCACAAGCAATCAAGAACCTTGCAACCAACGCGATAAAGGTGTTGTCAATCCCTTCACGGTCACTCGCAAAAGTGGGATCTAATAAAGATAGTAAGATAAATATTTTTGTTATTTTTGTTGTATAGATTGGAAAGTAAAGATTGCAAATTAAAATAAATAGGAAACTAGAATTGTAGATCGGAAACTTATATGATGTAAAATAGAAGATTATATGATGAAAAATAGACCCGGGGGCCATAGGTTTCACTAGTGGCTTCTCTCAAGATAGCACATATTACGGTGGGTGAACAAATTACTGCCGAGCAATTGATAGAAGAGTGCATAATTATGAGAATATCTAGGCAATGATCATGAATATAGGCATCACGTCCGTGTCAAGTACACCGAAATGATTCTGCATCTACTACTATTACTCCACACATCGACCGCTATCCAAAGATGCATCTAGAGTATTAAGTTCATAAGAACAGAGTAATGCATTAAGCAAGATGACATGATGTAGAGGGATATACTCAAGCAATATGATATAAACCCCATCTTTTTAACCTCGATGGAAACAATACAATACGTGCCTTGCTACCCCTACTGTCACTGGGAAAGGACACCGCAAGATTGAACCCAAAGCTAAGCACTTCTCCCATTGCAAGAAAGATCAATCTAGTAGGCCAAACTAAATCGATAATTTTAAGAGACTTGCAAAGATATCAAATCATGCATATAAGAATTCAGAGAAGAGCCAAATATTATTCATAGATAAACTTGATCATAAATCCACAATTCATTGGATCTTGGCAAACACACCGCAAAAGAGTATTACATCGAATAGGTCTCCAAGAACATCGAGGAGAACTTTGTATTGAGAACCAAAGAGAGAGAAGAAGCCATCTAGCTAATAACTATGGACCCGAAGGTCTGTGGTAAACTACTCACACATCATCGGAGAGGCTATGGTGTTGATGTAGAAGCCCTCCGTGATCGGTTCCTCCTCCGGCAGATTGCCGAAAAAGGCCCCAAGATGGGATCTCACGGGTACAGAAGGTTTCGGCGGTGGAAAAGTGGTTTCGTGGCTCCCCCTGATGATTTTAGGGTATAAGAGTATATATAGGCGAAAGAAGTACGTCGGTGGAGCTCCATTGGGCCCACGAGGGTGGGGGCGAGCCTACCCCCCTGGGCGCGCCCTCCTGCCTCGTGGCCGCCTTGTGGAGTTCCAGACTTCAACTACAAGTCTTCTGTATTGCTTTCGTTCCAAGAAAGATCATCGTGAAGGTTTCATTCCGTTTGTTATTCCTTTTCTACAAAACACTGAAATAGGCAAAAAAACAGAGACTGGCACTGGGCCTTCGGTTAATAGGTTAGTCCCAAAAATAATATAAAAGAGCATATTAAAGCCCATAAACATCCAAAACACATAATATAATAGCATGGAACAATAAAAAATTATAGATACGTTGGAGACGTATCAGTATGCAATAGAAGAGAAACTACACTAGCCATGCCATAGTCAAAGAGATAGAGCAGAGTAAGTACAAAGACAAATAGTAGCTAGGTAGAATAGATCGTAATAGGAGGATAGTATGAAGCCAAGTATGCAATCAAAGTGAATGTCTTCACACAAAGAAGTCAATTAGAGCAGGCAAGCAATGACTTTATGCTACCTCTTGAGCACTGTGTTGGATTTCCTTAAACACGAAAGGATGATGCAGCAAAGTAGCGTAAGTATTTCCCTCAGTTTTTGAGAACCAAGGTATCACTCCAGTAGGAGGCTACGCACGAGTCCCTCGTACCAGCACAAAGCAAATAACTCCTCGCAACCAACGCGAATAGGGGTTGTCAATCCCTTCACGGTCACTTACGAGAGTGAGATCTGATAGATATGATAGATAATATTTTTGGTATTTTTGTGATAAAGATGCAAAGTAAAGTAAAAAAGCAAAGGCAATAATAAAATGATGGAAGATTGATATGATGAAGATAGACCCGGGGGCCATAGATTTCACTAGTGGCTTCTCTCAAGAGCATAAGTATTTTACGGTGGGTGAACGAATTACTGTTGAGCAATTGATAGAATTGAGCATAGTTATGAGAATATCTAGGTATGATCATGTATATAGGCATCACGTCCGAGACAAGTAGACCGACTCCTGCCTGCATCTACTACTATTACTCCACTCATCGACCGCTATCCAGCATGCATCTAGAGTATTAAGTTCAAGAAAACAGAGTAACGCCTTAAGCAAGATGATATGATGTAGAGGGATAAGTTCATGCAATATGATAAAAAAAACATCTTGTTATCCTCGATGGCAACAATACTATATGTGCCTTGCTGCCCCTACTGTCACTGGGAAAGGACACCACAAGATTGAACCCAAAGCTAAGCACTTCTCCCATTGCAAGAAAGATCAATCTAGTAGGCCAAACCAAAATGATAATTCGAAGAGACTTGCAAAGATAACCAATCATACATAAAAGAATTCAGAGAATATTCAAATATTGTTCATAGATAATCTTGATCATAAACCCACAATTCATCGGTCTCAACAAACACACCAAAAAAGAAGATTACATCAAATAGATGTCCACGAGAGAGGAGAGAACATTGTATTGAGATCCAAAAAGAGAGAAGAAGCCATCTAGCTACTAACTATGGACCCGAAGGTCTGAGGTAAACTACTCACACTTCATCGGAGAGGCTATGGTGATGATGTAGAAGCCCTCAGTGGTGGATGCCCCCTCCAACGGAGCTCCGGAACAGGCCCCAAGATGGGATCTCGTGGGTATAGAAGGTTGCGGCGGTGGACTTAGGTTTTTTGCTCCGTATCTGATCGTTTGGGGGTACGTCGGTATATATAGGAGGAAGAAGTACGTCGGTGGAGCAAGGTGGGGCCCACGAGGGTGGAGGGCGCGCCCTGGGGGGGTGGGCGCGCTCCCCTACCTCGTGCCCACCTCCTTTCTTACTTGACGTAGGGTCCAAGTCTCCTGGATCATATTCGGTGAGAAAATCACGTTCCCGAAGGTTTCATTCCTTTTGGACTCCGTTTGATATTCCGCTTTCTTGAAACTACGAAATAGGCAAAAAACAACAATTACAGGCTGGGCCTCCGGTTAATAGGTTAGTCCCAAAAATAATATAAAAGTGGAAAATAAATCCCAATATTGTCCAAAACAGTAGATAATATAGCATGGAGCAATCAAAAATTGTAGATACGTTGGAGACGTATCAGGCATCCCGAAGCTTAATTCCTGCTCGTCCTCGAGTAGGTAAATGATAAAAACAAAAATTTTGATGCGGAGTGCTACTTGGCATAATTTCAATGTAATTCTTCTTAATTGTGGTATGAATATTCAGATCCGAAAGATTCAAGACAAAAGTTCATACTGACATAAAAAATAATAATACTTCGAGCATACTAACAAAGCAATCATGTCTTCTCAAAATAACGTGGCCAAAGAAAGTTATCCCTACAAAATCATATAGTCTGGCTATGCTCTATCTTCACCACACAAAGTATTTAAATCATGCACAACCCCGATGAAAAGCCAAGCAATTGTTTCATACTTTTGACATTCTCAAAACTTTTTCAATCTCCACGCAATACATGAGTGTGAGCCATGGATATAGCACTATATGTGGAATAGAATGGTGGTTGTGGAGAAGACAAAAAGAGGGAAGATAGTCTCACATCAACTAGGCGTATCAACGGGCTATGGAGATGCCCATCAATAGATATCAATGTGAGTAAGTAGGGATTGCCATGCAACGGATGCACTAGAGCTATAAGTATATGAAAGCTCAACAAAAGAAACTAAGTGGGTGTGCATCCAACTCGCTTGCTCACGAAGACCTAGGGCATTTTGAGGAAGCCCATCATTGGAATATACAAGACAAGTTCTATTAATGAAAAATTCCCACTAGTATATGAAAGTGACAAAATGAGAGACTCTCTATCATGAAGATCATGGTGCTACTTTGAAGCACAAGTGTGGTAAAAGGATAGTAACATTGTCCCTTCTCTCTGTTTCTCTCATTTTTTTATTTGGGCCTTTTCTCTTTTTTTATGGCCTCTTTTTTTCGTCTGGAGTCTCATCCCGACTTGTGGGGGTATCATAGTCTCCATCATCCTTTTCCTCACTTGGGACAATGCTCTAAAAATGACGATCATCACACTTTTATTTTCTTACAACTCAACAATTACAACTCGATACTTAGAACAAAATATGACTCTATATGAATGCCTCGTGATGTAATCGGGATATGCAATGAATCAAGAGTGACATGTATGAAAGAATTATGAACGGTGGCTTTGCCACAAATACGATGTCAACTACATGATCATGCTAAGCAATATGACAATGATGGAACGTGTCATAATAAACGGAATGGTGGAAAGTTGCATGGCAATATATTTCGGAATGGCTATGGAAATGCCATAATAGGTAGGTATGGTGGCTGTTTTGAGGAAGGTATATGGTGGGTGTATGATACCGGCGAAAAGTGTGTGGTATTAGAGAGGCTAGCAATGGTGGAAGGAAGAAGAGTGCGTATAATCCATGGACTCAACATTAGTCATGAAGAACTCATATACTTATTGCAAAAATCTACAAGTTATCAAAGCAAAGTATTATGTGCATGCTCCTAGGGGATAGATTGGTAGGAAAAGACCATCGTCGTCCCGACCGCCACTCATAAGGAAGACAATCAATAAATAAATCATGCTCCGACTTCATCACATAACGGTACACCATACGTGCATGCTACGGGAATCACAAACTTTAACACAAGTATTTCTAAAATTCACAACTACTCAACTAGAATGACTCTAATATCACCATCTTCATATCTCAAAACAATTATCAAGCATCAGATTTTTCTTAGTATTCAACACACTCAAAAGAAAGTTTTACAAATCTTGAATACCAAGCATATTAAGATTTTAAGCAAATTACCATGCTATTTAAGACTCTCAAAATAATCTAAGTGAAGCATTAGAGATCAATAGTTTCTATAAAACAGGTCCACCACCGTGCTCTAAAAGATATAAGTGAAGCACTAGAGCAAAACTATATAGCTCAAAAGATATAAGTGAAGCACATAGAGTATTCTAACATATTCCAATTCATGTATGGCTCTCTAAAAAGGTGTGTGGAAGAAAGTATGATTGTGGTAAACTAAAAAGCAGAGACTCAAATCATACAAGACGCTCCAAGCAAAAAACATATCATGTGGTGAATAAAAATATAGCTCCAAGTAAAGTTACTGATGGAAGTAGACGAAAGAGGGGATGCCTTCCGGGGCATCCCCAAGCTTTGACTTTTTGGTGTCCTTAGATTATCTTGGGGGTGCCATGGGAATCCCCAAGCTTAGGCTCTTCCCACTCCTTGTTCCATAATCCATCAAAAGATTTCACCCAAAACTTGAAAACTTCACAACACAAAACTCAACAGAAATCTCGTGAGGTTCGTTAGCGAAAGAAAACAAAAGACCACTTCAAGGTACTGTAATAAACTCATTTTTTATTTATATTGGTGTTAAACCTACTGTATTACAACTTATCTATGGTTTTTAAACTATTTTACTAGCCATAGATTCATCAAAATAAGCAAACAACACACGAAAAACAGAATCTGTCAAAAACAGAAAAGTCTGTAGTAATCTGTAACTAACGCAAACTTATGGAACTCCAAAATTCAGCCAAAATAGGAAGACCTATGAAATTTGTTTATTGATCAGAAGAAATTGGAATCACTATTTTATCACGTTCTGGTGAATTTTAACAATTGTTTTTGTGAACAGAAAGTTTCTGGAAATTACAGCAAGATCAAATAACTATCGTCCAAGAAGATCCTATAGGTTTAACTTGGCACAAACACTAATTAAAACATAAAAACACATCTAACAAGAGGCTAGATCTAAGATTTATTCCTAAACAGAAGCAAAAGCAAAAACACTAAAAATAAAATTGGGTTGCCTCCCAACAAGCGCCATCGTTTAACGCCCCTAGCTAGGCATAAAATCAAGGATAGATCTAGGTATTGCCATCTTTGGTAGGCAATCCATAAGTGGCTCTCATGATAGATTCATATGGTAATTTTATTTTCTTCCTAGGGAATTGTTCCATGCCTTTGTTTAATGGAAATTGGAATCTAATATTCCCTTCCTTCATATCAATAATTGCACCAATCGTTCGAAGGAAAGGTCTACCAAGAATAATAGGACATGAAAGATTGCAATCTATATCAAGAATGATAAAATCTATGAGAACATAATTCCTATTTGTAACAATAAGAACATAATTAATTCTTCCCATAGGTTTCTTAATAGTGGAGTCCGCAAGGTGCAAGTTTAGAGAGCAATCATCAAAATCGCGGAAATCTAGTAAATCACACAAAGTTTTGGGAATAGTGGAAACACTAGCACCTAAATCACATAAAGCATAAAATTCATGATCCTTAATCTTAATTTTAATAGTTGGTTCCCACTCATCATAAAGTTTCTAGGGATAGAAACTTCCAACTCAAGTTTTTCTTCATAAGATTGCATCAAGGCATGAACGATATGTTTGGTAAAGGCTTTATTTTGACTATAAGCATGAGGAGAATTTAGCACGGATTGCAACAAGGAAATACAATCAATTAAAGAGCAAATTTCATAATTAAATTCCTTGAAATCAAAAATAGTGGGTTTAGCAGGGTTTTGCTTTCTTCAATCCGACTTTTATCAATTTTAGCATCAAGATCTAAAAACTCCGAATTCTTGGAACGCCTTCTAGGTAAAGGTGGATCATATTCAGTCCCATCATTATCAAGATTCATATTGCAAAACAAAGATTTAATAGGGGACACATCAATAACTTTTAGATCTTCATCTTTATTTTCATAGAAATTGGAAGATCACGCTTTAATAAAGGCATCTTTCGTAGCACACATCCTAGCAGTTCTTTCCTTGCACTCATCAATGGAAATTCTCATGGATTTTAGAGACTCATTGATATCATGCTTAGGAGGAATAGATCTAAGCTTTAAAGAATCAACATCAAGAGAAATTCTATAAACGTTCCTAGCCAATTCATCAACTTTAAGCAATTTCTCTTCAAGCAAAGCATTGAAATTATTTTGTGAATCCATAAACTCTTTAACACTAGTCTCAAATTCAGAGGGCATCTTATTAAAATTTCAATAAGAGTTGTTTTAGGAATTTCCATAATTATTAGAAGGATTACTAGGATAAGTCCTAGGATTAAAGTTCCCTCTATACTCGTTGTTACCAAAATTATTCCTACCAACAAAATTCACATCCATAAATTCATTATTATTCTCAATCAAAGTAGACAAAGGTATATCATTAGGATTAGAAGAAACACTCTTAGTAGCAAATAGTTTCATAAGTTCATCCATCTTTCCACTCAAAACATTAATTTCTTCTATCGCATGCACTTTTTTATTAGTAGATCTTTCAGTGTGCCATTGAGAATAATTAACCATAATATTATCTAGGAGTTTAGTAGCATCTCCTAAAGTGATTTCCATAAAAGTGCCTCCCGCTATCGAATCTAAAAGATTTCTAGAAGCAAAATTCAATCCGCCATAGAAATTTTGTATAATCATCCACAAGTTCAACCCATGAGTAGGGCAATTACGTATCATTAATTTCATTCTCTCCCAAGCTTGTGCGACATGTTCATGATCAAGTTGCTTAAAATTCATAATATGGTTTCTAAGAGAGATGCTCTTAGCGGGAGGAAAATACTTAGAGATAAAAGCATCTTTGCACTTGTTCCAAGAATCAATACTATTTTTAGGCAAAGACGAAAACCAAGCTTTAGCACGATCTCTAAGCGAAAAGGGAAATAGCTTCAATTTAACAATCAACATATTCCTTCTTTTGCATATCACACAAATCCACGAAGCTATTCAGATGAGTAGCGGCATCTTCACTAGGAAGGTCGGCATATTGATCATTCATAACAAGATTCAACAAAGCAGTATTGATTTCACAAGATTAAGTGTTGGTAAGAGGAGAAATCGGAGTGCTAAGGAAATCATTATTGTTGGTATTGGTAAAGTCACATAATTTGGTATTATCTTGAGCCATTGTGACAGACAAGCAATCCAACACACGAGCAAACAAAAAGCAAGCGATAAAAAGGCAAACAGAAAAAGAGAGGGCAAATAAAACGGCAAGGGTGAAGTGGGGGAGAGGAAAACAAGAGGCAAATGGCAAATAATGTAATGCGAGAGATAAGGGTTTGTGATGGGTACTTGGTGTGTTGACTTTTGCGTAGACTCCCCGGCAACGGCGCCAGAAACTCTTCTTGCTACCCCTTGAGCACTGGGTTGGATTTCCTTGAAGAGGAAAGGATGATGCAGCAAAGTAGCGTAAGTATTTCCCTCAGTTTTTGAGAACCAAGGTATCAATCCAGTAGGAGGCTAAGCGCGAGTCCCTCGTACCTGCACAAAGCAAATAACTCCTCGCAACCAACGCGAATAGGGGTTGTCAATCCCTTCACGGTCACTTACGAGAGTGAGATCTGATAGATATGATAGATAATATTTTTGGTATTTTTGATAAAGATGCAAAGTAAAGTAAAAATCAAAGGCAATAATAAAGTGATGGAAGATTGATATGATGAAGATAGACCCGGGGGCCATAGATTTCACTAGTGGCTTCTCTCAAGAGCATAAGTATTTTATGGTGGGTGAACGAATTACTGTTGAGCAATTGACAGAATTGAGCATAGTTATGGTAATATCTAGGTATGATCATGTATATAGGCATCACGTTCGAGACAAGTAGACCGACTCCTACCTGCATCTACAACTATTACTCCACTCATCGACCGCTATCCAGCATGCATCTAGAGTATTAAGTTCAAGAAAAGCAGTAAGGCCTTAAGCAAGATGACATGATGTAGAGGGATAAATTCATGCAATATGATAAAACCCCATCTTGTTATCCTCGATGGCAACAATACTATGTGTGCCTTGCTGCCCCTCATCCTTTGGGAAAGGACACCGCAAGATTGAACCCAAAGCTAAGCACTTCTCCCATTGCAAGAAAGATCAATCTAGTAGGCCAAACCAAACAGATAATTCGAAGAGACTTGCAAAGATAGCCAATCATACAGAAAAGAATTGAGAGAATATGCAAATATTGTTCATAGATAATCTTGATCATAAACCCACAATTCATCGGTCTCAACAAACACACCGCAAAAAGAAGATTACATCGAATAGATCTCCACGAGAGAGGGGGAGAACATTGTATTGAGATCCAAAAAGAGAGAAGAAGCCATCTAGCTACTAACTATGGACCCGATGGTCTGAGGTAAACTACTCACACTTCATCGGAGAGGCTATGGTGACGATGTAGAAGCCCTAAGTGGTGGATGCCCCCTCCGGCGGAGCTCCGGAACAGGCCCCAAGATGGGATCTTGTGGGTACAGAAGGTTGCGGCGGTGGAATTAGGTTTTTGGCTCCGTATCTGATCGTTTGGGGGTACGTAGGTATATATAGGAGGAAGAAGTACGTCGGTGGAGCAAGGTGGAGCCCACGAGGGTGGAGGGCGCGCCCTGGGGGGGTGGGCGCGCTCCCCTACCTCGTGCCCACCTCCTTTCTTTCTTGACGTAGGGTCCAAGTCTCCTGGATCATATTCGGTGAGAAAATGACGTTCCCGAAGGTTTCATTCCGTTTGGACTCCGTTTGATATTCCGTTTCTTCGAAACTCTGAAATAGGCAAAAAACAGCAATTCTGGGTTGGGCCTCCGGTTAATAGGTTAGTCCAAAATAATATAAAAGTGGAAAATAAAGCCCAGTATTGTCCAAAACAGTAGATAATATAGCATGGAGCAATCAAAAATTATAGATACGTTGGAGACATATCACTTCACAAAGCTAAACTGTAAGTAAAGGGGTGAAGTGATAGAACCAGTTGCTTGACGAAGACAAGGATTTGGTAGACCAGTTCCAGTTGTTGCGACAACTGTACATCTGGTTAGGGGGCTGAGATTGAACTCGGAAGACCGCATCTTCACCTTATTCCCCTTGAGCTAAGGTCACTTAGTCCTCGCACAATCACTCAGGTAAGTCTTCAAGGTAAACTTCCAAACCTTCATAGACTTCGTTCACCGATGATCCACAATGACTCTTGGATCCTTAGAACGCGACGCCTAACCGACTGGAAGATCATAGTCTTCAAGTGTAATAAGTCTTCATATCACGCGGACAGAAATACTTCAGCTGTGCCGAACACACTTTGGGCTTTGGGTGTTTTGGGCCTTGTCCTTGCAAGGATTCTCTCTCAAATTCTTCGGAGGTGGGCTGCTCTCAAATGACAGAAGTCATGCACTAATTCTAAGAAGCGACCAATTTATGGTGGAGGGGTGGCTATTTATAGGCAGGGGCAACCCCACATGATTTGTCCAAAATGACCCTTGGTCATTGGGGAACTGACACGTGTCCAACAGTCGGATTTCAAACACACGCGACAACTTGACTTGGGCTACAAGCAAAGCTGACTTATCCAACTCAGGATAAGATTTTCTCTCATTGTCTTCACTCGAAGACATAGGATTTGGGTTGAGCACCACGTAAGTTTTCTGACTTTGTTCACTTGGACCCCACTTGATAGTTTGTTGGTTCCTATGCCTCAAGAAAGAAGAAAATGAAACTACAAAAAAACTATGTCTTCGCACTCATAGTCTTCAAGCGTATGTCTTCACATGTCATTATCTTCGACGTGAATGTCTTCACGAACCACCAATGTCTACAATGTATCCATACATTTTTAGGGGTCATCTTGAATGGATTGTGACGCCCCTGATTCAACCGTACACTAATAGTACACGCAAATGTGTACGATCAAGATCAGGGACTCATGGGAAGATATCACAACACAACTCTAGACACAAATTAAAACAATACAATCTTCATATTATAAGACAGGGGCCTCGAGGGCTCGAATACAGAAGCTCGAGTACACAATAGTCAGCGGAAGCAACAATATCTGAGTACAGACATAAGTTAAACAAGACTGCCTTAAGAAGGCAAGCACAAACACTATACAGATCAAAAAGGCAAATCCTCCTGCCTGGGACCTCCTAACTACTCCTGGTCGTCAACGGTCTCCATGTAGAAGTAAACACCCTCGGGGTAGTAGTAGCCGACGGGGGTGGAATCTGGCTCCTGGGATCCACCATCTGGTCGCAACAACAGGAAAGAAGAAAGAAGGGGGAAAAGGTAGCAAAGCAACCGTGATTACTCATCCAAAGTACTCGCAAGCATCAAATCTATACTAGGTATGCATTGGTATCAAGGGAAGGGATGTATCTATGGACTGAACCGCAGAATCCAGAATAGAGGGGAAGGCCTAGCCTATGGAAGACTAGCACCTTGCAGCATTCAGAAGAGTACAAAATAGCATTTTATAATTAACAAGCATGTTGTAGCATTAACGCCCAGAGATCTTTCCTCGACTCCCTGCGAGAAAACAATCTCGGAGCCAAGATATCCATCTCATGTCTCAAGTATCCATTTCTAGATGTAATAGATCTGGATACAACTCTGAGTGTCCATTACCGTGGACACAGATATTCGAATGGATAACTTCCCTACAGGAGTGTACCACATTACCGAACACTTTTGATTACTCTGGCCGGACACACTTCCCTGGGTCATGCCCGGCCTTGGAAGATCAACAAGTCGCAGTCGATAGTCCTACCTAGGCTCCGTAGAGAGGTCCCTGCCGGTCTACATCCTAAGCACTCCGAGGTCTTGGGCTCATCGCCCATTGCACTCCGGGTCGTTGCGAGTAGGGTGGATACCAGCACCACCTGTGTAGTGGATGGCACGATCCAACCGTGCCACAATGTTGAACTGGACGTCTGACAGAGCTTTCGAAAGAAACGTATGACGTCGAGTGTCCATATATGTTCCCTCATGGTGGTTAGTGCATATAGGCCATTGGCCAACTCCGATCAAATACCCAAACCTTAAGTGTATTGGGAGCTCATGGAGACGAGCAGAGACTCACGATCATGTGACCCCGTTGCCCCGTCTCGAGTAAATACGGCAAGGGCCAGGCCCAACCCTCTCACTAGGGCGTTCTACCTACCCGGCCGTGCCTCATAATTATCTCGCGGGTGCTCTCCGGGCCCACCCGACTTTCACAGGTATCTCTCGCGGGTACCCCTCGGGGCCGACCCGACTTTAACAAAGGTGAAGTAATGCCAGGGTAACCGCATGTACAAAACATCAAGGGGGGAACTCGAGGAATCACCCTTGAGGGATTCCACTCTATGTAATCGTCAAGCTGACCTTAGGAGGAATCACCCTCGAGGTTCTCACTTGAGGTGTTGCACGACAAAGTCGTGTCGGGAGTGGTGACGGAGGAATCACCCTCGATGACCATGACCAAATAGCTACACTACAGAGTTATCATCGGGAGTGCATTACGAGGCATCACCCTCGACACTCGATAGTAGCTCTGCAGAGCCGAGTAACTAAGGGGGTGATGTGTTGTGTCGGGCTCATGACATCGATCACGTTGATCGAGTCATCGGTCATCAAGCCGGGGTAACTGGGACAAAGTGGGGTCCACTGGCGAATCACCAACCAACCTATACTAAGCAGTTTTGGATAAGCAGGTAAGGTACAAGAGCATGTTACAAAAGTAGGCTATGCATCAGAATAGGAGCAATCAATTACAATAGCAAAATCTAATGCAAGCATGAGAGATAATGGAAGGGGCGATATTGGAATGATCAAGTGGGGTTTGCTTGCGTGGAAGCTCTGCTAAAAAGGAAGAAGGGTCATCGGTGACGTAGTCATATCCGGCAGCAGCGTCGGTCTCGAGGTCTACCGGAGAGAAGAGGGGGAAGAAACAGTAAACATAAAGCACACTGGTGTAACGTAGATGCAAGACATGACAACATGCAATGCTAGGGGTGACCTATCACAGTGCTACACGATACCGGCGAAGGGGAAAACATCCGGGAATGTTTTCCCGAAGTTAGGCATTTTTGGACAGATGAAACAGAGAGGGACGATTCCATGTTTGCAGTGTTAGAGGGGTGTGACAACTACAAGGAGGGCACCAACAGTTTGTCTAGTTTTTCTGAATGTTTTTCATATATAAAACATTTTCATCCGAGTTACGGTTTAATTTCTATGATTTTTCAAAGTTTTAAACATTTTATTAAATTCTAGAATTATTATTAATTTGAAATATTAAAAGTTAAATGCTATGTGCACCTAGTTGAGTGTACACATAGGCTGACAGGTGGGGCCAGCCCGCTAAGTCAGCAGGTCAACAGTTGACCAGTTCACTGGTCAACTAGGGTCAACTAGACCCACATGTCATTGACTAAGGCTAACTGATACGTCTCCAGCGTATCTATAATTTTTTATTGCTCCATGCTATATTATCTACTATTTTGGGCAATATTGGGCTTTATTATCCACTTTTATATTATTTTTGGGACTAACCTATTAACCGAAGGCCCAAATTGTAATTGCTGTTTTTGCCTATTTTAGTGTTTGGAAGAAAAAGAATATCAAACGGAGTCCAATTGACTGAAACTCCACGGAACTTATTTTTGGACCAGAAGAAGCCCACGGAGTACAGAAGCTCACAGGAGTCGGGCTGCCCACGAGGGTGGGGCGCACCCACCCTCCTAGGGCGCCCCTGACCTCGTGGACAGCCGGAGGTCCACCGACGTACTTCTTTCACCCATATATACCCACGTACCCTAAAACTATCGAGAACAGAATAGATCGGGAGTTCCGCCGCCGCAAGCCTCTGTAGCCACCAAAAGTCAATCGGGACCTGTTCAAGCACTTCACGGAGGGGAACCCTCACCGTGGCCATCTTCATCATCCCGTCGCTCTCCATGACGAGGAGGGAGTAGTTCACCCTCGGGCTGAGGGTATGTACCAAAGAGCTATGTGTTTGATCTCTCTCTCTCGTGTTCTTGATTTGGCACGATCTTGATGTATCATGAGCTTTGCTATTATAGTTGGATCTTATGTTGCTTCTCCCCCTCTACTCTCTTGTAATGGATTGAGTTTTCCCTTTGAGGTTATCTTATCGGATTGAGTCTTCAATGATTTGAGAACACTTGATGTATGTCTTGCTGTGCGTGTCTGTGGTGACAATGGGATATCACGTAATTCACTTGATGTATGTTTTGGTGATCAACTTGCGGGTTCCGCCCATAAACTTATGCATAGGGGTTGGCACACGTTTTTGTCTTGATTCTCCAGTAGAAACTTTGGGGCACTCTTTGAGGTTCTATGTGTTGGTTGAATAGATGAATCTGAGATTGTGTGATGCATATCGTATAATCATACCCACAGATACTTGAGGTGACATTGGAGTATCTAGGTGACATTAGGGTTTCGGTTGATTTGTGTCTTAAGGTGTTATTCTAGTACGAACTCTAGGGCTGTTTGTGACACTTATAGGAATAGCCCAACGGATTGATTGGAAAGAATAACTTTGAGGTGGTTTCGTACCCTACCATAATCTCTTCGTTTGTTCTCTGCTATTAGTGACTTTGGAGTGACTCTTTGTTGCATGTTGAGGGATAGTTATATGATCCAATTATGTTATTATTGTTGAGAGAACTTGCACTAGTGAAAGTATGAACTCTAGGCCTTGTTTCCTAGCATTGCAATACCATTTACGCTCACTCTTACCACTTGTTACCTTGCTATTTTTATATTTTCAGATTACAAAAACCTATATCTACCATCCATATTGCACTTGTATCACCATCTCTTCGCCGAACTAGTGCACCTATACAATTTACCATTGTATTGGGTGTGTTGGGGACACAAGAGACTCTTTGTAATTTGGTTGCAGGGTTGTTTGAGAGAGACCGTCTTCATCCTACGCCTCCCACGGATTGATAAACCTTTGGTCATCCACTTGAGGGAAATTTGCTACTGTCCTACAAACCTCTGCACTTGGAGGCCCAACAACGTCTACAAGAAGAAGGTTGTGTAGTAGACATCAAGCTCTTTTCTGGCGCCGTTGCCGGGGAGGTGAGTGCTTGAAGGTATATCTTTAGATCTTGCAATCGAGTCTTTTTGTTTCTTGTTTTAGCACTAGTTTAGTTTATAAAATAAAACTACAAAAAAAATGGAATTGAGTTTGTCTCATACACTTCATCTTTTTATTATCTTTTGTGAGTATGATGGAAAGGAAAATTGTGCCAAAGTGTTAGAAGAAGAATGCATTAAAATGTTTGGCACTAAATCTTTGAATTATGAGCATGATTGCAATGTTGTTAGTATGAACTCCTTGAATATCCATAGTACTAATGATGATTGCACTAGTCATGATGAAAATATCTCCTATAAGCATGTCAATTTTTGTGGAATGTATTGGGTTTGCAATTACACACCAAATAGGGAAGATAGATATTACAAGAGGCATAAGTACTTAGAAACTAAATGGTAGCAAGAAAGGCCAGATGCGTGTGCTGAAAATTTAAACTTTATTAGCCATACCTGTGAACTTTGCAATGAACGTGATCATTTTAGTACCCAATGCAAATTGTTTCATGATCGTATCGTGTCCAAAAATTGTGATGACTTGATTTCCCTTGCACATCATAATTAACTTAGTTTGCCCTTGGGTTATGAATAAATTAAACATATAACTAAGGACATTCCAAAATTTGCCCTTGATAGAGTTCTTCATTTTGATCTATAAGAAATCTATATGTATTGTGCGGTGAATTGCATTGAAAATCCTTATATTGCCAATTACATAAAGAAAATAAAACAAATAGAAGATGAAGAGAATACTAACGAAAGGGAAGAGACTTCCCAATATTATCCTATTATTTCTTATGATGAATCAGTAACGAGGAGGAGCCTTCTATTCAACCAATCTCATTAATAAGGAGCTCCAAAAGAGGATTGAACCCACACATGATGTGGTGAAGAAGAATAAAATAAAAAGGAAGAGAGGTAAAAAGATATCTCTCCCAAATAATGTTGCTCCTATTATTGTTGTGCCTCATGAAAATGAATCAAAAATAATTGTGGAAGGTGATGCACTTGATGATGATCTAGTTATGCCTATTGCTTGTTGTGACGATTATGATTGGGAAGATAATGATACTTCTTATGATCTTGAAAATCTTTTTGGCACTTGCTTGGAATATGACAATTGCTATACTATCGGTGCTATCCATATTATTAATGATGAGAGTGATTATGCTTATGATATGAAAAGGCCCAAGCTTGGGGAAGCTATGTTTGATGAGGATGACATATTTTAGAATATATTTGCTGAAATTAATGTTTGTCCCAAGCTTGGGGATGCTATGTTTAATAATGATAATATTTTTAGCCTCCCAAGTTTTGATATGCAAAGGTGTTATAATGATAGCATGCCTTCTACCTATGATGATTATATTTATGAAAGTGGGTTTGGAAGAGTGTCAACTTTAGGAAGTAATGATCCCACTATTTTGGAGTATGTTGAATCTTATAATGTTTATGAAAGTGGATTTGGAGAGGTCATGACTTTATTTAGTGATGTATCCACTATTTCGGAAGAGGTTTCAATCGATTATGATGAGAACAAAGTTGCTACTTATGATGATTATTGTGATGAAACTTATGCTATAAAAAGTAGTGATGACTATACTTATAAAACTTGTCATGATTATGATTACCCTTTTTTTGAACATTACTCTTTTAATTTGTAAACAATCTATAGTATTCAAGTCTTTTAAGAAACTCCCACTATTCCGAATGAAAAGAATTTTGCTTATGTGGAGAGTAATAAAATTTCTATGCAAGTAGATCATGAAAAGAATGCTTTAGGTGCTGGTTATATTGTTGAATTCATTCATGATGCTACTGAAATTTATTATGAGGGAGGAATGTATGCTTGTAGGAATTGCAATAATATCAAGTTTCCTCTCTATGTGCTTAAAGTTTTGAAGTTATGCTTGTTTTGCCTTCCTATGCTAGTTGATTATTGTTCCCATAAGTTGTTTGCTCACAAAATCCCTATGCATAGGAAGTGGGTTAGACTTAAATGTGCTATTCATATTCTTTATGATGCTCTCTTTATGTTTCAGTTCTTATCTTTTATGTGAGCATCATTGAAATCATCACGCCTAGCTAGGGGCATTAAACGATAGCGCTTGTTGGGAGGCAACCCAATTTTATTTTAGTTTCTTGATTTTTGGTTCTGTTTAGGAATAAATAATCCATCTAGCTTATGTTTAGATGTGTTTTTGTGTTTTAATTAGTGTTTGTGCCAAGTAGAACCTTTGGGAAGACTTGGGTGAAGTCTTTATGGTCATGCTGTAAAAAACAGAAACTTTAGCGCTCATGAGATTAGCTAAAACTTTTTACTGGAGAGTGCTATTTAGTTGATTCTTTTTGCAGATGATTACTAGACAAATTACTCAGGTCCACCAATTTATTTTAGAATTTTTGGAGTTCCAGAAGTTTGCGTTAGTTACAGATTACTACAGACTGTTTTGTTTTTGACAGATTCTGTTTTTCGTGTGTTGTTTGCTTATTTTGATGACTCTATGGCTAGTAAAATAATTTATAAACCATAGAGAAGTTGGAATAAAGTAAGTTTATCACCAATATAAATAAAGAATGAGTTCATTACAGTACCTTGAAGTGGTCTTTTGTTTTCTTCCGCTAACGGAGCTCACGAGATTTTCTGTTAAGTTTTGTGTTGTGAAGTTTTCAAGTTTTGGGTAAAGATTCGATGGACTATGGAATAAGGAGTGGCAAGAGCCTAAGCTTGGGGATGCCCAAGGCACCCCAAGGTAATATTCAAGGATAACCAAGAGCCTAAGCTTGGGGATGCCCCGGAAGGCATCCCCTCTTTCGTCTTTGTTCATCGGTAACTTTACTTGGAGCTATATTTTTATTCACCACATGATATGTGTTTTGCTTGGAGCGTCATGACATTTTATTTTGTTTGCTTGCTGTTTGAATAAAGTTTCAAGATCTGAAATTCTTAAATATTAGAGAGTCTTCACATAGTTGAATAATTATTTAACTACTCATTGATCTTCACTTATATCTTTCAGAGTAGTTTGTTGTTTGCTCTAGTGCTTCACTTATAACTTTTAGAGCACAATTGTGGTTTTATTTTGAATAAATATATGAACTCTCATGCTTCACTTATATTATTTTGAGAGTCTTAAATAGCATGGTAATTTTCTTAATCCTAATATGCTAGGTATTCAGACTAGTAAAAACTTTCTTTTGAGTGCGTTGAATATTAAGAGAAGTTTGATGCTTGATGATTGTTTTGAGATATAAAGATGGTGATATTAGAGTCATGCTAGTTGAGTAGTTGTGAATTTTAGAAATACTTGTGTTAAAGTTTGTGATTCCCGTAGCATGCACGTATAGTGAACCGTTATGTGATGAATTCGGAGCATAATTTATTTATTGATTGTCTTCCTTATGAGTGGCGGTCGGGGACGACGATGGTCTTTTCCTACCAATCTATCCCCCTAGGAGCATGCGCGTAATACTTTGCTTTGATAACTTGTAGATTTTTGCAATAAGTATATGAGTTCTTTATGACTAACGTTGAGTCCATGGATTATACACACCCTTCTTCCTTCCACCATTGCTAGCCTCTCTAAATTTCCACGCACTTTTCGCCGGTATCATAAACCCACCATATACCTTCCTCAAAACAGCCACCATACCTACCTATCATGGCATTTCCATATCCATTCCGAGATATATTGCCATGCAACTTTCCACCGTTCCGTTTATTATGACACGCTCCATCATTGTCATATTGCTAGCATGATCATGTAGTTGACATCGTATTTGTGGCAAAGCCACCATTCATAATTCTTTCATACATGTCACTCTTGATTCATTGCATATCACGGTACACCGCCGGAGGCATTCACATAGAGTCATATTTTGTTCTAAGTATCGAGTTGTAATTGTTGAGTTTTAAAAAAATAAAGGTGTGATGATCATCATTTTTAGAGCATTGTCCCAAGTGAGGAAAGGATGATGGAGACTATGATTCCCCCACAAGTTGGGATGAGACTCCGGACTAAAAAAAAGAGGCCATAAAAAAAGAGAGAAAAGGCCCAAATAAAAAAATATAAAAAAAATAAAGAAATGAGAGAAAAAGAGAGAAGGGGCAATGCTACTATCCTTTTACCACACTTGTGCTTCAAAGTAGCACCATGATCTTCATGATAGAGAGTCTCCTATGTTGCCACTTTCATATACTAGTGGGAATTTTACATTATAGAACTTGGCTTGTATATTCCAATGATGGGCTTCCTCAAATTGCCCTAGGTCTTCGTGAGCAAGCGAGTTGGATGCACACCCACTTAGTTTCTTTTGTTGAGCTTTCATATACTTATAGCTCTAGTGCATCTGTTGCATGGCAATCCCTACTCACTCACATTGATATCTATTGATGGGCATCTGCATAGCCCGTTGATCGCCTAGTTGATGTGAGACTATCTTCTCCTTTTGTCTTCTCCACAACCACCATTCTATTCCACATATAGTGCTATGTCCATGGCTCACGCTCATGTATTGCGTGAAGATTGAAAAAGTTTGAGAATGTCAAAAGTATGAAACAATTGCTTGGCTTGTCAACGGGGTTGTGCATGATTTAAATATTTTGTGTGGTGAAGATAGAGCATAGCCAGACTATATGATTTTGTAGGGATAGCTTTCTTTGGCCATGTTATTTTGAGAAGGCATGATTGCTTTGTTAGTATGCTTGAAGTATTATTGTTTTCATGTCAATATTAAACTTTTGTCTTGAATCTTTCGAATTTGAATATTCATATCACAATTAAGAAGAATTACATTGAAATTATGCCAAGTAGCACTCCGCATCAAAAATTATCGTTTTTATCATTTACCTACTCGAGGACGAGCAGGAATTAAGCTTGGGGATGCTTGATACGTCTCCAACGTATCTATAATTTTTTATTGCTCCATGCTATATTATCTACTGTTTTGGGCAATATTGGGCTTTATTATCCACTTTTATATTATTTTTGGGACTAACCTATTAACCGAAGGCCCAGCCCAGAATTGCTGTTTTTTGCCTATTTCAGTGTTTGGAAGAAAAAGAATATCAAACGGAGTCCAATTGACCTGAAACTCCACGGAACTTATTTTTGGACCAGAAGAAGCCCACGGAGTACCAGAAGCTCACCAGGGGAGTCCCGGGCTGCCCACGAGGGTGGGGGCGCACCCACCCTCCTAGGGCGCGCCCCCCAGCCTCGTGGACAGCCCGGAGGTCCACCGACGTACTTCTTTCACCCATATATACCCACGTACCCTAAAACTATCGAGAACAGAATAGATCGGGAGTTCCGCCGCCGCAAGCCTCTGTAGCCACCAAAAGTCAATCGGGACCCTGTTCCGGCACCCTGCCGGAGGGGGGAACCCTCACCGGTGGCCATCTTCAACATCCCGGCGCTCTCCATGACGAGGAGGGAGTAGTTCACCCTCGGGGCTGAGGGTATGTACCAGTAGCTATGTGTTTGATATCTCTCTCTCTCTCTCGTGTTCTTGATTTGGCACGATCTTGATGTATCGCGAGCTTTGCTATTATAGTTGGATCTTATGTTGCTTCTCCCCTTCTACTCTCTTGTGATGGATTGAGTTTCCCTTTGAGGTTATCTTATCGGATTGAGTCTTTAATGATTTGAGAACACTTGATGTATGTCTTGCCGTGCGTATCTGTGATGACAATGGGATATCACGTGATTCACTTGATGTATGTTTTGGTGATCAACTTGCGGGTTCCGCCATGAACTTATGCATAGGGGTTGGCACACGTTTTCGTCTTGATTCTCCGGTAGAAACTTTGGGGCACTCTTTGAGGTTCTATGTGTTGGTTGAATAGATGAATCTGAGATTGTGTGATGCATATCGTATAATCATACCCACGGATACTTGAGGTGAGATTGGAGTATCTAGGTGACATTAGGGTTTTGGTTGATTTGTGTCTTAAGGTGTTATTCTAGTACGAACTCTAGGGCTGTTTGTGACACTTATAGGAATAGCCCAACGGATTGATTGGAAAGAATAACTTTGAGGTGGTTTCGTACCCTACCATAATCTCTTCGTTTGTTCTCTGCTATTAGTGACTTTGGAGTGACTCTTTGTTGCATGTTGAGGGATAGTTATATGATCCAATTATGTTATTATTGTTGAGAGAACTTGCACTAGTGAAAGTATGAACCCTAGGCCTTGTTTCCTAGCATTGCAATACCGTTTACGCTCACTTTTACCACTTGTTACCTTGCTGTTTTTATATTTTCAGATTACAAAAACCTATATCTACCATCCATATTGCACTTGTATCACCATCTCTTCGCCGAACTAGTGCACATATACAATTTACCATTGTATTGGGTGTGTTGGGGACACAAGAGACTCTTTGTAATTTGGTTGCAGGGTTGTTTGAGAGAGACCATCTTCATCCTACACCTCCCACGGATTGATAAACCTTAGGTCATCCACTTGAGGGAAATTTGCTACTAAACCTCTGCACTTGGAGGCTCAACAACATCTACAAGAAGAAGGTTGTGTAGTAGACATCACTAACCCAGTCAGCAGGTTGACCGGTCAACTTGGTCCAGTGGGACCTAGTACTCAGTGAGACATTTTATTTAGTTATGTTTAATTAGTCCAAATTATTAATTAGGGTGGTGGGGCCTGGCTGTCAGTGGTACTATGGTTTATTAGACGCTACAGTAGCATGGCCCACGTGTTAGGGACTCGGCGGTCGGTTAATTAGGTGCTAATCGGCTGGATTAGCCACGGCTAACCGCTAGTGGCCATCCAGGGCGACGGAGGCCCACCGGAGCAAGGTTACATGCGGCGGCACGAGTCGCGGGGGGCACTGGAGACAAGCTCGCACTCAAGCGTGTCTAACCGAGGCAGAGGGGGTCGCGGGGTTGGCTGGAGGAGACCCACAACGAAGCTGAGTGACGGCGGGGCAGAGTTCGCCGGTGACGATCGTGCTCTCGCCTCCGGCCGTTGTTTGGCTGGTGGATGGGTGCATTAGAGACCGGCCCGCACGACGCGTCCAGTGGACCGAGCGGGAGGAGCTGGGGTGGTCGACAGCCATGGCTACGACGAGTAACTGCGGCGGCAACGACCAACGATGCTCGGGCTATGCGGCTACGGTGGCAAGAGGGGACATAGAGAGGCAGGGGAGAGACAGGGAAGGACGTTGGGCTAACCGCGGGGGCGCAAGAAGGCCCGTTGGGGGCCGGGAGCGCAGAACAGTGTCGTGGTCGCGGGGATGGCCGGCGACAGCTAAGGAGGGGATGGCTCAACGCGGCCGTCGTGGGGGCGCCGGGCTCGGAGCAGAGGGTGTAGCTGATGCAATGGAGCACCACGTAGTCCCTGGACACGACAGCGGGGCCGGGAAACAACGGTGGCCGCGACGGAGCGAGGTGGCCATCGACAGTTGCGTTCGGTTGTGCGCGCCGCAGCGGATCTGGTGAGAGAGAGGGCGACGAGGGAGGGTGAGAGTGGAGCAGGGGGCCAGGGGAGGCAGGGCATCGCCCTTATCCCCTCCTGTCGGCGTGGACGGCGAGGGAGTTTGGCGGCGACTGCGCCCCTCGGCCGGTTGAACAGGGGGGGGGGGAAGACGACAAGGGGGGTTGGGCCCACTGGGCCGAACTAGCTGGGCCGGTTCGGCTAGCTAGGCTCATGGGGGGGACATGTTTTTTTTCTTTTTCTATTCTTTCTCTTTTGTTTTCTGTTTTCTTTTATATAGCTACTGTTTTATTTTGTTTTCAAAAGAAAATAGGTTAAGTAAAATCAGGAACTTGGCCTAAAATTGGCGATGTAATTATTTAGAGAGCCACAACAAGTTTCGAGATTAATTCAAGTGGTTTGGAAATTTTATAATTTTAAAAGCAATTAAAATATGGTTATTGCCCATGTTTTAATTGTTTTAGGGCATTTAATCATTTTTATTGAATGTTGGTTTCTCCATGACAAATACTAAGTGATTATTGTTGGGGAACGTAGTAATTTCAAAAAATTTCCTACGCACACGCAAGATCATGGTGATGCATAGCAACGAGAGGGGAGAGTGTTGTCTACGTACCCTCGTAGACCGAAGCGGAAGCGATCACAACGTAGAGGAAGTCGTCGGACGTTCTCCTCGCGATCCAACCGATCGGCGCCGTTACTCGGCGCCTCCGAGTTCTTGGCACACGTTCAGCTCGGTGACGCTCCTCGCTCCGATCCGGCAAAGCTCCGGAGAGAGAGTTCCAAGACGACGGCGGCAGTGACGATCTTGATGTTCTATCGACGCAGGGCTTCGCCTAAGCACCGCTTCTGATATGACCGAGGTAGAATATGGTGGAGGGGCACCAGACACGGCTAAGAGATCCAAGAGATCAATTGTTGTGTCTTTGGTGCTAGCCTGCCCTCTATTTATATGTTGAGCCGGGGTCGAAACTTGGAGCAAAAGCCTCCTCAAAGTCGGTTTTGCCCGAAAGGCAAGAGTCCCACTCGGACTCTGTGACCAAACTCCACAATCCTTGGCGTCTGGCCCAGACGCCATGGGCCTGGCGTCGGCCCAGGCCGACGCCGGTCTCGGCGTTTGGCCCCTCGGCCTCCATAAAAACTCCTTTTGCACCGACCTAAAGCCTCATGGGCTTGACCCTTGGCCTAAACATATCATCCAATATATGAATCTTTACGTCTCGACCATTTCGAGACTCCTCGTCATGTCCCCGATCTCATCCGGGACTCCGAACTCCTTCGGTACATCAAAATACACAAAACTCATAATATAACCGTCATCGAAACCTTAAGCGTGCGGACCCTACGGTTCGAGAACAATGTAGACATGACCGAGACACGTCTCCGGTCAATAACCAATAGCGGGACCTGGATGCCCATATCGGCTCCTACATATTCTACGAAGATCTTTATCGGTCAGACCTCATAACAACATACGTTGTTCCCTTTGTCATCGGTATGTTACTTGCCCGAGATTCGATCGTCGGTATCCAATACCTAGTTCAATCTCGTTCTTTGGCAAGTCTCTTTACTCGTTCCGTAATACATCATCTCACAGCTAACTCATTAGTTGTAATGCTTGCAAGGCTTAGTGATGTGTATTACCGAGAGGGCCCAAAGATACCTCTCCGACAATCGGAGTGACAAATCCTAATCTCGAAATACGCAAACCCAACATACGCCTTTGGAGACACCTGTAGTACTCCTTTATAATCACCCGATTCACGTTATGACGTTTGGTAGTACCCAAAGTGTTCCTCCGGTAAACGGGAGTTGCATATTCTCATAGTTACAGGAACATGTATAAGTCATGAAGAAAGCAATAGCAACATACTAAACGATCAAGTGCTAGGCTAACGGAATGGGTCATGTCAATCAGATCATTCTCCTAATGATGTGATCCCGTTAATCAAATGGCAACTCATGTCTATGGTTAGGAAACATAACCATCTTTGATTAACGAGCTAGTCAAGTAGAGGCATACTAGTGACACTCTGTTTGTCTATGTATTCACACATGTATTATGTTTCCGGTTAATACAATTCTAGCATGAATAATAAACATTTATCATGATATAAGGAAATAAATAATAACTTTATTATTGCCTCTAGGGCATATTTCCTTCAGACTCCCACTTGCACTAGAGTCAATAATCTAGTTCACATCGCCAAGTGATATAACAGCAATAGTTCACATCTATATGTGGATAACACCCAAAGTTCACATCGACATGTGACCAACACCCAAAGGGTTTACTAGAGTCGATAATCTAGCTCACATCGCTATGTGATTAACACCAAGAGTACTAAGGTGTGATCATGTTTTGTTTGTGAGAGAAGTTTAGTCAACGGGTCCGCCACATTCAGATCCGTATGTATTTTGCAAATTTCTATGTCTACAATGCTCGCATGGAGCTACTCTAGCTAATTGCTCCCACTTTCAATATGTATCCAGATTGAGACTCGAGTCATCTAGATTAGTGTTTAAAACTTGCATCGACGTAACCCTTTACGGCGAACCTTTTCACTTCCATAATCGAGAAACACATCCTTATTCTACTAAGGATAATTTTGACCGCTGTCCATTGATCTACTCCTAGATCACTATTGCACTCCTTGCCAAGCTTAGTGGTAGGGTATGCAATAGATCCGGTACACAAGATGACATACTTTATAGAACCTATGGCTGATGCATGGGGAATGACTTTCATTCTCTTTCTATCTTCTGCCGTGGTCGGGTTTTGAGTCTTACTCAATCTCACACCTTGTAACACAGGTAAGAACTCTTTCTTTGACTGTTCCATTTTGAACTACTTCAAAATCTAGTCAAGGTATGTATTCATTGAAAAAACTTATCAAGCGTCTTGATCTATCTCTATAGATCTTGATGCTCAATATGTAAGCAGCTTCACCGAGGTCTTTCTTTGAAAAACTCCTTTCAAATACTCCTTTATGCTTTGCAGAATAATTCTACATTATTTCCGATCAACAATATGTCATTCACATATACTTTATTAGAAAGGCTGTAGTGCTCCCACTCACTTTCTTGTAAATACAGGCCTTTCCAAAAGTCTGTATAAAATCATATGCTTTGATTAACACATTAAAGCGTATATTCCAACTCCGAGATGCTTGCACCAGTCCATTGATGGATCGCTGGAGCTTGCACATTTTGTTAGCTCCTTTAGGATTGACAAAACCTTACGGTTGCATCATATACAACTCTTCTTTAATAAATCCATTAAAGAATGTAGTTTTGACATCCATTTGCCGATTTCATAAAATGTGGCAATTGCTAACATGATTCGGACAGACTTAAGCATCGCTACGCTTGAGAAAATCTCATTGTAGTCAACACCTTGAACTTGTCGAAAACCTTTTTGTGACAAGTCGAGCTTTGTAGATAGTAACACTACTATCGGTGTCCGTCTTCCTCTTGAAGATCCATTTATTTAACATGGCTTGCGATCATCGAGCAAGTCAATCAAAGTCCATACTTTTGTTCTCATACATGGATCATATCTCAGATTTTATGGCCTCAAGCCATTTCATGAATCTGGGCTCATCATCGCTTCCTCATAGTTCGTAGGTTTATCATGGTCTAGTAACATGACTTCCGAACATGATTACCGTACTACTACAGTGCGGATCTTACTCTGGAAGACCTACGAGGTTTGGTAGCAACTTGATCCGAAGTTTCATGATCATCATCATTAACTTCCTCACTAATTGGTGTAGGAATCATTGGAACTGATTTACGTGATGAACCACTTTCCAATAAGGGAGAAGGTATAATTACCTCATCAAGTTCTACTTTCCTCCCACTCACTTCTTTCGAGAGAAACTTCTTCTCTAGAAAGGATCCATCTTAACAACGAAAAACTTGCCTTCGGATCTGTGATAGAAGGTGTACCCAATAGTTACCTTTGGGTATTCTATGAATACGCACTTCTCCGATTTGGGTTTGAGCTTATCAGTTGAAAACTTTTTCACATAAGCATCACAACTCCAAACTTTTAAGAAACGACAGCTTAGGTTTACTGTTAAACCATAGTTCATATGGTGTCGTCTCAACGGATTTAGATGGTGCCCTATTAAACGTGAATGCATTTGTCTCTAATGCATAACCCCAAAATGATAGTGGTAAACCGATAAGAGACATCATAGATCGCACCATATCAAATAAAGTCTTGATTCTGACGTTCGGACACACCATAACATTGTGGTGTTCGGTGGCGTGAGCTGTGAAACTATTCCACATTATTTTAATTGAAGACCAAACTTCGTAACTCAATTATTCGTCTTTGCGATTAGATCGCAGAAACTTTATTTTCTTGTTACGATGATTTTTCCACTTCACTCTGAAATTCTTTGAACCTTTCAACTGCTTTAGGACTTATGTTTCATCAAGTAGATATACCCATATCTGCTCAAATCATCTTGTGAAAGTCGAAAATAACGATACTTGCCACGAGCATCAACACTCATTGGATCGCATACATCGGTATGTATTATTTCCAATAAGTCAAGAGCTTGTTCCATTGTTAGGAGAACGGAGTTTTAGTCATCTTGCCCAAAGCGGCACGGTTCGCAAGCATCAAATGATTCATAATCAAGTGATTCCAAAAGTCCATCGACATGGAGTTTTCTTCATGCGCTTTACACCAATATGACCTAAACGGCGGTGCCACAAATAAGTTGCACTATCATTATTAACTTTGCATCTTTTGGTTTCAATATTATGAATATGTGTATCACTATGATCGAGATCCAATGAATCATTTTCATTGGGTGTGTAACCATATAAGGTTTTATTCATGTAAGCAGAACAACAATTTATTCTCTTACTTCAATGAATAACAGTATTGCAATAAACATGATCAAATCATACTTATGCTCAACACCAAATAACACTTATTTAGGTTCCATACTAATCCCGAAAGTATAGGGAGTGTGCGATGATGATCATATCAATCTTGGAACTACTTCCAACACTCATCTTCACTTCCCTTCAACTAGTTTCTGTTCATTACGCAACTCCGTTTCAAGTTACTACTCTTAGCAACCGAACCATTATCAAATACCGAGGGGTTGCTACGAACACTAGTAAAATACACATCAATAATCTGTATCTCAAATATACCTTTGTTCACTTTGCCATCCTTCTTATCCGCCAAATACTTGGGGTAGTTCCGCTTCTAGTGACCAGTTCCATTGCAAAGAAAAGCACTTAGTCTCGTGCTTAGGTCCAGACTTGGGCTTCTTCACTCGAGCAGCAACTTGCTTGCCGTTCTTCTTGAAGTTCCCCTTCTTCCCTTTGCCCTTTTCCTTGAGACTAGTGGTCTTGTCAATCATCAACACTTGATGCTCTTTCTTGATTTCTACCTTCGTCGATTTCAACATCACGAAGAGCTCGGGAATCGTTTTCGTCATCCCTTGCATACTATAGTTCATCACGAAGTTCTAGTAACTTAGTGTTGGTGACTAGAGAATTCTGTCAATCACTATCTTATCTGGAAGATTAACTCCCACTTGATTCAAGCAATTGAAGTACCCAGACAATCTGAGAACATGCTCGCTAGTTGAGCGATTCTCTTCCATCTTTTAGCTATAGAACTTGTTGGAGATTTCATATCTCTCAACTCGGGTATTTGCTTGAAATATTAACTTCAATTCTGGAACATCTCATATGGTCCATGACGTTCAAAACGTCTTTGAAGTCCCGATTCTAAGCCGTTTAAGCATGGTGCACTAAACTATCAAGTAGTCATCCTTTTGAGCTAGCCAAACGTTCATAACGCCGCATACCGCTCCTGCAATAGGTTTGTCACCTAGCGGTGCATTAAGGACATAATTCTTACAGGCAGCAATGAGGATAAACCTCAGATCACGGATCCAATCCGCATCATTGCTACTAACATTTTTCAATACAATTTTCTCTAGGAACACATATAAAAACATAGGGAAGCAACAACGCGAGCTATTGATCTACAACATAATTTGCAAAATACTACCAGGACTAAGTTCATGATAAATTAAAGTTCAATTAATCATATTACTTAAGAACTCCCACTTAGATAGACATCTCTCTAGTCATCTAAGTGATCACGTGATCCAAATCAACTAAACCATAACCGATCATCACGTGAGATGGAGTAGTTTTCAATGGTGAACATCTTATGTTGATCATATCTACTATATGATTCACGCTCGACCTTTCGGTCTCCGTGTTACGAGGCCATATCTGCATATGCTAGGCTCGTCAAGTATAACTCGAGTATTCTGCGTGCAAAACCGGGCTTGCACCCGTTGTAGATGGACGAGAGCTTATCACACCCGATCATCACGTGGTGTCTCAAGACGATTTAACTTTGGCAACGGTGCATACTCGGGAGAACACTACTTGATAATTTTAGTGAAAGATCATCTTAAAATGCTACCGTCAATCAAAGCAAAATAAGATGTATAATAGATAAACATCATATGCAATCAAAATATGTGACATGATATGGCCATGATCATCTTGCGCCTTTGATCTCCATCTCCAAAGTAATCTTGTCATGATCTTTATCGTCACCGGCACGACACTATGATCTTCATCATCTTGATCTATATCAATGTGTCATCACATGGTTGTCTCGCCAACTATTGCTCTTGCAACTATTGCTATCGCATAGCGATAAAGTAAAGCAATTATTTGGCACTTGCATCTTATGCAACAAAGAGACAACCATAGGGCTTCTGCCAGTTGCCGATAACTTCAACAAAACATGATCATCTTATACAACAACTTTATATCTCATCACGTCTTGACCATATCACATCACAACATGCCCTGCAAAAACAAGTTAGATGCCCTCTACTTTGTTGTTGCAAATTTTACGTGGCTGCTACGGGCTTAGCAAGAACCGTTCTCACCTACGCATCAAAACCACAACGATAGTTTGTCAAATAGACTCCGCTTTAACCTTCGCAAGGACCGGGCGTAGTCACACTCGGTTCAACTAAAGTGAGAGAGACAGACACCCGCTTGACCACCTTTAAGCACGAGTGCTAAATAGCAGTGAAACCAGGTCTCGCGTAAGCGTCTGGCGTAATGTCGGTCCGGCCGCTTCATCTCACAATACCGGCTGAACCAAAGTATGACATCTTTGGTAGGCGGTATGACTTGTATCGCCCACAACTCACTTATGTTCTACTCGTGCAAAACCTCAAACCATAAAAACCTAGGCTCGGATGCCACTTTGTTGGGGAACGTAGTAATTTCAAAAATTTCCTACGCACACGCAAGATCATGGTGATGCATAGCAACGAGAGGGGAGAGTGTTGTCTACGTACCCTCAGAGACCAAGCGGAAGCGATCTGGCGTAGAGGAAGTAGTCGACGTTCTCCTCGCGATCCAACCGATCCCAGCGCCCGTTACTCCGGCGCCTCGAGTTCTTGGCACACGCTCAGCTCGGTGGCGCTCCTCAGCTCGATCCAAAGAAAGCTCCGGAGAGAGAGTTAAAAGACGACGCGGCAGTAGACGATCTTGATGTTCTACCAACGCAGGGCTTCGCCTAAGCACCGCTTCTGATATGACCGAGGTGGAATATGGTGGAGGGGCACCGACACGCTAAGAGATCCAAGAGATCAATTGTTGTGTCTTTGGTGCTAGCCCTGCCCGCTATTTATATGTTGAGCCGGGGTCGAAACTTGGAGCAAAAGCCTCCTCAAAGTCGGTTTTGCCCTAAAGGCAAGAGTCCCACTCGGACTCAGGACCAAACGCCACAATCCTTGGCGTCTGGCCCAGACGCCATGGGCCTCGGCGTGTCGCCCAGGCCGACGCTGTGGTCTCCGGCGTTTGGCCCCGGCCTCATAAAACTCCTTTTGCACCGACCTAAAGCCTCATGGGCTTGACCCCTTGGCCTAAACATATCATCCAATATATGAATCTTTACGTCTCGACCATTTCGAGACTCCTCGTCATGTCCCCGATCTCATCCGGGACTCCGAACTCCTTCGGTATATCAAAATACACAAAACTCATAATATAACCGTCATCGAAACCTTAAGCATGCGGACCCTACGGTTCGAGAACAATGTAGACATGACCGAGACACGTCTCCGGTCAATAACCAATAGCGGGACCTGGATGCCCATATCGGCTCCTACATATTCTACGAAGATCTTTATCGGCCAGACCTCATAACAACATACGTAGTTCCCTTTGTCATCGGTATGTTACTTGCACGAGATTCGATCGTCGGTATCCAATACCTAGTTCAATCTCGTTCTTGGCAAGTCTCTTTACTCGTTCCGTAATACATCATCTCACAGCTAACTCATTAGTTGTAATGCTTGCAAGGCTTAGTGATGTGTATTACCGAGAGGGCCAGAGATACCTCTCAGAGCAATCGGAGTGACAAATCCTAATCTCGAAATACGCCAACCCAACATCTGCCTTTGGAGACACCTGTAGTACTCCTTTATAATCACCCAGTTACGTTGTGACGTTTGGTAGTACCCAAAGTGTTCCTCCGGTAAACGGGAGTTGCATATTCTCATAGTTACAGGAACATGTATAAGTCATGAAGAAAGCAATAGCAACATACTAAACGATCAAGTGCTAGGCTAACGGAATGGGTCATGTCAATCGGATCATTCTCCTAATGATGTGATCCCGTTAATCAAATGACAACTCATGTCTATGGTTAGGAAACATAACCATCTTTGATTAACGAGCTAGTCAAGTAGAGGCATACTAGTGACACTCTGTTTGTCTATGTATTCACACATGTATTATGTTTCCGGTTAATACAATTCTAGCATGAATAATAAACATTTATCATGATATAAGGAAATAAATAATAACTTTATTATTGCCTCTAGGGCATATTTCCTTCAATTATTTGCAACATTTATGAACATTTTTGTTTTGACATTTGAAAACATTATTTTAAATTTGAATTGGATTTGAATCAATGTGAGGTTAGCAACAGTAACAGTGTTGACATGACATCATTAGCAGGGGATTACTGTAGCTTGATTATCCGGGTGTTACATGGATAAACTGAATCAATAGGGACTTCTACCTGTGTTCTCCTGTGGATCTCACAAACACATTAGTCTCTCAACCACGTTTGTCATCAATACTCCAAAACCAATTAGGGGTGGCACTAGATGCACTTACAGTTTTCCATTGAATCGCATATTCCATGATCATAGCAGTTATAGCATGGATTTAAACCCTTTAATTATGAATATGAAAATATGATAATACAATATTATTGCCTCCAGGGCATATTTCCAACAAAAAGATGTTATACAAGCTATTATTATAAGCATGTATGATTATATACGAAATACATGCCTACATATGATTGATGAGTTGGAGCTATTGTGTATTGCTCTAGGTTGTGACTGTTACATTATTGATGTCATCTAAATATCCGTTGCTACTCCATTCCTACGCTTTGCTCATATTGTCTTTGTTAAGTTACTACCATTGTTGCTACTCTTCCAACTGCTACAAAACTACTACTACTACTATTAGTACTACTCCCTCCTTTCCGGTTTATAAGGCTCAATTCAAAAATCTCACCAACCAAAGTAGATGATGAGTGGTGGAATATTTTTTGTAGTTTGCAAAAGCACCCAACTAATGCTCTTATTTTCCTCAAAAAAAGTATGTTTACCAATGCATTATTTGCAATGCATGCATGCATAAATTACATGCATTGGTCAATTTTCTCTTAATACTTGCATGCAATGATTTAATGCACCTTGAAATCTGAACATGTGATGGGGAAAAACCAAATTGAGCCTTATAAAATGGAAAAACTAAAATTTTGAGATAAGCCCTATAAACCAGAAAGGAGGGAGTACTATTGCTACTGTTGTCGTTGCTGTCAAAACTATCATATTACTATGCTACTAATATTTTGCTGTAGAGAAACAACTTCTTAGGTGTGGTTGAATTGACAACTCAACTGCTAAGGCTTATAAATATTCTTTGACTCTCCTTGTGTCGAATCAATAAATTTGGGTGAAATACTACCCTCGAAGACTGTTGTGATCCCCTATACTTGTGGGTTATCAACGATCAATTTCCCCGTTGCTCACCACACCCTCGATGTCGCATAAGTTCTGCATTTAATGGGTGGAGCTAGTAGTTTAGGAAGTAGCACTGATAGTTGTGATTCAAGCATGGCTCATGTTCATTCACAAGAGAGCTATTCATCGTGGTGACAATCCTGTCATCCGTTATGGTCCAATGCTAATTCGGTATCAGGAGAGGATATCGAATCTGAACTACATCTACAACCGTAATGACAAAGAGGTTTTGTGGATCCTTTAAATGAAAAGATCACATTTCGCCATGCTTGTGCAGACCTTTAGAAGTAGGGTCTGCTACAAGATAGCATTCACACTAGTGTGAAAGAGGAAGTAGCCATGTTCTTTCATGTTGTTGGTCATAACCAGATGTTCAGGGTTAGGCACAACATGTTTAGGAGATCAATGGAGACCATTTCCACAGGCATGTGATGTATATTGTTGCGGAACTTAGAGGAGAGATGATCAGGCCACCAACCGGCCGGACTCCTAGCAAGATTCGCACTAGCTCAAGATGGTATCCGTACTTCATGGTGAGCACTAACAATATGTAGTCATGCCTTGATATGGTTGTATTGTCCTGAAATAGCATAACACAATCTTGTAATGCCATTTCAGGACTGCATTGGGGTAATAGATGGTACTCATGTCACTGCCAGAGTGACGACGTCACAATCTGGAGCATATAGGGGTAGAAAGCACTACACAGGCCATAATGTTCTTGCTGTTGTTGACTTCGATATGAAGTTCACATATGTATTGGCTAGGTGGGAAGGATTAACACATGATGCTAACATTCTAAGTGAGAGCATTAGTCGACCTAATGGCATCAATATCCCCGATGGCAAGTTCTTCATAGGAGCTCTGAAGAATAGTTTTAAGATCCTGAATCGGAAGCGATTCCACACTTCCCCACCCAGATTAAGCTTGTTCTTGCTTGTTGCATTCTGCATAACTGAATCCTGCAATGAGGTTGTGATGAACTGGTGCCAAGACATCAAAAGATTTTTTTATCGACCATGAAAAACACTCAAATGCCAAAACGAACAGGTCCGGTTAAATTCCACTAAAGTAAAGTTAAAAAAAGAGCGACCCTAATCACGATGGCCAAATTCTCCTTATTTTTAGCGATTTTTATTAAAAAATATATATTATATTGTATGAGAATACATGCAAGAGGAACACCCTTATCATTTGAGCGAAGTGTAGGAGGAGGAAGAGGTGACACCTGATGATGTTGTCAGCTCTGGACATGGTGTGAAGGCATTTGACAACGAAGCCTGGAACACAAAATGATGGAATGGGCACACAGAATGTGGGAAAATAGAGATTAGACAGGGATTGAAGAAGAAGAAGAAGAGCAAGAGCAGCAGCTGAAGAGAAGAAGCAACAAAAGAGGAGAGGAGAAGGAAAAAGAAACAACAACAAAATAAGAAGAGGACCAGGATGGACTTTGAACTAGTTCGACATCGATGAACTTTCCCCTATTGAGCCATTTGTTGTATTGCTGAACTACGATTTGTTTCCTAATTAGGACTGAAATTATGTTCAGATCATGTGTGCTAAGGTCACCACTAGTGAAAAGTGGTGACAGCAGTTTGCAACCAAACATGTAGTTTGTGCACCCAGTGCAACGCAGGCAACCAAACGACGGGTCTATATTGGTTTCATCATGCAACTAGCCTAGATGCGGGCAACCAACTATGTGCCGATACTGATTTTTAGCCTGTTTTACCTTGGCCATCCCCATCTAAGACACACATGCAAAGAGTGAAAGGAACAGTGCAGGTAACCAAACATGCCCAAAGAGAATCGATAAGGCTACGTATACAGATAAAAATCAAGGCGTTCGGATATGTAGCTATGTGCCCACTATTTGAAAGTTATAGTATTAATTATTAGTTTTTTTCATTGTCTAGAAAAAAACTGTTAGTTTTTCAACTGTGCCATATTGTATTTTTTGGAAATGTTGAAGTGGTCACCGCGATCCCATCTGAAAATAAATAAGTGAAGAGTTTAGTCCGGGTCTCGCAACCACTACGAGAATCTGCCTAGGGTTTTTGACGCCCTCGCCGGCCCGCCGCCACCTCCTCCCTTCTCACAAGCGCTGCCCCTCGACTACCACCGTACCACCAGGATGACGGCGCAGACCGCCGAGGAGCTCGCCGCCCAGATCGAGCAGGAGCAGGTCGAGGCGAAGAAAACAGAGGTGAGATTTGGATGTGATCCTTGCTCCAGCCCCTCCCGAGCAATGCCAGTCATCGTCAGAATCGGTGATCGATTTGTTCAGGGATTAAATATTTCATGAAATGTCCTTGTTTTTGCTGGTTCTAGATCCATGCGATGAACTAGTCCGATCCTGGAAGGTTATTGCTTTCAGTGTGTTATTATGGGTATTGGTAATTTTGATCCTGTCGCCTAATGCTTCATCTGGTTATTTATTTACACGAGGCAGCGTAATTCACTGTTTAATATCGATAAAAGTATAACTCAATATTATCCTCGGTGACATAGGTGTTTTAGTTGTTGTGTACTGGGTAACATCTGGAGATCTTATTGTGTGAATCTTGGGAGCAGGCAGAAGAGGTTGTGGTTGAGGATGATGATGACGATGATGACGACGACGACGATGAGGATGATGATGACAACGATGATTTGGATGGTAACTCACTATGCTCACTGGTCTCCTGTATCCACTTTGCGTAAAGCTGTATTAATTAATAAATCTGATGCGGACATGTGAAAATAATAACAGAGTGAGATTTATTAAATCCTGTTGTTTTCTGTTTACATTATTAGACCTTCTCTTAGGGTTGGATTCTCTTTGCCCTTGGATGGTTTCAGTGGTGGTGCCAACATTGGTAGCATGTGTACATATCTATAGCATCCATGTAATTTTTGTATACACTTGAAAATAGCCGTGATTTGTTTGCTGAGCAAATTAAGTGATGTTGCTTGACATAACAGTCTACACTTTTTTTTGAACGGTCACCGGGGAGAGAGTTTCCCCACCTGAATATATTACCACTCAAATGGCCATAATGCCAAGAGACTGATCCAGTTTATAAGGGAAACTGGATCAAGAACCTGAACAAATTGGCCACGTTTATGAGGGAAACATGTCCAAAAAAACGTACAAATAAAAAGGGTAAAAGAAGATGAGAAAAAGACACCTGTGACATGTCGAGGCCTAGCTAGCAGACTGTAGAACCCCACGGCCCAAACCCCACGGCGCAACACAGGAGCATCCACAATCAACGAGTGCCACAACTGAACACGAACGATTAGCAAGTTGGGGAGGCATCTTGCATCGTCATTGAGCAAAGATGAACCGAGAGAACACCAAGAGCACGAAGCTCGCCGCAACACAACAACGACAGCCATGGGAGGGTCTTGAGCATGCACATCTACAAGGGCAACACACCAAACGATGTGCAGGGGCGGATGGATGGTGGCGAAGGGCTCGACGTAGAGGTGATGTTGACGGCGGTACGGGATGGATGGCCGGCGATGAGTGGAATGAAGCAAATTAGAGAGATGACATAGAGTGCAGATAAGTTCACCATACGGACATGAAGGAGATGCAGACCGCGCCATCAACATAGAGGAGTGGCGTGAGTGCGCCGCCGCAGTCATGGCCGGATGAACCGGCAAAGATTTCTCCCCATCCCCAAGTCCAGAAGGAGGCAGTACAACGCCATCATGGTGGGACACGGCGCCTGCAGGCGTCGCCGTTGCCAGCCGGCGGCCGCCGGCACGGATTTCTGATCCACACACACCTTCCAACACCTCCACACCCAAACCCCGACCAGCCGGACATAAAGGAGTAAATCTGGCAGCCCGGTGAAAGGGGCACTGCCAGACGAGCAAACCAGTGACGAAGAGCAGCAGATCGGAACGCAGGGCACACACCCACCACCACGCAGCACCCGTGGATGACTGAGACGCAGCGAGAGGCTCGCCCAGCTCGTGTGAGCACGGGACCAGGGAGAGCGGCGTTGAGCACCCGTCGAAGCAGAGAACTTCGAGCCGGCGCAGCAGCCGTTGACGGGACCGGATCTGGCCACGCGAAGACGCAGCGGGCCAGGAGAGTGCCATGTCATGGCGGGATCTGGTGAGCAACACGAGAGCCACTCCCAACGACGACGGCGAGCAGCATGGAGCGGCGGTCACCGACGGAGGGCCAGCACGTGCCGGCCGGCGGGCAGCTGGCGGCTCCATGCAGGAAGGTGTGGGAGGCATCCGATTGGATCCCAGGAGGAGGCTGAGGATGTGTGGAGAGCAGAGCGTGGCCTCGCCGCCGCCATCCGCCGAGGGGCTTAGCCCGTAGGCTTCCTCCGGCGACGGCGAGGGGTAGGGGGCGTGGAGGTGGACTAGGAGGGTGGTGGCGGGGTCCTCCGAGTCGCCCGAGAGCAACCCGGGAGGAAGAGTATCTCTGTTGGGTGTCTACACGTAGCTTCACCACTGGCTGGTTTGTTTGTATGAATGCATGTTTACTGGTTGTCTGCTTTTAGCTTCTTAAGGCTCTCTTTTAGCTGAAAATCATTGGGATATTCTCTTTGCATCTGACAAGTGGTAGGACTAGGGTTCCTACCAGGCCTCCGGCGTAGATTGTATGGGCAAGGAGGAGGGGGATGAGGGCTGGAGCGCCAGGCTGGGCAAGCGCCTGCCGTCATGCTAGGGTTAGGTCTTGGCGGCGGGGAGTTCCGGCTCCTTCGGGAGCCGGACAATGTAAGATTATGATATCTTTATTGCTTAATTCTCAAAGAGTCTTACAGCCTATATTTATAATCTAAATAACTTGCATAAGAATAAATCCTAAGATAACTTGTGGGCTAAGATTGCCGGTGGGCCTAGCTAAACCGAACCGCCATAACACTTCTCCCCGCCGCACAAATAGCTCGCCCTCGAACAGAACGGGAAACTCTTCTTGAACTCCTCGAGGCGATCAACCAGCGTCAAACACCTTCTCGGCAATTTGGGGCAGCCAGTCGGCGTCCTCCTAATGTAGTCTGCAACCTCCGTGTAGAAGAGTCGTGGAAGGCGTGGCCGGGCGTGTAGGGTTCATCGCGGTTGAAGCACAACCCTTGGCGGCGACGCCGAGTATCTACCGAGGTGAGCCGGCGGAACGGGCGTGCGCTGATCGCGCGAGGGTGCTGGAAGCTTCGCGAGCCGACCTTGGGCGTAATCCGGCGAAGGTAGCGAGCCGGCCCGGACGATGAGTCTGGCTGAATGGCCACCGCGGGCGCCGAACGCACGGGCGTAGTACATGGCCGTTTGAAGGTCGGGATCTCGGAGCTCGACGTCCATGCGAATATGGTCCGTAGACCGCCCACAAATAACTCGCGGCCGAAGTCGCGGAGACGCTCGGGCGCGTGTACGCCAGGCTCGGAAGCGGTCGGCGTAGTCTCGCACCGTGGATGTGAAAGGTAAGCGGCGAGGGCCGCCAGCCGCTTTCGCGGATAGGAGGCCCGAACCGAGTAGACAGAGCTCCCAAAGCGCTCCCATGGTGGCATGCCGCCCTCGCCCCGCCGAGGGCGTAGTACCAGTTCGCGCCGCGCCAAGATGATAGGACGCGAGCTGTATTTATCCGGGCGAAGCGCCCGCTGCCCTCGAAGAATCGCCGCGACCGGTTGAGCGATTGAGGGTCCTCCGTGCCCTCGTAGGGTGGCGAAGTCCGGCTTGGCGGCGAGGCGTTGCCCGCCGTTCCTCGGGACGGCTGCGCGCCGGCAGCGTATGCCGGTCGAAGCGCCGGGCGAAGTTCGCCGAGCCGAGGGGTGATCAACCCGTAGGGAGGGTGTCGGGTGTTCCGCCGTGGAGTATACCGCCCGAAGACGAGCCGGCCGCCACGCTGGGATCGGGCGATGGGGACGGCGGAATCGCACCGGTGCAGGGTCACCTGCGGCCCGAGGCGCGGTGGCGGTCTTGTTGATGGCGGCGGCGCCGCGGAGTTGCTGCACCGCGCCGCGTTGGGGGCAGCGGTGGCGCCGGTGAAATCGCTGGTCGAGCCCCCGACGGTGGAGGCCGCCACGCCGGGTTAAGGCTGTCCCGCTGCCGAGTAGGTCGGCAGCAACAGCGGCGGCGGGCGCGCCCGTAGGGCGCTGAAGGCCGCGGCCGCCATCGAGCGGCGGCGGCCCGTAGGCGGTGCGGCGGCGCTTCGGTGGCGGGCTGGTTCCGGCGAAGTTAGAGGTAATGCCCCGACCGCTGGACAAGCTCTTGCAGGTGCCCGACACCTCGCCGGGCGAGGAGCGGGCGGATCCGCCATGGTGGTGATTGGCGCTGGCGCGATGGTGGTGGTGCCGGATGTGATCGCCGACATCGGCGTGGACGTGGCCGGCGGCAGCGAGAGCGGGGCGGAGGTGGATGGCAGCGGCGGCGGTGATGGAGGGAGTGACATGATCGGCCTGGTGTCTCTGGATACCAAATTGGTAGGACTAGGGTTCCTACCAGGCCTCCGGCGTAGATTGTATGGGCAAGGAGGAGGGGGACGAGGGCTGGAGCGGGCGCGCCGGCGGGCAGGCGCCGTCGCGGCTAGGGTTAGGTGCGGCGGCGGCTAGGGTTCCGGCTCCTTCGGGAGCCGGGCAACGGAAGATTATGATATCTTTATTGCTTAATTCTCAAAGAGTCTTACAGCCTATATTTATGATCTAAATAACTTGCATAAGAATAAATCCTAAGATAACTTGTGGGCTAAGATTGCCCGGTGGGCCTAGCTAAACCGAACCGGCCATAACAACAAGAATATTGATAGGTTTGGTCATGTGGGTTTGTAGATACTTTAAAATTACAATCCTCATTGTCAATTCAATTGAGATGGAATATAGTCTTTGTACTGTGCTGTGACCGATATTGAAAGATCTTTTGTGCTGTATAAACAAAAGAACAGAGATGTTTAGATTGTAGTCAATTTGATGGCGCAGATGTCTAGCTGCTTCTGGTGCATATGTTTATATGTACTTTTTAGTCTGCTATTCAAACCTGTAGGTGCAAGGCTGCGATAGTTTTGTACATTTTTATAGATGCGTCTAATTTATCGATGTATTATTGTTATAACCTTAGAGGTTATACTGGCCAAATGGGCATTGCACTATGTTTTACTTGGAGTAAATTACATTTCGTTTAAATTTGACTTGCATATGCAAGGAGACGTTTTCTTGGTGCCGACCATCATATGTGCTAGGTATTGTTAAAGAAATTGTTGTTGCGTTTTTTCATGACTAGCTGGTTCCGGTTCCCTCTTATTTGGAAGCTCCGGATTGTATTATACAATTCGCTTTATGTAACTCTTACACTGTATGATCCATATTGTTCTTATTGCTATTTTACAGGGCAAGAAGGTGATGCCAGTGGCAAATCAAAGCAAAGCAGGAGTGAGAAGAAGAGCCGCAAGGCAATGCTGAAGCTTGGCATGAAATCCATCACTGGTGTAAGCCGTGTCACTGTGAAGAAAAGCAAGAATGTGAGTCATTACAATCACTTACACAGCGTGGTCTGTATTCCTTTGTTGGTCGACTAACACCACTGTTTCCAGATATTGTTCGTCATCTCAAAGCCAGATGTCTTCAAGAGCCCAAATTCAGAGACGTATGTTACTTTTGGTGAAGCCAAGATTGAGGATCTCAGCTCCCAGCTGCAGAGCCAGGCTGCCGAACAGTTCAAGGCTCCTGACCTGAGCCAAATGATCTCAAGTCCTGATGCGTCGGGCATGGAGCATGATGACAACGAGGTTGTCAACGATGAGGGAGTCGAGCCGAAGGACATCGAGCTGGTGATGACACAGGCGGGCGTCTCAAGGGCCAAGGCTGTCAGGGCTCTCAAGTCTGCCAATGGAGACATTGTCACTGCCATTATGGAGGTCACAACTTAAGAGTATGCCGACATTTTTGGAACTAGTTGAACCATTTCTCTTTGAGCGTTTTTCTTGAGTGTTATTATTATCTTGGAACCGGATAAGTATCTCATGTTTGCTTGCATCTCTGATAAGGTCGTTTGGACATGATCCTGCCTGCGGCTAAGTTGGTACAGTGTTTTTTTACCACGGACTTGTCAGTGGTGGCAATTTTCTGGCATGTTTTTCACCTTTGACTAAAATATTATCAGATTTAATTTGAATAAACCCCCTTGTATTCTTTGTAACGGATAAAAATAAATGGGACTATAACTGTGAAGCAGTAAGAAAACGAAGAAGCTGAAGTAACAACGGTTTGATAGCGTCCGCGGGGTTTGGCTTGCCGGCAGCGAACCAAATTATAGTATTATTTTTGCCGATCCTCCACCTCATTTCTCGGGGAAAGAAATCCCTTGCAAAGCAAACAACACAAATCGTCAATAGCAAGAAATCTCTTGCAAGCAAACAACAAAATCAATCTCATGTAGTTGTACGTGCACAATGTCAATCACATCATATTTTTCTCAATCACATCATATTTTCTTACCTTTTTCTATGGATTCTCTCCTCACAACATATCTCAATCCTAAGAGCATCTACAATCGCATATGACAAATATGGGAGCTCCTATAGGGCGCCTTATGCGCCCGTTGACGATTCGGGCGCCCACTGCAGCACGCTAGTGGGCCGGCCCATGAAGACGGAGGTCACTGAAAAATGTATGACGCAAAAATACACCCAGAATATCACTCTCCAGTGGGCCGGCCCATGAAGACGGAGGTCACTGAAAAATGTATGACGCAAAAATACACCCAGAATATCACTCTCGCGAGGATTCGAACCCGCGCCAACAAGCGGCAGAACACGGCAGCCTAACCACAAGACCAACTATGCCCAAATAAAATATTACAACGCGAAACTTTCAAGAACTAAACTCTATCCACGCTATAGAGAAAACTGTGATTTCTTTTGAAAAAATAACTGAACAAAATTTGAATTTCCACAGATTTCAGAAAATGTCACGAAATAGAAAAAAGTTCATGTATTAAAAAATGTCATAGTTTTTCAAAATTGTTCACAAATTTGAAAAATAGTTCATAGATTTTGAAAAAAAAGTTCACCGACTTTGCAAAAAGTTCATTGATTTTTGAAAAAGTTCACAAACTTTTAAAAAGTTGACTAATTTTGAAAAAGTTCATTGAACTTGAAAAAAGGTTCATTGAATTCAAAAAAGTTCATCGATTTTGAAAAAAGTTCATCGAAGTTGTAAAAAGTTCATCAAATTTAAGAAAAACGTTCATCGAATTTGAAAAAAGTTCATCGAATCTAAAAACTGTTCATCGAATATAAAAAAGTTCATCGAATTTGAGAAAACGTGCATCGAATTTGAAAAAAGTTCATCGATTCTGAAAAAAGTTCATCGAATCTGAAAAAAGTTCATGAAATTTGAGAAAAAGTTCATCGAATCTGAGAAAAAATCCGTCGATTCTCAAAAAAAGTTCATCAAATTTGGAAAAAGTTCATCGATCTTTGAAGAAAACTTTTAGTTTTGAATAAAAAACCACAAATTTGAGGAAAGTATTCACGCAATTAGGAAAAAGAAAAAAAAGGAGCAAAACCATTCCAATAAAAAAAGAAAAAGAAAAAACTGTTCCAAAAAACAAAAAATAAAAAATAAAAAATGCAAAACAAAAACCATTCCAGAAAAAAAAGAAAAAAAAGAAAGATTATATAAGAAGAGAAAGGCTATATGTAAACACGTCAAGTAGGTGTGGCTGGTTGGTTGTGACAACGAACTAAGAGCAAGGAAATCGCCAGTTCAAGTCATCGAACCGCTGTTTTTTTGCGTCTGTAACAGAAAAAAAAGTAACATGGGCCGGCCCAGTGTGGTAAAAGGGGTGTGCGCCCTGTACCGGTAAGCCTAAAACGGGCGCCGTCTAGGAAATGAAGACAAATATGGCTCCTCATACGTCAAACGCGTTTGCAGAGAGGGCCGGGTCACCCCTCTTTTTGTGTCCCGTGCAACCAAGTACCTCAATCCATACTACACATGCAACACATAAGCTACGTAGTACTACGTAGATAAATATAGCCTGCTCCTACTCGTCATCGGAGATGTAGCCGACCTCCATGCCGACAGTGCCGGACGGACCCTCTTCCTGGTGGATGGCCGCCTCCCGCAGCTCCGACTCCCCTTCGGACTACATGTATGTGAAGAGAGCGCCCACCTCCGTTCGTGCCTCGCAGAGGTAGCAGCGGAAGGTGGCCTGCTACTCCGTCGCCCCCTCCGCTTAGGTGACCTCAAACTCGCCCATCGCGTCGGCCATGTTAAATCCGGCAGCAGGAGGCGCCGGATGTCACGCCCAATATGCGACCCTGTCCGAGAGTGACTCGAAGGTCCCACCAAGGATAGACCCGCATATTGGAAACACTTTTGCAAGGTGGATATCATTACATCATACCATTACATAATAGTTGGGGATACATACATAAGGGACAAATGCCCAAGAATACATCAACATACATGAGAACAACATCCGACTACGGATGAAACATAAACAGAAACTCAATCAATACCCACCCTGCTAGCCCAGGCTGCCGACCAGGAACCTAACCCAAGATCGATGATGAAGAAGAAGAACTCCAACACAAGTAAACATCGCTCTCACGTCATGATCGTCACATAACATGTACCTGCAACTGTTGTTGTAGTAATCTATGAGCCACGAGGACTCAGCAATCCAATTACCATGGGTATCAAGACTAGCAAAGCTTAATGGGTAAGGAAAGGGTAAAGTGGTGAGGTTGCAGCAGCGACTAAGCATGTATGATGTCTAACTTACGAAACAAGAGCGAGAAGAGGAGCTTAACAAGCGGTCGTCATCTAGTAATGATCAAGAAGTGATTCTGAACTCCTACTTACGTCAAACATAACCCAAAAACCGTGTTCTCCTCTCGAACAACCCCGAAAAGAGACAATCACGGTTAGGCACGCGGTTGGTGTATTTTAGAAGAGTTTACTTCAAGTTTACTACAACCGGATATTAACAAATTCCCATCTGCCACATAACCGCGGGCACGGCTTCCGAAAGTTCAAACCCTGCAGGGGTGTCCCAACTTAGCCCATTATAAGCTCTCACGATCAACGAAGGATATTCCTTCTCCCGGAAAGACCCGACCAGTCTCGGGATTCCGGTTACAAGACATTTCGACAATGGTAAAACAAGTCCAGCAAGACCACCGACTGTGCCGACAAATCCCAATAGGAGATGCACATATCTCGTTCTCAGGGCACACCCGATGAGCGAAGCATACAGGTACCAACGCAACCCAAGTTGCCAAGGGACGGTCCCAAGATGAAAGTTTAGTTCGGACCAACACTTAGAGAAGCATTGGCCCGGGGGGCTAAAATAACGATGACCCTTGGGTTAATTACTCCCAAGGGAAAGGTATAGGTGGTAGGTAGGCAAATGGTAAAACCAATGTTGGGCCTTGCTGGAGGAGTCTTATTCAAGGCGAATCGTCAAGGGGTTCCTATAACACCCAACCGCGTTAGGGACGCAAAATCCGGGAACATAATACCGAGATGACGGAAACTAGGGCGGCAAGAGTGGAACAAAACACTGTGCATAAGGCCGAGCCTTCCACCCTTTACCAAGTGTATAGATGCATTAATAACATAAGAGATATTGTGATATCCCAACATAAACATAATCCAACATGGAGCAATCTTCATCTTCACCTGCAACTAGCAACGCTATAAGAGGGGCTGAGCAAATGCGGTAACATAGCCAAACAACGGTTTGCTAGGAAGGGTGACAAAGGTTAGAGGTTCATGGCAATTTGGGAGGCTTGATAAGCAAGTGGTAGGTAACGCGGCACATCAATAGCATCGAGGCAACTAGCATAGCAATGATAGTAATGAGATCCAAGGTGACGGTCATCTTGCCTGAAATCCCGCTAGGAAGAAGAACGAGTCCATGAAGAAGATGAAGCCATGAAGACGAACCAAGCATAGACGAACGAATCCTCACGATCGCAACGAAACAGGAACTATCAAGAAGAAGCACACAACATGGTAAACACACCACACATGAACAAGTCATGATGCTCAACAAAGTATGATGCATGACAAGGCTACATAAGGCTATGCATGGCAAGAGATGATGAATACAAAAACAACACATCAAAGCAATTTTAAATGAGGCCGGAAACAACATATAACAATTCAGGTAAGTCCCCATATGCAAATTTCGAAATTGGTCCAGATCTGATTAAACCTTATGTTCAAGTTGTTAAACAGCAAGTTAAGATGCACCACGATGATCTACACGAAATTCTAGTCAAGTTATATATAAAGTTCATTTAATTTGGAGCTACGGCCTAGAAGATATGAGCAAAACAAGTTAAACTTGGCATTGATGCAAAATGCATTCAAACATCAAGCCAACACTCCACAACATGGATGCAACAAGACAACATGAATCTACATGCAAAACTAAGCAAGTTTCATATAAAGCACACTCAAAACGGAGCAACGGTTCAACACGTACACATGAAACAAGTTTAAAGGACAAGCTGTCCAAAACAGCAACTAGGCATATTACAAACATCAAAACAACATGCTAAAACACCCCAACATGAAAACATATGGCATGTACATGATTTAAAGGTAAAGCATTACAAAATATGAACACTGAGCTATCTTCAGAAATCACTATAACATGCCCAAAAGGACATGTCAAGATTGCAAATAATAACAGTTTCACAGACTTAGCAGAATTTCACTAGACATGACAGAAATAACATCAGGTTGCAAAGTTTAGAGCTATCAAACAACAGGTTACATAAAGCTATCATGGCAAACTTGAGCATGGAATGCTAGTACTAAAGGCAGTAAACGAAACTTCCTTACTGAACTTATTCCAAATATTAACAGAAAAGATGGTAGCACCCATGCAAACATGGCAAATGATATGGCAGATTCAGACAGTGAAAATAACAGCACATGGCAGGAACAACCATAAGTAGGCATGTTGGTGAGCTTGTACCACTCATCACAGAGCATTACATGGCATGACAAGGTAACCAACAGTAAGAAGACATGTTCATAAATCTAATCATGGCAATAGCAAGTTTATAGGGCGCACGGATCACTAGCAAAACACATGGCAAAACTGAACTTAATGTTAAGAGGCGGACATTAACATTATTTAGCAATTTGAGAGCAAGATTACAACAAACTACTGGAGGCTATAAATGCAACCAAAGGCACGGATTGATAGAGCATAACATTTATAACAAAACATCCTTAGTGATTATCTCCAGATTATGCATATAATGACTTGTAGAAGCAGGTTAACATGGCATGACAATGTTACAACTACAGACTTGGCAGAAATGACTTTGCAAGTCACAGAAATCAGCAACACCACGGAGGCTACTTTGCAAGCTTGTAACAATCAACACATGGCATATCATGAAGAGTTAATTGCACCACAGCAAACATGGCATCTTATAGATCATAAAACATGTAGACTTTATGCTCAAAATAAAGTCACACGAAAAGATATAAAAATGACAAATGAGCAAGTTCTGTTAAACTACATCAGACAATATCACATAGCACTCTTGCAACGATGATAACGGAATCACGATGGACTCAAACAAGCATGGCACAATGGAACAAAATGAAGAGCATCTCATCATGAACATTTTGATATATCATATGCACAAAACAGATCAACATGCATGAAGTTACAACAGGTCAAACATGCATACATAATGACATGAATCAGGGACTTTGTAGAAATATTATACCCTTCGGGGACGAAGTGGGACGAGGAGATCCAAGATGAGCCGTTTGGATGGAGGGTCATGGTCGTGCTGGGTCGACGCAGAGCGGGACGAGGCAGAGCGGGATGGCGCGAGCGGCGAACGGGGGCGTCCCGTTTGGATCGACGAACGGCGCGGGGCGGGACGAACAGGTGCAGATCGACACCGGTGGAGGCAACCGGCCGGCGACGACACAAGCGCGACTCCGGCGAGCGAAGGATGTAGGGGATGGCGCAGGTGCGCGGATCCGGCACCGGGGAGGCCCGATCTGCCAGCGGACGACGCGGAGGAGGCCGGATCTGGGACGAGGGGCTCGCCGGGGACCCATTCCCGTCGACGGCGAGGTCTACCGGTGACAGGCGGAGCTACGGGCGGCGGTGCTGCCCATGGAGGAGTGCCGAGAGGTTAGGGAGAGAAAGAGAGAAGAGAGAAATGGAGAGGAGAGGGACGGGGCCCTGACCTGGCGGCGAGGCGCGCAACAACGGCGGGGCCCGGGGTCGCCGGCGGGAGGGGCGATGGCGGCGCTCCCCAGATCCAGCTCGGGATCGAGCGGGAGGAGACGCGGGCTTGCGGGACGAGGGCGGCGGCGCCGGGCGGTCGCGCTGAACTGGCGGGTCACACAGGCCCGGGCGGGCCGTCGGTGGAGGGTGCGGGGCTGGGACGCGTGGCCTGCCCCAATTGGCCACGGGAGGTTGCTGGTGGCGGCTCAGCTACTGACGGCGCGCCATGTGTCGGGACGATGGTGGATGGCGCCGAAAAACGAGGGGGAGGCGGTTGGATGTGGCTGGCGGCACGGATTTCGAGGTGGCGGCGGCGGCTGATCCGAGAGGGAAGGCTAGAGGTAGGTGGAGGGGCTAGGGATGCCAAATTTGGAAGGGGTGTGTTTATGTAGGGAAAAGGGGTTAGGGTTAGGGGGGTTGAGGCCGTTTTCGGACCGTGTGATCACGATCGGACGGCTCCGGACGCGAGGAGGGGTTAGACCGACCTAGTGGGCTGCAGGTGGACTGTGTAGAATGACTTGGACTGGGGGAAAAGAAAAGAAATGCAGGCCGACACGGTTTCCGGAGGCCGAAAACATCCGACGTTAGGCCGACTATATCGCGGCTGTATGTTTAACAGTTGGGCTATCGAACGGACTCAGAATGCGACGAAACTTGGCAGGCGGTCTACCGGTGATGTACCAAGGCCACTTGAAAAATCTCGGTCCATTTCGAGAACGTTTTTATGCCACTCACGAAACGAGGTCTGAGAGGTGCAACGGGTGCGTGTGAGAGTGAAAGGGCTCGGAACGGACAACGGAGAAAAGGGCCGGATGCAAGTTATAAAATCATGAGGATGCAATGCAGATGATGACATGGCAAAATGCAACACGCAAGCAAATGACATGGCAATGGTGACGAATAATTGGAAGACACCTGGCGCATCGAATCCGGGGCGTTACACCGGACCTGCCTCACCTTCCGTAGGATCGGAAGTATGTCTAGAGGGGAGGGGATAGACTAGTAGCAAAAATTGAAGGTCTATTTTTCTAATTTTAGTTCTTGGCGGATTTTAACTTAGCTAGCAATACAGGCACACCCTACACATGCATATCTAGAGTATAGGCAACATAAAGTAAAGACATGCATGTGCTAGTAATGTAGAGAGTAGAGTTGAAGAGGATCACAAGTGCAAGTTGACACGGTGAAGATTTTCGACCCGTGGTTCCGACAAGTGGTGCTATCATACGTCCATGTTGATGGAGTCTTCAATCCACAACGGATATAAGATCACGAAGATCTCGGTTTCTAGATTCCATGGAGGAACCGAGTCCACAAAGGGCTCATACCCACGAAGGGTCCACTAAGAGGCAACCTCACCTATTACACTATGGCAACGCCCATGAAGGACTAGCCTCACTAGGGTAGATCTTCATGAGGTAGGTCATCTCCAAACCCGCACAAGCTCATTCTCTTCTTCACAACGGGTGGAGACTTCTAAGCACACCTAGCCGATCTAGGAGGCACCACCCTCCAAAAGGTACTAGATGTTGTTGATGATGAACTCCTTGCTCTTGGGCTTGTTACAGTGCCTTCGGTGAGTCCAAATGGTCATCTCACTGAGATTGAATCAACTAGGGTTTAGGACAACACCTATATCTGGTAGATCCATGACTCCGAATGGATTTTGTTCAGTGAGTCCGAGTGGAGTACTTGGTTGATAGTGGGCCTTGTGAAAGTATATAAGGATTTTGGAGTTTGATCTTCGAGCACTTTGAGCAATGAACTCATCTTCTCAACCTCATCCCCTTTTGATCTATGTACTCAATGTGATCTTTGATCACTTAAATATAAAATGGTGAGCCTTGAGACTTGATCCAATACTTGTCCTTAATATTTTCAAGGGGTTTACTTTCATTCCCCATGTTGTACCTAAAATGAACTTTCCTGAATTATACTTTGAGCAGGCATTAGTTCAATGGTATATATGTTGAAATGAATTACCAAAACTACCCAGGGGATTAGATGCACTTTCAATCTTCTCCTTTTTGGTAATTGATGACAAAATATAGATCAAAGCTTTGACAAAAGATATAATAATGAATAACATCATTGCTTTGAGAAGTATTTGATATACAAGAACCCCCCTTAAATTTGTGCATTCTTTTGATTTGTGTTTGAATGTAAATGCACAATCTATAAGGCATATGAGGAGCACTTCTATGTCACATACAACTTGGTGGAGCACAAACATAAGATATAATACAATGAAGAATCAAAGTAAACACCAAAAACACATGTCAATGACCACAAAAGATGTGCCATAGCATAAAGAAGTAGCATATTTGAAGTCACACGAGTTTGGGTCATCACATGCGATAAATTAGTTTACATCACATAAGAATTGAATAAATTAGCAGGTGATGTAACTTAGAAAAATAAACACACTCTCTGACTCTCTCCCTCTTTGGCATCAAGATATCAAAAGAATCAAGAGATCTAGAATGGAGACGAGCGCATCTGCGGTACACGTCACTTGTATCCATTTGGCCGCGGCGGGTCACTCTTCTCTTGCATCGACGTCCTCCCTGCCTGCCAGCCTCGCTGAGCTTCCGCATCAGAGCAATTTTGGAAATCAGGAAAAACCTGAGACCCGGTTTGTCGGGTTCATGTTTTCTCAGCTGAATTCCAGGTGTTAAGTCTCACAACACGATTTTATTCACTTGAACTACCCGAACTGAAATTTCACGTAAAACTGAATGCCCACCGTGACCGTCATGTGGTTCTACGTCTGTTGGGAATATGCCCTAGAAGAAATAATATTGTAATTTATTTCCATGTTTATAATTAAGAGTTTATATTCTATGTTATAACTGGTAGAATTCTGGAATATGTGATTCGGAGGAAAAAAGCACGTGTGGAACAATAAGCGGTAAAACCGGACCTAGTCTTGCCTCTAGGACTAGCTCAAGTGTTGTATGTTGAGTATGTGATTAAGTGTAAGAATAATCCCAAAACAACATTGAGGGTATGCTGTTAGAAGAACGATCATATTGAATTGACCCAACTTGTTTGTTATACTTTGAGATGTAATCGTCACAAGTCTATTGATATAACACGGAGAGTTAATGTATGCTTTGGTTCCTTAGACCATGCGAGTATTATAGTCACTTTGTACCAGATGATATACTTTGGGTTTGCTCAAACGTCACCTATAACATGGTGATCGTAATGACAACTTGCAGGTTCATCAGAAAGTATGACAAGGGGCTAGATAGCTCAAGAGTGGGATTTGCTCCTCTGTGGTGGAGAGATATTCTTAGGGGCCTCTCGATGTGACGACATCCATTATCGTCTGACTAGACACAGGTGACTTAGTCACGGGGATGCCGGAACATGTAAAATGAGAAAGAACAAAACCTGTAACGAGGAGACTGGTATAATGAGCATGAGATTGAATCTAGCGGATACCGATGTATCTCACCTCGGGTTTTGTAAAGTACCTCGAAACAAACGGAATAGTATATGATAATCAAAGTGTCGGTACTAAAATCGACAGATCTCAGGTAGGGGGTCCCGAGCTGTGGATCTAGGAATGATGGTGAACAGGAGACAAGGTGTTGTAGGGTGGAACCCTAGATGGAGATCTTTCACTAATTGGAGGGGAATCCCACGAAGAACACAAAGAAATCACAAGAGGAACACTGAAGAACAAGCCCAAATCACACATCCACTAGACTCACATCCACACAAGATCCACAAAGGTACAAGAACAACAAAAGGAAAGATACAAAATAGAATTCATCCCAAATCCTATGAAGGGGATGAGGTCTGTTGGTGATCCTATGATGAGGATCCTTCCCTAGATGCGGTCTTGAATCCACTAGGGATCTTCCCCAATGGAGGTCTTGATCTCCATGGGAGAGGTCTCACTCTCTCAAGAGGAGGGACAAGGAGCAAAGCTCAGCTAGATCATGTGATAACCTTTGCTAACCCTAAAAAATGGTCTAGGTACGAAATAAATAGATAGGTGGAGAAGGGGGATGAAGTGGAGGCCCAAAGAGGTGGCTTTCGACCAGCTTCCTGATGGGCCCGTGCGCATGGGGGTCCCATGGGCACGGTACAAGCCCGTGCGCACGGGGTACTACATCGGCGAGGGCCCGTGCGCACGGTGTCTAGAGGCCGTGTGCACGGGGGTGCGCGTCTTCACTTCCAGTAGCTCTCTGGGTGGCCCGTGCGCATGGGTACTTGGAGGCCCATGGGCACGGGGTCATCTGGGACATGCTGTTTTGGTCTTGGTGCACTCCACCGGTGTGGCCTTGGGTCCTTCTCCTTGGCCTCTGGGATGCTCCCTAGCTACTTGGTGGCGGTCGTCCTCATACCTAATGATGCACAATGTTCCATGGTGAGGTAGAAACCAAATCCAATGGATATTCATGTCAATCTTGAAGAGGAGCGGGTTCACTTTAAGTTCGGTAGGTTCACTTGGGGCTTGAGGTGCTAAGAAGGTGTACATGGAGATGACCGTAGGATGCTCATGTCGCCCCGTTGGGGAAGATCCGACCTCGGATCATAAATCAGACGCCATGTACACGGTAGGCATGGATGGACGAAGTGTATGTGGTGGCGCGATCAAAGCACTCCAAGATGTCTCGTCGCTTCATGAGGTTCCCTAAGATGATGGTGTCGTGCAACATGTATACCTTCTCATGACCAAGAAAGCTCATGACGGTGCGGCCTTGTGAGTCCTTGAAAATGAAAGAACATGACAAACACTTGGAAAAACCAATGAGGTTAGCATGAATGTGAAACCTATCATTTAGGTGGTGCGGTACCCAACAAGTGTTTTCATCATGCTTATCATATGAAAGTACAAGGGTGTATGGCATGGTATGTAGGCATAAGATGCGAGAACAAACAAATGCGTTAAGCACAATCAAACATGCATGCTTCACAAGTAAGATGTCCAAGTCTCCAAGATCAATCATTATAGAATTTGTTGCACTCACTACAAGAGAATATGAGAGATGCAACTAATGGAGATATGGAACAATGAGCAATACAAATCATGCGAGAGGCATCAACATATATGTCATCAACCCAATGAAACGAGCAAGAATGGATCGTGGGTGATGCAACAAAGCAAGTCATCATATGAATCAAGTCATGCAAGCTAGTAGTGCGAAGATGCAACATACTAGAGGTGATCATGGTCATCATGTCATGTGTGCAAATAGTTGGCATATGCAATGCACATGACATATTGCAAGCATGAAAACAAGATGTGAGCAAAGTATGCGCAATATCATGAGGCACATATAGAACATGGCAATAGCAACAAGAATCTCCACCAAGCATGCAAATATACATAGTAGTAGAATGGTGAATCATATGTGAGTGCAAGCAAGGGTCACAATTGCATGGCAAAATCATGCAAAGAGTCATATCATGCAAAGTGAACACGGTAAGGTGGGCATGAGGAGATAAGTGGTATATAACCCATCGCTATGTGAGAGCCAAGTAAAAGTGATGCGCGAAGTCCTTGCGCGAATGGAATGGTGGAAACTATAATCCACGGGATCCGAAATCATCGTTCCTCTTAAGAGTTCGTTTTGTCAACCCATGGGGTTGTGAAGTTGACAAGTATTCATGAGTACCTACACAAAACAAAGACAAAGGAAAAATTGTGTGCGCGTGGTATATGTACACATCATCCATTATGATGCAGACGTGCATGTGCTGGTTAGCACAAAATATACAATGGTCAAATAAATGAGTTGCATGATATAGAACCATGTCATCCATCATGAAAGTTTGTGGTTATGTATAACATAATGGGGACTCATATTGTGTAATGCATCATGATAAGTATGTAGATCATTGTCATGGATGGTATGCATATGGTGCACACAAGGGATGGAATCATGCGATACACAATAATTTCCATGGCATGGTATATGGGATGAATTGCACACATTTTGCAAAGGTAGCATAGCAATATCATCGCAAGAGAAGCAAAATCCAATAACCATCATCTTGTCATCTATGCCATAAGTGCAAATGGGATTTATTTTAATGAGGCATGCATAGTTACTATGTTGAGATTGTAATGATGCAATACGGGAGATCTCAATCATAGCATATGACAAGTTTAAGGGATTGTCAAACATGATGTGACCGATAGAATTTTCACATGATATCCTATGGAGCATAGCATCACAACTAGGCAATTCGACATGCTCGTCATCATATTCATCATAAATAGGTGGCACATCTAATCATGTAGAAAAGTATGTGGTGAATCCATAAGGTGATCATCATCATGCAAGCAATCGATGTGAAGATAGTCCACTAGTGGGACAAGCGAAAGGACCATCACCTATGTTACCTTTGGAGCTCCACTCATGGGGTGTAGGTGAGGTGTTGAAGATCCATGCCTGGTGAACATTGTTTTCTTGATGGAACCATGTGGGGGTGCATCATCGTCCACTATGGCCATCTTCGTTCCCCATTGGAGGTATGGACTCGTCGAGGATAGGCATGTCATGATGTTGGAGAACTAGCACCAAAGAAGAAAACACACTCGGAGTAGAGGTTAAGTCATTAGAAATCATAGTGGCCTCATGTGCTGTCTCAACTAGCTCCCTCACTAAGTGTTGTGGCTCACTCACTCCTGGTAAGATGCTCTCACTCATATGGTTGGTGGAGTTACTCAAATGGCTCTCAACCTCACATAGGATGTGTGGCATGCTTGCAAGTGTGAGGCTAGTGGTGGTCACACTCATCCTCTCATAGTAAATGCACTCAATGTCATATATGGTGGAGTCACTCATCTCACTCATGGTGTGATGACTCTCCTCACATGAAAATCGGGGCATCTTGTCATATGTGGGTATCGGAGAGATCTAGGTGCAAATGTCTCCATGCTCAACTCCTACCGCCTACTTGGTTGAAGGGATAGTCCCATGCTCAACCTCCTCATCCATAATGCCTCCAAAGATGAATGCCGTAGGGTGTGGCAAATCACCGCTCTCCTCTGAGACCAATGATAAGGTCTCATGTGCAGTGTTGTAGCTTGACTAAGAGTAAGAGTCCCAATGGGGTGCCATCTTCATGTTGTTGGAGAGGTTTTTGCTCATTGCCGTGGTCAAAGGGGATGGCCCTTGCTCGACCGTCTTATCACCGTCTTGTATGAGGCCCATATGATGTGGCATCTCATAGCTCGTCTCCATGACTGAAGGGAATTTCCCATGCTCAGTCGTCTTCTTTGAGGGGCTTTCGGAGATGGAAAAGTCGCCCTCGCTGGTAGGTGTCTCCTTGGACTTGATGATGTCGAAGTAGGCGTACTCGTGGGAAGTAGGCGAAGGTGCCGTACATTCGAAGGCGAAGATGCCTTGAGAACACTTGGCAAAGATGCCGAAGTGGTGGTGGTAACCAAAGCTTCCTCTTGGTGGTGACGTTGTCGTGCTTGAACTTGTAGTCGATGTCACTCTTCGTCTTCATGCACATGTGTCTTACGGTTGTCTTGGCAGTCGTCTCGAAGATGAGGATGGTGCCGCGTGGTACTTGCATCGTGTGGATGCTTCGAAGGTGTATGACTTGAGCGTCTCCACCGTGAAGATGAGGAAGGGGAAGAAGACTTGTAGTTGGCCAACACGCGTCACGTGTCATCCATGTGCGCGTCCAAGTTGTCATCGAGGTAGTCCCTTTTCCTTGCTTTGGAGTGTCGTATGTCGATGGTGAGTCGCTCGATGCAGTCAAAGACCGAAGATGATGTGATTTGCCTATCCATCACAAGACTCGAGTAGAGGTGAGTAGGAAATGAGGTAAACAATACCAAGATACCGTTTCCCAAAGTTGAGGATGTATCCCGTGTCACTCAATGTGATATGAGAGAATAGTGGAATTGGTACCGAACTTGTTCACTCACACCTACAAATTAAAGCTTATCGAGTGGCTTGGTTAGGGCAAGTGACACAAAAGTCAAGAAAATATTAGTCCAAGATGTCCAAAATGTTGAGGGAGATTCAAAAAATTGCAATATAAAGCAAATAGATCAAAGCTATGGTAACACAAGAAACACACATGCGCATAGATAGATGGGATCCACGCAACCAAGGAATGAGAACATAATGTGTTGCCATGGAAAAAGATCTTGTTGCACGAATGCTAGAGAGACACTAGCGTGATTTCTCAAATGGGCAAGATACATTTGTGCACCAACCTATGAGAGTAAATGTGTCATCTTCAATCCCAAGTATGCTATGTATGTATGCTCCAAGTGTATGTGAGGGAGTCCTGGACTAGGCGGTCCTCGGGCGTCCAGGCTATGTGATATGGGAAGGATTGATGGGCCGTGAAGATACAAGATCGAGGACCTTCCCCCGTGTCCGGATGGGACTCTCCTTTGCGTGCGTGGCAAGCTTGACGCCCGAATGTGTAGTTTCCTTCTTCTGTAAACCGACCTTGTGCAACCCTAGCCCGCCTCCAGTGTCTATATAAACCGAAGGGTTTAGTCTGTAGAAAAAGGAGAATTCATACAAGCTAGACATCTAGGGTTTAGTCATTACGATCTCGAGGTAGATCAACTCTTGTAACGCCTATACTCATCATAGTAAATCAAGCAGGAAGTAGGGTATTACCTCCGTTAAGAGGGCCCGAACCTGGGTAAACATCGTGTCCCCCGCCTCCTATTACCTTCGATCCACGGACGCACAGATCGGGACCCCCTACCCGAGATCGGCCGGTTTTGACGCCGACATTGGTGCTTTCATTGAGAGTTCCTCCGTTTTGTCGACAGAAGGATCGATGGCTCGCCTTGTCGCCAATGACAAATTCACCTCTGGAAGGGCCCTAGTTCCTGGGCAGATCCTCCAGATCGATAATTTCACCATAGGCGCCCGCCCAGCCATTAAGCCCAAGGCGGTCTCCCGGATTGCCAAAAATCATCTCCGCATCAACCCCAAAAGCGTCGAGAAGATGGATCCGACAGATATCTCGTCTTTAAACGAATTGCTAGATCGCATCGCCGACCTGGGGATCGCAACGGATTACAATCTGATTGGTCTTAAACCCGATCAAAGGGAAATCAGGTCCCCACCGGTCACCCACCTGGTGACTGTCGTGGAAGAGCAAGTCGAGGATACTGCTCCTCCTATGCTAAAAACAAACTATGTTCGGATCTCCGAGCCCCATGAGCCGGACACTCATCTTCGAGAAGAGATCATCTACCCCCCAAGCATGGAATCAGGCGTTGAAACTAAAAACCTCCAGGACACTCCGGATCCTGGGCCAACGACCTTAGAAAATTTTCAAAATCCGGATTCCGCGGCGGGTCAAGGCTAGGATTTAAGCCCACACACCCACCACAATCAATACTCTCCAAGCAATTCCAGTACCCCGGACATATGCGACTTAATGTACATACGACAGCAACCCCATGAAACAGTCCACCACTTTTGGGCTAGATTCCTACTTGTTAAAAACAAGATTAAAGATTGCTGCGACGACGATGCTGTATCAGTCTTTTGCCGCAACTGTACGGACGAGGGGATCCTCAATGCCCTCAATCCACGCCGCATACTGCACTTTGCAGATTTGGCACATATAGTACAGAAGTACTATGCAATGGGCTTGGAAAGCCCAGGCAGCTCGGTGGGAACCACTGGCCTTTAATCCACCCACCGGCCAGGCAAAAAGGATGCACCCTTACGGGGCACCTTATTATTACTTCACGGAAAGGAAAATTAAACCCTTACCGGGACACATAACTGTCCTCGATGAATGGCTCGACAAACCCTATTAGATACACGCGATGCCAAATTCCGAACCAACTCGTAGCCTTCGGGCATGTTTGGATACTCTGGCAGGTGGCTAAAAGCGGTGAGGCCATCCTCACCAACACTACCCCGGTAAGGTACTCCCCCGAGGATAACTATCTCAACGTGTTTCCGGTCTTCGAGACCTTTTCTTCAAACAATCGGCGTAAAAGGGCGCTCCGCGACCTTGCTGAAGTCAATAACGTAGCCGCAATAAATCCTTGGAACTATATGGCGATAACCTTCAACGCTAATGATGAACCAAGGGCCCGATCAGTCCGAGCACCAGCCGCTTTGGTTCTAAACCCAATTGTAGACGGCTTTCGCCTCACTAAAGTGCTCATGGACGGCGACAGCAGACCGAACCTCATCTACGAAGACACGCTCGATAAAATGCAAATAGACAAGAGCTGCATCAAGCAGAGCAGTACAAAGGTATCATCCCCAGCCGAGAAGCACAGCGTTCGGGAAAGATAAAACCTGATGTGGTATTTGGCACGCTGGAGAACTACGGGTCCGAAGAATTAATCTTCCAGGTGGCACCTTTCAACAGCGGATATCATGCCCTATTAGGGCGAGATGCGTTCACATGCTTTCAAGCCATACCCCATTACGGGTACATGAAGCTCAAAATGCCCGGGACCAACGGTTTTATCACTATCGCGAGTGATCCGTACATAACACTCCGCACCGAAAACAAAACCGCATCCCTGGCCCTCGAGGCACTATCCGAAGCTCTTGCGGCCGAGGAGCTCACCGCTCTGCGTTCCACAGTGGATAGAGACGACGTAATTCTTGATAAAATGTCAGGACCCCGATTCTAAGTCACACCGATCTAGCCTGTAACACCTCATATCAATTTGCGGCCTCACGCACGGTATTCCCACGGGTGTCGCCTTACCATGGCCCGGGACCGTTTGCGCCTTTTGGCTCACGATATGATAGTGTCACTAGCATCCATATGACAGAGAACCCGGGCCGACATGACTAGTCGTGGAACCCAAAGCGGCACTAACCCATGGGGACAGTGCATACATGAATCAACTTCGAGCATGTCGGTCCGCCAGCTGTGAATCCGGGATGTAGCACTGGCTAACAGGACTCCGGGAACCCGGCTGTAGAAAGCTAGGCAGGGCTCCGGATGTCACCGCATGACATTTCCCGAAGGGACAGACACATGAACGGCGAAGTGAAACACATGCCGGCCAAGCGCCCCGAGCAAAGAGTCTTGGGCTAGCAGGACTCCGTGAACCGGGCTGTAGCAGACTACTATGGCTCAAGGAAGCGCAAGACTACATTTCCCCATAAGAGAGGCTACCAAGGATAAACAACTAGGTTGTCAGATCCCACACATACCAAGCATTTCAATCATACACACAATATGCTCAATATGTGCAAATACAACATGGCATCACAACAAGACTCTACGACTCAAAGTATGTATTCATTAGGCTCCGAGGAGCGAGATATTACAAACATGGGTCTCATGACCCAACATTCAGAGCATACAAATCAAAGCACATGCGGAAGCTTAACATGTCTGAGTACATACATCTACAAATGAAAAAGGCTGAGAAGCCTGACTATCTACCATATCCTGCCAAGGGCACATGATCATAGCTGAGGTAACAAGCTAAACGTCGAAGTCCACGCGGAACTACTAGCGAGACTGACGTCTGTGTGCAAAACATAAAATAAGCAAACGTGAGTACAACTGTACCCAGCAAGACTTACATCAGAACTAACTACATATGCATCGGTATCAATAAAGGGGGGTGGTGGAGTTTAACTGCAACAAGCCAGCTTTGACTCGGTGGCTATCCTGAACTACGACTGCAAGTAACTCTTTTGAGGTGGCGCACACGAGTCCACATATTCACCATATCAATACACCACTATGGATCCGCCTCCCCGCTCATTTCCACCTAGAACGCCATCCATAGCACTCATGCTTGTCTTGAAGTTTTAGAGTATCCACTTTCACTTGTCTATGAACTATGCAAGGGGTCCAAGTTTCCATATCCGAGGAATCCGGCTATTCGAATAGATAATGATAACCCCGCAGGGTGTACTTCTTCACACACGCTCGCCACTTATCGCCTCAGACACGCCACGCACTCGCAACCTTCAAGCGGAAGCCGGGCGAGGGAGTCGGCCACGACCGACTAACCACACAAGTATCTCGGCCCTGTGTTTATCGCCTATTCGGGTTCCATCCGCAAGGAGATCCGCCAGGTGTCGCCACGGCTCCAAACGATGTGTATTGTGGTTCCAAGCCCACCAAACGGGCGGCGCTTGGCATACCCGCCACGGTGCCTAGTCTGTCCCAAGCCCAATTGCATCGGTGCCACTTGGTAGACTACTAATACTACCTACAAACACCGTAAACTAGTTGCAACTCCCCGGACAGAGATCATGTTGATTAATAAGTCGAGAGGGTCGAGTTATCGGAACCCAATGTGTGGTAGTAACTGTTCATGGATCACAAACACAGAACTCAGTTCCTGAGGACGACTGCAATGAGACAACCCACCATGTACTCCTACATGGCCTCTCACCGCTACCTTTACCAAATCGTGTTCACACACTTAGCTCACACACAGTAGGACATGTTCACACACCTCCAATCCATCCCTGATGAATCAAACCTGACACAACTCTAAGCAATAGCAGGCATGACAAACAAGCATGAATGAGTAGGCACATCAGGGCTCAAAGAACTCCTACTCATGCTAGTGGGTTTCATCTATTTACTGTGGCAATGACAGGTCATGCAGAGGAAAGGGTTTCAACTACCGCAAAGATGTAACAGTTGAATCGTTGTTGTCCTAATGCGTAAAAGAGAGCAGGAGCGAGAGTGGGATTGTATCGGAATGAACAAGGGGTTTTGCTTGCACGGCACTTCTGAAGATAATATCGCTCTTCATCCATGTCTTCGAACTCATCGTCGGTACACGTCTACTGAGAGGGGACAAGCACCGACAAACAAAGAAGAAACACAATCAATGCAATGCACAATATGATGCATGGTCATGACATGGCGATATGCTGTGATTTGAGCTAATGCAACTAGCAACAGATTAAATGAAGTTGGTTTGAATACAAGATTCAAATTCAAACTCCATATGTGATTATTCAAATGCCATTTAATTGATTTGAACTAAACAGTGAACAACAGTTCTTCTAACATGCATGAAAATGGTACAGATGGATAGATTGGATTTTTCTGATCATTTTTCATATATAAATTATTTTATTTGGAGTTACGGTTGAATTTCTATGATTTTTACAAGTTTTAAACATCTCCTGGAATTTCCTGAATTAGATTTAATACAGAAATTCCTTTACTGCGTCAGCAATGTGTAAGCATGACGTCAGCAGGTCAAAGGGGCTGGTCCGGGTCAAACCTGACCAGTGGGGCCCTTTGGTCAGTGTCACATTGCTGGCTTGTGCTTATGACAGGTGGGACCGGTCAACATGCTGACGTGGCCAAGTCAATGCTGATAGGCGGGGGCCCCTGAGATAAGTACTAATCTAACAGAGAAGTTAAACTAATTAATTTAGTATTTGGGGCCCACATGTCAAAGAGAGAGGGGGGGGGGGGTTAATTAGTGCTAACAACGGGGTTCAGCCGGCGACTAATCGCCGGCGCTAAGCAGTGCACGGCGACGATCACCGGCCGGCCGTTTCCGACAGCTAGAGCTTGCGCGTGTGGGTGCGTTGGAGAGCTGCTGTTGCGGCGCTTCGAATGGTGGCAGTGGCAGGTGCTCGGGTGGGTTGTGGCGTCGGCGTCGGCAAGCAAGGCGGCGACCGGAGCTCTGCCTCGAGCGACTAGGGGGCTACGGTGCACGGTAGGGGCCGGGGTAGGTCGTGTTCTTCTCTGGGACGACCGACAACAAAGATGGCGTGCTTTCGGGCCAGGTGTTTCGTAGGTGTGGCTGCGGTGGCGACATGGCCGGCTGCGGGGAGCTCAAAACTCCGGTGACTCGGGCATCTAGCGGGTGCGTACGGGCACGGGGAGCAGGGGAGAAGAAGGTGGAGCTGACAGCGGGGTCGGAGACGGTCTCAGCAGGCTCGGGGAGGCGGAGACGGCGACTAATCGGCGGCGGCGATCCCCGGTGGCCGAGGAGGGGAACGGCGGAGCTGGCTGCATCCAGGGCTTTTGTCGCCTTCCGTCTTGGTGAGGAGGAAGAGGGGGACGAGGCGGGGCTCCTTGGCTGGCCGGCGAGGCAAGGGAAGCACGGTGGTTACGATTTAACGGTGTCGGTGACTACGACGGGCGCTCGGGCTTTGGGAGAGAGAAAGCGAGCGAGAGGGCGAGGGGAAAATGAGCGGCGTCGGCTCGATCCAGACGTCTGCGGTGAGGTCTTCCGCAAGGCCCACGCAGGCAGTGCAAGGTGAGGTGGCCGGGCGCGTGTTATGTGGCGCTAGCCACGCTGCCCTCCTCTGGGCGCGAGCTAGGAGATGACTGGCGCTGGCTAGTGGCTGGGCCTGATGGGCTGCACAGGAGCTGGGCCAGCCAGGTAGGTCCAGGTAGGTGGCCCAATGGCCTTCTCTCTCTCTTCTACTAATTGTTTCTGTTTTCTAGTTTTCTTTACTGCTTACGATTTAGTTTAGGCACTAAATCATTTAAATAAATTCTGAAAATTATCTTAGAGGTTAACTGAATTATTTCAGAGCTCCACAAATAACTTCAGAATATTTGGAACATTTAAAATATATATATAGCATTTAAATGGCTCCAATTCAATATTTTTTTGTTAATTCAAAAATCCATAAATGGCCAAGAAATATGCTCATCATTTTTGGCAGAGGCTTTCACCTTTATCAGAAATCATGAACATTTCCAAAGGGCATTTTTGGTTTATTGAAAATATTTTTAGTTGAACCTAGTTGAATTCATTAGGTGCTAGGGTTTGAACATCGCCAATTCAAATTCTGAGAAATTTAAACATGATGCAACACCAGATGCTAGCACTAAGCAGTACCAGAAGCTAGGGATGTGACAACTCACCCCCACTAAACAAGAATCTCGTCCCGAGATTCTAGCGTAGGGTAAGATGAAGGGGGGACGCAAACTAACACAATCTTCATGATCCAACTTGCACTTCTTGAAGATGTTGATTTATTGCTCCAATTGACTTTTGACGCCTTTGCTTTCGAGATCTTCATCCAGCATGATGGCGACAGAGAGAAACTCTACAGGAATTGATCTCCTCGAAGATCGAGCACTCGGTATCAACTCATGGAGTGAGACATTAGATCAACTCTTGAGCTGAGACTCAAACACATACATCGAGAGAGGTGGATAGTAATAGATGACGAGGGTTCAATTTGGTAAACACAACGCTTACGTAAGATGGTGCAAGGTTTCAGAGTAGTGAGGAATAATTGCCATGATTCCATAATGGGGCACTTTAGAGAAGGTGACTCGTAGAATTATTTCCCCAAGTGGCAAAAAGGAATTACTTTTGATACATAGACCATTGGAACTCTTTTCACCAGCCAGAGGCAATTTACGAACGATCGTTGACAGAGTTCGAGGGAACGACATACTCAGGCTAGAATGGATGATGTGGACTACCTTGTTGAAGACAACACGATGGACGATTTCTGCTTATCATCGAGGAAGGATAGGGCCCAGGTAAGTCCACCTTTGAAGATGATCCTGGATGACAAATACCGAGAAGGCAGACCATAGAAAAATGGCACAGAGGCGGGTGCAAGCTGGGAATAAAATGCAATTGTTGGGAATGTTCCAATCATCATATCTGCCTGAGATTCAGATCTGGTTGGTAACAGGATATTTCAGACAACATGTCCGAAAAGGAAAAGTTGCAACACAAATCGACGAGATGATATTGCGAGATTCTCAGGAGATGAACTACGGTAGCAAGCTCCAAAACATGAGCTGGTACTGCTACTCCATGTGAACATGCTGTCCCAGACAATCATGACCACATAGTAGTCTTGTAATGATACACTACCGAGTTCAGGCGGGGAACCATTGACAAGGATATCGAAGTCTCCACGCGTGGAAGTCCAAAGGATTAACCTTAGAACAGAGTCCGTTTTTCTTGAACAAGTCAATCAGTGGCTTGGTGTGCTAGGGATACATATAGAATGAAGGTTGCAAGTCACCAAGCCATAGAATACTTTGCACAAATGCATGACTGACTTGGGATGGTTCCAGAGGAAGCAAAAACAACCTTTCTCGAACTCACGGCGGCAACTTGCACCAAATAAACGTGAATCAGAGAAAGTCACTTCTTTCATCCAAACATATGCTTCATGAACGGAACACGAAGAAATGCTTACACAAGTTTCCAACACTAAGTTGATGTTCAACATGAGTCATGGGGGGAGACAAAATGCTGCTAATGGGCTCAACAACAACTCATCCGAATTTCCATATCACTGGACTTCCACCATCATGTGAACACGGTGATAGTATTGGTCAGACCAAAAGATGTAATGGTGTATGCTCGAGGGATCAACCACGAGTAAGACAACATTGTGAATATCGTTGGTTCTAACTTGATTCGACGATAGCCCACACTCAAATCAAGGTTTTGACAAGGCAATAGATCCAACAACTGATCACGAGGACCAATCGATGGAGATATCATCTCTCTTAAACACACACACACACACACACACAAGGATATCCCATAGAACGAACTAAGTTAGGCAAGCGTTTATCTTCCAACTCTCCAAGTTGTTGTTTAGCTTAACCAACTAGCTCAGGGTATCCAACACAGATTCTTGGAGAATGGCTGGTTTAGAGGAAAACCAACTTGATCACGAGCTCAACATAACAGTTAGGGGACAACCTGGTATTATTTCCGAGAAGATATTCGGAAAATCACGAACCACCGATATGTTATTAAGCTCGAGAACAATCTTGCTTTTCAGGGCAAGACGATATGATCAAGGAGCGAGGGATTGATTAATCCTAACTCATTGATCGAAGAGTGCACCAAAAATAAGGACTAGGTAGCACGATCAATCTTAGAATGATGATTCAGTAATCAGCACGCTAAGAATGAGGTTGTTGTCCATTTAACTACCAAACAACGGAGTTGCTAGGAGTATAGATTTCACACATCACGATTCAATTGTCGGCATTTCGGTTACGACAACACGGAACCGAGGGATGAATAATGATGGCGAGAAGTATCACTACGTCAAGAATTCACAAGAGCCGGTGCAATTCTCATGAAAATCCTGACATAAAGAGGGTAATACTCCAGGATAGAACATAACAAAAGCTAGATTGGCATTTTGATCTGCGGAACACAACTACTTGACCCAATCCTCGATATGGATGAGGTGCTGGAGTTTGTTTCTCCTAGTCATTCCGGGATAGAATGGCTTGACGGAACGCAAGAGTAAAGGCAACGATGAACGAATGCACGCATACTCTTGACTATCAATTGATAAACGAGGGTCGGATGACAACTGAAGAGGGACAACTCAAAGGAACATATATTTTTCTGAGTTGTGAATGCATAGATTAGTATGTCGAGCGAAGCTCAACATTTCTTCCGGATAACCCATGCAGAGAGGTAGGACTGGCAGAATCACAATTATGAATGGAGAACTCCTCAGAGTACTCTGATTGTGGTATTTTGGTTCAAAGAACTTCTGCCTTAAGTAGTTCATGGTATTTGGAAGAAGGATATACCACGGACCTCGAGAACTATCGCAAGGTTACTAATAACCTAAAGGTACGAAAGCAACACTAACAACATGAAGTAAGTAGGGAAATCTCGGGTTCAGAAACCCAGGAGTAGAATACCTACTACTAAGTGGCATCACGGGATGCTTTCAAGAATGACGGCCAGAATCATCATACTGGGGACACAAAAACATGGCCATATTACCAGGTGATCCTCTAAGATGCCTAGGGTCATAATACTGGTTCCAACATATATGTCAAGGCAATGAGTACCTCAACAGACGATTAGTGTGCTTATTCTGACCAAAAGGACACCGAAACAGAGGGAAAGGATTTTGCAATTGCATCAAATTATTTAGAAACCTGGGATGACTCGGACAGCATAACGGCTGTAAATGCTCAAAATAATTTGAGACATCCTGCAAAATGGTGGCATAGCTACTTGACATCACATATCAATGTTCTGAGAGCAACTAAGAATACATAGAAGTAATAGAACCGAACAGAGGCTTGAGTACATCAATCCTATAAGTCTCTATCATAGTAACTCGTCATCCTGATAGATAGATGAGAAGGCCTAGTTCTTAATCCCTGTAGAAAAGAAGAGGCTGACTCAGATCAGAAGGCATAAGGTAAAGGAGTAAAAGAGCCTTACATTCCCTTCCACAATCAATTCCCTTATATAACTAAAGCATTTCTAGACACAACTTCGACCGGTTTGGCTTGGTAATCCTACAGGCAGTCAGGCTCTGATACCAAAGCTGTCAGGACCCCAATTCTAAGTCACACCGATCTAGCCTGTAACACCTCATATCACTTTGCGGCCTCACGCACGGTATTCCCACGGGTGTCGCCTTACCATGGCCCGGGACCGTTTGCGCCTTTTGGCTCACGTATATGATAGTGTCACTAGCATCCATATGACAGAGAACCCGGGCCGACATGACTAGTCGTGAACCCAAAGCGGCACTAACCCATGGGGACAGGCATACATGAATCAACTTCGAGCATGTCGGTCAGCAGCGTGTGAATCCGGGCTGTAGCACTGGGCTAACAGGACTCCGGGAAGCCGGTCAGAAAGGTGCTAGGCAGGGCTCGGATGTCACCGCGTGACATTTCCCGAAGCGATGTACACATGAACGGCGGAAACACATGCCGGGCCAAGCGCCCCGAGCAGTAGTGCTGGGCTAGCAGGACTCCGGTGAACCGGGCTGTAGCGGACTACTATGGCTCAAGGAAGCGCAAGACTACATTTCCCATAAGAGAGGCTACCAAGGATAAACAACTTGGTTGTCGGATCCCACACATACCAAGCATTTCAATCATACACACAATATGCTCAATATGTGCAAATACAACATGGCATCACAACAAGACTCTACGACTCAAAGTATGTATTCATTAGGCTCGAGGAGCGAGATATTACAAACATGGGTCTCATGACCCAACATTCGTGAGCATACAAATCAAAGCACATGCGGAAGCTTAACATGTCCGAGTACGTACACCTACAAATGAAAAGGCCGAGAAGCTCGACTATCTACCATATCTCGCCAAGGGCACAGGATCGTAGTGAGGTAACAAGCTAAACGTCAAGTCCACGCTGAACTACTAGCGAGACCGACGTCATTCGCAAAACATAAAATAAGCAAACGTGAGTACAACTGCACCCAGCAAGACTTACATCAGAACTAACTACATATGCATCGGTATCAACAAAGGGGTGGTGGAGTTTAACTGCAGCAAGCCAGCTTTGACTCGGTGGCTATCCTGAACTACGACAGCAAGCAACTCTTTTGAGGTGGCGCACATGAGTCCACATATTCACCATACCAATACACCACTATGGGTCCGCTCCCGTCTACCTACGAGAACGCCATCCATAGCACTCACACTTATCTTGCGAAGTTTTAGAGTATCCACTTTCACTTGTCTATGAACTATGCAAGGGGTCCAAGTTTCCATATCCGAGGAATCCGGCTATTCGAATAGATAATGATAACCCTGCAGGGGTGTACTTCTTCACACACGCTCTCGCCACTTATCGCCCTATACACGTCATGTACCTCGGCAACCTTCAAGCGGAAGCCGGGCGAGGGAGTCGGCCACGACCTGACTAACCACACAAGTCTCTCGTCCAGGTTTATCGCCTATTCGGGTTCCATCCGCAAGGAGATCCGCCGGGTGTTGCTCACGGCCCCAAACGATGTCTGAGGGTTCCAAGCCCACCAAACGGGCGGCGCTTGGCATACCCGGCTACGGTGCCTAGTCTGTCCCAAGCCCACCTGTACCGGGTGCCACTTGGTAGACTACTAACACTACCTACAAACACCAGAAACTAGTTGCAACTCCTGGAAAATGATCATGTTGATTAATAAGTCGAGAGGGGTCGAGTTACCGAACCCAATGTGTGGTAGTAACTGCTCATGGATCACAAACACGTAACTCGAGTTCCTGAGGACGGTTGCAATGAGACAACCCACCATGTACTCCTACATGGCCTCTCACCGCTACCTTTACCAAATCGTGTTCACACACTTAGCTCACACACAGTAGGACATGTTTACGCACCTCCAATCCATCGCTGATGAATCAAACCTGACACAACTCTAAGCAATAGCAGGCATGACAAACAAGCATGAATGAGTAGGCACATCAGGGCTCAAACAACTCCTACTCATGCTAGTGGGTTTCATCTATTTACTGTGGCAATGGCAGGTCATGCATAGGAAAGGGGTTCAACTACCGCAGCATGTAACAGTTGAATCGTTGTTGTCCTAATGCAGTAAAAGAGAGCAGGAGCGAGAGAGTGGGATTGTATCGGAATGAACAAGGGGGTTTTGCTTGCCACTTCTGAAGATAATATAGCTCTTCATCCATGTCTTCGAACTCATCGTCGGTACACGTCTACTGAGAGGGGACAAGCACCGACAAACAAAGAAGAAACACAATCAATCCAATGCACAATATGATGCATGATCATGACATGCCGATATGCTGTGATTTGAGCTAATGCAACTAGAAACAGATTAAATGAAGTTGGTTTGAATACAAGATTCAAATTCAAACTCCATATGTGATTATTCAAATGCCATTTAATTGATTTGAACTAAACAATGAACAACAGTTGTTCTAACATGCATGAAAATGGTACAGATGGATAGATTGGATTTTTCTGATCATTTTTCATATATAAATTATTTTATTTGGAGTTACGGTTGAATTTCTATGATTTTTACAAGTTTTAAACATCTCCTGGAATTTCCTGAATTAGATTTAATACAGAAATTCCTTTATCAAGGCAAAGAATGTGTAAGCATGACGCCAGCAGGTCAAAGGGCTGGTCCGGGTCAAACCTGACCAGTGGGGCCCTTTGGTCAGTGTCACATTGTTGGCTTGTGCTTATGACAGGTGGGACCGGTCAACATTGTGACGTGGCCAAGTCAACACTGATAGGCGGGCCCCCCTGAGATTAGTACTAATCTAACAGAGAAGTTAAACTAATTAATTTAGGCGCTGGGGGCCCACATGTCAAAGAGAGAGGGGGGGGGGGTTAATTAGTGCTAACAACGGGGTTCAGCCGACGACTAATCGCCAGCGCTAAGCAGTGCACGGCGGCGATCACCGGTCGGCCGTTTCCGATAGCTAGAGCTTGCGCGGGTGGGTGCGTTGGAGAGTCATTGCGGCGCTTCGAACGGTGGCAGTGGTAGGTGCTCGGGTGGGTTGTGGCGTCAGCGGCGGCGAGCAAGGCGGCGACCGGAGCTCTGCCTCGAGCGACTAGGGGGCTACGGTGCACGGTAGGGGCCGGGGTAGGTCGTGTTCTTCTCCTGGGACGACCGACAACACCGGGCGTGCTCGATGCGAGTTTCCGTAGGTGTGGCTGCGGTGGCGACATGGCCGGCGGCGGGGAGCTCAAAACTCCGGTGACTCAGGCATCTAGCGGGTGCGTACGGGCACGGGGAGCAGGGGAGAAGAAGGTGGAGCTCATAGCGGGGTCAGAGACGGTCTCAGCAGGCTCGGGGAGGCGGAGACGGCGGCAAATCGACGGCGGCGATCCCCGGTGGCCGAGGAGGAGAACGGCGGAGCTGGCTGCATCTAGGGCTTCCGGCGCCTTCCGTCTTGGTGAGGACGAAGAGGGGGACGAGGCGGGGCTCCTTGGCGCGTCGGCGAGGCGAGGGAAGCACGGTGGCTACGACGAACGGTGTCGGTGACTACGACGGCGTTCGGCTTTGGGAGAGAGAAAGCGAGGGGAAAGTGAGTGGCGTCGGCTCGATCCAGACGTCTGCGGTGAGGTCTTCCGCGACGTCCACGCAGGCAGGCAAGCAGGAGGTGGTCGGGGCGCATGCTTGCGCTGCTTAGCCACGCTTGCCCTCCTCGGGCGCGAAGCTAGGATATGATCTGGCGCTGCTGCTGGCCGGGCCAGATGGGCTGCACAGAGCCGGGCCAGCCAGTAGGTCTGTAGGTGGCCCAAAGGGCCTTCGCCTCTCTTTTACTAATTGTTTCTGTTTTCTATTTTTCTTTACTCTGCTCGATTTAGTTTAGGCACTAAATCATTTAAATAAATTCTGAAAATTATCTTAGAGGTTAACTCAATTATTTCGTAGCTCCACAAATAACTTCAGAATATTTGGAACATTTAAAATATATATATAGCATTTAAATGGCTCCAATTCAATATTTTTGTTAATTCAAAAATCCATAAATGGCCAAGAAATATGCTCATCATTTTTGGCAGAGGTTTTCACCTTTATCAGAAATCATGAACATTTCCAAAGGGCATTTTTGGTTTATTGAAAATATTTTTAGTTGAACCTAGTTGAATTCATTATGTGCTAGGGTTTGAACATCCCCAATTCAAATTCTGAGAAATTTAAACATGATGCAACACCAGATGCTAGCACTAATCAGTACCAGAAGCTAGGGATGTGACATAAAAGGCCTAAATCCACTTCCTTCAAGCCTGCAGACGAAATAGTCAAATTCCAAGTCCACCCAACGGATCCCAATAAAACAGCAACCATTGGGGCACAGCTAGATCCGGCGGTCGATGCCGCTCTAAGAGCATTCCTGCGCGAGAATTGGGACATTTTCGCCTGGCACCCTTCGGATATGCCAGGAATCCCACGCAGATTGGCCGAACACAGCCTCAATATAATAAAGGGGTTCAACCGAGTTAAGCAAGCACTACGATGATTTTCCGAACCCAAGCGGCAAGCTATGGGGGAGGAGCTAGCTAAACTACTCGAAGCCGGGTTTATTCGAGAAATAAAACATACGGATTGGCTAACAAACCTGGTCATGGTGCCAAAGAAGGACAAATCCCGGCGCCTTTGTGTCGATTTTAAAGACCTTAATAAAGCTTTCCCTAAGGACCCCTTCCCGCTGCCCCGCATAGACCAAATCATTGATGCAACTGCAGGACACGATTCACTGTGTTTCCTCGATGCATACTCCGGATACCATCGATTAAGATGAAGGAACTGATCAGACGCAACAAAGCATTTATCACCAGTATGGTCCTTTCTCGCTTAATACTATGCCTTTCGGACTCAAGAACGCCGGGGCCACCTACCAACGCATGATTCAACCATGCCTAGAAAAACAAATTGGCAAGACGGTGGAGGCATATGTAGATGATGTAGTCATCAAAACCAAACACGTCGAATCATTGGTGGATGACTTACGTCTCACATTCGACAACCTTCGAACATATGACATATGGTTCAATCCAGAAAAATGCGTTTTCGGCGTTCCGTCCGGAAAGTTGCTCGGGTTCATCATTTCCAATAGAGGAATCGAAGCAAACCCAGCCAAAATCCGAGCCTTGTCACAGTTGGCGATACCAACAGACCTAAAACAGGTCCAAAAGTTAGCTGAGTGCGTGGCAGCCTTGAGCCGCTTTATCTCCCGATTGGGAGAAAAAGCACTGCCGCTATATCGCCTGCTTCAGCGTACCGACCACTTCGAGTGGACGGACGCGGCAACAGCTGGGTTGGAAGAAATAAAAACTCTGCTAGCAAACAACCCAATTTTTGCCGCACCTAACATCGGCGAACCTATGCTACTATATATATCAGCAACTCACCAGGTGGTGAGCACAGTGTTCGTCGTCGAACAAGAGGAAGAGGGACATAAATTCCCACTCCAAAAACCCGTATACGTATCGCCGGTTCTCATACCATGCAAATCCCGATACCCGCACTATCAAAAGATAGCATATGCATTTTTCATGGGATCTCGGAAGCTATGACACTACTTTCAAGAGTGCTCGATCACGATGGTCTCCGAGGTACCACTTAATGGTATCATAAACAATCAAGATGCCATCGGCCGCATTGCAAAATGGGCCATCAAGCTCCTACCATTTGAAATAACATACAAACCACGCCGATCAATTAAATCTCAGGTACTGGCCGACTTCGTCGCCGAGTGGACAGAAGCCGAACTCCCTAAAGAGTACGACACATACTCCAAATGGGTGATGTACTTCGACGGTTCTAAAACGTTAGCCGGATTAGGGGCGGGTGCCATCCTAACATCCCCTACAGGGGACACAATCCGTTACGCACTCCAAATCATGTACACGGACTCCAATAACGCGGCCAAATATGAGGCCCTACTGCATGGTCTCCGGATGGCTGTTTCTATGGGAATACAACGCCTCGAGGTGCGAGGGGATTCAAATTTTGCAATATCCCAAATAAACGGAGAATTCGATGCAAAAGATCCAAACATGGCAGCTTACTGCAATGCCGTGCTCAAAATATTGGCTCGGTTCGAGGGGCTTGAGTTCCATCACGTGGCCCGACATAATAACCAAGCAGCAGACATCCTTGCTCGAATGGGCGCTAAACACGACCCCGTTCTGCCTAAGACCTTTGTGGAGCGGCTTTTCAAGCCATCCGTAGTACGGCAGGACGAGAGCGGAACCACCAGTCCAACGCCGATCATATCCCCAGATGCCGAACACGATTCAGATATCATCGGGGGATCGGACATAGAACCAACTCCTTCCGCCCATGTAATTATGGCAGTAATCGCCCCATGGACCGAACCCTTCCTGGCCTACCTTAATAGGCGGGAGCTCCTTGAAGACCAGAATGAGGCTCGTTGTATCATTCGACGTTCAAAAGCCTATAAGGTTGATGAAGGAGAACTCTACAAGAAAAGTACTACCGGAGTCCTTTAAAGATGTATCTCCGAAGAAGAGGGGTGGGAGCTCTTGGCCAAAATCCATGCTGGTCTTGGCGGCCATCACGCCGTAGCTTGGGCCCTTGTAAGCAAGGCCCTCCGTACTGGTTTCTTCTGGCCTACGGCCCGAAAGCAGATGCAGAAGACCTCGTCCAACATTGTGTAGGATGCCAGCTTTTCGCCAATCAAAGCCACATGCCGCCTACCGCCCTACGAACGATCCCCATTACTTGGCCTTTTGCGGTTTGGGGGCTTGACATGGTCGGACCCCTTAAAGGGGGAAGCCATAAGAAGAAGTACCTGTTGGTCATGGTAGATAAATTCACTAAGTGGATAGAAGCCAAACCAGTTAGAACGGCTGAAGCCCGACCGATGATAGATTTCATACCCGGTGTTGTACATCGTTATGGTGTCCCACACAACTTCATCACCGACAACAGCTCTAACTTTACAGTCGAGGAGGTAAAATTTGGTGTGCTAATCTGGGCATCAAGCTTGATTATGCCTCCGTATATCATCCTCAAACAAACGTTCAAGTCGAGCGGGCCAATGGCCTGATAATGAGTGGCATTAAACCCAGACTAGTGCGATCCCTAAAAGAGTCAGATAAACACTGGGTTGAGGAGCTCGACTCTGTACTCTGGGGGCTGCGGACCACACCCAGTCGCACGGCCGGATACACACCATTCGTCATGGTGTACGGCGTAGAGGCTGTCTTGCTCTGCGATATTATTCATGACTCACCTCAAGTGCACATGTACGAATAGAGAGAGGCCGAACTCGATCGGCAAGATGACTTAGATAGCCTGGAGGAGGAGCGCCATGTCGCAAAAGCTCGTTCCGCATTCTACCAACAACAAGCTCGAAGATACCAAAGCAGAGAAGTGCGAGCCAAGACTTATAATGTTGGTGAACTCGTTCTACGCCTACCAGAGAAGAAAAAGGACAAGCTAAAGCCCAAATGGGAGGGTCCCTTCATTATAGATGAAGTTCTCACTGGAGGAGCCTATCCCCTTCATAATGCATCAGACAATCGCTTAGAGCCGAACCCACGGAACACTGCCAGACTCCGAAGATTCTACGCCTAAGTCCGGACACATTGTTCGTTACTTTTTTTTCTCTTTTTTATCTTTCTTCTTTTCATTTGTTTTACGATTTCTAGCATGTGTTCAGGTAAGCCACATACTTGCGGGGTGTACATCTTTATATGTACACACCCCACTATAACCGGGGGCTTCTTTTCACAGAAGCTTATTATTATCATTCCTTTTCGAGCATCAAGCTCACCGTATACATGTGTCGTCTTCTCATATATGTCTTTCCTTCATATGCACCTTTATGACTTAAGTTTTTGCCAAGCTGGGTTGCGTGGCTCCTGTGCTTATGCCCTAAGTTCCCGCTTGTTCGGCTAGGGCATAAAGGGAGCACCTCTGCGATTGTTACATCCGGATTATCCGGACGTGTACCTCAGATGGGTGAAGCCGAAAGATAGCGTTCTTAAGGGAATAATAGGTCGGCGGACAAAAGATGAACTGCCTCCGTTGCAATACAAGCCCCCAAAATATAATGTGTACTATGATTTTTAGCATCACAGCTTAGGCATGCACAAAAACGCATGCTGGCCCAAGGAGAGGAACCCTTAACGGAACTATTCTCTCTGGAAGATGTTTCTTACAATCAAATGTAATATAACATAACTCCCCGAATACAACTTGTCTGTTCAAGCAACTATGACCAGATCGCCTGGTTTCCGAACATACTTCGGTGTTTACCAACTGTATAGTATTCGAAAACACTCCAAACCTTGGGTTTCGGAGGTTAAAGTGGAGGGTCTGCCATGACAATCGTTTTATAATTCGGCTGGAGATACGTTTGCCAATGAAAGTACATTACTACTTGGACTCAAAAACTTTTTCCTCCTCTAGACCATCTAATAGGTTGTCTAATTTACAATCCTGTTGTGAAAACTTGGCGGCTATCTTTACTTGGTCATACACCAAACTAACAGGGATTTCCTGTCCATCTGGTCCCCGAGGCCCGACCCAGGCCATATGATTCAGATCAAGTCTGGTGTACCGCGTTTTCACCATGGCCCAGGCCTCTCGTGCGCCTTCTCGGCAAGATGATATCTGAATAAATTCACAAGCTCCTCCATAATTCCTGGAGGAGAATCGACTGGCCATAAAGCTTTCATAATGTTCCTCATTGCCTTCCAGGCTCGCTCATGCACTTTGGACAGCTCTTGTAGCAGATCGCCTTGAAATACGGACACCCTACTTCGGGCCGCCCAGTCAGCACACCTACAGAAACAAACTTGTTAAACTTCCCATTAGGGGATTGTACAAAAGTGAGGTTAAAAAACATACTGAATGTGCCGCCTTTCAGCTTTCTATTCTCTTTCAAGGCATCCGCCAGTTGGGCTCGGATGTCCTTCAGCTCTTCGCTTGCTTGGTATAGGCATCCCGAAGCTTGTTCTTCTCATCCCTGGTCCGTGTTAGTATACAATGCCAGCGGCTTCTTGCCTTTCGGCATGCTGTTTATCCGCCTGCGCGGCCCTTAGTTTCTCTTCCATCTGATCCGACGATCCTGTCACTGTAAACACAATGGTGCTTATGTTAAAACACGCTGAGCGCAAAATCGTATTTTTCGGACAGTAGTTGACATTACCAGCCGGTGCCTTCTTGGATTTCTCCAGTTCGGCAGTGACATCAGTTAGCTGGTGAGGGAGTCCTGGACTAAGGGGTCCTCGGGCATCCGGCCTGTTGGACATGGGCCGGACTAATGGGCTGTGAAGATACAAGACCGAAGACTCTCTCCCGTGTCCGGATGGGACTCTCCTTGGCGTGTAAGGCCAGCTTGGCGACCAAATATGAAGATTCCTTTCTCTGTAACCGAAATGTACGATCCTAGTCCCCTCTGGTGTCTATATAAACTGGAGGTGTCAGTGGGAAACGACACCTATGGGATCACAAGAATCCCTACTACGGTTGTCGGGGCGCAGGGTTGTGAGAAGAGTAGGATTAGCAGTCAGCACAAGGATCGTTTACCCAGGTTCGGGCCGCGAGAATGCGTAAAACCCTAGTCCTGCTTTGGTGGATGTATTGAGTGTTCTTGAGCCCTTCGACTAGCTACGGTGGCTATGTAGTTCCAAAGAGCCGAATCCTCCTCCAGTATGCCAAGGGCCTCCTTTTATAGTCGAAAGGGGCTGCCACAGTGGCACACACGAGGTGGAAAGGTGTACATGCTACGAGCTTATCGCCCGTATTACTGGACCAAGTGCATTTAATGCGCAGCTTAGGTGTCCCCTTGCTTTATTGGGGACGGGAACGAGGCCCGTTCCGTCCGTCGCCGCCCCTCCTTGCTTTGACACGCGCCCTGGCCAGTGGTGTATGTGACGCAATGTAGGCAGGCAGGCAGCTGAGGTGGCGCGACATTAGGGACTTCACGAAGGTCCTCATACCACCACGCAGGCACCTGCTGAGTTGTCCTGGAAGCTGCATGTTGCCACGCAGGTGCCTGCCTAGCTGGTTGGGCTGGCAGCTGCATTTGAAGCGGCGGTGGAGACTCGGTTGATGCGGGCCTGGCAGTGGCCCTATTGATGTCTTCGGCAAGGGCCTTGCCGGGGGCCCGGCGAGGGTCTTGCCGTGGCGCGCAGTCGTCCCCGGCAAGGATCTTGCCGGGGTATTCTAGTTTTCCTCGACAAGGATCCCACCGAGGGTCGCCGTCTTCTGGTCCTCCTTTATCTCATACATCTATGGTCTTGACAAAGATCTGCATGCCACCACAGAGGTGCCTCCCGAGCCCTGGTCCAACCGTAGTCTGTTGGTTTGGAAACTGTGGGCTCAAGGGCGGCTCGCTCTGTTGGTGTTTGGGCTTGCCGCCCCGGCAAGGGTCTTGCCGGGGCTGCCCCCGGCAAGGGTCTTGCCGGGGGAACCTGCTCCGCCCCTCTGCTTCTTTGTGTTCTTGGCCTTGGCGTTGTCTTGGGCATCTTGTGCTTCGGCTTCTCTCCGGTTCCTTCCCCTGCTCTGCTTGGTGCGACCGTGGGCACGGCTCCGACTGTCTGTGCACAGGTGAAGGGGTACAAAGGTGCACCCCTACTTTTGTACACCGATAGGTGCCCCCGGGCCTGGGCCACACATAAGCACGACACGTTGTTGGGCCAGGCCCAAAACGATGCGCGGGCAGGAGGGGCGGATTTTACCGCGGTAATTTTCCGTCCGCTGCGCTTCCCCACGACCCGCGTTGAACGCTTGACGTGGGGGGGGGGGAGGGGTGGGGGCGTGTGACGTGGGCAGCATGCGTGGGGCGGTTCCGGCTCGCATGCGTCACATCACAGTTAATGGGGAAGGAGGCGGCCCGCGGCTTCCCAGTAAAAAGGAATAACTGCGGGCGCGCTGCTCACTTTACCCCTTCCGTGCCTTCTTCCAATCTCAGAGCCGCCCCCCTTTCTGCTTCCTCCCTAAGCTTCGCTCTTGCTCGCCGTTGTTGTGTCCCCGTTGCCATCTGTCTCTTGCCCCCCTAGCCGCCATGGAGCCCAAATCCACCAAGGGCAAGGCCAAGGACGCCGGAGCATCGAAGCCGCCGGAGAGTGTGCTGGCGGCGCAGCGGACGCAACTCGCCTACTTCCCCTCGACCGTCGACGTGTTCGAGCTCCGGGAGGCCTTCAACCCCTATGGGGGGTGAAGACGGGGCATCCAGCCACACGCGTCATCCCCGCCAACTGCGCCGAGGCCGCCTCAAATCGGTATCCTTTCTTCGTCGACTACTTCTCCTGCGGGCTTTGTCCCCCTTCTCTGATTTCTTCAACGATGTCATGCACACCTACGGCTTCCACCTTTTGGATTTTACTCCAAATGCCGTGGCGTGCATGGCTCTTTTCGCGCACCTCTGCGAAGGCTTCACCGGGGTGCACCCCAACATGGCGCTCTTCCGCCACTACTTCTCCACTCGGATCCAACCGGGGGGCGGCATGTTCGGCTGCGTCACTTGGATCCCACGGTCCAAGGGGACATACCCGGAGGGCGCCATGAAGGAGAGGTGGGAAGAATGCGGGGCCGGTGGTGCTGGCCCGAAGAGAAGGACCCACCGGCATTCTGTGGGGTTCGCCAGGCGCCGTCGGTCCGCAGGAGCGACTAGAGCGACGTCGACGCCAACTACGAGAAGCTTACGATCGGCACCACAAGGATCCTTCGGCTTACTGAGGCCGGGCTCACCCTCGAGATGATCGGGGCGGATTTCATCCGCCGCCGAATCGCTCCACTGCACAACAAGGGGAGGCCGGCCTGGCTCTTCACGAACGCTGCCGACATCATGAGGCTTCGCCCCGGCCTCGATCATAACTTCACGGTGATGGGGCACGCCCACTTTTGCCAGCGACTCTTCTAGCTCGACGTGAACCATGACGACGAGGTCGAGTGGACCGGCAAGGCCGCGAGGGCCACCGCGAAGGCCGGCATGGTCACCAAGGGGCCCTTGTTCAAGTTGCCTGCAGGAGTGGTCCCACTGAGCAACAACTCGCGCCGGACCGACATTATCGCCATGATGCCGGACTTCAACGCGCATGGCCTTGACCCGAGCTGGGTCGAGCCGGAGGACATCCAAGTGCAGGAGTTCTTCGACACCTTGCACGAGGGGTACGTCACCGCCTAGCCACGGCTTGTCCAGGACACCACTCAGGCGGAGCTGGACTACATCGCCGCTAGGGCGATGGAGGCGAAGCTTGCCAAGGAGGCCGGCAGCGCTGGTGGCATGGAGGGCAAGGACGCGACGACCGCGGAGGAGGAGGAGCTCGCCAGGTGGGCGGAGGCCGCTGGGGAGGCCAGCAGCGCCGGCATCGGGGCTCCTCTTGTTGAAGATGCGGCCGACGAGTCGTCAGAGGAGGAGGCTGAGGCTGTTGACCCTCCGGTCACAGGAAGAGGGCGAGTCCTGTGGTGGGCCACTTCTGGTGAGCCGGTTTGGCTTGCCAAGGCCGCGCGGCGGCCAAAGTCTCTGGAGGAGTCCGCGCGTCAGACGAGGGCCGTGGCGGTGAAGAAGGTGGTGAAGGATGCGGTGGCGAAGAAGAAAGCATCTACTTCCTCTTCGTCCAAGCACGCACAGACTCCACCCACCTCCCCTCCCCCGACAGATGCCGACGCAGGAGTCACCTTCGACTTCGGATCCCTCAGCCCAAGGAGGAAGAGGAAAACAATAGAGGAGGAGGTGGATGACGAGTAAGTATCTTGCTCTTTCCCGTCATCTCTGTCTCCTCAATTTGTGCCGCTTGTCTTGAGTCGTTTTCATCTTTGCAGGGACGCGGAGACGCTAGCCCGGAGGGTGAAGAGGGCCAAGGCCTCGGCGGGCGGCCAACCACCGACTGGTACTTCAAGGGAGCCATTGGTGGTGTTGAGCAGTCCGGGCAGCAGCCCCCGGCGCAGCCCCCAGTGTAAGTTCATCACTCACCCCTCGTCAACATGTGTCAGGGGTACGATACTTTGGTGCTGACCTTGCCGTGTATGTAGGAGGAGAGCAACAGCAGGAGGAGCCACAGAGGGCTACTCCCAACACGCCGCCCCCATCAACCACGCCGCCCCGACGGGCGTCCCCGGCAAGGGCGCCAAGCACTGAGCCCACGCACATGGAGGGGGAGGAGGAGAACTTGGGTGCTGGTGGCTTCGCCTCGGCGCCAAATGTTGGCGGGGAGGGGACCTCTGCTTCCCAGCCCGGCGCTGGTAAGTTGCCGGCCTTTCGTCTCTACTCTTTTTCTTTTCCTGCTGATTCTTAATCTTGGCTTTATCTCATTCCCTTTCTGATGTCCATACCGTCCGTCGGCGGACCAGGAGGATATAGACGCCATTATCGAGGACGTCGCCAAGGACACCGTGACAGAAGCCGAGAAGGTCGCCGCCGAAGAGTCCGCCAAGGGCGCTGTTGAATACACCGCCGAGGGGCCTGCCGGGGCCCGGCAAGGGGCCCGCCGGAGGGGCCGGCAAGACCACCACCGAGGAGGAGGTGGTCGATGACCAGCCTTCCTCCTCTGCTGCCCGCGGCTCCGGCAGGTATCTGAGGGTGACTGACGACCTCTTCGTCCACCTCCTGTGGGCGCCCAGCCTGTGGCGCCTGGCCAAGGGGAGGTGTTTGATGAAGAGGTGCTTGCTGCCGCCGGGATCGAGGTCGTCGACGAGCCGAGCATTGGCGGCGACGACTCTCAGGAGGAGCGGATTCTCCAGGCCATGGGCACCCACTTCCGGAAGCTCCAAGCGCTCCACCGCGTCCGCCTGGACGAGGCCAAGTCTAGGATGGCAACGGTGGAGCAAGCAGAGGCGGACCTCAAGGTGCGCGTCACCGAGGCGCAGGCTTGGTTCCGCCAAGCTAGCGAAGAGCTGAAGACCGCCCAGGGCGAGCTGGCCAAGCGCGACGTGGAGCTCACCATGAAGCTGGCCGACATCAAGAAGGCCCAGGAGACGGCGGAGGGCTTGGCCACGGCAGCCGAGGCCGCCCGGACCCAACACCAGGCCGCGCTGAACTCCCAGGAGGAGGACCTCGCGAAGCGTGAGGCGGACCTTGACGCCAAACACCGCGCCAAGGACAAGGAGGTGGAGAAGCTTGCCGCGCAGCGGACCTAAGAGCTGGAGCAGAGGCACAAAGAGACACTCGATGCCCAGGCTCTGGTTCACGCCAGCAAGGTGAAGGAGCTGGAGGTGGAGCGGGACGAGATGAAGGAGCAGGCCTTGAAGCTATCCCAGGAGAAGGACACGCTCAACAGCGCCCTGACGGAGGCGCAGGGCGCGGCCATCAGCAGGGCTGGGGAGCTCTCCAAGGCCAACAACTCCATCAAAGACCTCAAGCTGAAGCTGGAGGGTCTCAAGAATATGCTGTCAGAGGCCATGGCCCGGGAGGGGACCCTGACCAAAAACCTGGAGACTGAGAGGCAGCTGCGGAAGAACGAGGCCCTCAACTTCAAGGAGCACGTGGAGGGCGAGAACCGCTGGCTCGATTGCCTTGCCACCGTCGCCAACCAGGCCACCGCGCAGCTGGCCACCATGGGGATGCCGGACGTTAGGTACGCCCCGGAGCGGAGTGTGAGTGCTAACTGCAGCCTGACCCTGTTTTTTGAGAAGGTCGTCGGTGCTTTGGAGCGGCTTCACGCCAACCGGGCGGCCTCGCTGGCTGACGAGGCCCGGAGCTTTGCCAGGGCGCCATGACCAAGGTTCTCACCAAGGTGGCATACTGGTACCCCGACCTCGACTTCGACGCCGCGCTGGAGAGCTTGCCGGAGGATACTGACCTCGCGCCGCTCAGGGAGCGCATCAAGCCCATCATCAGCGGTGTCGACAGAAATCTGAGGGTGGAGGGCCAGCGTCGGGATTAGGCACGCCGTTTCTTATCATCGCTGCAAGTTCATGGCCAAGACAATTTCTATCTTTAGTTGAACCGCGGCAGCAATTGATGTAATATAACTCTGCAGTACTTTTGACATTATGCATGTTATTTTCCTGTTCAATTTTCCTTTGTATGTCCACCCTACGTAACTAGGTTGGCTTGCCGGCGCGTAAACCCAGGGCGGCGTCTTGAGGACGGATCCCCATTGGCCTGCCGGGTGTGCTTGCCGCCAGGCGAACCACCTTACCGCCCTTAGTGCAGTCGCCCGAACTGTCGAGCTTGACTAGAGTCAGAATCGAGAGCGTTGCCAAGTGCAGAAGGCTACCCTGCCACTCTTGACGCAACCGCTTGAGCTATTGAGCGGACTCGAAACAGAACAAGGGCGTTGCCAATTGCGGGAGGGCCCCTTTGCATGCAGGTTTTTCATACATAGGCGAGATCTCCGAGGACGATAACCTTATGTAAAGAGGAAAGATTTAGGGTTTGGCATAACTTAGCTTTTCTGTTGCCGCACTGGCGTCCATCGCACTTACAGATGGCGCCACTTTCTCCTGGCCGTCTTCTTCTTGGGAGCCATGGCGATGAAGAACCGCTAGGCTAACTACTAGACCAGATTCTCACAATTGCGCCCCCTACTTGGCGCGCCAAAGATGTCGGTGGGAAACGACACCTATGGGATCACAAGAATCCCTACTACGGTAGCCGGGGCGCAGGGTTGTGAGAAGAGCAAGATTAGCAGTCAGCACAAGGATCGTTTACCCAGGTTCGGGCCGCGAGAATGCGTAAAACCCTAGTCCTGCTTTGGTGGATGTATTGAGTGTTCTTGAGCCCTTGGACTAGCTACGGTGGCTATGTAGTTCCAAAGAGCCGAATCCTCCTCCAGTATGCCAAGGGCCTGCTTTTATAGTCGAAAGGGGCTGCCACAAAGGGCACATGTGAGGTGGAAAGGCGTCTGATGCTACGAGCTTATCGCCCAGACATGTGACAAAGTGCATTTAATGTGTAGCTTAGGTGTCCCTTTGCTTTATTGGGGACGGGAACGAGGCCCGTCCCGTCCGTTGCCGCTCCTCCTCGCTTTGACACGCGCACTGGCCAGTGGTTTATGTGGCGCCATGTAGGCAGGCAGGCAGCTGAGGTGGCGCAATGGTAGGGCCTTCACGAAGGTCCTCATACCGCCACGCAGGCGCCTGCTGAGTTGTCCTGGAAGCTGCATGTTGCCGCGTAGGTGCCTGCCCAGCTGGTTGGGCTGGCAGCTGCATGCGAAGCGGTGGTGGAGACTCAATTGATGCGGGCCTGGCAGTGGCCCTGCTGATGTCTTCGACAAGGGCCTTGCCGGGGCCCGGCGAGGGTCTTGCCGTGGCGCGGTCGTCCCCGGCAAGGATCTTGCCGGGGGTCTTGTGGTTTTCCTCGGCTAGTATCCCATCGAGGGTCGCCATCTTCTGGTCCTGCTATGATCTCATATATCTATGGTCTTGAGAAAGATCTACATGCCACCACAGAGGTGCCTCCCGAGCCCTGGTCCAACCGTAGTCGGTTGGTTTGGAAACTGTGGGCTCAAGGGCGGCTCGCTCTGTTGGTGTTTGGGCGTGCCGCGCCGGCAAGGGTCTTGCCGGGGCTGCTGAGGCTGCCCCCGGAAAGGGTCTTGCCGGGGGAACCTGCTCCACCCCTCTGCTTCTTTTTGTTCTTGGCCTTGGCGTTGTCTTGGGCATCTTGTGCTTCGGCTTCTCTCCGGTTCCTTCCCCTGCTCTGCTTGGTGCGGCCATGGGCGCGGCTTCGACTGTCCGTGCATAGGTAAAGGGGTACAAAGGTGCACCCCTACTTTTGTATACCGACAGGAGGGCTTAGTCCGGAAACATATATATTTATACATGCTAGACTTCTATGGTTTTAGCTATTATAATCTTGTGGTAGATCAACTTTTGTAATACTCATATTCATCAAGATCAATCAAGCAGGAAGTAGGGTATTACCTCCATAGAGAGGGCCCGAACCTGGGTAAACATTGTGTCCCCTGCCTCCTGTTACCATCGACCTTAGACGCACAGTTCGGGACCCCCTACCCGAGATCCGCTGGTTTTGACACCGACATTGGTGCTTTGATTGAGAGTTCCACTGTGCCGTCCTCAAAAGGTTTGATGGCTCCTTCAATCATCTACAACAATGCGGTCCAAGGAGAGGTCTTCCTCCCCGGACAGATCTTCTTGTTCGGCGGCTTCGCACTGCGGGCCAACTCGCTTGGCCATCTGGAACAGATCGATAGCTACGCTCCTGGCCGTCAGGTCAGATTCGGGAGCTCGAACTACGTCGCGGACATCCATGGAGACTTGATCTTTGACGGATTCGAGACCACGGCAGTCGCTCCCCGTCGCCACGATGAACATGACTTAAATCTGTCATCGGGCCATACCCAGGAAATTGCACTGGTAACCGCTCTGTCCTTAGATCCGGAGCAGATCACGCCATCCGAGGATGGGAAGCTCAACCCCGCCATGGAAGCCACAGATTCCGTGGCATTGGAGCCGCATACAGACCTAACCCCGAGTGATGTCCGTGTCACTGGAACCTTGGACTCGTTTCCGGCGATAAGTTCCGAACCATGTGCGTCCGCGTATGTCGAGCTGGATCGGTCATCGATCGCCGAATTCAGCGCCGCGGACATCATACGGCACTCGCCTTTAGGCGACGTGCTGAACTCATTAAAAAAATATATCCTTAGCAGGGAACTCACAACCGAACTATATCCGGTTCAAACTGGAGGCTCATGACGGGGAATTTCGCTTCCCACCCGCCACCCACTACATAGCCACTGTCGAGGACTTAACCGACATGCTCGATTACGGCTCCGAAGACATCGACGGTATGGACGACGATGCAGATGAGGAGCATGGCCAAAACCCGCCGTTTACCGGACGTTGGACGGCCACTTCTTCGTACGACATATACATGGTGGATACACCTAAAGAGAATAACGATGAGGACAAGGAAAATCCAGTTGAGGATGAGCCTCCTAAGACACAACCAAAGCGCCGGCGTCAGCGGCGCCGCTCTAAATACCACCACAGCAAGGATAGCAACTCCGGCACAGGAGACGATAACACTCCGGACGGTGCCGAAGACAGAGAAGATCCCGACGAACAAATGGCCGAACAGGACGGTCGGGAAGATGGGCAAGTTAGCCCTGATGAACAGGCCATAAACGATGACTCAGAGGGCAGAACTTATCTTCCACTCTCCGAGGATGAGGTGAGCCTTGGCAATGAAGATTTTATCATGCCTGAGGAACCTCTCGAGCAGGAGTGCTTTAAGCGCCAGCTAATAGCCACTACAACGAGCCTGAAAAAGAAGCAGCAATAGCTTCAAGCTGACCAAGATCTGCTCAACAATAGATGGACTGATGTCCTGGCAGCCGAAGAATACGGCCTCAAGCGCCCAAGCAAAAGTTACCCGAAGCGCAAATTGCTACCTCCGTTCGACGATGAGGCACCGGGGCCCGTACCATCATCGCGCAATGCGGCTGACCGACCACCACACGGTCGGGATAAAGCGGCAACTCAAGCCGAACACCAGCCCGCCCCACCTCGATGTATAGGCAGAGATAGAACAGCTCGGGGCTACACATATGACCTTCGGCAGGACTTGGACAGTAGAGCAGGACATACCAGATCGATCTACGGATTGCGAGGACATGGCCCAACACGTGACGACGGCTATGTATTCGGACATAACATGCCTAGTCATGCCCAGGCCGAAAACCGCAGACGGACTCCATCGGAGCTACGTCGCGATGTGGCCCGATATAGAGGCGCCACACACCCTCTTTGCTTCACTGACGAAGTAACGGATCATGAATTCCCAGAAGGGTTTAAACCCGTAAATATCGAATCATACAACGGAACAACTCATCCCACGGTTTGGATCGAGGATTTTATTCTCCACATCCATATGGCCCGCGGAGATGACCTTCACGCCATCAAATACCTCCCACTCAAGCTCAAAGGGCCAGCTCGGCACTGTTTAAACAGTCTGCCAGAAAATTCTATTGGCAGCTGGGAGGAGTTGGAAGAAGCCTTCCTTGACAACTTCCAAGGTACATATGTCCGGCCACCAGATGCCGATGACTTAAGTCACATAGTTCAACAGCCTGGAGAGTCAGCCAATAAATTCTGGACTAGGTTGCTAACTAAAAAGAACCAGATCGTCGACTGTCCGGATGCCGAAGCCCTAGCGGCCTTTAAACATAGCATCCGTGACGAATGGCTCGCCCGCCACCTCAGCCAGGAAAAGCCGAAGTCCATGGCAGCCCTCACGGCACTCACGACCCGCTTTTGTGCGGGTGAGGATAGTTATCTGGCCCGTAGCAAAAACAAAGCAAGTGAAACGGGCACCTCCGAGGTAAAAAATAGCAACGACAAGCTCCGACGCAACAAACACAAACGCTGAAACAATGGTGACAACACCGATGACACAACAGTCACCGCCGGATTCAGTGGCTCCAATTCCGGTCAATGGAAGAAGCCATATAAAAGAAACAACTCGGGACAATCTAGCTTGGACCGCATACTCGACCGTCCATGCCAGATCCATGGCACTCCAGACAAACCAGCCAATCGTACCAACAGAGATTGTTGGGTTTTTCAACAGGCCGGCAAGTTAAACACCGAGAACAAGGAAAAGGGATCGCAAAGCAAGGACGATGACGAGGAGCCCCGGCAACCGAACACAGGGGGACAGAAGAAGTTTCCCCCTTAGGTCAAAACGGTGAACATGGTATATGCTACACACATCCCAAAGAGGGAGCGCAAGCACGCGCTCAGGGACGTCTATGCGATAGAGCCAGTCACCCGAAAATTCAATCCATGGTCGTCATGCCCGATCACTTTTGATCGTCGGGATCATCCGACTAGTATCCATCATGGCGGTTTAGCCACACTGGTCCTCGACCGAATCATTGATGGTTCCACCTGACGCGAGTCCTCATGGATGGTGGCAGTAGCCTCAATCTGCTCTATCAGGATACAGTGCACAAAATGGGCATTAACCCATCACAGATCAAGCCCACAAAGACTACCTTTAAAGGGGTCATACCAGGTGTAGAGGCCCACTGTACAGGCTCAATAACACTCGAGGTGGTCTTCGGATCTCCGGATAACTTCCGAAGCGAAGAGTTAATCTTCGATATCATCCCCTTTCGCAGCGGCTATCATGCACTTCTGGGATGAAACAACATTTGCTCGATTTAACACGCTGCCACATTATGCTTATCTCAAGCTCAAGATGACCGGACCACGCCAAGCGCCATAATGCTTAATGGAAACACGGAACGCCCTCCTCCGCATCGAGGAGCACACCGCTGCCTTAGCAAATGGCACAGAGCGGCCTTCTCAGCGTAACCTCAATTCAGCGGCCGAACTCCTGGACACTGTCAAGAGAGTCCGGACTATTCTGCAGCAGGATAGCTCGGCTCGTCGAGAGCTCGATTAGAAATTTGGCCTCCGTCCCAGTCTCGATCAAGTGGCGGCATTCGCACCGCGCGTACATAACCACGCACTCAAAATACCATGGGCATAGACGGAGGCATACCTACCTTGTGATCCACAATACGGCTCGACCGCTCCCAGACACATATACTTTCACTGCTTCCTTTTTCTCCTTTTCAGGTTTCCTTTCCCAGGTCTCCTCTGAGGCCTGACCCACGGTCCTTTCGAAGGATAAATACACCAAGATGGCAAGAAGCACATATGTACAGGGGAATTTCTAGGTGGTTTCTTTAACAATAACTCTACCTGTTTTCAGGTCCCACACGCAGCTCTCCATTGGTTGTGGCATGTTAAATAGCCTGTTGCTTATCACACTACTTGTATCAATGCGCTTTGAGCATTAATCAAATTATAATGGAAACAGTTTGCGGCCCAAATTTTAGGGCCCTAGATCATTACCTTTGCTCCATTTATGTTTTCCTTTTTCTGTTGATAACCTTATCACATAGCACCCGTACACTTTGGTACTTTTCCCATTTGCCAGGGGCTTCATAGCGCCCCACACTACGACAACAAAGTCTGAACACTTTTTTACAGTATAGTTCGGCACCCCGAATTTAGCACTATATGCATTGGCTCCGAATCATGTCTTTGGTCAATAGTTGGGTTGCCCGGCTCCTGTGTTTGCTACCTTACGTTCTGCTATATCGGCTAAGGTAGTAAAGGGAGAACTACCGCTATTGCGCCCTGGTTTACCCGAAGGAGCACCTCAGTAGAGAAAGCAGAAAACTGACTGTCATGATGCAGCAAGAGCCGGTCAGCTCTTCGAAGGTTTCAAATCCATAGAGATTTCTTCTGCATTACGCAAGGGATCGGTACTTGCCCGATCAGGTGTTTACAGCTTCCTAGTTCGGATACCAGGGGCTGCGCCTAAATTTTTATTGTCAAACTCCTATGGCTAAGTGAGGGTGCTCAAGCCAAATAGTCTGATTTCCTGGTTCGTTTCGCTAAACACCTCCTTCAAGGACCAAACAATTGGATCAAGAGTGTTTAGATTACATCTTGAACACCCCGTACTACCTACATGGGGGCAGAAGCCGACGAATGGCCAACTCTCAAATTTCGTACAACACGGCCGTACAGGAGGTGATTTTTTTTAAAAACAAACATTATATTACATAACACATATCATATTACATAGCAACCTTGTTCTCATCATACAAGGCAGAGACAAACATGAATGTATTCATTCAAAGATAATGTCTTGCACACATTGTGTCGCCACTATGCAAGACCCCTCTAGGACGTCTTCAAAATACTGCTTGGGCATTTGGTGCTCCTTGCCTTCGAGTGGCCCCTCGGTAACAAGCTTGACCGCATCCATCTTTGCCCACCATACCTTGACGCGGGCGAAGGCCATGCACGCGCCCTTGATGCAGGCCGACCGCTTGACAACGGCCAGCCGAGGACAGGCGCTCACAAGCCGCTTCACGAGCCCGAAGTAGCTACTGGGTATAGATTCGACAGGCCACATCCGGATTATCAAATCCTTCATGGCTAGCTCGGCCACCCTATGCAGCTCGACTAGCTGTTTTAGCTGATCGCTAAAGGGCACTGGATGTTCTGGTGCAAGATATTGCGACCAGAACAGCTTCTCAGTTGAGCTCCCTTCTTTGGCTCTGAAGAACTCCGCAGCGTCAGACACACTGCGCGGCAGATCCGCAAACGCCCCTAGAGAACTCCGAATCCGGGTTAGTAAGAAATACTTCTTCTTCACATACTTCTTCTTCACATACTAAACGCCTTACCCACCACGATCTTCTTGGCCTCCTGGATCTCCCGGAGGGCGCCCTGGGCTTCAACCCGGGCCTCTTCCATGCTTTGGCGAGCCTTGGCGAGTTCGGTCTCTCGAGCCGAAACATCGCACTCCAAGGCATCGCATTTTTTACAACGTCCTAGAGCTCTTGCTGGACCTCGTTAAGCCTGGCCTTGAGTTTCTTGTGGACGACTTGCTCCTTGGCAGCTTTCTCCTTGGCTTCGGCCAGGGCCTTTTTAAGGGCCTCGACCTCGGTCGTTGCTCCTACACATATCATGACACTATGGTCAATACATATCATTTATCCTTTCCGAATATATAGCGAGTCATTGCATACGTTGCTGATCTTCTAGCTACTTCCTTGCTTGGCCGAGCTCTTCCTCGGCCCGCTCCAGTCTCTGCTTTAGTCCGGAGACTTCGGCAGTGTGTGAGGTCGCGGCCAGCAACGATGCCTGCTTATTCACATAAGACATATTTAGTTAGTTTCCTGCGAAATTTAATTGATCCTCTGTCCGATTTTTTCTTTCCGAACACCAGACAGTGTCTCAGGGGCTACTGTATGTATTGGGATTTTTTCTTTTGCCTTGCTTACCTCAAAGCCGGTCAGCAGGCTGCTGCAGGCTTCGGTCAGTCCACTCTTGACGGACTGAACCCTCTCAATCACCGTACCCATAAGGATACGGTGTTCATCCACGATGGAAGCGCCTCGTAGCGCTTCCAGCAGATTATCCGGTGCCTCTGGTTGGACAGAGGTCACCGGCGGGACAGGCACACCTCCTTCTCTCGAAGGAGGCTGCTTGCCGGATTCGGGAGCCGTATGGGTGTCCGGATCCGTGTTCAGCTGGGGTCCGAACTAAACACGGCCCTCATCGCTAGTCTCCATGGGGACCCGCTCCCCCAGATGTTCAGCGACCGAGGTTTCACCCTTCGGCGCCACCCTGACGGCCTCCTGAACCTCTCCCTGGCTTGGGAAGGTCCTTTGGGACAGCACCTCATCGTCGCCCTTGGCCTTGGGATAGTGAGCGGCCGACGGTGATTCGCTGGCCATCGCCTTTGAATCCAGCGAACCTCCCGATGAGGTTCGCGGGGAGCTGTCGTGGGCCGGACTGCAATAACACGATTAACCATATTAATACCATAAAGAGGAGAGGCCGGGTACATAGATGCATCTGGGATTTTTTAGTACTTACGACGCGGCCAGGTGCTTGCTTCGGGGGCGTTGCTCTGGGCCGCTGTCGACATCCCATGCAGAGTAATCTGTGAAGGAGCCCTTCCCCTTCTTAGGCGTCTCCACCTCCAGATTTGTGGAGGCCGCCCTCTTCTTCTCCCCCCTCAGGGGGAGAGCTACTTTCTTCCTCCTCCTCCTCATCGTCGTCTTCGGCGGTAGAGGAGGGAGTCTCATTGTCTTCGGACGTCCTGTCCGAAGCGCCCTTGCGGCGAGGGCCACTCTTGGCCCCCTTGGCCTTCTTGGCCTTCTTCTCTGGTGCCTTGTAGGGCGTCGGAACCAACATCTTTGCCAAGAGTGACTGGTTCCTTAGGAAGCGGAGCCACACACTGAATCCGCTCTGCGTTCTTTGTCCAGCCCTGCAGAATGAATGGTGAAGCCTGAGTATCTTTGCTAAACAAGCGAGTAATCGGATGCATCCTGAAACGGGAAAAACTTACCGAACTAGCAGGTCGGGCTAGGGCATGCCCGTGGTCCTCGGTCGTCGCCGGTGGCGTCTCCTTGCCTGTGAAGAGCACCGTCTAGATGTCCTCATGCGTAGTTCTGAAGAACTATTGCTGAGTCTGGTGCTTGGCCGGATCGAACTCCCATAAATGGCAAGTCCGACTTTGGCATGGAAGGATCCGGCGAACTAGCATCTCCTGGATCATGTTGACAAGTTTGACGTTCTTGTCCACCATGCTTTGAATGCGCGTTTGCAGCGCTATTAGCTCGTCTGATGAAGACCAGCGCAGGCCCTTCTTTAGCCAAGAGGTGAGCCGCATTGGGGCACCGGACTTGAATTCGGGAGCCTCGGCCCAAGTGGCGTAGCGAGGCTCTATGATATAGAACCACAACTTCTGCCACTCCTTGACAGTCTCCACGAACATGCCTTTGGGCCATGTGACGTTGGGCATCTTGCTCACCATGGCTCCTCGACACTCCGCGTGTTGCCCATCCACCACCTTCGGCTTCACATTGAATATCTTGAGCCATAGTCCGAAGTGGGGAGGTATGCGGAGGAAGGCCTCGCACATGACAATGAATGCCGAGATGTTGAGGAAAGAGTTTGGGGCTAGATCATGGAAATCTAACCCGTAATAGAACATCAGTCCATGGACGAAAGGGTGGAGTCGAAAACCTAACCCGCAGACGAAACGAGGGATGAGCACCACCCTCTCGTTGGGCTTCGGTGTAGGGACGACGTGCCCCTTGGCCGGAAGCCGGTGGCGATTTCCTTCGCCAAATACCCGGCCTCCCGAAGCTCGGCGATGTCCTTCTCCTTAACGGAGGAGGCCATCCACTTGCCTTGACCTCCAGACCCGGACATGGTGGAGTGCTTGCTTGAGGCGGAAAAATGAGAACTTGGGCGCTGGAGATCGAGAATGGAAGCGCATAGGAAGAGAGAAGGCGTGGGTGAAGAAAGGGAATCCTTATCCCATTATAAAGGCAGTGAATATCGAACGCCTCCCCACTCGCCTTAAAACTCGCCTATTCCCAAGGGTTGTGCAAACAACACGGTTGGATTACCCACGCCCATATTGATGAGAGTCCCACAATAAGGGGACACGATCTCTGCTTTGACAAGACGTGCCAATGGAAACCGCATCTCGAAACGCGGAACGGCAGACAAAAATAGTTTGAAATAATGACCGGGCAGACGTGATGTCATCTTGCAAAAAGTTGTCAGCGGATGGGACTCGTTAAATATTGTACTCTCTACGGCTGTGTGTGTGGTACTTGTGTTGCAGATCTGGACACGTTTGTTGCGTTCGAAGACTATCTTGGAGTATTCGGAAAGGGGTACCCGCCGTGCAATGCCGAAGACAATCTGCGCACCGGACACCTCGTCATTGAAGCCTGGTTTAGGGGCTACTGAGGGAGTCCCGGACTAAGGGGTCCTCGTGCGTCCAGCCTGTTGGACATGGGCCAGACTAATGGGCTGTGAAGATACAAGACCGAAGACTCTCTCCCGTGTCCGAATGGGACTCTCCTTGGTGTGGAAGGCAAGCTTGGCGACCAAATATGAAGATTCATTTCTCTGTAACTGACTTTATACAACCCTAGTCCCCTCCGGTGTCTATATAAACCGGAGGGCTTAGACCGGAAACATATACAATCATATAGGCTAGACTTCTAGGTTTTTAGCCATTACGATCTCGTGGTTGATAAACTCTTGGAATACTCATATTCATCAAGATTAATCAAGCAGGAAGTAGGGTATTACCTCCATAGAGAGGGCCTGAACCTGGGTAAACATTGTGCCCCCTGTCTCCTGTTACCATCGACCTTAGACACACAGTTCGGAACCCCCTACCTGAGATCCGCCGATTTTGACACCGACAGCTTGGTCTGACACTTTTCAAGCTCCTGAGACAGCATGTTGTTCTTCTTCGTAAGTACCTAATTATACAACGATCCTCAAATCAGTTGTGTCAACTGCTTCCAGTCTCGGAGGCTACTGGTGCACAGGATTATTGAATCTACACAAAGCCTTACCCGCATATCCTTTTCAAGCTGATGTGTAGCTCCGGCAAGTCTATCTCGAGTATCCCGGATGTATGCATCAGCAGAGCTGACGGCATTGAACGCCTCTTCAGTGAAGCTCGGGTTGCGCATGGCCTCTTTTCGCCGCCGATGGACCATAGTGCTCTCCACTTCGGAATTGGTGACGGATACATTATCCAAATCCTCGTGGAGATGATGATCCGGCATGGCACCCGTACCAACCCTAGTACTACTGGCAGGGTCCGGGGCCGGATTGGCCGATGCATGGCCGACGAGGTCCCCGGATACGGTCCGGTGTACGCTCTTCCTGAAATATAACACAGTGGAGCACATTACAAACCATAATATTTGCCAAGTGCAGGTTGAAAATTATACCTCTTCGATGGACGAGGAGGCTCGTTGGTATCACTGCCCGCCTTTCTTTTCAATGACTCGCCCTGCACGAGCGTCGCCTTCTTGGAGGGTGCCTTCGATGTGGTTTGGCGGGACGAGCGCCGGCCCTTTGGAGCATGAGATAGTGCGGTAGGTGAGGTGCAATGATAAGGCTCTTGTTGAAAAGATGTCTCCTAGGTACTTACGTGAGAGGAGGGGAGAAGGCCGGGATAATCGGTTGTGATGGCCACTTCTGTGCCGACGTAGCTTGCCTGATAAAAGATCCCCTCCTTGAGCTCTATGAATATGGTCCTCTGGCTGCAGAGCGGGGCTATAGATCCCCGCGACAAACTTTCTCCATTCCTGTTAAAAATAGTCGGATTAAAGTTCAAACTAGGTGCAACTCAGGAAGAGGATTGAGTAAGGTTACGGAGCGAAAGCTCACCCAACTAGGAGGGTTGTACATGGAAAAGCCCTCTCGGCACTTAAGGCGAGTAAAATCTTCTTTCTCCCCTTTATAAAGATCTACAAACATGGCAGCCAAGGCGGCAAAGTTGTTTGTATTGAAGTGGATGAATGCCTCACATTATTGAAATCGCCATTACCTCAATTATAGATAGTCCGGATTGCACGAGTATCTTTATCATGCTCATTAACTTCTTAATCTCTGCACTATATTCCTCTTCAAGGCTCCGTGGGCGCCAGCTGTGGCGCTTCTTTAACGGAGCGTTGGAAAATTCGGGTAGACCTCGTCGGATTGGGTCTGGGAGTACGCCGTCTTCAATATAAAACCACTCTGAGGGCCACTCTTCGGATGCCTTCTTCGGAGTGCCGGACAGGTATCCTGTCCCGGCTATATGCCATACTTCGGCACCGCCCACCTCGAATATAGATTCCTTTTGGGAACGGGGGACGAGGCAGAAAAGTTTCCTCCATAACTCAAAATGGGCCTCGCAGCCTAGAAATAGCTCACAAAGAGCAACGAAGCCCGCGATGTGCAGAATGGAGCCCGGCGTGAGATTGTGCAGCTGGAGGCCATAGTACTCCAGGAGACCTCGGAGCAAAGGGTGGATTGGATATCCAATGCCTCTTAGTAGGAAGGAAACAACGCACACTCGCTCCACTTCAGTAGGATTGGGGAAATTTTTTGCCAGGGCTTTGCCATTTATGGAAGTTAATCCCGCCCGAAAGAGAACCAGGTCCACAGGAGGAAGATATCCCTGTGTCTGGAGCTTGGTCAGCTGGGCGTGGGAGACCGAGCAGCTCTCCCAATTGCCTTTTTGAGGGCCGTGGTGGCGTGACGAAGAACTGGGAGCGCCAACCATGTTTGCGCAGTTCTCTGGCCAGCTCTAAGGATTTTCACTTGGTTTGGAATGGCATCTGAGATCCAATCTCCTTAAATAGATGCCTTCCCCACACTGTCAGGGTGTTATCTGTAAAAACACTCAGACCCTTCGTATTCGTCTGACACGTGGAAGCCGAGGCGACGGTGGCGCAGAAGCCGAAGGATTTGATATTTAATGTGAAGCCAAAGATGTCCGGAGTATCATGGAGGGCCCACCTAACGGAACCAAAGATATAAAAGCCGAATACTGCGTCATCATTGAAAAGTCGAATACGGTTTTTTGTTCAAATTGCTTTGGAGTATTCGGAGGAGGACCTGCCTTGCAATGCCAAAGATAATATGCGCGCTGGGCACGCCGTCATTGAAGTCTGGTTCGGGGGCTACTGAGGGAGTCCTGGACTAGGGGGTCCTCGGGCGTCCGGGCTATGTGATATGGGCCGTGAAGATACAAGATCGAGGACCTTCCCCCGTGTCCAGATGGGACTCTCCTTTGCGTGGGTGGCAAGCTTGACGTCCGGATGTGTAGTTTCCTTCTTCTGTAAACCGACCTTGTGCAACCCTAGCCCCCCTCCGGTGTCTATATAAACCGGAGGGTTTAGTCTGTAGAAAAAGGAGAATTCATACAGGCTAGACATCTAGGGTTTAGTCATTATGATCTCGAGGTAGATCAAATCTTGTAACCCCTATACTCATCATAGTCAATCAAGCAGGAAGTAGGGTATTACCTCCATTAAGAGGGCCCGAACCTGGGTAAACATCGTGTCCCCCGCATCCTGTTACCTTTGATCCACAGACGCACAGATCGGGACCCCCTACCCGAGATCGGCCGGTTTTGACACCGACAGTATGTACTATGCAAAATGGCTCAATGCTTTTTCTATTGCTTACAAGCACTTTTGTATCTCCTCTTTTTCTTAAAAGCTTTTGCTCTTTTTTTGATATGCTTGATGCTCGAGCCAAGTATGATGTGATACAAGTATGTATGATATGCACAGGAGAGACTTATGGCACAATGATGATAGCAAGATGATTGCATGCTAAAACTATCTATGCGGCGTAAGCGTATCACTAAGGTGCACAAATAGCGTGGCCCAACAATTCTCAACTCACTAGTCTCGATAGGTAAGGTACGCAATAGGCTTGGGGCGATCAATGCAATGGCAATGAATATGTACAATGATGTCGTCGAGGTTACCGTCCTTGCGTACGGTCGGGGTGTCAAATGATGAAGTGGTCGTTGTTGATGTCGAAACTAGGGCGATGATGAGTGGCAGTGATGTCAAAGTTGAACCGTTCCTAAGTATCCAAAACACATTAGGAAACGGAAAAACCGCAAACTCAAAATTTCAAATGTCAAATGGTGGTAGCGGACATGCAGTGGTGGTGTCGGAGATGGCAATGTGGAAGTGGTGGTGGTGGTTGATGAAGAAGCAACCATCCCTAAGTAGCCTAAACAGCTTAGGGGACTCAAGTCACTACTCAAGCAACCACAAATGGTATATGGATCAAAAAATGGGTTAGGTTGCGGAAAGCTATGGTGGTTTTGTGGATGATATGGTGGAGGGCCTAGGCAAAGATGCCAAAATGTCAAAATTTTGATGGAGTCAAATGATGTGCGAACCTATCTAGATGGATGGGGATGTCAATCATTACTCAACGAGCTAAAGAACGTCAAAATCAGACTCTGGATGCGAGAGTTATGGCCGAAACAGTGAAGCGGTGGTAGCTGCTGTAGGGGGGCGTGCACACATGTAGGATCGAAAGTATGTCTAGAGGGGGGGTGATTAGACTACTTGACCAAATAAAAATCTAGCCTTTTCCCAATTTTAAGTTTTGGCAGATTTTAGCAACTTAGCACAAGTCAAGCAATCGACCTACACATGCAATTCTAAGAGTATAGCAGCAGAATGTGAATCATTGCATATGAAGGTAAAGGGGAGGAGTTTGGAGGGAGCGAACGCAATGTAGACACGAAGATTTTTACCGTGGTTCCGATAGGTGGTGCTATCATACATCCATGTTGATGGAGACTTTAACCCACGAAGGGTAGCGGTTGGGCGAGTCCACGAAGGGCTCCACCCACGAAGGGTCCACGAAGAAGCAACCTTGTCTATTACACCATGGTCATCGCCTACGAAGGGCTTGCCTCACTAGGGTAGATCTTCACCAAGTAGGCGATCTCCTTGCCCGTACAAACTCCTTGGTTCAACTCCACAATCTTGATGGAGGCTCCCAAGTGACACCTAACCAATCTAGGAGACACACTTGCTACCTCTTGAGCATGCGTTGGTTTTCCCTTGAAGAGGAAAGGGTTATGCAGCAAAGTAGGTAAGTATTTCCCTCATTTTTTGAGAACCAAGGTATCAATCCAGTAGGAGACTACACGCAAATCGCCTAGTACCTGCACAAACATTCAAGAACCTTGGAACCAACGCGATAAAGGGGTTGTCAATCCCTTCACGGCCACTTGCAAAAGTGAGATCTGATAAAGATAATAAGATAAATATTTTTGGTATTTTTGTTGTATAGATTGGAAAGTAAAGATTGCAAAATAAACGGCTGCATGTAAATTGGCAAGTTGACGGGAAACTAATATGATGTAAAATAGACCCAGGGGCCATAGGTTTCACTAGTGGCTTCTCTCAAGATAGCATATATTATGGTGGGTGAACAAATTACTGCCGAACAATTGATAGAAAAGCGCATAGTTATGGGAATATCTAGGCATGATCATGAACATAGGCATCACGTCCGTGTCAAGTAGACCAAAACGATTCTGCATCTACTACTATTACTCCACACATCGACCGCTATCCAGCATGCATCTAGAGTATTAAGTTCATAAGAACAGAGTAACGCATTAGGCAAGATGACATGATGTAGAGGGATAAACTCAAGCAATATGATATAAACCCCATCTTTTAATCCTCGATGGCAACAATACAATACGCGTCGGTTCCCTTTCTGTCACTGGGATCGAGCACCGCAAGATTGAACCCAAAGCTAAGCACTTCTCTCATTGCAAGAAAGGTCAATCTAGTAGGCCAAACTAAACAGATAATTCGAAGAGACCTGTAAAGGTATCAAATCATGCATATAAGAATTCTGAGAAGAATCAAATATTGTTCATAGATAATCTTGATCATAAACCCACAATTCATCGGATCTCGGCGAACACACTGCAAAAAGTGTTACATCGAATAGATCTCCAAGAATATCGAGGAGAACTTTGTATTGAGAACCAAAGAGAGAGAAGAAGCCATCTAGCTAAATACTATGGACCCGAAGGTCTATTTTAAACTACTCGCACATCATCGGAGAGTCTATGGTGTTGATGTAGAAGCCCTCCATGATCGAATCCCCCTCCGACAGATCGCCGAAAAAGGCCCCAAGATGGGATCTCATGGGTACAGAAGGTTGCGGCGGTGGAAAAGTGGTTTCGTGGCTCCCCTGGATGTTTTCTGGGTATAAGAGTATATATAGGCGAAATAAGTAGGTCGGTGGAGTACGAGGGCCCCACAAGGGTGGGGGGCGCGCCTACCCCCTGGGCACGCTCTCCTGCCTCGTGGCCGCCTCGTTGCTTCCTTGACTTCCACTTCAAGTCTCCTGGATTGCGTTTGTTCCAAAAAAGATCCTCGCGAAGGTTTCATTCCGTTTGATATTCGTTTTCTGCGAAACACTGAAATAGGCAAAAAAACAGCAATTTGCGCTGGGTCTTTGTTTAATAAGTTAGTCCCAAAAATAATATAAAAGAGTATATTAAAGCCCATTCAACATCCAAAACAGATAATATAATAGCATGAAACAATCAAAAATTATAGATACATTGGAGACGTATCACCACTCTCCAAAGGTAATAGATGGTGTGTTGATGATGAACTCCTTGCTCTTGTGCTTCAAATGATAGTCTCCCCAACACTCAACTCTCTCTCTCTCACAGATTTGGATTTGGTGGAAAGATGATTTGAGTGGAAAGCAACTTGGAGAAGGCTAGAGAACAAGATTCTTGTGGTTGGATTGGAATATCTTGGTCTCAACACATGAGTAGGTGGTTCTTCCTCAGAAAATGTATGCTGGAAGTGTAGGCACGTTCTGATGGCTCTCTCCATGAATGGAGGAAGGGTGAAGGGGTATATATAGCCTCCACAAAAAATCTAACTGTTACACACAATTTACCATACTCGGTGGGACCGAATACTCAAACTCGGTCAGACCGATTTAGTTCAAAATATGAACGTAGGATTTTCGATGGGACCGACATGTCAACTCGGTGGGACCGATTTCATTAGGGTCAGGGCATAACGTAATCTCGATGAGACCGATCACATGAACTCGGTGAGACCGATTTCTGTAATAGGCAAACAGAGAGTTGGTCAGGCAAACTCGGGCGGATTGATCGCTCATTTCGGTAAGATCGAAACATTACGAAGAGGAAACCGAGAGTTTGCATTGCGAACTCGGTGGGACCGACCACTCATCTCGGTTAGACCAAAATGTTACGAAGGGAAATAGAGAGTTTGCAATCCATCTCGATGAGACCGAGATCCCTATCAGTGAGACAAAACTAATTAGGGTTTCTGGCTATGGCTATGTCAAATGAACTCGGTGGCGCCGGATAGATCAAATCGGTGGGGCCGAGTTTAACTTTTGGTTTGGGACATATGTGTAATTGAGAAAGTGGTTGAGGGCTTTTGCAGCATATTGCTAAGCATTTTGAGCAAGCAAGCCATTAAGCAACACCTCATCCCCTTTTAATAGTATTGGATTTTCCTATGGACCCAATGTGATCTTGGATCACTAAATTGAAAATGTAGAGTCTTGAGCTTGAGCAAATATGTGTCCTTAGCATTTTGAGGGGTCCACATCTCTAGTCCATGCCATGCCATCTTGAAAGAGCATTAGTTCAATGGGCTATATGTTGTTAGGAATTACCAAAACCGCCCAGGGATTAGTTGTACTTTCAATCCCCCCCTTTTTGGTAACTGATGACAACATATAGATCAAAGCTTCGACAAATGATAATAAGATTGAAATATATCATCGCTTTGAGAAGTATGTGATAAGCAAGAGCTCCTCCTAAATTTGTGCATTATTTAAAATTTTCTTTTGAATGCAAATTCACAATCGATTAGGATTATGGGTTACTCTTCCATGTCACATACATCTTGGTGGAGCGCTAAAAAAGATAGCAAGTAAAATATGCACTCATCACCAAGGCAAAGTGAATGATCATATAAGAGAGATAAATAATGTCATCATCCAAGCACAAGCATTAAGATGTGATATGATCAAACACATGACCATACACGTATCTCACACACATAAACATAGAGTATCATCCAAGCAAGCACACAAATAAGTATCAAACAAGTAGCAAAGAGATAGCAAAAAGAAGCAAGCTCTCTCTCTCTCTCTCTCAGCCTATGATCTATACACTTTCTCCCCCTTTGGCAACAAGTTACCAAAAAGCTCGAAAATGCATAGTGCTATGCGTCTCTCTAGGCTTGACCTTTGGGAGGTGGCGTTCAGAGGACTCCAAGGACGAATGCATCTGTTGAAGTTGTGGGAGCTGGTGGAGTTGCAACTGGTGGGGTTACAGAAGTTGTGGCTGCAGGTGCTGACGTAGTAGCTCTTGTATCTATCACAGGCACTGCTGCAGATCTCTGTGCCCTAGGCACTCTCTGAAAAGCATCTGTGGTAGCTTTCCCTTTCTTCTCCTCAGCTTCTTCCTGGATCTGCTCAACAGCTAGCTGTCTGCTTCTCTGTCACCTTCAAGTCAAGATCATAGAACTTTGTTTCAATGATCCTCTCCAGGCTCTCTTGGTTCTGAGTCAGGGTGGCCAATCATTTCTCAATCCTTAAGGTGGCTTGAATAAGATATCCAAGTTGATCTTGCTTTGACTTGAGGAACACTTGTGAACCCTCTTGAACAGGCATCTTTGCTGCCTTCTCTGCCTTTGCTTTCTCCCTCTTCTCTTGAGCCTCTATAGATGTAGGATCTTCATCATCCATGACAACTCTGTTGTCCTCAAAGTCAGGCCTCAAGGGAAGGTGTTCTTTATCCAGTAAGTATGTGCCTGTGCCCATCTCGGAGTTGATGAGCATTTGGATGTGTGCAGCATACTGATGACCCACAAGTATATGGGATCTATCATAGTCCTTTTGATAAGTAAGAGTGTCAAACCCAACGAGGAGCAGAAGGAAATGACAAGCGGTTTTCAGTAACGTATTCTCTACAAGCACTGAAATTATTGGTAACAGATAGTTTTGTGATAAGGTAATTTGTAACGGGTAACAAGTAATAAAGGTAAACAAGGTGCAGCAAGGTGGACCAATCCTTTTCGTAGCAAAGGACAAGCCTAGACAAACACTTATATAAAGGAAAGCGCTCCCGAGGAAATATGGGAATTATTGTCAAGCTAGTTTTCATTATGCTCATATGATTCGCGTTCGTTACTTTGATAATTTGATATGTGGGTGGACCGGTGCTCGGGTACTGCCCTTCCTTGGATAAGCATCCCACTTATGATTAACCCCTCCTGCAAGCATCCGCAACTATAAAAGAAGTATTCAGGTAAACCTAACCATAGCATGAAACATATGGATCCAAATCAGCCCCTTACGAAGCAACGCATAAACTAGGGTTTAAGCTTCTGTCACTCTAGCAACCCATCATCTACTTATTACTTCCCAATGCCTTCCCCTAGGCCCAAACAATGGTGAAGTGTCATGTAGTCGACGTTCACATAACACCACTAGAGGAAAGACAACATACATCTCATCAAAATATCAAACAAATACCAAGTTCACATGACTACTTATAGAAAGACTTCTCCCATGTCCTCAGGAACAAACGTAACTACTCACAAATCATATTCATGTTCATAATCAGAGGGATATTAATATGCATAAAGGATCTGAACATATGATCTTCCACCAAATAAACCAACTAGCATCAACTACAAGGAGTAATCAACACTACTAGCAACCCACAGGTTACCAATCTGAGGTTTTGAGACAAAGATTGGGTACAAGAGATGAACTAGGGTTTGAGATGAGATGGTGTTGGTGAAGATGTTGATGGAGATTAACCCTCTCCCAATGAGAGGATCGATGGTGATGACGATGGTGATGAATTCCCCCTCCCGGTGTCACACCCTGATTTTCATGGCACAACACTTAAGATGATAAATCATGATAATTTGTGGTTTGGCAAAAACTTTTTGTGTGTTTTGGTCTTTGCTTGATTTGATTTTGTCTACTGTTTGCTAGTGCTCCAAAAATCAAATAAATCCTCCAACTCTTATACTCCTTCTCCTTGATCCAAAACTTCTGCCCAATGATCATGCCATGTGTGTAGGTCATAAAAATAATTTCTTGTAAAAATATTTTTGCCAAAAAGTATTTTCTAAATTTAGTTTTCCAAAAACCCCTGAATTGAGGTTTGCACTGCAAGTACTTAATTAAGGGCAGTAAAAATCTTTCCAAAAATATATTTGACTCCTATTAGATATAGGATACCCAGAAACCATAAAAATATGATTTTAAAAGTCATTTTCCTATTTTAGTTAAAAGCTTTTTCTTAAGGCCAGAAATGGTCTTTAATAGGGAAAAATTATTTTTATGCTTTAAAAATATTTGTGAAAATTTAGGGAAACTCAGTGGACATATATTGTCCATATATAAGAGTTTCAACACATGGTCATGTTCAAGATGTTGGTCAAATCCCTGAGAAACCCTTTCTGGATATTTCAAGTTTTTGAAATATTTACAAAGGAAATATTCTCCAAAAATTCCAAGAAAATTCTGGCATGTCACATATGACATGTTTGATGATCTTGACAAGTATCATGTCATGGAGAATAGTATAACCCCATGAAACCCTCTCAAAACCATATCTGTCCATTTTGAAGTTTGAGCAACTTTACATTGCCAAACATGTCCAAATGCTCTCAAATCTTGTGTACATGCTCAACTGTTCTAATCATTCATCTATACCAAATGGCTCAAGTTGGAGAACAAGTTAACTTGATCAAAGAGCCCCAAAACCCTCTCTGACCAGAACCAAATTTGAACAACTTTGTACTACCAACTTTCTCTCCTTGACCCCAACTTTGGTGAGATGTTCACATGACCAAATAAGGCCACCACACCAAGTGGTGCATCAAGGAGAAGTGATTTGCTCAACTAAATCTACACAAGTCCATTTCTGCTAATTTCTAGGGTTTACAAAAGTTGCATTGGCAACTTTGCCCAAATGAGCTAAAAATGGGAGGAAGGCCCTAATTGCATGTGCCATTTCACCCTGTGGAGTCTCATGACAAATGGAAATCATCTACTTGCCCAAACCTACATCAAACACCTTCAGTTAGAATTTCAAAATGCAAATTCCAGCCTCTTCCACTAATCTCCTTGAGCCCTGCTTTTTACCACAACCCATCCTAGTTCCCCTCTAGCACCTAGATGCTTTTCTGCCCGAGGAAGCAATGATGAAGGAGGGGAGAACCCCATATTACATATCTGGACAGCCACTTTTCCCTCCCTTTCTCACCTCTCTCTCACTCCTGGCAAGACCCAGGGCATCCAATGCCTTTTCCTACATTGTTTACTCCCCTGTGCAGCCACTAGACACAAGTGGGCGCGTGAGGACGCGAGGAAAAGTCGCGGGTTGTCGGGGAGGCTGATCGTACCCACGGACACCTATGGGGCCGGCGGAGCAGGCCCCTTTGTGGTTCGGAGGGGGGCGGAGGTCGCACGAAGAGCGGATCGAGGCGATGCACACGAGCGGTTTCCCAGCTTGAGCTCTCCGAGAGATAAAACTCCTATCGCTGCTTATTTGATCTATTGTGTTCTTGCTAGGGAGCAATGCGGGCTACAAAACCTAAGCGTGAGTGTATCTAGTCTATGGCGGTCGAATGAACCGAACCTTGCGAAAGACGTGAACCTGAACCTCTTCTACGTTGCACTTGGGCCTCCTTTTATATGCTCAAGGGGTCTCCGACAGGTGGCAACATAGGCGGGGGTACAAATGTAAAAACAGGAGTTGGTACACCTACTTGAACAAAGGTACAGTGCAAAATACCTAACTCGACGGCAAGGGACAAAAGCAATAAATGCCCGTCGTTGTCGCCCAAACAGTGTAACAGAGACCGTCAGTGCGCCTCCGCCGCGGATGGCGAGCTTTGTCGCTGCCGCTTATCGCTGCTCTCCGCTGGCTGCATGTACCGCCGACACGCCGCCCATGGAACGGTCCAATGGCGACACGTCGCCGGGTGAGCTGGAGCGGAGACGGAGAGAAGTTGCATGCCGCGGCAAGCGCCTTGCCGCGGCGAATCCTTGTCGCGCCGTGGACTTGTTACGCCCGAGCCTTCTGGCAAGCTCCTCTTGCCGGGCCTTGTCTTCGTGTGCTCGAGGTGGCCTTCCGACAAGCTCCTCTTGTCGGGACCTTGTCTTCTCAATCTAATACTTTGTTCTTGAATGGCTCCAAGGGAGCCACGGAGGAGATTGGCGGTGACGAGGCAAACCTTGCCGCAGGGTGCTGCAACTGTCCGTGCACGAGTACGGGATACTAGGGTACCCCTACTCTAGTACACCGACACGGGTGCCGGCCATTTGCGCGCTCTGGAGCACGTCAGCGTGCTCCCGGCCGTTGACGCCGCGTCCCTCGACCACCTCGAGCCTCCCCCTCGCGCCAGTCGACGTGCCTCGACGTCCGCAACACGCCACCGCGCTGGCCCCCTCCTTTCCCCCTCTGTCTTGCCCATGCCACGCGTGCTCAGAGCCGCCCGAGCCCGCCAATGTCGTGCGAGCTCGTGGCCCCACCCGGAGCTCGCCCCGCTCCCTCTCTCTCTTCCTGGCGCCCTACTCCACCCCCACTAACGCCGCAGACAAGTCTCACCCTCTCTCCTGGCAGCCCGAGCCGTTGCCGCGGCCACCCGTGCGCCGCGCCCACGGTGAGCCACGGGTCGGCTACTTAAGGCCACCCCGAGCCCCTCTCTACTCCTTTGGCCCTCTCTCCCTCCCGTGCATCCCTGGACCAACCCACACCTCTCCTCGTGCCCTCCATCCACCACCATGGCCGGAGCCTTGCCGTCGGCATCCGCCTAAGTCGCGCCCACCATCCCTCCTCCTCCCCTCTAGACCGCTAGAGCACCTCCACCACCACCGCGAGCCTCTCCCGTGCTTCTCCCTCTCCTTCCCATGGCCGTCTTTGTCGAGTTCCACCACCACCGCCCGGCCTGCTGCTGCGGCCGATGATGTGCTCGCGTCTGCCACCCCGTGGTCGTGGCGCACCTCGCCGGATGCGCCGCTCTCCCCGAGCCCGCTGGGTGTGCTGGGCGTCACGGAGGTGACCGGAGCCGCGGGCAGGGCGCCGGCAAGCGCTGCCCCGCCTCCTCTACCTCCTTCGTCACAAGGGGAGGAGGGAGGCGACCTGGTGGACCTGCAGGTCGGTGACCTCGGCCAGGGCCCCTCCGTTTAAGTGGAGGCGTATTCCATGAGGCCGCCTTGACATGGCCTCCCAGTGAGGCGCTTGAGAGGTCAAGGCCAGGCCAGTGCTTGCCCGCTAAGTCTCGCCCGGTGCATGCCGCTGCCTCCCTAGATCCAGCCCATTTAGGTAAATTCCTTTTCTTTTTCTTTTTACGTGGTGGTAAAATCCATAGGATATTCATATTAAGTCCAAATTTGATGATTCAAATTTCTAGTGACTCTATAAATCATGATCTACCTGTAGGTGCAACATGCACATTTTTCCAGAGACCTTTTCTTCAGAAATATTTATCAGATCCTATTTTTCCTATTACTGTGATGAACTTTAGAAAATCACAGAGGGCTCAAATTTGATCCACATGCCATGATTCAAATTCCTAGATGCATCTAAGTTCATAACTTAGTTTATGAACATTTTTCTTAATACTTTCTGTACCCCACAAAATAATGAGCCATTTCTTTATGTTTGTCAACTTTGCAAATCCATAGAATATACATTTGAACTCCAAATCCAAAGGAAACCAACTCCTAGATGCTTCTAAAATCATGGTTTGTTAAATGGGTGCCTTTGCTCATTTTTCAAAAACATGTTTCTGTACACTTCTTGCAAATCCATAAACCCCTTGATTCCATCATATTGAAATGTTCAGATATATCCACTGATCCAATTCCAATGAAACCACTCTGGTTATTTTTCATATAACCAGAGATGTCCTAGAAAAGTCAAATTAATATTTTTGGAGCACTTATATTTCCTGCCTTGTTGTGTTGCTTATTGTGATTGGTTCCGATGTTAGTTGACGAAGTAGACGGAGTACATGGAGAAGGACCAGAAGATTTCAAGACTCAGATGAACCAGGCAAGAAGCCCTTTGACCATGTCTATGAAACCTTTTTATGCATGTCATATATCACTTATTATTGTTGCATCGGAATCATGATGAGATGGTAAACCACGTTGGTTGGTCGCCTCATTACTTCCTCATTGATACTTGCATTGTGCATGACCCTACCTCCTTATGAGGGTTATGCCGGTGGGAGTAGATAGGATGCTAAAATAGTTGCTACGCAAAAAGGGGCAGGGATATGCATGGTGATGGAGGCAAATATGTTCCCAAAGACTTTTTGAAAACCCCGTCGGGTGCCACTAATGCCCGAGGGAGATGTTGAGCTGGGTAACCACTTGACAAAGAGGTGGTGTACCGGAGAAGGATATGTGAGTGTTGTTTCAAAAACGGATTGGTTTAAGTTGCGACCGTTATTCCAACCTTACATGCGCAACCACTCTACCCTTATATGGGAAAGGGCATTATTGATTACCTAGACCGATACTAGCTTGGAGCCCGCATTACTAGTGACAAGGGATTTGTTGGTGCGCTCTCTCGGGACGGGGTCGTGCCAGGTAGGGCGGCCATGACTGTTTTCACAGGGCACCGGACACACCGTTGGTACCCCGTGCCAGTGGTATGTGATAAATATGGGAGCAAGGCTCCACAAAAATGTTATGTGGAATGTGGGCACGGGGGTTACTGCCAATCGAGTGGACTCCATGTTAGTGTCGTCTAGGGAAAGATAGTGATTGGGTGCTTACCCCGGGTACTTGAGGTACCGCGGGTCGTAGATGACACGGAAGTTCCCCGGATCTTGTGGGTAAAGTGTGCAGCCTCTGCAGAGTATAAAACTATTCGAATAGCCGTGTCCACGGTCAAGGACAGTTGGGTAACCGCTCTTGGGCTACGTCCATATGTTTATGAAACCTGGTGAGTATGTATGGACGAGTGGAGAGAACTACATGGGTCAAGTCCAAGGACTTGACATGATTGAGTTGGGTTGGTGCCCACTCCATTTATGTTGATATCTATAACTTGTCCTCAGGGATTACATGAATCCTCTTGATGCATGTTATGAAAGTTATTGAACATGTCATTGCACTCAAAACTAGCTTTCTGCAAAAATTTACCTATATCATGCATTGTTGAATCTTGAACCAAAACATGGGTTGCTTGCGAGTACATTCAAAGTACTCATTGGCCAAAACATGGGTTGCTTGCGAGTACATTCAAAGTACTCATTGGCTTGCCACTGGTTATTTTATTGACCAGGCATGAAAGAACATGATATAATGAAGAGTACCTCGGTTACGAACATGCGAGCTAGGGCGCTTCCCGGTCGAGAATGCCTGTAGGGTTAAGGCAGATGGCATGGGTCCAAGTTGTTATTGAAGATTTCCACTGCGATGATACACTCAAGACTTGACCATAATGGTCCTACTTGTGTAAAACGGTATGTATGGATGTAAGACTCTTGTTATTCAGCTTCTGTGTGTTCAGTGAGCATTGATCTCTGGGATCACTGTACACGTGCATTCGGTGATCTCGACTTATGAGTCGGGGTCCCCACACCCGGAGGGATGTTTCCCTGGCAGAATAGCTCCGTCGGAGCCCAAGATTTGTTTCGCCAAGTTCCGCCTCGAGACTGTGGCGCTTCATCCCGAAAGCTTCTTTTTTTTATTTTTTCTAGGGCAAAAGACTTCATATAGCAAAAGATGGGCACCAGAGGCAGGGGGCGCGCCCCCCACCCTCATGGACAGGGTGTGGCCCCTCTCTGGTGCTTTCTTCGCCCAATATTTTTAATATATTCCAAAACTGACTTTCGTGGAGTTTCAAGACTTTTGGAGTTGTGAAGAATAGGTCTGTAATATTTGCTCCTTTTCTAGCCCAGAATTCCAGCTGCCGTCATTCTCCCTCTTCGTGTAAACCTTGTAAAATAAGAGAGAATAGGCATAAGTATTGTGACATAATGTGTAATAAGAACCCATAATGTAATAAATATCGATATAAAAGCATGATGCAAAATGGACGTATCAACTCCCCCAAGCTTAGACCTCGCTTGTCCTCAAGCGGAAGCCGATATCTAAAAATATGTCCACATGTTCAGAGATAGAGGTGTCGATAAAATAAAATACGGACATGAGGGCATCATGATCATTCTTATAACAGCAATATATATATTGTCATATGATTTCTTATGCAAAAGTAACAATTTATTCACAATGTAAAGTATGAATCAGAAACTTCGTTGAAAACTAACAAACTATGATCTCGGTCATTGAAGCAATTGCAATTTATCATAACATCGGAAAGAGTCAATATAAGAGCCTTTCAACAAGTCCACATACTCAACTATCATTTAGTCTTTCACGATTGCTAACACTCACGCAATACTTATGGGTATGAAGTTTTAATCGGACACAGAGAAAGATAGGGGCTTATAGTGTTAGCCTCCCAACCTTTTACCTCGAGGGCAATGTCAACAATAATAGTTTATGATAACTTACATCCAATTGGATATATATATATATATATGTATGTATGTATGTATATATATATATATATATATATATATATATATATATATATATATATATATATATATATATATCATGATCTTCCCAACACAATGTGCCTGCCAAAGGATAAAGTGTAAAAAATGAAAGGTGAAGTTCACCGTGACTCTTGCGTAAGACATAAAGCAAAAATAAAAGATAGGCCCTTCGCAGAGGGAAGCTGTCGGTGTACAAAAATAGGGGCACATTTTTGTACCCCTTTACCAGTACGCGGGCAGTCAAAGCCGCGCCCATGGCCACACCAAGAAGAACAAGGGAGGTGAGCCAAGGTAAGACCGAAGCCCAAGACAATCAAAGCAACGCTAAGGCCAAGACCACGAAGAGCAGAGGGACGAAGCAGGTTCCCCCGGCAAGACCCTTGCCGGGCAGCCTCAGCGGCCCCGACAAGACCCTTGCCGGGACAGCTCGCCCCACACCAACAGAGCGAGCCACCCTTGAGCCCACGGCCCCCAGCGCCATCATTAGCGTGGGGCCAGGGCTCGGAAAGGCACCTCTGTGGTGGTATGCAGATCTTTGTGAATACATATTCAAGATCATATGAGGACTAGAAGACGACGATTCTCGGCAAGATCCTTGTCGAGGAAGGCCACCAGACCCCCGGCAAGATCCTTGCCGGGGACGACAGCACGCCATGGCAAGACCCTTGCCGGGCCACCCGGCAAGGCCCTCATCAAAGACTCCAGCGAGGCCACCGCCAAACCCGCGCCGATCAAGCTTCCACCACCGTTCACATGTAGCTGCCAGCCCCACCAACTGGGCAGGCACCTACGTGGCAACATGCAGCTCCCATGCCAACTCATCGAGCGCCTGCGTGGCGGCATGCATATCTTCGTGGAGGCTCCGCCACCATGCCACCTCAGCTGCCTGACTGCCTACATGGCGCCACGCACCTCACTGGCCAGGGCGCGTGTCAAGATGAGGATGAGCGGCGATGGATGGGATGGGCCTCACCCCGTCCCCAATAAAGCAGGGGGACACCTAAGCTACGCATTAAATGCGTCTTGTCCTGTAATCTGACGATAAGCTCAGAAAGGCCAGACGTCTTTCCACCTCCTGTGTGCCACTGTGGCAGGCCCTTCCAACTATAAAAGGAGGCCCATGGCATACTGGAGAGGGATTCGGCTCTTTCGAACCGTGCACTGACCACAGCTAGTTCGAGAGCTCAAGAACTCTCAGAAATACACCCACCAAAGCAGGACTAGGGTTTTACGCATTCTCGCGGCCTGAACCTGGGTAAACGATCCTTGTGCTGTCTACTAGCCCTGCTCTCCTTGCAACCCTGCGCCCCAGCAACCGTAGTAGGGATTCTTGTGATCCCACAGGTGTCTTTCCACACCGACATCTTTGGCGCGCCGGGTAGGGGGCGCAATTGTGAGAATCTGGTCTGGTAGTTAGCCTAGCAGTTCATCGTCGTCATGGCCCCTAAGAACAAGACGGCCACGGCGATCGGCTCGTTGGGAGCTGAACGGCCCGTGCCGGTGCGGACGAGCAGTGGACCGGTCGCAGACAGGACCCGGGCCGCTGCCCGCGAAAGCACCAAAGATCGCCAGCGATCGAACTGGCGGCGGCATCGTTCGGCGCTGAGACGACCGGCTACACGTCGCCGGATCCAAAGACGGAGCTGGGCCCCCCGCAGGCGGCGCGGGGCCCTCCGGGGGTGTCGTTGTGCCGACTCCGGGCGGCGCGGCGACCTCCAGGACGCATACACCGGCGACCACCGCGCGTTCTTCCCATGGTGTGCGCGCCGAACAGCGTCACCACGTTGTTGACCCTGGGCACCTCCGTGGGAAGAGCCATGTGCGTCGTCAGCAAGATGAAGGGGTTCAGCACGCTTGCCGAAGCATTGGCAAAAATGGCACGCAGCCGCTGGGTCGTGACGGAGCTCCTTCTAACGTAGTTAGAAGTCGAAGCGCGCCATGATCCACACAGCTGTCGCCGCCGCCCACCCTAGCGGAAGCTTTGGCGCGCGCACAACTGCTCCTCGATTTCCCTCCTGCCGCGGAGAAGCTCGACGAGTGGAGGGCCACCATCCGGAGCCTCATCGCCGTCGCCAACAAAGATGATCTGCGACCAGCAGGGCCCTCGGGTCGGCGCCCCACTGAGCCACCACGTGCTGGCGCTGGGAGGACCGAGGGAGCTACGACCACGGTGCACTCTCCTCCTCCACGCCAGCCACCGCGGGCGTCGGCCCGTCGTGACAACGCTTGTGATAATTGTAAGTGCATCTAGTGCCCCTTAGTGATTTTGGTGTATTGAAGACTTATAGGTTAAGGATCTAATGCGTTTGTAAGTGTACACAGGTCTATAAGTCTATGAGGAGTTTGATGTTTACAGACAAAGTCGACCCCTAAAAATGAAGTTCTTCGATCAAGACTTTGATATTACGAAGACTTTCAAGACTTTGAAAGTGAAGAAATTGGTGTGACCTTGAAGACTTGGTATTCATTTGAGGAACATGAAGCGTGAAGACTTTCGTTTTCGTTGTTTCATTTTCTCTTTCTTGAGTCATAGGAAACACCGCATCGTTAAAGGGGTCGAGGAAATACTAAGGAAAAATTTCCATGTGATGCTCAACTCAAGATCCTACACCTACCAATCCCTTCGAGTGACGCCTTTGGAAATCTCATACAGATTCAGTCAATTTCTTGATGTAGACGAAGTTCTTCTGGTTGAGGAATTTGTTCTCGACCGAGGAGTTAGGAATTCGCCTGTTCGGATTGCCTACACAGTGAGGAACATGATAGCCATGAGGAATTAGAGATTCAAATTTCCGACCGTTCTTGTCTTTCTTGGCCACTGTCCCAAAATATCTTATCCACCTAACGGTCATATCATTGAAGGGCATTTATGTCTTATCATGTCGGGCTGCTCCCTAGGCTATAAATAGCCGCCCCCTACAACCACTAGCTAGTTGGCTGCTCCGAGAGAAACTTGACACTTGTCATTTCGAGAGCAACCCATCCTCTGAGGACTTTGAGCGAAAATCATCAAGTGAGGAAAAACCCAAAAATCAAACCCCTACAAACCCAAAGTGATTGAGCATCACTGAAGAGATTGATCCTGCGTGGATCCGACGCTTGTTACCTTTGAAGACTGTGCTTCTTCCAGACGGTTAGGCATCATGGTCTAGAGCATCCAAGAGGAATTGTGGATCACCGAGTGACCAAGTCTGTGAAGGTTTGGAAGTCGCCTGAAGACTTACCATGAGTGATTGGACGAGGTCTGTGTGACCTTACTTCAAGGAGAATACGGTGAGGACTTGGTGTCCTGAGCTGCGTGCTCAGCGACTGGGTGTCCGGGACTGTGTCCTCGAGTTTAAATACTCAGCCGCTCCAACCAGACGTACAACTGAGACAGCAGTTGGAACTGGTCTACCAAATCATTGTCTTCACCAACCTTACTGGTTCTATTTTCTCAACCCTTTCATTTCCTCATTATTGTGTTGAGTGTTCATTCATATCTGTGTTTGAAGACTTTGTTGAAGACTTTCTCAATTTCCTCGATTCGATTTCTTGATCTGTTTGTCTTCATCTTGAGCTACCTGTGTTTACGCTTTTACGTACTCTTTGTTTGTCTTCATTTCATCATGATGACCATGCTCGCATTCTGTTATGCTTACTTCCGAGTACTTATTCCGCTGCAAGTAGTTCTTCGCTAAGGAATTTCCTCACCGGCAAATTCCTCAGTGAAGAATTCATAAAAATCACCTATTCACCCCCCTCTAGTCGATATAACACACTTTCAATTGGTATCAGAGCAAGTTACTCCTTGTTACGTGTGATTTTGGTTTAACCACCTAGAGTTTTAGTTATGTCGACCGCAGTATGATCAAGGTCTCGGCAGGGTGTCCTACCTTTGATGGGACGGACTACCCCTCTTGGAAGAACAAGATGCGAATGCATCTTGAAGCAATTGACAACGATCTACGGTATGTTGTGGAAAATGGTGTTCCCTCACCACACCTTCTCTAAATGCTGCCGATGTGAAGAGATTCAAGCAACTCGATTCTCAAGCGAAGAATATCATATGTGGCCATCTCGAGCAAAGGTTAATATGGAAGAGTGAGTGCTTTGGAAACCGCCAAGCTCATCCGGGACAGGCTGTCCAAAGTAAATGAAGGAGTCTCAACTCAGCGTGACTCGAGTTGATGTTCTTGAGAATCTCTTCAACCGCTTGAAGACTCGACAACGAAAATGTTCAACAAACCTTTGATCACCTCATCGACATCTCAAATGAGCTTCAAGCACTTGGCGCCCTTGACATCACCGACCATGAGGTGGTGAAGAAATTGTTGAGATCGCTTGATTCCTCATTTGATACTCCGCACCGATGATACAAGAGCGTCTTGACTACAAGTCACTTGATCCGGTGATATCCTTGAGAGGCTAAATACTCATGAGTTCCAGCTTCTGAAAAGAGAGATCTCTATGGTTCTAGCTATGGAAAAACACGTGCCCTAAAGGCCAAGGCTATGTCACGAATCTGAGTGTGAAGACTACGGTAGTAGCCTTGGAGATCCTGAAGAATTAGGCCAGAGCTAGCTTGCCCGTGAAGAAATTCGGAAGTTCTCAAGACGTGGTCGCTTTGGAAAATCCTCAAGAAGCGGTGATTCCTCATCCAAAGGACTATAAGAGAAGACTTTGTCACAAATGCAAGAAACCTGGTCACTACATCCAAGATTGTCCTCAGTGGGAAAAGGAATTAAAGAAGAAGAAATACAAGGATTACAGTTCTGATGACGCTAAGAAGAAGAAGAAATCATCGAAATCTTCATCATCAAAATCCTCAAAGCCTTCTTCTCACAAGAAGAGCAACTCCAAAAAGGCTCGGGCATTCATTGGCAAGGAAATGGACTCTGAAGCTGAATCTGAGGAACATGAGGAAGAGGAGGCATCGAGAAGAATCTGAGTCCGGTGTGGCGAGTCTAGCTCGCCATCGCTTTCGTCGGCAAGTCCATCTTCAACTCTGAAGAAAATGGCCTCACCAACAAAGCCGATGAAGATAGTGATGACTACGCTCCCACCTATTGCTTCATGGCAAAGGGTGCCAAGGTACTCAAATATACCTCCTCTGAATCTAGTGATAATGAATCTTATTATGATCTAAAGCCGATTTACTCAAAACTTGCTAAGATTGTTGTAAAACAACAAAGGGCTTTTGAAAAGGTTCAAAACATGCTAGATAAGAGTGATGATATGTTAGGTGAAGAAATGGATCGCACTAAAGCCCTGACTAAAAATCTTCAGAGACTTCAGTCTAGGTTTGACAGCCTTCAAGGTCATCATAACACTCTCTTATCTGATCATGAGAAACTTTCTTATGAATTTATTCAAAGAAAGCAAGATCTTGAGAAGCTAAGAGTGAATTATGAAGATCTTCAGAAGGAGCGTGATTCATTACTTGCTCAACAAATCAGCGCTTCTCAAGAAGAATTTGTTCCTCCATGCTTAAAGTGCATTGAACGTGAATCGCTAATTCTTCACACGAATGTTCAAATGCTTCAACTGTTACAAATTCTTCACCTGCCTCTGCTATCACTAATTCCTCATCCGAGGACATTGCTAGTATCATTGACGATGCAGGGCTGAAGGAATTGTATATGGCGTGCATGTACAAAAGCCTCAAAGGGCATCGAGACTCTTTGTGATGTGCTTAAAAAGCAGATCCTCAACAGAACCATAGGAAAGAGAGTATTGCCTTTTAGAGGAAACTCAATTCTGATGTAACATATTGGAAGCATTAGCAGTATCCCAAAACCTCATGGGTTGCTGCAAAGGGACCTCGAGTTGATCCATCTAACTTATCTGGCTTTACATGCGAATCTCCTCATTCTTCTGATGAGTCATTTGACTCCAACTATAAACTGTTCAAAAATCAGAATGGTGAAGTATTTGCTAGATATGTTGGCACTAACTACAGGAACGGTTCCCCTATGAAGAAAATCTGGGTTCCCAAGAAGTGCCTTGAAAGTCCTGAGGTGAATGTCCTCATGACACCACCAGTGAAGAATAGGAACCCCAGATCAAATTCTTCATATGGACTAAATTCTTCATATGGATCCAAGTCCTCATACGGACCAAATTCCTCACATGGATCAAATCCCTCAAAAGGATCAAAGTCCTCATATGATTATCATCGTGCTAATAACTTTGTTTCGCAGGGTAGAGCTAAGGGCTATGAATATGTGCATTATTCTTCAAACCAATATGTTCATAAGTCCTCGAAGAATTTCTCTGCTTATTCATATGCTTACCCTAACCCCTCTTATGTGAAACGAAATGGATTAGCCTCTATGCCACCATTCTCATATGGTGCTCGCATGAGTGATGAACTCTTTGCCACCCTTCAGATGTGGGTGGTGAAGAAAAGAACTAACCTCTTCTGCAGGGTCAGGTCTCGGGCGTGCATTGAGCGTCTGAAGAATTTCTTTGGGGGCCCGACAAAATGCTGAATGGACGCAGGCTAATCATGATGAAATGAACTTTCATTTCACACGTCCTCATACCGCTTATCTGTTATCTTCGTTGATGAAATTCATCTGATGAACTTGATATCATATTCTTCACTGATGAAGTATATGAGATTGTAAGTTGCACTAATTCATCTGCAGGATGATCAACCCAAAGCCACTGAGTGGGTTCTCGATAGTGGATGTACAAATCACATGACTGGTGACAAGAATATATTGATGGATGCTCCCTTATCACCGTCTGGCTGAAGCATATCATCTTTCTTGACAAAGGCAAAAGTCATGTATTGGGTCTTGGTAAGGTTGCGATCTCTAAGGACATACACATGGACAAAGTCATGCTTGTTGAGTCCTTAGGATACAACCTCATGTCGATCTCAATGCTTTGTGATCTTGATATGGTTGTTATCTTTGGCAAGTATCGTTGTGTTGTGATTATGGAAGGCGACAATTCCAAAGTCTTGAAGGCTTTAGGAGAGGAGACTTGTATATTGTTGATTTCTCTACAGGACCACAACCAGCCGTGTGTCTACTTGCAAAAGCTTCAGAAGGCTGGCTATTGCATCGGCGACTTGGTCACGCAGGCATGAGGAATTTGAACACACTTGCAAAGAAGAAGCATGTCATTGGCATTGAGAATGTCAAATTCCTCAAGAATCACTTGTGCGGAGCCTGTGAAGCTGGAAAAATGACCAAGGCCAAGCATCCAGCGAAGACTATCATGACCACTACTCGTCCCTTCGAATTGCTTCACATGGACCTCTTTGGTCCTAATCATTACTCAGCTGTTGTTAATGATGCATCTCTATATGGCTTTGTTATTGTTGATGATTACTCTCGTTACACATGGGTACACATTGTTACTTACAAAAATCAAGTGCAGGAAGTCTTCAAACGATTTTCCTCGAGGGCTTCAACTAACTTTGGTGTGAAGATCAAACACATCAGAAGTGACAATGGAACCGAGTTCAAGAATTCCGGTCTTGATGCCTATCTTGATGAACTTGGTATTACTCATGAGTTATCTGCTCCCTATACCCCTCAGTGAGAATGGCGTCGTGGAGCGCAAAAGCAGAACTCTTGTTGAGATGGCTCGCACTATGCTTGATGAATACAAAACGCCTAGTCGCTTTTTGGATTGGTGCAATTGATCTGCGTGCCACATCATCAACAGTATATCTTCACAAATTCTTCAAGAAGGCTGCCTATGAACTCCTCAACGATAAGAAACCCAATGTAAGTTATTTCAAAGTCTTGATTGCTAAATGCTGGATTAGAGATCCTCATCACAATTCTAAATTTGCACCGAAAGCACATGAAGGTTTTATGCTTGGTTACGGAAAGGACTCGCACACCTACGAGTCTTCAACATCGCTCTTCACAAGATTGTTGATCTTGTAGATGTGCGGTTCGATGAAACTAATGGCTCGCAAAGAGAGCACCTACCTTCGTGTTAGATGAACCAAAGCACCGAGGAATCTATCAAGTTCAAGGCAATCGAGGATGTCATTCCTCTTGAAGAATCTGCTTTGAAGAATTCATTCCAAAGACGCGAAAAACGTCGAGCTGATGCACCTGAAGATAATGCTGAAGACAATGGTGCTGAGGAAAATGATCAAATTCCTCAACGACAACCAGCTCATCCTCGCGTTGCAAAAGAAGTGCAAATTGACAAGATCATCGATGACATTGAAGCGCCAGGTCCTCTCACATGCTCAAAAGCTTCACATTTATCTAACTTTTGTGGGCACTATGCTTTTGTCTCTATCAAAGAGCCCACTAAGGTAGATGAAGCATTTCTGTAATCTGAGTGGATTCAGGCCATGCAAGAAGAATTACATCAGTTCGAGCTCAACAATGTCTGGGAACTGGTCAAACGTCCAGATCCTCGCAAGCATAATATCATTGGCACAAAGTGGATCTATCGCAACAAGCAAGATGAAAATGGCCTTGTGGTGAGGAATAAGGCACGACAAGTAGCTCAAGGCTACACCCAGTTGAAGGAATTGATTTCGATGAAACTTTTGCACTGTTGCTAGACTTGAGTCTATTCGCATATTACTCGCCTATGCTAACCATCACAATATCACTTTATATCAAATGGATGTGAAAAGTGCATTCCTCAATGGTAAGCTTGAGGAAGAAGTATATGTTGCTCAACCCCGGGTTTTGAAGATCCAAAGAATCCCGACAAAGTCTTCGACTCAACAAGGCCGTCTATGGTCTCAAACAAGCCCCTGGCGTGGTATGATACATTGAAGGAATTCTTCATGAAGAATGGCTTCACACCGGTTCACTCGACCCTACTCTCTTTACTAAATCATATGATGGTGAACTGTTTGTGTGCCAAATCTATGTTGATGATATTATCTTTGGTCAGATCGACCAACGTTATAGTGATGAATTTGCCTATATGATGAGTGAAGAATATCAAATGTCTATGATGGGAGAGTTGAAATTCTTCTTAGGTATTCAAATTCGTCAACAACACAATGGCATATTCATATCTCAGGAGAAATACCTCAAAGATGTCCTGAAGAAATTCGGCATGCAAGATTGCAAAGGTGTCAAAATTCCTATGCCCACAAATGGCCATCTATGCAATTGATGAAAATGGTATTGACTTGATCACAAGGTATACCGCTCCATGATTGGTTCTTTATTGTACTTATGTGCATCTAGGCCAGATATAATGCTTAGTGTTTGCATGTGTGCCCGATTTCAAGCTACACCGAAGGAATCACACCATAAGGTTTGTGAAGCATATTCTTGATATCCGGCTCACACACCAACACTAGGATTATGGTACCCCAAGGGCTCTACTTTTGATCTCATTGGATATTCGACTCGACTATCTTTGGTGATCGTGTGGACCGCAAGTCAACATCTGGTACTTGTCATTTCCTCGGACGATCTTTGGTGCATTGGTCCTCGAAGAAACAGAGCTGCGTATCACTTTGTCTACTACGGAAGCTGAATACATTGCTTTGGCTCGTGTTGTGCTCAATTCTGTGGATTAAGCGGACTCTCAAGGACTACGGCATCAACGTGAAGAATGTGCCTCTCTCTTTGTGACAATGAGAGTGCCATCAAGATTGCTCACAACCCAGTTCGGCACTTTCGAAGACAAAGCACATTCAAATTCGTCATCATTTTCTTCATGATCATGTGTTAAAGGCGACATCTCCATTGAGCATGTGAAGACTGAAGAACAGCTAGCCGATATCTTCACTAAGCCCTTGGATGAGAAGAGATTTAGCAAGTTGCGGTGGGAGCTCAATATCTTAGAATCGTTGAACGTTCTTTGAAAAGGACACACATCCTGACACTTATGCAAAATTGATGACTTAGATGTGCAACACATGAAGAAACGTTTTCTTCAATCCATGAAGAATAACACTCTAAGTGTGAAGAAATTAATGAAGAATTTGATTCTCAGAACCCTACGACAATTGTACGTGGTGTCTGAAATCATCATTCTTATACGGTGGGTCACGCCACCACCAAAGTTGAAAATCTTCAATTTGAGTTTTTCCTCAGTTTTGAAATTCTTCAGTTTTTCAAATTCTTCAACTTTGCAAAATCTTCACTATTTCCGTCGTTTTTCTTCTTTGGCAATACATATATATGGGTTTATGTCCTCTACAACGTACACTTATGGCTATTTATTCAAGTCGCTTTTTCTGCTAAGTGAATGCGATCGGACCCTTCCCCCTCTATGCTATACTCAACCCAATCTATTCACAAATTCTTCATGTGCGTTCTATTTGAAACTCGTTCAAAATCTTCACCGTGTCCTTGTCGGTGAAGAAATTGCGAGCGAAACTTTAAAACTGATCTTATCTAAATTTTCGGTTTGGCCGCTCAAACCGTTCCGCATCCCATGATGCATTATTTTACTCACCCACAATACTTTACGATTTCCACTATACTGATGCGTGGGTGACACATGTCGTGAGAAGGAGAATGGTCAGGGACACGTTCGTCCTAAATCTTCGGGCAAACAGTTTTTCACTGCCTCTATAAATACCCCTCTCTCCATCCTCACTTCTTTTACTCCGCTCGACCTCTCTCTCCCGTTCGAGCTCCTCAAACCCTAGCGCCGCCGCTACTCCATCGTCGCCGGTGAGGAAGAGCTTCGCTGCCTCGACCTCTTCGCCGACGTACTCGCGCCGACTGCGGAAATCCTCACTCCGCCGCCGCCGTAGCTGTCTTCCTCCGCCAAGTTAGGGCGTGGAAGATCTGAACAGATGAGCTTCACATCTACAACACCCAGTTAAATGCGTGTTCTTCATTTAGGGTAAATAAAAGTTACTTTTACTACCCTCGTTGATCCAAATCTTACACTACAAAATCTTCAAAGGTGTTTTATTCTTCAAATCCTCACACACAAACACCTCACAAGTTATATGCTCTTGATTCGCTTCTCTAAGCAATCATTTTCTTCAAGATTCCTCAATTGTGTGGATCCTCGATCTGCATAACTCTGGAACCTAAGACAAAGAACGCTTAGTGAAATTCTTCAAGGCTCATCTGGTCAAAATCCTCAAAACTTGTTCTTTTGAAAAATCTTACGAGAACGCATATGACCTCTCCAAATTCCTCGCAACTATACTCTGTTCACGGTACTCATGTCATTTGCTAAATCACTAGGTTCTCATCAACTTAACTCATTTGCAGCGTTCCTCGAAGAAAAGTTGCATACTTCTTCAGAGAATTCATTTGTTCAAATTCCTCAGCTGAAGAATATGGCAGAAGGAAAGAAGCCACAGAAAGGAGGAAAGAGGCCTGAGGTGATGACTGCGTTTGAAATCCCTGAGGAAATATATGCTGATTACTGCACACCTGATGAAGCTGAGTCGCAAAGAGAACAAAAATCAGCGCAAGGTGCGCATACAAAGGATTGAACGGTGATGGGCACGGGAATGGAGGGAGTACAGATATGTAACTCCAAAGTACATGAAGAAATTCGCACTCAATCCTCCATGCCCAAAAGCTCCATTGGCACCTGGTCAAGAAGCTGACCCCACCAGCATCAAGCGTGGTCAAGACTTTCCTCAAGAATGGGCCAAGCGCCAAGCCAAGTTGGCAAGACAAGCCAATGAGGCAGTAAGGAAATTCAATGAGGACTCTGCTACTACTGCTGCCCATGAGGCCTCTGTTAAGCCAAGAAAATCTATGCCAAAGAAGCCCGCTCACAAGCCAAGTGCTTCACCAACAGTGCCCTCACGGCCAAGTTCTTGACATTGCCCTCACGGCCAATTCCTCATGCTGCTCCTGCTCCTCCAAAATCCTCGGCTCCTTCAAAGTCCTCAGCACTGCTCCCAAATCCTCGCCAGCCCGACAAAGTCCTCGAAGACTGTGTGCATCCGGCCACGTGCCAAAGGACTGCAGGCTTCTCCATTGCCTCTGGTGTCTCAACAAGTTCCTCACCTGCACCAAAGTCTTCATCTGGCCCGACTTCTGCTGAAGACTAAGGCCTGTTGGACGAGGTCCTCGTCCAAGTCCCAAGAAGAAACAGGTTGCTTTCCAAGAGCCACACGAAGATGATGAGGCTGATGATGATGAACTTGCGGAAATCATCGAGAGATCGCCAAGAAAGGGCCGCTAGAGCCAAAGGCACATCTGTGCCTCTGCTTTATTGGATCCGAGGAAAATCCTCGATTATATTGATCTACGCACAAGGATCCAAATTCCCTATGCCTGATTTTCATCGACCCTGGAAAAAGTCATATGTTGACCCATTTCATCGAAGAGAAATGGAAGTTTGAAAAGGCAAGAGAGATCAAGAAAGCTCAATACGAGAAGGAGAAGTTCTCGAAGAAAAAGCGTTGTCAAAATGACACTGAGGAACTTCTCAAGGTCGAATGAAATCAAGCCCTCGGCAAAAACTTCGGTGCTTATTATGCTTTGATTGGCAAGGAGCCAAGGTCAGATTCGTCAACCTCGACGAAGAAGTTCACAAATGTTGATGCCCCAACGCAACATGAAATTCCTCATTTGGAGCCTCGGCTCAATGGCCCGAAGAACATGCCGACCGCTGATGAAGTTCAAGCTCTTGAAGAAAATGCCAGTTCGAGGGCTGATGATCCCATTCCGGCCCGGCGAAGAAATTGCGTGGCATCCACTAGTGGTGCGCTGAAGAAATCGAACAACCTGTGGCAATCGTGACGCCATGCGCGAGGAAATTCAACCAGATTCCTCGGCTCCTCCTGCGCCAACACCAACTCCAATTCTTCCATCGCCTCGATGTGAAGAAAACCAAGGCTGCAGAACGAGCTGCTGTGAAGAAACGGAAAGCATCAGCTGCGTCAAATTCTTCGACTGCGAAGAAAATGAAGCCTATGACCAGCTCCTTTGAAAATCCTATTGATGCCGTTCCAATTTCCTCAATTCCATCAAAGGACCTTGTTCCTTTTGATGAAGATTATGTGATCCCAAGCGGATATTATGAAGAAAATCATTATGCTGCTTCGTCAGAGCAGATTGATCAAGAAATTGAAGTGGAAGCAATCCCTTCAACCCCAGTCATTTCCTCACCTATGCCTCAGTTCATAGCTGAAGAGGCCGGTGTTGAGGAACTTGAAGAAGATGTGGATATTGGAAGCGCCACGCCAGTGATGAATGATGACTTTTGGGAAAGTCAGCATCCAAATTCTCCACTCTTCACCCCAATCCAACAGATACCTCGGTCCCTGCTCCTCTTGTTCAAATGGGCTCTGAAGAAACTCATCCCACTTCATCTGTCCCTGAAGAAATTCCAGCCACTAGCGCTGATGAACCTGCTGCTGCTGATCCTTAGACTACACCTATTGAGGAACAAGAAATTCCTCACCAAGAACACGAGATTGCGATTCCAGAGGTCGTGATGCAACTCATCGACACTCCTTGCCAAAGCCCAAGGATCCCTTCTCAACAAAGCAAAAGTTCAAGGCTGAAGACTTCTTCAGCCGAAAGCACGTATTCTTCACTGATTACAATCCATATGATTACGCTCGCATAAGGAAGAGGCGTTTCTGGACTGCCAGCCAAGCCAATTTCTATTCCTCAGTGCTTTTCAATAAAGACAAAGTCTTCGATCATGCTCATATTCCTCATGTGGACATGGAGTCTCTGCCAGGCTTCGAGCCAGTCCTCAGTGTTCTTCACGACGCAGGACTTCTGAATTTCTGCACTGATATCTGTGACTGGAATGAAGAACTCATTCTTCAATTCTATGCAACGCTGCACATCACTGGAGACGGCAAGACGTGATCTCATGGGTATTAGACTGGATGTCCGAAAATACTCACTACAAGGCACCGACAAGCTGAATTGCTTCGTGCTCTACCACTCGATCCTCCACTTGATGGTGCTCGTTGTATCTACAACGAACGAGAACTTTCAAATCACTATATGCAAATCTTGATGAAGCATTTGAAGCCAAGGCAGGCCCCAAGAACCAAATTCCTCGTCAAGGAATTATTGTATGTGCCGGACTGTCTATCGGATTACAGCGAAGACAATGAGTCCTATCAAAGGCCACGACTTCGAATGATGAAGAGGTCGTTGGAATCATGAAGAATATGCTTTTCAACATCATCCATGGCGTTCCGTCAACTTCCATGATTTCTTCATGAGGACTCGGCAAACATTGCTATGTCACCATTTGAGCTGAAGCCTTATGCGCCTTGGATAATGAGATTCATCAGGACAAGGTCTTCACTCAATTACAAGGCTGATACTCTGAACCACTGCAGCTACTTGCCCCCGATTGAAGTCCTCAAACGGACATTTACCTCAGCTGATGACAAGGGCAAGGCTACTGCTGTGATCGATGAAGGCATTCGTCCATTGGATGGACAATTTCGTAAAGCAGCATCCTACTCCACCAATGATGACTCTGCCACACATGACTCTGCCGCAAATACCTCAGTCAAGCAAAGTCCTCAAGCTACTGCACCCAGGGTGATGACTGATCGTGAGTTACTCCTCAGTCTTCATTAGAAGGTTGATAGCAATCATAAATGGGTCAAGCGTCAGTTTGGTTCAATTCTTCACAACATGATCTCAACACACAATGCAGTGAAGAAAAACCACTACTACCTCCATGAAACCTTCAAACGCACCTGGGCTGTTCTTTCACATGTCTATAGTGTGGAAGAACTGACGACAATGGGACTCAAGGAAGAATTTGACTGGTCTGCAACTCCTCATAAGAAATACAAGAAGGTCAAAGTTCCTTCCTTGGTGGAAAGCTCCTATTCTTAATCGCTCGAAACTGAGTGAAAATGAAGACTTGGGCGACACATGGCGAGCCCTACTACAACAACCGACCCTAACAACGTGGCGCTCCTTCTTCAACTTGAAATTCTTGAGGCGTTAGTCCTCAGTTTCGATCCTTTTGGTCATTCGATGACAAAGGGGGAGAAATTTGAGTTAGTCTTCAAGCGGGTCTATCATATGGGCAATTTATTTTTGTTAAGTTACAACTCTCGTTCTTCTGAAACTTTTATTGGATCGAGTTGTAATCTTAAACCCGATGGTGCTTTGATACTTTTGATGCACTATGCTCTTGCACTATGCTCTGATTCTCTTGAGCTTCTTGAGCTCTGGTACTCTTGATGCGTTATTTTGCATGCTTGTTCCTCATTAATGTTATCGCACGCATGCTGAATTACGTCAAGCACCATATCTCATCATGCATTTCAAATTCTTCATATTATATGTCAAATGCGTGTATGAATTACAAGATATAGGGGGAGATCTCCATGATTCAACTCTTCAAATGTGCATTGCCTCAAAAGAAAATTCCTCACTATGCACATCTTCAGGGGGAGTTCTTCTATATCTTGCAATCAAATTCCTCGATATCAGTATTTACACTTCATATGTTTATCCCCGTTGAAAACTTAACCAATATTGTCATCAATCACCAAAAAGGGGGAGATTGTAAGTGCATCTCGTGCCCCTTAGTGATTTTGGTGTATTGAAGACTTATAGGTTAAGGATCTAATGTGTTTGTAAGTGTACACAGGTCTATAAGTCTATGAGGAGTTTGATGTTTACAGACAAAGTTGACCCCTAAAAATGAAGTTCTTCGACTGAAGACTTTGATATTCTGAAGACTTTCTGAAGACTTTGAAAGTGAAGAAATTTGTGTGACCTTGAAGACTTGGTATTCATTTGAGGAACATGAAGCGTGAATACTTTCGTTTTCATTGTTTCATTTTCTCTTTCTTGAGTCATAGGAAACACCGTACTATTAAAGGGGGTCAAGGAAATACTAAGGAAAAATTTCCATGTGATGCTCAACTCAAGATCCTACACCTACCAATCCCTTTGAGTGAAGCCTTTGGAAATCTCATACAGTTCAGTCAATTTCTTGATGGATGAGACGAAGTTCTTCTCGTCACGAGGAATTTGTTTTGACCGAGGAGTTAGGAATTCGCCGGTCTTGGATTGCCTACGATGAGGAACATGATAGCCTTGAGGAATTTGAGATTCAAATTTCCGACCGTTGTTATCTTCTTGGCCAGCTGTCCCAAAATATCTTATCCACCTAACGGTCATATCATTGAAGGGCATTTATGTCTTATCATGTCGGGCTGCTCCCTAGGCTATAAATAGCCGCCCCCTACAACCACTAGCTGGTTGGCTGCTCCGAGAGAAACTTGACACTTGTCATTTTGAGAGCAACCCATCCTCTGAGGACTTTGAGCGAAAATCATCAAGTGAGGAAAAACCCAAAAATCAAACCCCTACAAACCCAAAGTGATTGAGCATCACTGAAGAGATTGATCCTGCGTGGATCCGACGCTTGTTACCTTTGAAGACTGTGCTTCTTCCAGACGGTTAGGCGTCATGGTCTAGAGCATCCAAGAGGAATTGTGGATCGCCGAGTGACCAAGTCTGTGAAGGTTTGGAAGTCGCTCAAGACTTACCATGAGTGATTGGACGAGGTGCATGTGACCTTAGTTCAAGGAGAATCTGATGAGGACTTGGTGTCACGAGCTGCGTGCTCGGCCGATCGGGTGTCCGGGACTGTGTGTCCTCGAGTTTAAATACTCGGCCGCTCCAACAGTGACGTACAACCGAGACATCAGTTGGAACCGGTCTACCAAATCATTGTCTTCACCAACCTTATCGGTTCTATCTCCTCAACCCTTTCATTTCCTCATTCTTGTGTTGAGTGTTTATTCATATCTGTGTTTGAAGACTTTGACTGAAGACTTTCTCAATTTCCTCAGTTCAATTTCTTCAGTCTGTTTGTCTTCATCTTGAGCTATCCTTTGTTTACGCTTTTCTGTACTCTTTGTTTGTCTTCATTTCATCATGATGACCATGTCCGCGATTCATTATGCTTACTTCTGAGTACTTATTCCGCTGCAAGTAGTTCTTCGCTAAGGAATTTCCTCACCGGCAAATTCCTCAGTGAAGAATTCATAAAAATCGCCTATTCACCCCCCTCTAGCCGAAGGACCGAGGGAGCTACGGCCACGGTGCACTCTCCTCCTCCTCGCCAGCCACCGCGGGCGTCGGCCCGTCGTGACGACGCTTGTGATAAAATCTCCATAGCATCGTCCTACCCGCGGACCCTCCGCGACCAGCGCCAGGTCCTTCGGGAACGAGCTCACGAAGACGCTCAAACCACCGTCGAGCATCGGCGCGAAACACGCCGCCAGTCGGACAAGCGGGCAGGACCCGCTATGGACCACCTGGAACCGGGGGGCTCCGGCGGCCTACCTTACGAGGTGGACTGCCTGACCTTTACCCGTGAGTTGCGGCAGTTCCAGTGGCCGGCCCACCGCATGTTCAAGCCCGACGTCGGCGAGAAGTACACTGGCAAAACCCATCCGTCCGAGTTCCTCAGCATCTACACCATCGCGATGCAGGCTGGTGGGGCTCTTGACGACAAGGTGCTTGCCAACTATTTACCACTGGCGCTCAAGCCCAATGTGATATCTTGGTTGATGCACTTGCCGGTGGATTCCATTTATTCTTGGTCGGATCTGTGCCATGAGTTCGTTGGCGCCTTCACAGGAGGCCACCAAGCTCATGGCCAGGCCAGTGATCTGCACATCATTCCCCCGAAGGAAGGGGAGACCCTGCACAAGTACATCCAAAGATTCAGCCGGGTGCAGTATAACAACCCCGACGTTCATCCTGCCGCTGTGATTAGCGCGTTCTACCAGAACATGCGCAATCGCAAGATGCGTGAAGAACTGGCGATGACCAAGGTTAAGGACATGGCCGAGCTCTATGTTCTGGCCGATAGGTGCGCCCGGGCTGAAGAGAGAAGGAAGTACCCCGGCGAAGATGCCGGTGCGGAAACCGACTCTACCGATGAAGACGCCACTACCCCGACGAAGAAGGGCCGGCATCGCAACAGGAAACGCAAGGGCAAGGCCGTGCTTGCCATTGAGGGGTCTGACGACACCGGTGCCGACAAGAAGGTCAAAGTAGACGCCCCCGGCAAGGAGATTGCCGGGTGCGCCGCCTGCCAAGCCTTGGCGGCAACCGACAAGCCAGGGAGCTCCGGCAAGCAATACTGCAAAATCCACCGCACCAAGGGCCACGACCTCCAGAACTGCCGGCAAGTCGAGCTGCGTGTTGAGAAGCAAAAGGCTGAGTATGAGAGGCGGGACAAGGAGAAGGACCAGCACGGTGCGGAGGGGTCCGGCAAGAAGCGTGGCAGCCATGGAGGCCGCCCCGGCAAGGACAACCAGCAAGAGAGTCCCGCCCGGGGCTGCGACAAGAAACAGGATGACGACGATCACGACGAGGACGACGAGTCTGGTGAGAAAGAGTTCCAAAAGGCTAAGGAGGCCATGTGCGTCGATGGCGGCGCCTTGCTGCATACCTCTCACCGCCAGCTCAAGCAGTGGGCGCGTGAGATTACAACAGCAGATCCATCGTTCGACGCTCAGAAGCCGCTGAAGTGGTCCAGCACACTCCTCATCTTTGACGCCAAGGATCACCCTGACCGCACTACCGCAGTCGGGTGCTTGCCATTGTTGGTCTCACCAACGATACGCAACCTCAGAGTGAACAAGATGTTGGTTGACGGAGGGGCCGGCCTGAACCTGATATCGCCTGTCGTGATCAAAAAGTTGCAAATCCCTGATGGAGACCTCGAGGAAACAAACACGTTTCAAGGGGTCAATTCGGGGAGGAGCCAGCCGAAGGGAAAGGTCACACTGCCTGTGACATTTGGAGGAGAGTTGAACTATAGGACGGAGAGGATCGTCTTCGACGTAGCCGAGATCCCCTTGCCCTACACCGGGATCCTCGGCCGCCCGACACTAGCCAAGTTCATGGCGGCGTCACACTACGCCTACAACATGCTGAAGATGCCCGAGCCGTTGACCATCATCTCCGTCCCCTCCGACAAGAAGGACGCACTGATCTGCGCCAACCAGCTCTACCGGGAAGCAGTTGCAGCGGCTGCCGCCAAGGCACCTGCTGCGGTGTCAAAACCGGCAGATCTCGGGTAGGGGGTCCCGAACTGTGCGTCTAAGGATGATGGTAACAGGAGACAGGGGGCACAATGTTTACCCAGGTTCGGGCCCTCTCGATGGAGGTAAAACCCTACTTCATGCTTGATTAATATTGATGATATGAGTAGTACAAGAGTAGATCTACCACGAGATCGTAGAGGCTAAACCCTAGAAGTCTAGCCTATGATTATGATTGTTGTATATATTCTGTCGACTAGCCTGGCCTCGGTTTATATAGTGCACCAGAGGCCCTAACAAGAGTCCTAGCCGAATATGCCTGTGGGGAGGAGTCCTTGTCTTGATCGCCAAGTCATGTGGAATCTTCCTTGTATGCGACAACTGTCCGGACTGGCCCATGAGTATATGGCCATGGGGGTCCTCGGCCCAATCTAACTGACCGGGAGATGACGTGGTGAGTACCCCCTAGTCCAGGACACCGTTTGTAGCCCCCTGAACCGGTCTTCAAGTTGGGGACGCTCCTCGATTCTTCCGAACTTTTCTTCATCTTCGGTCGTCGGTCATGAAAACTGGTTCAACAAATCTTCTCATCTTCGATCTTGAGGTTCGCCGAAGTGCATCCGAAGAGTTTACACGTTGGGTATCCGAGGAGCCCGTTTAAAGTTTCCGGCTTTTATCAATGCCTTGTTATTTTTATGCCACGCCTCGGGTTTGAAGTTGTTCCCATGAGGCAGTGTCCTCTTGTGTCCGAGCTTCCTAAGCCGGACTGCATTCGAGGTATCCTTTGCAGCTGAGCACCAATGTCGGACTGCTTCCGAGCTCCAACGCCGGACTGTGTCCAAGCTCCAACGCCGGACTATATCCGAGCTCCAACGCTGGATTATATCTGAGGTGTCATAGATCACCTCGGTTCAAAAAAGGTTGAAAGAGTTCGGCTAAGCTTAATACCGGAAATGCCCTCTATGGAGCCTGCCACTGGTGTCTGAGCTTTATGCCGGACCGCTTCCGAGGTGGTGCACCACCTTGGCCACGGGATGATTTTTATGAATTTAATTTCGAATCGTGCAAGGTAATATCTGACGATATGCATAGCCAGTAGCCCTCAAGGTGCGTATCGGTCAAAAACCTGAGATGCACCTGAAGGAAAACATGAAACCGCTGATCCTAGTAGCCCCTGAGACTCAGGTCGATGCGCAAAATCGGCCTGAGGATCAACTCCTAGCTCGGCAGCATACATAGGAATAGAAACGCGGTATAATATATTAGCTTGACACCATACAGGTCCAGATGGTACCTATTGTTGTCTGAAGACGCGTTTGCACATAGTTCGGTCAAGCCGAACACTGAGCACTTTGAATTTTCTGCATTGAATAGGCAATGCAGTAGCCCCCGAGACACTGGTCGGGTGGCAATCCCAGATCAGGGGATTGATGTACCCCTTTAATATTTATATATAATGAGTGCAAAGCCCAGTAGCCCCCGATCCTTAATGTGGGCACGGGTGGCCGAATTAAGGATCGATATCTAGAGTAAAATCACAAAGTATGTGTAATGATTCTATGTATCCAAGTACTCTACATCTTTAATGCTCGGATCTGCATTCTACAAAACTTTGTTGACCGACCATCGGCTTCAACCTCCTCAGCCAGTAGCTGAGGAGTGTTTGTCCTACCTTATAAAGCCTTTATGAGGGCAAAGATTTATGACAAACAAGGTAATCCGTCCATACGGTTTTATAAACAAAGGTACGCGGAGAGATATGTTATATTACTTTTTAACGTAAGAAACATCTTCCAAAGAAAATAGTCCCACTACCGGTTCCTTTCTTTGGGTTGTCATGCTAAGCATGATCATGAAACCTCAGCTCCGATCAATGTGGGAGGAAAATATTGAGGATTTAGTTCGGGGAAAGTTCCCGAATTTTGTGGTATTAATGAACCAAATTTTTTTACTTCCGTTGTTGCCGACCAATGTGATCCTTTAAGATTGCTAGCTTTCGGCTTCACCCAGTCTGAGGTACTTAACTCGGATGACCCGGTAGTAACAATCACAGAGGTGCTCCCTTTACCGCCTAGCCGAACAATCGGAAATGTAGGGGTAAGCACAGTAGCCAGGCAACCTAGCTTGGCCAAAAATCCTAAGTCAAATTGATGCATATTTATGGCTTTATATAACAATAATTACGGAAGGCAACGCTTGTGTAATGAATACAAATGCTGATGATATATACTTATTTTGTCCCCATTGTGACCGTTTATGAGTTGAAAGTGGCCCATCGCCGACTTCTACCCCTTTGTAGATACTACGCAGGGTGTTTCTGCAATAACCAGACAACCCTTAGCCGATGTCTCGGTGCCCGGAGGCGGTTGTGTTAGCGGAAACGAGGCAATCTGATATCTTGGCTTTATAACTTTCACTTAGTCATAGGAGCTTTAAACTGGGGAAGCTAGCTACGAGCCCCCGGTTAGTTTTCGGTGACAGCTGAGGTCAAGCCGTAAACACTTCGGCCAATGTTATGAACGGCTCATCATATAACACGGTCATCGGATCGCTGACCAGTTTGCGCTTACGGTGATAGTCAGTTTTCGGCTTTCTCCACTGAGGTGCTTAACCATGCGAGCTGGAAGCACAATCACAGTGGTTCTCCTTTTGCACACCTAGCCGAACAAAGCGGAACATAAGGGACACGCAAAGGAGCCGGGCAACCCAACTATTGACCGAAGACACAATTCGAAACTGATGCATATATAGCAATATCCGAGAATTTTTGCCGAATCCCTAAAGGTGTCCGGCGTTGCCTTCATGAGACTAATGCTGGAAACGCACAAATAGTTTGAAAGTGCCATAGGCTCGAAAATAAAAAACTTATTCAAAAGTTTAATGTCCGAACTAGATCAAGTGTTCGGTGCCAATCCAAAAATTGGACTGTAAAAAAATGGGTGCTTCTGTCGTGCTTTAACATGACACATCCTATCTCAAGACTCCAAGCGGGTCAGCCTATGTCCTCAACCTCCTTATCCCGAAGGCGGCGTGCTTCTCCGAGGCTAGTTTAGCAAACTGCACTCGAGCGGATTTAGAGAGAAGCAAGGCTATCCGGCTATTGACCACACACTTGCATCGAGGAAGGAGTGACAGAAAAAAGACTTAGCAACAACCAAGAAGAAAAACAACTCATACTAATTTAAGAGCCCCCAAGTGACTTGGTAAAAGAATTTTATTTATAATGATTGTATGTACCAAAGTACTTATATCATATCTGTGTTCACCCGAACTTTATACGCGTCTTAACCGACCGTCGGCTTCTCCCTCTTCTGTCAAGGACCGAAAAGTGTTATGTACTCCACCTGTCGAGAATATCGATGGTGTTTCCGAAAACCAGGCAATCCGGCCATAAGGCTATAACAAACAAAGCGCGCTCAAGGAACTTATGCTATATTACCGACGAAGTGTGAGAAGCATCTTCGAAGAAAATAGTACCCCCACCGATACATTTCTTTGGTGCTCATTGTTACTATGAGACTTGTGCAATAGATTTTTTATACTCATGAGATTCATTGTGTGCCGACCATAATTGAATACAGTAAGAGCGCTAGCTTTCGGCTTCACCCAGTCTGAGGTCCGGCTCGGGTGACCCGATCGTGACAATAGCAGAGGTGCTCCCTTTACTCCCTAGCCGAACAATCGGGGAGCGTGAGGGTAAACACAGAGCAAGGCAACCCAGCTTGCAAATCACTTAGGTCAATATGGTGCATATTGTGGCGTAATACACGAACAAGGAACGGTTGTACAAGTATAATCATTTGCAAGAGGAAAGGCTTCATAAAGGAAGCCCCCCAAGTAAATGGGGTATTTGAATTTGTGTGTCACAAACAAAGTTTGGACAAGGAAGTTTTCACAAACAACCTTTTGTCAAAAATGGTATAATGCTTGGTCGGACCGAACAAAATTTAAAACTGAAAGTTTTTGAGCATGAAAGCGACTTAGCTGGTTAATGTGCTCGGTGTTGATGATGCGGTCCTAGCTTCATACGGGACAAGGTACCAGCCCCCAAGCCGGTCTCGAGGTGGCGGAGCGAAGAGCTCGGCAATCCGAAGTGGCGACGTAGCACGACCAATGTAGGCCGGCAGAGTGACGCCGAAGAGACCACGCGACATGATCAAAGTCCGTTACCGCACATGTAAAATAACGCGGTCCAGGAAATAATAATAATATATATAATCCTTGCATAATTGCTTTGCGCAAAATAATTTATTTAAAGAGATGTGGCACAGTCTTTGAAGCCAATGTTGATGCACGAGGCGTCGCGGACGCAGTGATGACAAAGCCTGAATTTGCAGGGCGGTCCGGGCTCCGGATGTGGCGTTCGCCGAGCTGTGTACGGAAACTAAGCGAACCACCAAGCGACCGTTTTTAATGTGGACGCCATTTGATAGACCTGTGTACAGATGATGGAACAAACCAGAGTAATAATTCCTTAATAAAAAAACCCAACAAGCAAAAATAGTTAGGATTAATAGCACCTGGTTTATTTATTGTAGTAGTCCGAAGAAAAGCGACTCCCAAAATTGGGACTCGATCAACATACCCATTGCCTGATGGGCGATGAAGTGATGGCATGACGACGCTGGTAAAGGTTGACTCGCCGTGGCAAAGCCCCCGGTCCAGCTGACATGACAAAGCTGGTCGGCTGGTGTCGCTGAAGTTACCGGAGTGTGCTGATGAAGGGATGACGAAGCCCCCGGTCCGGACGAGGAGACAGAGCAGATCGATGAGGAGATGTTGCAGCTGCCATGTCAGCCGAGGTGTTGAAGTAGTTCGGCGTTGGTGGACATTGTCTCGATGAAGCAACAGTTCAGCCATGCCGATGCAGGTCATAACTTGTGACGTGGTCAATACTGGCTTGCTGAAGTGGCCGTGCGGCGATGCCGGTGTGCCCGCTCCGTGTAATCCGTGGGGCGGTGATGTTGGTGATGATTTATCTTTGGCGATTCCGAACTCTTGTTCGGCTCGCCGAGGTGATTATCCGAAGAAGTTGAGCTCAGCTCAAAAAGCGACAACATGTCTAGCGCAGGTCGGCAACCGTGGAGCTATATTGCCGGACTGGTTTGATACCAGCGTGATGGCGAATATTACCTCAGAGGAGGATTAAAATTTTAAGGGCGCGTGTTAAAAACAATACGCAATATCTTAGAAGAAAATTCCTTTTAAAAAGGTTGTCAAATATCACGTTCATAAAGAAACATGAATTCAGGTCGGATCTGTATTCGCGTAGGAAACAGATTTGAAAAGTGATGCACTAATCGGGAGGTTCCCGGAGTTTGGACGGTCGGATCGAGATGAATGTTTGACAGGTGGTAGATATAGGAATTCCACAGCCGATCAACGGTTGGATCTTCCAAAGGACGTTCGAGCTAGATGTTGGACACCCCGCTCCAGACTCGTCCGGATTCTCGTCCAGATTCAATGCCGCTCCGGTATATCGGAGATTGCCGGAGATTCCTCCATTGGAACTCGACGAAAATTTCCAGGATAGTTGTAGACTCAATTCCGCACAATTCCACTGAAGCAATCGTTAAAGCGACACTCGAGGAGGCGGTGGTGGCGGATAAAAGTTCGCTGTCCATAAAAACAGCACGGTCGCCCGAGGGCAATGTTGACGTTGAGCCCCTGAGCGCCATGGATGATTCCTCCATGATCTTGACAGAGATAGGAGTTGATGTTGATAAAGGACCTTGTCCGAACATGACGATCGGAGGCAGGGCACAGTATTCGGTCGAGCCAAGGTGACCGGTCGAGCCGGTGACGAAGAAGTCGACGTTGCAGTTGATCTGCTAACGAGCCATTGATCCTTTTGCCGATCACACATCGGAACTCTCAATGAAAGCACCAATGTCGGTGTCAAAATCGGCGGATCTCGGGTAGGCGGTCCCGAACTGTGCATCTAAGGATGATGGTAACAGGAGACAGATGGGCCTTCACCATAGGCTTCACCCTCGACAGCAAATAGGAAGGCGCGCTCGTCACCTTCCTACGGGCGAATGTCACCGTGTTTCATGGCAAGCATCCGACATCCCCGTTGTTCCCAGGGAAGTGATTGAGCACCACCTAGCTGTCTGCCCCCACGCGCGGCCCGTCAAGCAGAAGGTCAGAAAGCAGGCTCTGGAGAGGCAAGAGTTCATCACAGAGGAGATCAGGAAGTTGGAAGCGGCGGGTTTGGTGAGAGGAGTGCTCCACCCGACGTGGTTGGCTAATCAGGTAGTGGTGCGCAAGGCGAATTGGTAGTGGAGACTGTGTATTGATTACACAGATATCAACAAGGCTCGCCCTAAGGATCCCTTCCCGTTGCCACACATCGACTAGATTGTTGACTCCACGGCCGGCTGTGACCTGTTACCATTCCTCGACGCCTACTTAGGCTACCACCAAATCTTCATGACGAGAGAAGATGAAGAGAAGACAACATTCATCACCCCATGTGGTATGTATTGCTTTTTAAGGATGCCTTTCGGGTTGAAGAGTGCTGGCTCAACATTCGCAAGAGCAGTCCAAATTGGTTTTGAACCTCAGCTCCATAGAAATATGGAGGCCTACATGGATGACATAGTGGTCAAAACCAAGGATGGGCCAACTCTTGTGCAAGATCTGGAAGAGACATTTGCTAACCTGCACAATATCAACCTCAAGCTGAACCCTGAGAAGTGTGTCTTCGGTGTTTCGTCCGGCAAGCTTCTCGGGTTCTTTGTGTCACAACGTGGGATCGAGGCAAAACCCAGACAAGATCAAGGCTATTGAACAGATCGAGGCGCCCAAGCGGATCAAGGATGTGCGTCGGCTCACCAGCTGCGTTGTCGCCATGAGCCGATTCATCTCCAAGTCCACCGAGCGCGCCCTTCCCTTCTTCAAAATCTTGAAGAAGGCAGGCCCAATAGAGTGGACCCCAAAAGCCGAGGCAGCACTGCAGGATCTGAAGAAATACCTTCCCTCCATGTCAAAACTGGTTGCGCCTAAACCACAAGAGCCATTGCTGTTGTATCTGGCGGCAACGAATCAAGTGGTCAGCACCGCACTTGTGGCACAGAGGGAGGTCGATGAGGAGGCAGTGACGGCGGCAGAACCAGCGGATGGCAAGCCAAAGATTCTCCCGGCAGGGCCTGGCGCCGACAAGACGCGGCCCCCGACAGAGTTTGATGCAACCATGGCATTGCCCGTGCAGTCGAGTGAGGCGGTGCCAAAGAATAAAATGATGCAGCACCCGGTTTAGTTTGTCAGCTCCCTCTTGCAGGGGGCTAGGTCAAGGTATTCCGGCGTGCAAATATTGCTCTTCGGCCTCCTTATGGCCTCGAGGAAGCCGCGTCACTACTTCCAAGCCCACGAGATCACTGTCGTCACCCGCCTCCCGTTGCAACGGATACTGCATAACCCAGACGCAACCGGAAGGATTGTGGAATGGGCCTTGGAGCTGTCAAGTTTCGGTTTGAAGTTTGAAAGTACCTCGACAATTCAGAGCAGAGTCTTGGCGGAGTTCATCGCAAAATGGACCTTGACGCCTGACGAAGAAATCCAGGAGACCACTCCCCCCGGCGAGGAAGCAGACCACGACTAGATCATGTACTTTGATGGGGCTTTCTCGCTGCAAGGCGCCGGTGCCGGCGTGCTACTCGTCGCACCCACCGGAGAACACCTCAAGTACGTGATTCAGATGCACTTCCTCAGGGAGATGTCCACCAACAACACTGCCGAGTACGAGGGATTGCTTGCCGGTCTCAGGATCGTGGCAGACCTCGGGGTTAAGAGGCTCATCGTCAGGGGTGACTCGCAGCTCTGTGTCTAGTCAACAAGGATTATCAGAGCCCATTGATGGAAGCTTACGTAGATGAGGTGAGGAAGCTAGAGGAGCGCTTTGACGGTATCCAGGCGGAGCACGTCCCCCGAGCTGAGAACGACATCGCCGATTACCTGTCAAAGAGTGCCGCATTCAAGCTACCTATGGAACCAGGTACCTTTTTGCTCCGGCTAACTCAACCATCCGTCGAACCATCAGTGGGGCGGAACAAGCGGAGGAAATCAGGTCCCGACAAGTACTTTCCTACCGAGCCCCTGGGCTCTTTGGCAAGGGTGCCGCCATGACGCTGAGCCTGCCCAAGAGAAACTGGCTCCGACAGGGCGTCAAGCCCTGGCCGTAGAGACAGCCGCTCCCATGGCGGAAGAAATGCCTTTGGTCCTTGCCATCGAGCCCTAGGCACTAGTAACCAAGTGTGAAGCATGCCAGTTCCATTCAAAGAAGCTTCATCAACTAGCTCAAGCCCTTCAAACAATCCCTCTCTCCTGGCCATTCTCGGTTTGGGGGTTCGATATACTGGGCCCCTTCCCCCGCGTTGTCGAGGGCTTTCAGTACTTGTACGTTGCAATCGACAAGTTCACAAAGTGGCCGGAAGTGGAAGAAGTGAGGAAGGTGACTGCTCAGTCAGCCGTCAAGTTCTTCAAAAAGGACAAGTCTGCCGTTTTGGTGTGCCAAACAGAGTCATCACCGACAACGGCACGCAGTTCACAAGCCACACCTTCATGCAGTACATCCAAGACCTCGGCAGCAAGGTCTGTTTTGCTTCCGTGGCACATCCACGGAGCAACGGCCAAGCGAAGAGAGAAAATGCTGAAGTGTTGCGAGGCCTGAGAACGAAGACCTTTGACAAGCTGCACAAGAGTGGAAGGCGCTGGATTGATGAGTTGCCGGCGGTTCTTTGGTCGATCAGGACGACGCCAAATCGAGCAACCGGCTAGACACCTTTTGCCCTGGTATACGGGGAAAAAGCAGTTCTCCCCACGGAACTCATATACGGGTCACCTCGAGTGCTCGCTTATGATGAGATTGAGCAAGAGCCGTTACGCCAAGATGACGCGACGCTCCTTGAGGAAGATCGTCTTCGGGCGGCTGTGAGAACGGCACGCTACCAGCAAGCCTTGTGCCGTTACCAGCAAGCCCGAAGCTTTGAGGAAGGCGACCTTGTTCTTCGGCACGTTCAGTCGGCCAAGAATTGCAACAAGTTGACGCCGAATTGGGAAGGCCCTTATCGGGTAATATGAGTCACCAGCCTGGTGCAGTCCGCCTTGAGACTGAAGATGCCGTCCCAATGAGCAACTTCTGGAACATCGAGCATCTTCGCAAGTTTTACCCATAAGGCGCAGCTTGCCGGGCCTCCCGGCAAGCTACCTTTTGTACAAGCTTTGCCGGCAAGGCATGTGACCCTTTGTACAGAGCCAGGCGCAGACCCTGAGCATAAATAAATGAAGCGCCGGCGCCCTAAGTCATAGCATGCATGCTAGGTTGAGTCTCTTCCTCGGTTAGGGTTGATAGTGCTTAGCAACAACTAACCCATAGCTTAGAGGTCGAGTGCGCGTCTATCTATTCCTCTTCTGTCCTTTTTTGGTTCGCAGGGCACATGAGCACTTCTGCTGAGCTACTTGGAAGAAAGGAAACGGACCGGCGTCCTGACCCCGGCAAACCAGAGTTGCCGGGGGCTACAATTTTGAGGATCCAACCGCGGCTAGATAAGACTACCGAGGGCTGTAGATCCAGATAAGTCTTTTTATCCCCTGTCATGCGTTTCAAAACAGGACTGGGGCATGTGAAGCCTCGTTTTTATCTCTAGGCTGCCGTGCTCCCTTTTTCCCTATACCTAAGGATTATTTCCTGGGTCCGGATTTGGTTGTAGCCGCAACAACAAGGAGGTAGAACGAGGAGCCTGAAGCCCACTTCTTCCCTACCTCCGCCAAGAGTGCGAGAACGGTCGAATGGAGTGCGGGAATGGCAAGGCTTGAAAAACGTTTATCTTAAACAAATAACAAGGATTCACTCCTTGTCGCGGGATTTACCCATGAACGAAAATCCCGGCAAGCATATCTTTTTCATTAAAAACATCCCATACAGGTACCGTTCGTACGAAATGAAAAACATGAAGAGAGGGGATTACAAGATTTGAATTCAACAAGACCCGCAGGCTTACAGATTAAAAAAAGAGATAAGGTGCCCGTAATCCCTTTCTTGCCCCTCTCCTCAGGAGGCAGGTCAAGGAGGCGAGAGGGAAAAGGGGCACCTAGGCGAGCTACGAGCAGCAGAAAGCACCAAGAGAACACCTCGGTGACCGCCCACGGGCGGCCAGGTGATGACGGTGTCGGGAAAGGAGCTGGAAGACGAGGCGGCAGGACCGGCAGTATGCAATGAAGGCGTCGGTGCATGCGTACTCCGAGTTGACGGCCTTGCCGCCCGTCCTCTTCCTCTTCCGCAATCTCCCGACGCCAGCCGCCCAAGGAGACGGCCCCGAGATGTTCAAGGAGCTGGCCCCGCCCCCGGCAAAACCCTACCGGAGGAGCGGCCAGGTGCAGATGCTGCTGCCGCACTCCAGCCTTGGGCGTCCGACGCCTAGTCGAGACTTCCGCCCTCGCTGTCCCCCTTGTCGCTTTCGCTCGAGGACGAGCTTCCATCGTCAGAATCTCCATCAGAGGAGCTCTCCACGCAGCATTTCAGACGAGTTCCAAACTCTTCGAAGACCTTGACGAAAAGCAGGCCGTCCTCCATTAATTTGAAGTAAAGGACGAGCCCCGCCGTCAGGCTGTGGATGCGGGCGAACGTCTTCCATCCACGACGGAGATACATAACTCGAGGAGCCAGGAAGTCGACGTCGACCCGCGTGCCCCCGTTCCCACAGCCCCTCATGTGCAACCTGAGGGTCTGGGGCGGGGCACGCTCCATCACCCAAGCGAACGGGGTAGGGAGACGAAGACGACGATGCGGGGGCCGGCGGAGCCTGATGAAGAACTCGCAAGGCTGGTCTTCAACATGGCCCTCCTTCGGGAAGGGCATCATTGGCGGGGGCGAGGCCAGCGCGCCGCCCCATCCTCCTCTTCCCCGAGCGCTACGGCCTCTACCCCGACCTCGGCCACGGCCTCGCCCCCTCCCCCTTCCCCTCGCGGGAGGTTCCACCACCACGGGCTCAGGAGGAGAAGGGACGCACTGTCGAGTGGCGACCCTCGCCTCCACCGTCGAGGGACCAGAATTCCCCTTCTCCATGGCGGGTGAGAGGAAGAAGCAGAAGAAGGGGGAGACAAAAGATGGAAGAATGCGGGATGGCACCCCCCTTCCCGCTCTTTATAAAGGAACGGGGTTGAGGCTCGGCAGCCCCGCTCGGCCAATCCAGACACCAGAGGCGCAGGGAATCAAGACCGACCCGCTGCCCCAACCAGTGACGGCCCGGTTTCCCGCCTCCACCGTTTACCACCCCAAGCGCATGAAAGGCGCGTGGCAGACATGCAGAACTGAGGGGACGGGTGAGGCCACCTCTCCCCACCCCTTGATCGTGGGGAGTGGACGCCTTGAAGATCGCACCCGGCCCTGGCCAAGAAATGAGCCGCGCCTCCGCGCCTCCCTCTTTTTACGGGGAGGGCGCGAGCCGCCTCTTTACTGCGATATGACACATGCGTGTGGAAACTGCCCCACGCATGCCGCCCACGTCACGCACACCCCTCCACGCCGCGCCACACGTGCGGGTCGTGGGAGGCGGAGCGCGCGAAGAATCTTATCACGGTAAAAACCGCCCCACCTGCCCGCGCACCGTTTTGGGCCTAGCCCAACAACGTGTTGCGCTTATGTGTGGCCCAGGCCCGGGGGCTCCTGTCGGTGTACAAAAATAGGGGCACTTTCTTGTACCCCTTTACCTGTACGCGGGCAGTTAGAGCCGCGCCCACGGCCACACCAAGAAGAACAAGGGAGGTGAGCCAAGGTAAGACCGAAGCCCAAGACAATCAAAGCAACACCAAGGCCAAGACCACGAAGAGCAGAGGGACGAAGCAGGTTCCCCCGGCAAGACCCTTGTCGGGCGGCCTCAGCGGCCCCAGCAAGACCCTTGCCGGGATAGCTCGCCCCACACCAACAGAGTGAGCCACCCTTGAGCCCACGGCCCCCAGCGCCATCATTAGCATGGGGCCAGGGCTCGGAAAGGCACCTCTGTGGTGGCATGCAGATCTTTGTGAAGACATATTCAAGATCAGATGAGGATTAGAAGTGGACGATTCTCGGCGAGATCCTTGCCGAGGAAGGCCACCAGACCCCCGGCAAGATCCTTGCCGAGGATGACATCACGCCACGGCAAGACCCTTGCCGGGCCACCCGGCAAGGCCCTCGCCAAAGACGCCAGCGAGGCCACCGCCAAACCCACGCAGATCAAGCTTCCACCACCGTTCACATGCAGCTGCCATTCCAACTAGCTGGTCAGGCACCTGCGTGGCAACATGCAACTCCCAGGCTAACTCATCGAGCGCCTGCGTGGCAGCATGCAGATCTTCGTGGAGGCTCCGCCACCACGCCACCTTAGCTGCCTGACTGCCTACATGGCGCCACGTGATACGTCTCCAATGTATCTATGATTTTTGATTGCTCCATGCTATATTATCTACTGTTTTGGACCATATTGGGCTTTATTTTCCACTTTTATATTACTTTTGGGACTAACCTATTAACCGGAGGCCCAGCCCAGAATTGCTGTTTTTTGCCTATTTCAGTGTTTCGAAGAAACGGAATATCAAACGGAATCCAAACGGAATGAAACCTTCGGGAACGTGATTTTCTCAACAAATATGATCCAGGAGATTTGGACCCTCCGTCAAGAAAGAAAGGAGGAGGTCACGAGGGTGGAGGGCACGCCCCCTGCCTCGTGGGCCCCCCTTTGCTCCACCAACGCACTCCTTCCTCCTATATATACCTAATTCCACCGTCGCAACCTTCTGTACCCACGAGATCCCATCTTGGGGCCTGTTCCGGAGCTCCGCCGGAAGGGGAATCCACCATGGAGGGCTTCTACATCATCACCATAGCCCCTCCGATGAAGTGTGAGTAGTTTACCTCAGACCTTCGGGTCCATAGTTAGTGGCTAGATGGCTTCTTCTGTCTTTTTGGATCTCAATACAATGTTGTCCCCCTCTCTCGTGGAGATATAATCGATGTAATCTTCTTTTTGCGGTGTGTTTGTTGAGATTGATGAATTGTGGGTTTATGATCAAGATTATCTATGAACAATATTTGAATCTTCTCTGAATTATTTTATGTATGATTGGTTATCTTTGCAAGTCTCTTCGTATTATCAGTTTGGTTTGGCCTACTAGATTGGTTTTTCTTGCAATGGGAGAAGTGCTTAGCTTTCGGTTCAATCTTGCGGTGTCCTTTCCCAGTGACAGTAGGGGCAGCAAGGCACGTATTGTATTGTTGCGTCACTACAAAAAAAAGACACATCCGTGACATTTTGGGCCGAACGAAATTTTTTCTGTCATACATATGACACTTCTATGACGATAATTGTGACAAAACCCGGTATCATCATAGATGTGGTGGGCTCCTACTTCTATGACAAAAATCATGATGAAAATGGGCTTTTCGTCTGGCGGGCCGGAGAAGCAGCTGCATGACATTCTTTGGGCCGTCCATGACGAAAAAAACCGTGGTAGAAGCGAGGGGAGGAAAATTTCGGGAGTTCCCGGTTATGGTGGGAGGTCAGGGGCCGAGCGATGCGCGTTTCTCTCATACACGTACGTGCGTGTGTGCGAGGCGTTGGCTCTAACTGAACCCGAGCGAGGCGTTGGGCTCTAACTGAACCCGAGCGATTGCGCAGCCTCTGGCGTTCATTGAACCCGGCGATCGATCGATGGTCGTTAATCGAACCCGATCGGCGATTCATTCGCTCTGCTGCTAATCAAGCGGTCGATTGGATGAACAATGAGAGTTGCGGGGGAGGGGTTGGATGAGCAGGTGAAGCGATTAGGCGTTGCCCTTTGGATGAACAGGACCCGTGGTGTGGAGGGCTGGATGAGCGATGAAGCGGTGGAGGGTGCCCATGGAGGGTTGGTTGAACAGGACTCCGTGGAGTGGAGGGCTGGATGAGCGATGGTCGGTGAAGGGGTGGTTGAACGGTAGCGGTGGAGTAAGCGCGCGGTGGAGGCTGGATGAGCGATGAGTCCGTGGAGGATGGAGGAGGTCAACGGTAGCCTGTGGAGGCTGGAGGGGGTCGACGGTGGAGATCAACAGTATCCCGTGGAGTCCCGTTTTGCGGTACGCCACACCCTCCCGATGAATAGGACCCCCGTTTCGACCGTAGCGCTCCAACACAAGTCCGTTTCGTCCGTTTTGCGGTACGGCACACCCCTCCAGATCATCAGGACCCCCGTTTTGACCGTAGGAGGTCCGTTTCGTCCGTTTTGCGGTACGCTACACCCCTCCCGATCAACAAGACCCCCGTTTCGACCGTAGGAGGTCCATTTCCTCCGTTTTGCAGTACGCCACACCCCTCCCGATCAACGGGACCCGTTAGAACATAGGAGGTCCGTTTCCTCCGTTCTGCGGTACGCCAGGCCTCGTTTCCATTGCCTGTTCCATCCAAGCCCTCCCGATGAACACGACCACGTATTCCGTTCTGACCTAGCCGGTTGGCTCCCCATGAACACGACGACGATGTTGTTTCTCTGTTCCGACCCAGCCATGTACGTATGCGCGAGTAGGCATTCGAGACCCTGCCCGTATGTAATGCGTGGCGTCAGATTTTCTTTCTTGCACCACGGCGGCAGACGTACGTGTACATGCTACGTGCGCGCCTCTACTACGACATGTACACGCCTCTACTACGACACATGCGCGCTTCTACATCGACCAGTATATATGTACGTACACGTTCGCGACCAGAATGACAACGCTACGTACGCTTCGACCAGGTGGGTCCCGGTATCGAGCACTTCCTTGCGTGCGAAGATGTAGCTGGTGGGTCCCAGCAGTCAGGGGGGTGAATTGTTTTTTTGCCCGGACGCACTTCCTTGCGTGCGAAGATGTAGCTGGTGGGTCCCAGCAGTCAGGGGGCGAATATTTTTTATTTTCCAGGGCGCACATCCTTGGGTGGGAAGGTGTAGCTGGTGGGTGCCAGCAGTCAGGGGAAACATTTTTCGCGAATACGGTGGCCGTCTGGTGGTTCCCGATCGGTGGAGGAATAATTATTTTGCACGTAATAAGGAGGCACTTCCTTGCTGCGGCCGTGGACGGTATCGGCCTCTCCACGTCTGATCCTCGTCCGATGGAAGCCGTTCCTTGACCACGCCGCGCCGAGAGCACCAGGGTGGTGGACGACGGCGAGGCCTAGGAAGGGGACGATGCAAAGCCGGGGAAGACGCGGCAGTGGATGCCCACGCCTGGAGAAGTACGAGGGTTCACTGGTTCGCTGCGGTGTGAGGCTGCCGTCGCCGCAGAATAACAGGGGGTGTGGGTGAGTAGAGGGATGGCACAGCCATGATGGGAGTAGTAGGGGCGGTGAGGCCTCCACCGCATCGCAGCCGGCCACGGGAGGCAGGAGCACGAGGCACGACCGGCGCTGGTTTGGGCAGCTGGAGCAAGAAGACCCGAGGTTGAAGAAGCACCACGACCGTTGGATGGACATCGTACGGTCACTTTAGGCTGGAATCATGCATATTGACTAAGTTGACAAAGCCCTCCGTCCCCGTCAACTTAGTAGGCCCACAAGTCAGCCTGCCACTATACTGGGTCCCAGCTAACAGGGGGAGTATTCAATTTTTTGTACGTAATAAGGAGGCACTTCCTTGCGTGCAAAGACATAGCTGGTGGGTCGAAATGTCAAGCGGTAATGTTTTTAAATGAAATACAGAGGCCTTTCGTTGGGTCCACGATGTCAGGTGGAGGAATCATTATTTTATGGCGTAATAAGGAGGAATTTCCTTGCGATGCGGCCGTGGACCCAAATTGCCGGCCTCTCCACGTCTGATCCACTTAAATGCATGTCGGTCGTTGACCATGTTGACCAGCCGCGCCGAGAGCACTAGGGCGGTGGACGCGGCAATGAGGCCTAGGAAGGAGCGACACAAGGCAGGAAGACTCGGCGGTTGTTTCACGCGGAGGGGAGTATGACTATACGAGGCTTCTTGGATTCGTTCTGCCGCCGGAGAATAACAGCAGGTGTGGGTGAGTAGAGGGATGGCTAGGCCAGCGATGGGAGTACGGTGGGGCGGTGAGGCCTGCGCGGCAACACAGCCGACCGCGGGGAGGAGGGAGCAGGCAGTCCTGCCGGCGCTTGTTTGAGCGGATGGAGCAGGAAGAGCAGAGATTGAAGAAGTATGACGGACGTTCGATGGACATCCAACAGTCACTGCTTGTGCGTCAACCTTTTTTTTAGGAAAGCCTCAAATCTGTGGAAAACAGCATACAACCCATCTGCCATTATTTCTAATAATTTACAGCCCATTTTCTAGTTCTTAAGGTTTTTTTGGAGCCCATATTCTTTTTTTTAGCATTACAACCCATATTGTGGCCACGGTTAAAAAATTATACGAAATTTTGCATATTTCGGTGCGGTCCGAACTGTTTTTAATCCCAAAATTTCGACTCACATTCAAAATAATTTTAAAAATAAATGTATATCAATATAAAATCCAACAAATTCTCCACGTATGAAAATTAATGTAATTTAAAATCTCGAAATTAAAAAAAGATATTTGAAACTAATTGCCAGTTTGATGTGTTTTAAAAATGTACAGCCCATTTGTCATTACTGATAGGCCATTTTCTCGGCCAGCCGAATGAAGCTCTCCTCGTCTTGAAAGATTTGCAGCCCAACAGGCACGACAAAGCGACTTACTTGGCAAATCACAAAAAAACTAGGCTGTGGCCGTGGACCCATTGTCGACCTCTCCACGTCTGATACTCTTCCGATGGAAGTCGATCGTTGACCACATTGACCATGCGCGCCGAGAGCACCAAGGCGGTGGACGACGGCGAGGCCTAGGAAGGGGACGGCGCGGAGTCGGGAAGACGCGGCAGTGGATGCCCACGGAGAGGAGTACGAGGTTCACTGGTTGGCTGCGGCGTGAGGCTGCCGTTGCCAGAATAACGATGGGTGTGGGTGAGTAGAGGGATACCTGGGCCGTGGTGGGAGTAGTAGGGGCGGTGAGGCCTCCGCGGCATCACAGTCGGCCACGAGAGGCAGGAGCACGCGGCACGACCGGCGCTGCTTTGGGCGGCTGGAGCAAGAAGACCAGAGGTTGAAGAAGCACTATGGCCGTTGGATGGACATCATACGATCACTGGAGCTAGAATCGTTCATATTGACTAAGTTGACAAATCCCTCCGTCCTCGTCAACTTAGTAGGCCCACAAGTTAGCCACCCACTATGGTGGGTCCCAGCTAGCAGGGGGTATTCATTTTTTGGTGCGTAATAAGGAGGCACTTCCTTGTGTGCGAAGATATAGCTGGTGGGTCCGTCCTATCAGCGTGGGGAACGTTTTTTTTCGCTAAATACAGAAGCCCTTCCCACGTACAGTGCGTAATAAGGAGGAACTTTCCTTGTGTGCAACCATGGACCTCGTGGGTCCCGGCTATCGAGCTCTCCGCATCTGATCCTCTTCCGATGACTCTCGTATGTTGACCACGCCACGGCGCACCGAGGCGGTGGACGACGGCGAGGCCCAGATCGAACAACCCGAGATGGGGAAGACGCGGTGGAGTTGCAGACGGAGAGGAGGAAACTTGACTGGTTGGGTGCGGGGTGGGCCTACACTCGGCAGAGAAAAACAGGAGGTGCGGAGTGGAAGCGATGCTTTGGCCGTCGGCGAGGTAGCGTTGTTGAGGAGCAAAACAACGCCGCCTTGACCGAAGGCTGAAAAGGAAGCGGTTCCAGCAAGCAGGGCAAGAAGACGAGAGATTGAAGAAGAATGCCGGCCGTTGGGTGTAAATCCAACGCCTTCTTAGGCTTCGACCTACTGGCCCACATGTCAGCCAGTCCATTTGTTTTTTTAGTCCATTTGGTGGGATGGGTGAAACAATGTTGTAGCATCTATGCAGCCCGTTTAAATCCCATTTGCAATTTTCTTGTTATCCGCGGATTTGCTGGGCTGGGTGAAAATATCATGTTAGGCTAGACGGATAAATGTTATAAAAACATAAACACATGATTGCACGTCGGTAAAATCTTTGCAAGCTTATATGCATAATCACTAGGAGTTAACTTGCCAAGTTATATATAAACAATTATTATGATTATTTTGTAAGAACTTTCAACTTACAAAATAAAATATCATTTTAATTTGATGAGTTAATAGTACGTGGGGTATTATTATTTTTTAGGCTAGATGTGGGACAGTTGAGTTGGTTCTAGGGGAAAGTACAGGGAGAAAACTTCGGTTTACATCGAAAAAGAAAGTGGGAGAAAATTCAGAGACCTGCTGGGTCCACCTGAGGAGGGGAATATGTTGGGAGGAAGGAGATTCAAAGCATGGTAGCCGAGTGAACTAGTTTTTTTACGAACAAGTGAAATAGCCACTAAAAAAAGCAATCAGGTTAATGGGTTCTTAAAAGAAATATTTTGGACAAAACAGATAATTACGACACATGGGCTAATGCATGAAACACTCATATGATAAAGGTGCTTATAAACAGATAAAGTACAACATCTAGACCTTCCTGGCACGCTTGATCTTGACGTTGTGGCTGTCCGTGTACTCGTCGGTTATGGGAGCAGACACGCCCTCATGTCCAAGATCTGCCTGTACATGTCGTAGCATGCGTATGCGTCCTTGGCCGCGTAGGTTATGTATGCTAGATTCAGAGGTACCTCCCACGTGTTCAGGTCATCTTCTTTCATGTTGGCGTATCAGGGGTTGATGATGGTGTTAGCGAGGTCAACCACGGAGTCCTTCTCCTGCCCGTTGCTGATGATCTTGTATTGCTTCTGGATATCGACAAGCTTGTTGCACCAGATGGCCGAATCGTCGCGTTCTTCCTTCTCCCCACCGCAGCTAAGGTGCAGTCGGCGCTGCCGATGAAACGGGCGAATGCTCCAGAACCTGGTGCAACCATAGGACTGAGGCGAGGCAGAGCTTCACCGTGTCCGTATCGTTGGTGTACACCACATTCAACTTGGTGCAGCCATAGGACTGAACGGCGAACTCAAAGGGGAACTCCTTGCTGAAGTCCATATCCAGCAGACTCACCCCTCGGATCGCCATTGGAGTCTCTTCGAGTGAACGAGTGTGTAGGCAGCGACAATAGTTCATTTTTTAGCTCTTGGGGAACTGGATTCAACAGTAAGCTGAGTGTGTAAAGCGATAACAAGCATTACTACCCTCCCTCGTCTGCTGCACGCCCACAGAAGATGCACCCTCGGCGCATTCAAGCGCCTCCATTAAGAAACCTACTGGCCACATGTCGGTTCACGAGCGGGTCTGTATTGGTACTTTAATTACTGGAGTTAGTGGTCACTTTACTTAAATTTAATTAGCTTTAATAGAAATTTATACTTAAAACAAGCAATGCATTCGCTCGTTCTATCAGTGCCACAGGATCAACATGCACAACAATTAGAATTATTATTCTCAGGACGCACACGATCAACACATTTGTCGCACTTTCACAAAGATAATACTACCAAGTTTGAACTATTTGTTATGGTTGTTGTCCTCTGCATCATCATGCCATGTTTCCCAGCTTGCAAGATTCAGAACCAACAAATAAGATCCAAATAATAAGTACAACAAAGATGCCTACACATCTCATTGATTCCCAGCTTGCAAGATTCGGAACCAACAAATAAGATCCAAACAATAAGTACAACAAAGATGCCTACACATCCCATTGATTCCCAGCTTGCAAGATTCAGAACCAACAAATAAGATTCAAATAATAAGTACAACAAAGATGCCTACACATCTCAATCGATTTCCGACTTGCAAGATTCAGAACCAACCCTTTAGAGCCTTTTGATAAAGTTAATATCGGGATTAAATCCATCTTGGCTAGCCATGTCATACAATTGAAGAACTTGGCGAATGCTCTTGACCGTCACAACATTTGTAGTAGAGTCTTCCTGTTTGCACAGCATGTTTGCATAGCACAAACACGGAGACAGGAGAGCATGATTTAGCTTTAATAGCGGCCTCCTTGAACTCAACCTCCAGCTCTACTTGGATGAGGTCTGCCTGGACTTGCATGATTCAATTCATGCGCCTTTTTCTGATTCACTGAAATGAAGCAAAGATTGCATCATTCAGCTAGCAAGAAGTACTTGCTCTTGTGAGTGGCGTGTGTTCTTCTTTAGTAGTTGCACTAAAATTGAGGAACATTAAGGTTGGCTGTCCGGCTCATGTAAGGTGCAACTATAATTTTCTTATCCTTTTGTGCAGTTCCACTAAAATAAAGTACCATTATGGTGACAAGGTGGCTCCATCTTGCAAAGGCTAATAAAATGTTGCACGAGATTACCGTGAGAACTTGACGGAGATTCTGGAAACTCCAATCACCATTTTGTGCAGTTCCACCAAAATTGAGAAATGTTGCCCACGTGACATTTTAGTTGAACTGCACAAGACACTCATTCCAAAAAGAAGTGTTTTGTGCAGTTCACCAAAAGGTCACAATAGCAACAGGGTGAAATGGATATCCCTATCTGCACAAAAAGATAGAAAGTAAACAGTTGAATAAGAATATACGAAACATATACAAAATGAAAAGAAGCATCTTAATTATGTTCATGGCAATCACGCATGACGGTAGAAATTTTAAAAGCGTCGGCAATGCTTCATGTTACCGAAGCATTACGATCAACAATGAGATTCCTCAAATATGGGATTACTTTAATGGTGGCATTGCTTGTTTACGGACACGATAAATCAACAACAGCTAAAGAGTTTGTTTAAGGGCATGGGACCGTGGGGACACCAGGACACTTTCGGCAATGTGAGCAACTTACTTATCATCTTTGGGAAAACAACAGAGTGCCATTTTAACACATTTTAATTGCATCTTATCACTTTGGAGGCATTAGATTAACAATAACAAGTTAGACATGTCCCTAAGGTAACAGCAGTGATCGCTTCATTTTACATGCGCCCTTACATTAACAACAACAAAAGGTTGGTATAAGGACATGCGATAGTGGACGCATCAGCACAATGTACCTACAAGGAGGCATAAAGTGGTGATGCCGAGTTTGTTCATGCTATGTGAGGGCAGCAAACCTAATCCTAGAGACCTTGTACTATGTGAGGGCAGCAAATCTAATCTTGGAGACCTTTTACTATGCGAGGGCAACAAATCTAATCCTGGAGACCTTTTACTATGTGAGGGCAGCAAATCTAATCCTGGAGACCTTTTACTATGTGAGGGCAGCAAATCTAATCCTGAGACCTTTTACTATGTGAGGGCAGCAAATTTAATCCTGAGATCTTTTACTATGTGAGGGCAGCAAATCTAATCCTGGAGACCTTTTACTATGTGAGGGCAGCAAATCTAATCCTGGAGACCTTTTACTATGTGATGGCAGCAAATCTAATCCTGGACATACTCATTGACTTGTCCACCACCGCCACTTTCTATCCTTTTTTCAACCAATAATAGATTGGTTCCTTATCCGATTTGTCTGCGTTTTCCCAGTATTTCCCTTTTCATCCAAGAGACCGGTTGGGTATCCGGTCTCTACTACTTTCACAATATTATTTCCTCTTTGAATCAAGTACTAGATTCATGCTAAAACTTTCCCCCTTTCTTCGTTGTTTGAACAATGCACTAGATTGAATGCATGAAGTAGCTTTACCTCTAATAATACTAAAAATTTAGGTGGCTTTGGAAGAGCTGATGGGAGTAGAAAAAGATGCACATGTAGACACGTGGGGAGGCTGGGGCAGAGAAACAAGGCCGCTTCGAAGAACTTATACACGAGGGTCACCGGGATGTCGTGGCGGCAGGTTGGATCTGCGGACAATCTGGCAGGAAGAAGAAGGGTCGGAGGACCTCCAGCCGGGCAGCTGTGTCGGAGAACGGCACGCAGGCGGAGGATCGGGCCCCTCCGGCAGCTGTGGGTTTCCTCCCTTGGCAGCGATGACCATGGGAAAGATGCACCTTTAGTCCTCTACACACACCGGCCGAAGGGATCCGGCCGGATCTGTGACCAGCGGTGAGCAGAGAAAAAATGTCTCTACCTCTATCTTGTTTATATCTGGAGAGGATGAGAGAATGAAGAGAGCAACCCTAGTAAAGGAAGCGCTCATGCCCCTACGTCCATATATAGTGGAGTGATTATCTTTTTTCTCTCCACAACAAGCGTTTCAATTTGTGTACGTGGCATTAAAGAAAAGAAACTCTCTATTTAAGGTGACTACTGTACGACTCCTACTTACTACTAGTAGTAATACAATATTGTTCACTTGTGCTCCCCGCCCCTCCATTCATTGAAGAACCCCACGGGTGAATAAACATACAGTAAGTACTGTATTTATATATAACGAACAAGCTCGAACTATTTTCGCGTAGTTAAAAGTTGAGGGCGTGGCTTTTCCCGGCAAAGACGCACGGCAGTTTTAGTAGGCGGTTTGATGAGAGGCGAGGAGGGTGAGCAAGTGGGGCTGTGCGATTTGACGGCGCGTTACTGCTGGAAAGACTTGTGATATGACCACTCACTATCTATATCTATATCTATACCCTTATAAAAACGAGTTGGCGATGATGGTGTGCCTGCCATCTTGTAATACAATCGTATGATCTATATCTGACGGATAGAAAGCAAACTATGATAATTTTACAAAAGATACCCGCACCTCTCTCTACATCATTATCTCCCGCAACCTCATTGCTCAGCAATTAAAAAAGGAATAAGTCTCTGGAACAATCTAGCATGCATGGTGGCCGCTGCCGCCTGCCGGCGCCGTCCATTCCGACCACCAGTCACCACCACGCTCCACTCCTCCTCGCCTTATGTCTCATCTTTCATTTTTTCAGGGCCCCTACTAAAATGTGGATTAGTCATCTCTCTCCTAATTTAACTTCTCTCCTTTAACACAGGCGAGTTCTGGATTGGAGGGTTTGGAGGATAATAAATGCTCATTAACTTGATTTTAGTCCCTTTAGTATTTGGATCTAAGTATGGGTGAGGCTAGCAAGTTTTAGTCCCACTACTTTTAGTCATGGAACTAAAACGTATCCAAGCACCCTCCAAATCCGGCAGGAAATAGGGTCCAAAGTAGTCAAATGATTGAGATAGAGCATTTGTTGTCAATCTAACCTTGCCATCCATACACCTCTTTGGTTTAGAGTTAGTTCAGGGTTAGAATCTAACTCTAACCTCTAACTGAGTTAGAGTTCTCCTTGTCTCGGTTCATCGCCATCATACTTTCCCCATTCCAGTGTTTTCAGTATCCTGCGAATCAAAGAGGCCTTTTTTTGCGGGAAAAATCAAAGAGGCCCTTAGACTGGTTTAGGTCCGGTCATCTTTTATAAACGTGTTATGTCCAAAATTTAATGAACCTGCTCCGGTTTCCACGGAAATAATCCGGTTTCATGTAGTAATTCATTCATTTATTTATTCTTCTGCGGGGGGTTTGCATGTAATTCGTGAGGTCTGAAATGTAAAGTACCCCGGCATATGCTCCGAGTCGTGCATGCACTACAACCCAGATGCTCTATGTCCCACATGTCGGTAAATGGGAGCACGAGGAAATAGCCTAGGAGTACATATAGGAGGATAAATGCGTGAAAAAATATGTACTGTGAAGCGTAGCCGCGGTTCGAAAAGGAGACCTAAAGTGGCGACAGCTACAGGTCGCACGCACCCAACTAGTGGTACTACTAGACATACGACTAATTTTTCCCTCAAAAAAAGGGACGAGTGCTCAGTACTCCTATTCTATAAACACGAGTCCCATCTGACAACAGCGTCCGTGCTACAACAAGCTCTCCTCCCTCGTTTCTCTCTTCTAATTCTATACTCGGCCGTGACCCCACCTCACAGTGAAAACGTTACGACTGGAATAAAAATGCCATATACTCCCTCCGTTCATAAATATAAGCCTTTTTAGATACTATCTCAAATGGAATACAACATACATATGTATGTAGACATAGTTTAGAGTGTAGATTCACTCATTTTGCTTCGTATGTAGTAGTCACTTGCTGGAATCTTTAGAAAGACTTATATTTGGGAACGGAGGGAGTACTATACTAATAAAACATTAAGGCCATGAGGCGATGCAGTCTTTGGTTACAGGAGGCAAGAAGAAGAGATGCATCCATCGACGACGTCCCACCTCCTCGACTTCAGGTGCCGGCCCACGAACGGCGCCCTAAGTAGCAACGGGCTTTCGTGGCCAGGTCAAGTGTTTCGAACAATGGCGTCCAAAGATTCCAACCGTGGAAGAAGGCCAACGTCTTTACATCCTCGCTTGCCATGTAGTGGCCTATGTAGACGATTTCCTCATAGACGTGGATGTGCGGTCGACGGTTTCTTGCATGGCGAGGCGCTGCACGCAGCGCAGCCTCGAGGTGCACATTCTTCGTCGCGACCTCCCAAGGCTGCAGGGCCACCGTGGCTTGAAAGAGTTCGTCACCATGGAGGCTGATGAGGGTGGCAGGCAATGAGGATCTGGGCGCGGGCTGGAGCGAGACGGCAAGGTCGTCCGCGCGCTTCTTGACGGCGGTGAACTTGCAGATGGAGTTGACCATCATGTCGTCCATGCGAGAGGTGAAGCCGGCGTCATTGAGGGCTATGATGCCTGCGGTCGCCAAAGACCGTCTGAAGCAGCTTGCGGTCTTGAGGCATGGTGACGCTTGGATGATTTGGCACAACCGGCGCCACTTTCGCGTCCATCGCCTCCATAGGTGCTTGTGGCTTGGTCACTTGGTCTTGGATTGAGTGAGCGGTGTTGCCGCGAGACTTGGGAGTAGATGGATTGGAGTGGTGGGGCGCCTTTATTATATGAGAGTCCAAACTCTATTGCATTCACATCATCTTGGCTCTATTGCGCTTCTCCAATTAATTCCCTCTACATGTAATTGAGGATGCATCATTGACCGTTCAATGTCTCGGGAACCGCTACCCTCTCCCTCCTTGGCATTCAAGCACCTATGGACCCGTCAACGACGAGGTGTCTATGGTGACTTCATAAATTTCAAGATGATAGTTATGCGATGCGTGTGTGCGTTCATAGGGGTGAGTGTATGCGCGTGTATATGAGCGCTTGCGTCTGTACCGTGTCAAAAAAAACGTAAATGCGTGTCAAAAAGAGACTAGTCAGTATACTCAATATTGTGCACCTCAGAGAGGAAAACGATAGAACTAGTACGTATTTATTTATGGTGCAGATTCACTCATTTTGCTCCATATGTACTCTGTCTCGGTGTAGTCTAGTCACTTGTTGAAATCTCTAGAAGGGAAAATACTCCTTTACGGTTTCTGAGGCTATACTAGCAAGTAGTTGTACGTACTAGTACAATAGTGGGCTCACATAGCAATTTTGTCTCATGCAAGAGCCTGGCTATATACGTGCTCCAATGTTCACAACTGCAATGTTCGGGTTGCGCTTGGCTCTTCGCCTCTTCGAGAAGACGAACAATGATGTTACTACTACTGCTTCTACAGTGTCGAATCCACTGTTGCATGTCCGTCCACCGCAAGCGGGACGGATAGCTTGTTGTAGAGAATGGTTAATAATATAGCCAGCTGCTGGCTATATGATGTTGCCATGTCACATATATTCAAGCTTATAGCCAGCAAGTACAATAGCTAGATATAAATATGTACTACTTTGTTGATACATGTCCCACACCACTCTCTCACAAAGTACCTAGGCGCACGTGCTGCAGCCGGCTGTTAACTAGTAGCCCGCTTCTCTTCTCTCTCCTCTTCTCTCTCTTCCAAGTAAGCAAGAATATAATATTTAATGTCTTACAACCCTCCTACATCACCTTATCGTACTTGCTCGTAGAAGTACTACTAAGACTAGCCACAATGGGTAGTAACATAGACTAGTAACATGCCTATGTTACTCATCTATCATTACTACCTCTATAGTGGGGAGTAACATATGTGTAGTAACATGGAGCACCTCATTTATTAGGCTATAGACACATCTTGCCTTGATATGTGTGATATTACTCATACTAGTAGTAACTAGCTATGTTACCACTTTCATCCCTTTCTTCATTTATTACATGCCACATCATCTATTTAACCTAGATATGTGTGATGTTACTACCTATGTTACTCCCACTATGGATAGTCTAAGGCCTTGTTTGGTTCATAAGTCCTAGGACTTTTTCTTGTCCCAACTAATAAGTCCCTAGTCCCTAAAAAGTCCCTCCCTGTTTGTTTCCAGAGACTAAAAAGTCCCTAGTCCCTTCCTAGAGGTTATTAAATGACCATGTTGCCCCTAGTATATAGAAAAATAACAATCAAACAACACCATGGGGTGGCGGGCCAATGGATGCATGGAGGGGCATTGTTGGAAAAGTCCCAAAAAGTCCCAAAAAAGACTCTCCTTGAGAGTCTTCTTCATTTAGTCCCCAATGCCTAGTTTATTCCCTAAAAAATCCCTCCCGTTTGGTAAAAAAGTCTCTAAGATGGACTTTTTCTAGTCCCTACACAAAAAAGTGCCTGGAAACAAACACCCCCTAAGCAAAAGACTGTCCTCGTTTGCGAGCAACCGCGCACATGGGCGAGGGAGAAGGCGTGTAGTAGTAAAATCAAAGCTTCTCCTCATTGTACGAGTTGACGCGACACATCATAGCACTGGCCCCACATGCTTGCCTCTAAACTTGGTGAAAGACCCATGATGTACAATATATTTGCTGCAACCTCTAACATTTACCCACCACAAATTAAAATATATGTGGCCGTATGCATCGTTCGATGCAAAGGCAGAAATCCTTTTAGAAAAAAACAAATTAAAAAATATATTCCTATCTTGAGCAGATGAGCGTGCAAACTACAATCACCAGGGTGACAGGTAGGGCCAGAAGACTATTTTAATTTTGTAAAAAAACTTTGAGACGGCCACATAGCATGGAGCCGACCCGAACGATTTTAAGCTTACAGGCACGATACACGCTATCCTAGACTACTCTACACATGAAACTGCCACACCAGCGTCCGGGCTGCGCTTGGCTCTTCGCCTCTTCGGGAAGTCAAACAATGATGGAGTACTACTGACCGGAGGAGTGCTCTGATGCAGCTCAGCCATCTGACACCAATTGAACTGCTGCATGTCCACCGCGTGCGGGAGGGAGAGCATGTAGCAAAAGCTTCTCCTAGTCTTGCCACTGCCAGCCGCCACGCTCATGGGTGAGGGAGGGACGCTCCTGCCTTTGCGTGTGACAGGTGGGCCCGACAGGTGTGTGGCCAACCTGTCATACAGCCAAAGGCAGGTGCAGTTAAGTCCGCGAGGGAGAGGATAATCAAACTTCTCATTGATGTACGGGTTGAGGCGACACATCAAAGCACTGCACTCGATATATTTCAATAATTTGCATTTACCGATGCATTAATTACAATGCATGCATGCATGCCGTGACTCTCCTTTTGATACTTGCATGTGTTGATTTAATGCACCTTGAAGTAGTATAAAATATGTGACGGTAAAGCTTTGTAATGCCCCGGCCCAAGTTGAGAGATGGTTGTGCACGAGGAGGCGAGATCATGCAGACCGAACAGGACCCGATGATGGAGCTCTCTAAGGTCTCGATGGACCTCACCATGCTCCACTGCCCCTTGTGCCTCCGCCCCTTGACGCCTCCAGTGTATGAGGTTCGAATACACCTTGTCCGTTCGACTGATTGAGCAAGGTGTAGGTTTCTTGATTGATGTGCTATTCGATTGATTTCTGCAGTGCAAGGGAGGGCACCTGGCCTGCGCGGACTGCCGCGTCGAGCGCCCCGGGAACCAGCGGCAGTGCCAGAAGTGCGAGCATGGCGGTGGCTTCGACATGCGGAACACGGCGGTGGACTCCGTCCTTTCATCGGCGAGGGCGGAGTGCCCGCACGAAGGCTGTGGGCTCTACGTCACTTACGACAAGCTCGCCGATCACCGAAAGGCAGGTTCCGCCGTGCGTTCTCGCAAATGCCCCGTGCCCGTCTGCGGCTACGAAGGCCCGCCGTCGGCGCTCTACCACCACATCAACACCGCGCATCCCATGCCCATGCACAGGATCCAGTACGACAAGGTGCTCCAGCTGCAAGTGCCACAGTCGGAGCCACAACTCTTGCTGTTCGCGGAGGAGGACCGCCGCGCGTTTTTCTTGGTCGGTGGCGTGCTCGACATCGGCGCGCCTATCGCCGTGTCGATGCTGCATCGAGGCGAAGCGTCCCCACTGCCGCACTACGTGGCCAAGCTGTGGGCGAACGGCCCGCCGGGGGAGCTCAAAGGCACAACCGACGCCGTCAAGGTGGAAATGGACGTGACAAGCAGCAAGGATCCCGATGACGTCGACGTGCAGGAGCTGACCTTCTTGACAGTTCCGCCCAAGCTGCTGGCCGGGGCTAAGCTTGTCTCCCTCCACATTCACATTGACAAGCTCACGTCCTAAATGTTTCTACAGTGCCTTCTGTTTATCTTTGTAATATGCTAATATAGGGATTAACTTGGTATACTTTAGCTTAAGAAATGGTGGGTTTTGGTGGCGATGCAGCAATTACTTCGACATCAGATCAGTAATTTCCAACAGTCGAACGGATATTTTGTATGCATTGGATATAAAGTTCCTTTGGGTAAGAAGTACTACTTGTCATCAAAATGGATAAAAGAAGATGTCTGTAGATGTATTTTAGTTCTAGATATGTCCCTTTTTATCCATTTTGATGACAAGCACTCCCTCCACGCATCTATTCCTGTCGAACGCCCCATTAACCGTAAGATATGTATACGATGGTGCTAGTTATTGCATGTACACAGCAGTACTCCCTCCTTTCCAGTTTATAGGGCTTAATTCAAAAATCTCACCAACCAAGATGGTGAGTGGTGGAATATTTTTTGTAGTTTGCAAAAGCACCTAATTAATGCTCTTGTTTTCCTCAAAAAATTATGTTTATCAATGCATTAATTGCAATGCATGCATGCATAAAGTACATGCATTGGTCAATTTTCTCTTAATACTTGCATGCAATGATTTAATGCACCTTAGAATCTGAACATGTGCTGGGGAACAACCAAATTGAGCCTTATAAAATGGAAAAACTAAAATTTTGAGATAAGCCGTATAAAACCGGAAAGGAGGGAGTAGAAAAAGAAGTACTCCATCCGGAAATAGTGCCGCACTTCGAAACTAGAACCGTCAATAAATTTTGAGCTTGCGTCTCGTCACATTCCAAATTACTCCACGCTATATTGAATTGCAAACCTGTTCACACCGATCACAACCTAAACGGTTTCCCACTTAGGAGCGTATTAGTACTCAGTTATAAATACTAGTATGCCAAGATGACTGCACATTCCTCCTCAACTCCTCATCCACAAAAACAAACAAGTCATTCAGCATCCTTCCCTTGCGTCTGGCCAGTGTGAGTTCTGGGTCGAGAGATTGCCACCAGGGAGAGGCGAGCATGGAAGCGGAAGCACGAGACATGTCCCGCCTCGCTGCGAGAGCAGCCGACATGTCCCGCCGCGTGGAAGTGGCAGCACAGAGGTCCCGCCGCGCCGCTGAAGCGGCACGGAGGTCCTACTGCGCCATCGATGCAGCAGACTAGTCCGCCGTGCATGACAGCGAAGATGTCCCGCGCGCCACGAATGCAGCGAAGATATCCGCGCGCCCGCGACGGCCTGGAAAAATTTCTCGCGGGCAGGCGACGATTGTTACAGGTGCATGCATGCGATTGTCCATAGCCAGATGGATCAGATCTCCGGCTGGGCGAGGTTGCAGGACGACATGAAACCCTCGTTTGAACAGGCTACCAGCATCATACGGCAACTAAGGGAGGGCAATGAGAGGCTCTGGGCCGAGCTTGACTTGCTGAGGGAGAAGATCATCCGAAGTGCAGACCAGCAGGAGGAGACCAGTGCCTTGTTGAAGAGGACCGGCGTCATCGTCAAGAAACTTATGGACGAGAATGACATGCTCCACAACGAGCGCCAAAGGCTGGTGGAGGAATCCGTGGATGTTCTCAAGCAGCGTCTTGAGGACACGAAGAGCTTATCGCCGCTTCGCCGTGGAGACTAGTTCCCGGCCTGCGACAACGCATCAAGAAAGTAGAGATCATGAGCGGATCCTTGTCTTCCTTCTTCTTTTGCCCTTGTGTATTTCGGGCATAGCCGCATGTGGCTTTTTTAATTATCTTTCTAATTATGTAAGACAATTAATTGTCCTTATCTTTCTATGGAAGATCAATGTTGCATGGCTGGAATGAAGAAAACTCTTGCTGTGGCGACCCTGGCGTTGCTGTTCTTCTAGTTGTTGTTGGGCTTCCTTCAGTTTCCTGGTTTCTTTTGATGTAATAATCGGTTTAGGATGTGGATTGTGTAAATGCATTTGTGAAATGTTGGGTTCTAAGCGGATGTTTGGCCTTTGTTGGCCTCTTGGGATGTTGCGATTTCAATCTGGTAGCTTTTAGTCCTTTGTGTTAGGCTGGAGTTGTGCTGAACTTCTTGTGAATTGTGGTGGTTTTCAGTAATGAAAATAGGAAGGGGCAAGCCCTTCTTTGATCAAAAAAAATTAATCGTCCTTATATATTCATCAGTCTTGCTATAAGTCATAGTAGATGCAATATAGGTCCGTCGGATCTTACATCAAGATCCGTGCTTTCAGATTTCCTTTTTCTCTCTTAAATCTCAGTCGAGTGAGACATAGCCACGCCATTAAACAGAGGCTCGGGCGCCATTAATGGAGAACTTGGGAGAGAGGTGGACGGCAGATGGAGGTCAAAGGGCTCTCCTCCCGATAAGCACGCGCAGGGGTCTGATCGCATGCCTCTCGTACTCAAATAGCTACCCTGCATGGCGCCTCCTAGCTAATAAAAAATGGGGACGCGTGGCGGCACGTAAATGGTACTAGTAAGTAGAACGCCCACGGTTTCAATAATACTTGTGTTTCCGATTGTAACGTGATAGCACTTGTTCCAAAATGACTTTGTTGATTGTTAATGTGTGTGCCTTCGCAAATCGGACTGCAAATTTACCACAACATGTTGGTGCCATGTCATGGCACCAAACCAAGTTTCATTATTTTCATGCGTGTTTTGGATTTACAGGAATTAAAAAACTAAGTTTCTCAATGTTTCCAACCCAGCCACGACGCCCAGAATTTTGAATTTCATTCCCATTTCTTGCATGGAACCTAGAAATTTACCCGAGGACACACATGTGATTTTTCAACCAACTTTCATGCACTGGAACATGTGCTTGTATTTTAAATTTGAATTCTGCACACAAAGGTGACACGTTCCCTCCCAGAACCACGAGCCTTCTTGAGAGAAGCTCCGATTTGCAAGAAGCTTATACCAAAATTTGTTCCTATTCGGCCAATTTTTTACCACGGCATGGTACTACCATGACATGACACCATGCCAAGTTTCATGATTTTAAAACCAAGTTTCTCAATGTTCTCGACCGAGCCACGATGCCCAGATGTTTGAATTTTATTCTCATTTTTTGCATGGGACCTACTCCCTCCTTCCATCTATATAGGGCCTACACTACAAGAAATATGTCAACTTGTGACCCTCACTATTGGTCTCTGAAAGGTCATTGTTTTTCATTTGCGACATTTTTTTGACCAAAAACAGATGGTCAAAAGCTGGCGGTCGTAAACTGAAATTAACGACCTTCTCTGTGAGAAGGTCGTAGAAGTTTATGACCAAAACAGGACATCGTTGAACCCATGACCTTTTGTTTTGGTCACTGGTTGTCTGCCCAGGCCACGTCGGATCCGACGTGGCAATCTGACGTGGCAAAATTGCGACCAATTGATAAGGTCACTGACAAGATTCAGCCCGGTCCGATTTGGTGTTTTACATGGGCCGAGCCCAATAATTATTTTTTTCTAGCAATTTGTGTCAGCTACATGGGCCGAGCCCAAAATTTGGCTTTTTATTTTCTAGGACACGACCTTCTACAATTCATTTCATTTTTGGGCCTCAAATTTTTATAGTCCATTTCAATTTTGGGCCTCCATAACAAAGTAGTTCCAACGACAGTGAAACAGGGAATTCAAACAAGCATTTATCTTAAATAGCCATGGGTTACAATTTTATTTCTTTCAACACAAAAGGATTCCTTAAACAGCCGCAGGTACACAAAAAGGATTCCTTAAACAGCCACAGGTACAGCAGTAGGTACATTCAACAAAGGGCAATCCAAGCACAGGAAGTACATTGGACTGTAGCTACACTTTCTACCAGCAGCTGCAACAGCAGTCGCCTGAAAGACAAGGAGGTACTACAAGAAGCTAAACTAACAGCAACCATCCATCATCAATCGGTGACACTAGCAATGAGCGACATCGGCGATATTTCAGAGACCCCCTCCCCTTGTTGTTGCTTGGCGTGCCGCATCACAAGTCCCCATACACACAAAAATTCAGATGTTCAAAACAGATCAACATGTTGGGCAGTTAGGGAATCACAGAGCAAATGTTAGTGTGGTGCAAGGCGATAGATTACAGGATAAATATTAACAGAAGAAGAATCGTTGAACAAATCATGAGCTAGTTATCACAGTATAACTAGCTCCAATGAGCTAGAACTCTGTGCTTCTTCCGACTTGAACATCCTGGACCTCACAACAAAACATGAATATGAAGGCTAGCCTATGCAAGTTATCAAACAAAATGGTTAGATACAAGATAAAGACAAATCTAACAGTATGTTACACGAAGCAAAATGCGGCATTTTTATCGTTTAAGCATACAAGGACAAGGTCAACAACATTTCGATGTTTGAAAATGAACCAGAATTTCAATGTTTGAACAACAAAAAAAAAGATACAGCAGATCATATGTGGTTTAAATCAGCCCCTAAGGACAGACACGTTGACACCAATATTTGGCAACAAATGTAGAAATCTAACCTCATAAACATGCAATGTGGAATTTGTATCTCAAAGAAGTATACATACTTATAAGGTTTAATTAGCACAGAGAAGCCAAATGCTAGTAGCTCATGATTAGTACACAAGACAGGATTCAACAAAGTAAACAAGAAGGTGGCTACAGTAAAAAACTAAGCTCATCACACAGAATAAAATGAGTTTAAAAGTAAGCTCAGCATAAGCATATGAGTTTTCTTTTGGCACCACCAGATAAAACATAGCAACGCCAATGTGAAAAGTTTCAGCATTATTGCCATATGTTTCCTCGGAATCATACTACACAGAAAAGGGTTCAGCCTTAAGTCTGAACTAGCCTTACATGGTGGAGTACAGATTTCCTTCTATACCAGTGGACGTTGATGGTGTTCCCTTCTTTCGGAGGACTCCACATGCAGTGGCTACATAAACGAGAAGTGTCAGCTTAAGTTGCAATCCGGAACAGAAACACTTGCAAAAATCAGGCACTTGGGGTTTGGCAGGAGTACTACCTTGTGGATGTCGCCCATGAAGTTTGATAGGAACAGGAGCGCTTCCGTCAGGTTATTTGCAGTATTACATGCAGAAAAAACATGGCATCTTCAGTACTAATCCAGTCAACTAGAAGAGATGTGCTGAAGTTCGTATGATGTAACTCAACATTACGTTGGCCGGAAGATTTATAAGATGGCGATGGCGATGATGATCCCTATGTGAGGAGCTGGGAGGGGTAGTTGTCGATGGCTCCGGCGACGCAGCGGCCCTTCACACCCTCCTTGTCCTTGCAGTCCCCTGAGACAACACACAGACCATTATGCTACAGTCAGTTTCAGTCCAACAAAACAAGTGTTGGTTAATTGCTACGTAGCAGCGCCGACCAGTAGCACCTGAACTTGACCTTGTTGGTCCAGGAGCAGAGGCTGCTCAGGTTGCCGGCGGCGCCCGACGACAGCAGCTCGTTCACTGCCTTCGCTACCGCGTCGCTCAGCCGGCCTTCCAAGGGAGCAGCATGGTGCGTTGTGGTGCCTTCATCTGGAGTCGCAAGTCGGAGTTGTGGGCTGCTGCTTTGCTTCCCCGTATAGCACACCAGGTTCTCCTAAGATAGCGAACTAAAAACACAAAAACATGATTAGGGAGTTGGTACATAAGAAAAGGAATTCATGCACGAATGGCTTATACAACTAAAAAAATCAGGCATCACATATTACTAGAATTGCATATTAGATGGCTGCAAGGTAAGTCTTTCTTCATATAAAATAACTAGAATTAGCACCCAACAGGATCCATTCCATGTTGCGATGTGACATTCCTAGAAGCATCTGATTCTGAGCAGAAGCAATTTTAGTTACCCAAGTACCCACGAGACAACCCCACTACCTTCATCTGAAACGCCTGCTGCTAATCAATAAGCTAAGATAGAAATTAACGCAATACACAAGCCACCAAACCCCTTTGAAACCCTGAAACCCCACGAGATGCGCCCCGCACTGTCCTGGATATATGAGTCCATAATTCAAAGAAAACCTGGCTACAGCAACATGCCGGCATAAATCCCCTTTCCCCTTCCAAAATTACCATGAGCAAGCGGATGAATGGTTAGCAGTATGCAGGACACATCATGACAATACACGGAGGCAAAAAAGCAACCCAATAGCTTTCCATGATTCCTGAGACACTAATCTCACCATGTTTGTGTAGTTCATATAGATGATAGATCACAACTAACGACAAAAATAGTGTACCTAATTCTGAAGGAGCACATGCGATAATTATAGGCCTCAAAAGCAAGACAACAGAACCTAGCACTCAAGTTCAACAAGGACATGTGCTTTCCATGATTCTTCCCCCATTATGGGACATAGAACGCTACTCAAGACAATTGTTCCCAGGTACTACTAGTTCACACCAGTCACAACTAAAAAAAGTAAACAGTGTACCTAACCAACCCAACGAAGCAAAGCATGCACAGTCCCCCAGTCCACAGTATGTAGCGCACACCCTGATGGTGTCGTCGTAGTTCCATCCAACCTCCTTGGAGAGCTGGTCGAGGAGGCAGTTCCTATGCCCAGGCTGCAGCCTCAGAACCCTGCAAAACCACAAGCGACGTCAACATCAAACACACATACAAGATGCACGCCGAGATCTAGACGACAATCAAACACCAACGTACTTGAGCGCGTCGGGGATGACCATGTGCTTGGTCCTGTCGTACGGCGGCGGCACGCCCTTGTACACCTTGAGCCTGGCGAGTGCATCCTCGCCCCTCGTGGTCTTGTGCGGAATCATACTGCAGAGCGCCACCAAAACACAACATCATCAGAACACACAAACCCAAATGGATACAGTGATGTACAAAGAGCATTTCAAACGTGCTTAACAAGTTCGCCCTTTACATCAGTTTCCAAACAAAGCAAGCTGCATGATGTGGAAGTGCGACAGGACAATAGAATCGTCAATCAAGCTGTGGTTTACAATGCGGTGGCATTTGTTTAAAAAAAAAATGCGGCGGCATTTGGAAAAGCACATGTTCGCTTTTATATATGCCCTCGGACTGGGATGTATCAGTTAGGTTGAAATCATGTTTTGTTGATGAGAATGTCAGAAAAAGCATACTGAAATTACCAAAGAATACACCGCAAACTAGGTCCCCACTAAGTCGATCAAAGCACATATCACTAGTACTCCAAGCTCATAGTCTATACAATCAAATTAAACTCGTCCATCAGATATGATGGGGCAGCAACACCGTGAGCAAGCATAGCATTGCATTGCAAACTGAAAGTGTGCGAATCCGAGCTGTCCGGTTGGGTTGAACAGGTAGGCCAGATTCGATCGCTTGTGTGGGGTTGGTTCTTGTGCCAGCACCAGCAACGCAACGCTAGGCTACCCCGCAATCCTCCATGTCCCAAGTGTAAGTAAGACTAAATAAAGCTAACACGGAACGACACAATACAAAACCAGAGCAGAACAACTGCTGGAAAAACACACCAAGCAACGCAACACTAGGCTCGCTAATACTTATCGCTGAAGAAGAAAAAAAGATGAAAACTATGGGGCTTCCGCGAGGTGGCGAAGGGAATGCGTCGAAATTGTTGGCGCCACCTGGCAGGAATTCCCCAGAACCGAAACCAATCAGCCGAACTAAAGTAGTAGTGCTAGAAGGAAAATAAGCGTAGAAACGGAGGAGGAGCGGCAGAGGAATCCGTTACCCTCCTAGTCGACAGGGAGGGAAACCCTCCGGAACCAGGCGAGCGAGGGGCCGTCCTCGAGTGAGTCTCGTGCAGCCGCCACATGACCCTGCACCATGAAGTGGAAGCGGAATCAGAAGGTGAGTAATAAGGCGGTCGATGGTTACCGGGAGCATGAGCGGCCGGGCGGGGAGAGGAGAGGAGAGGAGCGGCCGCCGCCCACCTGGGAATCGAGCGCGACAATGGTGACGTACCCGCGGATGGTGCGCCAGAGGATCTTGGCCGGGGCGCGGAAGTGGATGGGTCCGTGGGAGGGCTTGGTGTTCATCCTCTTGCGGAGGAAGCGGAGGTACTTCATCTTCTGGCGGACGAGGCCGCCGGACATGCAGATCTCCTCGCAGCGGACCACCACCACGCGCTGCCTGTTGAGCAGCTCCTTGGCGACGATCGACGCCAGGCGGCCGAGCATGTGGTGGCGGGCGTCCCAGTGGTGGCGGTGGCCCGGTGGCTCAGCCAGATGCCGCCGCCGAGGACGACGATCGAGAGGACGGGACCCCGCTTCATGATCGGTCTTTGGCGACCATGTCCATGACGGCCAGTGGAGGGGTGGGTGGCGGTGAGGGGAGGGATCTGAGGTGGGGAGGGGAGAGGTGGGTGGCAGCAGCGAGGATCTGAGGTGGGGAGGGGAGGGGTGGGTGGCGGCGAGGGGAGGGATCTGGATCGGGGCGCTTAGGGTTCGTTCTTGTGAGGAGAGAGGAGTGGTGTGCGGTGGTTTTTTTTAGGCGTGGCTCGCGGTAGGTGGGTGAGAGGGTGAGGTGATCAAACGGTGATTTATGCACGATCCGCATGAGAGGCCCCTGGACCAATCAGAACGCAGTATATAGATATGATATTTTGACCATTTAAATTGGTCGTAATCGACTAAAAGTTAGGTGCTAAATCATGTTAGCTATTTTATTATGACTTGATTTTTTTTTAAAAGAACTTCTCATTGTGTCAGCAAATTTGACTAAAGTTTTTAGGAATAATCACAAATTGAAATAAGACAAATATTTTTTAAAGAGTTACGAGAAATGAGTTATTTTAAATCATTTTCCATTTTTCGAGTGCCCAAAATGAGTTTTTTTGAAGGACCTACAATATATTTGTTGCAAAATTGGAGCAAATCATTTTTCTGAAATACTAGGCCATATTTAATGCACAATTGACCAAATGGTTGGGTGTAAAAAGTTTTGAAAAAGACAAATTTTTGCCGATTCAGCTGGAAGCGGGTCAAATTTGAACTGTAGCTGCCTTATAGTCTGCACTTTATTTTTTCCAAAAATCATTTCTAGGTACATAAGTATCTATTTAATCAGAGAAACACCAAAAAAATTCCAAGATTCAACCACTAGCTAGGAACGGTCATTCCCGCCGTTTTGACCGCATTTTGAAACGGGCATAAAAAATTCAAAAAAAAATTCAAATAATTTGGAAACCTTCGCACTGTGTCATTATATGTGGCCAAGTTCCCAGGAAAAATAAGAAACTTGTAATACGGCAATTATTTTAAAAAAGTGTTCTCAGAAACGAGCTATCACGTGTGGAGATTAATGGCTTTCAAGCCAAATGATCAATCTTATGGCCACATTCATGGCATAGTTTGTTCAAATGATCTCATATTGTGCACAAGGGTGCATATTGGAATGGCAAACAAGGTTGCCTAAGGAAGTTTTCATTTTCTTTGGACGAGAAAACCGTCTTCCATTTTTTGAGTGCCCAAAAGGAGGTTTTTTTTAAGGACCTCCAAAATAATTGTTGCAAAATTGGACCAAATCATTTTTCTAAAATACTAGGCCATATTTAATGCAAAATTGACCAAATGGTTGGGTGTAAAAATTTTTGATCCACTTCCCGTGAAAAAGACAAATTTCCACCGATTCAGCTGGAAGCGGGTCAAATTTGAACTGTAGTTGCCTTATAGTTTGCACTTTATTTTTTCCAAAAATCATTTCTAGGTACATAAGTATCTATTTAATCAGAGAAACACCAAAAAAATTCCAAGATTCAACAACTAGCTAGGAACGGTCATTCCCGCCGTTTTGACCGCATTTTGAAACGGCATAAAAAATTCAAAAAAAATCAAATAATTGGGAAACCTTCGCATTGTGTCATTATATGTGGCCAAGTTCCCAGGAAAAATAACAAAATTGTAATATGGCAATTATTTTAAAAAGTGTTCTTAGAAACGAGCTATCACGTGTGGAGATTAATGGCTTTCAAGCCAAATAATCAATCTTATGGCCACATTCATGGCATAGTTTGTTCAAATGATCTCATACTGTGCACAAGGGTGCACATTGGAATGGCAAACAATGTTGCCTAAGGAATTTTTCATTTTCTTTGGACGAAAAAATCATTTTCCATTTTTCGAGTGCCCAAAAGGAGGTTTTTTTGTGAAGGACCTCCCAAATAATTGTTGCAAAATTGGACCAGATCATTTTTCTAAAATACTGGGACATATTTAATGCACACTTGACAAAATGGTTGGGTGTAAAAATTTTTGATCCACCTCTCGTGAAAAAGACAAATTTCCACCGATTCAGTTGGAAGCGGGTCAAATTTGAACTGCAGCTTCCTCATAGTTTGCAATTTATTTTTTCCAAAAATCATTTCTAGTTACATAAGTACCTATTTAATCATAAATACATGGTTTGGTGGCGATAAGTCGAGGTTTGGGCGGTGGCCGAGGGCCCCCACTCTAGAGCGCCAGAACTTCGCATGCCTTGGCGTGGTCACCGCATGACCGTGGCGTTGCCATGTGTTCTGGGTGGCCTAGGCATGTCTAGTGGGTTGGGCACTCCCCAGGTAGGTGCTAGGAATAAAATTACAACATAATATTCTCACGAGGAGACCGATCGATGCTCAAACATGAATTAGCAGCCAAGTGTTTGGTTAGCGGTACTGGAAATGTACTTGGCTAATGGCCGTGAGTTTTAGCTGAGGATGACCAATTACTAAGAAGACCGTCTTCACAAATTTTCAGCTCAAAAGGAGGATCCTAGGTGGTACTTGCTTTGCAAAGTACCACACTGGACATAAATACGAATGTTGAAGCTGGGCTCAAAATAATGAATGGATTGAGCTGGCATTTGGCAGAGAATGGTTATTTGGGCATAGGAAAGCACCGTAGAAAATGGATACTATTTGGACATGCCAAAGTGGTACTTCCTTCACAAAGTGTTCTTCTGAACAGAATAGGAAAATGAATATTGTTGAATTATTTTTTAACTAGGCAAGGAATATTTTTTACATATTTGACGAAGATATGACCCAAAGTATTTATGAGATTTTTTTGGGAATTTTGGGAATGACAGAAATATAGGTTGCTTCACAACCTGGGGCAAAAACTGCCACATGGACATGACACATAGGCAAAACTGATGAGGTGGCGCCTAGTCATAGCAAGCCACCACAATTTACAAGGTTATGACCATCTATATTGGTCGTGATCAGCTAGAAATAAGGCAATGGACCCGGTGCTATCCGCTTTATGACCATTTCGTAAAGGAAATTACGACCTTTCCGACCAAAATGGTGCGTTATAGTTTAGGGTTTGGAGCTCCCCGAATAGCTTTTGACCAATTGGTCTGAAATGGTTATAGATCTATGACCAATTCTTCCAGGGTCACTGACAGAAGGTCACTAGTTGACATATTTCTTGTAGTGCTAATGTGTTTTTCAAGACAGCCTTTGACTATTGACAAGATTAATAGCACATGAGATGTATACTATGAAAATTATATTATTGGAAGCTCCTTTGACATACAAATTTGAAGGTATGCTTTATGTAAGTTGCATGTCATATATTATTGCTCTAACGTTTGGTCAAAGTTAGCCTCGAAAAACGCATTAGGACCTATATAGAAGGAAGGAGGGAGTCAAAATTCACCCGAGGACACAAATGTGATTTTTCAACCAACTTTGGTGCACGGGAGCATGTGCTTGTAGTTCAAATTTGAATTATGCACATTAAATGACCAAAAACTCAATTAATGTGTAAATAAGGCCAAACGAAGGCGGAATAATTCCAAAATTTAACATGGCAGTCATGTAGTTCTATGTTGCCTTTGTAAATAAACTCAAGGGGGACAACGTATATCGTTTCGCACTCAAAGGTGGCACGTTCCCTCTCAGAACCACGAGCCTTCTTGAGAGAAGCTTCGGTTTGCAAGAAGCTTATACCAAAATATGTTCCTATTCGGCCAATTTTTTTACCACAACATGGTAGTACCATGACATGACATCCATGCCAAGTTTCATGATTTTCAAACGTGTTTTGGATTTACAAGAATTTTAAAACCAAGTTTCTCAATGTTCTCGGCCGATCCATGATGCCCAGATGTTTTAATTTTATTATCATTTCTTGCATGGGACCTAGAAATTCATCCGAGGACACAAATGTGATTTTTCAATCAACTTTGGTGCACGTGAGCATGTGCTTGTAGTTAAAATTTGACTTATGCACATTAAATGACTAGAAACTCAATTAATGTATAAAAACGACAAACGAACCGGAATAATTACAAAATTTAACAGGGCATTAATGTGATTCTATGTTTCGTATATCGTTTCACACTCAAAGGTGGCACGTTCCCTCTTAGAACCACGAGCTTCCAAATCAGCCCAATTTTTTACCACAACATGTTAGTGCCATGACATGAGACCATGCCAAGTTTCATGATTTCCAGGCGAGTTTTGGATTTACATGAATTTAAAATCTAAGTTTCTCGATGTTCTCGGCCGAGTCATGGCCTTGAGATGTTTGAATTTCATTCTCATTTCTTCCATGGGACCTAGAAATTCAACCAAGGACACACATGTGATTTTTCAACCCACTTTGGTGCAGCAGAGCATGTGCATGCAATTCATATTTAGATTATGCACATTAAAAGTCCAGAAACTCAATTAATATATAAAAAGGCCAAATGAACCCAAAATAATTCCAAAATTTAACAGGGCACTCATATAGTTCTATGTTGCCTCTGTAAATAAAATCAAGGGGGAGGCAGCGTATATCGTTTCGCACACAAAGGTGACACGTTCCCTCTCGGAACCATGAGGCTCGTTGAGAGAATCTCCAGTTTTGCAAGAGGCTTATACCAAAACTTGTCCCAATTCAGCCAAAAATTATACGTATGAAAACATGATTTAGATTATCCCGAACATCTCGCTACCTAGACCAATAATGTACTATGATTTGAATTCAACATAAAATGGATACAAATATTTGAATTTGGAGAGCGTATTGGAGAGCGTATGGTACATGTAGTTCATAGTGAAATATGATTACTGCTATATGCATGTTTTTGTTATCAAGATAATATTTAAATTATTGTATAACTTGACAACAATCGTACTCAAATAAGGAAAATTGATTCAAATTTAGTCCATATGGTAGACGACAATATATATGTTCACATGGTGGAGTAAAATGTTCATATATGATGGAAGACCAAAATGTACGACTACATCAATTATAAACCGCAAGGTCACCTAACGATATATTCGAATTCAACATAACATGGATTCAAAAATTGAAATTCAAGATCATGGCATCTGTAATCATATAAAAAGGGACATTACTCTTTCTTTGGTGAGAATTGATTTGTTTTTTGTTGTTGTTGAGGGAAGTGCGAATCGATTTGATACTGTGTAGGGTAATCTTGTTCTCCTGATCTTTTTTACATTTTTCTTGTAGTTTTTTCAATGGCATCTATAGCAATATAGTAAAAGGGGACATGACTCTCTTGTGTCTTGTATGATTCATTTGTTACACATTAAGTTTGTTCTGCCGAACAAGGAATCCGCACCTTGTTATCCCGAAATTTTCAAGCTTGAGTATCTTTTGTCTCACCTGCTTTGAAACTCCCGCTTCTTCAACCCGCGTCATCTTGTTACCCGAAATTTGGGCCTTGAGAACTACCTCCTCATCCGAAATCGCACCCGCAGCCCAGACACGAGAAATCCCCCTTCTACCCCTCAGCTGGAAAAGAAGCTCCATGTCGCGGTGTCAAAACCGGTGGGGGTACGCTGGTAACTTACCCTACATTTCGGACAAGCGCGTCCCTAAGCTTGTTCCCCCTCCCCCTTCGCCCCCCCATTCGTACACCGAGGCCGCCATAACCCTCGAAACCCCACGCTCCTCCGTCGGCCTCCCGACCGCCGCCCCGCCGGAGACTCTTCCCCGACTACGTCGTCCACCGCAACAGCTCGCCGTCCCTCATCCACCGCACCGGATGAGGATCCGTTGTCGATCTCATCGTCCTGCCGGATCAGCCGCCCCGTCCTCCACCTCCAAGGAGCTGCCCCAATGTTCGCCTCGTCTATCGCGCCACCTCAATCCCCACAGCACCGTCTTGACCTGCCCCACCGGAACCGCAGCACCCTCACCAATTCCTTCGATGAATCCGAGGCCAACTCGGCGCCACCAAGGAGGTTCTGCACTCACCGCTACATTTTATCTTTTATTCAATCTCACGGGGCTGCCGGTGCTCGATACCGAGCAGACATGGCGTGTCTCCATCGACGGCGCCGTTGCCGGCCACATCATCCACGACGTCTCTCCCCCATGTCATTGCTTCCTTGGCGGCGACTTCCACAACGGCACTAGCTGCAGCTGCTCCGGGTCTCGCTTGCGCTGCGGCTCTGTTCTTGCTGTCGGTCATGCTGCTGCACTGCTCCTACTTTCGTTCGTGCTGCTGCTCTGCTCTTGCTCTCGCTTGCGCTGCTGCTGCTGCTGCTGCACGACCTCCGGCAGCTACAGGAGTTGCTGCTTTAGCACTCGCTTGCGGTGCTACTGCACGACTTGCTCTCTACTAGTGCATTCCCTGCTCGAGCGTCTGTTGATTTAGATCAATGTTTCTCTACTACTAGTGCTCGAACGCCCTAAACATCTATTGCAATGCTCTGTTACTAGTTCAATCAGTTTCGACAGTAAAATTCAGTTTCGACTATGAAGTTCATTTTCTTTAGTTAAGTTCGAGTGAGCAGTACTTACAAAGATCTGTCGGAGCGGCCGTGGCACGGCTGATGCGTTTTACATCTAGCACTTTTTGGTGATGTATTTTACATCATCTATTGCAGATGATATTAGGGTCCCACTTCAGATTAACATTGTATGTCTTGTCATGCTTCAGCCTCGTCGCCGTATACCTTAGCGGAGCTGCTCCAACGATGGAACCGTCCATTACAGCAGAGCAGTACCCTCGGTGCCATTTCCAGAGGCCTCGGATCTTCTTCCCCGCCTCCGACAGTCACACCAGCATCATCACCATCCTCCACGTCCAACCCAATGATGCTGAGGTCCACAAGGCTATGGCAAAGAGGTTGTACACTCGTCGCATCACTTTGTTTCTCCATTCCTCTGTTCTTCCAATTCATGTGAGGCAAACACCCAGGTTGACTGAAATCCTATGTTTCCAAATGCTCTGTTTTGCACGTGCATTCCTATCCTATTCCTGTGTTTTTCCTGTCCCTGCGTTTATAGAATCCTCCAATTCTAAGGAGCCCTTACAGATTTACTTCATTTTCAGATAGGCGTCAAAGAAAACTCTATGTGTTATGTCCCGCTCCTGCTGTGCCGTCATCCACCCCACCTGAGGTGCACCATCGACAGAAGCGTTCACTGCAGCAGAGATCCCCCCTAAAGACTTTCTTTCGCTGCCTCAGATCATCTTCCCTGTTTCCAGCTGCCACGCCAACTGCATTACCATCATCGACTGAGCAGATGAACCTGAGGACTACACAGTTCCGGAAGAGAGGTCGCAGTCTTTCGTGTTTGCGTATGTTATACATCGGTTATTATTACCTGCTACTTTATCGTTCAATCTTGACTTTTGAATTGCCCATGGGTCTCATATCGAGCCAACAACGAATAGTATCTGTCTACTATCTGGTTCATCTGGGGTCTTCTATGTGGTTCACGTTGGGTGGGCAACAAACAATAGATGATCCATTGTCTATCTTTTAAGCGAAGCTATAATCTACCTGCTATCATTAGTTTTGGATCCATCGATCGTTTGCTACCAACAGTCTTTATTTTTGCATGCACCCCTTAGGCCTTACAAAATCTAACTATTTTTTTTATTATGCATGTCAGATGTTTTAAACAATCGTACTGAACATGTAGAGAAAAACAGAAGACCGCTATGGCGAATATAATGTCATGCAGACGCGCCGCTCCATGGTGGGAGAAGTGCCCCCTCCTACATTACAGATTGTATTCGAGAGGAAGATAAGCATTAGGATGGAGATTCACAAGGAGCCGACCACGCTTTGTTTACCACGAGGTGTTTGCTCTAACTGGCATCTTGATGTTGGTCATATCATGCATATGGCGCCTTGCATTGCTTACATTATACATCTTATATGTCATCAGCTTAGTTTAGATTTGCTTTGTATGAATGCCACCTGTTTGGTTTCTATATCATACTCCCACCATTCCTAAATATTTGTCTTTTTTAGAGATTTCAACAAGTGAGTACATACGGAGCAAAATGAGTGAATCTACACTCTAAAATATGTCTATATACATCCGTATGTTGTAGTCCATTTGAAATCTCTAAAATGACAAATATTTAGGAACGGATGGAGTATATGTGAATTATGCAATGCCATCTTCTTTGACATATGACCAGTCATATTCCCCCCGAGGTGCATGCTCTAACTTGGCTGGGTTATATTGCTCATATCATGCATATGGTGTCTTGCATTGCCATGCCATCTGCTTAGATTAGACAGGCTTTGTGTGAATGCCTCTTGTTTGTTTTCTATATCAGATATGTGAATTATGCAATGCCATGTTTTTCAGCCAGTTATCATATATGTGAATTATGCACCGCCATGGAGCCAGGCATCATATATGTGAACTATCTCATGCCATCTTTTTTCATTACGTATTCCATTTGTCGACAATCTGTGTATATTGAACTACTCTTCATGTGTATCAGCCATTTGAGCCGGTTATGGAAAAATCTGGAGTGAAAACAAGGTCTTCAGAGCAGGCAATGGTACCTGTTGAAGCATATATGTCGATGGTTACAGGAAGCTCCTCAAAGCAGGATTCAGAGACAATGGCCAGTCCTATATCCCACCTGAGGTGTATGCTCTAAGTTGCAATGTTTATATTTCTCATATGATGCATATGGTGTCTTGCATTGCTTAGTTTAGACATCATATGCACAATATTGAATTCTATCTGCTTAGTTTAGAGATCATACATGCGAGTGCCAGCTGCTTAGTATATGAATCAGTTATGTCAATTATATCATGCCATCCTGTATACTTTGACAACATGTATGTGAATTATTTCATCCCAACCTATTTTAGAAAGACATCATATAGTTTTGTCATGTCATCCTGTTTAGGTACTCATCATATGTTGAATTATGCCATTATATCCTGTTAAGTTATCCATCATATATCTGAAACTGTGACATGCTATCCTGTTTAGTTAGGCATCATATATGTGAAATTGTGTCATGCTATACCTTTTGGTTAGACAACATATATGTGAATTACCACATCTGTCTATCATACAACTGTACGTTCAATTTCTTTTCTTGTTTATCAGCCATTTGAATTGGAGGGGGTGATGGCAGTACCTAAGGGAGCAAAAACCCGTTCTTCACAAAAGACAGTGCTACCCGTCGATGCAGATAGAACCATGGTTGTACTGGCCCACAAACTAGCCCCACCACACATAATCGAGACTCTTCCAGATTGCACACTTACACCGTTGGGCAGAGAACCAGCTACAACCCATCTAATCGCAACCCCAGCGGATAGTAACCCACTTATAGTTGACAAAGCACCATGTCCACCACAGTACCCCCACACGAGCATTTTGTAAAGCTACTGCAGTGCCCAAAGCACGAAGACCACCACAGCTAACCCAAACTCCATGTTTAAGCGGAAGAGCAACTGTTCTCGTGTCGATTCCGTAGCTATGGTCCATACTCCTTTCTTTGTTGCATCAATGTATTTACTCATACCAACTACTTTCGAATTTGAAGGATCCAATTGAAACTCCAATGGTGCAACAGGTATGTTTTAAACCTATTTCTTTAACTGGATTGCTGTTCTAACTTCTTGCTCTATGTTGATTTAAATTTAAGTTGTATAAATAGTTATGTTCTCATGTGATGCACATTACAAGTGCTGCCAATGCTGTGTAGTTTCTCACACTTGTATTCTGTCTATGCTGCTGTGCCTTAAAAATATATGAGTTGAACTGTGTCTCTATCTTGATTAGGGAACATACACTAGAAAGATATGGACAATACAGTGACCATAGTACATAGATATATGTTTGTTTCATGATGTTATCATGTCCACCTTACTACTGAACCGGTTTACCAAAATGGGTTTCGTATACTACAAGCTAAACCAGTGATGTGTCTTCTTGTTTCTCTTGTAGTATGCAAACAAAATATTGGAGAAGAGCACCCCACTATGCAATGGTAGAGAAAGTAATGCAGATAAGGTTCAAGAGAGTGAGACAACCCTGTTGGTCTCCAAGAAAGGTGATAAAAACGATCTTGTAGACAGTGAGAAAACCCCACGATCCTGCGTTGATGTAGTGTTCGAGTTCTTGGCGATGCACCGGCACAAGCTCTTCGAACTCACCGCCTGAATCACTTCGCTTCTTGGCCTCAGCTACAAGCTGAAAGGCATCGATCGGCTATCTTTGCGGCAAGAAGCCGAAGGACCAAGGAAGTCCTGCGAGAATTCAGATCGTACTTTCTTGTGCAACAACAATATTTGGAGGATTTAAGCGCCAAACAAGAGAAAGTTAATAAGCTTGCTAAGCATCTTGCCCGACATTATGGGTACCAGGATATTGTTTCTTGAACTCTTACGAAGTGGTTTCGATTACGGACTTGTTTTCTTCTTGGCGTTTATATGCTGCTTTGTTCCCTATATTTGCACTGGTGGCGAACTTTGATGCCCAGTGGATGTAATATGTGTAATAGCCGTGATAGCCTAGCATAAGTTGCTTGCTTATTTATTTCCTTGTTGTCTTGTTTATTTGTTTGCTTGTAGCAAGTGCAGTTCTTTTTCCGCGGTTTGCTAGTGGCTGCAATAACCTATTTTTTAAAACTAGGCCACAATAACCATGGGCTAATATTTACTGTAGTGACAATGGGCCTCCTACGGGCCATAGAAACAACGGGCCTTCTACGGGCCATAGAAACAGTAGGCCTTCTACGGGCCGTAGAAACAATGGGCCTTCTACGGGCCGTAGAAACAATGGGCCTTCTACAGGCTGTATCATCAATGGGCCTTATACGGGCCATATGATCGTTTGGCCAAACATGGGCCAATAACAGGCTGCATTATGGCGGTAAACAGGCTAGAGTTGGAATCGTCCGTTCATGGGCCGACCATAACAGCCATCGTTAATAGGCCGTATTTGATGACGCTATGAAAACGGCCCAACGTATTAACGGACCACAAACGGGCCGATTGTAACCACGGGCTGAATTTGGCCTAAGCGAGAAAATAGCGATGAACGGGCCATAAGTAACGAATGCCGCAAATGAGCCCAAGAATAAATGGGCCCTCGAAGGCGAAAGTTAACTTGGGCTGAAACGCCCAACGGAATAACGGGCCATTAATGGGTATAAAGTGATACCTTTGTTCATTACGGGCCGGTTTCACCACGGTCCGTTTTTGGGTGTAAAGTGATACCTTTGTTCATTATGGGCCAGTTCCACCACGGGCCGTTAATAGGCCAAGAGTTACATAGGGCCTCATATGGGCCGAAAGACGTCATGGGCCAGAAGTGAAAACGGGCTGGAATCATATTGGATGGCCCAGATGATGCTACTGGGCCTAATTCGGATAGGGCGTAACAGGCCTTGGGTTAGCGGGCTATAAATGGGCTATATGCGAACAGGCCGTTAATAGGCTTTCCATGGGTCGGCCCGCCACCTTTTAACCAAGTCAAACGGGCCGACCTTTTCACAGGAATGGGCCTCTATTGGGCCGTGCCACGTGTCAACGTATCATAGGCGCCTTCTGTGCAATGAGTGGATGACACCTATCCCAACGATGAGCCGACACGTGTTTCCTCCAGCCAATGATGATTTTACACGTGGAAAATCCCCATTGGTTGCGGCTGTTAACTGGTTATTGGATCCAAAACCCGACCCGATAGCTTAACGGTGTTCCGTTACAGTGGATGCCGCGTGTCGGTCACCCTTGAGGAAAGCACTTCTGTGACGCGCGATTTATCGTCATGGAAGTGGACACTTCCGTGATGATAATTTTGGTAATGTCATGGAACACTTCTCTGACGGCACGGTATGACTATCTTGATTCTGTCATAAAATCATCACGGATGTACATGCATGACAAAAAACGCGACCTACTGTGACAAACACGTATCATCACGGAAGTGTATTTTTTTTGTAGTATGCCATCGAGGATAACAAGATGGGGTATTTATCATATTGCATGAATTTATTCCTCTACATCATGCCATCATGCTTAAGGCGTTACTCTGTTTTCTTGAACTTAATACTCTAGATGCATGTTGTATAGTGGTCGATGAGTGGAGTAATAGTAGTAGATGAAGGCAGGAGTCGGTTTACTTGTCTCGGACGTGATGCCTATATACATGATCATATAACTATGCTCAATTCTGTCAATTGCTCAACAGTAATTTGTTCACCCACCGTAGAATACTTATGCTCTTGAGAGAAGCTACTAGTGAAATCTATGGCCCCCGGGTCTATTCTCATGATATCAATCTTCAATCACTTTATTATTGCTTTGCTTTTTTACTTTGCCTTTTATTTTACTTTGCATCTTTATACCAAAAATACCAAAACTATTATCTATCATATCTATCAAATCTCACTCTCGTAAGTGACGTGAAGGGATTGACAACTCCTAATCGCGTTGGTTGCGTTGAGCTATTTTTTTTGTGTAGGTACGAGGGACTCGCGCGTGGCCTCCTACTGGATTGATACCTTGGTTCTCAAAAACTGAGGGGAATACTTACTTTACTCTGCTGCATCACCCTTTCCTCTTCAAGGAAATCGAACACAGTGCTCAAGAGGTAGCAGGAAGATTTCTGGCGCCGTTGCCGGGGAGTCTACGCAAAAGTCAACATACCAAGTACCCATCACAATCCCTTATCTCTCGCATTACATTATTTGCCATTTGCATCTCGTTTTCCTCTCCCCCACTTCACCCTTGCCGTTTTATTCGCCCTCTCTTTTCCGTTTGCCTTTTTCTTGCTTGCCTGTCACCATGGCTAGTCCTATATCTTCTCCGTTATCTCCCGAGAATGAAGTTCTAAATTTTAAACAAAGGGAGGGAGAAAATCTAAAAGACGCTTGGTATAGAATTTGCAATGCTCAAAATAGATCTACCAGGAAGCAATCTACTTCAGTTCTTCTTCGCAATTTTTATGTAGGTGCCAGTCCTTGGTATAGATATATCCTTGATACCATTACCGGAGGGAATTTCTTGGGTAGCCATACTTTTGATTCTTATAACGCTATGATAGATTTATTTGGCTCGCCACCTCTTTTGGTTAATGAACTATGTTAACTTTGGAGCATGTAATGCAAAGAATTGAAATTATTGAAAATAAAGTTGCTACCGTTGAATTAATTGAAAATCTAGATAAAAAGATCCACAATCAAATTACCCAATATGGATCTAAGGTAGGAGTAACATTGAAAAATATTAAGGAGAAGGAACCCATAGTTAATGAGAAAATAAATCAAGATTCCACTAGAATCGATAAACTTGAGGGTATCATTACCAACTTGGGAACCGATTTTCTTCCGTAAAGAATAATCCTAGACCTCCTACTAAAATTGCCAAGCTTATGTATGTTCCTAAAAATAAGGGTGAATCCTCTAGTAAGGAAACTGCGGATCTTAAATCTATAAGTATTCACCCCGATCTTTTTGCTATCATTAAGGAACCATTTGCTACGAAGGAGTTTTTCGATTTTGTGCCTAAAATTTTGATAATTACTAAAAATAAAGAAATTTCTAAGGAAGGTAGATGTCTCATTGAAGAACTGCCTACCAAAGATGGCAATACCTAGATCTATCCTTGCTTTTATGCCTAGCTAGGGGCGTTAAACGATAGCGCTTGTTGGGAGGCAACCCAATTTTATTTTAGTTTTTTTGCTTTTGTTTATGTTTAGGAATAAATAATCCATCTACCTTATGTTTAGATGTGGTTTTATGTTTTAATTAGTGTTTGTGCCAAGTTAAACCTATAGGATCTTCTTGGATGATAGTTATTTGATCTTGCTGTAATTTCCAGAAACTTTCTGTTCACGAAAACAATTGTTAAAAATCACCAGGACGTGATAAAATAGTGATTCCAATTGCTTATGATCAATAAGAACATTTCTTAGGCCTTACTATTTTGGCTGATTTTTTGGAGTTCTAGAAGTTTGCGTTAGTTATAGATTACTACAGACTGTTCTGTTTTTGACAGATTCTGTTTTTCATGTGTTGTTTGCTTATTTTGATGAATCTATGACTAGTAAAATAGTTTATAATCCATAGATAAGTTGTAATACAGTAGGTTTACCACATATATAAATAAAGAATGAGTTCATTACAGTACCTTGAAGCGGTCTTTTGTTTTCTTTCACTAACGGAGCTCACGAGATTTCTGTAGAGTTTTGTGTTGTGAAGTTTTCAAGTTTTGGGTGAAATCTTTTGATGGATTATGGAACAAGGAGTGGCAAGAGCCTAAGCTTGGGGATGCCCATGGCATCCGAAGATAATCAAGGACACCAAAAGTCAAAGCTTGAGGATGCCGGAAGGCATCCCCTACGTAAATCTACTTCCATCAGTAACTTTACTTGGAGCTATATTTTTATTCACCACATGATATGTGTTTTGCTTGGAGCGTCTTGTATGATTTTAGTCTTTGCTTTTTAGTTTAACACAATCATCCTTGCTGTACACACCTTTTGAGGGAGCCATACATGAATTGGAATTTGTTAGAATACTCTAAGTGCTTCACTTATATCTTTTGAGCTATATAGTTTTGCTCTAGTGCTTCACTTATATCTTTTAGAGCACGGTGGTGGATTTGTTTTATAGAAACTATTGATCTCTCATGCTTCACTTAGATTATTTTGAGAGTCTTAAATAGCATGGTAATTGCTTAATATAATAATATGCTTGGTATTCAAGATTTGTAAGACTTTCTTTTGAGTGCGTTGAATACTAAGAAAAGTTTGATGCTTGATAATTGTTTTGAGATATGAAGATGGTGATATTAGAGTCATGCTAGTTGAGTAGTTGTGAATTTGAGAAATACTTGTGTTTAAGCTTGTGATTCCTGTAGCATGCATGTATGGTGAACCGTTATGAGATGAAGTCGGAGCATGATTTATTTATTGATTGTCTTCCTTATGAGTGGCGGTCGGGCATGAGCGATGGTCATTTCCTACCAATCTATCCCCCTAGGAGCATGCGCGTAATACTTTGCTTTGATAACTTCTAAATTTTTGCAATAAGTATATGAGTTCTTTATGACTAATGTTGAGTCCATGGATTATACGCATTTTCCCATCCTTCCACCATTGCTATCATCTCTAATACCGCGCACTTTTCGCCGGTATCATACACCCACCATATACCTTCCTCAAAACAGCCACCATACCTACCTATCATGGCATTTCCATAGCCATTCCGAGATATATTGCCATGCAACTTTCCACCCTTCTGTTTATTATGCTCCATTATTGTCATATTGCTAGCATGATCATGTAGTTGACATCGTATTTGTGGCAAAGCCACCGTTCATAATTCTTTCATACACTCTTGATTCATTGCATATCCCGGTACACCGCCGGAGGCATTCACATAGAGTCATATTTTGTTCTAAGTATCGAGTTGTAATTGTTGAGTTGTAATAAAAATAAAAGTGTGATGATCATCATTTTTAGAGCATTGTCCCAAGTGAGGAAAGGATGATGGAGACTATGATTCCCCCATAAGTCGGGATGAGACTCCGGACAAAAAATAAAAAAAATAAAAAAGAGGCCATAAAAAAGGAGAAAGGCCCAAATAAAAAAAAATGAGAGAGAGAGAAGGGACAATGTTACTATCCTTTTACCACACTTGTGCTTCAAAGAAGCACCATGATCTTCATGATAGAGAGTCTCTCATTTCGTCACTTTCATATACTAGTGGGAATTTTTCATTATAAAACTTGGCTTGTATATTCCAATGATGGGCTTCCTCAAAATGCCCTAGGTCTTCGTGAGCAAGCGAGTTGGATGCACACCCACTTAGTTCCTTTTGTTGAGCTTTCATATACTTATAGCTCTAGTGCATCCGTTGCATGGCAATCCCTACTCACTCACATTGATATCTATTGATGGGCATATCAATAGCCCGTTGATACGCCTAGGTGATGTGAGACTATCTTTCCCTTTTTTGTCTTCTCCACAACCACCATTCTATTCCACATATAGTGCTATATCCATGGCTCACGCTCATGTATTGCGTGAGGATTGAATTTTTTTTGAGAATGTAAAAAGTATGAAACAATTGCTTGGCTTGTCATCGGGGTTATGCATGATTTAAATACTTTGTGTGGTGAAGATAGAGCATAGCCAGACTATATGATTTTGTAGGGATAACTTTCTTTGGCCATGTTATTTAGAGAAGACATAATTGCTTAGTTAGTATGCTTGAAGTAGTATTATTTTTATGTCAATATGAACTTTTGTCTTGAATCTTTCGGATCTGAATATTCATACCACAATTAAGAAGAGTTACATTGAAATTATGCCAAGTAGCACTTCGCATAAAAAATTCTCTTTTTATCATTTACCTACTCGAGGACGAGCAGGAATTAAGCTTGGGGATGCCTGATACGTCTCCAACGTATCTATAATTTTGATTGCTCCATGCTATATTATCTACTGTTTTGGACCATATTGGGCTTTATTTTCCACTTTTATATTACTTTTGGGACTAACCTATTAACCGGAGGCCCAACCCAGAATTGCTGTTTTTTTTGCCTATTTCAGTGTTTCAAAGAAACGGAATATCAAACGGAGTCCAAACGGAATGAAACCTTCGGGCACCTGATTTTCTCAAAAAATATGATCCACGAGACTTGGACCCTCCGTCAAGAAAGAAAGGAGGCGGTCACGAGGGTGGAGGGTGCGCCCCCTAGGCGCGCCTGCCTCGTGGGCCCCCTTTGCTCCACCGACGTACTCCTTCCTCCTATATATACCTACATACCCCCAAGCGATCGATCTGAGCCAAAACCTAATTCCACCATCGCAACCTTCTGCACTACCACGAGATCCCATCTTGGGGCCTGCTCGAGCTCCACCGAAGGGGAATCCACCATGGAGGGCTTCTACATCATCACCATAGCCCCTCCGATGAAGTGTGAGTAGTTTACCTCAGACCTTGGGTCCATAGTTAGTAGCCGATGGCTTCTTCTCTCTTTTGGATCTCAATACAATGTTCTCCCCTCTCTCGTGGAGATCTATTCGATGTAATCTTCTTTTTGCGGTGTGTTTGTTGAGACCGATGAATTGTGGGTTTATGATCAAGATTATCTATGAAAAATATTTGAATCTTCTCTGAATTCTTTTATGTATGATTGGTTATCTTTGCAAGTCTCTTCGAATTATCAGTTTGGTTTGGCCTACTAGATTGGTTTTTCTTGCAATGGGGGAAGTGCTTAACTTTGGGTTCAATCTTGCGGTGTCCTTTCCCAGTGACAGTAGGGGCAGCAAGGCACGTATTGTATTTTTGCCATCGAGGATAACAAGATGGGGTATTTATCATATTGCATGAATTTATTCCTCTACTTCATGTCATCTTGCTTAAGGCGTTACTATGTTTTCTTGAACTTAATACTCTAGATGCATGTTGGATAGCGGTCAATGAGTGGAGTAATAGTAGTAGATGCAGGCAGGAGTCGGTTTACTTGTCTCGGACGTGATGCCTATATACATGATCATACCTAGATACTCTCATCACTATGCTCAATTCTGTCAATTGCTCAACAGTAATTTGTTCACCCACCGTAGAGTACTTATGCTCTTGAGATAAGCCACTAGTGAAATCTATAGCCCCCGGGTCTATTCTCATCATATCAATCTTCAATCACTTTATTATTGCTTTGCTTTTTTACTTTGCCTTTTATTTTACTTTGCATCTTTATACCAAAAATACCAAAAATATTATCTATCATATCTATCAGTTCTCACTCTCGTAAGTGACCGTGAAGGGATTGACAACTCCTAGTTGCGTTGAGCTATTTGTTTTGTGTGGTACGAGGGACTCGCGCGTAGGCTCCTACTGGATTGATACCTTGGTTCTCAAAAACTGAGGGAAATACTTACTCTACTCTACTGCATCACCCTTTCCTCTTCAAGGAAATCCAACGCAGTGCTCAAGAGGTAGCACCACGCACCTCACTGGCCAGGGCGTGTGTCAAGACGAGGAGGAGCAGCGACGGATGGGACGGGCCTCACCCCCGTCCCCAATAAAGGAGGGGGACACCTAAGCTACGCATTAAATGCGTCTTGTCATGTAATACGAGCGATAAGCTCAGAGCACTGTACGCCTTTCCACCTCCTGTGTGCCACTGTGGCAGCCCCTTCCAACTATAAAAGGAGGCCCATGGCATACTAGAGAGGGATTCAGCTCTTTCGAGCCGTGCACTGACCACAGCTAGTTCGAGAGCTCAAGAACTCTCAGAAATACACCCACCAAAGTAGGACTAGGGTTTTACGCATCCTCGCGGCCCGAACCTGGGTAAACGATCCTTGTGCTGTCTACTAGCCCTGCTCTCCTCGCAGCCCTGCACCCCGGCAACCGTAGTAGGGATATTTGTGATCCCATAGGGGTCGTTCCACACCGATAGAAGCAGAGGTTGTCATGTGCTTTTACGGTTGGATGCATGAAATCTTAATGCAAAAGAACGTCACTTTATATTGCCACTTGTGATAGGGACCTTTATTATGCAGACCGTCGCTTTTATTTATTCCATATCACAAGATCGTATAAAGCTTATTTTCTCCACACTAATAGATCATACATATTTAGAAAGTAATTTTTTATTGCATGCAACAATGACAACTTACTTGAAGGATCTTACTCAATCCATAGGTAGGTATGGACGACACTCATGGCAAAACTGGGTTTAAGGATATTCAGAAGCACAAGTAGTATGTCTACTTGGTGCAGAGAATTTGTCTAGCATGAGGGGGAAAGGCAAGCTCAACATGTTGGATGATCCATGACAATATACTTTATTTCGATATAAGAAAACATAACTCACTACGTTGTCTTCCTTGTCCAACATCCACTTTTTAGCATGTCATATTTTAATGAGTGCTCACAATCATAAAAGATGTCCAAGATAGTGTATTTATATGTGAAAACTTCTCTTTCTTTATTACTTCCTATTAATTGCAAGGATGACCAAAACCATGTTTGTCAACTCTCAACAACTTTTATTCATCATACTCTTTATATGTGAAGTCATTACTCTCCATAAGATCAATATGATCTCTTTAATTCTTTTTATTCTTTCTTTTATTCCCTCAAGATCATAGCAAGATAGCAAAGCCCTTGACTAAAAACTAATTTTTATTATATATAGCTCACGGACTCGATTACATAGAAGAATCATAAAGCAAAACTCAAAACTAGATCATACTAAAACTTTATTCTACTAGATCAAGATATTACCAAAAGGATTGAACTAAGAAAAACAGTGAAGATAGGAGTGTGATGGTGATACGATACCGGGGAACCTCCCCCAAGCTTGGCAGTTGCCAAGGGGAGTGCCCATACCCATGTGTTTATGTCTCTTTATTCGGAGGTGGTTGTCGGTGTCAAAACCGTCGGATCTCGGGTAGGGGGTCCCGAACTGTGCGTCTAAGGTCGATGGTAACAGGCGACAGGGGACACAATGTTTACCCAGGTTCGGGCCCTCTCTATGGAGGTAATACCCTACTTCCTGCTTGATTGATCTTGATGAATATGAGTATTACAAGAGTTGATCTACCACGAGATCGTAATGGCTAAAACCCTAGAAGTCTAGCCTGTCTGATTATGATTGTCCTTGTGGACTAAACCCTCTGGTTTATATAGACACAAGAGGGGACTAGGGTTGTACAAAGTCGGTTACAGAGAAAGGAATCTTCATATCTAGATGCCAACCTTGCCTTCTACGCCAAGGAGAGTCCCATCCGGACACGGGTGAGAGTCTTCGGTCTTCTATCTTCACAACCCATCAGTCCGGCCCATGTCAAACAGGCCGGACGTCCGAGGGCCCCTTAATCTAGGACTCCCTCAGTAGCCCCCGAACCAAGCTTTGAATGACGATGTGTCCTGCGCGCATATTATCTTCGGCATTGCAAGGCAGGTTCCTTCTCCGACAATTTCAGAGCTGTATTTGGCCTTCCATTTAATGTCGTAACCCTCGGCTTCTGTGCATCCATGGCTTCAGCTTCCACATGTCGAGCGAATACGAGAGGTTAGGGTATTTTTTCACATAACACCCGGCCATGTAAGAAAAGCATCTATTTAAAGAGATTGGATCTCAGATCCGTTCCACACCACGCGGAAAATCCTCAGAGCTTGCTAGGAGGAACCACTCCAACATGGCTAGCGCTCCCAGTTCTTCCTCCCGTCCCCACGGCTCCGAAAAAGGCGATTGGGAGAGATGTTCCGTATCCCACGGTCAGCTAGTGAAGCTGCAAACACAGGGATTTCTTCCCCCCGCGGATCTAGTCCCCGTTCGAGCGGGATTGACTTCCTTCAACGGCGGGTCTCAGGCGGAGAATTTCGCCAATCCATCCAGGGGGAACGAGTGTGCCTCGTTCCCTACTTGCTGAGAGGCGTCGGATTTCCAATCCACCCGTTCCTCCGAGGACTTCTGGAGTATTATGGCCTCCAGCTGCACAATTTAACTCCTGCCTCCATCCTGCACATTGCGGGTTACATTGCTCTTTGTGAGCTAATCCTGGGCTGTGAGGCCCATTTTGAATTATGGAGGAGACTATTCTACCTCGTCCCTTGTAACCAAGAGGGATCAATATTCGAAGTGGGTGGAGCCGAGGTATGGCGCAACGCCGGGATCGGATACCTGTCCGGCATGCCGAAGAAGGCGACCGAAGAGTGGCCTTTCGAGTGGTTCTATATTGAGGACTTCGCCCTTTCCGACCCAGTCCGAATGGGTCTTCCCGAATTTTCAAGCGCTCCATTTAAGAAACTCCACAGCTGGCACCCTCGGAGCCTCGAGGAGGAAGATAGCGCGGAAGTCCGTCAATTGATGGGCAAGATAAAGTCGCTCGCCCAGTCCGGATTATCAATAGTCGAGGTAATGGCGACTTCCATAGTGCGGGGGGTTCAGCCACTCCAACACAGAGGACTTCCCATGTGGCACTATAATGGGGAAGATGACGCCTCCCGCTGCGGTCGGAAAGGGTCCAGACACCCCCGCCGCTTTGGCCAAAATATTGGCCGAACTGTACAAAGGGGAAAAAGAGGAGTTCACTCGTATTAAACGTCGAGATGGATTTTCCATGTACAATCCTCCTAGCAGGGTGAGTTATAATCCCACCACTTTACTCAATCTTCTCCCGAGTCACTTCTAATGGGTATTCACCCATCCATTTGTAACAGGAATGGCGGAAGGTTACCAAGGGGATTCATAGCCCTGCCCCACAGCCAGAGAATCACAACCGGGATCTTGACCCCAGATTCGAAGAGGATCTGGACATCTTCGTGGAGCTCGAGGATGGGGTGTTCTACCAGGCGAGCTATGACGACACGGAAGTGGCTGTCGGTGTCAATACCGGTGGATATCGAGTAGGGGGTCCCGAACTGTGCGTCTAGGCGGATGGTAACAGGAGACAAGGGACACGATGTTTTTACCCAGGTTCGGGCCCTCTCGATGGAGGTAAAACACTACTCCTGCTTGATTAATATTGATGATATGGGTAGTACAAGAGTAGATCTACCATGAGATCAGAGAGGCTAAACCCTAGAAGCTAGCCTATGGTATGATTGTTGTTCGTCCTACGGACTAAAACCCTCCGATTTATATAGACACCAGATAGGGTTAGGGTTACACAGAGTCGGTTACAATGGTAGGAGATCTACATATCCGTATCGCCAAGCTTGCCTTCCACGCCAAGGAAAGTCCCATCCGAACACGGGACAAAGTCTTCAATCTTGTATCTTCATAGTCCAGAGTCCGCCAACAGTGATAGTTCGCTATCCGGACACCCCCTATTCCAGGACTCCCTCGGTAGCCTCACGAACCACGCTTCAATGACGACGAGTCCGGCGCGCATATTGTCTTCGGCATTGCAAGGCGGGTTCCTCCTCTGAATACTTCATAGAAGATTTTGAACACAAGGATTGTGTCCGGCTCTGTAAAACAAGTTCCACATACCACCGTAGAGAGAATAACCTTTGCACAGATCTGCTGACGTATTCCGCGGCGTGACATCACACCACGGCCAGGCCTTTATACGAATCGTTTTACTGTTCCACCTTAGCGCGTTTAGCGAGGCGGTTTCCTTGGCACGTCTTATCAAAGCGGAGATCGTGCCCCCTTATTCCGGGATTCCCATCAATACGGACGTGGGTAACCCAACCGCGCCATTGATTATGGCGCTTGGGAGATAAGCGAGTTTTACCAGGCTGGCGGGGGACGCATAGCTTCGTCCACACATATAAGGGGATAAGGATCCACCTTTTAACCTACACCTTCTTCCTCCTTTGCTCATCCATTTCCACGCACTCGAGCTCCAGCGCCCAAGTCTGCACATCCCTCCTCAACCTTCTCCAGCCATGTCCGGAGCGGGAGGCAAGTGGATGGTCTCCTCTGTCACGGAGGGACAAGTCAAAAAGCTGCGGAAGGCCGGATACTTGTCGAGCGACATCGCGCACCGGCTCCCCGACGAGGGGCAACTCATTCCCAGCCCGAGGCCCCATGAGAGGGTGGTGTTCCTCACCCACTTCCTCCGCGGACTAGGTTTTCCACTTCACCCATTTGTCCGGGGGCTCATTATTCTACTACGGCCTGGATTTCCATGATCTGGCCCCGAACTTCATCCTCAACATCTCGACGTTTATCATCGTGTGCGAGGCCTTTCTCTGCATCCAGCCCCACTTCGGCTTATGGCTGAAGACCTTCAATGTCAATCCGAAGGTAGTGGGCGGCCGCCAAGCGGAGTGCGGAGGTGCCATGGTTGGCAAGATGGCCAAAGTCCTATGGCTCGAGGGCTCCTTTGTGGAGACCATAAAGGGGTGGCAATCGGGGTGGTTCTACATCACCGAACCGCGCGACTCTCAATGGGCGGCGGCCCCCGAATTCCGATCTGGCTCCCCCACACGGCTCACATCATAGAAAGAGACGGGCCTGATGTGGGGTGATTCGGAAGAGCTGTCCGGACTCCAAACCTGCGTCCGAAACCTGGTGGACAAGAATCTCATGCTTGTCATTGTAATCCAGGTGATGCTCATCCGCCGGATCCTCCCATGCCAGCAACGGGCCTTCAATTTGTGGGAGTTTGATCCGGCACAACACCGAACCTTGAGCCGGCTCTTCGACACTACGCATTTAAGATGCCCGGAAGGTGCTGTTCAAGGGCGCGAAGCTCCGCATACGCCATCAAGATCGCTGGATTCAGCTCGCAGCGTCAAGCCAGCGAGGTAAGTTATTTTACCTTTATGGGACTATTTTTTCATAGTTTGACTCTATGCGGGATCTAAAACTCCCTAACCTTTGACAGGACTGGCTGAAGACGTCCGGACAGATTAACTGTCCGTCCCCCTTGCCAGAAGACCTAGCGGACGCCCGATTGATGGGGGCTGCTGGCTCCGGCACCTCACGTGGTGCCGACGAAGAAGGCCAAGAAGAAGGCCATAGGAACTCGAAGGAGTTCCCGGCGCCAGGTGCTGTCGGAGTCATCGTCCGATGACTCTGAGGCGGAATCCTCCCCTGAGGATGAGGAGGAGGAAAAAGAAGCCTCTCCCCCAGCAGGGGGAGAGAAGAAAAGGAAGGCCGCCTGATCGGGGAGGCCGGAGGGTCCAAGAAAGGAAGGACCCTTCCTCCGGACTTCTCCACCAACGCCGACAACGACGAGGAGTAGTGGCCACCAAGGGCTAAGCCCCTGGCGAGATCGTAAGTGTCCGGACTGCGGACGCCGAATATAACCATGTAGCCCGCCCAAGGACGAGCTCGCCGCTTTGTCGAGCGGCTCCCTGGATTCGTCGGATGTGAATAGCACTTCACTTCCGACCGCCTCCTCTCCTCGTGACGCAGCATTTACACCGCGGTGGAGTCCCAAAAGGCCCAGCCAGAGGAGGTGGTCTGGAGGCGCCACAAGGCGACCTCCGGACTCGGGAGCAAAGGGGCGAGACCCGAGGAGGCTCTAAGTCCGCCCTGTCTTGGACTCTGTCTGGAACCTTCAGTGGTTCCAAAATCCGCAAGCGGCCCTTCGTAAGAAGGGCAAGATCGCGACGCCGGTGACCTCCGGCCCATCCGTAGGCACCGAATAGCTTGCTGGAGGCGCTTAACGGCGGCTCCATCGACGAGGAGCACCGCCTTTATTATGAGTGTGGTGATCCGTAATGTTCGATCTGCTAAGAGCGGGCTGATCGAAACTGTACCAGCCTTCTAACAGGCTTTGAGGTAAGTTTAGAATATGTAAAAATATTACCACATAGACAAGTAGCCCTGATGCTTAGTTGATTGTTCGGAAAGAAAAGCCGGACTAAGGATCTAAAAGATATATGCAGGAGTCTAACATAAGTATGTCAATATGGAATGCAGGCTGCGCCGACCTCTGCCAGACCGATCGCTGGAGGTCAATGCATTGAAGCAGAGCCTCGAGCGGTCCGAGAACGAGCTCGGCCTTGCCAAGAAGCAGCTCGAGGACAAGGAAGGTAAGTAATACCTTATTAAAGTAATACCTTATAGAAAGGATTTGGTTGCAAAAATGACAGGACTAACGTGGGTATTGTAGGGGCCACGAACGAGGTGGCGACCCTGAAGGAAGCGGTGTCCACAGCCGAAAGCAAAGCGGCCGCGGAGTGCACCGAGCGAGAGAAGAAGGAGGTGCGGGTGGCGGAGGTGCGGCAAGAGCTCCAGGCTCGTGGAAAACCACGAGAGTTTGGAGCGTGACTCAAAGACTCGAGAGTCCGAGCTCGCCTCGGCTCTTGAGAGTGCCAAAGCCGCTAAGGCCGAAGCCCAAAAAGCCCTCCAGGAAATTGAATCATTAAAGAAGATAGCGGCGGGTAAGGCATTCGTTATGCAAAGCAAGCATGTGAAAGTGAATTATCTATTACTTACCCGAATCCGGAGCTCTCCAGGAGCATTCGCAGATCTGCTCCGTAGTGTGTCTGATGCTGCCGCGTTCTACCGCGCCGAGGAGGGGAGCTCGACGGAAAAGGTGTTCTGGTCTTAGTATGCTGAGACCGGACATCCGGTGCCCCTGAGCGACCAGCTGAAGCAGCTGGTCGAGCTCCATAAGGTGGCCGAACAGGCCATGAAAGGCCTCATAGTTCGGCTGTGGCCTAAGGAAGCCATGCCTGGGAGCTACTTCGGGCTGGTGAGGCGGCTGGTGGACGCCTTTGTCCATGGGTTGAAGTCATCAAGCGCCTGGCTCAGATCGAAGGTGCCCAGAGGGCCCTTGCCCTTGCTAAGGTGCACTTTGGGGCAAGATGGACGCTAAGAAGCTTGTGACCAGACGGACCACCACCGAAGAAGGAGCATCGCAAGCCTGAAATGTATTATGAGGGCGTCCTGAAGGGTGCCTGCCTTATAGCGGATGAATGTTCCAAAGATATAATTTTTGAGTAGACTCGCATTTGTTATCCCGTGCGCTGAAAACTTGTTCATATGCGCGAAGCAACACTTTTGAATTTAAAATATTACCTTCTGTGCGGCCATTTATCAAATTTGAGAGATGGCAAGTCGTTGGCTTCAGCCCCCATGCCACGAGTGCTGGGGTGTTCGGGATAAACTTGAGCGCTCTTGTTCCCATTCTTGGGTCCTTCGAGGGAGGCGCTCAACGCAACGAACAAGGCAACCGGACTATAGTGCTTGAACACTCTCACTTAGCCATAGAATTCTGTAATTTTAAATTTTGGCGAAGCCCCTAGTATTCAGAAGACCGAGTTCGGGGCACTATCCACGCCTTGGCCGGACAATGCCGACTCCTCGCTCTAAGCGGCATAAGTCTTTAGGGACCCGAAAAAACCTCTCGAACAGCGACCGGCTGTTGCCCTATCATGACGGTCAGTTTTAGCTTTCTCCACTTAGGTGCTCAACCCAGCTCAGCCGGGGCACAATCGCAGTGGTTCTCCCAGCGCTACCTTAACCGATATAACGGAACGTAAGGTACCAAAACATGGGAGCCGGGAAAACCCAACTATTGACCCAAGACATGATTCGGAGCCGATGCATATAATGCTATAAGTTTGGGGTGCCGCACTTGTGAAAGTGTTCGGACTTATCACACCATTTTTTTGGGGTACTTAAGCCCCTGGTGTATTGGCCGTACCAAATTGTATGGGTGCAACATGTCATGAATGAACATATATATAGATAAAGAAAGGAGTGCAATAATAGGCAAAAGCTATGTATTGTTTATTCAAAAAGGTACTACAATGAAAGCAGAACGATACAAATAGTGCGATAAGCAAGGGGAGGGACTATTTAACATGTCCCCTCCGAGGTAAGTCATGGGATGGTATGTAAAACAGGTATAATGCTCGTAGTAGAGACCACTGGACACTCGGCGTAGCCGCTTCCTGGCTGTTGCATCGTGAGTTCGGCAATTCTAGTGCCGGACAGGGCTTCCGGAAAACGGAGTCACGAAAGTAAGAGAAAAGAAGAAAGAAAAAGAATGACACAATCGGAGCCCACAGTGCGGTTGAGCCGCGTGCAGGCGTGCCGTGGTCGTGCCCTCCCTTATGCCCATGGTATATCCAGAGCGTAGTTATGTACGCAGCGTAATCTTGGCTTTGCAATTTCGCGAGGGCTGAGGTTGGGGCGGATATACGCTGGCGATGCTCGGATCGTGCCAGAGGGTCTTGTTGTAGGTTACTCCAAGCGCGCTTGACGGTGTCTGGACGTTTAATAGCCGGACTCGAGAATTGCTGTGAGAGGCTGCTTTGCACCTCCGCCGCGAGGGCTATCGTGTGCTCCTCCGTTCGGAGAGAGCGTTCGGTGTTTCCATTGACCGTGATTACTCCTTGAGGGCCTGGCATATTGAGCTTGAGGTACGCATAGTGCGGCACCGCATTGAACTTTGCAAATGCGGTTCGTCCAAACAGTGTGTGATAGCCGCTGCGGAACGGGACTATGTCGAAGATTAATTCTTTGCTTTGGAAGTTGTTCGGGGATCCGAAGACCACTTTGAGTGTAACTGAGCCTGTACAATTGGCCTCTACACCTGGTATGACGCCTTTAAAGGTTGTCTTTGTGGGTTTAATCCTTGAGGGGTCTGTATCCTGGTAGAGCAGGTTCAGGCTGCTACCGCCGTCCATCAGGACTCTAGTGAGGTGGAATCCGTCGATGATTGGGTCAAGAACCAATGCGGAGAATCCGCCATGGCAGATGCTAGTGGGGTGGTCCCTTCGATCAAAGGTGATCGGGCAGGAGGACCATGGGTTGAACTTTGGGGCGACTGGCCCCATCGCATATACGTCCCTTAGTGCATGCTTCCGCTCCCTTTTGGGTATGTGGTTTGCGTATATCATGTTCACTGTCCGCACTTGTGGGGGGAAGCCCTTCTGTCCTCTATTGTGGCGGCCGGGGCTCCTACTCGTCATCGCTATGCAGCCACTTGTCATTGAGTTCGACATTTAACTTGCCTGCCTGTTTGAAGACCCAACAATCCCTGTTGGTGTGGTTGGCTGGTTTTTTGGGGGTGCCATGTATTTGGCACGAGCGATCGAGTATTCGGTCCAGATTGACGGGTCTGAGTATTTCTTTTGAACGGCTTTTTCCAATCGACCGGGTTTAGAGCCTCGAATCCGGCATTGACAACCGTATCTTCAAAGATTATCGCCGTTAATGCGGCGCTTTGTGCTTGTTGCGACTCGACACGCCATTGCTGTCCTTGGTATCCGAACTACCGGGGTTTTTGGTCAAGTTGTTACTACGAGCTAGCCAGCTGTCCTCTCCCGCAAAAGCGGGTCATGAGTGTTGTGAGGGCTGCCATGGATTTCGGCTTTTCTGTCCTAGGTGCCGGGCAAGCCACTCATCGCGGATGTTATGTTTGAAGGCTGCAAGGGCCTGCATCCGGACAAATAACGATTTGATTTTCTTGGTTAGGAACCGTGTCGTAATTGTCCGGCCGATTCTTCCGGCTGCTGAATTATGTGGCTGAGGTCATCGGCGTTCGGTGGTCGCACATATGTGCCCCGGAAGTTATCAAGGAATGCGGCTTCCGTGTCCTCCCAACAACCAATTGATTCTGGCTGGCTGTTAAGCCAATGCCGAGCTGGTCCTTTAAGCTTGAGTGGGAGGTATTTGATGGCGTGTCGATCATCACCGTGGGCCATGTGGATATGGAGGAGGTAGTCCTCGATCCAAACCGCAGGATCTGTTGTTCCATCGTATGATTCAATGTTTACGGGTTTGAAACCCTCGGGGATTTGATGATCCATCACTTCGTCTATGAAGCATAGTGGGTGTGCGACGCCTCTGTATTGAGCTATATCACGATGCAGCTCAAATGAGCTTTGTCTACTGTGTTCGGCCTGGCCGGAATTGCTGTATCCAGCGTGACGGTTATCGTCGCGTGTCGTGGGGCGCCCACGCGATCCGTAGATCGATCTTGTTTGCCTTGCCTTGTCCTCCAATATGTCTCGCAGGTCTGGCGCGTTTCCTCATGTCTTGGTACTTTTCGAGCGACGCCGGGGTGCGGCTTGAATGGAGGGTCTAGAGGCCTCTCTGTCGCGACCACGGGGTGGCCGGTCGGCCGCATCATGGGCTGGTGATGTAGGTTTGGGTGCTGCTTCCTCTAATTGGGGTAGCAGCCTGCGTTTTGGGTATCTCTTGGAGGGGCATTTGAGTTCGTACTCTTCGGCTGCAAGGACTTCAGTCCATCTGTCAGCTAGCAAGTCTTGGTCAGCTCTAAGCTGCTGCTGCTTTTTCTTGAGGCTGCTTGCCGTGGCCATAAGCCTGCGTTTGAAATGCTCCTGTTTGACGGGATCCTCAGGCACGGCAAATTCGTCGTCGTCGAGGCTTGCCTCATCTTCGGAGGGAGGCATATAATTATCGTCCTCCACCTCCCTGTCTGCCGCTCTATCATGAGGGCTGGCTTCTCCCTCCTCCTGTGCTGAATCCTGCTGGAGGGGGTTGTCTTCGGCACTGTCCGGGGTGTTATTATCTCCCGTGTCGGAATCACCGTTTTTGCTGTGGCGGGATTTAGAGCGGCGCCGCTGACGCCGGCGCTTGGGCTGTTTCTTGGAGGGGTCATCCTCCGCTGTTCCCTCGCCGTTCCCATCTTTTGGGATGTCCACCATGTATATGTCGTATGACGAGGTGGCCTTCCAGTGCCTCAGTAGGCGCTGGTTCTTGGTAAATCTTGATCGTCGTCCATACCATCGATGTCTTCGAGTCGAAGTCGAGCGTGTCGGTTAAATCATCGGCAGTTGGCTACAAAGTGGGTGGTGGGTGGGCGTTGAATTTCTTTGTCGTCCGCATCCCAACCTTCTGACCGTAGTCCGGCCAGGGCTCTCGATAAAGAGAGAGACTTTAGTGAATTCAGGATGTCGCCAAAGGGCGAGTGCTGAAAGATGTCCGCGGCAGTGAACTCCATGACCGGCGCCCAATCGGATTCGATTGGTGGGGCGCGGGAGGTTCGGAGTCCGGAGAGGAGTCCGGCACCTTGGAGTCATAGTATTCGCAAAGGACAGGGATGGTGTTCGGCTCAATCACCGTAGAGATCGTAGCCCCCGAGGCGGTGTCCAGCCACTCGTCCTCGATCGGCGGAGTCGGCTCCGAGCTAAGGGTCGGAGCGGATCTTTAATCTTGACCTCGAGGGCCTGTGGCGAGAGCTAGATCGTGCCATCGAGACAGGCGCGCACTTGGCTGTGGCTCGAATTTGTCGAAGATCAAGTCTCCGCGGATGTCGGCCGTGTAGTTCAAACTCCCAAACCTGACACGATGGCGGGGCGTAGCTTCGATCTGCTCCAGATGGCCAAGTGAATTGCCCGCAGTGCAAAGCCGCCGAATATGAAGATCTGTCCGGGGAGAAAAGTCTCACCCTGGACCACGTCGTTGTTGATGATCGAAGGAGCCATCGGGTCTAAAGATGACGACACAGAGGAACTCTCAATGAAAGCACCAATGTTAGTGTCAAAACCGGCAGATCTTGGGTAGGGTGTCCCGAACTGTGCGTCTAGGCGGATGGTAACAGGAGACAAGGGACACGATGTTTTTACCTGTGTTCGCCCTCTCGATGGAGGTAAAACCCAACTCTGCTTGATTAATATTGATGATATGGGTAGTACAAGAGTAGATCTACCACGAGATCGAGAGAGGCTAAACCCTAGAAGCTAGCCTATGGTATGATTGTTGTTCCTCCTACGGACTAAAACCCTCCGGTTTATATAGACACCAGATAGGGTTAGGGTTACACAGAGTCGGTTACAATGGTAGGAGATCTACATATCTGTATCGCCAAGCTTGCCTTCCACGCCAAGGAAAGTCCCATCCAGACACGAGACGAAGTCTTCAATCTTGTATCTTCATAGTTCAGGAGTCCGGCCAACAATGATAGTTTGGCTATCCGGACACCCCCTAATCCAGGACTCCCTCAGTGGCCATCACCGCCGACTATAACTGTCTCCTCCCTGCCTTGCATGTAAGTGATCAAGAGACACCTTCTTCAGGAGAGCTTCCTCATTACGCCTCACTCACCGCACTATTTTGTGCTCCAAAGGGGAGGCGCCCGATGCCTCAACGTGCGTCATAGGCATCTCCTAAGAGAGCAGCCCCCGCATCAAGCAAATCTTCGAAGAGGAAAACGAACAAGAACACGACAGAGCCTTCAACAAAGAGGTATGGTTTTTGATCTTGCCCCTGGCAGTCACATCAAACTGTGACATTATCTGCTGTGTCTTATCAGGAAAAGCGCTCGCTGGACTATGTCCAGGGGTCTTGCTGGCCGTGCCTCCACAAGTCAGGTTCCCAACCCCGCGTTAAAGGCGAGTGCTGATACGGGAGTGACGCCGGATTGTCCTTCGGCAGAGGAATCAGATGATGTATCCGTTACAAACTCTAAAGTGGAAAGCGCCATGAATCATCGGCGCCGATGGGCTGCCCTTCGCGATCCCGGCTTTACAAAGGAGGCATTCAACGACTTCATCTCGGCTGATGCATACATCCGAGCTGCTCGAGACGGGCTTATTAGAGCCACACACCAGCATTTGAAAGATATGCCGGTAAGTACACATTTGTACAAATCTGATAATTATATACCAGTAGCCCCCGAGACTTGAAGCAGTTGATACAGCTGATTTGAGGATCATTGCATAACCAGGTGCTCACAGAGAAGAACAACATGTTGTCTCAAGAGCTGGAAAAGTGTCAGACCCAGCTAGCTGCTGCTACCGCTGAACTAGAGGAATCCAAGAAGGCATCGCCTGGTAATGTTCCCCTCCATCGAGAAAATAGTCATGTACTAGCAATATTAATACTTTTTGTATCTCCCATGGCAGGATCGTCAGATCAACTGAAGGAGGCCCTGCAAGTCGCGCAAGAAGCCAAAAGGCAACTGGCCGCGGGCGATCGTGTGCTGACACGGGTCAGGGATGAGAAGAATAAGCTGCAGGATTCCAACACTCAGCTGGGCGAAGAACTAAAAGATGTGCGAGCCCAGCTAGCCGACTCTATGAAGGAGAATAAAAAGCTACGATGTGGCATATTCAGTATGCTACAAAACTTGTCTCCCTATAATTCGGCGAGGGCAGGAACTGACAGATTTATGTCTGCAGGTATGTTGACTGGCCGCCCCGAAGAGGAGATGTCCGGATCTCAAGGCGACCTGCTACAAGAGCTTTCCCAAAGGCACGAGCAAGTTCGGCAAGTAATGCGGAGTGTTGCCAAGGCTTTATGGCCATCCGCCTCCCCTCCGGGAAGTATGGCGGAGCTCGTGGAGCTATTTAAAGGAGCCCGGCGGCTTATTCGATTATGGAAGATATCCGCCTGCCGAGAAGGTGCGCGAGAGGCCTGGACCATGGTGAAGACACGATACACCAAGCTTGATCCAAATCATATGGCCCGGGTTGGTCCTCTAGGGTCGGACGGAAAGGAAATTCCTGTTAGTTTGGTATATGACCAGGTAAAAGTAGCCGCAAAATATTCCCAACAGGATTGTAAGCTAGACAGCCTGTTAGATGGCATAGAGAAGGAAATTTTTGAGTTCGAGTGACTATGTACTTTCCTTGACATATTTGTCCCTAGACGGAATGTAAAACGATCGTCATGGCATACCTTTTCGCTTCGACCTCTGTACCCTAAGGTATGGAGTGTTTCCGAATACCTGAGCGGCAAGATAGACCGGGGTATGCATGGAAACCAGGCACAGGGGTCATAATTGCTTGAATAGACAAGTTGTATCTGGCTAGCTATGTTATATTACATTGTAATTGTAAGAAACATCTTCTAGAGAGAATAGTTCCGTTAAGGGTTCCTTTCCCTGGGTGAACATGCGTAAATATGCATGTCCGAACTGTGATTGAAGAATCGTAGTATACGTAACATCTGGGGTTCATAATGTAACGAGTGTGAAAACATGTTTAGTCCGCCGACCAAATATTCCCTTAAGAACACTAGCTTTTGGCATCACCCAGTCTGAGGTACACATCCGGATGACCCAGCAGTAACAATCGCAGAGGTGCTCCCTTTATGCCCTAGCCGAACAAACGGGAACATAGGGCATAAGCACAGGAGCCAGGCAACCCAGCTTGGCCAAAACTTAAGTCATAATGATGCATATAATGGTGAAGAAAAGGTACATATGAGGAAAAAACACATATGTGCTGACCTTGATGCCCCGAAAATAATAATAAGCTTCTGTACAAGAAGACCCCGGGTATTATGGGCGTACATATTTAAGGATTGTACATCGTAGGTGCGTGGTTTAGCCGCACAAGAACTTTAAAGCTAAAAAAAGCGAAAAGAGAGAAAAAAAGTAATGGAAACGAAAGGGAGAAGAAGACGAACAAAGAGTTCGGCTCTAGGCGTAGCATCTTCGGAGTCTGGCTGCGTTCCATGGGTTCGGCTCTAGGCGATTGTCTGATGCATCACGCAGGCGGTACGCTCCTCCGGTGAGGACTTCGTCAATGATGAAGGGACCCTCCCACTTGGGCTTGAGTTTGTCGTTTTTCTTTTCTGGCAAGCATAGAACGAGTTCACCAACATTATAAGTCTTGGCCCGCACTTCTCTACTTTGATATCTGCGAGCCTGCTATTGATAAAATGCAGAACAGGCTTTTGCGACGTCGCGCTCCTCCTCCAGGGCATCTAAGATGTCCTGCCGATCAAGCTCGACCTCTCTCTCTCTCTCTCTTCATACATGCGCACTCGAGGTGAGTCATGAATACATGCGCCGTACACCATGAAGAAGGGTGTATATTGGTAGTGCGATTGGGCGTGGTCCACAGCTCCAGAGTACGAAGTCGAGCTCCTCAACCCAGTGCTTGTCTGATTCTTTCAAAGATCGCACTAGTCTGGGCTTGATGCCGCTCATAATAAGACCATTGGATCGTTCGACTTGACCGTTTGTTTGCGAGTGATAGACGGAGGCGTAATCGAGCTTAATGCCCAGATTAGCGCACCAGGTTTTCACCTCATCGGCTGTGAAATTGGAGTCGTTATCGGTGATGATGCTGTGTGGGACACCATAATGGTGCACGACACCAGATTGAAGTCTATAACTAGTCCGGCTTCGGCCGTTTTAGCTGGTTTGGCCTCTATCCATTTAGTGAACTTATCTACCATGACCAGCAGATACTTTTTCTTATGGCTTCCTCCTTTAAGGGGTCCGACCATATCAAGCCCGCAGACCACAAAAGGCCAAGTGATGGGGATTGTTTGTAGGGCGGTGGGTGGCATATGGCTTTGATTGGCGAAAAGCTGGCATTCGACGCAACCTTGGACAAGGTCCTGTGCATCTCCTCGGGCCGTCGGCCAATAGAAACCTGTACGGAAGGCCTTACTTACAAGGGCCCGAGTCGCGGTGTGGTGGCCACCGAGACCAGCATGAATTTCAGCCAAGAGCTGCCGTCCCTCTTCTTCGGAGATACATCTTTGAAGTACTCAAGTAGCGCTTTTCTTGTAGAGCTCTCCGTCATGGACCTTCTAGGCTTTGGAGCACCGGACAATGCAGCGAGCCTCATTCTGATCCTCAGGGAGCTCTCACCTATTAAGGTAGGCCAAGAAGGGTTCGGTCCATGGGGCAATGACTGCCATGATAAAATGGGCCGATGGTGTTATTTCGGTGGCTGAGCCCCCGATGATATCGGTATTGTGTTCAGAATCTGGGGGTATGATCAGGTCTTGAGTGGTGTTGCCGCTCTCCCATTGCCACGCTACGGTTGGCTTAAAGAGCCTTTCTAGGAATATGTTAGGCGGCACGTGGTCGTGCTTGGCGCGGATGTGAGAAAGGACATCCGCCTCTTGGTTACTTTCTCGAGCCACATGATGAAAGTCGAGCCCCTCGAACCGAGCTGACATTTTGAGAACGGTGTTATGATAGGCTGCCATCTGCGGATCTTTGGCGTCGAAGTCTCCATTTATTTGGGATATTGCGAGGTTTGAATCCCCGCGCACCTCCAGGCGTTGTATGCCCATGGAGACGGCCATCCGAAGACCATGCAGTAAGGCCTCGTATTCGGCTGCGTTGTTGGAGTCTGTGTATAATATTTGGAGTACATACTGAATTGTGTCTCCAGTGGGGGATGTTAAGACAACGCCCGCTCCTAAGCTTGACAGCATTTTGGAGCCATCGAAGTGCATGACCCAGTTAAAATATGTGTCGTACTCTTTAGGGAGTTCATCCTCTGTCCATTCGGCGACGAAGTCGGCCAGTACTTGGGATTTAATGGCTCGGCACAGTTTGTCTATTATGTCGAATGGAAGGAGCTCAATGGCCCACTTAGCAATCCATCCTGTGGCATCGCGGTTGTTTATTATGTCATTCAGTGGTACTTCGGAAGCCACCGTGATCGAGCACTCTTGGAAGTAGTGTTGCAGCTTCCGGGATGCCATGAAGACCGCGTATGCTATCTTTTGGTAATGAGGGTACCAGGATTTGCATGGTGTGAGGATAGTGGACACGTAGTATACCGGCTTCTGAAGCGGGAATTTGTGTTCGTACTCCTCTCGCTCGACGACGAGCACCGCGCTCACCACTTGGTGTGTTTCCGATATCTATAATAGCATGGGTTCGCCAATGTTCAGTGCGGCCTGGATTTGGATGCTTGTTAAAAGGGCCTTTATTTCCTCAAGTCCGGCCGTTGCCGCATCCGTCCACTCGAAGTGGTCGGTGCATCGGAGAAGGTGATAGAGTGGCAGTGCTTTTTCTCCTAGTCTAGAGATAAAGCGGCTTAAAGCTGCCACACATCCGACTAGTTTTTGGAGCTGTTTAAGGTCTGTTGGCGTAGCCAATTGTGACAAAGCTCGGATTTTGGCTGGGTTTGCTTTGATTCCTCTACTGGAAATGATGAAGCCCAACAGTTTTCCAGCGGGAACGCCGAAAACACACTTTTCTGGATTAAGCTTAATGTCATATGTACGGAGGTTGTCGAATGTGAGACGCAGGTCATCTATTAATGACTCGACATGCCTAGTTTTGATGACGACGTCATCCACATATGCTTCAACTGTCTTGCCGATCTATTTCTCCAGGCATGTTTGAATCATGCGTTGGTAGGTGGCCCCGACATTTTTGAGCCCGAAGGGCATAGTGTTGAAGCAGAATGGCCCATATGGGGTAATGAATGCTGTTGCGGCTTGGTCGGACTCCTTCATTTTGATTTGATGGTATCCGGAGTATGCGTTGAGGAAACACAGTGAGTCGTGTCCTACGGTAGCATCATCAATAATCTGATCGATGCAAGGGAGGGGGAAGGGATCCTTAGGGCAGGCCTTGTTGAGGTCTTTAAAATCGACGCATAGGTGCCAGGATTTATCCTTCTTTGGCACCATCACCAGGTTTGCTAGCTAGTCTGGATGTTTTATTTCTCTGATGAACCCGACCTCGATTAACTTGGCTAGCTCCTCCCCCATGGCTTGTCGTTTGGGTTCGGAAAAGCGCCGCAATGTTTGCTTGACCGGTTTGTATCCCTTCAATATATTGAGGCTGTGTTCGGCCAACCTGCGTGGGATCCCTGGCATATCAGAAGGGTGCCATGCGAATATGTCCTAGTTCTCGCTCAGGAACACTCGTAGTGCAGCGTCAACCATAGGGTCGAGTTGTGCCCCGATGGATGCTGTCTTCTTAGGGTTCGTCAGGTGGACTTGAAATTTGACTATTTCATATGCTGGTTTAAAGGAGGTCGATTTGGGTCGCTTGTCCAGGATTACGTCATCCCTATCCACAGTGGAGCGCAGAGCGGTTAGCTCTTCGGCCGCGAGGGCTTCAGACAGTGCCTCAAGGGCCAGGGATGCGGTTTTGTTTTTGGTGCAGAGTGTTATGTCCGGATCACTGGCAAGAGTGATGATACAGTTGGGCCCAGACATTTTGAGCTTCATGTACCCGTAATGAGGTATAGCTTGGAAGCGTGTAAATGCATCTCGCCCCAGTAGGGCGTGATATCCGCTGTTGAAAGGGGCCACTTGGAAGGTTATCTCTTCGGACCTATAATTCTCCGGCATGCCGAATACCACGTCAAGTGTGATTTTTCCCGCACATCGCGCCTCCTGACTGGGAAGAATTCCTATGACGGCCGTGTTGCTTTGCTCGATGCGGCTCCTGTCTATTTCCATTTTGTTGAGTGTATCCTCGTAGATGAGGTTTAGTCCGCTGCCGCCGTGCATGAGCACTTTCGTGAGCCGAAAACCGTCGACAATTGGATTGAGGACCAAGGCGGCTGGTGCCCGGATTGTCCGGAATTTTGGTTTGTCACTGCCATTGAAAGTTATGGCTATGGCAGACTTGGCAGACTTCGGCGAGGTCGTGGAGGGCCCTTTTGCGTCGATTGTTTGAAGCAAAAGTTTCGAATATGGTGAATACGCTGAGGTCGTCGTCTTCTGGGGGGTGTTGCTCTGGGGTATTTTTGGTGAGGATATCCTTGCCGCTCTTGGCCACTTGCCGGAGTATCCAACATGCTCTAAGGCTGTGGGTTGGTATGGTATCCGGTGTTGTGTGTATATTGCATGGCCTATCGAGCCATCCCTCTAGAACGGTTCCGCGCCCCATAATGTGCTTAGATTTCTTTACTATTGGTTCGGGTGCCCCGCGAGGGTGCATCCTTTTTTCCCGGACGAAGGGTTGAGTAAAAACCAGTAGTTCCCAGAGGGTTGCCTGAGTTTTCCAAGCGCTTTACATTGCACAGTACTTCTGTACGATGGTTGCCAAGTTAGCGAAGTGTAATACGCGACGGCGGTTGATGGCGTTAAGGATTCCTGCATCCATGCAATTATTGTAGAATGCTGAGATCGCGTCTTCATTACGGTAATCTTTAATCTTGTTTTTCACAAGGAGGAATCTGGCCCAAAAGTGATGGACTATTTCCTGAGACTGCTGCAGTATGTACATGAGATCGCGTATATCTGGGTGGGTAGGTGGCTTTAAATCCGAACCCTTGCCGAATTTAGGATCCCGAGTTTGAGAAATCTCCGAGCTCAACGGTTCGGGCTCCGGGATATCAACTGATTTTTCCAGCCCATCATCCGATTCTAGGTTCGGAGGACAGGGCGTGTCGTTCCGCGGACAGGTATCCGGCTCCTCGAGCTCGGAAATTCAAACATAATTTGTCCTCAATATGGAGGAAGAGTTGTTGTTTTGCTCCTCTACTATCGCTATCTGATGGGTGATCGACGAAGATTTGATTTCTCTCTGATCGGGTTTAAGCCCAATCCGATCGTAGTCTGTAGCGACCCCCAAGGCAGCGATATGATCTAGGAGTTCATTTAAAGATGACAACTCTGTCGGATCCATCCGTTTGGAGTATTCGGTGTCAACACGGAGGTGATTTTCGATGGCCTAAGAAGTCATCGTCCTCTTGACGGCCGTACGAGCGGTCATGGTAAAACTGCCCAGCCGGAGGGTTTGGCCGGAGGCTAGGGCTCCTCCGGAGGTGATACCGTCCTTGATAACAAGGCGAGCCATCAATCCTGTTTTCGACGTCATAGCGGAACTCTCAATGAAAGCAGCAATGTCGGTGTCAAAACTGGCGGATCTCGGGTAGGGGGTCCCAAACTGTGCATCTAAGGTCGATGGTAACAGGAGACAGGGGACACAATGTTTACCCAGGTTCGGGCCCTCTCTAGGGAGGTAATACCCTACTTCCTGCTTGATTGATCTTGATGAATATGAGTATTACAATAGTTGATCTACCACGAGATCCTAATGGCTAAATCCCAAGAAGTCTAGCATGTCTGATTATGATTGTCCCTATGGACTAAACCCTCCAGTTTATAAGACACCGGAGGGGGCTAGGGTTGTACAAAGTCGGTTACAGAGAAAAGAGAGTCCCATCCGGACATGGGTGAGAGTCATCGGTCTTCTATCTTCACAACCCATCAGTTCAGCCCATGTCAAACAGGCCGGACATCCGAGGACCCCTTAATCCAGGACTCCCTCTGTGGTGCTGTGATATTCTTGGTGATGATGCCCCTCAGGATACGATTCTCTTCCTCGAGCTTATTGACTTGCTGCTTGAGGTCCATTATTTCCTTATGGAGCTTACCCGTGATGGCTTAAGATCCTTTCACCTATGGATGTTGCATAGCTGCGGGAGAACAAGTAACACTCTTTTTCATATTTTCATAAGAAAGAAATCTAACATTAGAAGGGATGAGCGAGTTCGGAATAGCTGAGCTCTGTAGTTCCCCCATCGTGAATCCGGCTCGGAAACGAGAAGTAACTTCTTGATCCTCCTCCATGGCATCTACCCTTTTCAAGTCGGCCTCCATCTCTTCCTCCATTGATGGCCCAAAGTGGTCAGCATCACTATTTGCTCCTGGTCCCGGTGTCGGATGAGACACCCGACTCTCCCCGACTGACTCTTGAGAAGACATCTTGCTCTAATCTACAGTAGAAACAACTCAAAACAAAAATAGAAGATATTTGCGTGGTACGATGGTCAAAACCTTCGGGAGATTATATAATGAATTTTAATCGACCAAAAGAAGTATAGTGCAAGAAAACGGAGTCCGGAGGGCACGCGAGGTGCCCATGAGGCAGGGGCGCACTCAGGGGGGTAGGGCGCGCCCTCCACCCTCGTGGATGCCTCATGTCCTTTTTGGACTACTTCTTATTTTCCTATTTTCTTAAATATTCCAAAACGGAGAAACATTGCTATTAGAACTATTTTGGAGTCGGTTTACTTACCGTACCACATACCTATTCATTTTCGGAGTCTGAAACATTCTGGAAAGTATCCCTTATGTATTCCTCCGGGGTTACGGTATCAATAACATTGGTTTCAACATTTATGTGATTGCCTTCTTTGACCGTTCATCACCTTCGGATTTGTGCCTTCGAAGTTGTTAATTTTTATGGCACCGGAATGATAGACCTCCTCGATAACGTAAGGACCTTCCCATTTAGAGAGGAGTTTTCCTGCAAACAATCTTAAATGAGAGTTGTATAACAAGACATAATCACCTACATTAAACTCACGCTTTTGTATCCTCTTGTCATGCCATCTTTTAACCTTTTCTTTAAACAGTTTGGCATTCTCATAGGCCTGGGTTCTCCACCCTTCAAGTGAGCTAATGTCAAATAGTCTCTTCTCACCAGCAAGTTTGAAATCATAATTGAGGTCTTTAATGGCACAATATGCCTTATGTTCTAGTTCGAGAGGTAAATGACATGTTTTTCCATAAACCATTTTATACAGAGACATACCCATAGGATTTTTATATGCAGTTCTGTAGGCCCATAATGCATCATCAAGTTTCTTGGACCAATTCTTTCTAGATCTATTAATAGTCTTTTCCAAATTTGATCTCTCTATTACTTATTTCTACTTGACCACTAGACTGTGGGTGGTATGGAGATGCAATTCTATGATTAACATCATACTTAGGAAGTATTTTACGAAAAGCACCATGAATAAAATGTGAACCACCATCAGTCATTAAGTATCTAGGGACTCCAAAACTCGGAAAAATAACTTCTTTAAGCATCTTAATAGAGGTGTTATGATCAACACTACAAGTTGGAATAGCTTCTACCCACTTAGTAACATAATCAACATCAACCAAAATATGTGTATACCCATTAGAGGAAGGAAAGGGTCCCATATAATCAAAGCCCCAAACATCAAATGGTTCAATAACAAGTGAATAATTCATAGGCATGTCTTGATGTCTACTAATATTACCAATTCTTTGACATTCATCACCAGACGAGACAAACTTATGGGCGTCCTTGAAAAGAGTAGGCCAATAAAAACCGGATTGCAATACCTTATGTGCAGTTCTAACTCCAGCGTGGTGTCCTCCATAAGACTCGGAGTGACACTTGCATAGGATCTGTTCCTGTTCATGCTCAGGTACACAACATCTAATGACACCATTTACTCCTTCTTTATAAAGGTGTGGGTCATCCCAGAAGTAATGTCTTAAATCATAGAAAAACTTTTTCTTTTGCTGGTATGTGAAGCTAGGTGGTATAAGTTTAGCAACAATGTAATTAGCATAATCAGCATACCATGGAGCAGTACGAGAAGCATTTATGACAACTAATTGTTCATCAAGAAATCTATCATCAATAGGTAGTGGGTCATCAAGAACATTCTCTAACCTAGATAAGTTGTCTGCAACGGGGTTCTCAGCTCCCTTTCTATCAATAATATGCAAATCAAATTCTTGTAGTAGGAGAACCCATCTAATAAGTCTAGGTTTAGCATCTTTCTTTTCCATAAGATATTTATTAGCAGCATGATCAGTGTGAACAGTTACTTTAGAATCAACAATATAAGGTCTGAACTTATCACAAGCAAATACAATTGCTAAAATTCTTTTTCAGTAGTAGCATAATTTCTCTGGGCACTGTCTAGAGTTTTACTAGCATATTGGATAACATTTAATTTCTTATCAACTCTTTGTCCTAGAACAACACCTACATCATAATCACTAGCATCACACATAATTTCAAAGGGTAAATTCCAATCAGGTGGCTGAACAATAGGTGTAGAAATCAAAGCTTCCTTAAGTATTTCAAATGCTTCTACACAATCATCATCAAAGACAAAAGGAACATCTTTTTGTAAAACATTAGTCAGCGGCCTAGAAATTTTTGAGAAGTCTTTAATGAACCTCCTATAAAAACCGGCATGACCAAGGAAACTTCTTATACCTTTAATGTCCTTAGGACACGACATCTTTTCAATAGCATCAACTTTAGCTTTATCAACTTCAATACCTCTTTCAGAAATTTTATGCCCCAAGGCAATACCTTCATTAACCATAAAGTGGCACTTCTCCCAATTCAAGACAAGATTAGTTTCTTCACATCTCTGCAAAACTCTATCAAGGTTGCTTAAGGAATCATCAAAAGAAGTTCCATATACGGAAAAATCATCCATGAAAACCTCAACAATCTTTTCACAAAAGTCAGAGAATATAGCAGTCATACATCTTTGAAAGGTAGCAGGAGCATTGCATAAACCAAAAGGCATACGTCTATAAGCAAAGGTACCGAAAGGGCAAGTAAAGGTGGTCTTTTCTTGATCCTCTTTTGACACATGTATTTGAGAGAAACCAGAATAACCATCTAGAAAGCAAAAATGTGTATGTTTAGATAATCTTTCTAGCATTTGATCAATAAAAGGTAAAGGGCAATGATCCTTTTTAGTAGCTTTATTTAGTTTGCGAAAATCAATTACCATTCTATAACCTGTAACAATTATTTGTGGGATCAATTCATCTTTATCATTAGGAACAACAGTAATACCTCCCTTCTTAGGGACACAATGGACATGACTTACCCACTGACTATCAGCGATAGGATAAATTATACCTGCCTCTAGAAGCTTTAGTATTTCTTTTCTTACCACTTCTTTCATCTTAGGATTTAACCATCTTTGGTGATCAACAACCGGTTTAGCGTCTTTCTCCAATTTTATTTTGTCTTTGGCATAGAGTGGGACTAATGCCCTTAAGATCATCAAGAGTATATCCAATAGCGACGGTGCTTCTTCAGAGTTTTCAATAATTTCTCTTCTTCCTTCTCTGAAAGGTTAGCACTACTAATAACAGGATATATCTTCTTTTCATCAAGATAAGCATATTTAAGAGTATCAGGTAATGGTTTAAGCTCAAATACGGGGTCACCCTTGGGTGGAGGAGGATCCCCTAGAATTTCAACATGAAAATTGTGTTTCAAAATAGGTCCCTGTTTAAAGAATACTTCATCTATTTCCCTTCTTTCATTCATAAACATATCATTTTCATGGTTTAGCAAATATTGTTCTAAAGGATCATTAGGAGGCATGGCAATAGAAGCAAGACCAATAATTTCATCTTTACTAGGCAATTCTTTATCTTGGGGTTGTCTACGAAATTTAGCAAAATTAAAATCATGAGACATATCCCCTAAACCAATAGTAGCAACATCCTTTTTGCAATCTATCTTAGCATTAACAGTATTCAAGAAGGGTCTGCCAAATATAATGGGACAAAAGTCATCTTGTGGGGAACCAAGAACAAGAAAATCAGTAGGATATTTAACTTTCCCACACAATACTTCAACATCTCTAACAATCCCAACTGGAGAAATAGTATCTCTATTGGCAACCTTAATTGTAACATCAATACCTTCTAACTCAGCACGTGCAATATCATAATTTCTTCATATAAAGAATGAGGTATTGCACTCGCACTAGAACCCATATCACATAAGCCATGATAAGAATGATCTCCTATTTTAACAGAAACAATAGGCATACCTACAACAGGTCTATGTTTATTTTTAGTATCGGGTCTAGCAATTCTAGCAGCTTCATCACAGAAGTAAATAACATGCACATCAATATTATCGACCAAGAGATCTTTAACCATAGCAATACTAGGTTAAACTTTAATTTGCTCCATGGGTGTAGATGATCTATTATTACTCTTACAAACCATAGTTGAAGCTTTAGCATGATCCTTTATTCTAGCAGGGAAAGGTGGTTTCTCAATATAAGCGGTAGGAACAATAGGATCAACATTATAAGTGATAGTCTTTTCTTCAACATTAATAGGTTCAACTACTTTTACTTTAATGGGAGGATGATATTTAAACCACTTCTCCTTAGGGATATCAACATGAGTAGCAAAGGATTCACAGAAAGAAGCTACTATCTCAGAGTCAATTCCATATTTAGTGCTAAATTCACGAAAAGCATCGGTATCCATAAAAGATTTAACACAATCAAACTTAGGTGTTATACCTGACTCCTTACCTTCGTCGAGTTCCCAATCTTCGGAGTTGTGTTTAATTATTTCCAATAAATCCCATGTGAATTCAATAGTCTTCATCATAAAGGAACCAATACAAGAAGTATCAAGCATGGAGCGATTATTGATAGAAAGCCGAGCATAAAAATTCTGAATAATAATTTCTCTTGAGAGCTCATGATTGGGGCATTAATATAACATTGACTTAAGCCTCTCCCAAGCTTGATAGATACTTTCTCCTTCGTGAGGCCAAAAATTATGTATATAATTACGATCAAGATGAACCAGATGCATAGGATAAAACTTCTGATGAAATTCCAATTTCAATCGGTTGTAGTTCCATGATCCAATATCATCACATAGCCTAAACCATGTCAATTTCTTTCCCTTCAAATATAAAGGGAAGACCTTCTTCTTGATAACATCCTTGGGCATACCTGCAAGCTTAAATAATCCACAAACTTCATCCACATAGATTAGGTGCATATAGGGATGCAATGTTCCATCTCCTATAAAAGGATTAGCTAGCAGTTTCTCTATCATACCCGAAGGAATTTCAAAGTAAAAATTTTCAGTAGGTTCAGTAGGTTGAGGAGCAACTATTTGCTCTACTGGTCGATCTGAAGATACCCCGAACAAGCCCCTCAAAGGATTATTTTCCATAGTAACAAGTGATGAAATTTCAGCACACTATATAAATTTTTCCTTACCATATTCCACTTACCAAAGGCGCTTCACTCCCCGGCAACGGCACTAGAAAAGAGTTTTGATGACCCACAAGTATAGGGGATCTATCATAGTTCTTTTGATAAGTAAGAGTGTCGAACCCAACGAGGAGCAGAAGGAAATGACAAGCGGTTTTGAGTAAGGTATTCTCTACAAGCACTGAAATTATCGGTAACAGATAGTTTTGTGATAAGATAATTTGTAATGGGTAACAAGTAATAAAGGTAAACAAGGTGCAGCAAGGTGGCTCAATCCTTTTTGTAGCAAAGGACAAGCCTGGACAAACTCTTATATAAAGGAAAGAGCTCCCGAGGACACATGGGAATTATCGTCAAGCTAGTTTTCATCATGCTCAAATGATTCGCGTTCGTTACTTTGATAATTTGATATGTGGGTGGACCGATGCTTGGGTACTTACCTACCTTGGACAAGCATCCCACTTATGATTAACCCCTCTTGCAAGCATCCGCAACTACAAAAGAAGTATTAAGGTAAACCTAACCATAGCATGAAACATATGGATCCAAATCAGCCCCTCACGAAGCAACGCATAAACTAGGGTTTAAGCTTCTGTCACTCTAGCAACCCATCATCTACTTATTAATTCCCCATCCCTTCCCCTAGGCCCAAACAATGGTGAAGTTTCATGTAGTCGATGTTCACATAACACCACTAGAGGAAAGACAACATACATCTCATCAAAATATCGAATGAATACCAAATTCACATGACTACTTATAGCAAGACTTCTCCCATGTCCTCAGGAACAAACGTAACTACTCACAAATCATATTCATGTTCATAATCAGAGGGATATTAATATGCATAAAGGATCTGAACATATGATCTTCCAACAAATAAACCAACTAGCATCAACTACAAGGAGTAATCAACACTACTAGCAACCCACAGGTACCAATATGAGGTTTTGAGACAAAGATTGGATACAAGAGATGAACTAGGGTTTGAGATGAGATGGTGCTCGTGAAGATGTTGATGGAGATTCACCCCCTCCCGATGAGAGGATCTATGGTGATGACGATGGTGATGATTTCCCCCTCCTCGAGGGGATGTTTCCCTGGCAGAACAGCTCCGCCGGAGCCCTAGATTGGTTTCGCCAAGTTCCGCCTCGAGACGGCGGCGCTTCGTCCCAAAAGCTTCTTTTTTATTTTTTTGCAGGGCAAAAGACTTCATATAGCAAAAGATGGGCACCAGAGGCCTGCCAGGGGCCGATGAGGCAGGGGGCGCGCCCCCACCCTCATGGACAGGGTGTGGCCCCCCTTTGGTGCTTTCTTCACCCAATATTTTTTATATTCCAAAACTGACTTTCGCGGAGTTCCAGGACTTTTGGAGTTGTGCAGAATAGGTCTCTGATATTTGCTCCTTTTGCAGCCCAGAATTCCAGCTGCCGGCATTCTCCGTCTTCGTGTAAACCTTGTAAAATAAGAGAGAATAGGCATAAGTTTTGTGACATAAGGTGTAATAACAGCCCATATTGTAATAAATATTGATATAAAAGCATGATGCAAAATGGATGTATCACATACCCACGTGATCTTTTCTGGTCAGCAGCTGTTCTCTTGATTGTGTCAACAATCAAGCTCATCACTTTGAACCTCTGGGGCGCATCAAACAACTGAAGCAAATTGATGGAATGGCCTCTGATCATCCTGTGATCTCCTGATTTGGGCAACAAGGTGTGCCTGAAGATGGTCTTAATAGTGGCCAGTCCAGACAACAGATAGTATACATAGCCTAGCTTATGATTCTCCAAGGCTTTGTGAGGAATCTCCTTATACATGTTGGCCATGGAGTTGTGATCTTTCTTTTTCTTGACATAGACATCTATGTCATCCTCAAGCTCTGCAAGGGCATTGATCAGCCTGGCCCACTCAGCAACTGTTGATTGGTACCTTGTACCTTCAGACACCCATACTATTCTTCCATCAGGATAGAAATGAGTTGTGGAATAGAATTGCATAATGAGCTCATCATTCCACTTGGTCAGTTTCTGAACCACAAAAGTGTCTACTCCATTGAGTCTAAAACTTTCATGCACTCCTGGGAAGTGGTCTTCATTGCTGTCGATGTACTTCCAGTTAACCCACTTCATTTCACATACTATGGGCTTCTTATCCAAAAGAATTGTCTCATAGAAGTCCTGCTGCTCCTTGGTGTGGAATCTATATTCCACATCAGTCCTTCTCCTTGCAGCATATGGATCTGATTGTCTCCACACTCTGAGTCCTGCATCCTTTCTGATTTTCATATTTTCTTCCACTAGTCTGTCATCATGGTCAGGGATCTTTGGCTTTAGCTTCCTGAGCACTTGGGCTTCCTCCTCATCATCTTATTCTTCTTCAATCTCAGGCACTGGGGCCTTGTTCTTCTCAGCAGCTGGTATGTTTCTTGTGCTCCTCTTTGTTGCAGTCTTGGGGGCTGGAGCAGTAGCTTTGGAGGCAGTCTTGGGGTTAGATGAAGCAGCCCCAGACTTGATGACATCCCCCATCATCTTTTGAGCTTTAGGTGCTGGTGTGATGTCTACTACACAACCTTCTTCTTGTAGACGTTCTTGGGCCTCCAAGTGCAGAGGTTTGTAGGACAATAGAAAATTTCCCTCAAGTGGATGACCTAAGGTTTATCAATCCGTGGGAGGCGTAGGATGAAGATGGTCTCTCTCAAACAACCCTGCAACCAAATAACAAAGAGTCTCTTGTGTCCCCAACACACCCAATACAATGGTAGATTGTATAGGTGCACTAGTTCGGCGAAGATGGTGATACAAGTGCAATATGGATGGTAGATATTGGTTTTTGTAATCTGAAAATATAATAACAGCAAGGTAACTAATGATAAAAGTGATCACAAACAGTATTGCAATGCTAGGAAACAAGGCCTAGGGTTCATACTTTCACTAGTGCAAGTTCTCTCAACAATAATAACATAATTGGATCATATAACTCCAAAGTAACTGATAGAGGAGAACAAATGAAGAGACTATGGTAGGGTATGAAACCACCTCAAAGTTATCCTTTCTGATCGATCTATTCAAGAGTCCGTAGTAAAATAACATGAAGCTATTCTTTCCGTTCGATCTATCATAGAATTCATACTAGAATAACACCTTAAGACACAAATCAACCAAAACCCTAATGTCACCTAGATACTCCAATGTCACGTCAAGTATCCGTGGGTATGATTATACGATATGCATCACACAATCTCAGATTCATCTATTCAACCAACACAAAGTACTTCAAAGAGTGCCCCAAAGTTTCTACCGGAGAGTCAAGACGAAAACGTGTGCCAACCCCTATGCATAGGTTCATGGGCAGAACCCGCAAGTTGATCACCAAAACATACATCAAGTGGATCACGTGATATCCCATTGTCACCACAGATAAGCACGGCAAGACATACGTCAAGTGTTCTCAAATCCTTAAAGACTCAATCCGACAAGACAACTTCAAAGGGAAAACTCAATCCATTACAAGAGAGTAGAGAGGGAGAAACATCATAAGATCCAACTATAATAGAAAAGCTCGCGATACATCAAGATTGTATCACCTCAAGAACAAGAGAGAGAGAGAGAGATCAAACACATAGCTACTGGTACATACCCTCAGCCCCGAGGGTGAACTACTCCCCTTTCGTCCACGGAGAGCGCCAGGGATGATGAAGATAGCCACCGGTGAGGGATCCCCTCCGTGGTGCAGGAACAGGGGTCCCGATTGGTTTTTGGTGGCTACAGAGGCTTGCAGCGGCGGAGCTCCTGATCTATTCTGCTCCCTGAAGTTTTTAGGGTATATGGATATATATAGGCAAAAGAACTCGGTCAAGGGAGCCGCGAGGGGCCCACAAGGGTGGAGGGCGCGCACCCCTGCCTCGTGCCTTCCTGGTTGCTTCCCTTACATACACTCCAGGTCTTCTGGATTGCTTCCGTTCCAAAAATAACTCTCCCGAAGGTTTCATTCCCTTTGGACTCCGTTTGATATTCCTTTCCCGCGAAACACTGAAACAAGGGAAAAAACAGAAACTGGCACTGGGCTCTGGGTTAATAGGTTAGTCCCAAAAATCAAATAAAAGTGCATAGTAAAGCCCATTAAACATCCAAGATGGATAATATAATAGCATGAATACTTCATAAATTATAGATACGTTGGAGGCGTATCAGCATCCCCAAGCTTAATTCCTGCTCATCCTCGAGTAGGTAAATGATAAAAGAAAGAATTTATGAAGTGTGAATGCTAGCAGGTGCACAAGTTTGATTAATGATAATTTCAATCACCTTTTCTAGCATCATCATATGTCATAACAGTAGCTCATCTCATAAAGCTTCTCATGATCAAGTAACAAGCTATTCACATGTTAAAGTATAGATCATAAACTTTCTTGAAAACTAACAAACCGTGTTATTAGTCATCAAACAATTACAATTCATCTTATTTTCAGGAAGAGTCTATGTCAGAGCTTTGATTTAGCAAACTCCACATACTCAACTATCATTTAGTGTTTCTCAATTGCTAACACTGATGCGATATTTATGGGTTCAAAGTTTTAATCAGACACAGAGACAGATAGGGGCTTATAGATTCGCCTCCCAACCTTTTACCTCAAGGGAAATGTCAACAATAATAGTTCATGATGCCTTACATCCAATTGGATATATATATCAGAATATTTCCAACACAAGGTGCTTGCCAAAGGATAAAATGTAAAAAAGGAAAGGTGAAGATCGCCATGACTCTTGCATAAGGTAAAAGACAATAATAAAAGATAGGCCCTTCGCAGAGGGAAGAAGAGGTTGCCATGCGCTTTTATAGTTGGATGCACAAAATCTTAATGTGAGGGAACGTCACTTTATATTGCCACTTGTGATAGGGACCTTTATTATGCAGTCCGTCGCTTTTATTTCTTCCATATCACAATGATCGTATAAAGCTTATTTTCTCCACACTAAAAGATCATACATATTTAGAGAGCAATTTTATTGCATGCACCGATTTAAACTTACTTGAAGGATCTTACTCAATCCATAGGTAGGTATGGTGGACTCTCATGGCAATACTGGTTTAAGGGATGTTTGGAAGCACAAGTAGTATCTCTACTTGGTGCGAAGAATTTGGCTATCATGAGGGGGAAAGGCAAGCTTAACGTGTTGGGCGCTCCATGACAATATACTTTATTTCAGATATAAGAAAACATAACCCATTACGTTGTCTTACTTGTCCAACATCAACCTTTTAGCATGTCATATTTTAATGAGTGCTCACAATTGCAAAATATGTCCAAGATTGTACATTTATATGTGAAATCTCTCTTCCTTCAATATTCTTTCATGAATTGTTCAAGTGACCAATACAATGTTTGCTAACCTTCAATAAATTTACCACCTCTACTTCTTATATGTAAAGTCATTACTCCCCATGGAATAAGCATATGAAACATATATAATTTCAGATTTATGATATTCAATTCATTCAACCATTTACTTATAGGATATAAGTGAAGCACACGAGTAAATGACAAACTACTCCAAAAAGATATAAGTGAAGATTAATGAGTAGTTAAATAATTATGTAGCTATGTGAGGACTCTATCTCATTCAATAATTTCAGATCTTGATATTTTATCCAAACAGCAAGCAAAACAAAATAAAATAAATTGACGCTCCAAGAAAAACACATATCATGTGGTTAATAAAAATATAGCTCCAAGTAAAGTTACCGATGAACGAAGACGAAAGAGGGGATGCCTTCCGGGGCATCCCCAAGCTTAGGCTCTTGGTTATCCTTGAATATTACCTTGGGGTGCCTTGGGCATCCCCAAGCTTAGGCTCTTGCCACTCCTTATTCCGTAGTCCATCAAATCTTTACCCAAAACTTGAAAACTTCACAACATAAAACTTAACAGAAAATCTCGTGAGCTCCGTTAGCGAAAGAAAACAAAACAACACTTCAAGGTACTGTAATGAACTCTTTATTTATTTGTATTGGTGTTAAATCTACTGTATTCCAACTTCTCTATGGTTTATAAACCATTTTACTAGCCATAGATTCATTAAAATAAGCAAACAACACACGAAAAACAGAATCTGTCAAAAACAGAACAGTCTGTAGTAATCTGTAACTAACGCAAACTTATGGAACTCAAAAAATTCTACAAAACATATGAAGACCTAGATAATTTTATTATTTATATGCTGCAATTGGAATCAGTATTTTATCACGTTCTGCTGATTTTAAACAATTGTTTTCGTGCACAGAAAGTTTTTGGAATTTTCAGCAAGATCAAATAACTATCATCCAAGGAGATCCTATAGTTCTTACTAGGCACAAACACTAATTAAAAAATAAAACCACATCTAACCAGAGGCTAGATGAAATATTTATTCCTAAATATAACCAAAAAGCAAGAAACGAAAATAAAGTTGGGTTGCCTCCCAACAAGCGCTAACGTTTAACGCCCCTAGCTAGGCATGATGATTTCAATGATGCTCGCATAAAAGATAAGAGTTGAAACATAAAGAGAGCATCATGAATAATATGACTATCACATTTAAGTCTAACCCACTTCCTATGCATTGGGATTTTGTGAGCAAACAACTTATGGGAACAATAATCAACTAGCATTGGAAGGCAAAACAAGCATAACTTCAAAACTTTAAGCACATAGAGAGGAAACTTGATATTATTGCAATTTCTACAAGCATATGTTCCTCCCTCATAATAATTTTCAGTAGCATCATGAATGAATTCAACAATATAACCAGCACCTAAAGCATTGTTTTCATGATCTACTAGCATAGAATTTTTATTACTCTCCACACAAGCAAATTTGTTCTCATGAATAGCAGTGGGAGCAAACTCAACAAAATAACTGTCATGTGAAGCATACTACAATTGAAAATTAAAATCATGATGACAAGTTTCATGGTTATATTTATTCTTTATAGCATACGTGTCATCACAATAATCATCATAAGTAGAAAATTTGTTATCATAATCAATTGGAACCTCTTCCGAAATAGTGGATTCATCACTAAATAAAGTCATGACCTCTCCAAATCCACTTTCATCAATATAATCATCATAAATAGGAGGCATGCTTTCATCATAATAAATTTGCTCATCAAAACTTGGGGGTCAAAAAATATCAACTTCATCAAACATAGCTTCCCCAAGCTTGTGGCTTTGCTTATCATTAGCATCATGGATATTCAAGGAATTCATAGTAACAACATTGCAATCATGCTCATCATACAAAGATTTAGTGCCAAACATTCTAATGCATTCTTCTTCTAGCACTTGAGCACAATTATCGGAATCCTTATTTTCACGAAAGACATTGAAAAGATGAAGCATATGAGGCAAACTCAATTCCATTGTTTTGTAGTTTTCTTTTATAGACTAAACTAGTGATAAAACAAGAAACTAAAAGATTCGATTGCAAGATCTAAAGATATGCCTTCAAGCACTCACCTCCCCGGCAACAGCGCCAGAAAAGAGCTTGGTGTGAGTGCCGCTTACCTCAACAATAATAGCATAATTGGATCATATAACTATCCCTCAACATGCAACAAAGAGTCACTCCAAAGTCACTAATAGAGGAGAACAAACGAAGAGATTATGGTAGGGTACGGAACCACCTCAAAGTTATTCTTTCTGATCGATCTATTCAAGAGTCTGTAGTAAAATAACACGAAGCTATTCTTTCCGTTCAATCTATCATAGAGTTCGTACTAGAATATCACCTTAAGACACAAATCAATCAAAACCCTAATGTCACCTAGATACTCCAATGTCACCTCAAGTATCCGTGGGTATGATTATACGATATGCATCACACAATCTCAGATTCATCTATTCAACCAACACAAATTACTTCAAAGAGTTCCCCAAAGTTTCTACCGGATAGTCAAGAAGAAAACGTGTGCCAACCCCTATGCATAGGTTCATGGGCGGAACCCGCAAGTTGATCACCAAAACATACATCAAGTGAATCACGTGATATCCCATTGTCAACACAGATAAGCAGGGCAAGACATACATCAAGTGTTCTCAAATCCTTAAAGACTCAATCCGACAAGACAATTTCAAAGGGAAAATTCAATCCATTACAAGAGAGTAGAGGGGGAGAAACACCATAAGATCCAACTATAATAGCAAAGCTCGCGATACATCAAGATCGTATCACCTCAAGAACACGAGAGAGAGAGAGAGAGAGATCAAACACATAGCTACTAGTACATACCCTCAGCCCCGAGGGTGAACTACTCCCTCCTCGTCATGGAGAGAGCCGGGATGATGAAGATGGCAACCGGTGAGGGATGCCCCCTCCGGCAGTCTTGGAACAGGGTCCCGATTGGTTTTGGTGGCTCTGAGAGGCTTGCGGCGGAACTCCCGATCTATTCTGCTCCCCGAAGTTTTTAGGGTATATGGATATATAGGCGAAAGAAGTTGGTCAGGGGAGCCACGAGGGGCCCACGAGGGCGGAGGGCGCGCCCAGGGGGGGGGGGTGGGCTCGCCCCCTGCCTCGTGCCTTCCTTGTTGCTTCCCTTACGTACACTCCAAGTCTTCTGGATTGCTTTCGTTCCAAAAATAACTCTGCCGAAGGTTTCATTCCGTTTGGACTCCATTTGATATTCCTTTTCTGCGAAACACTGAAACAAGGGAAAAAACAGAAACTGGCACTGGGCTCTGGGTTAATAGGTTAGTCCCAAAAATCATATAAAGGTGCTTAGTAAAGCTCATTAAACATCCAAGATGGATAATATAATAGCATGAATACTTCATAAATTATCGATACGTTGGAGACGTATCATGGTGCAACATCCTCTTCTTCCTCTTCTTCCTCATCAGAGGAGTGCTTCTCAAATTCTGCCATGGGATCAACTTTCTTGCACCATCGCCCACTACCAGGGAAAACCTTATACACAGAATCTTAGAAGCGGTGCGGCACAAAAAGAGGCACTACTCCTAATTAGCAGTAGCGATGTTAAGAAAAGCGCGTTGTGGATGAAAATTTAGCAGTAGCGCGTGATGGATAAACTGCGCTTCTATAAAAATTTACCGGCAGTACCCAACAACCTATGTTTACCAGCAGCGCGGTGGCACGACGCGCGCTACTGCTAAAGCAATAGTAGTAGTGCGCTTTTTAGTCATGTCGCTGCTGCTAATTTTGAAATTCTCCACACGGTTGGCCCGTTTAGCAGTAGCGTGTGTGAGAAAAGTGCGCTGCTACTACACCCTTAGCAGTAGCGCACTTTTCCTCCCGCGCTACTGCTAAGGCGCAGCACCCCACCACCTTTTCCTACCCGTCCTCCCCTCCCCCATCTCCTCTCCCCCCTTTCCCCTACCTCCCACATGCTCCCTCTCTCACTCTTCTTCTTCCTCAAGACTTTTCCCCGCATTACTCTCCCTCTTCTACCTACCTTTCTCTCTCTTCATTACTCCTAGCTAACTACACCACCTCCATTAATGCATCTCCTTAATCTTTTTCCTTCCTCCTCCACTAGTTGAAGTTGTCTCCTCCCAAATTAGCTAGCTAGGTAGATGTAGCATTTAGTCAAGTGACCTATTTGCCCCCTAACTAGATCTATCATTGTCAAGAAGAGCTTTGTGCACTTTTGATCTCCCTACATCATCGTCTCCACCGTGTGCTCGATCTCGAGATAGAGGTGATTAAAATTTCATGCTTTTGCAAAATGGAAATAGGTGTATGTGTGTGTGATATGATAATTGGGCAATATGATGGAAATTGTGTGTGTGGAATGAGTTGACGCCAAATTGTGCTTTTGAGTTGCCTATGTTTTGCCGAAATGTCGATTTATTTATGTTTCAGTGAATTTCGGGCAAACTCTAAATCTATATATGTCCTATTTTTAGGGAAGCTCATGCCGAATTTTTGTATGACTTTGATGCATGCACGCTGTCAGTGTCAAAACCGGCGGATCTCGGGTAGGGGGTTCCGAACTGTGCGTCTAAGGCGGATGGTAACAGGAGGCGGGGGACACGATGTTTACCCAGGTCCGGGCCCTCTCGATGGAGGTAATACCCTACTTCCTGCTTGATTGATCTTGATGATATGAGTATTACAAGAGTTGATCTACCACGAGATCATAGAGGCTAAACACTAGAAGCTAGTCTATGGTATGATTGTTGTTGTCCTACGGACTAAACCCTCTGGTTTATATAGACACCGGAGGGGGCTAGGGTTACACAGAGTCGTTTACAAGGGAGGAGATCTACATATCCGTATTGCCAAGCTTGCCTTCCACGCCAAGGAGAGTCCCATCCGGACACGGGACGAAGTCTTCAATCTTGTATTTTCATAGTCCAACAGTCCAGCTAAAGTATATAGTCCGACCGTCCGAGGACCCTGTCGTGGTTCTAAGTCTGACAGTAGAATGGGGGGGTAGGAATGTAGAGGCAAGATCCTAGCTATGGAGGAGTTGTACACGCAAGTTTTACGAGTTCAGGCCCTTCTCGGAGGAAGTAACAGCCCTACGTCTCGGAGCCCGGAGGCGGTTGACTGGATTATATGCATGTGAGTTACAGGGGGTGCGAACCCTTGTCACTGAGGAGGGGGGTGGCTTATATAGAGTTCGCCAGACCCCTCTATTCCTCAGTTATGCAGGGTTTAAAGTACATTAAGATATGCGTTACTGGTAACGCGGGGAATAAAGTGACATAATGATCATTAAAGCTACATAATGACCGACCGTTGCAGTGTGGAATGGCTTTACATCTCCTGGCGGTCGAGTGATAATCTTCATGGTCGAGTGACTTCAAGTCTGTCGAGTGGAACACCTCATGGTCGATTGAAAGATGATTCTTCTTCGAATGCTTCTCGTGATAAAGTGATGTCCTTGGGGAGGGTATCTAGGTCAGGCCTGTGACCCTACCATAGGTACATGCCTTCGTCATTAGCCCCCGAATGGATCGGGGTTTGAGTGGGGAAGGAGTTGAAAAATACTTCCGACTCATTTTTACTCCTCGAGTGTGTCTGGTCCTGTATCAACGAACTGAGGTGGCAACGCCAACTTCTTTTTCAGTCGCCTTGATCCATTCTTGTTTTTGTCGAGTGAACTTTTACTGGATGAGCCCCGAGTGCTGATGTGGAGGAGATCTTCCGTCTGACAAGTTGTTCTGCTGTCCGCGGATCTCGCGGGATTCGAATTTTGGGAAGTGCACGGGGCGGAGGAGGCCGCAGTAATCGGGCTGGATAAGGCAGTGTTGCCTCGATTTCTGCACCGCCTTTTTTGCCACGTATCACGCGCGCGACTGTTGCGGGATTTGATAAGATCGCCCGGGCCTACAAGTCAGTCACTCAGAAGCAACCTCATATAAGGCGCCGGACCGGGGCTTTTGAACAGTGTGCCCCCATTCTTCTTCTCCCTTCTCAGATTTCTCCGCTGCGCTTGCTCTCGCCCAAGTGCTGATGTTCCGTTCAAGCTCCGCCTGCGGCGATGGGGAAAGAGAAGACGGTGGCTCTGGAGCGCGTGAAGAAGGCGATGGCGAAGGCGAAGGGGAAGAAGTCCAGCTGGGGAGGATCTCCTCAAGGTCCGGCCTGCCGCCAGGCTGGATCCAAGGCGACTAGATTCGCTTGGCGATCTGTCAGGACGACATCGACGACCTGGTCGAGGGGGGGACTGATCCCCCATGAATCGCGCGGTTCCCGGGGAACGAGACCGAGCTGCAGCCACGCGAGGGTGAGTGCGTTCTGCTCGCCACTCACGTCGACCGCGGGTTCTCCTTGCCTCCCCACCCTTTCTTTCGAGGCTTCTTGAATTTCTTTGGAGCGCAACTCCACCATTTTACTTCAAACACCATCGCGTATCTTGCTGCCTTCGTGTCCATGTGCGAAAATTTCTTGGGCTGCCGACCTCACTTGGGCCTTTTCAAGCACATTTTCACATGTCGCTCTCAGACGGTAAAAAAGGCCAATCCGAGTGACGAGAGGACGCAAGTGATTCAGATGTGCGGGGGTCTTGGGATTCAGATGAGGGGCAAAAGTTCCTTCCCAGCCACGATTCTTCCCGATTCGGTCCGTGGGTGGCAGTCGACCTGGTTCTACTTCAAAGACCAGCCGACTCCAGGGCAGTCGACTGGACTTCTCCCTTTTTCCATGGCTCGAGTGGGGAAGCCTTCCACTTTGAAGGTGATCCCAGAGGAGAAGGCACAAGTCAAGGTGCTAGTCGATCGAGTAGTTCAACTTGTCCGTGATGGGATGATCGGTATGGATTGGTTGGAGGTCTTCCTCCGGCGACGCATCCAACCGCTTCAAGCTCGTGACCATCCGATGTGGATGTATTCGGGCACTGATGAAACCACTCAGACCCATCCAGAGGAGGTCGACGAGACCCCATTGGAGGGGTGGCTGATGAGTATCACTGGGAACAAAGATAACCCCAGGGGAGCCAGGAGAATTCCTCCGCTCGACCAATCTTACGAACCAGACAAGGTCTAATTCTGAACTTCCGACTGTAATCTTGATTCAAACGTGCAACTGTTTATGCTTCACCTACTGACTTTGTTCTGCTTGTTTTCTTCCAGGCCCTTACCGAAATGTACTCGAGGCCCAATGGAGAGCAGGAGCAGAATCCAGAGGAGGAGGCAAGCGGAGGTGAAAGTGGCGAGTGGCATTCTGATGGAGAGGGGAACGAGGAGAGTGACGACACGAGTGACGAGGAAGAGGTTGATTCGCTTCCTCGGAGGGAGAGGCGATCCAAGCTCGATCAGGATCGGGCGAGCACCCGTGAAAAGGTGATCGCTCAAACTGGTCAGTCGTCAAAGCATCCTCGGACGTCCTCTCTGGCATCGACTGAGAAAGCCCCAAAGCAGTCCAAGGTTGTAGTGCAGAAGCCTCGGAAGGCGCTGCCAAAGATTAAGATTGATATCCCATTTGCTTCTGCGTGAGTGTTTTTCTTTCGGATTTACTCGACATTCTGTGATGTTTGTCTTTCCTTTGGTTTGAACAGATGAATCTTGAAACTGGCAGTGCCGCTACCTCTGGGACTTCAGCTTATAAAAACGAGGATGAGGAAATGGAAGATGCGGTCACCTCCAATCTGGGTACGATCTTCGTTATTCTGTCTTCTTTTTGTCGACTGAACTGTAATATATCCAATCGGGCCATGTAATTTTGGCGACTGATCTTTTTACAGCTCCCAATGTCATTGACCTCCCCGACGATGATGAGGACGAGCCACAGAGTCCTTTGGGGAGGAGGAACAGGAAAACATCCACTGTCAAGACACCTCTGTCGATGCCAGTAGTGGAACCGGTAGTTCAGGATGCCGGTGACGCCAATCGGACTTCTGACTCCTTTGCCATACCGCTGTCGAGTGCTCTACCTTCTGCGTCAACCGCCCAAGCTCCTGCCGACCCACCTTCAGTTTTTGCTACACATCACGTCCCAGAGGACGAAGTGGGTGGTGCTAAAGAAGCCATACGCCAGGCGGGCATTATGATGGAGAAGATGAAGATGGTGCGGTATGCCAGCCAGGCTGCTTATGATGCTAGCTCCGCTCTCCAAAGCAACGTTCAGGTTAGCAGATTGTGGACTGACTCTCTTGGCTCGTTCTGTTTAGGATATGGTACCTAAAAACTCTTTTTCCAAGGATCTTCGCTTCTTTACACCCACTGGGTGTTTCAATTCGTCCCTGAGCAAATTCGTACTTTGAGCTGAATCTGATGTTGTTGTTGATTGAATTTCTGGACTAGTGGGGGCACGCTGAGTGCACCCACTGGGTGTAGTCCCCGAGACTATAGTGGACTGCGGGCAGTCGATTGTAGTCTTGAATTTTGTATTTCCTCACTTGGTGTGATCAGGTCATGTCGAGTGGATTTTTGAACCGGTGGGGGCACGCTGAGTGCACCCACTGGGTGTAGTCCCCGGGACCGTGGTCGACTGCTGGGAGTCGACTATGGTCTGAAGAGCCTGTTTGTTGCTGTCTCTCTCTTTTTTATTGCACTCGCGCTGGAAAGGCCTTGTCGAGTGTAAACTGAACCAGTGGGGGCAGGCTAAGTGCACCCACTGGGTGTAGTCCCCGAGACTACTGTTGGATGTTTGATTCGGCAGTAGTCTTAGAATTTGTTGGCTTTATCCTTTTATCTATGTGAAACAACCAATCTTTTATCCAGTCGACTGACCCATTCCTTGGTTGCAGAAATCTTGTGATCTTGGAGCTCGCTTTGCTGACCTGGAGAAACAGCAGATTCAACTCAACCTTGACCTGGAGGTGGCCAAGACAGAACTGCAGAAAGCCAAGGATGACGCCAATGGTAAAAAGACTTGTCGACTGGTTTGTCTTTGATCTGGATTTCATTCTTCTTTTTCTGAATCAAGCATTATTTCTTTTCAGAGAAGCTGAACCAGGCTCTGGCAAAAAAGGATCAAGACCTGGCTACCGCACAGAAAAAGGCTGATGACAAAACCGCTCTGGCTGAACAAAAGCTGGTTCTGTCGGCAAATTGGAGGAAAAAAACGCCAAGATAAAATCTGCCCTGGACGAAGCCAATAAGGAAGTAACTCGCTTGAAGAAGGACAAGGTCAATCTGAACGAGAAGATGGAAGGCATCGCCCGCAGGAGGAATGGTCTGGAGAGTTATCTGAGGAGCCTTGCCAAGAAGCTGTTTGTCAAGCTTGAAGGTATATTCTTTGTTCCGACTGGTTTGTCTTCGTCGACTCGACATACAACTATTGACTCACCCTCGGATTGTGCATGCAGAGTTTTGCCGTGACTTCGAGGAGGAAACCGGGCGAATTGAACCAAGCTTGGACCCCATCAACTCCCCCGTGAAAGATGAAGCTGATATGAACGTGCTCCGACTGGAATCCCGCATCGACGGTGTTGTTGACTACCTTGCTCGACTGAAGGTCGCAATGTCGCGGATCGACACAGCACTCTGGCCAAGGGCAACGCTCCAGAATGATCTCGAGTCTTTGGTGACTTGACTTAACGAGATTCCTGGTCGAGTGCGGGAGTGGAAGAAGTCTTCTGCCTGGTGCGGTGCCGATGTGGCTCTGTCTTTGGTCCGCGTCCATTGCAAAGAAGCGCGAGAAGATAAGATGGCAGCGATCAAGGTCGCCAACACCAAGAGGCATGATTTCCAATCCTTTATGGATACTTTCATTGCTGCCGCCACTCGGATTGCCGATGGCATTGACCTAGATGAATTCGTCGGGCCTGCCAGCCCTCCTCCTGCGGAGTGAACAAACTTTTTATGCTCCACCTTAAATTTGCCTCGGGATGCCGAGTGGTTTTTGTAACCATTAAACTCTTTTGGGCTGAATGCCCGAGTACATCCGCGGTCTTGAACTTTTAGGGTTCATCTGAACTTGATTTATCTCAGGATATGCTTGCGATTGCTTTTGGAATTTGTTCTACACTTGGAACGACCTTTGTGTTTGAGATGCAGCCCTGAACTGGAGACTTCAATCGACCTGTGCCTCGTCGTCCTTGCGGACAAGGATGGAGCGCATGTTGTACTTGTGGCGTAGCTCCGAAGGAGAAGGTTGCAGTCGACCTGCACCTCGTAGTCCTTCCGGATAGGGATGGAGCGCACATTGTATTTGTGGCGTAGCTCCGTAGGAGAAGGTTGCAGTCGACCTGCACCTCGTCGTCCTTGCGGATAGGGATGGAGCGCACATTGTATTTTTGGCGTAGCTCCGAAGGAGAAGGTTGCAGTCGACCTGCACCTCGTCGTCCTTGCGGATAGGGATACGTTTCGAACTTAGGTGAGTACGGGACTGCAGGTAAGCCCCCGAGTGGGAGAATTGCTCACCACTCGGAAGGATTTTTTAAACTTAGGTGAGTACTGGACAACAGCTAAGCCCCCGAGTGGGAGGATTGCTCACCACTCGATAGGATTTTTTAAACTTAGGCGAGTACTTGGACTGCAGCTAAGCCCCCGAGTGGGAGGATTGCTCACCACTCGGTAGGAGTTTTCAAACTTAGGCGAGTACTGGGCTGCAGCTAAGCCCCCGAGTGGGAGGATTTCTCACCACTCGGTAGGGTTTTTTAAACTTAGGCGAGTACTGGACTGCAGCTAAGCCCCTGAGTGAGAGGATTGCTCACCACTCGATAGGATTTTTTAAACTTAGGCGAGTACTGGACTGCAGCTAAGCCCCCGAGTGGGAGGATTGCTCACCACTCGGTAGGATTTTTTAAACTTAGGCGAGTACTGGACTGCAGCTAAGCCCCGAGTGGGAGGATTGCTCACCACTCGGTAGGATTTTTCAAACATAGGCGAGTACTGGACTGCAGCTAAGCCCCCGAGTGGGAGGATTGCTCACCACTCGGTAGGGTTTTTTAAACTTAGGCGAGTACTGGAATGCAGCTAAGCCCCCGAGTGAGAGGCTTGCTCACCACTCGGTAGGATTTTTTAAACTTAGGCGAGTACTGGACTGCAACTAAGCCCCCGACTGGGAGGATTGCTCACCACTCGGTAGGATTTTTCAAACTTAGGCAAAAAGGATTCGCAGCTAAGCCCCCGAGTGAGAGGGTTGCTCACCAGTCGGTAGGATTTTTCAAAACTTAGGCGAAACGGATTCGCAGCTAAGCCCCCGAGTGAGAGCCTTGCTCACCACTCGGTAGGATTTTTCAAACTTAGGGGAAACGGATTCGCAGCTAAGTCAGCCACTGGGGGATTTCAAACGCAAACAAAAGCAACAACAATCGTTTAGGAAGACTTTAAAGCTCTTGTCTTTGACACACAAACTACAAAAGTATTTCTTATTACATCTCATCTGAGTGAGTACTTAAGTATAAAAGGGGCGGAGTAGCTCCGCGTTCGAAGCTCGTGGCTTGTCTTTCTGATGCTCGACATTGTAAAGATGGTATGCTCCATTGTGGAGAACTCTGGTGACGATGAAGGGGCCTTCCCAAGCAGGGGCGAGCTTGTGTGGTTTCTGTTGATCCACTCGAAGAACCAAGTCTCCCTCTTGAAAGGCTCGACCCCTCACGTTTCTGGCATGGAATCGATGCAAGTCTTGCTGATAAATGGTCGACCGGATCAAGTCCATCTCTCTTTCCTCCTCTAAGAGGTCGACTGCGTCCTGCCGGGCCTGTTCTGCTTCCTCTTCAGAGAAGAGCTCGACTCGGGGTGCATTGTGGAGGAGGTCACTTGATAGAACAGCTTCAGCTCCATAGACCAAAAAGAACGGAGTTTGGCCAGTCGACCGATTGAGAGTGGTCCTCAAACCCCAAAGAATTGATGGAAGTTCATCGATCCAGGCGCCTGCTGCGTGCTTGAGGTCACGCATCAGTCGGTGTTTCAGTCCTTTGAGAATTAGGCCATTTGCTCTTTCTGCTTGTCCATTCGACTAGGAGTGAGCGACTGAAGCATAGTCGACTTGTGTGCCTTGAGAAGCGCAGAAGGCTCTAAACTCATCAGAATCGAAGTTCGACCCGTTGTCAGTGATGATGCTGTGCGGAAATCCATATCTGAATGTCAATTTTCTGATGAGCTGACAGCAGTGCTGGCTTCAAGATTCTTGATAGGCTTAGCTTCAATCCATTTGGTAAACTTGTCGACTGCTACAAGAACACGAGTGAAGCCGCTCCTACCAGTCCTCAGCAGTTCGACCATATCCAATCCCCAAACAGCAAAGGGCTAGACGAGTGGAATGGTCTTCAGGGCTGATGCAGGTTTGTGCGACATATTGGAGTGAAACTGGCAGCTCTCACATTTGTCGACTATATCTTCCGCCATTTCATTTGCTCGTGGCCAGTAAAACCCAGCTCGGTATGCTTTAGCCACGATGGTCCGAGAGGACACATGGTGACCACAGGTCCACGAGTGGATGTCGTTGAGGATCATTCGACCTTCTTCTGGCGTTATGCATTTCTGACTGAATCCCGTCAAGCCTTCCCTGAACAGTTGTCCTCTTATCACATTAAAGGCTTTGGATCGACGGACGATCTATCGAGCCTCTTCTTCATCCTCTGGGAGTTCCTTCCTAAGAATATATGCAATGTACAACACTGTCCAGTCGGGAGTGATGACCAAAACCTCCATGATCAAGTCGACTACGGCTGGAACCTCGACTTCAGTCGGATCTGTGGCACTCTTAGGCTGTGGGGGCTCTTCAGTGAAAGGATCTTCCTGAACTGACGGCGTGTGAATGTGTTCCAAAAACACATTGCTGGGAATGGCTTCTCTCTTGGAACCTATCTTTGCCAAATCATCGGCTGCTTGATTTTTTAGTCGGGGTATATGATGGAGCTCTAAGCCCTCAAACTTCTTTTCCAACTTCCTCACCGCATTGCAGTAACCAGTCATGGCTGGGCTTCTGACGTCCCACTCTTTCATCACATGATTGACTACCAAATCTGAGTCACCATAGACCATGAGGCAACAGACGCCGAGTGAGATGGCCATACACAACCCATACAAGAGTGCTTCATATTTTGCTTCGTTATTGGAGGAATCAAAGTGAATCTGGAGGACATATCTGAGCTTGTCTTCTCGGGGGGATACCAGTACCACCCCAACACCAGAACCATTCAGCATCTTGGAACCATCAAAGAACATGGTCCAGTGCTCCGAGTGAACTTGAGTCGACAGTTGCTGTTCGATCGACTCGGTGAGGAAATCTGCTATTGCTTGGGGCTTGATAGCTTTCTTTGCCTCAAACTTGATATCTAAGGGAAGGAGTTCAATCGCCCACTTTGCCACTCGACCAGTTGCATCTCTGTTGTGCAGAATCTCTGACAATGGAGCGTCGCTGACGACTGTAATTGAGTGGTCAGAGAAGTAATGTGCAACCTTCTTCGTGGTCATATACTGGGCGTTGATGGAGTCAAAACTTCAGAAACATAATATACTGGGCGTTGAACTTTATAGGCTTTTCCCTCTTCTTCCCGCTCAACCGTAAGTATTGTACTGACGACTTGTCCAGTGGCTGCAATGTAAAGCAGTAAAGGCTCTTTGCTGATTGGGGCAGCAAGCACCGGCTGGGTGGAAATCAGGGCTTTTAGCTCTGCAGACGCTATATCAGCTTCAGGAGTCCACTCGAACTTATCTGACTTCTTCATCAGTCAGTAGAGAGGCAGTGCCTTCTCACCGAGTCGAGAAATGAATCGACTTGGGGCGGCCAAACAACCAATAAGCTTCTGGACATCATGCACACGCACAGGGCGTTTCACCCGGAGTATGGCACCCACTTTCTCAGGATTAGCACCGATCCCTCGTTCGGAAACGAGAAAACCGAAATTTTCCTCCTAGAACTCCAAATGTGCACTTTGATGGATTAAGCTTGATATCATACCTTCTGAGGTTGGCAAAGGTTTCAGAAAGGTCAGCCAGTTGGTCGGAACCTTTTTGTGACTAGACCACAATGTCATCCATGTACGCTTCCACATTCCGACTGATCTGAGTGAGTAAACACTTCTGAATCATCCGCATGAATGTGGCTCCAGCGTTCTTCAAGCCGAATGGCACAGTGACATAACAGAAGCACCCAAATGGGGTGATGAAAGCTGTTTTTTTATCTCACCGGGTCCATACAGACGGATCTGATGATACCCGGAAAAAGCGTCCAAAAAGGACAAACGCTCACACCCCGCAGTCGAGTCGACTATTTGGTCGATGCGAGGGAGAGGAAAGTGGTCTTTCAGGCAGGCCCGATTGATATGCTTGAAGTCAATGCACATGCGAAGTGAGTCGTCCTTCTTAGGGACCATGACAACATTAGCTAACCACTCAGAGCGGTAAATCTCTCGGATAAACTCAGCAGCTAGAAGCCGAGCCACTTCTTCACCGATTGCTTTTATCTTTTGTACGGCGGACCGTCGAAGATGTTCTTTGACTGGTTTCACTTTTGGATCGACTCGCAAACGATGCTCAGCCAGCCCCCTGGGAACACCCGGCATGTCAGAAGGTTTCCATCTCCAGTTCTCACGAAGGAACTGGATGAGCGCTTCTTCCTATTTGGAGTCGAGTGTTGTTGAAATGTCAGTTGGAGCAGCATTGGGATCGGTCGGGTGAATATGAATTGGCATTGTTTCACCGGAGGAGTGAAATGCTGAGTCCGTGGCAGGCTTCTTGGCTTGCAACAAATCACTCGGATCTGCATTGTTTTGATACTCCTGGAATTCCACCACTGCCATCTGTGCATCGGCGATCTTCGAGCTCTTCTGGAAGCACACTTCAGCCTTCTTTCGATTGCCAGTGATAGTGATCACACCCTTAGGACCAGGCATCTTCAATTTGAGGTACACGTAGCATGGTCGAGCCATAAAACGTGCATAAGATGGCCTGCCCAGAATAGCGTGATAAGCACTCTAGAAATCCACAACTTCAAATGTCAACTTTTCTTGGTGGTAATTCTTGGAATCACCGAAAACTACATCAAGGGCGATCTGGCCGAGCGACTCAGCCTTCTTGCCAGGAATGACTCCATGGAAACTCATATTGCTTTCACTGAGTATGGATATCGGAATGCCCATTCCTTTCAATGTCTCCTCATACAAAATATTTAGGCCACTGTCACCATCCATTAGAACTTTAGTCAACCGAGTGCCTTCGACGACTGGGTAGACCACCAATACTTGCCTCCCGGGGGTGTCTATATGCGCTGGTGATCAGACTGGTCGAATGTACTGGCAGTCTGAGACCATTTCAAATAACTGGGCGTCGCTGGAGCGACCATGATTACTTCTCTGTTGATGACTTTCAGTCGACTTTTGCTCTCAACATCAGCAAAAATCAGTAGTGGAATTGACGTGAGGGTAACCATCATCACTTTCCTATTTGTCCTGAACTTTGTCTGACTCTTTTTCCTTCTCTTTGGGTTGTTTCTCTCGGAACTGCTGGACTAGGAGCCGACACTGTCGAGTGGTATGCTTTGGGTAAATGAGATTACCCTCTTCATCTTTCTTTGTGTGAATGTGGCATGGAAAATCCAACACATCATTCCCATCTTGATCTTTTATTTTCTTGGGGTTCCACGGTCCTTTGGGCTTCCCTTGAACTTTTCCTGAGTCACGGCTAAGGTTTCTCCAGGAGCAGCTGGCTCGGCTTTGCGCTTCTGCTTCTGACTGGAGTTTCCTCGTCCGGTTTCGCGGGCCACTGTTTTGTGTTTGCCACTCCGGAGCCGATCCTCCTCCTCACCATTGGCATACTTGGTGGCAATCTCCATCATTTGGCTCAGAGACATTTCTCCGGTCTGACCGAACTTCAGATTCAACTCCCGATACTTGACGCCTTCCTTGAAGGAACAAACTGCTTGGTGATCAGACACATTCTCTACCGTGTGAGGCAACGTGATCCATCTCTGGATATAATCCCTCAAAGTTTCATTTGGTTTCTGCACACAAGATTGCAGCTCTGTTAGCCCTGCTGGCTGTTTGCATGTTCCCTCGAATGTTTTGACAAACACTCGGGCAAGCTCTTCCCAACTATAAATACTGTTGGGTGCTAATTGATTTAGCCATGCTCTGGCCGAGCCTTCCAACATCAGAGGAAGGTGTTTCATGGCCACTTCATCATTTCCTCCACCAATCTGCACTGCCACTCGGTAGTCCTCAAGCCAAGTGTCAGGCTTGGACTCACTAGTGAACTTACTGACTCCAGTCGCCAACTGGAAGTTGGGAGGAATCACAGCGGCCCTGATGGCTCTGCTGAAGCACTCTGGACCTGAGACATGCACTCTGCTGCTCGTTGGAAAATCTCTGTCATGGCCTTCTCTGTGAGCTCTGTTTCTGTCGACCAGACCCTGAATGAGAATAGATCTCGCATCAAAGCCCGGTTCCCTGGGGTCGATTGGAATCCTTCGCCCACCACTGTGAGGGCATCTGTCATCATGCTGCCGAGGCACGTATGACCCACTCCTTGGGGGAGGCGTGGGAACCCGACGACGGTCATCGTGATCGAGTCGGTGATCATACTGCTCACGATTTCCGTACTGATCTCGCCGGTCTCCACGTCCCTCACGCCTCGGGGGCGATCTTGGGCTCTGAGCCTACTGGACTGTATCTGCAACAACGGATCTGCTATGGATCCTATTCCGCGACTGTGACACGGCTGTATTCTGTTCTCCCGCTGCCCGGAGTAAATCCCTGATCTGCATCAAACCTCTGCCAGGTTCTGACTGGGACGGCTGGATCGACTCTGCTATTTGGGCTGCAGCTATGAGATTCAGGATTGGAGTTCGATATACCTGAGTTGGAGGCGGAAAAAGCTATCGTCGACTGGATTAAGGAATCCGTTGTCGAGCGCGCTCGTCGAGTGCATGCTGGAGATTCTCCAATCGAGTGCGCTCGGCCAAGTTTGCCAGGCGTGCTTCCTCCAAGGCCTGGGCCTCGAGGGTTTCTTCAACGATAGGAGTGTGTAGGGCATCCATATTGAGGCAGCGGAGCTCTTCCCTCTGCTAAGATGAAAGAGGCTCGGGGCGGTATTCATCGTGAACACGCGACGGATCACCACCACCATCGCCGCCATCACCGCGGGGGAAGCCAGGAGGACTGTGCGGTCCATTGACCATCAGGACTTCCGCCGTGGGGTCACTGTTGTTGCACTCGAATGCAGTCTCTGCGGAGCCAGTCGACAAGTCGAAAAGGCCGTAGAGAGTTTCGTTGGGCTCGATCACCGCGACTTGGGGGGTGGCCGACTGGCGAGCCACCGCATGTCTCACCCACCGCTGAAGCCTCGATCGACTGGAATGCTTGCTCCGGCGGGCTACAGGGAGGGAGGACAGTACATGAGCCGACCGATACTGAGTCGATGGCTGCCGTAGGAGGACGCCGCGGACGCACGCGCGAAAGTGTGTTGCCCCGCGGACGGGGAGCGCCTCGACATCGAGTGGAGCTTCTTGGAGCCAAGCGGAGTCTTCGGCGATGAACACGAGCGCGCCGAGACGGATCTCGCGGCCCTCGGCCAAACCTCCACTTGAAACCATGTTGATGGGGATCGGAAAAATCGCAACTTCTCCAACAAGTCGCTAAGACACCAGCCCCAAGGTGGGCACCAACTGTCGTGGTTCTAAGTCTGACAGTAGAATGGGGGGTAGGAATGTAGAGGCAAGATCCTAGCTATGGAGGAGTTGTACACGCAAGTTTTACGAGTTCAGGCCCTTCTCGGAGGAAGTAACAACCCTACGACTCGGAGCCCGGAGGCGGTTGACTGGATTATATGCGTGTGAGTTAAAGGGGGTGCGAACCCTTGTCACTGAGGAGGGGGTGGCTTATATAGAGTTCGCCAGACCCCTCCAGCCCTCAGCTATGCAGGGTTTAAAGTACATTAAGATAGGTGTTACTGGTAACGCGGGGAATAAAGTGATACAATGATCATTAAAGCTACATAATGACCGACCGTTGCAGTGTGGAGTGGCTTTACATCTCCTAGCGGTCGAGTGATAATCTTCATGGTCGAGTGACTTCAAGTCTGTTGAGTGGAACACCTCATGGTCGATTGAAAGATGATTCTTCTTCGAATGCTTCTGGTGATAAAGTGATGTCCTTGGGGAGGGTATCTAGGTCAGGCCTGTGACCCTACCCTAGGTACATGCCTTTGTCAGACCCCCTAATCCAGGACTCCCTCAGTAGCCCCTGAACTAGGCTTCAATGACGATGAGTCCTGTGCGCAGATTTATCTTCGGCATTGCAAGGCGGGTTCTTCCTCTGAATATTCCATAGAAGATCTTGAACACAAGGATAGTGTCCGGCTCTGCAAAACAAGTTCCATATACCACCGTAGAGAGAATAATATTTCCACAAATCTAATCTACTAACACGTTTGGCAGCATGACATCATACCACGGCCCGGTCAATGTTCGAACCGTTTTTCTCAACTAGCTACTGCACGTATTGCAAGGCGGTTTTCTTGGCACGTCTTGTCAAAGCAGAGATCGTGTCCCCTTATCACGGGATTCTCATCAATACGGATGTGGGTAACCCAACCGCGCCATCAATTACGGCGCTTGGGGAATAAGCGAGTTTTACTAGGCAGGTGGTGATGCGTATTGTTTCCTCTGCCCCTATAAAGGGACAAGGATTCCTCTTTTTACCCACGCCTTCTTCCTCCTTGCTCATCCATTCTTGCGCACTCGAGCTCCAGCACCCAAGTTCGCGTTTTCCCCCTCAAACCACTCCAAGTATGTCCGGAGCAGGAGGCAAGTGGATGGTCTCCTCTGTCACGGAGGAGAACATCACAAAGCTACGGGGAGACGGATATCTGGCCGCGGACATCGCACACCGGCTGCCAGATGCGGGTCAGATCATCCCTACGCCCGAACCCCATGAGAGGGTGGTTTTCCTTACCTACTTTGTCCGCTGGATCGATTTCCCCTCCACCAGTTTGTCCGCGGGCTCATGTTCTACTACGGGCTGGATTTTCACGATCTGGCCCCCTATTTCATCCTCAACATCTCGGCGTTTATCGTCGTGTGCGAGGCCTTCCTCCGCATCAGGCCCCACTTTGGCCTGTGGCTGAAGACCTTCAATGTTAAACCGAAGGTGGTGGTTGGCCAGCAAGCGGAGTGCGGAGGCGCCATGGTGGGCAAAACGCCTAATGTCACCTGGCTTGAAGGCTCCTATGTGGAGACCATAAAGGGGTGGCAATCGGGGTGGTTCTACATCACCGAGCCACGCAACACCAACTGGGTGGCGGCCCCCGAATTCTGATCCGTAATCCCCACGCGGCTCACCTCCTGGAAAGAGAAGGGCCTATCCTGGGGTACATCGGTGGAGCTGACCGGACTCCAGAAATGCATCAGAAACATGATGAGCAAGAAAATCAAGCTTGTCAACATGGTCCAGGTCATGCTCTTCCGCCGGATCCTCCCGTGTCAACGACGGGCATTCAATTTGTGGGAGTTCGACCCGGCCAAGCACCAGACGCTGCGAGAGCTCTTCGACACGACACACAAGGACGTCTGGAAGGTGCTGTTCAAGGGCGCCGAGGTACCTCCTCCCCTTACCGAGGAGCGCGGACTCAGCGCAAAGCGCCATGCCAATCCGGTAAGTTTTTTATATCTCACAGGATGTTTTACTTTCCCTAGTTTAATCATGTGCGGGATCTAAGCCTCCATGCTATTAACAGGGCTGGGTAGAGACAGCGGAGAAGATCGATTGCCCAGCGCCCCTGCCTGAGGATCCAGCAGATGCTCTCCTAACGGAGATGCTGGTTCCGACCCCTTACGAGGTGCCGATTGAGAAGGCCAAGAAGAAGGCCACGGGGACCCGAAAGGGTCTACAGTGCAAGGTTATATCGGACTCATCGTCCGAAAACTCTGAGGCGCACTCCTCCCACGAAAACGAGGAGGAGGAAGAGTAAAGTTCTCCCCCCCCCCAGCCGGGGGAAACAAGAAAAGGAAGGCCGCCCCAACCGGGGAGGCCGAAGGGTCCAAGAAGGGAAGGACCCTCCTTCCGGACTGCTCCACGACGACCGCCTACAGCGACGACGAGTGGCTGCCCAGGGACAAGCCTCTGGCGAAGTCGTAAGTATCCGGATACCATAGTAATTCATGGTATATTTTATTGCACCGCTTCTCATCATGCCGAACATGATTATGCAGTCCGTCCCGAGCCCGTATTGACGTATCTTCGTCGAATGGTTCTTTGGACCCGTCGGATATGAATAGTGATTCACTTCCGACAGCCTCCACCCCTCGCCCTACGGACAACGTCGAGGTGTTGTCTCAAAGGGCACCGAGCCGAGGGGAGGTAGTCCCGGAGGCGCCTCGAGGCGACATTCCGCACCCTGGGCGCAAAGGGAGCAAGACTCCCATGGGCTCGGAATTCGGCCTCCATCCAAACACCGCGCCGGAACCTCCAGTGGTTCCGGACTCTGTTAGGCGGCCTCCCGTTAGGAGGGCAAGCCGCCCGTGCCGGTGGCCTCTGTCCATCCAGAGGCGCCGGACAACTTGCTGGAAGCGCTTCGCGACGCTTCCATCGACGAAGAGCACCGCACTATCATGAGTGTGGTGATCGAGAAGGTTCAGTCCGCCAAAAGCGGACTAACTGAAGCTTGGGCCAGCCTCCTAACAGGCTTTCAAGTAAGTAATCAACTTATAGGAAAATATTACCGCATAGACAGTAGCCCCTTATGCTCTATTTGGCGTTCGCGAAGAAAGGCCGAATAGAGGATCAAATAATGATTCAGGAGTCTAATCAGAATATGTCTATGTGCATATGCAGGCTTCACTGCTGGCCGCTGTCAAGACGCATCGCTGGAGGTCGCCAGATCAAGCAGGACCTTGAGCGGTCCAAGGAAGAGCTCGACCTTACCAAGAGGCAGCTTGAAGAGAACAAAGGTAAGCTATACCCTGTCTATATATTAAAAATAAGTTTGGTTGTAAAATAATAGGATCATCATGAATTTGCCAGGGGCCACGACCAAAGTGGCGACCCTGAAGAAGGCACTATCCGAGGCCGAGGACAAAGCGGCCAAGGAGCGCATCGAGCAAGAAAAGCAAGAAGCCCGGGTAGGCGAGGTGCAGCAAGAGCTCCAGGCTCTCGCCAAAAAACACGAGTCCTTGGAGCTTGACTCTAAGACACGAGAGTCCGAGCTTGCGAAGGCCCTCAAAAGTGCACAAGGCCCTCCAGGAGATTGAGGTGGTTAAGAAGATAGCAACAGGTAAGGCGGTCATTATGCAAAGCAAGCATGTGAAGGAAACTTTCCTTTTACTTACCTGAGTTCAGAGCTCTCCAGGAGCGTTCGCAGATTTTCCCCGCAGTGTGTTGGATGCCGCGGAGTTTTACTGGGCTGAGGAGGGGAGCTCGATGGAGAAGTTGTTCTGGTCGAGCTCCACAAGGCGGCCGAACAGGCCATGAAGGGTCTTATAGTCCGGATGTGGCCTGGCGATCCCCTTCCTTACAGCTACTTCGGTCTGGTGAGGCGGATTGTGAATGCCTGCCCATGGCTTGAAGTCATAAAGCGGTTCGTCTGCATCGAGGGTGCGCGCAGGGCTTTTGCCCGGGCGAAGGTGCACTGGGCTAAGCCGACGCCAGAAGCTGGTGAAGGAGGGCCGCCGAAGGCAAGGAGCATCGCCACCCGAAATGTATTATGACAAAGGTCTCGAAGGGTTCCCGCCTTTGTGGCGGAGGAATGTGCTAAAGATGTAATATTTGAATGAACGTACTCATGTGATCCTGTAATGTGAAACGAGTTCATTTGCGCTATGCAACGCTTGTTAATTTAAAATATTACCTTCTGTGCGGCCGTTTATGAAATCTGAGGGTTGGCCAGTCGTCGGCTTCTGCCCCCATGTAACTAGTACTGGGGTGTTCGGGATAAACCTGAACACTCTTTATCCCAATTTTGGGTCCTTCGAGGGAGGTGTTCAGCACAACGAACCTGGCAATCGGACTATAAGGCTTTATAATTCTCACTTAGCCATAGAAGTCTACAATTTTAAATTTTGGCGAAGCCCCTAGTATTCGGAAGGCCGAATTTGGGGCGCTATATACTCCTAAGTCGGGCAAGGCCAACTCCTCGCCCGAAGCGGAAAAAGTCTTTAAGGACTTGAGACCTGTCGAACAGCGACCAGCTCTCGCCTTATCATGACAGTCAGTTTGGCTTTCTCTCGAGGTGCTCGTCCAGGAAGAACCGGGACACAATCGCAGTAGTTCTCCCAGCGCTACCTTAGCCGATTTTGCGAAACGTAAGGTACCAAAACATGGGAGCCGGGCAAACCCAACTATTGACCCAAGACATGATTCGGAGCTGATGCATATAATACTTTAAGTTCGGGGTGCCGCACTGTCGAAAGTGTTCGGACTTCTCACGCCGTATTATGGGGTATACTGAAGCCCCTGGCATACTGGTCATACCAGAATGTACGGGTGCAAGTTGTCTTAAATAAACAGACAAGAAAAAGGAAGGGTAATGTAATAATAGACTAATGCTGTGCATTGTTATTTAAATCATACGTCGAAGCGTACTGATACAAGTAGTGCGATAAGCAAAAAATAGGACTATTTGACATGTCCTATCCAAGGGTAAGCTGCGTATGGGTATTAAAAATGGGTACTTCGATTGTTATCAGAGACCACCTGGGGACTCCCTTGTACGTCTTAGCTTCTTTCCCCCTTGGTTGTTCCTTCCCGTAATGTGTCCAGCAATCAGGCTGCCGGAAAGGGCTTCCAAAGAGTAAGGTCCTAAAAGAGAGGAAATGATAAAGGTATACAGCGCCTGGGGCAGTTAACCGCATTGTGGGACATGCCCTGGTCGTGCCCCGCCTATGCCCATGGTATTTTTAGTGCGTAATTATGTACGCGCGACACATATTTCATCGCTTGACTGGGACTAGGACGGGGGCTGAATTTCTAGGCAAGCTCTGAACGTTCCAGGTGATCCTGTTGCAGGTTACTCCGGACTCGCTTGAAGGTGTCCGGGGGCTTTATCGCCGAATTGGCGGTTTGCCTTAAAAGGCTGCTTTGTGCCTCAGCTGCGAGGGCCGCATTGTGCTCCTCCGTGCGGAGCGAGCGTTCTGTGTTTCCATTGACTTTTATAACCCCACGGGGTCATGGCATTTTGAGCTTGAGGTATGCATAATGCGGTACCGCATTGAATCTGGCAAATGCGGTTCGCCTGAGTAGTGCGTGATAGCCACTGCGGAACGAGACGATATCGAAGATTAACTCCTCGCTTCGGAAGTTGTCCGGAGATCCGAAGACCACTTCCAGTGTGATTGAGCCCGTGCAATGGGCCTCTACACCTGGGATGACACCTTTAAAGGTGGTTTTAGTGGGTTTGATCCTCGAGGGGTCTATACCCATTTTGCACACTGTATCCTGATAAAGCAGGTTCAGGCTGCTGCCGCCGTCCATAAGGACTCGGGTGAGGTGAAATCCGTCGATGATGGGGTCAAGGACCAATGCGGAAGATCCGCCAAGTCGGATACTAGTGGGGTGGTCCCAGAGATCGAAGGTGATCGGACCAGAGGACCATGGGTTGAACTTTGGGGTGACTGGCTCCATCGCATGGACGTCCCTTAGTGCACGCTTCCGTTCCCTCTTGGGAATGTGGGTTGCGTATATCATGTTCGCCGTTTTCACTTGTGGGGGGAACCTCTTCTGTCCTCCCGTGTTCGGTGGCCGGGGCTCCTCCTCGTCATCGCTATGCAGCCCCTTGCCCTTATTTTGGGCATTCAGTTTGCCGGCCTGCTTGAACACCCAGCATTCTCTGTTGGTGTGATTGGCTGGCTTGTCGGGGGTGCCGTGAATTTGACACGAGCGATTGAGTATGCGGTCCAAACTGGACGGGCCCGGAGTACTTCTTTTGAATGGCTTTTTCCGCTGACCGGATTTAGAGCCACTGAATCCGGCATTGACTGCCGTATCTTCGGCAGTATCGCCGTTGTTGCGGCGCTTGTGTCTGTTACGACGTGGTCTGCCATTAGTATATTTGGTATCTGAAGTGCCAAGATTCCTTGATGTGTTGTTGCTACGAGCCAGCCAGCTATCCTCGCCCGCGCAAAAGCGGGTCATGAGTGGCGTGAGGGCTGCCATAGACTTCGGCTTCTCCTGGCCGAGGTGCCGGGCGAGCCACTCGTCACAGATGTTATGCTTAAATGCCTCTAAGGCCTCTGCATCCGGACATTCGACAATTTCATTTTTCTTATTTAGGAACCGTGTCCAGAATTGCCTGGCCGATTCCCCTGGCTGCTGAGTTATATGGCTCAAGTCATCAGCATCCGGTGGTCGCACATAATTGCCCTGGAAGTTGTCAAGGAATGCATCTTCCAAATCCTCCCAACTACCAACGGAGTCTGCTAGCAAGCTATTCAGCTAATCCCGAGCTGGTCCTTTGAATTTTAGTGGGAGGTACTTGATGGCATGTAGATCATCACCACGAGCCATGTGGATGTGGAGGAGGAAATCCTCAATCCATACCGCGGGATCTGTTGTACCATCATATGATTCAATATTTACGGGTTAAAAACCCTCTGGGAATTCGTGATCCATTACTTCATTAGTGAGGCATAGGGGGTGCGCGGCGCCTCTGTGCCGGGCTATATCACGACGTAGTTCATATGAGTCTTGTCTGCTGTATCCGTCCCGGCCGGATTTACATTTAGTGTATCCGGCGTGACTATCATCGTCCCGCATTGGTGCGCGCCCCCGTGATCCGTAGATTAATCTTGCATGTTTTGCCTTGTTTTCCAATACGTCTCGCAGGTCCCGCGTGTTGCCCCGGGCCTTGGTATTTTTGTTTGAGTGGCGGCGGGGTGCAGGCTGAACTTCAGGCTGAAATGCCTCTCTGTCTCGGCCACGAGGTGGCCGATCAGCCGCATCGTACGCTGGTGATGTAGGTTTCAATGCTTCCTCCTCGAGTCGGGGTAGCAACCTGCGCTTTGGGTAACTCTTGGAGGGGCGTTCGAGTTCGTATTCCACGGCCACAAGGACTTCGGTCCATCTGTCTGCTAGCAAATCTTGATCAGCTCGAAGTTGTTGTTGCTTTTTCTTCAGGGTATTTGCCGTGGCTATAAGCCGGCGCTTGAAGCACTCCTGCTCGACGGGATCCTCAGGTACGATAAATTCTTCGTCGCCCAGGCTCACCTCGTCTTCGGAGAGAGGCATGTAATTGTCATCCTCCATTTCTCTATCTGCCGCCTGTTCTGGAGGGGATTGTCGTCGTCTTCGGCACTATCTAGAGTGTTATTGTCTCTTGTGCTGGTATCACTCCTTTTGATATGGCGGGACTTAGAGCGGCGCCGCTAACGTCGATGCTTGGGTTGCTTCTTGGAGGGGTCATCCTCCGCTGTTTATCACCATTGCCTTCTTTGGGGGTATCCACCATGTATATATCATATGATGAGGTGGCGGTCCAGCGCCCTGTGGGCGGTGGTTCCTGTTCGTCTCCTTCTTTGTCGTCCACACCGTCGATGTCTTCAGAGTTGAATTCGAGCATGTCGGTTAAATCGTCGATTGTGGCTACTAAGTGGGTGGTGGGTGGGGAGAGAATTTCTTCGTCGTCCGCATCCCATTCTAGCCGGACATAGTTCGGCCAAGGTTCTCCTGACAAGGAGAGAGACCTTAATGAATTTAGCACATCGCCAAAAGGCGAGTGCTGAAAGATATCTGGGGAGGTAAACTCCATGATCGGTGCCTGTCGGTGTCAAAACCGGCGGATCTCGGGTAGGGGGTCCCGAACTGTGCGTCTAGGCGGATGATAACAGGAGACAAGGGACACGATGTTTTTACCCAGGTTCAGGCCCTCTCGATGGAGGTAATACCCTACTCCTGCTTGATTAATATTGATGATATGGGTAGTACAAGAGTAGATCTACCACGAGATCAAGGAGGCTAAACCCTAGAAGCTAGCCTATGGTATGATTGTTGTTCGTCCTCTGGACTAAAACCCTCCGGTTTATATAGACACCGGATAGGTTAGGGTTACACAGAGTCGGTTACAATGGTAGGAGATCTACATATCCTTATCGCCAAGCTTGCCTTCCACGCCAAGGAAAGTCCCATCCGGACACGGGACGAAGTCTTCAATCTTGTATCTTCATAGTCTTGGTGTCCGGCCGTGACGATAGTCCGGCTATCCGGACACCCCTAGTCCGGACTCCTCAAGAGCCCTCGAACCAGGCTTCAATGATGACGAGTCCGGCGCGTTGATTGTCTTCGGCATTGCGAGGTGGGTTCCTCCTCCGAATACTTCATAGAAGGTTTTGAACACAAGGATAGTGTCCGGCTCTGCAAAACAAGTTCCACATAACACCGTAGAGAGAATAATTTTGCACAGATCTGCTGACGTATTCCACGGCGTGACATCACACCATCGCCAGGCCTTCATACGAATCGTTTTTACTGTTCCACCTCAGCGTGTTTGGCGAGGCGGTTTCCTTGGCACGTCTTATCAAAGCATAGATCATGCCCCCTTATTCCGGGATTCTCAACAATACGGATGTGGGTAACCCATCTGCGCCATTGATTACGGCGCTTGGGAAATAAGCGAGTTTTACCAGGCTGGTGGGGGACACATAGCTTCGTCCGGCTATATAAGGGATAAGGATCCACCTTTTCACCCACGCCTTCTTCCTCCTTTGCTTATCCATTTCACAAGACTCGAGCTCCAGCGCCCAAGTTCGCACATCCCACCTCAACCTTCTCCAACCATGTCAGGAGCGGGAGGCAGGTGGATGGCCTCCTCCGTCACGGAGGGGCACATCAAAAGACTGCGGGAGGCCGGATACTTGTCCGGCAACATCGCGCACAGGCTTCCCGACAAGGGGAAGCTCATTCCGACCCCTGGGCCCCATGAGAGGGCGGTGTTTCTCCCCAACTTCCTCCGCGGACTAGGTTTTCCTCTTCACCCATTTATCCGGGGGCTCATGTTCTACTACGGCCTGGACTTCCACGACCTGGCCCCGAATTTCATCCTCAACATCTCGGCGTTTATCGTCGTGTGCGAGGCTTTCCTCTCGCATCCAGCCCCACTTCGCTTATGGCTGAAGATCTTCAACGTCCGTCAAGGTAGTGGGCGGCCGTCAGGAGTCTTGAGGCGCCATGGTTGGCAAGATGGCCAAAGTCCCATGGCTTGAAGGCGCGTGGAGACAATAAAGGGGTGGCAATCGGGGTGGTTCTACATCACCGAGCCCCGCAACACCAAATGGGTGGCGGCCCCCGAATTCAGATCTGGCTTCCCCACACGGCTCTCGTCATGGAAAGAGACGGGCTTGACGTGGGGGAATTCGGACGAGACATCCGGACTTCAATCATGCATCCGAAACCTGGTGGCCAAGAATCTTAGGCTTGTCGACGTAATCCAGGTGATGCTCATCCGCCGGATTCTCCCATGCCAACAACGGGCCTTTAACTTGTGGGAGTTCGATCCGGCACAGCACCAAACCTTGAGCCGGCTCTTCGACACTACGTACGAAGACGCCTGGAAGGTGCTGTTCAAGGGCGCTGAAGCCCCAACATCCGCTACCAAAGATCGCGGATACAGCTCGCAGCGTCAAGCCGGCGAGGTAAGTTATTTTACCCTTTACGGGACTCTTTTTTCATAGATTGACTCTACATGGGATATAAAACTCCCTAATCTCTGACAGGACTGGCTGAAGACGTCCGAAGAGATTAACTGTCCGGCTCCTTTGCCGAAAGATCCGGCGGACGCCCGATTGACGGGGCTGCTGGCTCCGGCGCCGTACGTGGTGCCGGAGAAGAAGGCCAAGAAGGAGGCCACAGGAACTCGAAGGAGCTCTCGACGCCAGGTGCTGTCAGATTCTGAAGCAGAATCTTCTCGTGAAGACAAGGAGGAGGAAGAAGAAGCTCCTCCCCCAGCGGGGGAGGAGAAGAAAAGGAAGGCCGCCCCAACGAGGGAGGCCGGAGGGTCCAAGAAGGGAAGAACCCTTCCTCCGGACTTCTCCACCAACGTCGACGAGGAGGAGGAGGATTTGCCTACAAGGGCCAAGCCCCTGGCGAGATCGTAAGTGTTCGGATACCCATGGCTTTTTATTGTTGTATAGTATTCTCTAATGTGGAACAACCGTGCAGCCCTCCCAAGGGCGAGTTCGCCGATTCATCGAGCAGGTCCCTGGGCTCGTCGGAAATGGAGAGTACTTTGCTTCCGACCGCCTCCTCGCCTCACGCTGCGGACGATGCCGTGGCGGGGCCCCAAGGGTGGCTTGGTCAAGAGGAGGTAGCGCAGGAGGTGCCACAAGGCGACCTCCCGGACTCCAGGCGCGCGGGGGGCAAGACCCCCAGGGGCTCTAAGCCCGACCCTCGTCTGGACTCCATGCTGGAACCATCAGCAGTTCCAAAGTCCGGACAGCGGATCCTTCGCAAGAAGGGTAACACGCCGGTGCCCTCTGTCCAACCGGAGGCACCGGATAGCTTACTGGAGGCGCTCAACGGCGCCTCCATCGGGGAGGAGCACCGCACTGTTATGAGTGCGGTGATCCGGACAGTTCAGTCCGCCAAGAGCGGACTGATCAAGCTCGCACTCAGCCTTCTAACAAAGCTTTGAGGTAAGTTTGAAACATGTAAAATATTACCAAGCATAGACAGTAGCCTCGATGCTTAGTTCGGTGTTCGGAAAGAAAAGCCGGACTAAGGATCTAAAAGATATACGCAAGAGTCTAACATAAGTATGTCAATATGGGAATGCAAAGGCGCCGCTTGACCTCTGCCAGACCGGGATCATGGGAGGTCAATGCATTAAAGCAGTAACCTCGGCGGTCCGAGAACGAGCTCGGACAAGCCAAGAAGCAGCTCGAGGACAAGGAAGGTAAGTAATACCTTATTAAAGAAATACCTTATAGAAAAGGTTTTGGTTGCAAAAATAACAGGAATAACTTGGGTACTACAGGGCCACGAACAAGGTGGAGACCACAAGGAAGCGTGTCCGTGGTCGAAAACAAAGCGGCTACTTGAGCGCACCGAAGCGAGAGAAGGGGAGGCGCAATGGCGGAGGTGCGGCAAGAGCTCCAGATTCTCGTGAAAAACACGAGGGTTTGGAGCGTGACTCAAGACCCGAGAGTCCGAGCTTGCCTCGGCTCTTGATAGTGCCAAAGCTGCTAAGGCAGAGGCCCAAAAGCCCTCCAAGAAATAGAAGCACTAAAGAAGATAGCGGCGGGTAAGGCATTCTTTATGCAAAGCAAGAATGTAAAAGTCAATTACCTATTACTTACCCGGATTCAGAGCTCTCCAGGAGCATTCGTAGATTTGCCCCGTAGTGTGTCTGATGCTGCCGCATTCTACCGCGCCAAGGAGGGGAGCTCAACGGAAAAGGTGTTCTGGTCTCAGTATGCTGAGGCCGACCATCTGGTGCCCTGAGCGACCAGCTGAAGCAGCTAGTCGAGCTCCATAAGGTCGCCGAATAGGCCATGAAGGGCCTTATAGCGCGGCTGTGGCCATTGGAGGCCATGCCCGGAGCTACTTCGGCTTGGTGCAGCGGCTGGTGGATGCCTCGTCTGACTTGAAGCCATCAAGCGCTCCGTCTGCATTGAAGGTGTCCGTCGGGCCCTTGCCCGTGCTAAAGTGCACTGGGGCAAGCTGGATGCGGAGAGGCTTGTGACGGACGGGCCACCGAAGGGCCATGAGCATCGCACACCCGAAATGTACTATGAGGGCCTCCTGAAGGGTGCCCGCCGAATAGCGGATGAGTTCTCCAAAGATGTAATTTTTGAATAAACTCACGTTTGTTATCCTGTACGCTGAAAACTTGTTCATATGCGCTAAGCAACGCTTATTAATTTAAAATATTACCTTCTATGCGGCCGTTTATCAAATTTGAGAGATGGCAAGTCGTTGGCTTCAGCCCACATGCCACGAGTCTTTGGGGTGTTTGGGATAAACTTGAGCACTCTTGTTCCCATTCTTGGGTCCATCTAGGGAGGCGCTCAACACAACGAACAAGGCAACCGGACTTATAATGCTTGAACACTCTCACTTAGCCATAGAATTCTATAATTTTAAATTTCGGCGAAGCCCCTAGTATTCAGAAGACCGAGTTCGGGGCGCTATCCACGCATTGGCCGGACAACTCCGGTTCCTCGCTCTAAGCGGCATAAGTATTTAGGGACCCGAAAAAACCTCTCGAACAGCGACCGGCTCTCGCCCTATCATGACGGTCAGTTTTAGCTTTCTCCACTGAGGTGCTCGACCTAGCATAACTGGGGCATAATCGCAGTGGTTCTCCCGGTGCTACCTTAGCCGATATAGCGGAACGTAAGGTACCAAAACACGGGAGCCGGGCAAACCCAACTATTGACCCAAGACATGATTCGGAGCCAATTCATATAATGCTATAAGTTCGGTGTGCCGCACTTGTGAAAGTGTTCGGACTTATCACACCATAATTTTGGGATAATTAAGCCCCTGGTGTATTGGCCGTACCAAAGTGTACGGTTGCAACATGTCGTGAAATGAACATATGTATATATAAAGGAAGTAGAGCAATAATAAGCAAAAGCTATGTATTGTTTATTCAAAAAGGTACTGCAATGGAAGCAGAACGATACAAATAGTGCGATAAGCAAGGGATGGGACTATCTAACATGTCCCCCTCCAGGGGTAAGCTGCTGGATGATATGTAAAACAGGTATAATGCTCGTAATAGAGACCACCTGAACACTCGATGTGGCTTTCCGATTCCCTGGCTATTGCATCGTGAGTCCGGTGATTCAAGTGCCGACATGACTTCTCAAAGACGGAGTCCTGAAAGTAAAAAAAAGGAAGAAAAAAGGAAAAAGAAAAAGGAAATGACACAAACGGGAGCCCCTGGTGTGGTCGAGCCGCATTCTTGGCGTGCTGTTGTCTTGCCCCTCCCCATATGCCCATGGTATCTCCAGAGCGTAATTATGTACGCGTAATACTAGCTTCGCAATTTCGCGAGGGCTGGGGTTGGGGTTGGGGTCGGATTGCTACTCGTGCTTGAATCGTGCCAGGTGGTCTTGTTGTAGGTTACTTCGGGCGCGCTTGGCGGTGTCCGGACGCTTAGTGGCCGGACTCGAGAATTGCCGTGAGAGGCTGCTTTGCACCTCCGCCGCGAGGGCCGCCGTGTGCTCCTCTGCTCGGAGAGAGCGTTCGGTGTTTCCATTGACCGTGATTACTCCTCGAGGGCCTGGCATCTTGAGCTTGAGGTATGCGTGAGTGCGGCACCGCATTGAACTTTGCAAATGCGGTTCATCCGAAAGCGATGCATGATAGCCGCTGCGGAATGGGACGATGTCGAAGATTAACTCTTCGCTTCGGAAGTTATCCGGAGATCCGAAGACCACTTCGAGTGTGACTGAGCCTATACAATTGGCCTCTACACCCGGTATGACGCCTTTAAAGGTCGTCTTTGTAGGTTTAATCCTTGAGGGGTCTATGCCCATTTTATGATCAGATCCCGATAAAGCAGGTTCAGGCTGCTACCGCCGTCCATCAGGACTCGGTGAGGTGAAATCCGTCAATAATTGGGTCAAGAACCAATGCGGCGAAGCCGCCGTGGACGGATGCTAGTGGGGTGGTCCCTTGATCGAAGGTGATCGGGCAGGAAGACCATGGGTTGAACTTTGGGGCGACTGGCTCCATCGCATATACGTCCCGTAGTGCACGTTTCCGCTCCCTTTTGGGTATGTGGGTTGCGTATATCATGTTCACCGTCTGCACTTGTGTGGGAAAACCTTTCTGTACTCTATTGTTCGGCGGCCGGGGCTCTTCCTCGTCATCGCTATGCAGCCCCTTGTCATTGAGTTCGGCACTTAACTTGCCTGCTTGCTTGAACACCCAACAATCCCTGTTGGTGTGATTGGCTGGTTTTTTAGGGGTGCCATGTATTTGGCACAAGCGATCAGTATGCGGTCCAAGTTGGACGGGTCCTGGGTATTTCTTTTGAATGGCTTCTTCCACGACCGGGTTTAGAGCCTCTGAATCCGGCGTTGACGGCCGTATCTTCAGTATTATCGCCGTTAATGCGGCGCTTGTTCATGTTGCGACGCGACCTGCCATTGCTGTCCTTGGTATCCGGACTATCAGGATGTTTGGCCAAGTTGTTGCTTCGAGCTAGCCAGCTGTCCTCTCCCGCACAAAAGCGAGTCATGAGGGTTATGAGGGCTGCCATAGATTTCGCTTCTCTGTCCTAGGTGCCGGGCAAGCCACTCGTCATGGATGTTATGTTTGAAGGCTGCAAGGGCCTCAGATCCGGACGATCAATGATTTGATTTTTCTTTGTTAGGAACCGAGTCCAGAATTGTCCCGCCGATTCTTCCGCTGCTAAATTATGTGGCTAAGGTCATCGGTGTACGGTGGTCGCTTGCGTATGTGCCCCGGAAGTTATCAAGGAATGCAGCTTCTGTGTCCTCCCAACAACCAATTGATTCTGGCCGGCAAGCTATTGAGCCAATGTCGAGCTGGTCCTTTAAGCTTGAGTGGGAGGTATTTGATGGCATGTAGATCATCACCGCGGGCCATGTGGATATGGAGGAGATAATCCTCGATCCAGACCGCAGGATCTGTGGTACCATCGTATGATTCGATGTTTACGGGCTTGAAGCCCTCGGGATTTGATGATCCATTACTTCATCATGAAGCATAGTGGGTGTCTTGGCGCCTCATGTTGGTCTATATCACGACGTAGCTCATATGAGCTTTGTCTACTGTGTTCGGCCCGGCCGGTTTTGCTGTATCCGGCGCGACGGTAATCATCCCGCATTGCTGGGCGCCCACGCGATCCGTAGATCGATCTTGTATGTTTTGCCTTATCCTCCAATATATCTCGCAAGTCCGGCGTGTTTTCCCGTGCCTTGGTACTTTTTGAGCGGCGTCGGGGTGTGGCTTGAGCGGAGGGCCGAGAGGCTTCTCTGTTGCGGACACGAGGTGGCCGGTCTGCCATGTCGTGCGCCGGTGACTTGGGTGCTTCCTCCTCTAGTCGAGGCAACGACCTGCGTTTGGGTAGCTTTTGGAGGGGCGTTCGAGTTCATACTCTTCGGCTGCAAGGACTTCAGTCCATCTGTCAACTAGCAGGTCTTGATCAGCTCTAAGCTGTTGCTGCTTTTTCTTGAGGCTGCTTGCCGTGGCTATAAGCCTGCGTTTGAAACGCTCCTGTTCGGCGGGATCCTCAGGCACGACAAACTCGTCGTCGTCGAGGCTTGCCTCATCTTCGGAGGGAGGCGCATAATTATCGCCCTCAACCTCTCTTTCTGCCAGACCGTCGATGCGGGCTTGCTTCTCCTCCTCCTGCGCCGAGTCCTGCTGGAGGGTTCTCTTCGGCACTGTCCGGTGTTATTATCTCCGTGCGGAATCACCGCTTTTATTGTGGCGGGATTTAGAGCGGCCGACGTCAAGGCTTCGGCTGTTTCTTGGAGGGTCATCCTCCGTTGTTCCATTGCCGTTCCCATCTTTTGGGATGTCCACCATATATATGTCGTGATGACGAGGTGGCCTTCCAAAGGTTCTCGTAGGCGCTGGGTCTTGGTCGCCTCTCGCATCGCCGTCCGTACCATCAATGTCTTGAGTCGTAGTTCAGCATGTCGGTTAGATCATCGGCGGTGGCTACAAAGTGGGTGGTGGGTGGGTGTTGAATTTCTTCGTCGTCCGCATTTCAACCTTCCTGTCCGTAGTCCGCCCAGGCTCTCCGGATAAGGAGAGAGACTTTAGTGAATTCAGGATGTCGCCAAAGGGCGAAAGTGCCGAAAGATGTCCGCGATGAACTCCATGACCGGCGCCCAATCGGATTCGATTGGCAGGGCGGAGGGTTCGTAGTCCGGAGAGGAGTCCGACACTGGAGTCGAGGTCTTTGCAAAGCGACAGTTATGGAGTTCGCTCAATCGTCAGATATATTGTAGCCCCGAGGCGGTGTCCAACCACTCGCCCTCGATCGGGGAATCCGGCTCGGATCAAGGGTCGGAGCGGATGTGCGGCCTCCGTGGCAATCGCTCGGCTGCAGAGCTAGATCATGCCCATCAAGACAAAGGCGGCGCTGCTATTGCGGCTCGAATCCGTCAAAGATCAAGTCTCCGCGGACATCGGCCGTATAGTTTAAATTTCCAAATCTGACCTGATGGTCAGGGGCGTAGCTTTCGATCTGCTCCAGATGGCTGTTTAATTGGCCCGCAGCAGGCAAAGCCGCCGAATACGAAGATTTGTCCGGGGAGAAAAGTCTCACCCTGGACCGCGTCGTTGTTGATGATCGAAGGAGCCATCGGGCCTATCGGTGACGACATAGAGGAACTCTCAATAAAAGCACCAATGTCGGTGTCAAACCGCGGATCTCGGGTAGGAGGTCCCGAATCGTGCGTCTAGGCGGATGGTAACAGGAGACAAGGGACACGATGTTTTTACCCAGGTTCGGGCCCTCTCGATGGAGGTAATACCCTACTCCTTCTTGATTAATATTGATGATATGGGTAGTACAAGAGTAGATCTACCACGAGATCAAGGAGGCTAAACCCTAGAAGCTAGCCTATGGTATGATTGTTGTTCGCCCCACGGACTAAAACCCTCCGGTTTATATAGACACCGGATAGGTTAGGGTTGCACAGAGTCGGTTACAATGGTAGGAGATCTACATATCCGTATCACCAAGCTTGCCTTCCACGCCAAGGAAAGTCCCATCCGGACACGGGACGAAGTCTTCAATCTTGTATCTTCATAGTCTTGGAGTCCGGCCGTGACGATAGTCCGGCTATCCGGACACCCCCTAGTCCGGGACTCCCTCAGTTCCCAATCGGATTTGATAGGCATGGACGCAGGCGGCTCGGAGCCCGTGGCCGGGGACGAATCCAATAGTTCGGCAACACGGCTCTCGTAAGGGGTGAAGTCAGTATTCGGCTCTATCGCCACTGAGAATGCGGCCTCCATGGCGGGGTCTATCCACTCGTCCTTGGATGGCACAATTTGCTCCGGATTGAGGGCCGGAGTAGCTGCAGGTGTGATCTCCCAAACACTGTCCGATGGCAGAGTTACGTCATGCTCGTCGTGATTGTGCGGCGCAACCAACATGGGTTCGAATCCGTCGAAGATCAAGTCTCCGCGGATGTCGGCAGTATAGTTCAAGTTTCCGAACCTGACCTGATGGCTAGGGGCGTAGATCTGTCTGGGGAGGAAAACCTCACCCTGGATCGCATCATTGCTGATGATCAAAGGAGCCATCAAGCCTTACGGTGACGGCATAGTGGAACTCTCAATGAAAGCACCAATGTTGGTGTCAAAACCGGCGGATCTCGGGTAGGGGGTCCCGAACTGTGCATCTAAGGCGGATGGTAACAGGAGGGGGGGGGGGACACGATGTTTACACAGGTTCGGGCCCTCTCGATGGAGGTAATACCCTACTTCCTGCTTGATTGATCTTGATGATATGAGTATTATAAGAGTTGATCTACCACGAGATCGGAGAGGCTAAACCCTAGAAGCTAGCCTATGGTATGATTGTTGTTGTCCTACGGACTAAACCCTCCGGTTTATATAGACACCGGAGGGGGCTAGGGTTACATAGAGTTGGTTACAAGGGAGGAGATCTACATATCCGTATTGCCAAGCTTGCCTTCCAAGCCAAGGAGAGTCCCATCCGGACACGGGGCGAAGTCTTCAATCTTGTATCTTCATAGTCCAACAGTCCGGCTAAAGTATATAGTCCGGCCGTCCGAGGACCCCCTAATCCAGGACTCCCTCACACGCATTTCTATAATCAATTTGTTTATTATTACCGTGCAGACGTTCATGATGGTCAGTGGGACGATGGTGGACAGGTGGTTGCGGTCGGCGGTGCAGGACATGAAAGAAAATAACCTGACAGAGGTTTATGTCCGTGCTGAAAATGCAAAGGAATAGTTTGGCTCGACCCCTATGACGATGCTCGTGTCGAAGTGCACCTGCTCATGACTGGTTTCATGGATGGCTATACTCCGTGGATAATTGAAGATGAGGATGACGATGTTGAGGACGCTGACGGGGCAGGCAATGATGACACGTGGCAAGACGAAGAGATGATCGATAATGGCGGCGGGGAAGAGGCCGGACATGGCGGCTGAGAAGGGGCCGGACATGGCGGAGGAGAAGGGGCCGGACATGGCGGCGGAGAGAACGACGTGGACTCCGCGCAACAGAGTTCGTCGGTACTAAGTTCAATCATGCGGCACCCTCATGTTCAAGCACTGCTTCGCAAGGAGACGAGTACTGAGAGAGCTGCTTCTAGAGAGGAGGCTAAGCTGAGCAACTGGTGGTAGACTCAAACACTCCATTGTATGATGGTTGCAATCCTGAGGTGACCCGCTTGAGTTTCACGCTCCAACTCCTGAAGAGGAAGGATAAAAACAAATGGACCGACACTAGCCTCGATGAGCATCTCAAGTACCTAAAGGATGTTCTTCCCGCGGGGAATCTATGTCCTACTAGTGTTGATGAGGCCAAGAAGATCGTGTGCCCTCTTGATCTGCCGCACATTAGATACCATGCATGCATCAATGATTGCATAATTTATCGGAAGGAGCACGCGGAAAAAACAAGCTGTCCGGTGTGCAATGCTTCCCGATACAAGAAGGCCGGGAAGAAATGTCCCCAGAAAGTTGTATGGTACTTACCGTTCACTCCCCGTCTCCAGCGGTATTTTGTAGATCCCAAGGAAGCAAAACTAATGCGCTGGCACGCGGAGAGGAAGAAGCCCGACGATGGAGATGATCCGAAGCTGAGACACGTCAATGATGGAAGCCAGTGGAGAGCGTTGAACAGCTTCTATCGGTATTTCGAATGTGATGTAAGGAACACCGTGCTCGGCGCGTGTACCGATGGCATTAATCCGTTTGGCAACCAGAACACCGACCATAGCACATGGCCCGTGTTTGTATGGATGTACAACCTCCCCCCTGCTTGTGCATGAAGTCGAAGTACATTCACATGAGCATGCTTATTCAAGGTCCGAAACAACCAGGAAATAATATTAATTTGTATCTGGGGCTACTTCAAGAGGAGTTAGACACGTTATCGAAAACACCATCCAAGACATGGGACGCCAGCAAAGGCGAGTATTTCTACATGAGAGTCGCGTTGATCATGGGTGCAGGACTATCTCGATTCCGTATATGTCACAGGCTAGGTGTGCCATGGATATTGCGGATGCACGCGGTGCATGGATGATACGACGTCTCAGCAGCTAACATCAAGGAAAGATGGCGGGTCTGGGAAAATCATGTACATGGGGCATCGAAGATGGCTCGAACATGACGACCCGTGGAGAAACCGTGGAGATCTCACGCTAAGCATCGAGGACCTCCACGTAAGTGGAGCGGTGCCGAAATTGATGTGCTATTGAAAAACTGAAAGGAGTGCCCCGCGCCGGGAAAGATGATGAAAAAGGCGTCGGAGCCGCTGCTGAAGGTATGGAAGACGAGGTCTGTGTTCTGGGACTTGGAGTACTCGCACAAACTCGATACACCTCATTGGCTTGATCAAATGCATATATGTAAGAATGTCCTTGAGAGCTTGCTCGCGACACTGATGAACATGCCGGATGAGACCAAGGATGGGCCAAAGGCAAGAAAAGACTTGCAAGATTTGAAAATCGGGGAAGATCTACACATGCCGCCTCGTAAAATGTCAGACGAGACAGAAACGGAGACAGAGGCACGGGAGAAGAAGGGCAAGAAAATAAAGAAAGAGGATTATTACCCCCCTTCTTGCTTCACCTTAAGTCAAGCTGAGATCGGTCAATTCTTTAAGTGCCTTACCGGAGTCAAAGTTAGTTCCGGTTAATGTGGCAAGATAAGCAGATATCTATACATGGACAAGAAAAGGTTCTGCAGGATGAAGTCCCATGACTGTCAAGTGATGATGATGCAGATACTACCTGTTGCTCTTAGAGGGATAATGGAAAAGCACGTCCGTGACACGCTTATTGGTCTCTGCAACTTTTTCGACGTCATCTCTCGAAAGTCGATCAGTCTGAAGTAGCTCCAAAGGCTATAGGAAGAGATTCTTGTGATACTGAATGAGCTTGAGATGTACTTCCCGCCCGCGTTCTTTGACGTGATGGTGCATCTGTGTGTCCATATTGTGGTCGACATAATAGACCTGGGGCCGTCATTTCTGCACAACATGATGCCGTTTGAGAGGATGAATGGGATCATCAAAGGATTTGTTCGTAACATGTCCCGTCCGGATTGAAGCATCGTCTAGGGCTATCTGACACAAGAGTGCATCTCTTTCTGCGAGAATTTTCTATATGGCGCGGACCTGCAGCCTCCTGGTGTTAGTGTTGGTTTGCCTGTTAACAAGCACGATGGAAGGCTCGAAGGAGAAGGTCACTCCAACGGTCGCAGGGAACTGCATATGGCATACTCAGATCGACGCATCAACTTTGACAGAGCAAACTTGGTAGTGCTACAACACCTAGACGAGGTAGATCCTTTCGTGGCACTGCACAAACAAATTATCGCAAAGAAGTATCGTGACCGAGGGGTATGCAGGACGGACGCCGAAGTTACTAGAGAGCACAACTCCACTTCCCTGCATTGGTTCAAAGAGCGTATTATTGCTAATCCCCCAGAGGAGGGCTCTAAGGATGGATTGCTCATATACGCCTTAGCACATGGCCCCTCGCCCAACCTCGTAACTTATCAGGTATATATATGTTCCTATTTTGTATACACACTTAGCCATTATTATGCATGGGTCGAATGATGTAATATATATGTTCCTATTTTGTATACATATTTAACCGTCAAATGATGCAATACCTTCCCTTCATTCATTGCTCTCGGAAAAAAGAAAAGAAAAGTGAGAGAAAATAAAGGAAAAGACAAAGGAAAACTGGTTATAGCAGTAGCGCTTTACTGAAAAAGAGCTACATATAGTCAAGGTAGCAGTAGCGGTTTCCATATAAAACCGCTATAGCTGCCTGTAATAGTAGTAGCACGTTTGCTCTACACGCGCTATTGCTACGTCCACTTAACCCAAAATCCTCACTCTCTCTGCTTCATCCCACCTCTTTCCCCCCCAAATCCCCACTCTCTCTTCCCCTCAGACCGGGCCACCTTCCTCGCCACGCCCGGTGCTCGCCTCGACCCCGCGCTCGACCCCGACGCGCCACGCCTCCCTCCTCTGCCTCGTCCCGACCCCGACGCGCCACACCTCCCTCCTCTGCTTCCTCCCCTCCCAACCTCGGCCGTCGTCGGGCCTGCCTCCTCGCCCTTGCACCTTCTGTAAACCCCCCCCCCCAGCATTCCTCCTCTCTGCTAGCTAGGGTTTTTCGGTTAATTTGCTTAGGTTTTAGTTAGGGCAGTAGGTTAATTAGGTTATCTATTTAGTTATGAATTTAGCTAGGTTTTAAAATAGGACAGAAATTTAGGGTTAAGCAATTGCAGTTAAAAGAAAAGGCAGCATTTAAGCAATTGTCCAAATCAACATCCCTTGTTAAAGCAAATTTAGGTAGGCTGAATTTATATGCAAATTTGAACTGGACATGTGATATGTGGACATGTCATGTTTGGAATTTGGACTTGTCATTTGGACATGTGATGTTTTGGACATGTCATATGTGGAAAATGATGATTATGTGCAGGGTAAATGATCCGAGTGGCCTATGTTACGCCGGAATGTTGATTCATTTCCATTCCGGTGAATTTCAGGCTCTCGATATGTCCATTTTTTAGCAAAGGTCATGCCGGAATTTTCCGTGAATTTTGGCATGATTTGTGCTAGATAGTAGGCATATCGAGTGCTGGGAGTTGCTGGCAAACGACATTCCGGCAAACATAGATTTCTTTTTTATGTCATTTCTCATTTTTTCATGCTTTTAGAATTAAACGAGGAGACTTAATCATAGGAAACATGTCGAATAACGAAGAAACTGGGCCTTCTGACCAAGAAGTAGACGAGATGGATTATGAGGGTGAACAAGAGTACCTCGACTATTTGACTGCTAAGCAAGGTTTGCAGGCCGGCCTCGATGATGGTACTGACGCCAACAACGACACCGACGACGCCGGCACCGATGGCGGCGCCGAGACCGGCGGGGAAGGTACCGGCGCCGATGCCACTACCAAAAAGAAGAAGCAGAGGATACGAAAACCTAACAAACTAGGGATTGGACGACTAGTGATCACAAAGATGGCACCTGGCAAGTTTGAGCCATTAGAGCCGGAAGAACCTTGCAAGTGCTATGGGAACCAAGTAGGATGCATCCTACGGGAATGCGCGAGCATCAACGACGATGACTTGAGGAGTAAAGAACATTTAACGCAGTTCCTCCTGACGAAGTTGCATAAAAGATTCAAGTTCCCCGACTGGGATGATAACATAGAACAACCATGGGACAATCCGAAGATGAAAAAGATTAACAATCATGCCATGGGCATGTTTAGCAATGATTTGGCCTTCTGGAAAGGGAGGGTGAAACGAGCTATTGAGGCTGAGGAACCCCTGTCTTATGGAGGAAAATCCGACACTTACGGAAGAGGAGTTCTAAAAGTTCAAGGACACTTGCGCTACCGAGGCAGCCAAGGCTAAGGCTGCGAAATTCAAGAGCCTTCAGCAAAGGAACACGGGGAAGCATCGCCTCGGAAGCCGTGGCTACCTCGGTCAAAGGCCCATATGGGATAAGGATGACGCAGAACGTGAAGCCGCGGGTATCCAGACCCCTTCGCAAAGTTCACCAACCCCTTGGAGCTAGACTTCATCAGGGCCCACCTTACATTTAGACTACTGGTAATTATTCTTTTACAACCTTACATTTAGCTCCATATCTTGTCGACTACACATTCCTAAACGGTTCACGCTCCTTCTACAGGAGAAGCAACACCAGCTTGCAGCCGAAAGCCCTACTTCTCCGATGAGGCCCAAGTGGGACACCCCTCTCAACCGGGCCTTTAACGAACTTAAGGGACTCCCTTTGGGCCAGCGGCCGCAATATGGTCGTGTGCACGGCGCTAGAGACGACGCCACGTGGAAGGTGTTTTACAACGAGGGCCCGGAGGCCAAGAAGTAGAAAAAGAATTTTAGTCAGGCGGACATCAACGCGAAGGTGAAGCTTGCGGTCAAGAAAAAAGCAGCCGAGGACGCGAAAAAATAGCCGAGGAGAAAAATGAGTTGCTACAAAGAAAGTCAATGCACCAGAATCGCCTGCAGAAATGATTTCGCTAGTGACTTGGTTCCAGCTATCATCAACTGGACGAAGGAAAATCCATACAAGACGGTACATGATTTCGCGTTGCCCAGTTTCGTCGGGAGCAACTCCATGAACAACAACACCACCGCACCATCACTTGCTCACGCAACCGGGCCTCCTCTCGCAGTCCCTCCCGCTCATAGCAGCCCGTCCTCAGTCCTCAAGCGCTAGGTGGGCCTTCGTCTTTAGGCTGAGCTCAACGCCCGTCCACGGTAATTATATGTCGCACCAACATATATATATATATATATATATATATATATATATATATATATATATATATATATATATATATATATATATATATAGCCTTCGGATGTTTTATGCCACAGACGTATGTGTTTGCAGGCCGAAGAAACCCCGTACACCATACTCTACTTGATCAAAGGCCAGAAGGTGGACATGGGAAAGGGGATGATAATGAACCCCTTGCAACCCACGTTCCACAACCAGTCAATTCCCGCTGGGCACTTCAGGGTTAGCTTGTCTAGTGTGAAATCGGGCACGAGGATTTGCCTCCTCCAAAGACAAAGATGTGGGAGAGGACGACGAGACCCCGCCGTGGATTGGAAGCTGCAAGGGTTGGGTGCTGCTATGGCCGAAGAATCTTATTGGTCTGGATCCGGCCGAGAGCACACCAATAACCACACATCAACAAGCATGTGCGGAGACCACCACCCCGCCTATGCAATTACGAGCTCCTGTAGTGCCGGGTGAGAGCGGCAGACGACGTGATGAAGGGGTTGCAATAGTACTGGGTGATGTAATCGGTCCTGTAGAACAGAGAATGGATGATGAGATAGGAGGTCGACCCTACGGGTTTCCTCAATACAAACGCGTATGACTATGACATAGATATGATGATTCAACCATATGACGAATCAGGCTATTAGCATGCTAATGAGGATATGGATGATATGCCCGGGCAGGAAGGTCGTAGCAGGGATTGCAAAAAGTTTCTCTTCATGAAATCCTCACAGGACGCACCTGAAGATGCCGCCTCAACACAGGCTCAACTAGCCGGGGGTCGTATGGTACTTAGCCCGGGAACACTGGGGCAGGGGTTAAGGAAGGGTCTGGAAGGTGTGCCCAAGAAAAAGGAGAGGAAGAGATCAGGGAAGATAGCTGCCTCCAAACAAGCCAGAGCATATAGCAGCCAGATGATGGATTATGAAGAGCGTGTACCCGTGAAAGGTGCGGCCATGTTCCATCTCACGGGCGAGCTGATGCTACCGCCGAAACCGCTGGAGGCACTATCAAAGGATCTCAGGAGACTGCACGACCATGTGTTGTCAACTGAGAAAAGCCTACTAGCCTCAAAGGATCTAGGATATCCGACATACGCGGCTCGTGTGCCTGAGGGGAAGTGCTACGTCGACACACGGCCCGCGGAGGTGTTCTTCCTGCGGTTTCACCATATCTTTGAGATGTTTCTGACAAGGCGGCTTGATTTTACAATCATCCGCCTTTTTCCGCTACATATGAGATCCGTCATGAAGAGAGAAGAAGTCTCGCAAATCTGTGGGGCGGATCCGTACTACATGCACGAGTCTTTCTTGATTCTCAACGACTTTGAGCGTGAAACTGCTAGGGACTACCTCCAAAACTTCATGGTACAGAATAAGGACCAGGAAATTGTCCTCCTGCCTTATCATCCAAAGTAAACCAGTTCCGGACAACCCTTTCGTACATTTCAATCATTCATTCTCACTCATATGGAGAATAATTTGAGGTGTCTTTTCCCCGCAGCAACAGGCACGCCGTCCTTATCGTTCTCTACCCGCGAGTCTCCCACTCCGTGTATTTCGACCCTTCCAGAGAATACGAGAAAAAGGACTACACCCACATAATGAATATTCTAGATGATGCTCTCCAAGGCTTCAGCATTAGAGGTGGCCACATGCAGATCAGGAAACAAAGGAACAAGAATATGGGTTTCGCGCATAAAACTAACCTCTCCTGCATCCATGTCCCAAAACCAAGAAAGAAGGATGGATTCTACATCGTCCATCTCATGATTGAGTTCAGCACGGATCACCAAAAGCTTCGCATGACAAGCAGAAATGATGACCATATCTACAAGTGGCTAGAATCTCATGGAGAAGTGGATTATAAACTTAGAGATTACTTCTTTCGCATCCAAAGGGACATTGCGACGATCATCACGAAACAAGTCGACGATGAGAAGGGGATGTTCCACCATGGCCCTATATCGCGAGCTGACGTCCGAACTCGCATAGGCATGCAACGTCTAGACCTCATGCCGTTCAAGAAGCTAGGGTCCATCCTCGATGATATGGAAGGATGGAACTTCTAGTGATTTACGATGCCGAGGATGATGATATGTGTCGGTTGAACTTGTATACTTTCTGTAGCGATGAAACTTTGTGATGTCCACGGTCCCTGCCGAACTTGCGTAATGCTACTTTGTTAGCTTGCGTACGATGACCTGCGTACCTCTAGTTAATTATTTTGCGTATTGTATGTTGCATCTAGTTGCTAACCCTTTATTCTTCGTGTTGCTCTAGTGTCGTGGTTTTGTCACATCAGATGCCCTAGTGTAAGGACTTAGTCGTGAGGCCAGCGCATCTATGTGGTAGCTTGAGAGGGGTTGAGCGGAATCGAGAGACGCAACACAAGACAAGGATTTAGATAGCTTCGGGCCCCGGGAAACATCATCCGGTAACAACCCTACATGATGTTTGAGACTAGGTCTCATTATCATCACGAGGGAGTCGCCGTAAACCGGCTCTCCTCTTTGTGTCTAGCCCTAAGATTGTTTCTTCTTGCTCGTAGCTTGTCCCTCTTTGGGGAGCCCTACCCCTCCTTATATATGTTGAAGAGGCGGGTTACATGTAGAGTCCAACTCGGACTTAAGACTTAACTATTCTAACTTATCTTCATGGGCTTCTTAACATCTTGGGCTTCATAACATCCCGGCTTCATAACCCACGACAACCCAGTTATCACTTTGTTGCGGTTTAACATTGTGCCGGTTTAACATTGTCTGCCGGTTTAACATTGTTCGCGCGGTTTACCACCAGCCGGTTTACCTTACATCTTAGCCATCTGTCTTGACTCTCTGTCTTAACTCTCCGCCGGTTTACCATCCGCCGGTTTACCAAGTCCCAGCCGGTTTACAACTCCAGCCGGGTCATACCGCGGGGTATATCCCCGACATTAGCCCCCAGTTTAATTTGGATTTATCCATGTTAAACTGATCCTGAGCATCTTTAAATAACTGTCATTTCTAGAAAATCATGGTCAATAGGAAAGCTTCATAATCAACTAGCAGACATTGGATTGTCACAGAGAAATATAGTGAAGAATAACTTCTTTGACTCAGCTCCCAATGCTTAACAAAAATATTGGTCTTTGAAATACTCATCCGATCTTCACGGTTTAAGAATGTAGAACTTTGCCGGTTTACAAATATTGATGGTACCGGATCATAACTGTTTGTTAACATCATCTTTTGAAAATATATCTCTTATATGCCTATCACTTGTAGCCTTCAAATCTTAAGAAGGTAATGTAGAAACAGCTTAAGATTTGCTTCAATATGAATGTCACAAGCTTGAAGAAATCCAGGTTGTTCATCTCAATCAATAGTCAGAACTGAGTATTCCACATATGTAGCCCCCAAGTGCCAGGTTGTCATGCTTGTAGCAACCTGGGACTTGTAATTTCCTGATGCTCATAAAAACTTCAACCAGTGTAGCCCCCAAGGGCCGGGTCATTATGCAAATAATGAGCAGGGACTTTGAAAATATGATCATGTAGAATGTAACAGCAACGTGTAGCCCCCAAGGGCCGGCTCAGTAAGATAATATTGAGCTGGGACTTTATATATACTCCATTGAGAATAACATTATATTATGTAACTCCCATCATGGGGCGTGAACCCACGTCCACAAGGTTGAGAGCTTTGTGCTTTACCAACTGAGCAGTGGATCCTTCAATAATAGATGAAAATTTGTGTACCTTGAATTGTTGACAGGAGCAGTTGATAGCCCCCAAGGGCCGGCTCATTATGATGTGATTAGTCGGGTTCTTCAATAAGACTAATAAAAATGACACTGCATTAGCCCCCAAGTGTCATGGTGCATGCTTGCAGCGACATGAGACTTGCATATTTGATATAATCTTAAGTTGAATAATGTAGCCCCCAAGTGCCGGGTCGTAAGCTTGCAACGACTTGGGACTATTCCTTCAATTATAAAATAAATCATATCCATTGATAATATAATAGCCATTCGCTAAAGCGACTTTGAAAACCTTAATCATAGTACTGGTTACTGATAACCATAATAAAATCCAGCCATGTTGGCTATTTGAAGATTTGAATAATAAAAACCAATGATTTATGAGCGCATGATTCCAATGGCGCAAGCCAAATATATACTGGCAACTTATAGTCGAAACCAAACCGGGCTGATAGTCTCCGGATTATGATTTAATCGTGTTCCGTCAATCAGAATCGGCAGTTGAACCGGATTTAATAATGTTGGGTGAAAATGCAACAGAAAAATATTTTATCAAAAGAAAATGTATAAAGGCAAAGATAAAACCATTGCAAATAAGGCTTTGAGCCGATCAAGTGGCATTACCATGGTCGGACGAGACCATGCCCCCAAAAAGGCGTAGCTATGGTTCAAGTTAGCCAGGTCCCCAAATGATGCGTTGGCCTTACGCCGATCAAGAGGTGTAGCGATGGTTCGGGTTCGACCAAAGCCCCCAAGTGATGCTGTGGCACTAGGCCGATCAAGAGGCATGACTATGGTTCAGACATGACCAAGTCCCCAAGTGATGCTGTGGCTTTTCGCCTACCAAATGGCGTTGCTATGATTCGGACACGACCAAAGCCCCCAAGTGATACTGTGGCATTGCGCCGATCAAGAGGTGTGACTATGGTTCTTATACATGACCAAGCCCCAAAGTGATCAATAATATGATAAGCCAATAAGGCATGATACCCATGTTTGAACCGCGCATCATGGCAACAGGTCCTCTTTGCCACCCTTTAACTTTTTGCAAGAGATAAATCCTTCTTGAACCGGACATTAAACCGGATATTGAGAGCTTCAAAGCTTTGTGGGAGACTTCTTTCCCTTGAACCGAATTTTAAACCGAAATCTTCATTTTCAGCCGGAAATTTTCTAACGGCCTTTAAACTGGCAACATTTACTGAGCCTTGCCATTATTAGCCCCCGAGTCTCAAGGCGATTTGAGGCGTTGGCTTGAGCTTCTTCATAACTGATCGGGATAAAAAACCGGTTTGAATTCTGCATGAGAGAACTTGCGAGCCAAAGTAATTGCTATTTTTAAAGAGAATAATATGTAATATAAAATAGACTGGGTGGATTTCATCTGATATATCATACCAGGGTTATTCATGTGGAGTTGATGATCACCATGGTGAAGCTGAAACCGATCATGGCCGAGTCAGCCGCGAGAACATAAAGATGAGCCGGTCATGGCGTTGTAAGCCAGTGCGGACGAGCAAGTTGATGTAAACTGGGCCACAGGGACAGCGACTTGCGCAGGTTCACACACCGGGTGGTATGACACAGAGGAAACGCCAGTGCAAAAATGCTGCTATCGCATACTCTGCACCCGAAATACAACACCTCATTTGTAATGAACAACTATCCTGCATCAATAAGCATTGCAAGCAAAAATAATTGTTCACACAAAAAATAATATGTGCTGAAATAAATCGGATGGATATCACCTGGTCGTTTTTGTCAAAAAAGATAACAGATGCTTAGTTGATCTGATGATGTGCGTTCTCTTTGGCCTTTATGAGTCTGGGGACTTGATCCCTTTTGTTCCTTTCCTCTCGTGAGGAGACAGTACTTAATTCGTTTCATGCATGTTGACCTTTCCTTCTGGCCGGTTTGTCCATACTGGAAATTATTGCTTTGATGCTTCCAGTGTGACACTAGCATCATTTTTTTATGCATCCTTGGAATCACTCCCATGCTGCATGTTGGGTTGCTGGCTTGCCTCATGAAACATGCCATTAGAAACTCCATTGGATGATCCTTGGTCTATCTCTGTAGTAGTACTTGCAATGATGTAATCGATCGTCTGAACATATAACAACAATGACCTCCTAGCAAATCACTGCATCGTTGCCGCCTCATAATTTTAGTCAACAAAAAAGGTGCTCAATAGCATCATTGGATGGGTTCCAGCCACCTGCAGACTTGTGATGCACAGCAGGGCACAAAGACTTGGCATTAACTCAGATTTTCCACAGCGATTTGTAACCAGAGATAGCGGCTGCAAGCGATGGCTCAGAACAACCGTGGCAACTCAACTGGCAGAGGCGCGCCCGATGGCGGTTTAGAGAGATGCGAGGGCGAGGCCGCAAAGGCAGGGAGCTGTGGTTGAATCGGCGGCGGCTCTCAGCAGCGTCCCGGCGGTTCAGCGGCGGGAGCAAGGGCGCTCATGGTGGCGCAGTCTGGCGGCTTGGCGGTTTATCCGCGGCAACATGCGCGCGCGGGAGGAACTGGGCCGGCTCATGGTGGCGCAGACTAAGGACGGTGACGGCTCGCGATGATAGGGCCGGTTCAACCCGGCGGGTCGACGAAACGCGTCCGCGACAGCGGCGAGTCGGAGAGGCGCGACCGTGGCCGGTTCAGGGCGATGCGTAGAGCAAGAAGAAGCGAGGTAAAGCGGCGGCAGGAGGTGACTTGGCGCTAGCGAACCGACTCGCAGGCAGTAGGACGAGTCCGTGTGTGATCCCTCCAATATGGCGACAGCGACACCCAACGAGGAGCAGCCCGACGGTGGTTTAGCGCGGCCTAAAGACGCGTCAGCACGGGCACCCCGGAACGATTTCGAGTAGTAGCGGCCAGTCATGGTAACCCGGCAGGGCGGCTCGTGTATAGCAGACGCGGGTGGCTCGTAAGCGGGGCGTGACTCATCAGGGCGGTTCGGCGGCGACGGCGGTTTAGCGGAGGCGATCATACTGTACTCACTTCTTCCACCACTGAATATTGAAAACGATGGATGTATTTTTCCTTTGCGTGGCTCCATATGAAAATGTAAAGACTGTTTTTGGAAACTGTGCATGTACTAGTACATTTTTCCCAAATGATGACGGTGCTTGTAGTACTAATCCTCAATGCTTCTTTGGATGGATGCCCAATTGCCCATGCTAGTGCTGACTTTTGGTGGTTCGCTCGTCGCTCTACACAGCGCTTCAGGTTATGTGATGCAACTTCAGAAAGGAATCTCGTTTTTGGTTTGATCTTCATATACATTATTTCTTTCAGCAGAGTACGCCACATTCTCAATATACCTCCAGTACCTGTGTCCTAGTGATTCTGCGGGGCTACCACATTTCCTCTCGCATGGGTTTGGAAGGTGTGGCAGCGGTGGTAATATCTTGCACTGGGCACGACTGTCCCAGTAAAGGCGGCTATGATATCTGTTGCATTAGTACTGTAGTACACAATTAGCACAGTGAGCGCAGCAGAAGAAGCCCCGTCGCCGCTGCTCGTGGTGCAGAAACGGGTCAACAGAGGAGTCTGAAGCGTGATCCGGCCGAGCAAAGTACGGAATCATCAATAGCATGTGGTGTGCCGGAAGCAGGGGCAAGGCGACTCAGCATGGCCACGGCCGCTTGACCACAGCGGTGGAGGTGTGGGCGACTTATAGTAGTGGCGGATCATAACTGCAGAGACAGAGACGAGTCGACCATGGCTCGACCCGAGGTTCGCGCAGGTCAGCAGCTCACAGAGGCCACGGAGGTCTTCGGTTCACTCAGCTTGCAGGCTAGGTCGGACCGGTGGATTTGACTCAAAGGCCCCATGACCCGGAGTTTGATGCGGAGAATGGCAGAAGTCGCTAGCGAAGCGAGCCACAGCAGAATCACGCTAGAGGAGCAACGCGGTAGAGGTGAAGATGATGGCGACTCGGGGTGGCTTGGCGAAGGCCACGGCGGCCTTTCGAGATGGCAGCTAATCCGGCGAAAGCGGTTTGGAGGCGAGCGGAAGTAAGGCTGGCGGCTTGTGGCGTGGCCGGTAAGGGCACTCTCTGCCGAGGCCTGACGGGACGGTGACTTTTGAACTGAGGTGACAGGCAACGCGAGTCCGGGCTCAAGGCCACGGTGGCTCAGTTACGAGGCGGCTGGCGGAGGGGACTTGTCGGCGACTCACGGCCAGGATTGAAGCGGACAGCGGCGGGGGTGGATGAGGCGGTTTAGACCGGCGCGTCCAAGACGACCCGGCGCTGGCGCGCTTGTCAGTGAGGCGAACAGGACCGGTTCATGAGGCTCTGGAGCCGACCAGAGTGGAGCGGAGGGCGGCTGAAGCATGCGGTTTAGGCAGATGGCGGCTCGGCAGATGGCGGCTCGGCTCTGCTGCGGCTGAGCGGGGAGCCACGTCGCGGTAGGAGAAGTGCTAGTGAGTCAACGACGACGACCGGCCTGACAGCGTTGCGGCTCTGAACAAACGGGCGGTTCAAGGGCGCATGCACAGTTGATGGATGAGTCCGGGTTACGGACGGCTCTGTTTCCTTTCCTTGACTCTTTCCTTGACTTTGATTTTTTTTATTCCAATTTGCTGCAGCACGTCCGGCCCTCCAATCCGGCTTAGTTCTGATGTCTATCTTGTTTTCAATTCGGTTTCGCCGGATCATCTAGATGTAGAGGCGCATACTGTTGTATAACTCCAACTTTAATCCAAAAGCAATGATTTGTCGGCTCTTCCTATGGCTATCGCATGCCGGTGTATGATTTCCTCTGTGCCGGTTCAACTGATTAATTACGAGCTTCTCGATCCCTCGGAGAGATCCCTCCAAGAACTCAACACCACCGTGCGCGAGCCCCACGGTGGGCGCCAACTGTCGTGGTTTTGTCACATCAGATGCCCTAGTGTAAGGACTTAGTCGTGAGGCCAGCGCATCTATGTGGTAGCTTGAGAGGGGTTGAGTGGAATCGAGAGACGCAACACAAGACAAGGATTTAGATAGCTTCGGGCCCCGGGAAACATCGTCCGGTAAAAACACTACATGCTGTTTGAGGCTAGGTCTCATTATCATCACGAGGGAGTCGCCGTAAACCGGCTCTCCTCTTCGTGTCTAGCCCTAAGATTGTTTCTTCTTGCTTGTAGCTTGTCCCTCTTTGGGGAGCCCTACCCCTCCTTATATATGTTGAAGAGGCGGGTTACATGTAGAGTCCAACTCGGACTTAAGACTTAACTATTCTAACTTATCTTCATGGGCTTCTTAACATCTTGGGCTTCATAACATCTCGGCTTCATAACTCGACAACCCGATTATCACTGTTTGCGGTTTAACATTGTCTACGCGGTTTAACATTGTCTGCCGGTTTAACATTATGCCGCGGTTTACCACCAGCCGGTTTACCATCTACCTTAGCCATCTGTCTTGACTCTCTGTCTTAACTCTCCGCCGGTTTACCATCCGCCGGTTTACCAAGTCCCAGCCGGTTTACAAATCCAGCCGGGTCATACCGCCGTGTATATCCCCGACATCTAGTATATTTTGTTGCATATGATTGTACATCCTCTTGATGAAGATGCATCTCTGACAGGTACCTAGTTTCTTGATGGCAAAGTGCTATGTCGTGTACGAAGGGAAGGTTCTGGGAGTGTATGACGAGTGGCATGAGTGTTAGGCGCAAGTGCAGGGGGTCTCGGGTGCCAGCCATAAAGGCTTCGAAAGCAAACAAGAAGCACAAGCTAGTTACTTGAGGTTCAGGTGAGCGCGAGAGAGGACTCATGACCGCCGCCTTATGTACAACATACTTGCACTATCACTCATAGTGATAGCACTTCTCGCGTATATCATTGTTTAGATGGATGACGTTGTAGTTGCAAGTATTCAAGACTTGCATGTATCGCTATTTTTGAGATGATGACGAGATACCACTTTGTGTTGGATGATGATTATGATGAGACTATTTGTATGTATATGCTTTGATTACATTTGTGGTCTCGCAGCGATTTGTATGTGTATGATGATGACATTTGTATGTGCTAAAGATTCTTCTATAAAGTCTGTTCAAATACAAAACAAATATGCAGAAAAAAAATCAAAAACTACTAAAATTAGCAGTAGCGAGTGGAGGAAAGTTAGCAGCAGCGTGACTATAGCAGTAGCGCGTACGGCCAAAGCGCGTTAGAGATATTAGCAATAGCGAGCTTCCATGCAGCACGCTGCTGCTACACTTGTATAGCAGTAGCGCGGGCGCGCACGCACTGGTGCTATGGTTTAGATGTAGCGCCCTATTAGTAGCGCCGCTGCCCGCGCTACTGGTAGGCCAAAAACCCACTCTGCTGCTAGGATTTTCCCTAGTAGTGGCCCTCTCTTTCTTTCCTTCTTCTTCTTGCCCTCACCAGCAGCCTCTTTTGGTTCAAGAGTGAACTCAATGCTTTCCTATGTTGAGGCTCTGGCCTTTGACATGGGCACTCTCTTTGCAGGTGCCTTCTTGTTCAGTCCTGGCTTTCTAGAGGCAGCTGTGCCAAATTCTTTCTTGACAACTTTCTTCTTGGAGCTGAACTCATCCTCAGTAGCCACATAGTCTTCATCCTCAGAATCAAAATTTCTCTTCCTCCTTGCCCTAGTTGCTGCCTTGGGAAAGTTGCTAGGAGTACTTCTGCTGCCTTGATCATAACTGCCAGAGGGACTAGTGGACTCACTCAGATTCACCTGCTCCTTAGATTTATTCTGGCTGTCACTCTGATTAGACATTCTGTCACTGCAAACCGAGAGCTGACCCTCTGAATAGTTATAGATGAGATAGAGTGGATGAGCATCACAAAGTGCAGAGGTTTTGCAAAACAAGTGAGTCAAAAACTTAGTTATAGCTTTCCACATAATGCATTCCGGAGCTACCGATTTGTTAAACTCAGTGACACCGAAGCAACTTTGGAGTCTAAATTAGTGAAATCGGTCAGACCGAGACACAGTTCGGTGACTCCGAGATTGCTAGGGTTTCACTGAGAGTTGAACTCGGTCACACCGATTTGCAACTTTTGATCGGACCGAGATTTACAAGTGCAATGTCCTAAGCCAAATCGGTGAGACCGATTTCCACAACTTGGTCGGTCCGAGATGAGTTCGACGGAAACCTAACCGTAAATTTTTGAATCAAAACTAATCTAAAGGAAGTTTTCTTTGGATAGATTGATCTCATACGTGGTAAGAAACATGGCGTTGCCTTTGTGCTAAGAATCAGAGGTAAGAATTGCACAAAGACTCGAACTCATACCCTAACTCGGCAATGAGCTTGCTACAGCAGCAATGACGGTGACGATTTCCTTTGACGCCAACGGAGACCAGTGGCAGGAGGTCGCTGGCGACGAGAGGACAATCCAGAGACCCGAGTCGGCAGAGCAGGACACGCATGGGTGAAGAGGTTTTGGAGAAATTTCCAAAATTTGACACATCGGTATATATATCCTGACCCTGTCGGTGTGACCGAGTGGAACAACTCGGTGGCACCAAGATGCAGAATCGCAAGCGGTTACTGCAACTCGGTGTAACCGAATGGTTCTAATCCATTGCACAGAGATTGAAAACCTAGATCAACTTAGTGAACTCGTTATGACCGAAAAGGATGAATCGGTTAGACCAAAATGCATAGAGAGGTTTTGGAAGTTTAAGTATGACGAATTGGTGACTCCGAGTGCTCCTCACCCAGAGGGTTCAAATCTGACTTGCTCAAACTTTGTGATGTAGCATGAATAGAGTTTGAGACGAGAAAAGCACAAATAGCTAGAGGAAGTTCTTAGGCATTCTTGTCCATCCATTTGGCAAAAGAAAAAGAGCCAAACAATACAAATGGATGTCCTCGAATTATGCAATCAACATGCTCACACAATAAAATGGCAAATGAAATATGTGACAAAGCATGCACAAACACTCTAGCATCTATCAAGCAATTGGCGATGACTAGGTCATCTATATATGAGTATATTGACTTAGGAGTCAAATGAGAACATTTGATCGTAGGTCATACTCATTGTTTAAGCACAAGTGGGGTTACCACTTTTACATAAAGCATTATTGTGTTCACACCGTTATAGTTGGTTTAGCTCAATTCTTAGTGTAAAGATCCCCCTAGATGTGATATCCCCCCTAAGAGGGATGAACTAACCCTGGGTTTTGTTGATGATGACTTCATGTAGATGTTGAAGATGTGGATGCTCAATGTTGATGTAGATCATTTGGAGTAGTCCATTGGAGTGAGTTGCACTTTCAATGCCTACACGGGCTAGTCCCACAAGGAACAAACAAGGATATCCATAGACATAGAGTGAAGTATACACAAGATGATGTCCATGAGAGCATTAGGTTACCTTGTCCCTTGTCTTACCAACAGAGGGTTTGTGACTCCTTGAACTAGTGCAATATGTGGAAGTTGTTTGCACTTGTTCTCGCCAAAATGATATGAGTGAAGTATGTTGGCAGAGTCACCCTCAAGAACTCTCTAGTTCTTCTTCTTCGGGATCCACATCAAGTTGATGGGAATCCTTGGAGTTGTAGTCGTACTTGATGAAGTAGAACTTGATGTAGTTTTGGGAACCCACTTGACCAAGGCCTTAGGAGCTTCTTCAAATGCATCAATCTCCTCTTGAAGCTTGTCCTTGCCTTTTTGCTTGTGGTCTTGTGGTGGAAGATCATCTTGAGCTTGTGTCCCCTTGAAAGAAGTAGGATCATACTTCTCTTGTTGAGGAACAAACTTCATCTTGGGGTATTGATCTTCTTCCCACTCAACTCCATTGGCATTGAACTTTCGTTCAAAACCAACACCTTGATTCTTCCGGTGCCTTCCTTGCTTGCGTACAATTTCCTCAAATTGCTTACTTCCGGCAAGGCTCTTGTAAACACCTTTCTCTATAATTCCCTTCAATAAGCTATTTTCTTGCTCAAGTGTAACTTGGCTAAGAGACTCATTAGTGGAATCAGGAGAACTACTAGAAGCAAAAATATTGTATTTAACATGATTATTGTTACTACTAGAAGAAGAATCTTTCTTGTTTTTGTTGCTAGATTTTACTTGTGGCATATAAGTAGACAAGAGTAAACGCTTGGCAATGTAAGAAGAACTTTTCTTAGGAAGATCATCATTGATTGCTTTTAAGAACCCATGCTCTTGCTCATGGTTGAGCTTTTGAAAGCATAGCTTCTCATGAGTCTTTAAAAGCTCTCGATGATCTTCTAAGGTAGTTTCATGAGCTAACATAAGAGTGTTTAGTTCTTTAGTTAGATGCTCAATATCCTTCTTATAATCGTCATTCGTTTTATCTTTATTAGAATGATTAATAGCAAGTTCATCATAGTTTTCATCACTAGAGTTGTCAACAAGTAAATCATCATCACCTAGCAAATCATCTTCATCACTATTGAAATCAACATACCCAGGGTGTGATACCTTTGGGCCTTTAGCCATGAAGCATCTTTCAATTCCTTAATTTGGTGAGTCAAATATTTCATAGGAGTTGGTTCACACAAGTGCTAGACTGGCAACACCTTCATCTTGAGTATATTCGGACTCGGAGTGATAACTTCTCCTGGAGTGATGGTCGGAGTCAGAGCTGGATACCCATTCACCAACATGAGCTTGATGTCTTCATTTTGTGTAGCTCCTTGATGACTTGTCCTTCCTTTCCGAATCCTTGCTTATGCGAGAGGTTCTTCGTTCATAACGATCATCTCTACTCCTTCTCTCCCTTGGAGGTGATTCTTCTCTTTTACATCTCCTTTTAGGTGAGTCCTCTCTTCTTTTGTAGGGAGCCGTACACTCATTGGAGTAGTTTCCGGGTCTTCCACAATAGTAGCAATTACGCTCACGACTTGTTGGGGATATAACTATTTGTGTAAGCCGCCCAGGAGGGGCCGGGTTACGCAAAGGCGATTTATCATATGAAGCCCAAGATGAAGCATGAAGATGGCGGCTCAATAAAGGGTCTAAAGCCCACAAGCGACTTAAGGCCCGTAGTGATAAACCGCCGTAATGGCATGACTTGTATCATAAGGCAGGATTAACTAGTCACCGAGCCGGATACTGTTTATGAGCCGGCCGGGACTCTGTAGGCCACAGGGCGTCAACCCGTGTATATAAGGGGACGACCCGCTGGCAGCTTAGGGCAAGTAATAACCAATCGAGAGCTAGGCATAGCGTATCTCGCTCCCTGGTCATCGAAAACCCTAGCAATACCAACCCAACTAGACGTAGGCTTTTACCTTCATTGTAAGGGGCCGAACTAGTATAAAAACTCTCTCGTGTCCCTTGTCCCATTAACCCCTTTAAGCTTCCTAGTTGCGATGGCTCCATGACTAAGTCCTTTCACGAGGACATCTGCCATGACAATTCCACGACAGTTGGCTCCCACCGTGGGGTCAGCGCATGGTGGATTTGAGTTCTTGAAGGGCAACTTCGAAGGGCTCAAGGGATAAGCTGTGGGCCTGATGACCAAGAGTCGTCGCGGCAAGATCTACATCGATGACGAAGGCTGGGGCCCCGACGCCGGCTCAATTGAGTACAGGTACCAGGTCCCCTTCGGCGGAATCCACGTCTTCATCGGCCGGATTGGTGAGCCGGGCCCTGAGCCGGACAACTGCACCGACATCATCGAGACGGCTCAGCGCGCGAGACCCGCCCGGGGTCAACCCGCCATGAAGCGTGCCTTCGTGGGTTGTATCCACGGAGAGAAATTTTCTGAAAGATCCGTAGATGGTGGTGAGACGGCCGTCCACTCCGATGGCGATTCGCCCACTGGTGAAACGGATTCATTGTATCAACTGTAAGATGGCAGGCTTGGGGGCTGTTCTGATGGCAGCAGTATTCCAGACCCCTTTGAGCCGCCAAGCAGGGTAGGGATCTTCATGGCCGGTACTCAACTCGGCCAAAACTTTACGGCTGCGGCAGCAATAACGTCCGGGTCAGGAGCTGCCGAGGAAGGAGGCCCTGCGCGCCCGCCAGCTCAGTTGCTGATTGATCTCATGGACAAGTTGACGGCCCTGTTAGCCTCCACAGTTATTCCTGCAAGTCAAGATGATCATGATGCAGAGGTGGCACAGGTACGCGAGGAAATAGCCCAGGCCAAGGAGGCCTTAGCGGCTGAAGATACCAGGTTGGCCGCAGAACGGGCGGTTTTGGATGCACGGGCCCAACAGCTCTAGTCAGCTTACGATGAGCCTGAATGCGTCTAACGAGGTGATGAGGAGGAGACACCATAAAACTCAATCCCGTTTGCTTCCGGTTTATGATCCTCGGAACCTTTTCTCCACACCCGGAGCCGGCCCTAGTAACTCGCCAGAGGCAAATCAATTCATAACATCCGGAGCAAGGGGGCCGGTTCAGCCTCGGGTGATGGCACCTCCTCATGTGAATATGGCCCCGCCCCGCTATGTACTAACACCACCGGGTCACTTTTCTAGCCCCATGGAGAACCTGATCGCAGCATCGGCACGTTTGGCGGCTCTCCCAGTGGACGGCGATGATCCAATAGCGGTGGAGACGCGAAAGATCAGAGAACTCGTCCAGACGGCTCTAGCTCAGCAGGAGGCTTATTCCTACAGTCGAGACTGGATTCATTCGACTCCTCGCCCAAGCCGGAGTCCGAGTTACAGCAGGCATATAGAGTCAGAGGCTTTGTCAAGCAACGCCCAGCAGCGTAATCAGCCCGACGATTATAATCCGGTGCAGGATAGGATACGTCAAGAGGACGAGCGGGCGGCTCAACTAGCGGCTCAGTAGGTGGCTCATCAAACCTTCTCGGAATATCCAACGACTTCTGTCGAGGCAAGAGTGGCCACTAGAACCGGTGGCGTTCCTTGTTTAGTGTCATCTTTGCGTAATGTGCGTCTGCCCAAGGACTTCAAGGGACCCCGAAAGGTGCCAAATTATATGACCGACTTACAGCCCGGGGCATGGATCGAAAGCTATGAGATGGCCATGGAGCTGTTGGAGGTCAGTGACGCAGCAATGGCTAAGTACTTCACCATGATGTTGGATGGAATGGCCCGGACTTGGTTAAAGGGCCTGCCGCCTAATTCCATTGGCTCATGGGCGGCGTTAAAAGCCCGGTTCATTCAGAACTTCAAAGATACCTGCAAGCAGTCCATGTCGATTGTGGACTTGACTAATTGTGAACAAGAAGAGGCTGAATCTACCACTCATTTGGTACGCCGGGTCAAGGAGATAATACATTCGTCTGACAAGATGGATGCCGGCTATGTAGTCTTAATGTTGGAGAAAAAAATGCCGCTTTGAGCCGCTGAGACAGAAGCTGGGGAGCCTCAAGCGTGATTGTAATGATATGGGTCAGTTGATGCTGGCTCTAGTTAAATACACCGATTCTAATAGTACCAAAGATCCCGTGTCTGATGAGGAAAAGACAGGGAAGGGAAAGAAGAACGGCAATGGAAAGCGTCAGCAGCATAACCCGGCGAATCAAGGAGGAAATAAGCGTAAGGCCGATGGTAACCCAGAGTTTGTGGCCAACGCCAATGCATAGGGTAACAATCAGAGACGCAAGGGGAGGCCACCCCCTCGATCCGGCGGGGCAGGTCCGTCTCTTGAGCAACTACTCAATGAACCCTGTCCGAGACACGGCACCCGGGAAAGGTCGGCCACTCACTTATGGAAGGATTGCACGATTGTGAAGGCTTTCAAAAATTCCAACACGTTCGATGACAATCATGGGTCGGGTGGCGGCTCAGGTGCCGACTGTTTTCATGGCCCGGGTGGCGGTTCGCATTCCAGTTTTCAGGGAAATCAAGGTGGCTATAATCAGCAGCAGTCTGGTCAGGGAAGTCAGCAGCAGCAGCAGTCAGGTTACCAGAGCAATCCAAAGCAGCTGAATAGTGGACAATATCATGTGTTCACCACTAGCTTATGCAAACGAGACCAGAAGATTCATAAAAGGGCTGTGAACGTTGTTGAGCCGGCGGTTCCTCGTTATTTGAGGTGGTCAGAGTAGCCTATTGTCTGGAGTAGGGAAGATCACCCTCCCCGAGTTGACAATCCGGGTCAGTTAGCCTTGGTGGTAGCACCTCAGGTTGGTGGTTATAAATTCACTAAAGTACTCATGGACGGAGGTAGCAGCATCAATATCCTCTATTATGAGACCTTTCGACATATGGGGTTGACTGACAAAAATTTAAAGACGTCCGACACCGTTTTCCATGGAGTGGTGCCTGGTAAGTCGGCATACCTGGTTGGTAAGATTGAACTGGCAGTAGCCTTTGGAGATGATTATGATTCTAGGGCTGAGAAATTAACTTTTGAGGTGGTCAAAATCAGGAGTCCATATCATGCTCTGTTTGGGCGGCCGGCTTACGCCAAATTCATGGCGCGGCCGTGTTATGTTTATTTGCAGCTTAAAATGCCGGGTCACAAGGGCACCATTACTGTTAATGGGAGTCGAAATATAGCCCTGGATGTGAAGAGGGGGATGCGGCTTATGCCGAGTCTGTTTGTGCAGCAGAGGAGCTGAAGTTTTATCAAGATAACATTGACCCGGCGGATATGACATCTCTGAAAAAGCTAACCACAGAGCATGACCCAGCGATGAAGTTTAAGTCAAGTGATGAAACCAAGCTTGTTGATTTTACTCCAGGCGACTCATCCAAACAATTTAGCATCAGTGCCAATCTGGATCCTAAATAGGAAAGCGCGCTCATCGAGTTCATCCGTGAGAATTGGAACATCTTTGCATGGAAACCTTCTGACATGCTAGGTGTACCGAGAGAACTCGCTGAGCACACGCTTAATATTGATCCAAAGTTTAAGCCGGTCAGGCAATTTCTGCGGCGGTTCAACGAAGAGAGACGGAAAGCTATCGGTGAGGACGTAGCCCGGCTCTTAGCGGCCAGGTTCATTATTGAAGTTTTTCACCCAGAGTGGTTGGCTAACCCGGTGCTTGTACTTAAAAAGAACGGCACCTGGCGGATGTGTGTGGATTACACGGACTTAAATAAGGCTTGTCCGGCTGATCCTTTGGCTCTCCCCCGTATTGATCAAATCATTGATGCTACGGCGGGTTGTGAGTGTTTGAGCTTTTTGGATGCTTACTCTGGTTATCATCAGATCAAGATGGCAGTGAAGGACCAAGAGAAGATAGCCTTCATCACTCCGTTTGGAGCCTTCTGCTATGTGTCTATGCCGTTTGGGCTCAAGAGTGCCCAGGCGACTTATCAGTGGTGTGTACAGAACTGTCTCCACAATCAGATTGGGTGCAATGTTCATGCTTACGTGGATGATATAGTGGTCAAATGCAGAGAGACGGAAACCTTGATAGATGATCTGAAGGAAACCTTTGATAATCTCCGGGTCTATAAGATGATGCTTAACCCAGCCAAATGTGTGTTTGGTGTGCCAGCAGGCAAGCTTTTGGGTTTTCTAGTCTCTAACAGGGGTATTGAAACTAATGCAGAGAAGATCAAGGCAATTACCTCTTTGGTTAAGCCGGCGTGCATCAATGATGTTCAGCGACTGGCGGGTCGAATAGCTGCTTTAAGCCGGTTCATAAGCCGGTTAGGTGAGAAGGCCATACCGCTGTATCAGATGATGAAGAAAATGTACACTTTTATGCAGGTGATGCGCTAATGCTGCCTTTGAAGATTTAAAGAGGCTTATCTCGAGCCGCGGTCCTTGCGGCTCTCATTGATAGAGAGCCGTTGTTATATCGTGGCCGCTAACTCATGTCTGTCGGTGTTGCAATTGTGGTGGAGCGCAAGGAGGTCGGCAAGGAGCATCCGGTTCAATGGCGGTTTACTACATCAGTGAGGTGCTTATTGAGTCTAAGCAAAGATATCCACATTGGCAGAAGCTTGTTTACGGGGTGTTTATGGCAAGCCGGAAACTTAAGCAGTACTTCCAGGGTCACCCCATCACCGTGGTAAGTTCTGCTCCTTTGGGGGACATCATCCAGAATAGAGAGGCCACGAGACGAGTCACCAAGTGGGCCATTGAGCTTGGGCCTCATGGTTTGAAGTATGTGCCACGTACTGCTATTAAGTCTCAAGCCCTGGTGGACTTCATCAATGATTGGACAGAGCTGCAGACACGTGAGGAGAAGCCGGATAACCATATTGGACCATTCATTTTGATGGATCTAGGCAGTTGGAAGGCTCGGGGGCTGGAGTCGTTTTAGCTTCCCCTCGAGGTGACAAATTTTGTTATGTGCTCTGGCTCATGTTTCCTTGTACTAACAATGCAGCTGAATATGAGGCCTTGCTCCATGGTCTTCGGATGGCCAAGGAGATGAATTTAAGCCGGGTAAGGTGCCTGGGCGACTCAGATCTGGTTTCTCAACAGGTGTCAGGCAAGTGGGACTCTAAGGATCCCCTCATGGCAGCTTATCGCCGAGAAGTTGATGCTGTAGCCGGGTACTTCAAGGGTTATCAAGTGGAGCACATTGATCGAAGGAAGAATGAGGCGGCTGATGCTTTAAGCCGGCTGGGATGTCAGCATAAGTCGGTACCGCCTAACACCTTTTTGGATGTCTTGCATAATCCTTCTGTCAAGTTACCCACAGAGGAAGACTTAGCTGTTCCAAACCCAGAAGCGCAGTTGGTGGCGGCTCATCACATCATCTCGGATTGGACAGTGCCATACTTGGCTTACATGACCCGAGGAGGGTTGCCTGAGAATGAGACCTTGGCGAGACAAATCATCCGGCGGTCTAAATCCATGACAATTGTGTGTCACCTACGGAAGGTCAGGAGATACTTCGTGAGATCCATGAAGGTGATTGTGGTCATCATGCCAGCTCAAAATCTCTTGTGGCCAAGGCTTTCCGCCATGGTTCTTATTGGCTGGCGGCTCATGCTGATGCGGAAGATCTGGTCAGTAAATGTGACGGTTGTCAAAAATTCTCACGATGAGCTCATGTGCCGGCTCAAGAATTGAGGATGATTCCAATTACTTGGTTGTTTGCAGTCTGGGGGCTTGATATGGTTGGCCTTTCAAAAGGTCCAAGGATAAAAAGACACACCTCCTGGTGGCGGTGGATAAATTTACAAAGTGGGTTGAGGCAGAGCCGATCAGTAAGTGTGATGCAGCCACAGCGGTTCAATTCATGAAAAAGGTGATCTTTCGCTTTGGTTTTCCACACGCATCATAATGACAATGGCACTAACCTCTCCAAAGGAGCTATGGAAGAGTTCTCATTAACGAGAACATATCCTGCTTGATGTTTCAGCGGTAGCTCATCCTCAATCCAATGTACAAGATGAAAAAGCCAATCAGGAGATCTTGAAAGGTATCAAACCCCGGCTCATGGTCCCCTTACAGCAGATGCCGGGTTCTTGGGTGGAGGAGTTACCCTGTGTGATTTGGAGCATCAACACTACACCTAACAGGTCTACGGGTTATACACCTTTCTTCATGGTTTACGGAGCAGAGGCGGTCCTGCCAAGTGACATCTGTCATGACTCGCCCCGAGTGGCGGCTTACATTGAGGCTGATAATGAATAAGCTCGTTAGGATGCGCTTGATTTGTTGGATGAGAAGCGAGATTTGGCGATAGCCCGCTCGGCGATTTACCAATAGGACCTGCGCCGTTATCACAGCCGCCGGGTTAGATCCAGAACCTTTCAGGAAGGTGATTTAGTGCTCCGGCTCATCCAGGATCAATCCGATATGCACAAGCTATCCCCCCTTGGGAAGGACCCTTTGTGGTCAGTAAGAACCTAAACAACGGGTCATATTACCTCACCGATGTTCGAGAGCATACAGACTCACGTAAGTCGGAAGAGGAGACCCGCCGGCCGAGGAATATTGCTCATCTTCGGCTTTACTATACTTGAGCCACCGGCTCTCAGGATGTACATATTTTGACGATGTATATATTATGAAAAGCAATAAAGTAGGACCTCTGTCCTTTTCATCCTCAAAAGTTTGCATGTCTTCATTATTATGTTGTTGAAACAACCAACAGGGAGCATATCATATTTGAATCCGGCTTTCCCTTTGGTACGTCTTATGATCATACTTGAATCTAGCCATGATCACTTCCTGTTCAAACATAGGTCATATTCGAACCAAAGAGAACACAGCTGTCGATACCCTCTTGATCGGCATACTGCCAAGCTCACTAGGGGGCTTCTTGATCGTATCCGAATCATAGCTCAACCCCTTTGAGTCTGACGTGGATCGTATTCGAATCAGCCTCATTAAACAACTTTCAAGGTCACTTGGGGGCTTCCAGTTCAAACATAGGTCGTATTTGAACCAAAGAGAACATAGCTGTCGATACCCTCTTGATCGGCATCGCCAAAGCCACTGGGGGCTATATGATCGTATTCGAATCTTAGCGTAACCCCTTTGGAACGGTTTACTGATCGTATTCGAATCATAAGCCTTTGAAATTTTATCTATTTCTCCTAACACTTTGCAATCATAATTGTTTGACTGTTTTGAGATCCTGTTTATGGGGTGGATTTTTATTCCACCGGCTTAACCTTGATCAAATACAGTTGTTAGCACATAACAAACATTATATGTGCCGGGTCTTTCAGGATTGAGCTTTCACCCTCATTTGTTCAGGTCATGTAAACCGGCAGTGTAATCAAAGGATCCCAGGTATGCTGTTACGATTATGTCTTAAGGGTATAATTGAGAACCGGCTTTTGTGATTTTTTTGATTCGTACTCCGGGTTATCTGTAAGATATATGACCCTTTGTGCGGTAACCCGCCAAGGGACTTGTGTTTGTTTTATATGCAGGACAATGAAGGCAACTATTTAAGAATAAGGAAAGCAGAAGATCAGTATAAAACGAAAGAATATAATGATGGCGGCTTAAACAAGTGTTGAGTGCCTCAAACGTGCGCGATGGCACGACAAAATCAAGTGTTTTTTCTACCCTATTACAAGACTCCCTGAGTCTGGATAATGAAGCATTGTTTTCCACAAGGCATAAAAATAAGACACCCAATGGATCACTCGCTTTGTTGGCCTGAAGCTTCCGGGTCATCCCTTTCCGCTCCTCCGTCGGCTGCCTTGACCTGGAAGGTTGATGATGACCAGTCAATGCCACTCAAAGCTTCAAATTCAGCCTCATCATCAATTAACCCGGCCGGATCGACTTCGGGGGCGAAGGTATGCTTACGAATTGGAGGGATCAAGCTGACTGCGTCGTAATGTGGCGTTGGGATTCTCTGATTCTGGCTGTCATAACCCGGCTGGTACTTGGTAAGGTCCGTATCATTCCCAATCAGAGTGGCCATAGGATGTATTTCCGTCACACAGGAGGTGAAGTCCTTCTGGTCAAATATGGTGCCATCCTATTTCAAGCTTGGATACCCAAGGGCGATGTCAGCCGGGTCTAGTTCTAGTAGCCATGCCTTGGCCCGGCTTAATGCAACTATGGCTCCGGCTCTTGCAGACGCCCGCCTTAACTCTTGGACCCGTTAAGGTAGCACAACAAGCCGCCTTAGTACGTCAGACAGAAGGTTAGGAACCTCATTTGACAAATCCACAACAGCTAAAGCACGTTGTGACCCGGTATAGAGTTGTTCCACCTGAGTATAAACCGCCTTCAGCTTTATCACCATACTCTGGTTCAGATTGGAGCTCCAAGGGCCTGCATTAAACCACATCAAGTAAGTCGGTGATAATTGAGGTGCTTGTCGACAAAGTTTTTAAAATGTCTAACACTTGCAGAGTAACCTACCAAAGATTGCTGAGACCATCTGAGATACATGGCATTTTAAGCCGGATAGCTCGGCAGTTGTTTCTGCAAGAGATGCCTCCACTTTCTCTGCTCGGTTGATCAAGGAGACCTTTTCATCTGCCCATGCTTTCTTGTCTGCTTCAAAGATTTTCCTCAATTTATCTTGTTCAAATACACTGAACTCAAATTTGGAGTTGGCCTTTTGGGTTTCAGTCTCCTAAGCTTCCAGGCGATTCTTCAAGTCAGCAATCTCCGACTCAAATTGACTCATGGCGGCCTGTATCAACGCCGGGTTACAGTCAGAATTGTCATAATGCAAAATTAAGTTCCAAGCACTTTGCAAGCAAAGATACTTGACACTTGGGAGCTAATGTATGCTGAAGAACTCTATTTACTGCAGCGGTTCATGGAAATTAAGTCCCAAGCACTTTGCAAGCAAAGATACTTGGCACTTGGGGGCTAATGCATATTGCGGTTCAAAGTATTATATTACGCCGGCTCAAACATCTTATTTTAAGCCGGCCTTCGGGTGCTACAGGATAAGCAGGGTGTCTGGCAAACATTACTAAGCTGATATTAAAGTCTACAACATATTTCTTCATAAGCAATAGACTTGGGGGCTGGTATAGTAAGGATAAATAAAGAATAGCAACAAGAGTCGTACCTCGGATTTTTGGTGAATCTGTTTTACCATGTCAATTTCCAGGTCACGGCTGGTGTGCACTTGACTAATGTAACCGGAGACAATTTCTCCAATACTCAGATAAGTATAGTAAGTGATGTCCAGTTTGGCCTTACGGCGTTCCAGAAATTCCTCCTTGGCAGAGCATTTGGCTAGCACAGTGGGTCTTCCCGGTTCAACAAAAGCAGTCTTATCAATCTCAACTTCCGGGTCATCCGTCTTGGCCGGGCTAGGAATCTCCGGGTTTTCAGAGCCGTCAAGAGCTTGTTCGGCAGGCGGATCAGAAGTAGGCGCTGCAATGTCGTGGGATGGCTCAGGCGGCGGCTCATGTGCAGAGATATCAGGAGCAACCGTTCCGAGCCCCGGTTCAGTCACGACCGGTTCTTCGGCCGGCTTATTTTTCTTCTTCTCCCTCTTGCTGGGCTTCACTTGTACGATGTGTGCAAATCAGAAGGGTTAGTACAAAAGCATGAGTAAGATAAGCATAAGATAAACAGGTTATCATTACCCTGGAGCGGTTTTGAAAGCCGGCATGTTGGATTGCATAGATTCGCCAGAGGAAGGTGAAGTTTCCTGATAGTTTGAGTCAGATGAATTGAGAGGTTGACGAATGAAACCTGCCAAAGGTAAAAAGGGTGTAAATCAGAAATGACCTCAGTCCGGTGCTTCCTTGTTACATCAGGTAAGCCGGAGGAGAGTTCTGCATCTTTGCTGGTCCGGGTCTGCCTCCGGCTCTCATGAGTCTATTGCTTCAAAAGAAATTGAGGATCTTGGTAAGCTAAAGGATGTGAAAATCTTACTTTCCGGGTCACTCTTGGACTTTACGCCTCGGCAAAGGCTCGGAGTTGGAGGAAATTATAGTTACCTCTTCCTCAACTGCTTGGCTGTTTCCCGTGTCCTCCTGAAGAGAATTAATGTCAATAAGATAATGGTAAAGGAGTCAGGGGGGGTTAAGGATTACCTCTTCTTCATCATCAGTAGTGTCATACAGTTTAAGTAAATCTGAAGCACTTGGCTTCTTCTTCTTCTGGGTTCCTGCCTTGGCGGCTTTCTTCCCGGCTCTTTTGGTCGCCCTGGCCCGTTTGGCAGCTTCATGGTCATACTAGACTTTCCAGAATTTGTCATCGGCCTGAATAATGAGAAGGGGTTATAAGTAAAAGCAAGGTGTTACACACTAAAAGTACAAATTTTTCGGGTTGATGACTCACTGGAGGAGCCGGATTATTCTTATAGAACGGAAGTAAGCCGAAAGTGTTATTAACCACTGAGCCCTCTTTCAAAAGAGAATGGGTCGTGGCTTCAACCATGTCATCAGGTAAATCGTCGGGACAATGATGCAGCGGGTCATCCTTTTCGCCTGTGTAAGTGCACATCAGGCCAGGGCGGCGGCTTAATGGAATCACCCGCCAGGAGACCCAAACTCGAACCAAATCAATGCCATCTAAGCCATTCCCCAAAAGAGCCTTGATTTTCTTTATGGTGGGAGCAAGCTATAGACGTTCAATGGCAGATAACTTATCCGGCAGTGGATGTTTGGATTCAAGGCGCAAAGCGCGAAAGCTGGGCAGCGGGTTCTCATCAGCTGGGGAAGCATCCTGGCAATAGAACCACGTCTGGTTCCAGTCCTTAGGGTGGCTCGGCAGCTCATCATATGGGAAAAGGCAGTCCCTCCGTCGCTGAATTGAGATACCACCAAGTTCCAGGCTGGGCCCATTGGCACGTTCATTTTGACGGTTTAAGTAAAACAACTCTCTGAAAAGTAATAGATTGGGTTCTTCTCCAAGATACACCTCGCAAAAGACATGGAAGTTGCAAATGTTTGATATGGAGTTGGGCCCGATATCTTGAGGTCCGAGGTCAAAAAAGTGCAAGACATCCCTGAAGAACTTTGAGCCAGTTGGAGAAAAGCCCCGACTCATATGATCAGTAAAGACTACCACTTCCCCTTCTTTGGGTTGAGCTTTTTCCTCTGAAGGATTAGGAGCACGATAAGACATGACTTCTTTTTTGGGCAGGTAGCCAGTCTACACAAAATCATTCAAAGTGCTTTCAGTAACAATAGATTTGACCCATTTGCAGGTCATGGGTGCTTTGGGAGCCGTGGGTGCCATTATGCAGACGGAAGCCTATGACAAAATAAAAATTTCAGGCTCAATTTAACCCGGTGGAGAACATTTTAAGGTCTATTCAAAATGGCGGCTTGCCAAGGGGCCTAATGACATATGGCTAATTGTATCTGGTTATTTAAGCCGCCATGGGAATCAGAAGCAGTTAAGTTATTTTAAACCACCAGGAGCAGGCAAGGCTGTCAATCAGTGCTGTCTTTTTAAACCGGCTCTACGGATTGCCATGGTTAATCGGATCTAACAGATGCAGTTTTTTGACTAAGTACGGAATAACAAGTTTCGCAGGTGGAAGCTATTATTTTGGATGAAACGGTCGTTCAGAAAAGGAAATATTCTAGACCTAAATCTAGTACAGATAAGTTCATAAGCTCGAATGAGGCCTCTGTACAAAGGAAAGGGATCTATCTGCATTTGAAATAAGTGTGAAACAGCTACCGCATCAGTTTTGTATTATCTTAAGATCGGAAAAGGGCGGTGGTGGTGAAATCTGTGAAGGGTTCATGACAAATGGTGAAGAACACCAAAGAACACGCAAATCTTAATTTGGATCTAAGGTACAGGGAGGAAGAATCTTACAGATGCAGATTTGCTGCGGGGGTTCGTCGCGGTTTCCTAGACGATTCAGGTCGATGCAGCGGCAGGTCGACGAAGATACGGCGCTCTGCTGCGGCAACGGCGGCGGTGGAGCTCGAGCAGCCGAGGAGTAGCGAGAGGAAGAAGACGACATAAGGGGGAGAATGGAAAGGATCTAGGGGTCGTGCCTATTTATAAGGGAGGACCAACTAAGAAAGCGCGAGAAACGAGGAAGCCAGGCATTATTATCCAACGACTCCGACGCCTCGATTTTCGGAATGGTCAGTAAAGATAAAGATCCGTTAAAGATATGGCTGAATAAAATATGAATTTAATGGAAGATGACGTCAAGGTGGATTATCACGGATCTAGAAAATGACGTCACGGCGGGTTATAACCTTTGCGCAGACAGAAGATAGAAGGCTTTTCTTTAAAGGTATTTCAAGATTGCCATGAACCGGTTCAAATCAATCTGGGGCTTAATGTTGGGGATATAACTATTTGTGTAAGCCGCCCAGGAGGGGCCGGGTTACGCAAAGGTGATTCATCATATGAAGCCCAAGATCAAGCATGAATATGGCGGCTCAATAAAGGGTCTAAAGCCCATAGGCGACTTAAGGCTCGTAGTGATAAACCGCCATAATGGCATGACTTGTATCATAAGGCAGGATTAACTAGTCACCAAGTCGGACAATGTTTATGAGCCGGCCGGGACTCTGTAGGCCGCAGGGCGTCAACCCGTGTATATAAGGGGAAGACCCGCTGGCGGCTTAGGGCAAGTAACAACCAATCGAGAGCCAGGCATAGCATATCTCGCTCCCTGGTCATCGAAAGCCCTAGCAATACCAACCCAACTAGACGTAGGCTTTTACCTTCATTGTAAGGGGCCGAACTAGTATAAAAACTCTCTCGTGTCCCTTGTCCCGTTAACCCCTTTAAGCTTCCTAGTTGCGATGGCTCCACGACTAAGTCCTTTCACGAGGACATCTGCCGTGACAATTCCACGACACGACTAGAAGATCTTTTGTCATTGTAGGACCTTGACTTGGAACTTCTTTGTTTGCTTCTATTTTTGTAGAACTTGTTGAAGTTTTTCACCATTAGGCTCAATTCCTCATTGAAGGCCTGCTTCTCACTTGATGATGTAGGAGCATCACATGAGGCTTTGTAAGCGCCACTAGACTTGAGCTCTTCTTTATCCTTGAGTGACATCTCATGAGAAACAATTCTTACAATGACTTCCATTGGCTTGAGATCTTTGTAATTGGGCATCATTTGGATCAATGTGCACACTGTCGTAGAATTGTCACGGCAGATGTCCTCTTGCACGGACTTAGTCGTGGAGCCATCGCAACTAGGAAGCTTAAAGGGGATAATCGGGACAAAGGACACGAGACATTTTATACTAGTTCGGCCCCTTACGGTGAAGGTAAAGCCTACGTCTAGTTGGGTTGGTATTGCTTGAGGTTTCGATGACCAGGGAGTGAGGTATGCTATGCCCGGTTCTCGATTGGTTGTTTCTTGCCCTAAGCCGCCAGCAGGTCGTCCCCTTATATACACGGGTTGACGCCTGTGGCTCAGAGTCTGGCCGCTTATAAACAATGTCCGCGGTGACTAGTTAAATCTACCTTATGATACAAGTCATGCCATTATGGCGGTTTACTACAACGAGCCTTAAGTCGCCCGTGGGCCTTAAGCCCTTTATTGAACCGCCATCTTCATGCTTGGTCTTGGGCTTCTTTCTGGTGAATCCTCTTTGCGTAACCCGGCCCCTCCTGGGCGGCTTACACAAATAGTTCTATCCCCAACATTAGGCCCCAGATTGATTTGAACCTGTTCATGTCAATATTAAAATACCTTGAAACTTAACTCTTCAATCTTCTGATTGTGCAAAAGACTTTCTTTAACCCGCCGTCATGTCATTTTCTGGATCCGTGTTAACTCGCCATGACGTCATCTTTTTTTTATTCCACCGTATCGTTCAACGGATCTCTGTCTTTATTGACTGTTACGAAAATTGAGGCGTCGGGGCCGCTGGATAATAATTCCTATCTCCTCGTTTCCCGCGCCGTCTCAGTTATCCACTCCTTATAAATAGGCGCGACCTAGGTCTCCCATTTTCCTCCTTCCCATCATCTTCTTCCTCTTGCCTCCTCTCGAGCTCCGCCGTCGCCGCCGTCGAGCTTCTTGTCTTCATCGTCCCAGGCCGCTGCATCAACCTGAATCAGATCAGAAAATGCCAGCGAACTTCCGCAGCCCCTCCAGATCCGTAAGTTCCCTTCCCTTCCTTTCTTAGATCCGCATTATAATTTCCTCGAGTTCGTCGGAGTTCATCTCCATTGGAGCCAAACCTTTGCTAGTTTTCCTTCTAGATGCCTCTTCCGATCTGAGAAGGATATAAAACAGCCACGGTAGTTGTTTTCGCACTTGTCTTGGATACAAAACAGATCCCTTTCTCTGTATGAAAGCCTAATTCGAGCTTATGAATACATCTGCGTCAGTTTTTAGGTCTAGAACAGTTTTTTATCAGAGCAGTCCTTTGATTTCTACCTCAAGACATTGGACCCAATTCCGTGTCAAATCTTTGCAATTGTCAAGTCTTCTGCGAGGTTTACCTGGGAGAGGAGCCAAGTCTACTTTTGTTGAGAGAACTTTTTTACTTGAACCGGCAGAATGAACGTGCCAATGGGCCAAGTCTTGAACTTGGCGGTATCTCAATCCAACGATGGAGAGACTGCCTGTTTCCTTATGCTGAGTTGCCGAGTCACCCAAAAAATTGGAATCAGACATGGTTCTACTGTCAGGACACTTCTCCGGCTGATGAGAAGCCTCTGCCCGGCTTTCACGCCCTGCGCCTTGAGTCCAACCATCCACTGGCGGATAAACTAACCACTGTTGAACGTCTGCCCCTTAATCCCACCATCAAGAAGATCAAAGCCCTTTTGGGGAATGGTTTAATTGGCATCGATCTGGTCCAAGTCTGGGTTACTTGGCGGATACTCCCATTAAGCCGCCGCTCCGGCTTAATGTGTACTTATACGAGCGAAAAGAACGACCCAATGCCTCATAGTCCTGACGACCTACCAGACGATGTGGCGGATGCTACAACCCAGTCATTGCTGAAGGAGGGCAATCACATTAGCAATGCCTTCGGTTTACTCCCCTTTTGCAAAAAGAACCTGGCCCCTGCAGTAAGTTATCAATCTTAATAAATATTCCTTAACCTGTTTACCCTCTTTGTACTTATAATTCCTTATCTTTTTCCACAGGCTGGTGATTATTTCTGGAAGGTCAAATATGACCACGAGGCTGCCCAACAAGCCAGGGCAGCCAAGAAAACCGAAAGGAAAGCCGCCAAGACGGGAACTTCAAAGAAGAAGAAACCCAGCGCCTCCGATTTTCTCAAGTTGGATGACTCTTCTTCAGATGAGGAAGAGGTAATCCCTTACTCTCTTAACTCCCTTGTTACTATTTTATTGATATTTTCGGCTTTCAGGAGGATACTGGGAACAGCCAAGCTCCTGGTGAAGAGGTAACTATAATCTCCTCTGACTCAGAGCCTTTGCCAAAGCACAAAACCCGACGGGTGACCCGGAAAGTAAGATTTTCACATCCTCTAGCTTATCAAGATCCTCAATTTCTTTTGAAGCAACAACAGCTTGAAAGCCGGAGGCAAACCCGGACCAGTAAGGACGAAGAGCTCTCTTCCAGCTTACCCGACGTGAGCAGGTAGCGTCGACTGAGGTCATCTCCGCCTTATGTTCTGTTTATCCTTTGGTGGGTTTAATTCATCAACCTCTCAATTCATCTGACTCCAATTATCAGGATACCTCTCCTTCCTCCGGCGAGTCTATGCAATCCAACATGCCGGCCTTCAAGACTGCCCCTGGGTAATATACCTTTGTTATCCTCATGCTTTGCCTTACTCATATTTTGTATTCATCCCTCTGTTTTGTCCATAGTGTGCAGGTGAAGCCCAGTAAGAGGGCAAAAAAGAATAAGCCGACCGAAGACCCGGTAGTAACTGAGCCGGAACTCAGAACAGCTACCCATGATGCTTCTACTCATCAGCCGCCTCCCGAACCGGCCCATGAAATTCCAACGCCATCTTCTGACTCGCCCGCCGAAGACATTTTTAACAGCTCCGATAATCCAGAAATTCCTAGCCCGGTCAAGACGACTGACCCGGAAATTGAAATCTTGAAAAGTCAAGATGTTCAATCAAGGGCTGACCATCGTCCTTGCGGATGTCTCGCCAAGGAAGAACTTGTCAAACACCGGAAGACCAAACAGGAGATCGCTGATTATACTCACTTAAGCATTGGTGATATAGTCTCAGGCTATCTGAATCAAGTGCATAACAGCCGCGACCTGGAAATTGACATGGTGAAACAAATACATCATAAATCCGAGGTATAACTTATACTATTTCTCCTGAATCTTACTTACTGTACCAGCCCCCAAGTCTGCTGCTTATAAATAAATATTATGTAGACTTAGATACCTGTTTACTGTTAGTTCATCCGGTTTAAAAGAGAAGATATTTAACCCGGGCATAATATGACAACTTAAAACGTGCGATACACATTAGCCCCCAAGTGTCAAGTATCTTTACTTGTAAAGTGCTTGAGACTTTAATATGCATAATCTAGCATTATAAAGTAAAATTTTCTTCAGCATACATTAGCCCCCAAGTGTCAAGTGTCTTTGCTTGCAAAGCGCTTGGGACTTCAATGACATCTTACCATAACCTTAATTATAACCCGGCGTCAATGCAGGCCTCCACCAATCAATTTGAATTGGAGATTGCTGACCTGAAGACCCGGCTGGCAGCCCAAGAACTTGAGATTCAAAAAGCCAACTCGAAATTCGCATTCAACATCTCGGAGCAAGAGAAGTTGAAGAAGAATTTTGACGCGGAGAAGAAGACCTGGGCAGATGAAAAAGCCTCACTTGTGACCCGGGCCGAGACAGCAGAAGTAGCTCTTGCCGAAGCAACTGCCGAGCTGTCTGGCTTAAAGCGCCAGATATCTTAAATGGTCTCAGCAATCTTCGGTAAGTTACTATGTATAATCGTGAACATCACCATGGTTTCTTTGATGAATATTTCCAATATTATCTCCGGCTTACCTTATATGTATAAACGCAGGTCCCAGGAGCACAACTCGAAGGCGAGAATATGTCGATCAAGCTTAAGGCGGTGTATACCGGTGGAACAGCTATACACCGGGTCACAACGCGTTACTCGCCGTCGTGGCTTTATCAAATGATACTCCTTATCTCCTGCAGGATGTGCTCAAATGGCTTGCCGTGTTACCTCAATGGATTCAGGAGCTAAGGCGGGCATCTGGTAGAGCCGGGGCCATAGCCGCCTTAAGCCGGGCCAAAACGTTGGTTCCAGAGCTAGACCTGGTAGATGTTGCTCTTGGATATCCCACTTTGAAGGAGGACGGCTCTGTATTCAATGAATCAGACTTCACCACTTGTGTGAGAGTCGTACGTCCTGTGGCCACCATCATTGGCAATGATATTGAACTTACTAAGTATCAGCCGGGTTATAACAACGAGAACCGAAGGATTCCAACTCCGCATTATGATGACGTCAGCCTGATCCCTCCAACTCGTAAGCATACCTTTGCTCCTGAAGTTGACCCGGGCAGTTTAATAGATGATGAAGCTGAATTTGAAGCCTTAAGCGGCATTTACTGGACCTCGTCAACCTTCCAGGACAAAACAGCAGACGAAGAGGCGGAGAAGGATAACCCGGAGTCTTCAAGCCCACCAAAAGAGTGACCCGGCTGGTACCAGGTCTTTGAAAAAGAAATGATGCTTCATTATTCAGACTCGGGGAGTCTTGTAATAGGGTAGAAAAACTTCTTAACTCTGTCATGCGTTCGCGCATGTTTGTGGTGCTTAACATTGTCACAAGCCGCTATCATTGTACACTGCCGGCTTATGTGAATTGCTCCTTGACGTCAAAAAACCTTTTTGCTTTACCCTGTGTATAAAACAAAAACAAAATTCCTTTGGCATCCTACCACATCCGGGGTCATATATAGTAATGATAACCCGGAGTATAATCAAAACATCACAAAAAACAGCCGGTTTATGATAATGACCATAATAATATACCTGCTATCTTATTGAAACTTACCTTACCGGCTTATGTGATCCCAAAAAGCAGACAGTTAAACTTAACTTCTGAAAATTGGCACATATAATGTTTACCTGGCCCTTAATATTATTTCCCCTTATAGAATAAAATAAACTTAATTTTCAAAGGCCTCTGATTCGAATACGATCAGTAGAACCGTTCCAAAGGGGTTAAGCTAAGATTCGGATACAATCATATAGCCCCCAATGGCTTTGGCGATGCCGATCAAGTGGGTATCGACAGCTATGTTCTCTTTGGTTGAATCGACCTATGTTTGAACAGAAGCCCCAAGTGACCATTAGAGTTGTTTAATGACGTTGATTCGAATATGATCCACGTCAGACCCAAAGGGGTTAAGCTATGATTCAAATATGATCAAGAAGCCCCCAAGTGGGTTTGGCAGTATGCCGATCAATTGGGTATCGACAGCTATGTTTTCTTTGGTTTGAATATGACCTATGTTTGAACAGGAAGCCCCCACTTGACCAAGGAAAGCCGTATTCAGATATGATCTGCTCCCTGTTGGTCGTTTCCACCACCTGGTAAAGAAGATACATAAACCTTGAAGGGTGGAAAGGAAAGAGGTCCCGCTTTATTGCTTTATATAATATATACATTGCTTAAAAAGGAAAAATAAATATACTCTGAGAGCCGGCAGCTTAAGTATATGTTCCACGGCCGTCGGGTCTCTTTCTCCGACTTACGTGAGTCTTTGTGCTCTCGAACATCGACGAGGTAATATGACCCGTTGTTGAGATTCTTGCTGATCACAAAGGGTCCTTCCCAAGGAGGGGACAGCTTGTGCATATCAGATTGATCCTGAATGAGCCGGAGCACTAAATCGCCTTCCTGAAAAGTTCTACTTCTAACCCGGCGGCTGTGATAATGGCACAGGTCTTGCTGATAGATCGCCGAGCGGGCTATCGCCAAGTCTCGCTCCTCATCTAACAAGTCAAGTGCATCCTGACGAGATTTTTCATTATCAGCCTCAACATAAGCCGCCACCCGGGGTGAATCATGCCAGATATCACTTGGCAGAACCGCCTCTGCTCCGTACACCATGAAAAAAGGTGTATAACCCGTAGACCTGTTAGGCGTTGTGTTGATGCTCCATAGCACAGAGGGTAACTCCTGCACCCAACAACCCGGAGTTCATTGTAAGGGAACTAAGAGCCGGGGTTTGATACCTTTCAAGATCTCTTGATTAGCTCTTTCTGCTTGACCATTAGACTGGGGGTGAGCAACAGCCGAAACATCAAGCTGGATGTGCTCTCATTGACAGAACTCTTCCATGGCACCCTTGGAGAGATTGGTACCATTATCAGTTATAATGTTGTGTGGAAAGCCAAAACGAAAGATCACCTTTTTCATGAACTGAACCGCCGTGGCTGCATCACACTTACTGACCGGTTCTGCTTCAACCCACTTGGTGAATTTATCCACTGCCACCAACAGGTGTGTCTTCTTATCCTTAGACCTTTTGAAAGGTCCAACCATGTCAAGCCCCCAGACTGCGAACGACCAAGTAATTGGAATCGTCCTCAATTCTTGAGCCGGCACATGAGCTCATCGTGAGAATTTTTGACATCCGTCACATTTGCTGACCAGATCCTCCGCATCGCGATGAGCCGTCGACCAATAGAAACCATGACGAAAAGCCTTGGCCACCAGAGATTTTGAACCGGCATGATGACCGCAATCGCCTTCATGAATCTCACGAAGTATCTCCAGACCCTCCGCAGGCGATACACAATGTTGAAACGCCCCAGTGACGCTGCGGTGATGCAACTCGCCATGAAAAATTTTCATGGATTTGGACCGCCTGATGATTTGTCTTGCCAAGGTCTCGTCCTCAGGCAACTCTCCCCGGGTCATATAAGCCAAATATGGGACTGTCCAATCTGGGATGGCATGGAGAACCGCCACCAGCTGCGCCTCCGGGTCTGGCACTGCGAGTTCTTCCTCTGTTGGCACTCTGACAGAAGGGTTATGCAAAACGTCAAGAAAGGTGTTAGGCGGCACCGGCTTACGCTGAGACCCCAGCCGGCTTAAAGCATCAGCCGCCTCATTCTTCCTTCGATCAATGTGCTCTACTTGATAACCTTTGAAGTGCCCAGCCACCGCATCAACTTCACGACGATAAGCCGCCATAAGGGGATCTTTGGAGTCCCACGTGCCTGGCACCTGTTGAGTGACGAGGTCTGAATCGCCCAAGCATCTTACCAGGCTCAAATTCATCTCTTTGGCCATCCGGAGGCCATGGAGTAAAGCCTCGTATTCAGCTGCATTGTTAGTACAGGGAAACATAAGCAGGAGCACATAACAAAATTTGTCACCTCGGGGGGAAGTTAAAACGACTCCAGCCCCCGAGCCTTCCAACTGCCTGGACCCATCGAAGTGAATAGTCCAATATGTGTTGTCCGACTTCTCCTCTAGTACCTGCAACTCCGTCCAATCATTGATAAAGTCCACCAGGGCTTGAGACTTGATAGATGTACGTGGCATATATTTCAATCCGTGAGGCCCAAGCTCAATGGCCCACTTAGCGACTCGTCCTGTGGCTTCCCTGTTCTGGATGATGTCCCCCAAGGGGGCAAAACTTACCACAGTTATAGGATGACCCAGGAAGTACTGCTTTAGCTTACGGCTCGCCATGAACACCCCATAAACAAGTTTCTGCCAATGCGGATACCTTTTCTTGGATTCTATGAGCACCTCACCGATGTAATAAACCGGCCGTTGAACCGGATGCTCCTTGCCAGTCTCCTTACGCTCCACCACAATGGCCACACTAACAGCACGTGAGTTAGCAGCAACATACAACAGCAACGGCTCTTTATCAATGGGAGCCGCGAGAACCGGCAGCTCAGACAATTGTCTCTTTAAATTTTCAAAGGCAGCATGAGCAGCCTCACTCCAGACAAAAGTGTCTATTTTCTTCATCATCTGATACAGTGGCAGAGCCTTCTCACCTAACCGGCTTATGAATCGGCTTAAAGCAGCAACGCGACCTGCCAGTCGCTGAACATCATTGATGCACACCAGTTTAGCCAGAGAGGTAATGGCCTTGATCTTCTCCGGGTTAGCTTCAATGCCCCTATTTGAGACCAGGAATCCCAAAAGCTTGCCTGCAGGTACACCAAACACACACTTGTCCGGGTTAAGCATCATCTTGTAGACCCGGAGATTATCAAAGGTTTCCTTTAAGTCAGATTTCAAGGTCTCCTTCTCTCTGGTCTTCACCATCATGTCATCTACATAAGCATGAACATTGCGCCCAATCTGATTGTGGAGACAATTCTGCACACACCGTTGATAAGTCGCCTGGGCACTCTTGAGCCCAAACGGCATAGATACATAGCAGAAGGCTCCAAACAGAGTAATGAAAGCCGTCTTCTCCTGGTCCTTAACTGCCATTTTGATCTGATGATAACCGGAGTAAGCATCCAAAAAACTCAAACGCTCGCAACCCGCTGTAGCATCGATTATTTGATCAATGCGGGGTAGAGCGAAGGGATCAGCCGGACAAGCTTTCGTTAAGTCCGTGTAATCCACACACATCCGCCAGGTGCCGTTCTTCTTGAGCACAAGCACCGGGTTAGCCAACCACTCCGGGTGAAAAGACTTCCACGATGAACCCGGCCGCTAAGAGCCGGGCGACCTCCTCCCCAATAGCTTTTCGCCTTTCCTCATTGAATCGCCGAAGAAACTGCCTGACCGGCTTATACTTTGGATCAATATTAAGAGTGTGCTCAGCGAGTTCTCTCGGGACACCCGCATGTCGAAGGTTTCCATGCAAAGATGTCCCGGTTCTCACGGATGAACTTCGATGAGCGCGCCTTCCTATTTGGGATCCAAATTGGTACCGATGTCGAACTGCTTGGAAGAGTCGCTCGAGTGAAGTCGACCAGTTTTGTCTCGGCGGTCGACTTAAATTTCAACGCCGAGTCTTGCTCTGTGGTTGGCTTCTTCAAAGAGGTCATATCCGCCGGGTCGACATTAGTTTGATAAAACTTCAGCTCCTCTTCAGCACAAACAGATTCAGCATAAGCCGCATCGCCTTCTTCGCATTCCAAGGCTACCTTTCAACTCCCATGCACAGTGATGGTGCCCTTGTAACCCGGCATCTTGAGCTGTAGATAAACATAGCACGGTCGTGCCATAAACTTGGCATAAGCCGGCCGTCCAAACAGAGCGTGATATGGGCTCCTGATTTTGACTACATCAAACGTCAGTTTCTCAGCCCGGGAGTCATATTCGTCTCCAAAGGCTACTGCCAGCTCGATCTTTCCAACTGGATATGCCGATTTACCAGGTACCACCCCATGAAAAACAGTGTTGGACGTCCTCAAGTCCTTATCAGTCAACCCCATGCGGCGAAAGGTCTCATAATAGAGAATATTGATTCCGCTTCCTCCGTCCATGAGAACCTTAGTGAATTTATATCCACCAACCTGAGGGGCCACCACCAAGACCAACAGACCCGGGTTATCAACCCGGAGGGGGTGATCTTCCCTGCTCCAAATGATAGGCTACTCTGACCACCTCAAATAATGGGGAACCGCCGGCTCAACCGAATTCACGGCCCTCTTATGAACCTTCTGGTCACGTTTGCACAAGTTAGTGGTAAACACATGGTATTGCCCACCGTTCAGCTATTTCGGATGGCTCTGATAACCTGACTACTACTGCTGCTGTCCCCCTTGACCAAGCTGCTGCTGATTATAGCCACCTTGACTTCCCTAAAAGCCGGAACTTGAACCGCCACCCGGGCCATGAAAACCACCTGCTCCTGAACCACCGCCTGATCCGTGATTGCCATCAAACATGTTGGAATTCTTGAAAGCCTTCATGATCGCGCAGTCCTTCCATAAGTGGGTGGCAGGATTTTCCCGAGTACCGTGTCTTGGGCAAGGCTCATTCAGAAGCTGCTCAAGAGATGGACCTGAGCCACCAGATCGAGGGGGTGGTCTCCCCTTACGCTTCTTGTTGTTACCTTGGGCATTAGCATTGGCCACAAACTCCGGGTTACCCTCTGCCTTACGTTTGTTGCCTCCTTGACTTACCGGGTTATGCTGCTGGCCCTTTCCATTGTCGTTCTTCTTTCCTTTCCCTGTCTTTTCCTCCTCAGACGCGGGATCATTGGTGGTATCAGAATCGACATATTTGACCAAGGCAGCCATCAGCGTACCCATGTCATTGCAATCACGCTTAAGGCGCCCGACTTACCTTGAGGGCTCAAAAGCGACAATTACGATGGAGCATAAGTACCCATGAGCCGGCATCCATCTTATCAGATGAGTGTATTATTTCCTTGACCCGGCGCACCCAATGAGTTGTGGACTCACCCTCCTCCTGCTTAGAATTGGTCAAGTCCACAATTGACATAGACTGCTTGCAAGTGTCCTTGAAGTTCTGGATAAACCGGGCCTTTAGCTCTGCCCATGAACTGATGGAATTGGGAGGCAAACTTTTCAACCAAGACCGGGCCGTTCCATCTAACATCATGGTGAAATACTTGACCATTGCTGCATCGCTGACCTCCAATAACTCCATGGCCATCTCGTAACTTTTGATCCATGCCCCTGGCTATAAGTCGGCCGTGTAATTCTGCACCTTTCGAGGTCCCTTGAAATCCTTGGGCAGACGCACATCTCGCAGAGCCGGCACCAGACAAGGGACACCGCCGGTTCTAGTGGCCACTCCTGCTCCAACAGAAGTCGTTGGATACTCTGGGAGACCTTCATATGCCGTCTGCTGAGCCGCTAATTGAGTCGCACGTTCGTCCTCCTGACGCAATCGGTCCTGTACCGGGTTATAGCCGCCGGGTTGGTTACGACGCTGGGCGTTGCTTGATAAAGCTTCTGACTCCATGTGCCTGCTGTAACTCGGACTCCGATTTTGACGAGGTGCTAGCCAAGGCTGAGGAGTTGAATGAATCCTGTCCCTGCTGTAAGAATAGGTGTCCTGTTGTGCCAAGGCCGTTTGAAGAAGATCCCTGACCCTCCGAGTTTCCACCGCCGTCGGGTCATCACCGTCCACTGGAAGAGCCGCCAGACGTGCCGATGCTGCTATCAAGTTCTCCATGGGGTTGGAGAAGTGGCCCGGTGGTGTCGGTATGTATCAGGGTGGAGCCATACTCCCGTGAGGGGGTGCCATCTCTCGAGGCTGAACCGGCCCTCCAGCTCCGGTGTCATAAACTAATTGGCTTCGGTCGGATTGCTAGGACCAGCTCCGGGTGTCGTGAAATGATTCCGAGGATCGTAAACCGGAGGCAGCCATGACTGGGTCTTTTGATGTCTCCTTCTCATCACCTCATTGGACGCATTCAGACTCATATTAAGCTGGAAAGCCTCTGATTGGAGTCGCTGCGCCCGTGCATCCAAAGCCGCCCGCTCCGCAGCTAGTCTGGTGTCCTCAACTGCCAAGGCCTCCTTGGCCAGGGCTATCTCCTCACGCACCTTTGCCACCTCCGCGTTATGCTCATCTGGATTTGTAGGAATAACCGTGGTGGTTAACAGGGCCATCAACTTGTCCATAAGATCCATCAGCACCTGAGCCGGCGGGCACGCAGGGCCTCCTGCCCCGACCGCTCCTGACTCGGACGTTATTGCTGTCGCAGCCGTCGAGTTTTGACCGGGTTGAGTACCAGCCATGAAGACTCCTGCCCAGCTCGGCGGCTCATAGAAATCTGGAATGCTAGAGTCGTCAGAACAGCCCCCAAGCATGCCATCTTGGACCTGATACAAAGAATCTGTTGAACCGGAGGACGAATCATCATCCGATGGGACGGCCGTCTCTTCGCCATCTTTAGATCCTTCAGAAAGTGCCTCTTCGTGAACACAGCCCACAAAGGCACGCTTCATGACAGATTGAACTCGGGCGGGTTTCGCACGCTGAGCCGTCTTGACGAGGTCGGTGCAGCTGTCTGGCTCCGGGCCCAGCTCTCCAATCCGGCCGATGAAGACGTGGATTCCGCCAAAGGGGACCCGGTACCCGTACTCAATTGAGTCGGCCTCGGGGCCCCTGCCTTCGTTGTCGATGTAGATCTTGCCGCGATGACTCTTGGTCATCCGGCCCACTGCGTATCCCTTGAGCCCTTCGAAGCTGCCCTTCAAGAACTCAAATCCACCGTGCGCTGGCCCCACGGCGGGCGCCAACTGTCGTGGAATTGTCATGGCACATGTCCTCTTGCAAGGACTTAGTCGTGGAGCCATCGCAACTAGGAAGCTTAAAGGGGTTAATCGGGACAAAGTACACGAGATGTTTTATACTAGTTCGGCCCCTTACGGTGAAGGTAAAGCCTACGTCTAGTTGGGTTGTTATTGCTTGAGGTTTCGATGACCAGGGAGCGAGATACGCTATGCCCGGTTCTCGATTGGTTGTTTCTTGCCCTAAGCCGCCAGCAGGTCGTCCCCTTATATACACGGGTTGACGCCCGGTGGCCTACAGAGTCCCGGCCGGCTTATAAACAATGTCCGTCTCGGTGACTAGTTAAATCTACCTTATGATACAAGTCATGCCATTATGGCGGTTTACTACAACGGGCCTTAAGTCGCCCGTGGGCCTTAAGCCCTTTATTGAACCGCCATCTTCATGCTTGGTCTTGGGCTTCTTTCTGGTGAATCATCTTTGCGTAACGCGGCCCCTCCTGGGCGGCTCACACAAATAGTTATATCCCCAACACACACAGTATCATATTTTCCATCCAAGGCTCTTAGGATCTTCTTGATGATGAATCTATCTATCATATCTTCACTTCCTAAGCTGGCAATCTCATTTGTGATGAGAGCAAGCCTAGAGTACATTTCAGCGACACCTTCACCATCCTTCATTTTGAACTTGTCAAGCTGACTTTGGAGCACATGCAATTTGGATTCCTTGACGGAGTCGGTACCTTCATGCATATCAATCAAAGTATCCCAAATTTCCTTTGCATTCTCAAGACGGTTGATTTTGTTGAATTCTTCAGGGCACAATCCGTTGAAGAGGATATCACAAGCTTGAGCATTGTATTGCAGCATCTTCAATTCTTCTGCGGTAGCTTCACGATTCGGTTCTCTCCCATCGAAGAATTCACCTTGCAAGCCAATACACAAAATAGCCCAAACGGCGGGGTTATGTCTAAGAATATGCATTTTTATCTTATGCTTCCAACTAGCAAAATTAGTACAATCAGAGTAAGGACCTCTATGGTGGTAATTTCCCTTGCTAGACGCCATGCTCTCCTAGGTTGTGATACCAAGGCTATGATCACCAAAGCTATGGAAATCAAGGCAAATGGAGACCAAAGCTCTGATACCACTTGTAAGATCGAAAGTATGTCTAGAGGGGGAGATTAGACTACTTGACAAAATAAAAATCTAGCCTTTTCCCAATTTTAAGTTTTGGCAGATTTTAGCAACTTAGCACAAGTCAAGCAATCAACCTACACATGCAATTCTCAAAGTATAGCAGCAGAATGTAAATCATTGCATATGAAGGTAAAGGGGAGGAGTTTGGAGGGAGCAAACACATTGTAGACATGAAGATTTTTCCCATGGTTCCGATAGGTGGTGCTATCGTACATCCACGTTGATGGAGACTTCAACCCACGAAGGGTAATGGTTGCGCGAGTCCACGGAGGGCTCCACCCACGAAGGGTCCACGAAGAAGCAACCTTGTCTATCCCACCATGGCAATCGCCCACGAATGACTTGCCTCACTAGGATAGATCTTCACAAAGTAGGTGATCTCCTTGCCCATACAAACTCCTTGCCCATACAAACTCCTTGGTTCAACTCCACAATCTTGACGGAGGCTCCCAAGTGACACCTAACCAATCTAGGAGACACCACTCTCCAAAAGGTAGTAGATGGTGTGTAGATGATGAACTCCTTGCTCTTATGCTTCGAATGATAGTCTCCCCAACACTCAACTCACTCTCATAGATTTGGATTTGGTGGAAAGATGATTTTAGTGGAAAGTAACTTGGGGAAGGCTAGAGATCAAGATTCTTGTGGTTGGATTGGAATATCTTGCTCTCAACAGATGAGTAGGTGGTTCTCTCGAAAATGTATGCTAAAAGTGTAGGCATGTTCTGATGGCTCTCTCCACGAATGGAGGAAGGGTGGAGGGGTATATATAGCCTCCACACAAAATCTAACCATTACACACAATTTACCAAACTTGGTGAGACTGAATACTCAAACTCGGTCAGACTGATTTAGTTCAAAATGTGAACGTTAGGATTTTTGGTGGGACCGACATGTCAACTCGGTGGGACTGATTTCATTTGGGTTAGGGCATAATGTAATCTCGGTGAGACCGATCACATGAACTCGTTTAGACCGATTTCTATTATAGGCAAACAAAGAGTTGGTCAGGCAAACTCGGTGGGACCGATCGCTCATTTCGCTAAGACCGAAACATTACGAAGTTGAAACAGAGAGTTTGCATTGCGAACTCGGTGGGACCGATCGCTCATCTCGGTTAGACCGAAATGGTACGAAGGGAAACCGAGAGTTTGCAATCCCATCTCGGTGAGATCAAGATCCCTATCGGTGATACCGAACTGATTAGGTTTTCTGGCTATGGCTATGTCGAATGAACTTGGTGGTGCCAGATATATCGAATCGGTGGGGCCGAGTTTGACTTTTTGTTTGGGACATATGTGGAATTGAGAAAGTGGTTGAGGGCTTTTGGAGCATATCACTCAGCATTTTGAGCAAGCAAGCCATTAAGCAACACCTCATCCCCTTTTAATAATATTGGCTTTTCCTATGGACTCAATGTGATCTTGGACCACTAAAGTGAAAATGTAGAGTCTTCAGCTTGAGCGAATATGTGTCCTTAGCATTTTGAGGGGTCCACATCACTAGGTCATGCCATGACAATCATTGAACTTTCTGAAATGATCATCTTTAAAGAGCATTAGTTCAATGGGCTATATGTTGTTAGGAATTACCAAAACCACCCAGGGATTAGTTTCACTTTCAGCACGGGGTCTAAGGCCCGTGGACACGGGGTCCCATGCATACGGTACATGTACCGAGGATGCTGAGTCACCTGGAAATTCATGGGGGGGCGTGGGCACGTGGGTAGCGGAAATTGCGCAATTTTGAGGTCAAAATTGAAGCAAAATTGGGTGGATTTCGTGGTGGGAATTGTGTGGGGGGATGTGGGAAAGCTAGATCCACTTGCAAAACAACAAAATCATGGTTCAAACACAACAAAATCTCACAAGAACCAACAAATTGCAAGATATGTTTTTGGGGCTATTTGTGGGGATTTTCGAAATTGGGCAGAACAAGCAAAATTAGGCTAGAAAACAAAGAGGGGAGAATCCAATTTCGTGTTCAACCTTGCTCATGATACCATAATTTTGTAGGGTGGAACCCTAGATGGAGATATTTCATGAATTGGAGGGGGAATCCCATGAGGAACACGAAGAAATCACAAGAGGAACACTCAAGAACAAGCCCAAATCACACATCCACACAAGATCCACAAAGGTACAAGAACAACAAAAGGAAAGATACAAGATAGTGTTCATCCCAAATACTAAGAAGGGGATGAGGTCTTGGTGATCCTATGATGGGGATCCTTCCCTAGATGGGGTCTTTAATCCACTAGGGATCGAGGTCTCTCTATCTCTCAAGAGGAGGTACAAGGAGAAAAGCTCAACTATATCATGTCATATCCTTTGCTAACACTAACAAATGGTCTAGGTACTTATTAAATAGGTAGGTGGAGAAGGGGGCCGAAGTGGAGGCCCAAACAGGTGGCTTTCGACCAGCTTCTTGATGGGCCCACGCACATGGGGGTCCCGTGAGCACGGTACAAGCCCGTGCACATGAGGTACAACAACGGTGAGGGACCGTGCGCACAGGGTCTGGAGGCCGTGCGCAGGGGGTGCACATCTTCACTTCCCGTAGCTCTCTGGGTGGCCTGTGCATACGGGGTCTTGGAGGCCCGTGGGCACGGGGTCGCCTGGGACTTGCTGTTTTGGTCTTGGTGCACTCCTCCTTCTTCCCTGTGGCCTTGGGGTCCTTCTCCTTGGCCTCCGGGATGCTCCCTAGCTGCTTGGTGGCAGTCGTCCTCATACCTAATGATGCACAATGTTCCATGGTGAGGTAGCAACCAAGTCCAATGGATATTGATGTCAATCTCGAAGATGAGCGGAGGCTTGAGGAGCTAAGAAGTTTTACATCGAGATGACCATAGGATGCTCCGCATCACAAGGAGCACGATGTTTATCCAGGTTTGGGACCTCTCGAAGAGGTAAAACCCTACGTCGTTCTTTGATTATATTGATGATGGAGTATCGAGTACAGGTTGATCTACCTCGAGATCGTATGTTGTGTTCTAAACCCTAAGGTAGGTTATTGTGATTGTGCCTCTCTGGGGTAAACCCTCCGGCTTATATATGCACCAGGTGTAGCTAGGGTTACACATGGTCAGTTGCCAACCAGGGATAAACATGCCGATAGGTGGAGTAGTCCTTGAAGTACACGCCAAGTGTTCGGCAAAGTCCGTCTTGGTCATGTCAGGGTTTGAGGCTTCCGGGGTCCTTCCTTGTGAGATAAGCGGGACATAAGCTCGACCCATGGAGTATGGGACAACTAGGTTGGTATCCCTTAGTCCAGGACACTGTCAGTTGCCCCTGAATTTGTCTTCAGAGCCGAGGACAACAATCTTCCTCGGACCAATGTTTTCGGCTTGGGGTCTTCGGCTTGACAGGAGAGTTCCTCTCTCTAGGTGGTTTTCATGCAAACTCAAGCTCTCCTTTATTTGAGGCAACTATCGAGCTCCCATTTAATAGGGCCGCACGCCAACCACATGTTTTAAGGGTCGTACTACATCATCCTAAGTCTTGAGATAGCTTAGCCTCGAAGGGCCTGCCGCATATGTGTGAACAGTGTTCTGGAGAGACAACTTTTACCTAACCTTCACCACCCATAGCGCTTAAGTGAGCCAGTTATTGTAGCTCGAATCGCACCCTGAGGCTGCTCTCTAATTGGCGCATCTCATCAAAGCAGAGATCATGCTACGTATTTCGGGGGATATCATCAAGGATTGTTACACACCATGCGCGTCTAACGACACCAAGGATTGGATCGTGGCGATTCATCCAGCACAGTAAAAGGGACCTTTGGCCTTTCACCAACCTATAAAGGTAAGGGGCAGTAATCCCACGTCCCCCTATGCTTCCACTCCTGGCACCATTGCTCAAAGCCTACAAAGCTCAAGCACCCCAGATCCATTCCCAAACTTCTCACCCTTCGTCCAGCGCCCACATCTCCCAACCCGTGATGGATAACACCACTTTGAAGAGCCAATGGGTGGCCTCCAACGTCATGGAGCTTCGTACCGTAGGGTACATCCCCGCCGGCGCCGCCTGCGGGGATCCAGAGCCCAACTAGCGCATTTCCACTCCCAAGCAAGGGGAGAGGGTGATCTTCGTCACCCACCTTGTCCGAGGTGTGGGGCTCCCCCCGCACCCCTTTGTTCGGGGGAGGGGGAGGGTTCTCTTCTACTACGTGCTAGATTTCCATCATCTATCCTCAAACTGCATTCTGCACCTCACGACGTTCATCACCGTCTACGAGGCCTTGCTACGCATCGGGTGCATCGGGCCGCACGTCGGCTTATGGCTGAAGATGTTCAGCATCAAGCCGAAGAGCAGTGGCACCCAATTAGCTGAATGTGGCGGGGCCATGATCAGCATGTTGGAAATATTCCCTAGAGGCAATAATAAAGTGGTTATTATTATATTTCCTTAATCGTGATAAAGGTTTATTATTCATGCTATAATTGTATTGACCAGAATCTTATGTACATGTGTGGATACATAAATAAATATCGTGTCCCTAGTGAGCCTCTACTAGACTAGCTCGTTGATCAAAAGATGGTTAAGGTTTCCTAACCATAGACATGTGTTGTCACTTGATAACGGGATCACATCATTAGGAGAATGATGTGATGGATAAGACGCATCCATTAGCATAGCATATGATCGTTTAGTTTATTGCTATTGCTTTCTTAATGTCAAATACATATTCCTTCGACCATGAAATCATGCAACTCCCGGATACCGGAGGAATACCTTGTGTGCTATCAAACGTCACAACGTAACTGGGTGATCATAAAGGTGCTCTATAGTTATCTCCAAAGGTGTCTGTTGAGTTGGCATGAATCGAGATTGGGATGTATGACTCTGTATGACGGAGAGGTATCTCTGGGCCCTCTCGGTAATACAACATTACAAGAAGCTTGCAAGCAAAGTGACTAAGGAGTTAGTTACAAGATGATGTATTATGGAACGAGTAAAGAGACTTGTCAGTAACGATATTGAACTAGGTATGGAGATACCGACGATCGAATCTCAGGCAAGTAACATAAAGACAGACAAAGGGAACTATGTATGTTCTCATAAAGGTTCGAACAATAAAGATCTTCGTAGAATATGTAGGAACCAATATGGGCATCTAGTCCCCGCTATTGGTTATTGATGGGAGAAGCGTCTCGGTCATGTCTACATCATTCTTGAACCCATAGGATCCGCACGTTTAACATTCATTGATGATATAGTATAATATGAGTTGTTCAGAGTCCCGTCTAAGATCACGAACATGACGAGGAGCTCCAGAATGGTCCAGAGGTAAAGATTGATACATAGGATGATAGTATTTGATCTCTAGAAAGGATTAAGAATGGACTGGATAATTAGCGGTTCACCGAAAGGGGTTCCGGGAGGCCACGGGAGCATATTGGGCCAAACGGGCCAACGAGGGAGAGGACACTAGCCCTCATGGGGCTGGCGCCCCCCCCCCCCACCTCATGGTAGCCAGCCCTAGGGAAGGAAGGGAGAGGGCTACACTACAAGAAAAGACACATCCGTGACATTTTGGGCCGAACGAATTTTTTCTGTCATACTTATGACACTTCTATGACGATAATTGTGACAAAACCCGGTATCATCATAGATGTGGTGGGGTCCTACTTCTATGACAAAAAATCATGACAGAAAATGGGCTTTTCGTCCTGGGCGGGACGGAGACGCAGCTGCATGACATTCTTTGGGCCGTCCATGACGGAAAAAACTGTGGTAGAAGCGAGGGCGAGGAAAATATCGGGGTGTTCCCGGTTACGGTGGGTGGTTGGGGCCGAGCGATGCGCGTTTCTCTCGTACACGCACGCGCGTAGGTGCGAGGCGTTGGGCTCTAACTGAACCCGAGCGATTGCATTGTAGGCTATGCGTTACTGAACCCGAGCGATCGATCGATGGCTGTTAACTGAACCCGATCGAGCGATTCCTTCGCTACTGCTGCTAACTGAAGCCGATCGATGCTGCCTCTGGATGAACAGTGAGCTTTGCTGTGGGGTTTGGATGAACAGTTCCCGGTGGGGGTAGATGAACAGGACCCCGTGGTGTTGCCTCTGGATGAACAGGACCCCGATCGATCGAGCCGGTTGGGGCTGGAAGAACAGGACCCCATGGAGGGCTGGATGAACAGGACCACCCCGTGGAGGGCTGGATGAACAGTAGACGGTGGAGGGCTGGATGAACAGTAGCCCGTGGTGGGGTGGTTAAACAGGAGCCTGTGGAGAGGGCTGGTTGAATAGTAGCCGGTGGAGTAGCGCGCGGTGGAGGCTGGATGAACAGGAGCCCGTAGATGAACAGTTGCAGGTGGAGGCTGGAGGAGGTCGATGGTGGATGGACTGTAGCCCGTGGAGGCCGGAGGGGGTCGACGGTGGAGATGAACAGTATCCCGTGGAGTCCCATTTTGTGGTATGCCACACCCCTCCCGATGAACATGACCCCCGTTTCGACCGTACTGCTCCAACACAAGTCTGTTTCCTCCGTTTTGCGCTACGCCACACCCCTCCTGATCAACATGACCCCCGTTTTGACCGTAGGAGGTCCGTTTCCTCCGTTTTGCGGTACGCCAGACCCCTCCTGATGAACAGGATCCCGTTTTGAACATGGTCGGTCGAACACAAGCCCCTTTCCTCTGTTCTGCGGTACGCCAGGCCTCGTTTCCATCGGATGTTCTGTCCAAGCCTTCCCGATGAACACAACGACGCATTCCGTTCCGACCCAGCCGGTTGGCTCCCCATGAACACGACGACGACGTTGTTTCTCCATTCTGACCTAGCCATGTACACGAGCCCTAGCCATACGTACGCACGAGTAGGCGTTCGAGACCCCGCCCATATGTACGTACGTGATCGTATTTACTTTTGTTGCACCCTGCCCGCTGTACGTACGTGTACATGCTACGTGCGCGCCTCTACTACGCCATGTGCGCGCCTCTACATCGACCAGTATGTACGTACACGTTCGCGACCAGAATGACAATGCTACGTACGCTTCGACCAGGTGGGTCCCGACTATCACACACTTCCTTGCGTGCGAAGATGTAGCTGTTGGCTCCCATCAGTCAGGGGGGCGAATCATTTTTTTTTGCCCGGACGCACTTCCTTGCGTGCGAAGATGTAGCTGGTGGTTCCCAGCAGTCAGGGCGAAATGTTTTTTTCGTGAAATACAGTGGCCCGTCCGGTGGGTCCCTGCTGTCAGATGGAGGAATAATTATTTTGCGCGTAATAATGAGGCACTTCCTTGCTGCAGCCGTGGACCCAGCTATCAGCCTCTCCACGTACAGTCCACGTCCGATGGAAGTCGTTCCTTGACCACGTTGACCACGCCGCATCGAGAGCACCAGGGCGGTGGACGACGGCGAGGCCTAGGAAGGGGACGATGCGGAGCCAAGGAAGACACGACAGTGGATGCCTACGCGTAGAGGAGTACAAGGGTTCACTGGTTCGCTACGGTGTGAGGCTGCTGTCGCCGTAGAATATGAGGTGGTGTGGGTGATTAGAGGGATGTCCTGGCCAACGGTGGGAATAGTAGGGGGCGGTGAGGCCTCCGCGGCAGCACAGCCGGCCACGGGAGGTAGGAGCATGCGGCACGACCGACGGTGCTTTGGGCGGCTGGAGCAACAAGACCAGAGGTTGAAGAAACCCTACGGCCGTTGGATGGACATCATACGGTCACTGGAGCTAGAATCGTTCATATTGACTAAGTTGACAAAGCACTCCGTCCCCGTCAACTTAGTAGGCGCAAGTCAGCCTCCCACTAAGGTGGGTCCCAACTAGTAGGGGGAGTATTCGTTTTTTGTGCGTAATAAGGACACACTTCCTTGCGTGCGAAGATATAGCTGGTGGGTCCGACCTGTCAGTGGTGGGAACATTTTTTTGCGAAATACAGAGGCCCTTCCGGTGGGTCCCAGCTGTCAGGTGGAGGAATCATTATTTTGCGCGTAATAAGGAGGCATTTCCTTGCGTGCGGCCGTGGACCCAGCTGTCAGCCTCTCCACGCACAGTCTACTTCCGATGGTGTCGTTCGTTGACCAAGCTGACCACTCCGCGCCGAGCACATCCAAGGTGGTGGACGAGGCGAGGCCCTGGACAGCAACGAGCCGGAGATGGGAAGACACGGGAGTAGAGTCGCAGATGGAGAGGTGTATGAGGGTTAATTGGTTCTGGTGCGGTGTGGTTCGGCAGTCGGTGGAGAAGAACATGAGGTGTGGAGGGGTGGAGGGATGGCCTGGCCAATGGTGGAGTAGCGCTTCACAGCGGAGCGTGCTAAGCAGAGCTGCTAGCAGCAGGAGGCGGGAGCAGGTGGTCCCGGCGGCGCTGCAGGAAAAAGACGAGAGATTGAAGATGGATGCCGGTCGTTGGATGTAAATCCAACGGCTAACAATGTCAGAATCATTTGTTGACTAAGTTGACAACGATTTGCATTCGCTTCGGCCTATTGGCCCACATTCCAGCCTCCAAAGATGTGGCATGTATTCAACCCATTTTTTCAGAATTTACAGTCTTTTTTTGCGGGGTAGAATTTACAGTCCATTTGATCTTTTTTTGAATTACAGTCCATTAGCTGGGCTGGGTGAACAAATAATGTAGCGCCCATGCGGCCCATTTTAATTTTTCCTAAAAAATTACAAGCTATTTGCACTTTCTCGAAATACACGATTTTGCTGGGCTGATTCTAATTATAATGTTGGGGTGGGCGCAGCAATGTTATCAAAAAATAAACAGGGCCTGAGCATTTTGTTATATATATAGGGTCTATTATGATAACACCCCTTAAGAGTCTTATTCTGCACACCACTTTCTTATTCTGCTAACACCCCCCGACGACCGCACCCCCAATCCCCACTACCTTCGTCAACCCACCCCCACCTTCTTCCCCTCGCAGCCCGCGGCGTGCCCCCGCTCCCCCACCCCACCTTCTTCCCCCACGCGCCGCTTCTCCCCCCATCACGCGCACCTCTTCCTCCTGGCGGGGGCCGCCACGGCTCTTCATCAACCCCGCCGTGCGCCCCACATCTCCCCTCCTCGCCTGCGGTGAAACCCGCCGCCGAGCCGAGGCCTGCCCTGCCACCGATGGATCCGGCCAGGGACTAGACCTCCCTCGCGTCAGATCCAGCTGACCGCTACGACTGAGGATCCACCTCCGTCCATGCCCCACTCCCCTGCCACCCTACCTTCCTCCTATCCGGCAGGGCCTGCCACGGCAACCCATCTCCCCACGACCAACTGCCTTTCTCCCCCCGACGGCGCGCTGCAACAACCTCCTCTACCCCCGGCGCCGGATACGCATCCCGGCCGCCTCCCCTAGCGGCGATGCACACCTCCCATACGCCCTCAACCTTCATCCCGTGCCAGAGGCCTCCACCCTTCCCCCACCTTCTCCCATCTCCCACATCGAGACCCGCTAGCGGTGGCTGTCAGATCTGTGGTCCTCGCGCCGGACACTGCCACCTTCTCTCCCCATGTCGCAGGCCTTCCCTCCTCATTCTTGTTGCCAGATCCGGCTTCCCTCGTGCCCGTCGGCACCGTCGGCTGCCCCATGCACTCCCATCCATGGCGGCGGTTCCTGGAGATTGACGCAGCGGCGTGGCCGGGGTTGGAGGAGATGGCGCAAATCCAGTCGCGCCGCCGGCAGGTGCCCCGGCGCATCCCGCGGCCATGGTGGGATCCCCACCGCGGGCATGCCCCTTCCGACCGCCCTCCCTGATGGCCGCCTCCCGCCGTCCTCTTCTGCTCCATCGCCTAGCACCGCCTCAGGTACGAACGAGGTCCATCGGCGGCGAGATTCAGGCAAGTTTGCCCTGCATTCGAGCGAGCAGTTCAGCTAGCGCGGCCATTCGGTTTGTCCAGCCCATGGCTTCAGTTCGTGGGCGCCGGTGCGCTGCCGCGGGTCGGGTCATCCTCTCTGACTCTGGCCAAGATCCATCGCCACCGAACCCCCTTCCTTCGCTCCCACGTATGGGCAACAGTCGACCATCCCACCAACTCCGATCTGCGTGTCCTCCATTGCTCAGTCCTCGCTGACACGTTCCCATGAACAAGGAGTTAGCTTAGTTGTTTATTGCCATTCACTTCTGTTATTGCCACTGAACCTCCACAAGTAGGAGTGCGGTTTGCTCTGTAGTTCTTTTTCGATTGGGGAGTGGACAAGTGTTTGTGCTGATTGGGGAGTCGATGCTCAACACACCACCTGGTGCTCTCCTATGGCAGGCGCGCTTGCAGTGCAGTCTAGCGGCGAGCACACACTTGCAGTGGAGTTCGACGGCGAGCCGTTTGTAGTGCAGTCCGGTGGTGCTCGCAGGCTAGCAGTGTGTAGCTCGTTTCTTTTCTTTTCACTTCAATTTATTGTAAAAAAAGTGGAATCGTCTGTGCCCTTTCGATTGTGTGTCGCCTCCACCGCCAAAGTGTGCATGCGGTTCAGTGTGTAGTGTTGCTGCGCGTGGAGCAACACTGAGGATGACGGCGAGCAAGCGATGCAGTCCAGTCGCTTGGCCGTGCAGTTTGCTTTGATTTGTCTTGTGGCTCAATTGTCCAACTGATGTAGTTCAATAAGTGATTTTGGTTCCGGCAAAAACTTATGTGGTTCGCTCCTTAAAAAGAATGTGTATGAAGAAACACTTATGCAGTCCTCTCTCGCGTGCGGGGAAGACGATCCCGTAACCATGCAGTCCCAACGCGATGTGTGATGTGTAGCGTGCAAACAAAAAATGTAGTCCACTCGCCTCGTCCCCGTAGTGCATATTTCATTTTTAAACCAGAAATATATATATGCAGTGCACTACGGGAAAATCAAAACTCTGTAGAGAAAAAGAAAAAGAAAAATGCAGTGCACTCCGGTCTTTAAAAAAGTCTGCTCCGAAGGACTTTGTAGCACACTCTCGAAATTTTTTAAGTCCGACAAAAGAAATCATGAAGTGTGCTCGCTCGTCCGATGCAGTGTGGTTTTTAAATGCAAGGCGATGCACTCCACCTCGTTCGGAAAATTTACATCCCATAAAAAACCATGCAGTGCACTTGCCCATCTAATGAAGTGCGGTATTTAAATGCAAAGGCGGTCGTTCTTCTTTCCCGTCCAGAAAAAATGCGTCTAAACAAAAAGAAACCATGCAGTGCACTTGCCCATCTAATGAAGTGCGGTATTTCGTCTGAAGCAGTGCGTTCTTTTTCCTCGTCCGAGAAAAAATACGTCTAAACAAAAAGAAACCATGCAGTGCACTTGCCCATCTGATGCAGTGCGGTATTTTGTCTGAAGCAATGTGTTCTTCTGTTCGATGCAGTAAATATGACGATTTTGGTCTCGTGAAGAACAAAGTGTCCGCTTTTAAGTAAAATCAAAACTGCTCTTAAACCGTAAGGAATTAGAGAGAGTGTTATTCATGAAAAAGTTGCATCTCTTCATATCTTTTCAACGGTGTATGATTTGAATTATTCCGACCAGCCGTTTGTAAAAATTTCGCGAAAAAACAGCCGCTTCCTCTCGAAGTCAGCCGCACGATTTTCACAATTAACTAAAAACCGTAAGGAATCTCAAAACCATTTCAACATATGAAAGTTGCGCCTTGTCCGTAGCTTTCCAACGGTGTATCATACGTCTCATTCCGACGAATGGTTAGAAAACTGGAGCCAAAACAGTACCGAAAATTTCAAATTTTTTGAAAAACAGAGTTCCGCAATTTAGTAAATTTGAAACTGCTCTTAAACCGTAACGAATTAGAGAAACATTTATATATGAAAAAGATGCGCCTCGACGATATCTATTCAACTATATATCGTTTGCTTCATTCCGATGAGCGGTTTAGAAGAAATCGCCAAAAAACGCTCGCTACGACTCGTCATGGGACGCGCCAATTTCAAAACTGCTCTTAAACCGTGTGGAATCTCGGAAAGTGTTCAACATGTCGAAGTTGCGCCTAATCCATTGCTTTTCAACGGTATATTACACGCCTCATTCCGATAAACGGTTAAAAAATTAGAGCAAAAACAGTACCGAAAAAATAACGCGTGCAGTTTTTCCGACGAGAAGTTCACTCGTGTGAGTGCTGCAGCACACTTAGTACAAAGAATGACGTGCACTTACATTCAGCGTGCAGTGCGGAAGTGGTGTGCAGAATAGTTATTCTGCTAATATTAGCATAATAGACCGTCTGTATATATATAGGACAACACTATTCTAATCCTGGGATCAAAATAACTATTTGGATCACAGAGCCCTATATAGGAGCGATCGGGTTGTTCCCGAACTCCCCAACCCGCTGCGAAAAAAAAAATCCTACCCCACCACCCCACGACCGCTCGTACCTAACCTCTCCCCCGACCCCCTGTGATCCACCTTGACAGCGCCTCCTTCCCCTGGATCCAGCGCCTCTCGCCGTCTCCCGGCCCGGCGCGCCTCTCTCCCTCCCTAGACCGCCTCCGCCGCCTCACCTTCTCGCCGCCCAGCGCCTTCACCCCTACAGCCCGCCGCCTGTATCTCGCCACCACCGCCGCCTCCTGGATCTTGCTGCAGCGTGCCTCCTCCCCAGTGGCCGCCCACCTTCCCGCCCCCACCCACCCCTCTCGGCCGGCCAACCTTCTCCCTTCCTCCCTCCCGGCCGGCGGACCTCCTCCCTCAACAGCGGCGCGCCTCCTCCCCCATCGCCGGTGTTCCTTTCCCATGGACGTCGTGCCTCCTCTCCCATATGGGCGGACCTTCTTCCACACAGCCAACAGGCATACTCCCCCACGGCCGGTGAGCCTCCTCCCCCATGGACGATCCATTACATCCCACGCGTCGTCCTCCTCCTGGCTACGTCCTATCGGCGCCGCCCTGCATCTTGCCACCACGCATCGAGCGATGCAGCACTCAGTGGTCGTTCGCCACCACCACCTCCGGCCGTTCAGCAATGCAGCAGCAAGATGTTCAACGCCTCAGCCCCTGCAAATCCCATTGTTGCAAAGAATCGGACGAGGCCCATATCTTTCTTCTTCGAAAAGATAATTTTTATTGCATACTATCTGTTTTTTGCTCTGTCATTTTGCTGATGCCTAAAAAGAAGTTAGATGATGGGCTCTGCAGTCTGCAAGCTGCCTCCAACCTTTGGCAATATTTGTAAAAATGATTGTGCAGATTTTTTGTTACCCCATTTTTAGTTACTGATTGAAGAAAATTTTGTTCATTAGGTGAAAGAACTTGATTTCTTTTGTTCCTTTGTGGAGGAAGAAGGTCATCACAGAGGTAGGGAGAAGGTCACCATAAAGGCAGGGAGAAGGTCACATAAGGTGCAGAAAGAATGTCAGAGTTCAAAGACAGCGGGTGTGATCTTTGTGTTGTTTTTGGGGTGCAAATCATGGGTATGCGATCTCACATCCTGTGTACTATTGAGATGGCCTCCCTTAGCCTCAAACCATATTGCCTACAAAAATGATAGTCGCAATGCTACCGTCATGTGTGTAAAGAGAATTAGATATGTACATGTACACAACCTACAACAACTTTACGGGGAGTTGATGGATTATTCAGTGGTTGTTGCTGCCACTACTGATTTTTTCTTGAGATGGTCTACATCACCATTCAATAATTCACTTGTTTCTTGGTTGCATCTAGTTCCCTCGCTCCAACTCAACACTGTTCCCTTCAGCTAGATCTCCCTTGTTATTTTGTATTCTTATTTTCTTTTCATAAAGCATTTGCTCTGAAATCCGGATCCGATGATGTAGCTTTGACTATTCATGAAAATGTGGTGAAAATTGTACATGCTCTCTAGGTCAAATTTTTTGCTTTAATTTATTATTTGTGAATGTCAAAATGTTGTGTTCGAGAAGGTCGAGTGTGTTATCTCAGCAAGTTCAAATAAAAAAATAAAAATGCAAGGTAAAACATCGGAGAGTTGCGATTTTTTAGAACTTCAAGTGACAAACAAATTTGAAAAGAGCACAAAACAAAATTTAAGTCTAGAAAAATCACTTCAAAACACTAGCAAGAAAAAGAATGTTCTCTTTGTTATCGAGCGCAAAAATAAAAATTAATGAAAGGGGAATGCAATATACGCATTTCGTGAAAGAACTAAAAAGTTCGAGTTAAACTAATAGAGTAGTTTGATTTTAATAAATAATTCAGTTTTTTCGTTTCCATCAACAAAAACAAGAAGTTCAAAATTTAAAAATACAGAAGTTCAAAAATCATAAAAAGGACTTTCATTGTCTCTTAAAAAAAACTAGAAGTTGAAATTGAAATAATGGACAATTCAATATTTATTACAAAACTATGATATTGTCTTTACTGAAAGAAATAAATCAACAAGTCCAAATTACAAAAATAGAGAAGTTTCATATTTATGACAAAACTTAGATTTTCCTTGTTACTAAAAATAAAATGAATAAGTTGAAATTAAAAAAAGGAGAAGTTCGATGGATATAGAAAAACCAAAATTCTTTTCGTTTCTTGGAAAAATAAAAGTATGAAGTTTAATTTAAAAAAAGTTGGATGCTTATTTAAAAACATGATTTTTCTTAGAATAAGACTAAGAAGTTCAAGTTAAAATAAAAAGAGAAGTCCAAATATTATGAAAAGCTCATATTTTTCGCGTTACTAAAGTATAAAACGAAGAAGTTCAAATTAAGAAAAGGAACAACTAAAAAAAGTTTTAAAATAGATTTTCCCCATTTCTAAAAAAACTAGAAGTTCAAACGAAAATAATGAGGTGGTTCCATGTTTATTTAGAAACTAAGATTTTATCGTTATTAAAATACTCAGATGTCCCTTAGTATTGAAGAATCAACCATGAAGTTCAAATTGAAGAAAAAAAGATTGAGAAATAAAACCAGGAAGTCCATATTAAAAAGATGGAGAAGTTCGATGATTATAGAAAACTCAGATTGTCCTCGGTATTAAATAATGGAAACAAGAATTTCAAAAATTAAATAACAAAAGTTCAACTTTTAAAAATAGAGCGCTTCAAAACTTCATAAAAAAGATTACGAAATAAAACCAGGAAGTCCATATTAAAAAGATGGAGAAGTTCGATGATTATAGAAAACTCAGATTTTCCTCGTTATTAAAGAATGGAAAAAAGAAGTTCAAAAATTAAATAACAAGAAGTTCAACTTTTAATAATAGAGCGCTTCAAAATTTCATAAAAAAGAATTTAGAAATTCAGATTAATATTCATAAAAACTCAGATATTTTCATGTAACCGAGAGAAGTTCATATTGATAACTGTCAGAAGTTCACGTACTAGACGGTGTGCATTTTGTATTAAAAAAAGAATAAAAAAGCAAAGACTAAAAGTTTTATTGTTTTAAGTTCAAGTCCTTTGTCGAAGAAAGTTAATTTTTTTTGTGAGAGTGGTTTGTACAAAAGGAATATCATTTGTGTAACACTAACGAAAGGATGAGAAAATTAAAAATGAAAATAGTTCAATGTGAAAACATCACGAAGTTCGACTACTATAGTGAATGAATTTGAGATGAAAAACTTTTAAAATTGTCGCGAGTATGAAAAAACGATCAACACGGGAAAGTTGCATGTTTACAGCAGCTTTCCATCGGTATATCACTTGCTCAATTCTGGTGAGCGAATGGAGGGCTATGAGAAGTGGATGGAGATCTATGGGCAAAAAAAGCACGTGAAAAACAGAGTGAAGTTCAAGTAGACATGCCGAGAAGTTCAGGTTCTTCACGCGGTGCATTTTCGAAGAATCTGTTTCGCGATAAAGGCCGAACGAATGATCTCGCCATTTGCAAAATTACTTGAAAACGGCTAGGAATCGGAGAAAACCATAAACATGAAAAAGTTTAGCATTTTCCTTAGCTTTTCAATGGTATATTATTTGCCCAATTCCGATAAAGTATGTAGAAATTACGGAGAAAATACGTTTTTTTCCATTTTTGAAACTGACTTAAAACCGTAAAGAATTGGGAAAAACAATACATACGAAAAGGTTTCGCATTTGGTCAAGCTTTCCAACGCCATATCATTTGCTGCATTCGGATGCATGGTTAAAAAATTAGCTCGAAAATACAAACTCGGTTGGACTTGGCCCATTTTCTAAATTATTCTTAAACCATTCAAAATTAGAAAAAAACTTTCAACATGAAAGAGTAGCGCATTTTCATAATCTTTCCAATGCCATATCATATGCCTCCATTGGATTAGCCGTTTAGAAATGACATCGAAAAAACGAACTCAGCTGTTCGGTTTACGAAATTTTATTTTTTTTCAAATTACTCTTTAACCATAGGGAATTAGAAAAAGCTTTCAACATGTGGAAGGAGCGGTTTTGCAGCAGCTTTCCAACGCCATATTATATGCCTCATTCTGATAAACGGTTGAGAAATGCGATCGAAATTACGATTCACGTTTTTTGTGTGAAGAAAAAACGGTTTTCAAAACTGCTCTTAAACCGCTTACATTTTGCGAAAAATTTAACTTGGGTCATGATACTCGGTATATAGCAAGCCCTATTTGGGCAATGTTGCGGGCAGTTCAACCTAGCATAGGGGGAAGTTCAGGTCAAACAACGCAGGCAGTAAAATCGCAAAAAACGCGAGTTCTTCACGACCCGAGTGCAAAATCCGCCTATGAGCAAGATTCCTATGTAAAACGAGTATTTAGTTGCTAAAAATCGTTTGAAGATTACACTTACATCACATGGAACACGACTAACCAGAAAAACTCGCGGTAGAAGGCACGATTGCGAAGATAGCCCGAAGGTCGGGTTCGTACAGAGAGAAGTTCAGGCGCGCCTACAAACAAAAATACGTCACATAAGTTCAACATGAAAACACCATGAAGTTGAACTAGTACGCTGAATGAATTTCAGATGAAAAACTTTTAAAATCGTTGCGAGTATGAAAAAATGATCAACACGGGAAACTTGCGTGTTTACAGCAGCTTTCCATCGGTATATCACTTGCTCAATTCCGGTGAGTGGATGGAGAGCTAAGAGTAGTGGATAGAGATATACGAGCAAAAAAAAGAACGTGAAAAACAGAGTGAAGTTCAAGTACACGTCCCGAGAAGTTCAGGTTATTCACGCGATGCATGTTCGAAGAATCAGTTTCGCGATAAAGGCAGAACGAATGATCTCGCCATTTTCGCAATTACTTGAAAACGGCTAGGATTCAGAGAAAACCATCAACATGTAAAAGTTTCGCATTTGCCGTAGCTTTTCAGCGGTATATTATTTGCCCCATTTCGATAAAGTATGTAGAAATTATGCCAAAAATACGTTTTTAGCCATTTTCCAATTTGACTTAAAATTATAAGGAATTGGCAGAAACAATATATAAGAAATTTTTTCGCATTTTCTCAAGCTTTTCAACGCCGTATTATTTGTTGCATTCGGCCGTACGGTTAAAAAATTATCTCGAAAATACGAACTCGGTGGAACTTGTACCATTTTCTGAATTACTTTTAAACCGTTCGAAATTAGAAAAACACTTTTAACAAGAAAAAGTAGCGCATTTTCACAAGATTTCCAATGCCATATCATTTGCCTCAAATGGATTAGCCGTTTAGAAATTACATTGAAAATACGAACTCGGCTGTTCGGTTTGCGAAATTTTATGATTTTCAAAATTACTCTTTATCCATAAGGAATTAGAGAAAACTTTCAACATGTCGAAGGAGCTGTTTTGCAGCAGCTTTCCAACGCTATATTATTTACCTCATTCCGATAAACGGTTTAGAAATGCGATCAAAAATACAATTCACGTTTTTTGTGTGAAGAAAAAACGGTTTTCAAAACTGCTCTTAAACCGCTTACGTTTTGCCAAAAATTTAACTTGGAGCATGATATTGGTGTCCATAGCTTTCCAACGGTATATCGTAAGCCCCATTTGGACACTTTTTAGCTGAAGTTCAACCCAGTATATAGGGAAGTTCAGGCGCGTTACTCAGGCAGTTCAGGTTGTGATCAGAATATTATTCTGATCCCGTAATCAGAATAGTGTTTATGTGTGTGTGTGTATATATATATATATATATATATATATATATATATATATATATATATATGGTGGGTCTATTATGATAACATTCCTTAAGACCTTATTCTGCACACCCAAACCTTATTCTCGCACACCACCAATGTAAAAACCCACCCCTCCTCCCACGGCCGCCCACCACTCTCCCTCGAACCCCACTACTCCACCAACCTTCCTCCACGGTACCCCACCACACCACCACCTGCCTCCCTTGACCACTGTCGCCCACCACCGCCTGGGCGGCCGGCGACCACGGATGGCCCGACCACCATGGCGCCCCACCCCACCGCCTACTTCACACCCGGCCGCGCCTCCTTCCCCAACACACAGCCCCGCCTCCTCCTCCTCCCGGGGGCCGCCCCTCCTCCTTCTCCCGACCGGCCCCGCCCTACCACCTCCTCCTTCCGGTTGGCGCCGCCCCGCCTCCTTCTCCTCCCGACCGGTGTCGCCCTTCTTCTTCTCCTCCCGGCGTGCGCCCCCCCTCCATCCCAGCGTCGACGGCCTTCCGACGATGAGCCATCACCGGATCTGCCAGCCACGGGCTCGTGGATCCAGCCATCCACAAGCCACGAGCCGCTATCTCCGGATCCATGGCTGGCCACGCAGCCAACGCGGACGCTGACCTCGACCGGAGTGCCTCCACCGCTTCTACCGCAGCCCCCAAGGCGTCGCGGTGTCCTAACGGCAGCTCCGACCGAGTGTATACGGCACAACAAGACACACCGCCTGAGACGCCGCCCCACTTCCTCCTCTCCATGCAGTCCTTGTCACAACCAAGGAACTAAGCTGTCCCGGGCGCTAAGGGCAGCTGGCTGCCTGCTCAAATTTCGAGTCCCACATGTGTGCTGCAGGGAGTCGGTGGCGAGCTGCATCCTCCTCTCGAGGTACGGGCACATAGATGGACACCGACGACCTTTGAGATGGGCCACCCTTCCCTCATTGTCTCTTCCCCGAGAGGGGATCCCGAGCCCGACGAGCCCGGGCCAATTGGGTCGCCGCCAGAGCCACCATGGGAATCCCACGAACACACGTCTGTCATGGTGAGCACAGCCATGGACATATCCATGCTGGGTTTTTTTGCAAGGCACGCCATGTACTCGAGCGGTTACGCTAATGGGTGAATGCAGCCCGCCACAGCTTTTGTGGCGATGCAATTGGGTTGCTCGCAGCTCACCTTCGGCGCAGCAGTTCACGGGCATCGGCGGCGGGTCCGCTACGCGCATTGCAAAGATTGGGCTGACGGCAAGGTCTTGATGCTCGACACTTGAGTCCGCTATTGTTAATTGCTGCGGTTTCAGATTAATTTCTTTTGTAGGAGAGAAGCGAAGAGGCAAACAAAGAGAAAAAAGTGCACTGCACACTCACTAAAAAAAACTTGACGATCGTTTGCTAATTAAATCATGCAGTTAATGTGTATTATGAAAAAGCAAATAGTGAAAGAAAAAGTGCACTGCACACGAGTGCGATGCACTAGGCGCTTGTTTGCAGTGGCAATGCGGCAAAAGGTAGCCCATGTGGTTCAGTTAAGGTCTTTGGTGGTGCTTGAGAGCTAATTCTGCTATGTAGAGATGTATGTATGACTGTATGTTTGCCTACAGATTCATTATTTTTTACCTTTTTGCATCAAGAATATTATGCAAATGCAGTGCGCTTTGGTCTTGAAAAAAGTCCATTACGAAGGACTTTTCACACAATCCATTTAAAAATAAAAATTGCATTTAGGAGCAATGCAGCTCGCTTCCCCGTCCAATGAAGCTCACTAGCTCTCACCATGCAGCTCAGATGTATTTATAAAAAAAGTTAAAAGAAGGCAAAAAGATGATATGGTTCATCGTTTCACTTAGCCTCGTGTTGCGTTTCACTTTCCCTCTTGATGTGGTTCACTTGGCCTCATCTCTGCGGTTCACTCTCATTCATAAAAAAAGAACTCATTAATAAAAATAAAATAGAAAAAAGAGTATAAGAACCATGCAGCTCGCTTGCCGGTCCGATGCAGTACGGTTTTCAGTTTGAAGCAGTGCGTCCATGTGTCTGATGCGGTTCACTCGTCGATTTTGGTGTCGCGAAAAACAGAATGTCTGCATTTTCGTATTTCTAAAACTGATCTTATACCGTAAGGGATTAGAGAGAGTGTTCTACATGTAAAAGTTGCGTCTCATCGATATCTTTCCAACGGCGTATGATTTGAATTATTCCGACCAGCCGTTCGTAAAAATTTCACGAAAAAACAGCCGCTGCCTCTCGAAGTCAGCCGCACGATTTTCAAAATTAACTAAAAACCGTAAGGAATCTCAAAACCATTTCAACATATGAAAGTTGCGCCTTGTCCGTAGCTTTCCAACGGTGTATCATACGTCTCTTTCCGACAAACAGTTAGAAAACTGGAGCAAAAACAGTACCGAAAATTTGAATTTTTTTGAAAAACAGAGTTCCACGATTTAGTAAATTTGAAACTGCTCTTAAACTGTAATGAATTAGAGAAACATTTATATATGAAAAAGATGTGCCTCGACGATATCTATCCAACGTCGTATTGTTTGCTTCATTCCAACGAGCGGTTTTGAAGAAATCGCCAAAAAAACGCTCGCTGCCACTCGTCATGGGACGCGCCAATTTCAAAACTGCTCTTAAACCGTATGGAATCTCGAAAAGTGTTCAACATGTCGAAGTTGCGCCTAATCCATAGCTTTTCAATGGTATATTACACACCTCATTCCGATAAATAGTTAAAAAATGAGAGCGAAAACAGTACCAAAAAAATAACGCGTGCATTTTTTTCGACGAGAAGTTCACTAGTCTATATTGCAGTGCTCGTCGTCAAGAAGATGCAGTGCAGCTTATGCGTTAGTGCAGCGGAAGTGGTGTGTGTAGAATAGTTATTCTGCTAATATTATCAGTATAGACCGTCTGTATATATATATATATATATATATATATATATATATATAATAAGTTATTTATTATTACATTGGTCCTTAAATCTAACCAAGCTTTTGTACACAATCAACAGGATTTTCGTTGCCAAAAACAATTCAGGATTTTATTGTTAAGAAATTATTTTTATAAGTTAACAAGATGTGGGATATTGTTTTCTTACATATGTAAGTTTGTGTTAAATATATGATGACAATAACAATAATATATAATAACATATAAAATAATTTGAATATATATATAATATAGTTAGAAGGGAAACATAAGTTGGACCAGGCGTTTCTATTCTTATGTAGAAAAATAGAACAGACCTCTGTGTTTTCTTCAAAAAAATACATAAATTGGGCTGCCGATGTTTCAGGAAAAATAAAACCTCGGATGGGAGGTCCATAGGCCGGTCGATACATGACGGCCCTCAAGAAAATACAAACAGGCCTGTGGACCTCCCATCCGAGGTCGTGGGCTGCGCATGTTAAAAAAGAAAGCCTAGACGGGGCAGCCCAAAACCCAGCTGATACTTGCTGCCCTAGTGATAATAAATGATACATGCCAGCTCCCCGGCTTCGTTGTGAATTTATCTCCTATAGTAACTACGTTATAGCACCTAAAAAATGTAACTATGTTGACAAAGTCGTGGGCCCCAACGTCAGTATAGCATTAGAAGGAAGTATTTTTTCGATGAGGCACTTGCTTGCGTACGGCCATAGACCTGGTGGGTCCCGACTGTCCGCTGCCTCCACGCATGCCTCCTTCCAGATTCATCTCGTTTGTTCAGCATGTTCACAACGGCAGACAGCGGCGTCGCCGCGAGCGCACAAAGGCGTAGGAGGAGATCCGACCACCTGAGGAAGTGCCTTATTAGTAACGAAACAACTGTACTAGCCCAGTGGCCGAGTGACACTACCCGAGAGCTGTTCCGCCCGGGTTCAATTCCACCTGTGCAGTGAAAATATCTCCAATTTTTTTGCCTCTGCCTTTATTGACATGTGGGTCCCAATTGTCATCTACACACACCACGTCCTACACTTGCCAAAACTTTGTCCCTCGTTTTCTCTGTTTTTCGCACATTCGACATTGTGTGTGCATTTAGAAAATAGCATATCTTTGTGACTGTGCATCATATGAAGATCTGCTATGCATGAATGTTGATCAGCATGATGTTAACTGGCTGGTAGTTCCAGTTTCGACCATGAATAAAACTTCCAGCATGATGTTAACATTGTTTGAAAAGGCCGTGTTAATATAAATGCTCTGCCTATGAAAGTTGTAGTTCTTATCTGAAACTGAACTTGGATTTTCTTATCTGAAACTGAAACTTGTAGTTTCTTCTCTGAGAATAACATTGTCTGCACTTTTATACTCCTATGAAACTACATTTTTTTAAGTGCTAAAAATAGATTTCTAGAATTCATAAAATACTTCATATGCTCAAGATCGCAAATCTGAAATTCAAAAGACATTCATATCTGAAAGTACTATCAAAATACAAAACACAAAACACAATTCAAAACCTGCAAATAATAACAACCCTAAGCTCCTCAAGACAATTCACAAACTTCCAGACTATTGGTCCGGGAGGGGCAAATCCCTCCTATTCCTCGGCGGCAGACAGCCGCCCCGTGAGATGATGTGAATGGCGAGGGAGAGGAATGCGGGGAAGCTTCGTCGGGCCAACTTTTTTCGCCTCTTGTAGTTGGGTTCGATCGACGAAGACTCCACCGGCTCGCTCTGGCATGACACCCTCACAAACGGCACCCTGTAAATGCTCGATCCTTCAATCTCTGGTGGATGCTCCATCTGGGATCGATACTCCCACCACCGCTCCCTCACGATCAGATTCGGTGAATCTGTTTGCTCCATGGCCTAGAGGAGCAGGTCTATGTACTCCCACGCGACTCCCTCCGGGAGTATCGCCGCCTTTCACTCTGTTGCAGATATTTGGCCATAGATGTCGCTGTCGCCGCTAGTTGGTCCTTGTTGTCAAACCAAGACTGTATCTCCAACATCCTAGCTAGATTCACAGGGTCGCCATCTACGATCCTCATGTATCGATTGTACTCCTCCATCAATCTACTTCTCCACAGCACCTTCACTCACCGGCGGTGGTTTTTGAATGGAAGAGGAGAGGAGCAGTGCTGGTTTTGGCTTAGAACAGGAGAGGAGCGACGCTGGTTTTGGATTGGAACATGAGAGGAGGGGCGGTGGTTTTGAAATGGAAGAGGAGAGGAGTGGCGCTGGATTTAGATTAGAACAGGAGAGGAGCGGCGGTGGTTTAAGAGGAGAAGAGCGGAAGAGCGGCGCTGGTCTTGGAAGTATTTTTTTGTTTTGCGTATTTTGGGTCAAAGTTTGACCACGTACTATATTTGACAAGCAAAATGTGAATGCATGTCACCAAAAATTGTAATGTTTGGTTCGTATCTGAATGTACTTTCAAATTATCTTATTTTTGCAACATATAACATATATTTTATTTGCGAAAATCATGGTCAATTATGACCCAGAATAAAAGGGAGACTAGTTAATATGGGGCCGCTTTCTTAATTGAAGTGTAAATTGATTTTGATTTTGATCCAGTCCACAGCCAAGACCGCCCTCTCGTCCAATCCTAAATCGCTGCCGCACGCTCCTCTCCCTCTTCTCCATTGCAAAACCACCTCCTCTCCTCTCCATCATCTCCATTCCAAAATCTCCGTCTCGCCTCTCTTTCTTCTCCATTGCAAAACCACCTCCTCTCTCCTCGGACGAGGATCCCCTGACATAGACCATCCTGCCATTGAGACACTGACACATGGGTCCCACCAAGCGCGGGGCCCACCTGTCAGCGATCGAAAGGTAGGGGAACCTCTCCTCTCCATCATCTCCACTCCAAAACCACCATCTTGCCTCTCCCTCTTCTCTATTGCAAGACCACTATTTCTCCTCCCATCTTCCAAAGCTAGCACCGGACCACTCAGAAGGACAGCTATGGAGGGGATGCAGCAGCGAATCAGGCAGATCTCTGGCGGCGACCAGGAAAAGTTAGCCAGGATGAAGGAGATCCTTACTTGGTTTGACAATGAGTGGGAGATTTCGAGGACGGTGAGGGCCATGTGGCAATGTATGCGAAAGAGCGAGACGACGGCAATGAGGGCGGCGATGTACTCCTTGGCGGCAACACGCCAGCCCTTCGAAGTTCATCGAGTATCTCCTCTTATGGCGATGGAGCAGCATGATTCGCCCGAGGTGAAAGTCAGGCGGAGGTGGTGGGCGTACAGGTCGAAGGTCGAGCACCCAGAGGATAACGAATCGATCGAGTATGGTGTGCCGTTCGTGAGGGTGCAGAGCCAGCCGGAGCCACATGAGCATTTGTTCTCCCACCACAAGAGGAGGCCGGATGGCGCGATGTCGCTTCCCCGCCATTCTCCATGGTTCCCTCGACGCTCGCCTCGTTTCAACGGTGTCGGTAGGGTTTAAGGTAAGCTTCGCACTAACCTAATCTTCCATCTGCTCATGCTTACAATCAGTGTGACAACTAATAAAAATCATGCTTACAATCTGTCTCCGTGTACTATGCCAATCACCCTAAAATAGCTCTAGACCTTTGAGTCAAAGTATTGACACTGTGTACAAATAAAGAAAAATAGATTGGTGCTTCTTTCAGAAAAGAGTATACCCCTAGAAAACTGCCAATATAAGCTACTAGTATTTTTTTAAGTCTAAGCTACTAATATTTGGTTAGAGGATTTGCTGCCGAGAAAGATCCGTCCACAGTGAGCGCCACACATCCCACTGATGGTGGTGGATGCCAATGCTTAGATGGAGCAGGGTTGGTGTCGGTAATTTTTACGTGGCACCTCGCACTCTGCATATATGCCGGTTCCATCTGTACATTTGTGCAGTTCCACCAAAATGCAGCTGAATAACCCTGTTTGTACAGATAATGAAAAGTTGTGATTATATTATAGTGGCACTAGTTGATGAAACATACACTAATAAACAGAAGAAAATATTACATCATATTGGAAATCGACCCAACTCTCCCCGATACACCTTCTGCCAGTGATGAACATCAGTGTACAGCGGTAGTACAAGGAGGGGACTTGAGACATTCAAATCTCTATTTTTGTGCAGATCAACTAAAATTAAGCACCCCAGTTTGCAGAAACGCTTAAACATTAACAGTGGGATTAGTTGATGAAACATACATTAACAAAGAGAAGCACTTTCTTTGTCTACATTGGAAATGAAATGATAGAGAGGACACTCGCTCTAATTTAACTGTATTATTACTTCATTTTATTAGTGACACTAGGGTCGAGCAGGTGACAAATGAGGTGTACCGTGCGTCGCAAGGATGAAGGCCGTGGGTGCTTAGACTGGGATGCTGAAGCTGGCTCTTTCAGTCCCTATCTCCCCCCCGATGTTTCTATGGTAGCATTTGGGTTGTAATCAAAACTTGGTCGAGCTAGTGCTGCGTCCCCCTACCTGCCTAGCTTATGTGGCAAACTTGTCTCCTACTAGTACTCAGTCTGTTCTAGTAGTAGTTGCATAACTGCCCGTTTACACTAAGATGTTGTGGGATAATGGTTCTCTATGGTTGGGTTTCTTTAATGAAATTGGAGGGAACCCCCTGTTTCGATATATTAAAAAACAGTGGCACTAGCGGTGCCAAAACATTGCCTCAAATTAATAGTGCCACTAGATTAAGGTGCAAAATAATAACATTACTGCTTTATCATGGCAGTGCCAAAACAGTACCACAAGAGCAGGATCAACATGCAGGATCTTTGGCAAACGGTCAGACCAAAAAGGAACATACCTCGTGATGGGAACCATATCTGCAGTCAATGCCATCGTAGAAGGGATGACACCAGTCACCAACATGGATGATTCAATTCATGGGACCTTTTGGTGCAGTTCACCTAAAATGAAGCAATGTCCCATGAGCTAGCATCTTCTTCTTCTTCTTTTTTTAAGAAAAGGGCTCCAACCCCGGTTCCATTTCCATCAGAAAACGAAACCCATAGAGCTTCTTCTTCATTAGTTGCAATAAAATTGAGAAACATCAAGGTTGGTCGTGAAGCTCCTGGAGAGTAGGCGGACCAGGACAGTTGCATCCCTAACGAAAAGAAGCAACTTATCTTAATGGGAAATTTAGCAGGACATGAAAAAAGTGCCATTGATTCATATTACCGGAGACATTACATTGAAAACAACATTGGTTTAACGTGTTCTTACTTTTAACAGTGCGACTGCTACATTTTACCAGTGGCATTACATAAGAGCGGCTCGGGGCAACAAACATCAGAAGAGGATATCTGGGTTGGTCCCATTTTTGTTCGGTATATATCCACCTTATATTGTGTGAGGCTAGCAAATCTAGTGCTGGACTTACTCTGTTGACTTGCCCTCCAGTCCCCACTTTATTTCCTTTTTCAACCAATAGATCGGGTTTATATTGAGTTTGTACCGCGTTCCCTTTATTTCCCTATTAGACCAAGAGATCAGTTGGATAGCAGTCTCTGCTACTTTTCGCCGCCATTATTTCCTCTTTCGACCAAGTCCTAGATTCAGGTAACAAATCTTCCCCCACCCCCACCCCCTTTCTTCCTTGTTTGAACCAAGTACTACTAGATTCAAGTGCATGAACTAGTTTTACCTCTTAACAGTAAAAAATTAGGCGGTTTTTGAACAGCCGATCGATCCTGTCTACACGAGGGGGCCTGAGAAATAGTAAAAGATACAAATGCAGCAACGTCAGGAGTTAGGGAAGTAGAGCAAGGCCAGTTTCGAAGGAAGTTATACCTGAGGGTCGCCGGGATGTCGCTAGGTGGGCGGCGGGAGGCCGGATATGCCCACACTACGGCAGCAAGGAAGAAGGGGTGGGAGGCCCTCCCTCGCCAGTGATGCTTGGGAGATAACGGCAAGGCACACTGATCGGGATGCACCGGCAGTGGGTAAGAGCCGTCGCCGAGGACGACCGCGTGAATGTTGCACCTTCTCACCTTCCCCGGCGAAGAGGATCCGGCTGGATCTGTGACCAGGGATGAGTAGAGAGAGAGAGATTGTGGCCACTGCTATCGTGCTTAGATCTGGAGAGGACGAGACAGTGTGAAGAGAGCAACACTAGCAAGCAAGCACGAAGGCTCCTGCCTATATAGTGGATTACTAGTTTTCTTTTGTCTCATCGGCCGAGCCGGCTTGACCTCGGCAATGACCGCCGAGAAGTCTTCATGCACGTGCCCGGAGGCGTAGTTGTCGTCATTTTGATCTCAAGCACGGATTATAACATATAACACGAAAAAATGCCACATGACACGAAATCATAACCTCACTGCCCAAAGGAGACAAGATGAATCCCGACGGACAAACTAGACGAGGATCAAAGCTCAAATTAAAGATAAACTCATAGAAAAGGGGTCCGTCGATAGATGTCCTAATTAACATAGCCAGCTTCACCTAGATGGCAGCTGAGTAGTCTTCGTGCATGTGCCACCAATGACTAGCCCAATTCAGTTGTCGCTGTTTAACCCTCGCAGTGATCCGAAGCACATGACACCTAATTTTGCGAGATGACAAGAAACCTTTTTTTAGATTTCTCACCAGAACAACAGCCCTATACAACACAGTCTACAAGATATGTAGACGATAGCCAATCTAGGCGTGTCTTCTGGAGTCTGGTCACATGCATGGACGAACTGATCTTCCGTGTCTTGCAGGGATCATCCAGGTACCAAGGTGGAGTATGTGCTTCTATTAACTCAGCCGACTTGTGGGTCCGGGGAGTGTGCCTATGGTCGGTTCTCAACTGCGGTCCCACATGTGCGTGCAAACACAATATGACGCACGTTCCATTCAGAGAGCGGCGTGCCAGACCGACCAACCGTCTGGGGTGTGACGCGAACGCGACGGGCGTGCTGTATACTCTGTACATGTGTGCCGCCGTTTTCTTGACGCTTTGCTCCATGGTGCAATCCATGGATACAAAATTAGTATAATGTACTATTTAAAAGTTGAGGGCGGTGCTTTTCCCGCGCGGCAGGCGGGGCAGTTCCACCTAGTCGGTTCGACAGAGATGCGAGAAGATGAGGGAGTAGGCTGCTGCAAACGTAGGGCTGTGTGATTTGACAGTGAGTTGCTGCGGTGATTTGACTTGCCATTATCATTTTAACTGCGGTGCTACGACCGGCTTGGGTCTCCCGATTCCCGACCACCTCCATACAGGTGCCTCTCCCGATGCTCCACCATGTAGAGGCTGGCTCTTGCTTGAGAGCCCACTCCTCCACTTTTTCCTTGCCTCTTTTCCCCACGTATGCAAAAATGCCATGTAAAGCAGGCTTATAGCCCACTATTGTACTTGATCCTACAGGTGCTAAGCCTGCCACATCGACGTAAAGTCTGATGTGGCAAGTTAATTAAGAAGAGAGAGACTAGTTTGGTCACCCCAGGAAGAAACGGTGCTAAGCGCGTGTACCTAGATGAAGCAAACTTAGCAACGAAAAACTAAGCACCTATGCATTGGGGACTTGAGTTGCTAAGCCATTTAATGCCCATAGCACCTCATCTAAGCACCATTTCATTGGAAGAGGTTACTCCTTGGCAAATGCAATAAATACTATGAAGAAAGAGATAGAGAGAAGTAAACAAAAAAAATACTCTTATAGCCAACCTTATAGCTAACCTTGTTGTATGAGTGACTAAGTGATGACTATGTATGACATGCCAACATCAGATAGCCTACCGCATCGTGTTAAACCTCCAAGGGCGCGACCGCGCTAGCGAAGCAACGACCGTGGTAGGCGCGACCATGATACGGGCTGCTGGCAGCCCTTGGATCTAAGATCGAACGGTCGCATGCTAAGTTGCTGAAAATTTGTAGAATAACCCTCCAGGATAGGATATTCACCCATAGGTCTAGAATCACTCCATGCAACCGTTCGATCTCATATCCAAGGCTCTCAGAAGCCCGTATCATGGGAGAATGAAAAGCTTCGTATCACCTGTAATTTTCCCGACGCTTGACATGACATCGAAAGCCATTTAATTGGGCGTCGAGTAGACATGACATCTAATTGGGCCCCCATAGTACTGTGCATCAATCCATTTATCCACCAGGCAAGCCACTACCCTGCCATTCGCACGCGCCCCCCCACTCGACATTTTTACAATCGATAAACCGCTCCTAGTCGTCCCGTCCTTTCACATTACAGCAGTTCCACTAATCCTTAACCTCCTACCAAATCCATGGCGTCCCAAATCTCCATGATCGGTGGTGAGTACAAGGTTAGAACCATCACCGGCGATGAGTTCAACATCATCTACACCAGTTCTTCCGCAACGGTGAAAGAATGCCTTGCTTGCTTCAAACGCATGTTTGAAAACTCAAATGATGAGTGGGTCGCTGGGCTAGATGTTGAGTACACCATAGTCCTAGGAAGCCAGAAGAAACTAAGGAGGCAGAGAAGAAGAAGCCCGCCGTGATCCAGGTTTGCGTGCATGACTTATGCTTGGTCTACCACATATGCCATGCCGACGTTGAGTGCGAGGAATTTAAGAACTTCCTCAAGGGCGGCCGAGTCAAATTCGTTACTGTAGACTTTAGGAGCGACAAGGAAATTCGAGGTCGGATAGGCCTCGTTGTACGCGACCCCTTCGACCTCCAGAATGAAGGGCTGGTGCCCTCCCTTGATCAGCCTTCAATGCTGACCCTGGCAGGGGCCATGGTTCATCCTTCATACGGTAAACTAGAGAAACCTCCGTACACGTTTCATCCTCATGCATGGAAGTGGAATGTACTAGATATAGACCACATCCACTACGCTGCAATGGATGGCTACCTTTGTTTCAATATCTACAAGGGTTGGATGAAGAGCAAGAGCCAAGTGTGCGATTCAAGCAAAGAAGTATCGCCATAGAGGAAGAGGGACAAGGACGAAGTCGAGGACGTGGACAAGGACTTTGAGTAAGGTGGAAGTGATGTTGCTCATGGTGGTTCTAATGCAGTGTCTACCAGATTAGTTGCTTAGTTTAATTTCTGGTGTGCTTAGTTTTATTTGAGGTGTGAGTTGTGCTGAGCCCCCAGCAGAACTATGTTATGTTTCTTCTCGTTATATTTCGTACATTTCATCTTTTAGTTGGTATAGTACTACCGCTCGTTTCTTGACATTATATACATACAATATATATGGCCAACATCATATAGCCAGCAGTTTAGTTGTCAAAGAATTTCAGGGTGCTTAGTTTTATCAAAGAATTCTAGGGTGCTTAGTTGTATTTGAGGGGTGTGTTGTGCTGGACACCATTAACTTATCATTGTGAGAATCTGCTTATTTTTGTCATGTAACATGGTCAACGGGGTTTGACGTGAAAATAACAATGTCTAATGGCATTTCTGAGAAAACATCTAACTTAACTATGGCATTTTTTAGATATCTAATTGCATTTTTGAGCAGGCATCTCACGAATCAATGATATTTTTTCAGTAGTTGTAACTTCTAATGGCAAAACTGAGTAGTGATACACAGCTAGTGGAATAAATAATAAGAACCCAAGAATTAAATAGGGCTGATTTCTTTATTTCTTTATTTCTTTATACCTTTGTGTGCGAAACAATATACGTTGCCTCCCTCCAGATTTTCTTTACAGAGGCAACATCGAACTATATGAGTGCCCTGTTAAATTTTGGAATTATTCCGGGTTCGTTTGGCCTTTTTATACATTAATTGAGTTTCTGGTCATTTAATGTGCATAATTCAAATTTGAACTACAAGCACATGCTCCCGTGCACCAAAGTTGACTAAAAAATCACATGTGTGTCCTCGGGTGAATTTCTAGGTCCCATGCAAGAAATGGGAATGAAATTCAAACATCTGGGCATCGTGGTTCGGCCGAGAACATTGAGAATCTTGGTTTTAAAATTCTTGTAAATCCAAAACACGCCTGAAAATCATGAAACTTGGCATAGTGACATGTCATGTTACTACCATGCTGTGGTAAAAAAATTGCATAATAGGAACAAGTTTTGGTACAAGTCTCTTGCAAACCGGAGCTTCTCTCAAGAAGGCTCGTGGTTCTGATAGTGAACATGTCACCTTTTTGTGCATAATTCAAATTTTAAATACAAGCACATGCTCCAGTGCACCAAAGCTGGTTGACAAATCACATGTGTGTCCTCAGGTAAATTTCTTGGTCCGATGCCAGAAATGGGAATGAAATTCAAACATCTGGGCATCATGGCTCGGCTGGAAACATTGAGAAACTTGGTTTTTTAATTCCCGTAAATCTGAAACACGCATGAAAATCATGAAACTTGGCTTGGTGCCATGACATGACACCAACATGCTGTGGTAATTTTGATGTCCGATTTGCGAAGGCGCACAGATTAACCATCAACAAAGTCATTTTGGAACAAGTGCTGTCACGTTACAATTGGAAACACAAGTATTATTGAAACCGTGGGCGTTCTATTTACCATTTACGTGCCGCCATGCATTCCCTTTTTTTATTAGCTAGGAGGCGTCGTGCAGGGTAGCTATATGAGTACGGGAGGCGTGCGATCAGACCCCTGCACGTGCTTATCGGGAGGAGAGCCCTTTGACCTCCATCAGCCGTCCACCTCTCTCCCAAGGTCTCCATTAATGGCGCCCAAGCCACTGTTTAATGGCGTGGCAATGTCTCACTCGACTGAGATTTAAGAGAGAAAAAGGAAAATCTGAAAAGGAAATTTTGCACGGATCTTGATGTAAGATCCGACGGACCTATATAGCATCTACTGCGACTTATAGCAAGACTGATGAATATATATAATGATGACGAGAGTGGATAATAATTGTCTTACATAATTAGGAATATAATTAAAAAAGCCACATGCGTTACGCCCGAAATACACAAGGGCAAAAGAAGAAGGAAGACGCATACAATGATCTGGCCCGCTGATCTCTACTTTCTTTATGTGCTGCAGGTTGCAGAGACTAGTTCTCACGGTAGGCGATGATATCTTTCATCAGTTTCATGTCCTTAATACGCTGCTTGGCAGCATCCATGGATTCCTCCACCAGCCTGTTGCGCTCGATGCGGAGCATGGCATTCTCGTCCATAAGTTTCTTGATGATGACGCCCGTCCTCTGCAACACGGCAGCAGTCTCCTCCTCCTTCGTCACCCTTCCGGCGATCTTCGCCCTCAGCATGTCGCGCTCACCCCGGAGCTTCGCATTGTCCTCCCCCAGTTGCCGGATGACGCTGGTAGCCTCTTCCTGCATCCTCGCCCAGTCGGAGATCTGATCCATCTGGCTATAGACTATAGCATCCATGCGCTTGTAAGAGTCCTCGCCTGCCCGTGAGAAATTTTCCCAGGCTGCCGCGGTGCGGCGGGACCTCCCTACTGCTTCGATAGCGCGATGGGACATTTCTGCTGCTTCCGCGGCATGGCCGGACCAGTCTACTACATCGACGGTGCGGCAGGACCTCTGTGCTGCTTCGGCGGCGCGGCGGGACCTCTGTGCTACTACTGCGGCGCGGCTGGACATGTCGGCTACTTTCGCGGCGAGGCGGGACATCTCTCATGCTTCCTCTTCCATGCTCACCTCTCCCTGGTGGAAATCTCTCAACCCAGAGCTCACGCTGGCTATGGCTTGATTAACTTGATTGTTTTTTGTGGATGAGGAGTTGAGGAGGAATGTGTAGTCATCTTAGCATAGTAGTATTTATAACCGAGTACTAGTAATACGCTCCTAAGTGGGAAGCCGTTTAGGTTGTGATCGGTGTGAACAGGTTTGCAATGAAATATAGCGTGGTAGTAGTAGTAATTTGGAATGTGACGAGACGCGCTCAAAATTTATTGATGGTTCTAATTTCGAAGTGCGGCACAATTCCCTGATGGCGTAACGTCGGCATGTTTTCTCGGCCATGGTGTAGCATATGCCATGGTACTAGTTCTTTTTCTACTGATGTGTACGTGCAAAAACTGGCACCGTCGGATACATATCTTACGCTTGGCGTTCGACAGGAATAGCCTCGTGGCGAGCTATAGACTAGTCTTTTTTTAGACGCATTACACCTATCTCTCGGGACTTCTCGCACACACCATCACTGCTCCCTAGGTCGATGCCACCCACATACAGTTGTACTCTGAGAAGAGGTGCACGCACGCACTCATCCTCTTTCAAACATGCATCTGTAGCTACAAATTGTAGTGTTCTCAACCACGAGGTTTTGGTTAATGTGCGGGCCGCACAAGGCACCAACACGACATGAGCTTCGTCTGCCTGGTGCGCATGCAGTCAGGTGAGTTGTCCAAGTATAGACACAACCAGGCCCTCGTTGGTATCTTCGCCTCAACTTTGGCTGGTCATAGTGGAGAGTAACATAGACCAGTTACTAGTCTATGTTACTAGTACCTTCATAGTGGGTAGTGTCATATAGTATATGCATAATTTTGCTCCACGGTGCAATCCATCGATACTACTACTGCAGAAATGTATACATTTTTTAAAAGGCTAGAGGGCGGGGCAGTCTAGCTTGGTCCTTTTCACGAGAGGCAAGGGCCTTTGTGATTTGACGGCTCATTACTGCTGGATGGCGGGGCCTTGTGATTTGACTGCTCGTATAAATGTGCCGACGACCTGAGGAGGAGCAAAGAACCGTGCGGTATACTCAAGTTTTCCTTTGGAGTCTGACGGAGAACCTGAAACACGGCAGCCCACTGCCATATCCTCTACTCTCTACTCTTATTATATATTACTAGCAAGAGGCATTGTTCTATTGGCAATAAAGAATGATCTAATTTGCTAGTCATCTCATTTTAGCATTGTTCTATTCATGCCTCGCATGAGAAGGTGACACGTGCGGTGAAACACCCGAAGCAAAATAAGAAACACAGGAGCAAAAGAAGAAGGAGGATTATCACCCCCAAAAAAGAAGGAAGACACACACACAAGTCTGGGGCGCTGCTCTCACAACATGAAGGGTTATTGGCCGCGGAGTCGTAACTGCTTCTTCATCGCCTCCACGACCTCCATCTCCTTGCGCGTCTCCTCAGCCATCTTCATCATTGTGTCCATGACGCGGGATTTCTCGATGCGAGCCTTCATCATCTGTTACACGGCCGCATTACATACCTTGACAGCAGCCGGGTGCTTGATGCGGAGCATCACCAACTCCTCCTTCTGTTCCATGACGAGGGCCTGCAACATCTTCAACGAGGAACTACTATTCTTATGCAGCTTCTTCCAGCCGGCGCTCTCCTCCTTTAGCAGATCGAGCTCGTGGCAGAGCTTCGCCTTGTCCTCCTGAAGTTGTAGGATTTCGCCAGTCGCCTTCTTCTCCGAGGCAATGCTCTTCTTCAGCAGCATCACCAAGCCGGCGGTCAACTCCCCCTGCTCATTGAGCTCAGCGGTCATGTCTTCGAGGCTCTCCTTCAGTAGCTCCACCAAGCCGTGGATGAACTCCTTCTCCTTATTGAGGTGCTTATTGAGCTGATCGGGCATGCCGTCGAGGGATAACGACTCCAGCGCCGCCAGCTCGGCATGTTCGCCTCTGCGTCTAGGGCGCTCCTGGGAGCCATCGCCTGCCCGTGAGAGATCTTTCGACGTCTCTGCGTGGCGGCGAGCCCTCTTTTTTTCCGCAGCCTTGGTTGCCGCTCCCTTGTTACGAGTAATGCTCGACCTAGAGCTCTGCACACCGGCCATGGCAAGGACGGACGAAGAAGGAGGACTTATGAGGAGGAAGGTAGAGTAATTTTCGGTAAGGTAGTTCCCCTTTTTATAACCTAAGTACTAGCACTAGTACTAAAACCTGCATAGTGGGAACACGTTCAGGTTTGTTACGTACTGGTAGGTGTGAGCAGGCTTGCACTTAATTGTAACACTATTACTTTCGAATGTGATGGGCACAAGGTAAAGATTAATTGATGGTTTTTGGTTTCGAGGCCCGAAACGGCTCCCGATGAGTTTAGTGGAACATAAATTTCAAGTAGACTACACTGCTCAGATGCGTAAATATTATGTTACTGTCAAAAATTGGCACAAAATACGAAGGATACCAATGGAAGTACTACTAGCAACCCATGATTTAACTACTCGCATGCGCGCAGTGGAGTAGTAATGTCTTTCTTCCGCCCTCACGTTCACTCAATTTGCATGCTCTGTATTAATTGACCATCAACGAAGTGAGGGACTTTACACGCGTCAAATTATCACATGGGGTGGATCTTGGTACAAAATTGCGTCCTCCCGTGTGCCCGCATGTGCGTGCGAGGGAATGAGTGCGTGCGTGGCGTGCGTGCACATCTTCGCTTCGTGCATGTACCGCCAGTGCGGCTCAGGGAGGACGAGTACATTCTTCTGGAACCAGCATCACGTCATTCTGATCAATCCACACAAGGATGTCGCGACAACGCCTCCACATGTGGCACGTGGTTTCATGAACTGTAAGAGAGACACTGTGTAGCGTGTCATTGTGTTTTGCACATACTCGAAGTACTATTAAGGTACACGTGCATTGCACGCGTCAGATTTTGCAACCAAATTACGAATAAATACCACAGTGTAGCATGTAAGCTCTGAGTCATATATGCCTGATGTAGACCTTCGTTTAATTCTTATAGTTCATATCATTCAAAATCAATTAGTTTTTATAAAAAACCTAGGGCCTCTTTGATTCGTAGGATTTCCAAAACGCGGGAATAGGAAGAACATGGGTTTAGAGTGGAATGTCGTCTTGAATCCTACAGGATGGTATGAGTGTTTGATTGTGCATAGAAAAATGCAGAATTCTTTCAAAGAGGTTTGAGTGGATGGGATGTTTCCTATGAAACCTAGTGCAAATGAATCATATGGAAAAATTCCTATAGTTTACTATCCTACGAATCAAACAACCAAGATAGGAAAAATTCCTAAGGATTAGAATCCTCCAAAATTTCTTCGAGAATCCTTGGAATCAAAGAAGCCCTTAATCTATTTTATGATTCAAGGAATTGCGCGTTGTAAAGCATAAAGTAAAAACAAATAATGGCAATTCAACTAGAAAAATAGTTTCGGCAGTTATGATACGGAAGATTCTAGAACAAAGGAGAACAACTGTTGTTTTGAGATTTGTGCATTATGCTTAAGTTCAACCATGGAGTCTGCTAGATTGTACATGTGGCAAAATCCGGTGGGGGGGCTAGAAGATGGTGCGAGGGGCCGAGTGGAGGGAGACTATGAAGGAGTGCACAACTTCGAGATCGATATTTAGAGAGAGGGGGCGAGAACGTGCGCTGTTGCGTGCAGTGGCGGAGCCATGAAAAATGTCCCATGAGCTAGCGGGCCAAGCATTGCTAATCCTTTACAAGGAGGGCCAATTCATCAACTTAAACCATTTTTACCAGCAATTGTCTAATGATCACATTCATATTAGCCTCGATATATAGTGATGTTAAGGGGGGCAGTGCCCTTGCTGCCCCCTGTCTTCCCCACTGTGTGCGCGTCTGAGAGATGAAGCGACAGGCATGGATGATGAGAGGGGGGCGTTGGATATATAATTAATGCGGGTGTATTAGCTATATATATAATCCTATATAGATAGGTATATGGGAAAGAGGGTGAGACCTCACTAGATATATAGATTGATCGGTTTATGTGGAAAACTATGAAAGACCTAGCTATATATACACACACACACAGAGAGGAACATCGATCGTTGTGCATGCACGTGAGAGATAAAGAATGCCCGATATGATGGAGAGGGGAATGTGTGTGTGTGTGTGTGTCTTCATGGGAGACCGACCTGAAGAAAAAGATTGCATGTGTGTGATGGATAATGCCGACTGGTAGTGTGTTTGCATGCATGCAGGAGAGAAAGTTAGTGGTACAATTATAAAGATAAGACCAATGTGTGGGTGTAAAAGACTAGGTGAGGTCATAATCAATGTAAAGTTGAATTCAAATATTTGAATAAGAGATCATGATGTTTGAAACCCATGCATGCATGAATATTACGGAGATCTATGCAGTGTGGTTTGGAAACGAGCATGTTGCAATGTATACACATTGAACAAGATCAGATTGGTCTGAATTTGAGATACCGATGGCGGACATCGTTTGGCCATATTGCATCCGTGCATGGACACACTATTCTAATTGGAGATGAAGGGTGGATTTCGCATCACATATATATATCTATACCCCTATATATATATTATATTATATATTTTTTATATAGTGTGCGGATAACTTTAACTTTGAAAGATGGTCGTCGGATGAGGACAATCCGATGGTGCAGAGCTGGCAAATTTAGGCACTACTGGCCGTTGGATATCATCTAGATTCCACTAGATTTTGCCACATGTACAATCTAGAAGACTCTATGGTTGAACTTAAGCATAATGCACAAACCTCAAAACACAAGCACTTCTTCTTTGTTCTAGAATCTTCCATATCAGAATTGCCCAAATGTTTTTCTACATGATTTGTTTTTACTTTATGCCTTACAATGCACAATTCCATGAATCTTAAAATAGATTAGCTTTCTTATAAAAACTAGGTGATTTTGTATGAAATGAACTATAAGAATTAAACGAACATCTACATCATGCATATATGACTCAAAGCTTACATGCTATAATGTGGTATTTATTCATAATTTGGTTGCCAAATCTCATGCGTGCAATGCACGTGTACCTTACTAGTCTAAATGGTGTCTGTGTGTGTTGTGCATGTTAAACACATTGTACGTAGTATATCATACTAGAATAAATTGTCTTTTTTTGTTGGGTACACATTAAGCTTGTTCTCCAGAAATTTCAAGCCGCGCCTTGTTATGCCGAAATTTCAAGCTAGCGTCTCTGTCTATCGTGCTGTGAAACTCCCGCCTCTTCAACCCGTGCCTTGTTAGCCCGAAATATTTAAGATATATCTTTGTATTGTTGTGCTCCGACAAATCCCTCCATCTCAACCCGCGCCTTGCTATACCAAAATTACAATGCGCGCAAAAACTCCCACCTCCTGTGAAATCCCGACACGTGAAATGCCCGTGATACCCCTGAACCGAAAAAACCGCCTCAAATCGGTGGGGTACTTTCGGGACTTAACCCACATTTCGGACAAGCGCGTCCATAAGCCATGGTTCCCTACTCCCATCCCATCCGCCCACCCATTCGTACACCGAGGCCGGCAAAACCCTCGAAGACCCACACCCTCCTCCATCTGGCACTCAGCCGGAGCCTCTTCCTCGACGATGTCGTCCACAACAACACCTCGACGTCCCTCATCCACCGTACTGGATGAGGATCCGTCGTCGATCTGGTCGTCCCGCCGGTTCAGCCACCCCGTGCTCCCACCTCCAAGGAGCTGCCCCGACGTTCCCCTCGTCTTTCACGCCACCTCCATTCCCACACTGTCGTCTTCACCTGCACCACCGGAAGAGCATCATCATCAGCGTTTCCTCGGATGAAGCTGCAGCCTAATCGGCGCCACCAAAGAGGTTGTACAATAATCGCCGCATTTTCTTCTTCATTCGATCTCATGGTGCTGCCGGCGCTCGGTCCCGAGCCGACACGGCGCGGCTCCATCCACGGCGGCGTCGCTGGCCACTTCCTCCATGCCCTCGCTCCCTCGGCTCGACGTCCACATCAGTAGGAGCTGCTGCTGCTTTAGCTCTCGCTCGCGCTGCTGCTCTGCTCTTGCTCTCGGTCCCCTGCCTGGTTTGCTCTTGCTCGCACTGCTGCTATCGCTCTCGCTCTTGCTTGTGATGCTGCTCCGATTTAGCTACACTTCAGTCAACTGAATCGACTTTTGGGTCAGTCGATTTTCAGGGGGTGGGGGGGGGGGGGCTCGCCGGAGTTGTCACATCCTAGCTTGTCCATGCATTAGAGTGTTGCATCATGTCTATTTTTTCATCAGAAACTTGAATTGGGGAAGACAGAACCCCCAGCACCCTCTGAACTCAACTAGGGTTTACTAAAAATAATTTCAATGAACCTGAAATGCCCTTCTAAAAAGTTCACCCTCTTTGTCTTGGGTTAGTACCTATGGCAAAATTGGTGCACGTTTTCTAGGTCAACAGAAGGCCATTGGATTAAATCATATGTACCTTGAGTTTGGGCATTTAAATTATATAAAATATCTCAAATGCTCAAATAATCCCAAACTAAAATGTTCCATGCTGGATATATTCCAACTAAGGACCAGGTGCAGTTTGGTGAATTTTGGAGTTGCCTAGGTATTTTTAGAAATGCAACAAAGATACTGAGAAAATAGAAAAAAGCAGAAAATGAAAAACTTTTACTGGCGCCACCTAACGGCCCACCTGCTGCCCAGCCAGTCGCCGCGCCAAGGCCAATGAAGCTGCTTTGGCCAGGCAGTAGTGTGCTCGACGGCGAAAGCATGCGTGCACGCAGCTGGCCGCCCGCCCGCTTCCTCGCCGAGCTGTCGACGGGGACGCCCTCTCTCTCCACCCCGAGCTCGCAGACACCTTTCCTCCTCCCCAGCTCCTCTCCCTCGCTACTTTGCACCATGGCGGCGACGTCGCGCTACCAAGCGCCACCGTGAAACCCGTGCTCTTCGACGACCTTGCGACGCGCTGCCGTGTCCAGGCGCTTCGCCACCCTCCTCACCTTCGAGCAAGCCGAGCCCCGAGTGCTCGCTTGCCTTGGAGCCGCTGCACCGACCTCGCCCGACACCGCCACCGACGGAGATCCCCTTCGCCGTCGCCGCCGCACCAGCTCGTCCCCGACCTCGTCGAGTACACCAACATGACGGCCGTGAGCTCAGCAACCCTCCCATCCTCTCCATTTGCTCTCTCGTGCACCGTAGCGACCCCACGGAGCTTCACCGCACGCACCACCGCCGAGCTCGTCGCCGACGTGCCTCCGGCCATCCACCGTCCACACCACGGTGTCTAACATGCTCACCGCGTCGCGTAGAGCCTAACGCCCCACTCCACGTGCCTCGCCGTGCCTCGTAGCCATGGGACCATCTTCACCCGACTCCGGCGACCACCTAGCTCATTGCCGGCGACGTTTCCAGCCACCCCGACCTCAACCACCACCACCAAACGCCGCGGCTTGTTCCCGGCTACACGCAGATGGCCACCGCCGTCCATTTGGACGCCGGAGCGTTAACGCACTCTCGCCGCCCAGCGTCGGCCTCGCCCGGCGACTAATCGCCCGGCGAGGCTTTGACCATGGCGTTGACGGGTGGGCCCAAGTTGACTCCACGAGTCTATGGCAAGTGGGCCCCGCTAATTAACTTAGTTAGTTTAAACTAATTCTAATTAGTTAAATTAAGTCTTGACATGCGGGACCCACTGGTCGATTTGACTGGGCGTCCCGTTGATCTCCGACGTCACCACGGCGAATCTTGTGTGATAATCGAATTCTTGGAATTATTACGATATAGGAAATTCCAGAAAATAGTTCAAACTTCAAAAATTCATAAGAATTAATCTGTAACTCCAAATGCAAAGATTTATATATGAAAAATGATCAAAAAAATCCATTCTATCCATTGGTAAAGGTTTCATGCATGGTAGAACAAGTTAACCTTGCTGTTTAAGCAGATTAAGATAATGCACCTTTATGGCTATGTTAAATGAGCTAACATTTGAATCTTTGATTCAAATGAGTTCACCCCTTTCTGTTCTAGCTTGCATTAGGCCAACACACATTCATATTGCCATGTCATAGCATGCATCATATTGTTGCATATTGTCATGTGTTGTTTATGTTCGGTGTGTCTTTCACGATAGGTTACGCCTCCGAGGATAACCCGAATATCCGTGCGAAGGCAGTATCCTAATACCACTACATCAGGCAAGCAACCCCTTGATCATTCCGATACAAACCCATGTTCTTGCTTCTGCTCTTGTTTACTGCATTAAGACAACGCGATTCAAACTGTTGTGTGCTGCGGTAAGGCGACACCCGTGGGAATACCGCGCGTGAGGCCGCAAAGTGATATGAGGTGTTACCGGCTAGGTCAATGTGACTTGGAATCGGGGTCCTGACAGCGTTGGCATCAGAGCCGGACTGGAGTTAAGGAAGAACCAGCCGTAGTGTGGAGGGGGGCTCGCCAGGGAGGTACCCCACTATCTATCTTAGGGTTCAGGGTGGGGGCGGTGGTCGCCGGCGGTGGTGGGGCAGTGGCGTGGGGATCGCCGGAGAAAAAGCTCGGCACGGGGGGCCTACAGGGAAGGCCGAGGCGGCGGCGGATCGGCGGTGGGGACTGTTTTCGGGGCGGGCGGGGCGGCACACCGCCGGTCGCGGGTGGCGGGGGGCGGCTGTTTGGCCTATGGTGGCTGGCGGCTCAGGGGGGTGGAGGTTGAAGATGAGTTGCAGGCCCTTGATTTCATATCCAACGGCTGCAAAATCGTCTGACCAGAGATGATAAAGTCAGTCGACTAACTTGTAGCCTCACATCTAGTGCGTTCAGTTTCAATAGTAAAATTCAGTTTCGACAGCAAAATTCAGTTTCGACAGTTAAGTTCAGTTTCGAAAGTTAAATTCAGTTTTGACAGTTAAGTCCAGAGATGAGCGGCTGATGTATACATCTAGCACTTTGTGGTTATGTATTTTACGTCATCTATTGGAGATGCTATTAGAATTCCACTCAGGTTAACGTTGTCTCTCTTGTCCTGCTTCAGCCTCGGCGTCGTACAACTCACCGGAGCTGCTCCAACGACGAAACCCTCCATCACAGCGGAGCAGTACATCGGACTCCATCTCCAGACGCCTAAGACCTTCTTCCCCTCCTCCGACAGCCAAGTCAGTCGGAGCATCCTCACTAGCCAACCCAATCACGTTGAGATCGACATGGCTTCGCCAAATAGGTTGTACACTTCTTGTGGTTTGACTTAATATCACCATGCTTCTTTGCATCCTGTGATCTTCCAATTCTTGTGAACCAAACACCCAGATTGGCAGAAATCATGTGTTTTTAAATTCTCTGTTCTACACGTGCATTCCTATCCTATTCCTGTCTATTTCCTATTCCTGCATGGTTAGAATCCTCAAATTCAAACAAGCCCTTACACAATTACTTCTGTTACAAATATGTGTCAAAGAAAACCTAGTGAGGTTTGTCCTGCTCCTGCGGTGCTGTGTTCCACCCCAGCTCAGCTGCTTCAATGACGGAAGGGTTCACCACAGCAGGGATCCGCTCTCCAGACTGTCTTTTGCCGCCTCAGATCTTCTTCCCTGCTGCCGGTAGCCACGACAACTGCATTACCATCATCAACTGAGCAGATGACCTTGAGGACTACACGGGTCCGTAAGAGAGGTTGCACTCTTCCGTGTCTACTTACGTTATGCATCGCTTAATATGATGACATGCTACTTTATCATCGTGTTCACCTATTAGACTCCGACTCAGGTCAAAACTTGTGCTGAAACTTGAGTTTTTAAATGGTTGTGGGGTACATATTGGGGCAGCAATCAGTACTATCTGGTTAATCTCGGGTGTCTACTATGAGTTTCATGTTGGGTGCAAACAAATATTAAAGGAGCCATTATCTGTATTTTTTAACTAGAGCTATTATCTGCCTGCTATCATTTGTTTTGGGTCTATCCACAGTTTGCTACCATCACTCTGGATTTGTGCATGCACTCCTTACATAATCTCACTATGTTTTATTCCTATGCATGTCAGTTCTTGTACCCAATGGAACTGGACATGTAGAGCAAAAAGAGACGAGCCTTGCGTGGCAATAAAATTTCATGCAGACGTCGCCCCATGGTGGGCAAAGGCAGCCCCTCCACCCATTTCGGATCATAATCAAGAGGAAGATAACTATTACGAGGGGATTGAGAAGCGAAGACCACTCCTATTTACCCCATGAGGTCTTCGCTCTAACTTGGCATCTTGATGTTGGTAATATCATGCATATGGTGCCTTGCATTGCTTACTGTATACATCAAAGATGTCATCTGCTTAGTTTAGACATGTTTTGTGTCAATGCCATATGTTTAGTTTCTTTATCGTATATGTGAATCATGCAATGCCATTTTGTTTAGCCAGGCATCATATATGTGAATTTTGCAATGCCACCCTGGTTAGCCAGTCATCTTATATGTGAATTATATCATGACATCATTTTTCATTACGTGTTAAATTTGTCAACAATTTTAGTACATTCAATTACTCTTCCTGTGCATCAGCCATTCAACATGGTCATGGAAAAATCTGGAGTGGAAACAAGGTCTTCAGAGCAGACAATGCTATCTGACGAAGCGCATGTCTTGCTGGTTATAGATAGCTCCTCAGAGGAGGATTCAGAGACAGATGACCAATCCTATCCCCCCCCCCCCCCGAGGTGCATGCTCTAAGTTGGTAGGGTTATGATGCTCATATCGTGTGTATGGTATCTTGCATTGCTATGTCATTTGCTTAGTTTAGACATGCTTTGTGTGAATGCCACCTTTTTAGTGTCTAATTACCATATATGTGAATTATGTAATGCCATCTTGTTGCAAGACATTATATATGTGAATTATGCAATGCTATCTTGTTGCAAGGCATTATATATGTGAATTATGCAATGCCATGCTGTTTAGCCAAGCGTCATATATGTGAATTATATCATGTCGTCCGTTTTTTTGTATTTCTCATTGCTTTTGTCGACAATGTTTGTATATTCAACTGCTCGTCCCGTGCATCAGCCATTTGAATTGGTGATGGAGAAATCTGGAGTGGAAACAAGGTCTTCAGAGCAAACAATGCTACTAGGTGAAGCAGATATATTGCTGGTTACAGATAGCACTTCAGAGGAGGATTCAAAGGAAGATGACCAGTCCTATTATCCCCCTGAGGTGTATGCTCAAACTTGGCAGGGTTATATTAGTCATATCATGCATATGTTGTATTGCAATGCTTAGTTTTTACATCATATACAAGATATTGAATGCCATCTCCTTAGTTGACACATCATATATGCGATTGCCTCTGGTCACTTCCGTAGTATATAAACCATATATTTGAATTATATCATGCCATGATGTTTACATAGACAGTATGTATCTGAATTATGGCATGCCAACCCATTTTCTAAAGAAATAATATAGTTATATCATCTCATCCTGTTCACAGAGTCATCATATTTTGAATTATGTCATTCTATCCGTGAATTATATCATGCCATCATGTTTCCATCGACAGCATGTTTGTGATTTATGGCATGCCAACCAATTTAATAGACACATCATATAGTTATATCATGTCATCCTGTTTACATAGTCATCATATTTTGAAGTATGTCATTCTATCCTGTTTAGTTAGCCATCATACATGTGAAATTGTGTCATGCTATTCTGTTTAATTAGCCATCATATATGTGAAATTATGTCCTGCTATTCTGTTTGGTTAGACAACATAAATGTGAATTATTTCATGCCCTGTTTTCTTCCCTACTATCCATTGCACCTGTCTATCTTACAATGTCTGTACATTCAATTACTTTTCTTGTTTATCAGCCATTTCAATTGGAGGGGGTGATGCCAGTATCTATGGGAGTAAAAACACGGTGTTCAGAAAAGATGGAGATAGAACCACGATTGTACTTGCGCAAGAACCAGCCCCACCAGACATAACCCAGACTCACGCAGATTGTACCCCTACCCAGTTGTACAGAGAACTAGATACACCCCTTCTAACCCCAACCCCAGCAGATAGTAACCCAGTTCCCGTTGACACATCATCGTCTCCACCACAGAGCACCCAAACACGAGCAGTTAGTAAGGCAACTATAGTGCCCAAAGCACGAGGACCACCACTCCGAACCCCAAGTCAATGCTTAAAGCAGATGAATAATTTTTCTCAGGTCAGGTTCCGTAGCACGGTTCATACTACTTTACTCTTTCATCACTGTATTTACTCATACCAACTAATCTCAAATTTGAAGGATGCAATTGAAACTCCAATGGCACAACAGGTATGTTTTAAACATGTTTCTTTAACGTGTTTGCTGTTGTAACTTGCTCTATGTTGATTTCAGTTTCAATTGAATAAAAAGTTATATTCTCATGCCATGCACCTTACAAGTGTTGTTATTGCTGTGTAGTTTCCCACACTTATATTACATCTAAGCTGCTTTGTCTTAAATAGATATGATTCGAACTGTATCTATCTTGATTTGGCAACATAAACTAGAATGATATAGACCATACAGTGACCATACTACATAGATATATGTTTGTTTCATGTTGTTATCCTATCCACCTTACTACTGAACTGGTTTACCACAATGAGTTTCATATACTACATTGTAAACCTGTGATGTGTTTGTTTGTTTTTCTTTTAGAATGCGGATAAAATATTGGAGAAGGGTACCCCGTTATCCAATGGTATAGGAAGTAATGCAGATAAGGTTCAAGATAGTGAGACATCCCTGTAGGTCTCCAAGAAAGCTGATAAAAACTATATTGAAGACACTAAGACAACCCCAAAGTCCTGTCTTGATGTAGTGTTCGAGTTACTGGCTACTACTGCTGGCACCAACTCTTCGAACTCGCTGCCCGAATTAGTTCGGCTTCTTGAGTCTCAACTTCAAGTTGAAAGACATCAATCAGATGTTATGCGACAGGAAGCCGAAGGACTGAGGAAGTCCCTGTAGAATTCAGATGCATACTTTACGGTGCAATGACAAGTCTTTGGAGGACTTAAGCGCCAAACAAGAGAAAGTTAATAAGCTTGCTAAGCATCTTGCCAGCATTATGGGTACCCAGGATATTGTTTCTTGAGCTCTTATGAAGTGGTTTCAGTTCTGGACTTGTTTTGCTGCGGTGTTTATATGCTGCTTTGTTCCCTATATTTGCACTGGTGGCGAAGTTTGATGCCCAGTGGATTTAATATGTGTAATAGCCGTGATAGCCTAGCGTAAGTTGCTTGCCTATTTATTTCTTTATTGTCTTGTTTATTTGTTTTCTTGTAGTCAGTGCAGTTCTTTTTCCGCGGTTTGCTAGTGGCTGCAATAGCCTATTTTTTAAAACTAGGCCACATTAACCATGTGCTACATATTTACGGTAGTTAACATGGGCCTCCTATGGGCCGTGGAAACAATGGGCCTTCTAAGGGCCGTAGAAACAATGGCCCTTCTACGGGGCATAGAAACAATGGGCCTTATACGGGCCGCAGACACAATGGGCCTTCTACGGGCTATATCATCAATGAGCCTTCTACGGGTCGTATGATTGGTTGGCCAAACATGGGCCAATAACAGACCACATTATGGCCGTAAATGGGCTAGAGTTGAAATCGTCCGTTCATGGGCTGACCATAACGGGCCGACCATAACGGGCCGTCGTTAATCGGTCGTATTGGATGATGCTATGAAAACGGCCCAACATACCACCAAACGGGCCGACTGTAACCAAGGGCTGAATTTGGCCCACAAGCAGAAAATGACAGTAATGGTCCGAAAGTAAACGAATGCTAGAAATGAGCCCAAGAATACATGGGCCCTGAGAAGGCCGAAAGATAACATGGGCTGGAAACGGCCCAACGGTATAATGGGCCATTAATGGGTATAAAGTGATACACTGTTCATTACGGGCCAGTTTTACCACGGGCCGTTAATGGGCCGAGGGTTACTAAGGGCCTCATATGGGCCGAAAGACGTCATGGGACATATATGGGCTGGAATTATATTGGACGACCCAGATGACGCTACCGGGCATAATTCGGATAGGCCGTAAACGGGCCCTGGGTTAGCGGGCTGTAAATGGGCTATATGGGAACATGCCGTTAACAGGCTTGCCATGGGCCGGCCCGCCACCTTTTGACCAAGTCAAACGGGCCAGCCTTTTCACAGGAATGGACCTCTGTTGGGTCATGCCACGTGTCAACGTATCATAGGCGCTTTGGGTCCAATGAGTGGATGACATCTGTCCCAACAGCGAGCCGACACGTGTTCCCTCCAGGCAATGATGATTTTACACGTGGAAAATCCCAATTGGTCGGGGCTGTTAACAGGTTATCGGATCCAAAATTGGACTTGATAGCTTAACGGTGCTCCGTTACGGTGGATGCCACGTGTCGGTCACCCTTGACGAAAGCACTTCTGTGACGCGCGATTTATCGTCATGGAAGTGGACACTTCCGTGATGATAATTTTGGTAATGTCATGGAACACTTCTACGACAGCACAGGTATGACTATCTTGATTCTGTCATAAATTTTTCATGGATGTACATGCATGAAAAACACGTATCATCACAGTAAGTGTATTTTTTTGTAGTGCTAGCCCCTTCTTTCCATCTCTTCCACATGTAGGGAAAGGAAGGGGGTGGCCAGGGCAGCTGCCGACCCCCTTTGTGGGCGCCCTAGGCAGCCTCCTCTCCCCTCCACCTATATATATGTTAGAATAGGTGGGGGCAACACACACCACGATTCCCAAACCATGTGTGGCGCCCCCTCTCCCTCTAGTTCGTCTTCCGTCCTAAACTGTTGAGCTCGGCGAAGCTCTGCAGAATAGTTTCACCACCATAATCACCATGCCGTTGTGCTGCCAGAACTCATCTACTAATTCACCTATCTTGCTGGATCAAGAAGGCGAGGATATCATCGAGCTAAACATGTGCTGAACGCGGAGGTGCCGTACACTCGGTACTTCATCGGGACGGATCGCGAAGGTGTACGACTACATCAACCGCGTTAATAAACACTTCCGCTTAGCGATCTACAAGGGTATGTAGATGCACTCCCCTCTCATACCTATGCATCTCCATGGATAGATCTTGCGTGTGCGTAGATTTTTTTTGTTTTCCATGCAACATTCCCCAATAGTGGCATCATGAGCCAGGTCTATGCGTAGATGATATGCATGAGTAGAACACAAAGGAGTTGTGGGTGGTGATGTTCATATTGCTTCCCACCAATGCCTTATTTTGATTCGGCGGTATTGTGGGATGAAGCGGCTCGGACCAACCTTACATGTCCACGTACATGAGACCGGTTCCACCGACTAACATGCAACTTGTTTTGCATAAAGGTGGCTGGCGGGTGTCTATTTCTCCTACTTTAGTTGAACCGGATTTGACTGCAACAGTCCTTGTAGAAGGTTAAATAGCAACTTGATAATCACCATTGTGGTTATGTGTAGGTAAGAACGGTTCTTGCTAGTTGCCCGTAGCAGCCACGTAAAACATGCAACAACAAAGTAGAGGACTTCTAACTTGTTTTTCAGGGCATGTTGTGATGTGATATATGTTGATGTATGAGATGATCATGTTTTGTAATAAGTTCACGACTTGCATGTCGATGAGTACGACAACTGACATGAGCCTTAGGGTTGTTATGAATTATTGTATGACCTGCGTGTCAATCATTAAGTGTCATGTAATTGCTTTACTTTATCGCTATGCATTAGCAATAGTTGTAGAAGCAATAGTTGGTGAGATGACCCCAACGCAATGATGGAGATCAAGATGTCATGCCGGTGACAATGGAGATCATGTCGTTGCTCTGAAGATGGAGATCAAAAGCACAAGATTATGATGGCCATATCATGTCACATACTTTGATTGCATGTGATGTTTGTCCTTTGTGCATCTTATTTTGCTTAGATCGACGATAGCATTATAAGATGATCCCTTCACTTAATTTCAAGATAAAAAGTGTTCTCCCGAAGTATGCATCGTTGCCAAAGTTCATCGTTTCGAAGCACCTCGTGATGATCGGGTGTGATAGATTCTACATTCACACACAACGGATGTAAGCCAGTTTTGCACATGCAGAATACTTGGGTTAAACTTGTCGAGCCTAGCATGTACAAACATGGTTTCGAAACACTGGAGACCGAAAGGTCGAAGGTGAACCATATAGTAGATATGATCACATAGAGATGTTCACGATTGAAGAGTACCCCATCTCACATGATGATCGGACATGGGTTAGTTGATTTGGATCATGTATCACTTAGACAATATGAGGGATGTTGATTTAAGTGGGAGTTCATTAGTAATTTGATTTGAACTAAAATTTATCATGAACTTATTCTTAATAGTTTTTGCAAATCTATGTTGTAGATCAATGGCCCGTTCTACCGTTCCCTTGAATTTAATGCATTCCTAGAGAAAGCTAAGTTGAAAGATGATGGTAGCGACTGGGTCGGTAACTTCAGGATTATCCACATTAATTGCTGCTTAGAAGAATTATGTCCTTGATGCACCGCTAGGTGACAGACATGCTGTAGGAGATGAAGCAAATGTTATGAACCTCTAGTAGACTCGATCTGGGAACTACTCAATAGTTTGGTGTGCCATGCTTTACGGCTTGGAACCGGACTTCAAAAGTGTTTTGAACGCCACTGAGCATATGAGATGTTCCAGGAGTTGAAATTGATATTTCAAGCTAATGCCCAAGTTGAGAGATATGAAGTCTCCAACAAGTTCTTTAGCTGTAAGATGGAGGAGAACAGTTCTGTCAGTGAACACATACTCAAAATGTCTAGTTACCACAAACACTTGACTCAGCTGGGAATTGATCTTCCAGTTGAGAGTGTTATTGACAGAGTTCTAGTCACTACCACCAAGCTACAAAGGCTTCGTGATGAACAATAATATGCAAGGGATGACGAAAATGACTCCTAAGCTCTTCGTGATGCTGAAATCGGCGGAGCTAGAAATCAAGAAGGAGCATCAAGTGTTGACGGTTAACAAGACTACTTGTTTCAATAAAAAGGGCAAGGGAAAGAAATGGAACTTCAAGAAGAATGGCAAGCAAGTTGCCACTCCCATGCAGAAGCCCAATGCTGGACCCAAGCCTGAAAAGGAGTGCTTCTACTGCAAAGGAAATGGTCACTGGAAGCGGAACTTCGCCAAATACTTGGTAGATAAGAAGGATGGCAAAGTGAACAAAGCTATATTTGATATACATGTTATTGACGTGTTCCTTACTAATGCTCATAGTAGAGCCTAGGTATTTGATACTGGTTTGGTTCTCATATTTTTAACTCGAAACAGGAGTTGCGAAATAAACGAAGATTGGCTAAGGACGAGGTGACAATGCGCGTCGAAAATGGTTCCCAGGTTGATGTGGTTGCCGTTGGCATGCTACCTCTACATCTACCTTCGGGATTAGTTTTAGACCTTAATAATTGTTAATTGGTGCTAGCGTTGAGCATGAAAGTTACTCGATCTTGTTTATTGCAAGACGGTTATTCATTTAAGTAAAAGAATAATGGTTGTTCTATTTATATGAGTAACATTTTTATGGTCATGCACCTTTAGTGAATGGTCTATTCTTGTTGAATCTCGATCGTAGTGATACACATATTCATAATATTGATGCCAAAAGATGCAAAGTTGATAATGATAGTGCAACATACTTCTGGCACTGCGGATAGACTTTTGGAACCACTTGATTATGAATCATTCGATACTTGCGAACCATGCCTGATAGGTATGATGACTAAAAATTCGTTCTCCAGAACAATGGAGCGAGCTAATGACTTATTGGAAATAATTCATGCTGATGTATGCGGTCCGATGAGTGTTGAAGCACGCGGCGGGTATCGTAATTTTCTGACCTTCACAGATGATTTGATTAGGTATGGATATATCTACTTGACGAAACACAAGTCTGAAACATTTGAAAAGTTCAAATAATTTTAGAGTGAAGTGGAGAATCATCGTAACAAGAAAATGAACTTTCTATGATCTGATCGCAGAGGCGAATATTTGAGTTACGAGTTTGGCCTTCATTTAAGACAATGTGGAATTGTTTCACAACTCACGCCACCTTGAACACCACAGTGTAATGGTGTATCCGAACATCGTAGCCGTACTTTATTAGATATGGTGCATTCTATGATGTCTCTTACTGATTTTCCTTTATCATTTTGGGGTTATGCATTAGAGACAACCACATTCACATTAAATAGGGCACCATCTAAATCCGTTGAGACGACACCGTGTGAACTATGGTTTGGCAAGAACCTAAGCTATCGTTTCTTGAAGTTTGGGGATGCGATGCTTATGTGAAAAGGCTTCAACCTGATAAACTTGAACCCAAAGAGGAGAAGTGCGTCTTCATAGATACCCTAAAGAAACTATTGGGTATACCTTCTACCACAGATCTGAAGGCAAGATCTCTTTGTTGCTAAGAATGGGTCATTTATAGAGAAGGGGTTTCTCTCGAAAGAAGTGAGTGGGAGGAAAGTATAACTTGATGAGTTAACTGTACCTTCTCTCGAATTGGAAACTAGCACATTAGAGAAAACTGTTCCCGTGATTTCTACACCAACTAGAGAAGAAGCTAATGATGATGATCATGAAACTTCAGATCAAATTATTACTGAACCTTGTAGGTCGACCAGAACACATACCGCACCAGAGTGGTAAGGTAATCCTGTCCTGGAAGTCATGTTGTTAGACAATGACGAACCTATGAACTATGAAGAAGCTACGAAGAGCCCAGATTCTGACAAATGGCTTGAGGCCATGAAATCTGAGATAGGATCCATGTATGAGAACAAAGTATGGACTTTGGTGGACTTGCCCGATGATCGACAAGCCATTGAGAATAAATGGATTTTCAAGAGGAAGACAAACGTTGATGGTAATATCACTATCTACGAAGCTCGACTTTTTGCAAAAGGTTTTCGAAAAGTTCAAGGGGTTGACTATGATGAGACTTTCTCACCAGTAGCGATGCTTAAGCCTGTCCGAATAATGTTTCCAATTGTCGTATTTTATGATTATGAAATCTGACAAATTGACGTCAAAACTGCATTCCTTAAAGGCTTTCTTAAAGAAGAGTTGGATATGATGCAACCAGAAGGTTCTGTCGATCCTAAAGAAGCTAACAAAGTGTACAAACTCTAGCGATCCATCTATGGACTGGGCAAGCATCTCAGAGTTGGAATATACGCTTTGATGAGGTGATCAAAGCATATGGTTTTATACAGACTTACGTTGAAGCCAGTACTTACAAGAAAGTGAGTGCGATCTCTATATCATTTCTGATATTATATGTGGATGACATATTGCTGATTGGAAATGATATAGAATTTCTGGATAGCATAAAAGGATACTTGAATAGGAATTTTTCAATGAAAGACCTCGATGAAGTTGCTTATATATTGGGAATCAAGATCTATAGGGATAGATCGAGATGCTTAATAGGACTTTCACAAAGCACATACCTTGACAAAGTTCTGAACAAGTTCAAAATGGACCAGTCAAAGATAGGTTCTTGCCTATGTTACAAGGTGTGAAATTCAGTCAGACTCAAAGTCCAACCACGGGAGAAGATAGAGAGAAGATGAAAGTCATTCCCTATGCCTCAGCCATAGGTTCTATTATGTATGCCATGCTATGTACAAGACCTGATGTGTGCCTTGTCATAAGTTTGGCAGGGTGGTACAAAGTAATCCAGGAGTGGATCACTGGACAACGGTCAAGAATATCCTCAAGTACTTGAAAAGGACCAAGGATATGTTTCTCGTTTATGGAGGTGACGAAGAGCTCTTCGTAAAGGGTTACGTCGATGCTAGCTTTGACACGGATCCAGATGACTCTACGTCACAAACCGGATATGTATTTATATTGAATGGTGGGGCTATCAGTTGGTGCAGTTCCAAGCAGAGCGTCTAGGTGGGATCTACGTGTGAAGCAGAGTACATAGCTGCTATGGAAGCAACGCATGAAGGAGTCTGGATGAAGGAGTTGATATCCGATCTAGGTGCCATACCGAGTGCATCGGGTCCAATGGCAATCTTCCGTGACAACGCTTGAGCAATTGCCTTAGTGAAGGACTCCGGGTTTCACAAGAGAACCAAACACATCAAGCGACGCTTCAACTCCATTCCTGAAAAGGTCATGGATGGAGACATTCAAATTTGCAAAGTACATACGGATCTGAATGTGGCAGACCCATTGACAAAACCTCTTTCGCGGGCAAAACATGATCATTACCAAGACTCCATGGGGTGTTAGATTCATGACTATGTAATCCAGATTATTGACTATAGTGCAAGTGGGAGACTGTTGGAAATATGACCTAGAGGCAATAATAAAGTGGTGATTATTATATTTCCTTAATCATGATAAAGGTTTATTATTCATGCTATAATTATATTGACTGAAAACTTAAATACATGTCTGGATACATAAATAAATACAGTGTCTCTAGTGAGCCCCTACTAGAGTAACTCGTTGATGAAAAGATGGTTAAGGTTTCCTAACCATAGACATGTGTTGTCACTTGATAACGAGATCACATCATTAGGAGAATGATGTGATGGACAAGACCCATCCATTAGCATAGCATACGATTGTTCAGTTTATTGCTACTGCTTTCTTAATGTCAAATACATATTCCTTCGATCATGAGATCATGCAACTCCCGGATATCGAAGGAATACCTTGTGTCCTATCAAATGTCACAATGTAACTGGGTGATCATAAAGGTGCTCTACAGGTATCTCCAAAGGTGTTTGTTGAGTTAGCATGAATCGAGATTGGGATTTGTCACTCTGTATGCCAGAAAGGTATCTTTGGGCCCTCTCGATAATACAACATCACAAGAGGCTTGGAAGAAAAGTGACTAAGGAGTTAGTTACAAGATGATGTATTATGGAATGACTAAAGAGACTTTTCTGTAACGAGATTGAACTAGGTATGGAGATACCAATGATCGAATCCCGGGAAAGTTACATACTGACAGACAAAGGGAACGACGTATGTTGTCATAAAGGTTCGACCGATAAAGATCTTTGTAGAATATGTAGGAAACAATATGGGCATCTAGGTCCCGCTATTGGTTATTGACCAGAGAAGCGTCTCGGTCATGTCTACATCATTCTCTAACCGGTAGGGTCCGCACGCTTAACGTTCGTTGACGATATAGTATAATATGAGTTATGTATATTGGTGACCGAATGTTCTTTGGAGTTCCGGCTGAGATCACAGACATGACGAGGAGCTTCGGAATGGTCCGGAGGTAAAGATTGATATATAGGATGATAGTATTTGGTCTCTGGAAAGGATTCAGAATGCACCGGATAATTATTGGATCACTGGAAGGGCTTCCGGGAGGCCACGGGAGCATATTGGGCCAAACGGGCCAACGAGGGAGAGCACACGAGCCCACATAGGGCTGGCGCGCCCCCACCTCATGGTAGCCGGCCCTAGGAAAGGAAGGGAGAGGGATACTTGCCGGGATGGTGGTGACCGAATGTTGTTTTATATTAATGAGCTGCTTGAACGTTGGTGACCAAATGTTGTTTTATATCACTGAGCTGCCCGCCGAAGGCCAGACGGAGGTCCCGGCTTTCACAAGTGGGAACCGAAGGTGGTTTGTCTCCTGGACAAAGAAAGGCCTGGATTCGGGCAATCCGGAGGAGGTGGAGGTGAACAAGCCCATCCTTTTGTTCTAGAAATGGCTTGCCAGGGCACTGAAGATAAACGACCCAACACCATTTCCCGAATTGGCCCGGACTCCCCTTGAAAGTGTGTTATATCGACTTGAGGGGGTGTGAATAGGCGATTTTTACAAATTCGTCGCTGAGGAAATTCAACTTGAGGAATTTCCTAAGCAATGAAATACATGCAGTGGAATAAGTACTCAGGTGCAAGCGTAGCATGGCAGTAACACAGTCATCATGATGACATGAAACAAGCACAAAGCACATGCAGCGTGTAAACAGGATAAGCATGCTTAAGATAAAGTGACTAAAGGATTAGGATTGAGGAAATTGAGAAATTCTTCAGTCAAAGTCTTCAAACAGCAACGATCAAGTTCATCAACATATGAAAGAGGAAATGAAAGAGTTGAGGAAATAGAACCAGTAGCTTAGTGAAGACAATGATCTAGTAGACCGGTTCTAACTGCTGTGACAGTTGTATGTCTGGTTGGAGCCGCTAGGTATTTAAAACCAAGGACACACAGTCCGGGACACACAGTCCTCACCGTATTCTCCTTGAGATAAGATCACATAGACCTCGCCCAATCACTCGTGGTAAGTCTTCAGGTGACTTCCAAACCTCACAGACTCGGTCACTCGGCGATTGACAATTCCTCTTGGATGCTCTGGACCATGATGCCTAACCGTCTGGAGGATGCACAGTCCTCAAAGTTAACAAATGTCGTCTCCACACAGGAACAATATCTTTAGTGATGCTCAATCACTTTGGGTTGTAGGTGGTTGGCTTTGGGTTTTTCCTCACTGATGATTTTCGCTCAAAGTCCTCGGAGGATGGGATGCTCTCAATGACATGTGTCAGTTTCTCTCAGAGCAGCCAACCAACTAGTGGTTATAGGGTCGGCTATTTATAGCCTAGGGAGCAGCCCGACATGATAAGACATAAATGCCCTTCAATGTATGACCGTTAGGTGGATAAGATATTTCGGGACAGCTGGCGCATAGCACAACAACGGTCGGAAATTTGAGCTCTGAAATTTCTCAAGGCTATCATGTTTCATAGCACAACAGGGGATTCAGAACCAGCGACGCTGCAAAAAATACTACATAATACCGCTTTTGATCATCATGACCGCTCTTATCTCGTATGTCATACTTTAGGTAGATGATGAAACATATGTCTACGGTGACAATGTAAGAGACATGTGATCATTAACTTGTATCGCTATTTCGAGATGATGATGAGATGGACATCATTTGTGTTGAGACTATGTTGATATGATGAGACTATGTTGTACCACTTCGATGATGATGATGAGACATTCCTTTTTCATATAGTTTCAGTGTATGTGTATGTTGTAATTGTATAAAACCTGTAAAAATACGAATACAGCAACATAAAAAAAAGAAAGTACTAGTAGTAGCATGGGGTATTGGAGTAGTAGTAGCGCTGCCTTACCAGTAGCATTGGTTGTAGGGCCACGCTACTAGTATTATCAGTAGCGATGGATAGAGGTGCGCTACTACTAGATATAGATAGCAGTAGCTGAAAGTGCAACTATCCCTAGGTGGTTTTGGTAATTCATAACAACATATAGCTCATTGAGCTAATGCTATTCCAAGACTTTTGTTTCAGTAAAGCTCAATGAATGGCATGGCATGGATGATGAAAGTGGATCCCTCAAAATACTAAGGACAAAGGATTGGCTCAAGCTCAAAAGCTCAAGACTGTTCATTTTACATTTTAGTGATCCAAGATCACATTGAGTCTATAGGAAAAGCCAATACTATCAACAAGGGATGAGGTGTTGCTTAATGAGCCTCTTGCTTCATGTGCTTAGTGATATGCTCCAAAACCCTCAACTACTTTCCCACATCCACAAATGACCTAAACCTAAAGCCAAAATTGGTCACACCAATTCTTTCTATCCGGCGCCACCGATTCCAAAAGTCATTGCCGCTGCCACAAACCCTAAGCAAATCGGTCTTACCGATAGGGATCTCGGTCTCACCGAGATGGGTTTGCAATCTCTCTGTTTCCCTTCGTAACGTTTTGGTCTAACCGAAGTGAGCGATTGGTCCCACCGAGATTGCAATGCAAACTCTCTGTTTCCTTTTTGTAACATTTCGGTCTCACCGAAAAGAGCAAATCGGTCCCACCGAGTTTACGACCAACTCTGGAAAGCTTATTACCAAATCGGTCTCACCGAGTTTGTATGTCGGTCTCACCGACATTACGTTATGCCTAACCCTAACCGAATCGGCCTCACCGAGATGCATATCAGTCCCACGAAAATCACTAACGGTCACTAGGTTTACTAAATCGGTGCGACCGAGTTTAACGATTCGGTCCCACGAAGTTTGGTAAATTGTGTGTAACGGTTAGATTTTGTGTGGAGGCTATATATACCCCTCCACCTCCTCTTCATTCGTGGAGAGAGCCATCAAAATGAACCTACACTTCCAACTTACCATTTCTGAGAGAGAGCCACCTACTCATGGGTTGAGGCCAAGATATTCCATTCCTACCATATGAATCTTGATCTCTAGCCTTCCCCAAGTTGCTTTCCACTCAAACCCTCTTTCCACCAGATACATATCCTATGAGAGAGAGTTGAGTGTTGAGGAGACTATCATTTGAAGCACAAGAGCAAGGAGTTCATCATCAATGCACCATTTGTTACTTCTTGGAGAGTGGTGTCTCCTAGATTGGCTAGGTTTCAATTGGGAGCATCCGTCTAGTTTGTGGTGTTGAACCAAGGAGTTTGTAAGGGCAAGGAGATGCCTACTTCGTGAAGATCTACCGCTAGTGAGGCAAGTCCTTCGTGGGCGACGGCCATGGTGGGATAGACAAGGTTGCTTCTTTGTGAACCCTTCGTGGGTGGAGCCCTCCGTGGACTCACTTGGCCGTTACCCTTCGTGGGTTGAAGTCTCCATCAACGTGGATGTACGATAGCACCACCTATCGGAACCACGCCAAAAACATCCGTGTCTCCAATTGCGTTTGAATCCTCCAAACCCTTCCCTTTACTTTCTTGCAAGTTGCATGCTTTAATTTCCGCTGCCTATACACTCTTTGCATGCTTGCTTGAATTGTGTGATGATTGCTTGACTTGTCCTAAAATAGCTAAAATCTGCCAAACTCTAAAATTGGGAAAAGGTTAAGTTTTTATTGGTCAAGTAGTCTAATCACCCTCCCCCTCTAGACATACTTCAAGGTCCTACAGTAGCGCTGGTTCAAACAAGCGCTACTGCTAAAAATAGTCAGAAGCGCCCGTAGTAGCGATGGCCTTTGCCAGCTACTAATAGCCAAAAAACCAGCACTACTGGTAAGGGTTTTCCTAGTAGTGTCCTCACTTGTAGGCAATCCGCACTGGCGAAATCCTAACTCCTCAGTCAGAGCAAATACCTCAGAGAACAGAAGATCTTCATCTCTGTCACTGAAGAAATTGATTGAACTGTATGAGATTTCCAATGGCTTCACTCAAAAGGATTGGGTAGGTGTAGGATTTGAGACGAGCATCACTTGGAAAGTGTTTCCTTAGTTTTTCCTCGACCCCCTTTAACAGTACAGTGTTTCCTTTGTCTCAAGAAAGAAAAAATGAAACTATGAAAACAAAAGTCTTCACGCTTCATAATCCTCACATCAATATCAAAGTCTTCAAGGTCACACCAATTTCCTCAATTTCATAGTCTTCAAGAAAACCGAAGTCTTCAACTGAAGACATTCATTTTTAGGGGTCGACTTTCATCGTAAATATCAAAGTCCTCATAGGCTTATAGAACCTGTGTACACTCACAAACACATTAGTCCCTTAACCTATAAGTCTTCAATACACCAAAAACACTAAGGGGCACTAGATGCACTTACAATCTCCCCCCTTTTTGTGATTGATGACAAATAGGTTAAGTTTTCAACGGGGATAAACATATGAAGTGTAATTACTGATATTGAGGAATTTGATTGCAAGATATATAAGAACCCACTGAAGATGTGCATATTTGAGGAATTTGATTTGGATTGAAAATGCACATTGTAGAGTAGTACCATGGAGATATCCCCCTGTATTTTGTAATTCATACACGCATTTAACATATGATATGAAGAATTTGAAATGCATGATGAAATTTGGTGTTTGATGAAATTCAGCATGCGTGCATTAATGTACTTGAGGAAATAAGCATGCAGAAAGCAGTTCAAAAGTATGAGAGCACCATAAGACTTAAGTTTACAACTCATCTGAGCACACACCTCAGAAGAGCAAGAATTCTAACTTAACAAAAAAATGCCCATATATAAGACCCGCTTGAAGCCTAACTCAAATTTCTCTCCCTTTGTCATCGAATGACCAAAAGGGACGAAAAATGAGGACTAATGCCCCTGAAGAATATCATCATGATGTTGATGGAGGATCGCCAGCGTCGTTGGGGTCGTCCGTTGCAGTAGGGCCTGCTGTAGAGTCGTTCAAATCTTCAGCTTCATCCGTCTCACGGGATGAACAATATGAACTGGTGACCAGTTGAGGAACTTTGACCTTCTTGAATTTCTTCGAAGGAGGCTGAGACCAGTCAAAGTCCTGTTGGAAGCCCATCTTCTTGAGATCTTCATCACCGTAGAGGTGAGATAATATGGCTCAAGTGCGACCGAAGACTTCATGCAAGTAGTATTGGTTTTTCTTCACAGTGTTTTGAGTGACAGTCATGTTCTGAAGAATTGAGCCAAATTGACGTTTGACCCACTTGTGATTGCGATCGACCTTCTGATGAAGACTTAGAAGAAGCTAACAACTGGTCATCACTTGTGGAGCAGTGGCTTGAGGAACTGGCTTTGAAGCTTTTGCGGCAGAATCTTGAGTTGCGGAGTCATCATTGGTGGAATAAGATGCAACTTTGCGAAACTGACCATCCAATGGATGGGTGCCTTCATCAATAACTACAGCTTTGCCTTTGTCATCAGCTGAGGAAATATTCATTTTGAGTAATTCAATAGGAGGCAAATAGCTGAGATGATTCTGACAATCTGCCATGTAATGAATTGAAGACCTTGATCTGATGAATTTCATGATCCAGGGAGCATAATGCTTCAACTCAAAAGGTGACAGAGCAGCATTAGCCGAAGTCCTCATGAAGAAATCATGGTAGTTGATGGGAATGCCACGTATGATGTTGAACATCAGATTCTTCATGGTGCCAACAACCTCTTCTTCTTCAGAGTTGTGGCCTTTTGATTGGACTGAGGGTTTTGGCCAAAATGTGGTTGATTGTCCTTGGCACATATAGCAATTCCTTCACGAGGAATGTGGTTCTCGGAGCTTGGCCTGGCTTCAAAGGCTTCATCAACACTTGCATCAGATGGTGAGAGAGTTCAGGTTCTTCATACAGAAGCCTTGCACCTTCAGGACGAGGACTGACTGGAATGGCATGAAGTAGTTCAGAGGCCGGAGCTTTATAGTGCGTGTTCTCAGTCATCCAATCAAGCACGCATGAATTCACATCATCCATGTTTCTAGTGAGTTGTAGTGTAGCATAGAATTGAAGAATTAGCTATTCATTCTAGTCACAGATGTCAGCACAGAAGTTCAAAATCCCAGCGTCATGAAGAACAATCAGGACAGGTTGGAAGCACGGGAGGGACTCCATGTCCACATGAGGAATTTGAGGGTGCTCAAATACCTTGTCCTTATCAAATAAGAGTGATGAATAGAAGTTCATCTGACTGACTGTCCAGAACCGCTAGCATCGAAGCTTTCTGAGTCATAAGGATTGAAATCCGTGAAGAAATGATGCTCAGTGAAGAAATCATCAGCTTTGAACTTTGGCGTTTTAGCATGAGGGTTTTCGTCTTGGGTTGAAGATTTGCCGTGGAAGACTTCACAGCCTCTTGCTTTACAATCTCTGGATCTGCTGCCTGAGGAATTGAAGCTTCAGGTTCTTCAGCAGCATGTCGAGTTTCAGTTTCTTCAGCTGTTGCAGCTGGAACTTCTTCAGGAATGGAAAGAAGAGATGTTTGACGTCCTTCAGATCCTGCTTTAATTTATTCACTTTGCACAATGGACTGAGGAATTTGATGCAGAGGTGTGGTCAATGGTGAATTGGTATGAAGTCTTTACCAATAGTCATTATTCAGAACTGGTGTAGTAGAACCAATGTCCACATCCTCATCTTGTTCTTCCAATTCCTCAACGCCTGCCTCTTCAGCTGTGAACCAAGGAATGCGTGCTGATACCAGTGGGGTTGAAGGGATATCTTCCACTTCAATTTCTTCGTCCAACTGCTCCAAAGAAGCAGCAGAAGGATTATCTTCATCTGTGTCATCAGGTATGACATATTCTTCACCAAAAGGAACAATTTCCTTTGATGGCACAATAGAGATAGGGATAATATTTATAGGGTTGGTGAAGTAGCTCGTCAAAGTCCTCAATTTCTTAGGAGCTGAGGACTCTACAGTTGCTGATGCTTTCCTTTTCTTCACAGCTGCCTTCTCTGCAACTTTTGTTTTCTTCTCCTCTGATGCAGAAGGAAGAGTGACTTTCTTCACCTTAGATGGTTTGGCAAGAGGAGAAGATGAAGTGGTTTCATTTTCTTCAGGCACAACTGATGGAGTTGCCCTGCCTTGTTCAGTTTCCTCAGGCGCAGCAGCAGATTCTTCAGCTGGCCTGGGTCGTTCATCAGGCGCAACATTGGAGGTTGCCCTGACAGTTTCTTCAGGACCTGGAATTTCTTCGACATCCCTGGTATTCTCATTTTCTTCAGCAGCCTGATTTTATTCAGCTGCGCTTTCAGTTTCTTCAGTAGGTTGAGCAGATGCTCCAGCATGAGGAATTTGTCGTTGCATGGAGCTGCAACATTTGGCTTGAGGGTCTTGGTCAGCTTGACAAATCTGACTTTGGCACCGAGCCAATCAGCATAATATCTGTCAAATTCATCACTGAGGCCTTTGATTTCTGTTTGCCAAGCAACAAGTTCTTCAGGAGACACGTTCAGAACATTTTTCATCAGAAATCGCTCCTTCTTCTAGCTTTCTTGACTTGCATCCCCTTTTCAAATTCCATTTTTTTCATTGATGAATGATGTTAACATATGACTTTGACTCTAGCGGCCTTTACTTGCCTGTCTCTGATGATCTCAGCAAGTTCTTCATCATCAGCTTCATCGTCACTAGACTGAACTTGAAAGGCAACTTGCTTCTTATGAGGACTTGGCCTCGAGCCACATCCAGCAGTGGCCTTTTTCTTCAACAAGGATGGACCTGTTGAGGACTGTGGTGGAGCTGAGGAACTTGCAGATGCTCCTGAAGCAATAGAAAATCCTGCGGTCATTTAACACGTTGCCAGATGCACAGGTGCTGAGGACTTTGCAGCAGTAGTTGAGGATTTGGAGGCAATAGAGGGAATTGGAGCTGCCCTTGATGAGGTTGCCTGAGGAATTTGCCTTGAGGGCTTTGTACTTGGCCGTGAGGGAATTACTGTTGAGGAACTTGGCTTCACAGCTGATTTCTTCGGCAAAGCCTTCTTAGGCTTGCTAGCAGAGGCCTCACCAGCAGCAACAACAGAATCTTCATTGAATTTGCTCACTGCTTCCTTTGCTACTTTAGCCAACTTGGCTTGGCGCTTGGCCCATTCTTTGGGAAATTCATCACCTCGCCTGATGCTTGAGAGGCCTAGAGCCAATGGAGGTCTTGGGCATGGAGGGTGTACAACGAATTTCTTCATGTATTTTGGAGTAACATATCGATATTCCCTCCATTCCCTTGCCCAGCTCCTCTCAATCCTCTATGCACTTTGCACTGATTCTTGTTCTCTTTGCCATGTGCGCCTCATCAGGTGTGCAATACTCAGCATAAATGTCTTCAGGGATTTCAAATGCAGTGTTTGTTTCTGGCCTCTTTCCTCCCTTCTGAGGTCTTTTACACTCAACCATTTTCCTCACTTGAGGATTTTGAACAATTGATGTTTCTAAGGAAGTATGCCATTTATCTTCGAGGAACGCTCCAAATGAGTTAAGTTGATGAGAACCTAGTGATTTATCAGCGAACATTTTGTACCTGTGAACAGAGCATAGGTGCGAAGAATTTGGAGAGGTCATATGCGTTCTCAGAAATTTTCCAAAAGAATCAAGTTTGAGGAATTTAACCATGGGAGTCTTCAGGAATTTCACTAAGCGTTCTTGACTTAGGTTCCAGAGTTTTATAGATTTGAAAATCCACACAACTAAGGGAACTTGAAGGAAAACATAGCTTAGAGAAACAAATCAAGATACAGAAGCAATTGGGTGTTTAAGGATTGAGAAGTTGAAGAATAAACACCTTTTGAAGATTTTGTGGAAATCATCAGGACCAAAGTATGGCAGTAAAATGAGATTTAAATTACCCTGGATGAAGAATACGACAAACTGGGAGTTGAGTTGGAGAAGTTCGTCCGTTCAGATCTCCCACGCCCTAACTCGGCGGCGAGAGACAGCTACTGTGGCGCCGGAGATGTCGGGGCAGGCTGATCTGGCCCACGAACACCTATGGGACCGGCGGACCGAGCCCCTTTCGGTTCGGCGGGGGGCGGAGGTCGCACAAAGAGCAGATCGAGGCGAGGCACACGAGCGGTTTACCCAGCTTCGGAGCTCTCCGGAGAGATAACACTCCTACTGCTGCATGTCTGAGTGTATTGAGTTCTTGCTCAGGAGCGCTGAGTGCTACAGTACACACAAGCTGCTAACGAGACCGAGCGTGATGTCGAGCCCCTTCTAAAACGTACCCCCTCTACGTTGCGCATGGGCCTCCTTTTATATGCTAAAGGGGTCTCCGACAGGTGGCAACGTAGACAAGGGTAAAAATGGAAAAGGAGTGGTTGGTACAGCTACTTGTACAGTGTATCATACCTAACCACGGCGGCGGGGACAAAGGCATTAAATGCCCGTCTACATCGCCCTAACGGTGCGAGAAAGGGACCGCCAGGGCGCCACCGCTTGCCACGATGGCAATCTTGTCGGCGCCGCTTGCCACCGGCGCTCCGCGGCCGCCTGACCTCTTGCCACGTCTTTGGAAAGGTCGTGGCGACACGTTAGTGGATGTGCTGGATCGCAGGTGCAGAGTGGTGGTCTGCCGCGGCAAGCGGCTTGCCGCGGTTGTTGTCTTGTTGTGTCCGGAAGCTTGTCGCTCACCGGGCCTTCACGGCAAGCTCCTCTTGCCGGGGCCTTGTCTCCTAGGTGCCTTGGGTGGCCTTCCCGGCAAGCTCCTCTTGTCGGGGCCTTGTCTCCTAGGTGCCTTGGGTGGCCTTCCGGCAAGCTCCTCTTGCCGGGCCTTGTCTCCTTGGCTTGAATACTTTGTTCTTGAATGGCTCCAAAGGAACCACGGAGGACCTTCGCGGTCACCCGGTAAGCCTTGCCGCGGAGGGCTGCAACTGCCCGTGCACAAGTTCGGGATACTAGGGTACCCCTACTCTAGTACACCGACAGGAGTGAAGATTTCCGCGACCGGTGCGAGTACGACGGTGACGAGGTCGATGGAGTGAAGCTCTTCCTCACCGGTGACAAAGGAGAGTAGCGGTGACGCTAGGTCTGAGAACTCGAGCGAGGAGAGGTGGACCAGAGTAAATGAAGTCTGAGGAAGGGAGGGCGTATTTATAGCCACAGTGAAAAACTGCCTGTTCGAAGAATTTGGACGAACATGCCCCTGACCCTTGCCATCCTAGCGACATGTGTCACGCACGTACAAAGAGGTGGAGATCGTGGTAGATCGTGGATGAGTAGTTTAATCCGTCGTGGGATGCGGAATGGTTTGACCGGCAAAAGCCGAAAATTTAGATATGAAAATTTTATTGTTTCGTTTGCAACAAGGACACAGTGAAGAATTTAAACGTATTTCAAATAGAACGCACATGAAGAATTTGTGAACATACTGGGTTGAGTTTAGCATAGAGGGGGAACGGGTCCGATCACATTCACTTAGAAGAAGAACAACTTGAAGAATTAGCAATAAGTGAATGCTATTGAGAACATGAAAACTCAAATTTATAGTCAATGAAGAACACCAGTCGAAAAGATGAAGACTTTGCAAAGTTGGCAAAATTGGAAATTGAAGAATTTGAAAATTTGAAGAATTGCAAAATAAACAAAAACTCAAATTTGAAGATTTTCAACTTTGGTTGGGTGGTGTGACCCACCGTATAAGAATGATGATTTCAGATGCTGCGTACAATTGTCGTAGGGTTATGAGAATCAAATTCTTCATTAATTTCTTCAAAAATAGATGGTTAGTCTTTATTGATTGAAGAAAAATGTTACTTCGTGTGTTGCGCATCTAAGTCATCAATTTTGCATAAGTGTTAGGATGTGTGTCCTTTCAAAGAACAATCGAAGATTCTAAGATATTTAGCTCACATCGCAACTTGCTAAATCTCTTCTCATCCAAGGGCTTTGTGAAGATATCTGCTAGCTATTCTTCAGTCTTCACGTGCTCGATAGAGATGTCGCCCTTCAACACATGATCATGAAGAAAATGATGACAATCTGGAAGTGCTTAGTCTTCGAGTGCTGAACTGGGTTATGAGAATCTTGATGGCACTCTCGTTGTCCCAGTAGAGTGGCAAATTCTTCATGTTGACGCCATAGTCCTTGAGGGTTTGCTTCATCCACAACAATTGAGCACAGCAAGAACCTGCTGCAATGTACTCAGCTTCAATAGTAGAGAGTGATACGCAGTTCCGCTTCTTCGAGGACCAACATACCAACGATCGTCCGAGCAAATGACATGTGCCTGTTGTTGACTTGCAATCCAACTGATCACCAGCATAGTCAGAGTCAGAATATCCAAGGAGATCAGAAGCTGAGCCCTTGGGATACCATAATCCAAATGTTGGAGTTTGAGCTAGATATCTAAGAATATGTTTCACAACCTTATGGTGTGATTCCTTTGGTGTAGCTTGAAAACGGGTACACATGCAAATACTAAGCATAATATCTAGCCTAGATGCACATAGATAAAATAAAGAGCCAATCTTGGAGAGGTATACCTTTTGATCGAAGTCTTTACCATTTTCATCGGTGCATAGATGGCCATTTGTTGGCATAGGTATTTTGATGCCTTTGCAATCTTGCATGCCGAATTTCCTCAGCACATCCTTCAGGTATTTCTCTTGAGATATGAAGATGCCATTGCGTTGTTGACGAACTTGAAGACCTCAGAATAATTTCAATTCTCCCATCATAGACATTTGATATTCCTCACTCATCATATAAGCAAATTTGTCACTGTAACGTTGGTTAGTACAACCAAAGATAATATCATCAATATATATTTGGCACATGAATAATTCATCATCATAGGTTTTGGTGAAAAGAGTTGGGTCAACTGAACTGGGTTTGAACGTTTCTTCATGCGGAATTCCTTCAAAGTATCATACCACGCCCGAGGGGCCTGCCTGAGGCCATAGAGGGCCTTACTGAGTCTGAAGACTTTGTCAGGATGCTTAGGATCTTAAAAACCTTGTGGTTGAGCAACATATACTTCTTCCTCAAGCTTAACATTGAGGAATGCACTTTTCACATCCATTTGATATAAGATGATATTATGATGGTCATAAGCAAGCAATATGCAAATAGCCTCAAGTCTAGCAACATGTGCAAAAGTTTCATCGAAATCAATTCCTTCAACATGTGTGTAGCCTTGAGCTACAAGACAAGCCTTATTCCTCACCACAAGGTCACTTTCATCGTGCTTGTTGCGGTAGATCCATTTGGTACCGATGATATTGTGCTTGCGTGGGTCTGGTCGCTTGACAAGTTCCTAGACATTGTTGAGCTAGAATTGATGTAATTCCTCTTAGGCTCTAGAAATGCATCATCAACTTTGGTGGGCTCTATGATAGAGACAAAAGCAAAGTGCCCACAAAAGTTAGATAAATGTGAAGCTCATGAGCGTGTGAAAGGACCTGGTGTGTTGATGTCGTCGATGATTTTCTCAATCTGCACTTCATTTGCAACTTGAGGATCAGCAGGTTGACGACGTTGATTGGGCTTAGCATTTTCTTCAGAGCCATTTTCCTCAGATGCACCAGCATGATTTTCTTCACGTTCTGGAAAGACTTCTTTAGCAGATTCTTCAGTGGGTATGACATCCTCAGTAGCCTTGAACTTGATGGATTCCTCAGGTGACATTTCATCTAGCACATGAGGTAGGTGCTCTCTTTGTGAGATGTTAGTTTCATCGAACCGCACATCTAAAGTTTCAACAACCTTGTGGTGAAAGGTGTTGAAGACTCTCTAGGTGTGCGAGTCCTTTCCGTAACCAAGCATAAAACCTTCATGTGCTTTTGGTGCAAATTTAGAATTGTGATGAGGATCTCCAATCCAACATTTAGCACCGAAGACTTTGAAATAACTCACATTGGGTTTCTTGCCAGTGAGGAGTTCATATGAGTTCTTTTTGAAGAATTTGTGAAGATATACCCTGTTGATGATGTGGCACGCAGTATCAATAGCCTCAGGCCAGAAGTGACGAGGCGTCTTGTATTCATCAAGCATAGTGCGAGCCAGCTCAAAAAGATTCCTGTTCTTGCACTTCACGACGCCATTCTGCTGAGGAGTGTATGGGGCAGATAACTCGTGAGTAATACCAAGTTCATCAAGATAGTCGTCAAGACCAGTATTCTTAAACTCGGTCCCATTATCACTCCAGATGTGCTTGATCTTCACATCGAAATTCGTCAAAGCCCTCGAGGAAAATCGTTTGAAGACTTCCTGCACTTCAGTTTTGTAAGTGATGGTATGTACCCATGTGTAACGAGAATAGTCATCAACAATAACAAAGCCATATAGAGATGTTGCATTTGTTAGTGTGGCATAATGAGTAGGGCCAAAGACATCCATGTGAAGCAATTCAAAAGGACGAGTGGTAGTCATGATAGTCTTCGAGGGATGCTTGGATTTGGTCATCTTCCCAGCCTCACAAGCCCCGCAAAGATGGTCTTTGAGGAATCTGACACCCTCGATGCCAATGACGTGCTTCTTCTTCGCGAGTGTGCGTAAGTTCCTCATGCCAGCATGACCTAGTTGTTGATGCCATAACCAGCCTTCTGAAGCTTTTGCAGGTAGACATGTGGTAGGATGTGGTCCTGCAGAGAAATCAAAAATATACAAGTCTCCTCTCCTAAGGCCTTCGAAGACTTTGGAATTGTCACATTCCATGGGCACAATGTAATGATATTTTCCAAAGAAGACAACTATATCAAGATCACAAAGCATTGAGACAGACATGAGGTTGAATCATAGGGACTCGACAAGCATGACTTTGTCCATGTGTCGATCCTTTGAGATCGCAACCCTACCTAGACCCAATACCTTGCTTTTTTCCTTTGTCAGCGTAGGTGATATGCTTCAGATGCGATGGAGATAAAGCAGTGTCCATCAATAAGTTCTTGTCACGGGTCATGTGATTTGTACATCCACTATCGAGGACCTACTCAGTAGCTTTGGGTTGATCATCCTACAGATGAATTAGTGCATCTTACGAACTCATATACTTCATCTGTGAAGAATATGACATCAAATTCATCAGATTGAAATTCATCAAGCGATACAACATATATAGTAGTATAAGGACGTGAGAAATGAATATTCATTTCTTCATGATTAGCTTGCGTCCTTTCAAGCACATTCAGGTCTCCAACAAATTCTTCAGACGTTTAAGTTTGTTTGGAGACGTGACCCTGCAATAGAGATTAGTTCTTTTTCTTCACCATCCACATCTAGAGGGGTGGCAAAGAGTTCATCAGTCTGCGAGCTCCATAAGAGAATGGTGGCATTGAAGCCAGTGCACTTTGCTTCACAGAAGAGGGGTTAGAGTAAGCATATGAATAAGTAGAGAAATTATTCAAGGACTTATCAACATAATGATTTGAAGAATAATGCACATATTCATAGCACTTAGATTTTACTTGCGAAACAGAAGTATTAGCATGATGATGATCATATGAGGATTTGGATCCATGTGAGGAATCTGATCCATATGAGGAATTTGGTCCATATGAGGACTTGGATCCATATGAAGACTTTGGTCCATATGAAGAATTTGATCTGGGGTCCGTATTCTTCACAGAAGGTATCATAAGGACATTCACCTGAAGACTTTCAAGGCACCTTTTGGGAACCCAGATTTTCTTCATAGGGGGACCGTTCCTGCAGTCAGTTCCAACATATCTAGCAAATACTTCACCAGTCTGATATTTGATTCGCATGTAAAGCCAGAAAAAGTGGATGGATCTATGGGAGATCCTTTTGCAGCAACCCATGAGGTTTTGGGATACTCCTCAGGTTTCCAGGAGGTCCCATCAGCATTGAGTTTCCTCTCAAAGGCAATACCCTCTTTCCTAGGGTTTTTGTTGAGGATCTTCTTTTTAAGCACATCACAAAGAGCCTGATGCCCTTTGAGGCTTTTTTACATGCCTATCACATACAATTCCTTAAACCCTGCATTGTTAGTGATACTTGTGGTATCCTCAAATGAGGAATTTGTGACCACAAAGACAGTTGAAGAATTTGCAGTAATAGAATCATTTGAACTTTTAGGTGAAGAATTAGCAGATTCACGTTCAATGCATTTCAAACATGGTGGAATGAATTATTCCTGAGCGGAACTGATTTATTGAGCAAGCAATGAATCATTTTCCTTCTGAAGATCTTTATAACTAATCCTTAGCTTCTCAAGATCTTGCTTTCTTTGAAGAAATTCATAAGAAAGCTTCTCATGGTCGGCTAAGAGAGTGTTATGATGACTTCGAAGGTTATCTAACTTAGATTGAATACTTTTAAGATCGTCAGTCAGAATTTGGACTCGATCCATTTCCTCACCCAATAGGTCATGGCTTTTATGTAGCATATTTTGAACCCTTTCCAAAGCTTTTTGTTGTTTAGTGGTAATAGTAGCAAGCTTCGAATAGCTAGGTCCGAAGTCATCATCAGATTCATCATCACTAGAATGAGATGAGGAATATTCAGGTACCTTTGCACCTTTTGCCATAAGGCATGGTGCTGAAGATGCTGGTTCAGGTTCGAAAGTCATTGTTTTGAGTGATTCCTTGCACTACAAAAAAATACACTTCTGTGATGATACGTGTTTGTCACAGTAGGTCACGTTTTCTGTCATGCATGTACATCCATGATGATTTTATGACAGAATCAAGATAGTCATACCTGTGCTGTCGTAGAAGTGTTCCATGACATTACCAAAAATATCATCACGGAAGTGTCCACTTCCATGACGAAAAATCACGCGCCACAGAAGTGCTTTTGTCAAGGGTGACCGACACGTGGCATCCACCGTAACGGGATGCCGTTAAGCTATCGGGTCCGGTTTTGGATCTGATAACCCGTTAACAGCCCAGACCAATGGTGATTTTCCACTTGTAAAATCATCATTGGCTGGAGGAAACATGTGCCAGCTCCCCGTTGGCACAGGTGTCACTCATCCAATGGGCGAGATGCGCTTATGAAATGTTGACACGTGGACCGGCCCAAAACTGGCCCATAAAGATTAAATGGGTCGGCCCAACTAAAGGCCCACAAGATTTTGCAGTCCATAATGGGCCGTCCCAGCAAAAGGCCCACGAGATTTTGTGGACCATAATGTGCCGGCCCAGCTAAAGGCCCACAAGATTTTGCGGGCCATAATGGGCCGGCCCAGCTAAAGGCCCGCGAGATTTTGCGGACCATAATGGGCCGGCCCAGCTAAAGGCCCACAAGATTTTACAGACCATAATGGGCCGGCCAAGCTAAAGGCCCAAGATATTTCGCCGACCATAATGGGCCGGCCCAGCTGAAGGCCCAAAAATTTTTGATGACACTAGTAGGCCGGCCCATTAACATGCTGCCATGTTTTGGGCCAAATGCCAACCCATATTTGATCCGGTCCATTAACAGTCTGCCATGTTACGGGCCTAATAAAGGCCCATATGAGATCCGGCCCATTAAAAGCATACCACATTCTAGGCCAAATTACGGCCCAGATCAGGTCCAGCCCTTTGAGAGGCTTTGGGCTAAATTATGGCCCATATCAGATTCGGCCCGTCAACTGGACGCTATGCTTTTGGGCCCACTTAATAAAGGCCCATTTAGTAATTCAGCATGATATTAGTTTCGGCCTGTTAAAGGACCATTTAACATTTCGGCCCTATATATATTTCGGCCTGTTAAAAGCCCATCATATAGTTGGGCCTAACTACAACCCGTTTGCATCCGGCGTGCTCACAGACGATAATCTGATTGGGCCAAACAAGGACCGAGACAATTTTGGCCTATTATAAGCCCATGATTTGATTAGCACAATCATGGACCGGGGTCTATTTCGGCCTGCTGCCGGCCCATGAGCTGTTCGGCACATTCCAGGCCCAACCTACTTTTCAACCTCGTAAAAGCCCATTGAGTTCTCTTGGGAAAATAGGGAAGGCGGTTTACCCGGCGTACTAAAGGCCCGAATCTACTAGTGGGCCATTTTACATTTAGGCCTGTCAACGGACCAAGATGACGGGGCCCATGATGCGGATAATACATAGTGATTTGCATGACGACCCGATTATGTACCGTAATTTTATGATTTGGCCGGTTTACTGCGAAGACATGATATATATACAGTAAAATAACTGCAGCATTGTGAATAAAAAAAACCTAGACTATACAATAAACAAATTACGGCATATTACATCCACTAGGCATCAAAGTTCGCCACTATGATAATAAAGCACAAGCAGACAGCAGATTACATACAACTTTGTAGCCGGTTATCTTTGGGAGCAGGGGTACCTAGACTTGCACACTGCGGCATGGCTCAAGGGTGGCCCAAGACGGCCCAACTTAATCGGCACAAGCTCAAGACCCTCGCGAGGGGCCAAGCCTCATGAGGCGGACGACAGGAAGCTTCCTCGAGCACGGCCTGACCTCGTCGGGCTCATGAGGAGGCGGAGAGATCAAGGCGGGTACCTCACGAGGTGCCCATGACGCAAGCCATGACGACCAAGGGCGCCCGGTGAGGCGCCAGCCCGTGATGTCCTCATTTCCTCTTTGGTGCAAAGGGGGCAAGCGCAGGCGAGAGCATCAAGTAAAGGCATCCGTTTCGGTGCAACAAGACCAAGACCGTCGCAACGGCAGGAAGGAGGTCATCTTGGAGCCCAAGCCGGCGTCACCACCTGAGCCTTTGACAGGCGAGGACCAACTTTAGTCAGGATAAGTGTACTAGATGTTCCCCTTCAAAGTGGCCAATTGTTGGCGCCCTTCCCGCTCAATATTAGGGAAGAGGCCCAGGGCCTTTGCCTATAAATAGGACTAGCCACCCGCAGGGTAGAGGCATCGAAAGATCTGGAGATAGCAGAGAGAGAGAGCGACTGAACTCCCCCTAGCAGTTCATCGCACCAACCAAGAACAGACCCTCGCGAGGTTGTTCTTCCTTGTATTGTTCATCATCAGCCCAAGAGGCAATCCACCACACCACACACTGGAGTAGGGTGTTACACCACAATGGTGGCCCGAACCAGTATAAACCTTGTGTCTCTTGTGTTGTTCTTTTGGTAGTTTAGATCCTAGCGAGGCAACGAGGTGCAGGTAGGTAGGAGGCGAGATCTCCGTGCGCACCCCAGAGACCGAACCTAGAGGGTCTGCCGGAACCCGAAATCCGACATTTGGTGCGCCAGGTAGGGGTGCGCCGCAATCCACCTTCTGCCGCTTCGTGTCCCATCACATCGTCATCACCATGTCTGGCAACCAGGCGGGCAACCCTGATCCCTGGGCGGCCTGGCCCGCCCACGCAGAACCGCTCGCCCCGAGCGACCCCATGCCCCAGGCAGCTCGCGGTCCGCAGGGCGCTGCGGGCCGCGGGCGACGCGGTCAGGCAACGACAGCTCTCACGCCGCGGCAGGCGCGGTCGGCGGCGAGGGCCTCCAACCACGCCGCGGCCACGACGCCGTACACCCGACGGGAGCAGGCGAACTCAAGGGCCGCGCTCACGGTGGCCCGAGAGCTACTGCAATGCAGGCTCTTTGGAGGCGGCCGCTGACGTCTTTGCTAGAATGGGTGGCGAGCTCCTGGGCCGCCGCCTCGGGGGCTCACCCCTTCTGCACCCAACTCCCACCTCAGGTCCAGGGTGGCCCGCGCGGAGGCTCCACGCACGCCCGCGCAGCTCCCAGCGGACTCCAAGGCCACCCCAACGCCGACCAGGCCGGTCTACCGGGCCAGCAGCGGCGCTGCCTCCGCCCTCGGCAGCGAAGAAGGACTCGCCACGACCCACGGCCCCGGTGGGCCACCGCGCTACCACCCCCAGGTGGGCGCCTCAAGCAGAACTGTGTGGCACACGGAGCACTATGGCGCAGCCTTCGGGATGGTGGCCCCAGAAGAGTACGTGCCCCACATGAAGGACCAAGGGCATGCGCATGAGGACTAAAAAGGCTCGCTCCTTGGCCCAAGCTGGGGGGACGAGGCACCAGAAGCTGAGCTCTTCCAGGAGCCCCGTGAAGGTCCCGTCAGCCACGCTGGAAGCAACGATTATCGGGTACCGCTAATTCCTCAGGAGCAGGCATACACTAACCATGGATCGCAGGAGGTACAGGTCGCCGCAGCGGACGGCTGCCCCGCTCCTGCAGTTTCCTACCTGAGGGAGTCCTGGACTAGGGGGTGTCCGTATAGCCGAACTATCATCACGGCCGGACTCCAAGACTATGAAGATACAAGATTGAAGACTTCGTCCCGTGTCCGGATGGGACTTTCCTTGGCGTGGAAGGCAAGCTTGGCGTCTGAGATATGTAGATCTCCTACCATTGTAACCGACTCTGTGTAACCCTAACCTATCCGGTGTCTATATAAACCAGAGGATTTTAGTCCGTAGGACGAACAAAAATCATACCATAGGCTAGCTTCTAGGGTTTAGCCTCTATGATCTCGTGGTAGATCTACTCTTGTACTACCCATATCATCAATATTAATCAAGCAGGAGTAGGGTATTACCTCCATCGAGAGGGCCCGAACCTGGGTAAAAACATCGTGTCCCTTGTCTCCTGTTACCATCCGCCTAGACGCACAGTTCGGGACCCCTATTCGAGATCCGCCGGTTTTGACACCGACATTGGTGCTTTCATTGAGAGTTCCTACGTATGCGTCACCTATAGGCCCGATGGCTCCTTCGATCATCAACAACGATGCGGTCCGGTGAGACTTTTCTCCCGGACAGATCTTCATATTCGGCGGCTTTGCTGCGGGCAATTCACTTGGCCATCTGGAGCGAATCGAAAGCCACGCCCACAGCCATCAGGTCAGATTTGGAAGCTAAATTATACGGCCAACATCGCGGAGACTTGATCTTGACGGATTCGAGCCACAACCAAGCGCTACCTTTGCTCCTCGATGGGCATGATCTAACTCTGCCGCCCGAGCGGTGTCACGGAGGCCGCACTAGTGTCCGCTCCGAACATTGATTCGGAGCCGATCTCGCCGATCGAGGATGGTTGGTTGGACACCACCTCGGAGGCTGAAATCTCTACGGCGATTAAGCCGAACACAATCCCTGTCCTTTGCGAAGACCGTGACTCCCAGGTGCTGGACTCCTCTCCGGACTCCGAACCCTCCATGCCCCTGCCAATCGAATCCGATCGGGCGACGGTCATGGAGTTCACTACCGCGGACATCTTTTAGCACTCGCCCTTTGGCGACATCCTGAATTCACTAAAGTCTCTCTCTTTATCCGGAGAGCCATGGCCGGACTACGGTCAGGAAGGTTGGGATGCGGACGACGAAGAAATTCAACGTCCACCCACCACCCACTTCGTAGCCACTGTCGAAAGCTTACACGACATGCTCAATTTCGACTCCGAAGACATCGACGGTATGGACGACGATGTAGGAGACAACCATGAACCAGCGCCTATAGGATGCTGGACAACCACCTCATCCCATGATGTATACATGGTGGATACACCTAAAGGAAATGAAGACGAGGAACAACGGACGCCACGAAGGATAAATCCTCGAAAAGCAGTCAAAACGGCAACGTAAACGCCGAACCAAGTCCCGCCTCAACAAAGACCCAGCCATAGAGCAGGGCGAACTGGTGACGGCATTTAACATGCTATCGAGCAATCGTCCGAACAAGACAACTTGGATAAACAACCCGTCCCGGCGAAGACAAGCTGTCCGGACGATCTCACGCCGGACAAATTGTTGGAGCAAAATAACCTCCACAAAAGGCTGCGCCGCTGCGCGTAGCCTGAAAAAGCAGAAGCGGAAGCTCAAAACAGCGGAAGATGCACTCAGAATCAGATGGAGCAGAGTATTCAACACCTCAGACAAATACGGCGACAGTCGCCGAACAAAGAGCTACCCAAAGAGAAAACTACTGCCCGAATTTTGATGAGGAGGCCATAGAGCCCCCACAATCAAAAAATAAGAAGGCCACTCAGTCGGATGGACGACCCCACGGCAAAAAGAGAGCGACAAATGGCGTCGCACACAAGCCGGTACGCGATCCGCATATGGATTCACATCAAAAGGATGGCCCAGTAAGGTCCATCTATGGGCCGAGAAAGCAAGCTCTTCAAAGCAATGCAACATGCCAAATATCCGAACATCACGGCACACCCAAATATAGGGGTGCCGCACGAATTCCCAGCGGGATTCAAACCCGTAAACATAGAGGCATACGACGGAACAACAGACCCTAGAGTCTGGATTGAGGACTATATCCTCCACATACACATGGCTAGAGGAGATGATCTCCACGCCATAAAATACTTACCCCTCAAGCTCAAAGGGCCAGCCCGGCATTGGCTCAAAGGCCTCCCAGAAAATACCATTGGAAGTTGGGAAGAGCTCGAGGATGCTTTTCGAGCAAATTTTCAAGGGACTTATGTCCGTCCTCCGGATGCAGACGATTTAAGTCATATAACTCAACAACCCGGAGAGTCAGCCCGCAAATTCTGGAACAGGTTCCTCACCAAAAGAACCAAATAGTCGACTGTCCGGACGCCAAGCCTTAGCAGCTTTCAAACACAACGTCCGAGACGAATGGCTCGCTGAACACTTCGCCAAGAGAAGCCGAGAACCATGGCTGCATTAACAAGCCTCATGACCCGCTTATGCTGGAGAGGATAGCTGGCTAGCAAGATGCAGCACCAGCGACCCAAGTACATCCAAAGTCAGGGATGGAAATGGGAAACCACGGCGCAACAAGGACCAGCGCCGGATTAAAGGGAACGGTCCAAAGAGCGCGGCAGTCAACGCCGAATTCAAAAGCTCACGGCAGAACAATAAAAAACTGCCCCTTAAGGACAATAGCGATGAGCTATCCAACTTAAACAAAATCTTGGACAAGATATGTCAAATCCACAGTACTCCCGGGAGGCCTGCAAACCATACCCACAGAGATTGCTGGGTCTTCAAACAGTCCGGCAGACTCAACACCGAACACAAGGGGCCCGACACACCAAGCGAGGATGATGACGAACCCCACAAGCAGAGCACCGGAAAACAAAAGAATTTCCTACAAGAGGTTAAGACAGTAAACTCACTTCACGTGATAAAAGGAAAAAACAGAGCGGCGCCCATTAAGACGCGCGCCTCACATACTACCCTAGCGGAGTACCAACCTTTGGTTGTCAAAACCAATCACCTTCGACCATCAGGACTACTCCGAAAGTATCCGGAACGCAGGATGGACTGCCTTGATATTGGATCCTATAATCGATGGATTCCAATTTACACAAGTCCTCATGGATGGCGGCAGTGACATAAACCTGATATATCAGGACACAATCCACAGGATGGGGATAGACCCAACCAAAATTCGCCATAGCAACACCTCCTTTAAAGGGGTAATGCCAGGCCCATATGCCCATTGTACGGGCTCCCTACTGCTAGAAGTTGTGTTCGGTTCATCCGACAACTTCCGTCGCGAAAAGTTAGTCTTCCATGTCGCCCCATTTAAAAGTAGTCATCAAGCACTAATGGGACCTTGAAGCTTTCGCCCGCTTTAACGCAATACCGCATTATGCATCTCTAACACTTAAAATGCCCGGTCCACGTGGCATCATCTCATTAAAAGGGAGTATTAAGTGTTACTCGAGCACGGAAGAACGTGAGACTGCCTTGACAGCCCCACACCTATCCGGCTCCGCTAGTCAAAGAACCTGAATAGGTCATTCAAACCCCGGACACGGCTAGATGAGTCCGGCGCCTACTAGCGGCATACCCCCGTACAAGGGGCTGCACGCATGTACAACAAGAGACAATAAAGCTCAATTTTATTCACTTCTTGAATCGTACTCGCTTTATTTAACATAAAGTACATCTTTTGCATGATCCTTTTCTTTTAAACTAAGTTCCTCTCTTTTACAGATGAACAACGTGCTACACCCGTCTGGATACGCACAACGGAGACACAGCGCAGACGTGCAGTAGGGACCCGTTGCAAGGATTGTTTTGATTAAGACCCTGCGTAAACCTTTTTTCTTGTCTCTTGTTGATATACATCCCCCGGTTTCTTACTATAACCGAGGAGGAGGCTGGCGTTTTGGCATTGGCCGCACCAGAATTTTTGCGCGTACCTGGACACCAGGGGCTTAGGGCATTATTCTGCCCGTTTCTATAAAGACCGAATACCTTAGGGAGTATTCAGCGTCTCAAGTTAGGCCTTATATGCATCAGCTCCGAATCATGTCTTTGGTCAAATGTTGGGTTTGCCGGCTCCACATCTTTTGCTGCCTTACGTTCCGTTCTATCGGCTAACGCGGCACCGGAGAACTATCTGCGATTGTGCCCGGTTCGCCGGGCAAGCACCTCGAGAGAAAGCCAAAACTGCCCGTCATGATATAGCGAGAGACTGGTCAACCACTCGATGACTCACCGGAATGTTTAGAATTCCTCCGCATTAACGAAAGACCGTTTTAGGTCAGGCACATACGCACCGAATTCGGGAGAGTGCGGTGCCCAGGCTATATAGTAGCCCCACCCTCGAACTCCTATGGCTAAGTGAAAGTGATAAAGCATTATAGTCCGGTTGCCTAGTTTGCTATGCTACCACCTCCTTAACAGGACCAAGACGTTGGATTAAGTGTGAAAAGCGCCTTCTTTGCAAACACCCCCGCACTATGTGCGTGGGGGCTGAAGCCAAGGACTGCCATCTTTCAGGTTATATTTACATATACATAAGCGGCCGCCTGAGGAGTAGTTTACTACTTGAACGCACAAGTATAAAAAGCTCTTATATTATATTGAAACATTGTTTTCACAAATCATACATGTCATTTAAACATAATATCCTTCGAACCTTTGCGTCTCTATTAAGCAGCGCCTGCAGACTTCCTCAAAATAGTGCTCGGCGGTACTCGGCTTCTGTCCGAATCTTGGGATGCAACGTCGGTGGCCTTCATCTCTGCCCAAGTATGTCTTGACATGGGCGAGCCATCCGTGCTCCTCAATACACGCCAACCGCTTCATTGCGTCGTCTGGCAGTACCGCACCAAGGAACTGCTGCACTAAACCAAAATAACTCTTGGCTAGGGTCCGCCTGGCCACAAATGAGTCATGACATGCTTCATGGCAAGTCCGGATAATCGATTCAGCTCGGCCCATTCGGCCAACCGATCGGTCAACGGAAGAGGACGCTCCGTACTATGGAATTGCGACCAATATAGCTCTTCCCTTCTGGCCTAGGAAGTGCTCAATCGCGTCCGCAGCGCTCGCCGCTAAGTCCATATAAGCATCCTCCGAACTCCACTACTTGTCCAACTGAGCATACTTCGGATCCGTATATTTCCTCCGCAGCAGAAACGGTTTTCCAGCCGCAATAGCCCCGGCCTGACTCAGCTCCTCCTTGGCAGCTCTCAAAGCCGAACGGGCATCCTTGGATTCGCCGGCGGCCTTTTTCAGGCCCTCTTGCTCAGCTTGACGTTCTTTTTCAAGAACCTCGCAGCGATCGATAGTATTCTTCAACTTTCTGGCCATATCGGCCATTTCCTCTTTGCTTCGGCAGTGAGCAGCCCGTTCGGCTTCTAGCTCTTCGGCCGCCCTTAAAGCGGCTGCATTACTATTTTTGGCTTGCTGTTTCGCTCGGGCGAGTTCCGCCCGCAGCTCCTCCACAGCAGCGGCACCATCTGCATTAAGCATGCAAGTAGTAAGGCATGGGTGTCAAGCTCCCTTACCAGGTGTTCGCGTCGAAGTCGCATACCTTGTGGCTCGTCAAACCATTTATTGACCAGCGCGATGTCCGCATCCGCCTCGTCAAGTTGCCGCTTTAGTTCGGCATATTCATCAGTCCGACTGGCCACCGGACGCCCCACCACCTATTTAGGAGCCGCGATATGTTATAACTGAGATTTTGATCCTCGGCACGCTGTCAATTTTGACAACATACCGAGTCTCAGGGGCTACTATCTATCTGAGCGCATTCTATATGCATAAGCCGAAGGTACATCATTTTTGCGTACCTCGAACCCCGTCAAGAAGCTTCGACGGCTTCATGCAATCCGCTCTCGCGGATGCAATTCTTTCAATCACCGTACCCATTAGCACACGGTGATCCTGCGAGATAACCGCCGCCCGAGCAGATCCTTGACTCCTCCGACCAAGCACACCACTTGGCGCTGGACCTTCCGGCCCGCCAGACTTGGGGGAACCCTCATGACGACACCTCAGGGTCGTCCGCCTCGCATGAGGGTGCGACAGGTGGAGGCGTTTCGCTCTCCATCATCTCCGGAAGAAGATCCCCCCAAGAGAAGCTCTGCTGAGAAGGGCTGAGATCCGAACTACAAGGTACAATTTCGGTTATCTTCAGATATAAATACAGGGATGTCCCTTACTTACAAAACCCCTTCTTTTTACTTACGGCTTGCTGGAGGGCTGATCCCCTTGGGGAAACAGTGCGGCTGGGGTACTTCCAGTCACTGGACTCTCGGGACGAAGATTTCTTTCCCCTCTTGAGGCCTTGACCTCCAGATCTTCCGAAGCGGTCCTCTTCTCTTCTTGGAGGGTGGGACTTTTGATCCCTCCCTCCTCAAAGGCCTCCTTCATGGAGGCAGTTGCTTCCCCGCTCCCCTCGCCTTCTTTAAAAGGCGCGGCCTTCAACATCTTGGCCAGCATGGGATCCGGCGTGTTCTTTGGGAGGGGAGCCGGACACCTTATTAACTTTGCCTTGGCTATCCACTCCTATTCAAGAAACGGCTCCTTTAAAGGGCATGTATATGATAAATGAATGAACAGCCTGTCCGGTTACAAGACTACTTACTTGAGTATCTGGGCGATTGCAGCTTAGTGTTGCGTCCTCAGTCAGGTCCGGACACTTCTCTTGTGATCCGAAGAACAGTTTATACATCTCCACGGGCGTCGTACCCATAAAATTTTGGAGAGCTCGTGGTCCCTCCGGATTAAATTCCCATAGACGGAGGGGCGGCGTTCCAGGCAGAAGGCGCCTAATCAACATAACTGCGCGCATCGCAACCAGATTGATCTCTCTTTCTTGGAGGTCTCGAATACGGCCTCGCAACAAAGGCGTCCTTGGGCGGCCCCAGTCGAGCCTTGTTGACCCATGACGCCAGCCGCTGTGGTGGACCTGAGCGGAAGGCGGGAAGCGCCACCCATTTGGTGCCCCTAGGAGCAGTGATATAAAACCACTCCCGTTGCCACAAACCAAGCTCCTCTTGAAAAGAGCCCTCGAGCCACAGAGCATCAGCACATTTTCTTATGACCGCCCCTCCGCACTCTGCTTGCTGCCCCTCGATCATCTTTGGCTCCACCTTGAAGGTCTTGAGCCACAATCCAAAGTGAGGGGTAATATGGAGGAAGGCCTCACATACGACAATGAATGACGAGATATGGAGGATGGACTCCGGATTCAAGTCATGGAAATCCAGCCCATAATAAAACATGAGCCCCCGCACAAAGGGATCCGTCGGGAAGCCTAAACCTCGAAGGAAGTGTGATGCGAACACCACGCTCTCGCCAGGCGCGGGAGTGGGAATGACCTGCCCTGGAGCTAGCAGCCTATGCGAAATCTCGCCAGTCAGATACCTGGCGTCTCGCAGCTTTAGCACATCATCTTCTGTGACGGAAGAAGACATCCATCGGCCATGCTGATCGGAGCCGGATATCGTCGAAGGTCCGAAGCACCTAAATCTGAAGCTTTGGGTGTTAGAACTCGAAGCGCGAGGCGAACTCGATGGAGGGTGTAAAAAAGAAGAGGGCCTTGGTCTCATTATAAAGAGGTTGAATACCAAGAGCCTCCCCGTGGTCGATTAGGACTCGCCGATAGAGGAGGCCAGCGAACGGGCACGTTTGGGTTACCCACGTCCGTATTGATGGGAATCCCGGAATAAGGGTGCACGATCTATGCTTTGATAAGACGTGCCAAGGAAACCGCCTCGCTAAACGCGCTGAGGTGGAACAGTAAAAAACGATTCATATGAAGGCTTGGCCGGGGTGTGATGTCACGCCGCGGAATAAGTCAGCAGATCTATGCAAAAATTATTCCTCTCTACGGTGGTATGTGGAACTTCTTTTGCAGAGCCGGACACTATCCTTGTGTTCAAAACCTTCTATGAAGTATTCGGAGGAGGAACCCGCCTTGCAATGCTGAAGACAATATGCGCGCCGGACTCGTCGTCATTGAAGCCTGGTTCGAGGAGCTCTTGAGGGAGTCTGGACGAGGGGTTGTCCGGATAGCCGAACTATCATCACGGCCGGACTCCAAGACTATGAATATACAAGATTGAAGACTTCGTCCCGTTATGCGGATGGGACTTTCCTTGGCGTGGAAGGCAAGCTTGGCGTCTGGATATGTAGATCTCCTACCGTTGTAACCAACTACGTGTAACCCTAACCTATCCGGTGTCTATATAAACCGGAGGGTTTTAGTCCGTGGGACGAACAACAATCATACCATAGGCTAGCTTCTAGGGTTTAGCCTCTACGATCTCGTGGTAGATCTACTCTTGTACTACCCATATCATCAATATTAATCAAGCAGGAGTAGGGTATTACCTCCATCGAGAGGGCCCGAACCTAGGTAAAAACATCGTGTCCCTTGTCTCCTGTTACCATCCGCCTAGACGCACAGTTAGGGACCCCCTACCCGAGATCCGCTGGTTTTGACACCGACACTACCCCTCAGGAGGAGGGCGCCGGGGGCTGTAGGAGAGGGGCCGAGATCCGGCATCACCACCGCGGCGTTCGGAGCAAGGCGTCCTCAGGAGGTAGGCCCTCTGCCGGGGAGGTGCCTCAGGGCCTGCCCCCGGCAGAGGACCCGTGGTCGTCGGGGGAACCGCTGGCGACCGCTCTACCCCATCGGCGGCGTCCTTGGTTTCCGGTCGTCGTCGGTGGCACTAGAGTGTGGCGCAAGGCGGGGCCCTCGTCTGGCAATATGAAGCAAGGCCGGTACCTGTGAAGAAGGCCCAGTGCCTGTGAAGCTCGCCGCCCGTGACACTCTCACGTAATAATGAGTGGGGATGTACACGCCCGAGTCTCGGGGTGCCGGCCTCGAGCCTGGGCTCCCTCCCACGCTTGATGGCAGCACTTAGCTGCTACCGGGTGAGAAGACGTCCAAGACTAGACTAGGTGCCGGACGCGGCCTTTTTCTGCTTTCATTGCTTTTCCCCTTGGCTGTCATTTTCCCCCGTTGGATTTAAGTTGGATTTGAGCTTGAGATTTGCGTGCGTTCGGGGAAGGGGTGTTTAGTCTCGTTCGAGCAATCTCTCGCGTTTTGGTCACCACTTTGCCTCAGCTGCCTCCCCTCGCGAGCCCCTCGCGAGTCGGGTCAGGCCTAGCTTGCGTGCAGCCCGGACTGCCGTCACCACGCCCTCTCAGTAGGTTTTCATTACAGGTTCAATGGGCTCGTTCAGGAGATACTCAAGACACCACAGCCCTCCGCAGGCTATCTCGAGGCCCACGCGGGTTGAAGGTAAACAAGCTAGCCAGCTTGTCGCAGTTGACCACTTGGCGCAGCGTATGGGTGATATCGCATCTACTAATACGCTGAATGCAAGTTTTTACATGAGGGGCTCCCCTCCCAAAATGCTCTTACAACCTTGAGGCAAAGCCGAACTCTACTGCATGAGGTAAGAAAGCAGGGACAGCACGCGGTCAGTCGGATAAATCCCCCAATGCATCCTCAGGGGCACCTCCTGAATCATCGCTGGCATCGCTGGCCTCGCCATCGCTCTCCGCGTTGCCGTCAGTGGGGTCAGGGCCATTCACCACGCCGCATTCATCAGCAGCCACGACCACGCCGTCGTTATCAGAAGCGAAGGCCCTGACGAGGGCATCCATGTTGTCTTCCACCCAGTGCGCCAGGTCGTCCCGGACGGCCTGGGGAACTAGGGCGATGGTGGCGTCAAAATCGAAGTTGGGGTCCATGTTCCAAAGATGGCTGAAGACACGAGAAAAGGGCGGCAGCTGGAAGAAGCGCCTCGGCGCGGGAGGTAGTCAGCTCCTCCTGCGCCACGCCGTGGGCGGCCCGAGAAGCGTCGGCCCGCCGCGTCACTTCATCCAGCTTGGCCCTTAGGGCGGCGGTCCTGCCTTCAGCCTCGACCCTGATCAACCCCAGCCTCTCTTCGAACTCGCGCTCAAGGTTCGAGCGAGCCGTCGCCACCCGGCGTCCAACCTCCTCCAGGACTCGGGCCTCCCGCGCAGTGACGTCATCCTCCGCCTGCGTCACCAAGCGCTCCCTCGTCTCCAGACGCTCAAGATCGCGTGCGCGTTCAGCAGCTTCCAGCGTCAGTGTCTCCTCACGCCTCTGGAGCTCTGCCTGGTCGATCGAGGCCACCTTCATCGACGCAAGGGCCATCTCACGCAGCTCCACGTGCTGCTCTAGGGAATGGCACCGGGCCTGGAGTTCCCGCGCCCGCTCCTCCGCCGCCTCACGCCACCGGTCAGCCTCTCGGGCCTCCTCGACGACCCGGGAACGGGCCTCCCGAGAGGCCGCCAGTGACGCCTCGGCTTCCTCATTGTCGAGGTCACGCTGGTGGCGCGCAAGGGCAATAGCCGCCTTCAGCTTGCGCCTCTCTTCAGCCAGGCGCAGGCTCTCAGCCTCAAGGCGCGCGTCTTCGTCAGCGAGCTCTTCACCAAGAAGGCTCACCGCGTCAGCCGCCCTCCAGAGAAATCCTTGGCGAAGAACGCGACGCTCCCGGGCGCGCTCGAGCACGTCTTCTGCGTCATCATCCGCCCCATGTAAGCGCGGGGGGCCATGAATCAGCACTTCCCCTCTGGGCAAGGGGCTGGGGGCTGGCGCCCTTGCGTTGGCCGGGCACGCCTCGCCGGAAGCCCGGCCTGGAGCCAGCCCATCCCCAAATGAAGAGCGCAGGGCCGACCTCAGCCAATCGCCATCCACGACCAGACGAGAAGCCCAAGGCAGGCTGGCTATGCCCCGAGAAGGCTCGCGAAGGAGGGTCGAGAGGTGCGCAGAGCCGCGATGCGCCACAGGATGGCTCACCTCTCCGGCCGGCCTCACCACAAGGGCTCTGCTTGAGCTCGGAGCGCTCAAAGGCGGTGGAGGGGGCGAAGCCTGGGGAGATGGCTCCTTAGCCATCTCCGTGAGCTCGGCAGGAAGGGCCCTGCAGAGCAAGGATCAGCCAAAGCAACGGGAAGATAAGGAGCTAGGAAAGGGGAAGGCTTACTCATCAATGGCGAAGTACTTCCTACGCTTCACTAGGCGGCAAGGGTAATCGTCACCCAAGGCCTCCGTTCTCTTCCGGAGAGCCTCGAAGTCCACGCGGAAGCGGCCCAGGAGTTGAGCGCAGGGATCAGCCTGGGACGAGGAAGAAGCATCAAGGTGACCAGCGTGGGCGTCGATCACGCCACGCCGCCGATCGCCTCACCAAGAAGGGGTAGCTGGGGCCTCGGGGCCTCAACCACGGGTGCCGCGGGTCAGCCCAACCCCTTCACCGCAAAGAAGGCGGACCTCAGGAGCTGCCACCTCAGGAATGCCGCCTGGCGTCGTCATCCCGGCGGAGGCCCCCTCAGCCTCCGGTGGCCCATGCCTCCCTGCTCCACCACTCGAGGAAGGACCGCCATGGGAGATGAGAAGGGCAGTCACCACCACTGGGTTTTCGCGAGGCCCCATGAGGCCAGCGGGGCGCAGCCCCCATTCGTTGAAGCTGGGCATCTGATTCACAAAGTCGCCCCTGTTCGAGCAAAAGTACAGTAGAACCCCCCTCCCTTGCCGGATGCTGCCGGGGGAAGAGTCCCCAGTCAAGACCAAGAGCACCTTCCTCAGCGCTTCAGGCGTAAGGTCCTCCTCCTGGAGCCTCATGCGATCCTCACGCCCGCCGAAGGCCCACATCCGGCGAGAGTGACGATGGAGAGGGGTAATGCGGCATAGCAGGAACTCCTTCACCACCTTGGGCACCGTCCACGCCTGCGCAGAACGCCGGCGGCGACGCCAGACGAAGACGAGCCGGGGCTCGTGGCGCCTCTCTGCCCCAGCCTGAATTGGGGACAGCGGGGGATGTCGGCTCCGAAAGCAGGGGGCTGGGCACCCCGACATCCACGTACAACCACAGCTCGCGGAACCCAGACGCGGGTGGAGGAAGACATAAATCAATCCCTGAAGCCGCCGTTTCAGGTGCGGCAATGAAGCTCACACACCCCAAGCATTGGGTGGGGTCGACGAGGCGCAAAGAAAAGAAGTGACGCAGCAAGGCAACTGAAGGAGGGATGCCCATCATTGCCTCACAGACAAAGGCAAAAAACGGCAAGAAGAGTGATGGATTCAGGACCCAAATGCATCATATGGATCTAGTAATGGGAAAGCACGGCGTTGAAGAAATTGGAAAAGGGGGGAACCAGTCCCGCCCACAGGGCGTCGGCGAAGTACCGGACCTCGGTGACTATTTTGTCGATGGAGAAGTGAGACGCGGGCCAGACCGTCATCCTCCCACACTCGTTGAAGACAGTGGCCAGAGCAGAGCTGACCTTGTCCAAGCCTTCTCGGTTGAGTATGATCGACCGATCGACTGCAGGAGCCGTCGAAGACGGCGAGCGAGGTGGAGGCACAGGTTTATTCCCTTTCCCCTTCTTTGTCGGAGCCATGGCGACGGAAGGGGGGAGGATTCGAGATTGGATTGGAAGCGGAGACTGGAGCTCGAGAGGAGGAAGAGCAGGGGATGGTCGAGCAGCAAAAAGAGGGACGACTGTGTGCAACCACGGGTCCAGCCACGTCCAATCAACCGCCACGCGGCGCCCGAGGCCGCAGGCTTTTAGGGCCCGCGGCGCTTCGCACTTGCCCCTTCGCTTCTCTGCTCAGCCAAGTCCATGCGCGCCTTGGGCCCGGGGGCTACTGTCGGCGTTCTGGGAACGGGGGTACCCAGACTTGCGTGCCTGCGGCCTGCGGCGTGGCTCAAGGGGTGGCCCAGTACGGCCCAACTTCATCAGCACAAGCTCAAGACCCTCGCGAGGGGCCAAGCCTTGCGAGGCGGACGACAGGAAGCTTCCTCAGGCACGGCCTCGTTAGGCTGGCTCGCGAGGAGGCGGAGAGATCAAGGCGGGGTACCTCACGAGGTGCCCATGACGCAAGCCATGACGACCAAGGGCGCCAAGTGGCGCCAAATGCAAATGTCCTCATTTACTCTTTGGTACAAAGGGGGCAAGCGCAGCGAGAGCATCAAGCAAAGGCATCCGCTTTGGTGCAACAAGACCAAGACTGCCGTGAACGGCAGGAAGGAGATCATCGTGGAGCCCAAGCCAAGGCGTCACCACCAGAGCCTTTGTGACAAAGCGAGGACCAACTTTAGTCAGGATAAGTGTACTAGATGTTCCCCTTCAAAGTGGCCAATTGTTGGCGCCCTTCCCGCTCAATATTTGGGAAGAGGCCCAGGGCCTTTGCCTATAAATAGGACTAGCCACCCGTAGGGTAGAGGCATCGAAAAATCTGGAGACAGCAAACAGAGAGAGCGACTGAACTCCCCCTAGCAGTTCAGCACACCGGCCAAGAACAGACCCTCGCGAGGCTGTTCTTCCGTGTATTGTTCATCATCAGCCCAAGAGGCAATCCACCACACCACACACTTGAGTAGGGTGTTTCACCACAATGGTGGCCCGAACCAGTATAAACTTTGTGTCTCTTGTGTTGTTCTTTTGGTAGTTTAGATCCTAGCGAGGCGACGAGGTGCAGGTAGGTAGGGGGCGAGATCTCCGCGCGCACCCCAGAGTACAAACCTAGAGGGTCTACCGGAACCCGAAATCCAACACGCTGGGCATCAACGATCGCCACCAGTGCAATTAAACACGCTGAAAAAATAATATACTAAACCTACAACACTTCAATAGAGTTCAAGAAAGGTTAGCCCTGCTCGGGAGCTGCAGCGCAAGCAGCTGAGCAAGCTGATGACACTGCACTTGTTTGACACTTATATCATCCTCACTCTAAAAGATGAACAAGCAGACAGATGACAGGTTTTGCACATATAAGTATCAGTGCTGACAATTCATCACATTTCTTACTGACGAATAAAGTGACATAGTTTAAAATAGCATTAACACAATATGGTATTGTTCAGTTCAAGACATGGCAGGAAATGACATTGTGAAGGAGTTGGCAGCTTCCCGGCACCACTGGATTACAGATCAAGAACTCATGAGTATCAATGGTTAGTGTGCTGTCAATTTATCCCATTTCAGATTGGCAAAATAAGATCACTTGCTCTGTATAGTTTAATTTACATGGTATGAAGAAGGAACTTGGTTGTACAACTGAAAACTTAAATTGAGAAGGACAAACTTTTGTTTATGAAGTACATAATAAACTTTAAACATGCAATTTGATGCAAACACCAAAAATAAACAGCTATTGCAGTAATGCCTAACCAAACATACACAACAAAGTTTGAAGGCTTGAGAAGGATAAACTTACATTATTGGTGAAGGCAGGCTCTATAAAGCCCTTGTCCATGCAAATGGGGGGGGGGGAATTCAAGAAGTTTATCGTAGAATCTTCTTCATAAGCATTGCCTTTATTCTACATTTTGTTAAGAGTAAATATAGATGTGACAATACAAGAAATATTTAAGATAAGATGAAGAGTGATGCTTGCTACGTCCTGAGCTTGCGTTGGTTTTCCCCGAAGAGGAGAGGATGATGCAGCAGAGTAGCGTAAGTATTTCCCTCAGTTTTTGAGAACCAAGGTATCAATCCAGTAGGAGGCCACGCGCAAGTCCCTCGTACCTACACAAAGCAAATAACTCCTCGCAACCAACACGAATAGGGGTTCTCAATCCCTTCACGGTCACTTACGAGAGTGAGATCTGATAGAGATGATAGATAATATTTTTGGTTTTTTGGTATAAAGATGAAAAGTAAAATAAAAAGGCAAAGTAAAGAGCAAAGCAATAATAAAGCGTAGGAAGATTAATATGATGAAGATAGACCCTGGGGCCATAGATATCACTAGTGGCTTCTCTCAAGAGCATAGGTATTTTACGGTGGGTGAACGAATTACTGTTGAGCAATTGACAGAATTGAGCATAGTTATGAGAATATCTAGGTATGATCATGTATATAGGCATCATGTCCAGGACAAGTACAATGACTCGCCTGCATCTACTACTATTACTCCACTCATCGACCGCTATCCAAAGATGCATCTAGAGTATTAAGTTAATGAAAACAGAGTAACGCTTGTAAGCAAGATGACATGATGTAGAGGAATAAATTCATGCAATATGATAAATACCCCATCTTGTTATCCTCGATGGTAACAATACAATACATGCCTTGCAACCCTTTCTCACATCGGGTAAGGACACCGCAAGATTGAACCCAAAGCTAAACACTTCTCCCATTGCAAGAACTACCAATCTAGTTGGCCAAACCAAACGGATAATTCGAAGAGACTTGCAAAGATAACCAATCATACATAAAAGAATTCAGAGCGGATTCAAATATTGCTCATAGATAATCTTGATCGTAAACCCACAATTCATCGGTCTCAACAAACACACCGCAAGAAGAAGATTACATCGAATAGATCTCCACGAGAGACGGGGAGAACATTGTATTGAGATCCAAAAAGAGAGAAGAAGCCATCTAGCTACTAACTTTGGACCCGAAGGTCTGAAGTAAACTACTCACACTTCATCGGAGAGGCTATGATGATGATGTAGAAGCCCTCCGTGGTGGATTCCCCTTCCGGTGGAGCTCTGAAACAGGCCCCAAGATGGGATCTCGTGGATACAGAAAGTTGCGGTGGTGGAATTAGGTTTTTGGCTCAGATCTCGATCTGTTGAAGTGCGTGAGGTATATATAGGAGGAAGGAGTACGTCGGTGGATCTTCGAGGGGCCCATGAGGCAGGGGGGCGCGCCCTAGGGGGGCGCCCTCCACCCTTGTGACCGCCTCGTGGCTTTCTCGATGGAGGGTCCAAGTCTCCTTGGTCTTATCTGATGAGAAAATCACGTTCCCGAAGGTTTCATTCCGTTTGGACTCCGTTTGATATACCGTTTTTTCGAAACACTGAAATAGGCAAAAAACAGCAATTCTGGGCTGGGCCTCCGGTTAATAGGTTAGTCCCAAAAGTAATAAAAAAGTGGAAAATAAATCCCAATATAGTCCAAAGCAATAGATAATATAGCATGGAGCAATCAAAAATTATAGATACGTTGGAGACGTATCAGGCATCCCCAAGCTTAATACCTGCTCGTCCTCGAGTAGGTAAATGATAAAAAGAGAATTTTTGATGCGGAGTGCTACTAGTCATAATATCAATGTAAATCTTCTTAAATGTGGTATGAATATTCGGATCCAAAGATTCAAGACAAAAGTTCATATTGACATAAAAATAATAATACTTCAAGCATACTAACAAAGCAATTATGTCTTCTCAAAATAACATGGCCAAAGAAAGTTATCCCTACAAAATCATATAGTCTGGCTATGCTCTATCTTCACCACACACAATATTTAAATCATGCACAACCCCGATGACAAGCCAAGCAATTGTTTTATACTTTTGACATTCTCAAAACTTTTTCAATCTTCACGCAATACATGAGCGTAAGCCATGGATATAGCATTATATGTGGAATAGAATGGTGGTTGTGGAGAAGACAAAAAGAGGGAAGATAGTCTCACATCAACTAGGCGTATCAATGGGCTATGGAGATGCCCATCAATAGATATCAATGTGAGCGACTAGGGATTGCCATGCAACGGATGCACTAGAGATATAAGCATATGAAAGCAAAACAAATGAAACTAAGTGGGTGTGCATCCAACTCGCTTGCTCATGAAGACCTAGGTCAATTTGAGGAATCCCATCATTGGAATATACAAGCCAAGTTCTATAATGAAAAATTCCCACTAGTATATGAAAGTGACAAAACGAGATACTCTCTATTATGAAGATCATGGTGCTACTTTGAAGCACAAGTGTGGTAAAAGGATTGTAACATTGTCCCTTCTCTCTTTTTCTCTCATTTTTTTATTTGGTCCTTCTCTCCCCTTTTTTTATGGCCTCTATTTTTCTCTTTTTTTTTCTTATTTTTTGTCTGGAGTCTCATCCCGACTTATGGGGGAATCATAGTCTCCATCATCCTTTCGTCACTTGGGACAATGCTCTAAAATGATGATCATCACACTTTTATTTTTCTTACAACTCAACAATTACAACTCGATACTTAGAACAAAATATGACTATGTGAATGCCTCCGGCGGTGTACCGGGATATGCAATGATTCGTAAGTGACATGTATGAAAGAATTATGAATGGTGGCTTTGCCACAAATACGATGTCAACTAAATGATCATGCTAAGCAATATGATAATGATGGAGCGTGTCATAATAAACGGAACGGTGGAAAGTTGCATGGCAATATATCTCGGAATGGCTATGGAAATTCCATGATAGGTAGGTATGGTGGCTGTTTTGAGGAAGGTTTATGGTGGGTGTATGATACCGGTGAAAAGTGCGCGGTATTGGAGAGGCTAGAAATGGTGGAAGGGTGAGAAAAATGCGTATAATCCATGGGCTCAACATTAGTCATAAAGAACTCATATACTTATTGCAAAAATCTACAAGTTATCAAAGCAAAGTATTATGCGCATGCTCCTAGGGGGATAGATTGGTAGGAAAAGACCATCACTCGTCCCCGACCGCCACTCATAAGGAAGACAATCAATAAATAAATCATGCTCCGACTTCATCACATAACGGTTCACCATACGTGCATGCTACGGGAATCACAAAATTTAACACAAGTATTTTTCAAATTCACAACTACTCAACTATCATGACTCTAATATTACCACCTTCATATCTGAAAACAATTATCAAGCATCAAACTTTTCTTAGTATTCAACACACTCAAAAGAAAGTCTTACAAATCTTGAATACCAAGCACATTATTATTAAGCAAATTACCATGTTATTTAAGACTCTCAAAATAATCTAAGTGAAGCATGAGAGATCAATAGTTTCTTGAAAACAAATCCACCACCGTGCTCTAAAAGATATAAGTGAAGTACTAGAGCAGAACTATAAAGATCAAAAGATATAAGTGAAGCACATAGAGCAAAACTATCAAGCTCAAAAGATATAAGTGAAGCACATAGAGTATTCTAACAAATTCCAATTCATGTATGGCTCTCTCAAAATGTGTGTACAGCAAGGACGACCGTGGTAAACTAACAAGCAAAGACGCAAATAATACAAGACGCTCCAAGCAAAACACATATCATGTGGTGAATAAAAATATAGCTCCAAGTAAAGTTACCGATGGAAGTGGACGAAAGAGGGGATGCCTTTCGGGGCATCCCCAAGCTTTGACTTTTTGGTGTCCTTGGATTATCTTGGGGGTGCCATGGGCATCCCCAAGCTTAGGCTCTTGTCACTCCTTGTTCCATAATCCAAAACTTGAAAACTTCACAACACAAAACTCAACAGAAATCTCGTAAGCTCCGTTAGCGAAAGAAAACAAAAGACCACTTCAAGGTACTGTAATGAACTCATTATTTATTTATATTGGTGTTAAACCTACTGTATTCCAACTTCTCAATGGATCATAAACTATTTTACTGTAACATCCCAAAATTCTAAATTTTGGAATGTTATATTAGATTAATAACTATGCTTGTTGTCTGATTGGTTGTTTGATTGATTGGGTGAAATTGAGTGGAATTTGAAACTTTTGAAAGTTGGATGAGAGGGAATAAAAATGACCTTCCCAAAACTATCCCCTTTGCCTTTTTTGGATCTCAATGAATTCAATTCCATTCCAACACCAAAACCCTAGAGTGAAGATGAAATGACTTCTTCCATTTGAAATGAAAAGGGTTTTGAAAAGATTTGAATTTCATTTGAGAATATTTCAAATTCAAAGCTTTATGCAACTCAATGATTTTCATGAGGGAAGATAAAATGACTTCTTCAATTATATGAAATATGAGTTGGAAGTTAAAAAGAATCAAATTGAAAGTCATTTGAAAGTGCCTTGAAACCCCCTTTCAAAATTGGGATTATTTGGATTTTGTTCAAATTATTTTTCTCCTAAAAATAAATAAATGGAAATTAGGGTAAAATGATTCCCTTCTATGGAAAATTAGGAGAAAATAAATTTGAAATAATTTTTGTATTTTAAAAATGATTTTGTTGGGTTTTATTGCAACAACAACACTATTTGAGTTTTGTAAATTTTTGAAGATTTTAATTGAACTTGAAAAATAGTTCATGTTGTAGGAAATCTTTTTCTGATAATTTTAATATATATATGTCCTATATAAAATATTTATACTTTATATATTTCCGCTCTGTTTTTATTTTCAAAAAAAAATAGAAAAAGGGAAAAGAGACCTCGGCGACCGAATCAGCCAACCCGGCCAATGGCGGCTGTGACCAATGAGCCGAGCCAGTAGGCGCGCCCGGCCCGGCCAGCCCGAGTCGGCCCCTTGAGCCCTCCTCGCCCGAAATCCCTCGGTCGCCCGACCCGACGCCCTCCTCCCTCTCTCACAGATGCATGGACCCCACTCCTTCTTCCCCTCGCCCAAGCAACGCCACCGCGTCGCCGCCGCCGGAATCCCGATCTTCTCGGGATTGCCTTCCCCGATCGCCCCCTCGCCCAAGTCGGTCGACCCCCTATATAAACCCCTCCCCTCGCCCCGTTCCACCCCTCGCCCCCTCGCCCGACCCTCTCCCCTCGCCGCAATTCGTCGCCGGAGTACCGCACCGCCGCCGCGCCATTAGCCCCGTTCCGCCCACCCGACCACCTCGAGCTCGCCCGAGTCCACCCCCGAGCTCCCCTCGCCACGCCGCACCCGCCGGAGGTCCCCGCCGTCGTCCCCGAGCACCGGAGCCCCCGCACCAACGTCGCCCGAGCCGCCGTCGACCGTCGCCGCCGTCAACCCCGTCGGTAAGTCGCCGGACTCCCCTCCGCCGTCCGATCCTATATCTAGGGTGTAGATTAGATCTCAAGGGGTACGGTCTATTTAGGTTTATTTTATAGATCCAGTTTATTTTGGTTTAGTTAGTAGGTTTAGTTGGACCGGCCGACGTGGTTATTTTCTGTTAAACCGCGCGCGTTTTAGCTATATTACGCCCGAGCGCTAGATAGGCCCATTAGCGCCCGATTTTTCTTTTAATTTTATTTTCGTTTCTGTTTTTAACAGAATAGTTTCAGTTTTGTAAAATCCATATCTTTTTAATCTACTTAGTATTTTTAAGTGATTCTTTTTTGTTGGTTTGCAAATTTATTGTAGTTTCTGTAGAAAATATGTTTAGTCATGTTAAAATTATTAAAAATTGTTTTATTTTAGTTTTAGACAGATTAGTAATTCTGCTATAAAAAGAGTTAGGAATATTATTTTTTTAGTGATTCTTTTTGTCACTACCTTGTTTTGACATTGCCTAGGAATTTATTTGGGCATTTTAGATTTAATAAAAAAAATAGTTTTAATCAAGACCATGTAGTTCTTAATTATTTAACTAGCTACTGTTTTCCTATTGTTTTCATTAGCAAATAATTTTATTTTTCATATGTGATAGTTTATTCTAGGTTAGTTTCTGTAACTTTAGAGCATGAACTTTTATTTATAATAAATAAAACTTTTATTTTATTTTTTCTCCTAGAATTTGCTTTAGGCCTAATAGGAGTTTTATAATAGACTTTAAGGAGATTCTTTTTGCTCCTAGTTGCTTGATGAATTCTTTTCTGTTAAGTTAACAAAAACCCATGCTTAGGTTCTGTTAAGAAAAATTTTGTTATGCAAAACTATTTCTGTGGTTGTGCTTGATGTAGGAAAACATTGAGTTGGATTTCTTCGAGTTTTCTTTGGGTTTTGATTCGTGTGTTTTGTGTGTTTCAGATTAGCACGCTATTGTGTTAAGTGATCATATGTTGTATGCTTATTATGATTGTTGTTTGCCTCGGTAGAATTTCCGAGTCTGAAGCTTGCTACCACGAGTCCCTAGTTTTCAAGATCACAAGAAGGCAAGTTCACTTTGACCATGTTTTTCATACCTATGTGTTTTATTGCATCTAGTGTCACCTTCGCAACAATCCCTCCAAAGTAGTGACATTGAATCCTTGTAGTTGAGTAGTATGCATGAGGTAGGAACCCATCACCCTGTTACCAAGCCCGGACGTTATTTATTTTAATGCTACGCTATAGTAGATGGGGTTGGTATGAGTGCTCGGAGTGGTGTGAGAATGGAGGAACTACGCCAATGACGACAACTCCATGATGGAATCTGCAAGGACTGCATCTTCAAGGCCTCAAGACTTCAAGACTCGAGACAAGAATTCAATACACACTCACTGGGTGAAGGATGGTTGACGGCACCTGGAGAAACCAGTGGTTGGCCGGGATGCATGGAGAAGCGCCATGACATCTTGCGGAAGCTTCACCTGCAGACTCAAAGAGACGGAAGAATACTTCATGCACGGAAGCTTACTCGTGCAACCGCAAGTCACTATGGGCTCGGCTTGGTTGACCTTAGTTGTGACTGGCCGGGACGGTGCTAGCGGATGTAGAACTACGATAGGTTTGGATGAGCACCGGACAGTGGTCAGAGGAACTCTTCGAAAGACCATGTTTCGGTCGTCTTGTTCTCAAACACCCTGAAGTGCGAGAACGTAAAAAGAGGGATCGAGTCTTGCGGGTATAGTGTACAAACCTCTGCAGAGGGTTAAAACCTAATCGATTAGCCGTGTCCCTGGTTACGGACAATTTGAGCATCTGGACTTGGATCTATCTCGGAACTCTCAACACCGGATTGATAACTTAATTGTGGGCAACATATGATGATTTTGGGCTATGAGACATCGGTTGGCGGAACCATGTCATGATAGAAAACTCCATAGTACAGACTTCATTTATTCCTTTGATGTAGGGAAAATAAAATCAGCTTTTACGCAAAACAAAACTCATATATGAGCCACAAAGCCAAATTGCATATAGTATAGTTTTACCATCTGTTTATTCATGTTGTGATCTTGCGGTACATTCAATGTACTGACCTACACGGCTGCAACGTATCATGTTGCAGGATTTTCTTCGATGAGTAAGAGTTACGATACAGTGGTTACGGTCTACACTCAACTCGCCGATGGCGTTGATGGGACTCCACACCCGCTTGATTGTTTCCGCTGAGTATTATGAGGTATATATATCATTTTACGTTATTTATACATGTGATTGCACTTTGATATATACATTGATGTACTGTGTGTGCCAAAGATACTGATCTGTGGGATGGCACAGATACACGAGGCTTGACCGTCTGAGGTCGGGTCGCTCTGTATATGGTATCGTGAGCACATGTTGATCAGAGGACGTGACCCTAGAAACCGGAGAGCCCTAGGATAGGAAACTTCTAAAACTTTATTTTCAAAAAGACTCTTACTTCTCATCCTTTCTGATTTTATCAAATAGACACTCTCACCTCAAATTGTTAGAATATACCCTTTTCCCTTTTGACCACATGAAGGATCAACTGAAGCCGCTCCAAGAAAGATATCGGACAGCTGATGACCTCTTGAAAGTAACAAGGATTTCACCATGCGTTGGAAGAATTGCAGCTGCAACAATTGAAGACTCTGAAGACTTGAAGAATTTGAAGTTCCTGAAGAATTATTTGACCTTTAGAGACCAAACCCTGTTATACACTTACGTTAGATGCGACGATTTGTGAGCTGTCATTTGTTTGATGTTTTCCGACAGCCACAAAGTAAAACTTGTTTCTTCAAAAACTATTGTATGTATTGTGTGTATATCCCTCCCCACCTCTCTCATATCTCATCCCAAAACTTTTGGACCCCATAGATGATGAATGAAGTTGGACTGATATTCTCTCGATCAAGACTCAAATGAGGCAGAGCTATGGATTCGGAACATGGAGAATCACTGGAGCAATTTGGTTTCAAGGAAGAATGAAGTATCAGACGCTCTTCAAGATTACTTTGAAGGAAGTGCTGCAACATGGTGGCAGATGCATCAAGCTATACAGGGATGGAATGGAGCAAAGACTTGGGAAGAATTCAAGAAGACTCTGACAAGATCTCGTCTTACCCGGAAGCACCATGATACACCAAGAAATAAACCTTGTGCCTGCAAGATTTGCGGAGGAATAGGACACACTCAGGAGGAACACAAGGATGGATGCCCTCATTGTGAAGAGAAACACCCAGCTGAGGAATGCCCAACTAGTCAGGTGACTTGTTTCTTGTGTGAAGGAACCACCCACTACCCGACCCAGTGTCACATTTACCCCATGGTACAACAAACTATTCAGGAGCAGGAAGAAGGAATGAAAGAAGCCCTCCGAGAAGTTATGAAAGAACCTGTGATGAAGGAATGTGTTGAAGACCCTGATGGAGAAGGCCTCAACAGATTTTACTCCAATGTCTTCTATTCATGTGGAGAAGAAGGACATGATGAAGCATATTCACCTTGAAGGAGATGCAGTCTACAAAGGCTACCCCTTCATGCAAAAGGGAGTGGAACTTTGGTATGTGGAGGTACACCTCCACCGTTCGAAAGGAGTTTTCCCAAAGATGATGGGGCAGTACTTTTTCATCTCACGTGTGCCACAAGCAACTTTCTTTGACGCTGTTCGTGAAGCAGCCATGGAAGCCATACGCCAGATCGGAGAAATACTTGAAGCAAGACTCCGTTATACTCAGGAATACCTCAGAGAAGTGCATGCAGAGATGATGGAGGTGAAGCTCAAGGCCACCACGGTGAAATGTAAGATTGAAGATTTCAAGGCGCATGTCGCACAATTCCAATGGACTAAAGAATCCTCGAGGAGGATAAATAAATAAAGTTGGAAGTAATGTCTGACCATACCGAACCATGTGGGTGGCAGTATTTGTAACAAAGTACTTTTTGGAAGTTGGATTTACGAAAAATGGTTAAGGATGTAATAAAAGATTTGATATGAAAAATAATATGATTTATGGATAAACTAGTGCATTTCATTTTAAGTGTGGTAGTACTCCGTAAAGCCACAAGATCAATGAAGAAAGAAATGTGTTATTCATGACGGTCCATAGAAGGGAGCTGGACCAAATAAGTTGGATTTTTGTATGATCATCACCACAAGGGTATGAAGAAACAAAGTACTACTGGATTTAAAGGAGGTGTAATATGGAACAAGAGAGTTACTCCAAGGATGAGTTAAAGCTGCACTAGTGTTGAAGTGGGCCATAACCCATGTGCCCGTGGATTTTGAAAAGGAACGGATGTAACCTTGATAAAGGAATAAATTTGAAAGAATCGGTGATCCAATCAGCATACGCTTCAGAGGAGGTTACGCAAAAAACCTGAGAGTGGTGAAGTAACGATAGATGTTTTGTTTGGCTTGCTGAACCAAAGGATTTACTCGAACCCAGTTTGAGAACAAGAGAAATTCTGCAATGCTTGTGACTATGCCCAAGTGTTAGAATACGTGATTCGATATTTACGTATGTGGTAATGATTCAAATGCACGGGATGGATTGGCCCCATACCGAGACTTCTATCATGAACTATCATATGTTGATGGAAAATCGAGAGACTTGAAAACCTTAGAAGAGTGTCGACGCGATAAGCCATAAAACCATAGAATGGTAGGACGATGGAACCCTTTACAGTGCAACCGTTGCCAATCAGAGATCATACGGTGAGGTTCAACCTGCACCCGTTTTCTGCAGGAGAAACCATTAATGGTAGACCACCATGAGTATTTCGATAGTTGTCTAGAATGGACACAGACCTATCAAGCTAAGACGATCCAGTCTTGGACGAACTTCAACTTTGACGAACCGACCCAAGATTTGGAGGAAAACTCTATGCTTCTGACAGAAGAGCGTTAATGAAGGAGCTATTGTAAGATATGTGAAGGGACATACATTGTCGGCACTCCAGAGGAAATATCTGAGTTTATTGGAACTGTAACCTTGTTTTAAGTGCGGTAGCACCCCTGACCTTTCCGACCAAACGTTTGCTAGCAGACCCCCAACCCCTAACCCTTTCTTGCTAGTTTCTTGAATCTCGAGGGCTAGATTCATTTTAAGTGTGGTAGGTTTGTAACATCCCAAAATTCTAAATTTTGGAATGTTATATTAGATTAATAACTATGCTTGTTGTCTGATTGGTTGTTTGATTGATTGGGTGAAATTGAGTGGAATTTGAAACTTTTGAAAGTTGGATGAGAGGGAATAAAATGACCTTCCCAAAACTATCCCCTTTGCCTTTTTTGGATCTCAATGAATTCAATTCCATTCCAACACCAAAACCCTAGAGTGAAGATGAAATGACTTCTTCCATTTGAAATGAAAAGGGTTTTGAAAAGATTTGAATTTCATTTGAGAATATTTCAAATTCAAAGCTTTATGCAACTCAATGATTTTCATGAGGGAAGATAAAATGACTTCTTCAATTATATGAAATATGAGTTGGAAGTTAAAAAGAAACAAATTGAAAGTCATTTGAAAGTGCCTTGAAACCCCCTTTCAAAATTGGGATTATTTAGATTTTGTTCAAATTATTTTTCTCCTAAAAATAAATAAATGGAAATTAGGGTAAAATGATTCCCTTCTATGGAAAATTAGGAGAAAATAAATTTGAAATAATTTTTGTATTTTAAAAATGATTTTGTTGGGTTTTATTGCAACAGCGACACTATTTGAGTTTTGTAAAATTTTGAAGATTTTAATTGAACTTGAAAAATAGTTCATGTTGTAGGAAATCTTTTTCTGATCATTTTAATATATATATGTCCTATATAAAATATTTATACTTTATATATTTCCGCTCTGCTTTTTATTTTCAAAAAAATAGAAAAAGGGAAAAAGAGACCTCAGCGCCAGCCAGCCAACCCGGCCCAGTAGCCGAGGCGGCCCGGCCAATGAGCCGAGCCAGCCCGGTTGCCCGGCCCGAGCCAGCCAGCGCCCGAGCCGGCCCAGCCGAGCCCTCCCTCGCCCGAAATCCCTCCGCACCGGTCGCCCGACCCGACGCCCTCCTCCCTCTCTCACCGACGCATGGACCCCACTCCTTCTTCCCCTCGCCCAAGCAACGCCACCGCGTCGCCGCCGCCGGAATCCCGATCTTCTCGGGATTGCCTTCCCCGATCGCCCCCTCGCCCAAGTCGGTCGACCCCCGATAAACCCCTCCCTCGCCCGTTCCACCTCGCCTCGCCTGACCCTCTCCCCTCGCCGCAATTGCCGGAGTACCGCACTGCCAAGGCCATTAGCCCCGTTCCGGCCACCTCCGACCACCTCGAGCTCGCCCGAGTCCACCCCCGAGCTCCCCTCGCCACGCCGCACCCGCCGGAGGTCCCCGCCGTCGTCCCCGAGCACCGGAGCCCCCGCACCAACGTCGCCCGAGCCGCCGTCGACCGTCGCCGCCGTCAACCCCGTCGGTAAGTCGCCGGACTCCCTCCGCCGTCCGATCCTATATCTAGGGTGTAGATTAGATCCCCCGAAGGGGTACGGTCTATTTAGGTTTATTTTTATAGATCCGGTTTATTTTGGTTTAGTTAGTAGGTTTAGTTGGACCGGCCGACGCGGTTATTTTCTGTTAAACCGCGCGCGTTTTAGCTATATTACGCCCGAGCGCTAGATAGGCCCATTAGCGCCCGATTTTTCTTTTAATTTTATTTTTCGTTTCTGTTTTTAACAGAATAGTTTCAGTTTTGTAAAATCCATATCTTTTAATCTACTTAGTATTTTTAAGTGATTCTTTTTTTGTTGGTTTGCAAATTTATTGCAGTTTCTGTAGAAAATATGTTTAGTCATGTTAATATTATTAAAAATTGTTTTATTTTAGTTTTAGACATATTAGTAATTCTGCTATAAAAAGAGTTAGGAATATTATTTTTTAGTGATTCTTTTTGTCACTACCTTGTTTTGACATTGCCTAACCGTAGGAATTTATTTGGGCATTTTAGATTTAATAAAAAGAATAGTTTTAATCAAGACTATGTAGTTCTTAATTATTTAACTAGCTACTGTTTTCCTATTGTTTTAATTAGCAAATAATTTTATTTTTCATATATGATAGTTTATTCTAGGTAAGTTTCTGTAACTTTAGAGCATGAACTTTTATTTATAATAAATAAAACTTTTATTTTATTTTTCCTCCTAGAATTTGCTTTAGGCCTAATAGGAGTTTTATAATAGACTTTAAGGTGATTCTTTTTGCTCCTAGTTGCTTGATGAATTCTTTTCTGTTAAGTTAACAAAAACCCATGCTTAGGTTCTGTTAAGAAAAATTTTGTTATGCAAAACTATTTCTGTGGTTGTGCTTGATGTAGAAAACATTGAGTTGGATTTCTTCGAGTTTTCTTTGGGTTTTGATTCGTTTGTTTTGTGTGTTTCGTATTAGCACGCTATTGTGTTAAGTGATCATATGTTGTATGCTTATTATGATTGTTGTTTGCCTCGGTAGAATTTCCGGAGTGCGAAGCTTGCTACCACGAGTCCCTAGTTTTCGAAGATCGTCAGCAAGGCAAGTTCACTTTGACCATGTTTTTCTTACCTATGTGTTTTATTGCATCTAGTGTCATCTTCGCAACAATCCCTCCAAAGAGTGACATTGAATCCTTGTAGTTCAGTAGTATGCATGAGGTAGGAACCCATCACCCTGTTACCAAGCCCGGGACGTTATTTATTTTAATGCTACGCTATAGTAGACAGGGTTGGTATGAGTGCTCGGGAGTGGTGTGAGAATGGAGGATCTACGCCAATGACGACAACTCCATGATGGAATCTGCAAGGACTGCATCTTCAAGGCCTCAAGACTTCAAGACTCGAGACAAGAATTCAATACACACTACTGGGTGAAGGATGGTTGACGGGCACCTTGGAGAAACCAGTGGTTGGCCGGGATGCATGGAGAAGCGCCATGACATCTTGCGGAAAGCTTCACCCAGACTCAAAGAGACAGAAGAATACTTCATGCCCGGAAGCTTACAGGCAACCGCAAGTCACTATGGGCTCTGGCTTGGTTGACCTTAGTTGTGACTCTGGGCCGGGACGGTGCTAGCAGATGTAGAACTACTAGAGGATTGGATGAGCACCGGATGAGGTCGAGGAACTCTTCGGAAGACCATGTTTCGGTCGTCTTGTTCTCAAACGCCCTGAAGTGCGAGAACGTAAAAAGAGGGATCGAATCTTGTGGGTAAAGTGTACAAACCTCTGCAGAGGGTTAAAACCTAATCGATTAGCCGTGTCCCCGGTTACGGACAATTTGAGCATCTGGACTTGGATCTATCTCGGAACTCTCAACACCGGATTGATAACTTAATTGTGGGCAACATATGATGATTTTGGGCTATGAGACATCGGTTGGCGGAACCATGTCATGATAGAAAACTCCATAGTACAGACTTCATTTATTCCTTTGATGTAGGGAAAATAGAATCAGCTTTTACGCAAACAAAACTCAGATACAGAGCCACAAAGCCAAATTGCATATAGTATAGTTTTACCATCTGTTTATTCATGTTGTGATCTTGCCAGTACATTCAATGTACTGACCTACACGGCTGCAATGTATCATGTTGCAGGATTTTCTTCGACGAGTAAGAGTTACGATACAGGGTTACGGTCTACACTCAACCTGCCGATGGCGTTGATGGGACTCCACTGAGTATTATGAGGTATATATCATTTTACGTTATTTATACATGTGATTGCACTTTGATATATACATTGATGTACTGTGTGTGCCAGCATACTGATCCAGGGATGGCACAGATACACAGAGGCTTGACCGTCTGAGGTCGGGTCGCTACATTTACTAGCCATATATTCATCAAAATAAGCAAACAACACACGAAAAACAGAATCTGTCAAAAACAGAACAGTCTGTAGTAATCTGCAACTAACGCAAACTTCTGGAACTCCAAAAGTTCAGCCAAAATAGGAAGTCCTAGGAAATTTCTTTATTGATCAGCAGAAACTGGAATCACTATTTTATCACGTTCTAGTGATTTTTAACAATTGTTTTCGTGAACCAAAAGTTTTTGGAAATTACAGCAAGATCAAATAACTATTATCCAAGAAGATCCTATAGGTTTAACTTGGCACAAACACTAACTAAAACATAAAACCACATCTAAACAGAAGGTAGATGGATTATTTATTCCTAAACAGACAAAAACAAAAAAATAAAAATAAAATTGGGTTGCCTCCCAACAAGCGCTATCGTTTAACGCCCCTAGCTACGCATAAAAGCAAGGATAGATCTAGGTATTGCCATCTTTGGTAGGCAATTCTTCAACGAGGCATCTACCTTCCTTAGAATTTTATTTCTTTCTAGTAATTATCAAATTTTTAGGCAAAAGATCGAAAAATTCATTCGTAGCAAATGGTTCCTTAATGATAGCAAAAAGATTGGGATGAATACTTATAGATTTAAGATCCGCGGTTTCCTTACTAGAGGATTCACCCTTATTCTTAGGAACATACATGAGCTTAGCAATTTTAGTAGGTGGACTTGGAGTATTTTTTACGGAAGAGAAAGCGGTTCCCAAGTTGGTAATGATACCCTCAAGTTTATCAATTCTAGAGGAATCTTGATTTATTTTCTCATTAACTATGGGTTCCTTCTCCTTAATATTTTTCAAAGTTACTCCTACCTTAGATCCATATTGGGTAATTTGATTGTGGATCTTTTTATCTAGATTTTCAATTAACTCAACGGTAGCAACTTTATTTTCAATAATTTCAAGTCTTTGCATTACATGCTCCAAAGTTAACATAGTTCCATTAACCAAAAGAGGTGGTGAGCCAAATAAATCTATCATAGCATTATAAGAATCAAAAGTATGGCTACCCAAAAATTCCCTCCGTAATGGTATCGAGGATATACCTATACCAAGGATTAGCACCTACATAAAAATTGCGGAGAAGAACTGAGGTAGATTGCTTCTGGTAGATCTATTTTGAGCATTGCAAATTCTATACCAAGCGTCTTTTAGATTTTCTCCCTCCCTTTGCTTAAAATTTAGAACTTCATTCTCGGGAGACAACGGAGAAGATATAAGACTGGCCATAACGACAAGCAAACGAGAAAAAGGCAAACGAAAAAGAGAGGGCGAATAAAACGGCAAGGGTGAAGTGGGGGGGGGGAGGAAAACGAGAGGCAAATGGCAAATAATGTAATTCGGGAGATCAGTGATTGTGATGGGTACTTGGTATGTTGACTTTTATGTAGACTCCCAAGAACGGCGCCGTAAATCCTTCTTGCTACGCCTTGAGCTTGTGTTGGTTTTCCCGAAGAGGAGAGGATGATGCAGCAGAGTAGCGTAAGTATTTCCCTCGCTTTTTGAGAACCAAGGTATCAATCCAAAGAGGAGGCCACGCGCAAGTCCCTCGTACCTACATTAAAGCAAATAACTCCTCGCAACCAACACGAATAGGGGTTGTCAATCCCTTCACGGTCACTTACGAGAGTGAGATCTGATAGAGATGATAGATAATATTTTTGGTATTTTTGGTATAAAGATGCAAAGTAAAATAAAAGGCAAAGTAAAGAGCAAAGCAATAATAAAGCGTAGGAAGATTAATATGATGAAGATAGACCCGGGGGCCATAGATTTCACTAGTGGCTTCTCTCAAGAGCATAGGTATTTTACGGTGGGTGAACGAATTACTGTTGAGCAATTGACCGAATTGAGCATAGTTATGAGAATATCTAGGTATGATCATGTATATAGGCATCACGTCCGAGACAAGTAGACCGACTCCTGCCTGCATCTACTACTATTACTCCACTCGTCGACCGATATCTAGCATGCATCTAGAGTATTAAGTTAATGAAAACAGAGTAACGCCTTAAGCAAGATGACATGATGTAGAGGAATAAATTCATGCAATATGATAAGTACCCCATCTTGTTATGCTTGATGGTAACAATACAATACGTGCCTTGCAACCCTTTCACATCCGGGTAAGGACACCGCAAGATTGAACCCAAAGCTAAACACTTCTCCCATTGCAAGAACTACCAATCTAGTTGGCCAAACCAAACGGATAATTCGAAGAGACTTGCAAATATAACCAATCATAGATAAAAGAATTCAGAGAAGATTCAAATATTGCTCATAGATAATCTTGATCATAAACCCACAATTCATCGGTCTCAACAAACACACCGCAAAAAGAAGATTACATCGAATAGATCTCCACGAGAGAGGGGAGAACATTGTATTGAGATCCAAAAAGAGAGAAGAAGCCATCTAGCTACTAACTATGGACCCGAAGGTCTGAAGTAAACTACTCACACTTCATCGAAGAGGCTATGCTGATGATGTAGAAGCCCTCCGTGGTGGATTCCCCTTCCGGCGGAGCTCCGGAATAGGCCCCGAGATGGGATCGCGTGGATACAGAAAGTTGCGGCGGTGGAATTAGGTTTTTGGCTTCGTATCTGATCAGTTGGGGGTACGTAGGTATATATAGGAGGAAGGAGTACGTCGGTGGAGCTTCGAGGGGCCCACGAGGCAGGGGCGCGCCCTAGGAGGGGGCGGGGGCGCCCTCCACCCTCGTGACCGCCCCGTGGCTTTCTTGATGGAGGGTCAAAATCTCCTGGGTCTTATCTGATGAGAAAATCACGTTCCCGAAGGATTCATTCCGTTTGGACTCCGTTTGATATTCCGTTTCTTCGAAACACTGAAATAGGAAAAAAACAACAATTCTGGGCTGGCCTCCGGTTAATAGGTTAGTCCCAAAAGTAGTATAAAAGTGGAAAATAAATCCCAATATAGTCCAAAACATTAGATAATATAGCATGGAGCCATCAAAAATTATAGATACGTTGGAGACGTATCAATGCTACATAACCAAGTAGCTATAAATGTAAGTACAACGATACAAGCTAAAGGTACAACCAAGAGCAATGCAGAGCTAAACTTCTTCAGTACCATCGGTGTTATCCAACGTTATGGTAAGAGTAAATATAGATCTTATGTGTAGAAAATGGAGGGCAAAGGAAAATAAGCTGCAGAGTGATGGTACATGAACAACTACATCAATATAAGTACACTGATAAAGGACAGCAGGTACTTACAAGAACAATGCAGAGCTAAAAATTTTCATTGGCATTGGATATATTCTACACTAATGTAACCATTCATACAGAGCAGATAATTTGGAGCGAACAATTGATAAGCAAGCTATCATGCATACCGCTGTCATATAATGAACCAGGTATGTATGGAAGTACAGTGATACAGGACAACAGGTACTAACAAGACCAAAGCAGCGGGCAGCATATTTGCGATATCCTGTCATTCTTTTCAAATCGGAATTCCTTTCCGAGCAGATTTCCTGCAAAAAATATCTGTAAGGCACATGCGGAAAAGTAGAAGTTCAAATTGTCATGTGATATCATAGACAGTACCTCATCCTTGGAATGAGATCAGTGCATAACATGGTGTCGGGGAGGCTGATCGTACCCACGGACACCTATGGGGCCGGCGGAGCGGGCCCCTTTGTGGATCGGAGGGGGGCGGAGGTCGCACGAAGAGCGGATCGAGGCGATGCACACGAGCGGTTTACCCAGCTTCGGAGCTCTCCGGAGAGATAAAACTCCTACTGCTGCTTGTTTGATCTATTGTGTTCTTGCTAGGGAGGAATGCGGGCTACAAAACCTAGCGTGAGTGTCTCTGGTCTCGAGTGGGTCGAATGAACCCAATGAGACCAGCCTTGCGAAAAACGCGAACCGAACCTCCTCTACGTTGCACTCGGGCCTCCTTTTATATGCTCAAGGGGTCTCCGACAGGTGGCAACGTAGACGAGGGTACAAATGTAAAAACAGGAGTTGGTACACCTACTTGAACAAAGGTATGCGGTGCAAAATACCTAACTCGACGGCAAGGGACAAAAGCAATAAATGCCCGTCGTTGTCGCCCAAACAAAGGCAACAGAGACCGTCAGTGCGCCTCCGCTCACCACGATGGCGAGCTGTCGGCGCCGCTTATCGCTGCTCTCCGCTGGCTGCACAACCGCCGACACGCGCCCATGGAACGGTCCCATGGCGACACGCCACCGGGTGAGCTGGAGCGGAGACGGAGAGGAGTTGCATGTCAGCGGCAAGCGCCTTTGCCGGCCGAATCCTTGTCGGGACCAGGACTTGTCGCGCCCCGAGCCTTCCCGGCAAGCTCCTCTTGCCGGGGCCTTGTCTTCTGTGTGCCTGGAGTGGCCTTCCCGACAAGCTCCTCTTGTCGGGGTCTTGCCTTCAGAATGGCTGCGGAGGGTCTTGGCGGACGCCCGGCGAGGCTTGCCGCTGGACGCCGCGATCGCCTGCAGACAAGTTCGGGGTACTAAGGTACCCCTACTTTAGTACACCGACAGAGCCCCGGTCTGGGCCATACACGGTGCCGAAGGCCAGGCTGTGCCCAAAACAGGCACGGGCACGCACGCGGCCTGGGTCCAAGCCAAACCCACTCAGTATCCTCCGCGTTCCCCCGAAACGGCACGCGACAATTGCGGCGTCGAGGGGAAGTGGGCGGCGTGCGGGGTCGCTCCACCCGTCGCCTCAGTCCTGCATCCCCGCCACGTGGTTCCCATGCTCTTGGGATCACGGATGGTGGAAGTGGGAAACTGGGCCGTTACGAGCAGAGGCAGCAGGTCGTCCCCGATCCCCTGCTCTTCCTATGCCCGGATTTGTCGAGCGGGGTGGTTGAGCCCCCACCTTGCTTCCTTAAAAAGAGCGGAAGGGGAGCACAGAAGCCCGCACTCCCCCATCTCCTTCTTTCCTCAGTTTCTGCTCCCCTTTCTCTCATTCGCCATGGAGAAAAGGAACCTTGGTTCTTCATCGGTGGCGGCGAGGGTCGCCGCTAGACAGCACTCCCCTCCCAACCCCACGCCCGGGGCGGTAGAGCCAGCCCCAAGAGGAAGAGGGAGGGGGCGAGGTCGTGGACGAGGTCGAGGCGCTCGGGGAAGAGGCGGACGGGCGGCGCTGCCTCCGCTCACGGGCGGTTCCTCCCTGCGGCGGTCCATACCGGGCGACCCTTGCGAAGTTCTTCGTCAGGCTGCGCGGGCGCCTCGTCGCCGCCTCCGGATTCCAGCTCCGCTTATGAAGCGATGGAGTCGGATCCACCCGAGACATCGAGATTGCACATGAGGGGCTGTGGGATCAGCGGCATGCGAGTCCGTGTTGTATTCCCAGCCCCTAATGTGATGTATCTCGATCGTGGGTGGAAGACGTTCACCCGCATCCACAGCCTGAGGGCGGGGTTCACCCTCCATTTTAAGTTAATGGAGGGTGATCTCCTCTCCGTCAAGGTCTTCGGGGATCTTGGTACTCGGGCGAAGTGCTGCGTGGATAGCCCCTCCGACAGCGAAGATTCCCCCTCGAGCGAAAGTGACGAGGAGGAGAGCGACAACGACGATGAGGTTGGCGGGCCCGATTAGTTGTCGGGCGCGCCGTCAAGGCGTCACCGGCGACCCCATCATCCGCGTCGCCCGGCTCCCCGAACTCCCGGGTCGTCTCCTTGGGCGACCGGCGTGGGGAGGCTGCGGAAGGGAAGAGGGATGGCGACAAGGCCGTCAAGTCGGAGTACAAGGGCGTAGTGCCCTCGACAACAGGCCGACGCCCCGCCGCCTGCCTTCGAGCCCCGCTTCCGGTTACGCCATCTCCGTCAAGCCCTCGGGAGCTCCCGGGATGTTCCCTTGGTGCCTTCCGCGCCTGTAGCCTGCCCAGGCGTTTCTTTTGCCCTTCTCGCCTCCTTGACCTACCTCCTGAAAAGAGGGACATGAAAAAGGATTACGGGCATCTTATCTTTTTAATTTGTAAGCCTTCAGGCCTTATCCACATTTAATACTTGTAATCTTCCCTTTCATGTTTTTCATTCCCCACGGATTGTATCCGAGTAGAATGTTTTTAATGAAAAAGGGATGCTTGAAAAAGGACGAAGGGCTTATCTGATATCTCAGTCTCCGCAACTCGGCTTGCCGCAGCTCCGGCAACTACGGCTTGCCGCAACCCCGCAACCCTGGCTTGCCGCGTCCCCAACAACTCGGCTTGCCGGGGCTTGGGTACCAGCGCGCCCTTCTCCTCTTTGCTGTTATTTCAGTTCTGAGAACGATTCAGCCAGTGCCGCGATAAGTTATTTTCGCAATATAACTTTATTCCGGGAAACGTTTGCTACATTACTTCCTTTACTCGACTCTTGGCTTTGTATGTTATTACCCTACGCTTTTCAGGGAAACTTGCCGGTGCAGGCACCCTTTCCATGCGCCGAAAAGCGGAACTTCAAAGAGCTTTGGTGGGGTCGCTACCGACAAGCAACCTTGTCGCGGACTAGTCGCAGCTCACTTAGGTTGTTGAGCGGACTCGAAACAAAGTAAGGGTGCGACCAGTCACGATTTGGTTCCTCCGCGCACGGGTTTTTCATACAAAGCGCGGTCGTTCAAGGAAGATAACTTTAAAAATTTATTACTGATCTGAATCGATCAATGCAACGTTATTTCCTCTACTTGATTTCTTCCTTTGTAATGCTATTGCCCCACGCTTTTCAGTGGAAACTTGCGGTGCAGCACCCTTGCCTCGGCGCCGAAAGTGCGGAACTTCAGCAGCTTCTTTGGCGGGTCGCTACCGACAAGCAACCTTGTCGCGGACTAGCCGCAGCTCACTTAAGTTGTTGAGCGGACTCGAAACAAAGTAAGGACGCGACCAGTCACGATTTGGTTCCTCTGCGCACAGGCTTTCCATACAAAGTACTATCGTTCAAGGAAGATAACGAAAATTTAAAAATTGATTGCTCAAACTTTGGCAACTTAGCTTTTCTGTTTCTTGCTTCCCGATGAGGTGAAACTTCCTCGAGCGGTGCTTGGTCCATAGTATTATCTCCTCCTCCCCCCTGGTTAACTTGTGCGCGAGGGAGCCTTCTTTCCTTTGAGAAAAGAAAAGCGGAGGAAATAACATTATGGAGCCTAGCGGCTCGATTCTGCTTATCGGGTGTGGTTGCTGCACAAAGTGTTAGCCAAAACATGCAATAAAATGATGAAAGCATGAACTTGACAAGTCATGCGCAACACATGAGCTTTATCGATGCACGGGGTCTGCGCCCGGCTTTGTAATGAAGGATTACATGCAACAGCGGCAAGACTTGTACAAAAGGTGGTTGCCGAACGGGTTCCGACAACCGCGCCTTTATGGGTAAAACTTACGAAGATGCTCAATGTTCTAGGAGTTGCTCACCGGAATGCCATCTTCGGTCTCAAGGCATGACAGCGCCAGGCCTAGTGACTCGCTTCACCCGATAAGGGCCTTCCCACTTCAAGGCCAACTTGTTTGAATTCTTGGCGGACTGAACGCGCCAAGAACAAGGTCGCCTTCCTCGAGACTTCTGGCACTAACCCTGCGGCTATGGTAGCGACGCAGGGCTTGCTGGTAGCGATTTGCTCGCACAGCGGCCTGAAGACGATCCTCCTCGAGGAGCAGCGCGTCATCTTGTCGCAGCTGCTCTTGCTCAAGCTCATCATAAGCGAGTACTCGAGGCGATCCGTATACGAGTTCCGTGGGGAGAACTGCCTCTGCTCCATAGACTAGAGCAAAGGGTGCCTGGCCAGTGGCTCGATTTGGCATCGTCCTGATCGACCAAGGAACCACCGACAACTCCTCGATCCAGTTTCTTCCGCACTTGCGCAGCCTGTCGAAAGTTCTGGTCTTGAGCCCGCGCAGCACTTCAGCGTTTGCCCTCTCTGCTTGACCGTTGCTTCTCGGGTGAGCAATGCAAAGCAGACCTTGGCGCCAAGGTCTTGGACGACCGCATGAAGGTGCGATCAGAATTGTGTGCCGTTGTCGGTGATGATCCTGTTAGGGATTCCAAACGGCAAACAATCGACCAAGAACTTGATCGCCGATCGTGGCTGTCACCTTCCTCACCGCTTCCACTTCCGCCACTTTGTGAACTTGTTGATGGCGACGTACAAGTACTCAAAGCCCCGACAGCTTCGGGGAAGGGGCCGAGGATGTCGAGCCCCCACAATCAAAAATGGCCAGGATAAAGGGGTCGTCTGGAGAGCTTGAGCTGGCCGGTGTATCTGTTTGGAATGGAACTGGCACGCTTCACACTTGGTTACTTGTGCAGTTGCATCTTGGAGGGCTGTCGGCCAGAAGAAACCTTGCCGGAAAGCTTTGCTGGCAAGTGCTCTTGCGCCAATGTGGTGACCACATATGCCTCCATGTATCTCTGCCAACAGCTTACATCCATCTTCCACAGGAATACACTTCAATTTCACACCGTTGAGTCTTCTTCTGTACAGTATGCTATCGACAAACTGGTACATACTTGACTGCCGGGCTACTCTTTCCGCTTCTTCCTGCTTGTCGGGAAGTTCTCCTGTCTGAAGGAAATGGACAATCTGCTGTGCCCATGCTGGAGCTTGCGGCTCGACAACAAGGACTAAAGGCACATCTCGCTGCTGCGGAACATCAGCTTTCTACGGCAAGAGCTCGCGGCTCTGCCGGAGTTAGATGCTCCCCGACAAGCTCGCCGGAACAAGACTTGTCGGGAGCGCTTGTTTCAACGGAACAAACCACGGGGTCTTGTCGAGCAGATCGCTCCTCAAAGACTGTTGGTGTTGATCTTGGGGACCTTTGCAACGCATTTACTTGGGAAGCTCTGGCCGGAAAGTAGTCACCAGAGGCCAACTTCCTCTTCTTATTCTGCCGCCTGCTGATGGTGTTACGGTTGGTTGAGTCAGCTTGAGCACAAAGATCCCTGGTTCCACAGTGTAGCTTGAGTGCGGCGCACTTTGCTGCACCATCGGCAATATCATTCTCGAGCTCTTGGAACATGTTCCATTTGCAGCCGTCAAAGTGCTCTTCCAGCTTCCTCACTTCATCAACGTAGCCTTCCATCAACGGACTACTGGTAATCTTTGTTCACTTGTCGGACGACAAGTTGCGAGTCACCCACGACAATAAGCTTCTTGATCCCAAGGTCCATCTGCGATCCCGAGACCGGCAAGCAAACCTTCATACTCTGCAGTATTGTTTGTCGCTTGCTCCTTGGGAAAGTGCATCCGGACGACGACTTGAGGTGCTCTCCGGTGGGTGCGATAAGCAAGACGCCGGCACCGGCGCCTTTGCAGCGAGAAGGCACCATCAAAGTACATCAGCCACTCTTTGCTGGCTTCTTTGACGGGAATGCTCGTCTCCTAATCTCTTCATCCGGCGTTGGCGCCCATTCTGCTATGAATTCTGCCAAGGCTCGCTTTGGATAGTTGATGTGCTTTCAAACTTGAGACCAAAGCTTGACAGCTCCAAAGTGCCCACTCGACAATCCCGCCTGCCGCTTCGGATTCTGCGGTATCCTCTTCGTGGAAAGCGGTGACAACCGTGATCTCATGTGCTTGGAAGTAATGGCGCAGCTTTCTCGAGGCCATGAGGAGGCCGAAAAGCAATTTCTCGCACACCGAATACCTTGACCTAGCCCCTTGCGGAGGGAGTCGACAAAATAGACTGGGCGCTGCACCATCCTTTTCTCGCATCTCGTTAACGCGGTTCGCGGACTCATCCTTGTCGGGACCAGAGCTTGTCGGCGAAGCCCCCTGCTTGTTGCTGGATGTGTTTGCCGTGGTTGCTGGCTCATCATCCGCCTCCCTCTCCGCCACTAACGCAGCACTAACCACTTGATTGGTCGCCGCTATATATAGCAGCAACTTCTCTTGTGGCCTAGGTGCGACAAGTGTTGGAGTGGAGGACAGGTATCTCTTCAAGTCTGCAGCGCAGCCTCCGCTTCGGAGTCCATTTCTTTGGACCTGCCTTTTTCAAAATCTTGAAAAATGGCAGGGCGCGCTCAGCAGACCTAGAAATAAATCTGCTGAGAGCAGCCATGCAACCGGCAAGTCTTCGTACATCCTTGACGCGCTTTGGTGCTTCAATCTGCTCAATGGCCTTGATCTTGTCGGGGTTAGCTTCAATCCCCCGCTGAGATACGAAGAACCCGAGAAGCTTGCCGGAAGGGACTCCGAACACGCACTTCTCGGGGTTGAGCTTGAGGTTGATCTTGCGGAGATTTGCAAAAGTCTCGTCCAAATCATGAACCAATGTTGCTTTATCTTTGCTCTTGACCACTATGTCATCCATGTAGGCTTCTACATTTCTATGCATTTGCGGCTCAAAAGCGTCATGGACTACCCTTGCAAATGTTGAACCAGCATTCTTCAAACCGAAAGGCATCCGTATGAAATAGTATGTGCCACATGGTGTGATGAATGCGGTCTTCTCTTCATCTTCTTCAGCCATGAAGATCTGATGGTATCCTGAGTATGCATCAAGAAACGAAAGCAGATCACATCCAGCCGTGGAGTCAACAATTTGGTCAATGTGCGGCAAGGGAAATGGATCTTTGGGACAAGCTTTATTAACATCCGTGAAGTCAATACAAAGTCTCCATTTCCCATTTGCCTTGCGCACGACTACTGTGATTGGCCAACCACGTAGGATGGAGCACTCCTCCGACAAGGCCTGCCGCTTCAGCTTTCTTGATCTCTTCACTATGAATTCTTGGCGCCCAACGCTTGCTTCTCGACTTTTTGCTTGACGGGTCACAAGATGAGGACAACGGCCATGCGGTGCTCAATCACTTTCCTGGGAACACCGGGATATCGACGGTTGCCATGCAAACACGCCGACATTCGCCCGCAGGAAAGCAACGAGCGCCTTCCTATTTGGGGTCGAGAGAGTAATCGATGGTGAAGGTACCACCAGCGCTGTCCTCCTTGGCGGGCACCTTCTTGGTCTTCGGCGGAGCCACCATCTTCTTGCACTTGCCGGTGGAGCTCGATGGTGCGTCCTCGACGGTAGCGCAGCACCAAGAGGTGCGCTTGCGGAGTGAGCATCGAGCCCTTGCCGGACTTGGACTTGGTCTTCTTCCCCGGAGCTTCAGCGGCAAGTGTTCGGCAATCTGTCGCGTCACGCATCCCGGAAGATCTTGTCGGCACAGATAAGGGCATCCTTCTTGTCGCCATGGACAGAGATGACGCTTATCGGGCCCGGCATCTTGAGTAGGTTGTAGGCGTAGTGAGAGGCTGCCATGAACTTGGCTAGTCTTTGGGCGGCCAAGTATCCCATTGTAAGGCAATGGGAAATCGGGCGACGCCAAACGTAACCCTCTCGATCCTGAAATTCAGCTCACGCCAAATGTGACCCGCAACGTAATCTTCCCTTCGGCTTGCTCCTTCCCGGATTGATTCCTTGGAAGGTCCCGGTCTCTTCGAGCTCATTTGTCGAGGATTTGAAGCTTCGGAGCACCGTGGAGGAGATCGATTCAAGCCGCCCCGCCGTCAACTAACATTTTGTGACCTTGAGGTTGCGGATGGTTGGAGAGACCAACATCGGCAAGCACCCGACCGCAGATTATGCGATCGTGGTGGTCCTCAATATCAAAAATGATAGGCGTCTTTGGACCACTTCAGAGGTTTGCGTGACTTCACGGATGGTTCCGCTGCATTGACCTCCGCATCCATTGCTTGAGTTGGCGGTGGGAGGTATGCAGGAAGCACCTCCGCCAACGCAGAGAACCTCTGTGGCTTTACAAACTCCTGCTCATCGGGCGCTGCCGTCCTCCATATCTTCGTCGTCATCATCATCTTCATCCTTGTCGCGCGCGGGAGGTCGATCTCCTTGTCGCTGCTTGACTTTGCCGCTGCATCCTCCCGGCCGGACGCTTTCTTGCTTGCTCCCCGGCACCTTCCTGGGCCTTCCCTTGTCTCGCTTGCTCGTACTCAGCTCTCCTTGTCGACAAGCTGCTCGACTTTCTTGCAGCTCTGGAGGCCGTGGCCCTTGGTGCGGTGGATCTTGCAGTACTGCTTGCCGGAGCCGTCCTGCTTGTCGGCGGCCGCCACCGACTGGTGGTTGGCGTCAGCGGCCACCTCCTTGCCGGAGACACCAGCCTTGGCGTTCTTGTCGCCGCCTCCGTTGCCGGACTGCTCAACAGCTAGCACTTCTCTGCTTTTCTTCTTCCTATTGCCTCGCCGCTGGCCCTTCTTCACCGGGGCGGTGTCATCACTGTCGAGATCCGCTTCGCATTCTCTCTCGAGTCTCCTCCTTCCTCGCCACAAGACACATGTCGGCCAAGGCGTACAGCTTCGGCCGACGTCCTTGACTTTGCACATCGCCATCTCCTCCTCATCCTGCGGTTCCGCACATTCTCGATGAAATGCGCCGATCACCGCGGCAGGGTGGACGTCGGGATGTTGTAGTGTCTGTGGCTGAATCTCCGGATGAACTTGCGCAGGGACTCTCCTTCCTTCGGGCGAGCAAGTGGAGGTCACTCTCTTGGCCATGAGGTTTGTGGCCACCCGTGAAGGCGCCAACAAACCGATGGCACGCTTCTGCCCAAGTAGATATGGAGCTGTCCGGCAAGTGCATGAGCCAAGATCTCGACGTTGGGCTTGAGGACGAGCGGAAGTAGTTGGCGAGGATCTTGTCGTCTCGCCCCCGCAGCCTGCACCGCGATGGTGTAGATGCTGAGGAACTCGACGGATGCGTCCGACCATCATACTTCTCCGCACGTCTGGTTTGAAGTTTTTACGGCTGAGCCACTGGACTTGCCGCAGCTCACGAGTGAACGCAGGGCAACCTACCGTCTGACGGCAAGTCGCCTGCCCCTCCGGCGTGCATGTCAACGAAGGCCCAGCGTGTCGGACTGATGTCGCGCTTCTTCTTCGCTGCGCTGCGCGAAGTTCGGCGCCCTCTTGTTGTCGCTCATGAAGAACTTGGCGCTGATCGCGGCGAAGCTCATGGATCCGACGACGCAGCGGGAGTCGCTGTCGAGGTGGATCTGATGAGTCGGCGATCTTGGCCTTCTTGGCGGAGAGTGCATGGTGGTTGCACCTCCGACAGCCTGCCGCCACCGGCTCGCGTTTTGTCGTCTCGCCGCGGCAACGACGGCGTTGGTTGCCGCGGAGCGTCGCCGTTGGCAAAGCCAATGAGGCTCTGGATAGTGGCCCTCCACTCGTCGACCTTGTCGGCCGTTGGAGGGTAGTCGAGGAGCAGCTGAGCTCTCGCCAGAGCTTCTGCTGGAGTTGTGAGCGGCATTGGAGAACGGTGCGAGGAGCGGGACACACTCGGACTTCTAACTACGTTAGAAGGAGCAGCGCCCTGTCCGGGCGACCGTATCTCACTAGCGCCAGCATGTTGGCGCGCATGCTAGTCTTGAGGGTCTCGATCCAACGAACGTATGGCGTTGTGAACGCCATGACGTTGTTGGTCCCGTCTCTGAGACGGGCGCTGGGATGCGCGGACGCCGAGGTCTGCGGTGCCTTGTCCTTGGACTTGGCAACGTCGCGAGCACCTTCGCCGGGCGCCCGTCCCTCCGCGGCGTCCGCCCCACCACCCGCTTGCTGCGGTGAGGGTGGGTACGACGCGACGGTTTCATCGCCGCCAAGCCTTCTTCTTCGTGGCATGTTGGGAAGATGTTGATGGCGCCGCTCGGCGTGAACGCCGGATCGGATTCACACGGCCTCGACACCCCTACCGGGCGCGCCAGAGATGTCGGGAGGCTGATCGCACCCACGGACACCTATGGGGCGGCGAGCGGGCCCCTTTGTGGTTCGGAGGGGGCGGAGGTCGCACAAAGAGCGGATCGAGGCGATGCACACGAAGCGGTTTACCCAGCTTGAGCTCTCCGGAGAGATAAAACTCCTACTGCTGCTTGTTTGATCTATTGTGTTCTTGCTAGGGAGCAATGCGGGCTACAAAACCTAGCGTGAGTGTCTCTGGTCTCGAGTGGGTCGAATGAACCCAATGAGACCAGCCTTGCGAAAAACGGGAACCGAACCTCCTCTACGTTGCACTCGGGCCTCCTTTTATATGCTCAAGGGGTCTCCGACAGGTGGCAACATAGACGAGGGTACAAATGTAAAAACAGGAGTTGGTACACCTACTTGAGCGATTATGCGGTGCAAAATACCTAACTCTGACGACAAGGGACAAAAGCAATAAATGCCCGTCGTTGTCGCCCAAACAGTGCAACAGAGACCGTCAGGTGCGCCTCCGCTCACCATGATGGCGAGCCTGTCAGCGCCGCTTATCGCTGCTCTCCGCTGGCTGCACAGCCGCTCGACACGCGCCCATGGAACGGTCCCATGGCGACACGTCACTGGGTGAGCTGGAGCGGAGACGGAGAGGAGTTGCATGCCGCGGCAAGCGCCTTGCCGCGGCCGAATCCTTGTCGGGACCAGGACTTGTCGCGCCCCGAGCCTTCCCGGCAAGCTCCTCTTGCCGGGGCCTTGTCTTCTGTGTGCCTGGAGTGGCCTTCCCGACAAGCTCCTCTTGTCGGGGTCTTGCCTTCAGAATGGCTGCGGAGGGTCTTGGCGACGCCTTGGCCCGAGGCTTGCCGCGGGACGCCATGTTGCCGCCTTGCAGACAAGTTCGGGGTACTAAGGTACCCCTACTTTAGTACACCGACACATGGTTTTTCCATTCAATGTCTTCTAAATTTAGCACAGGATACTTCACCTGAAATTCGTTTATAGCCTTGCCATCAAAGTGTGATTTCCTCAGGTAACACCGATACTGCTGCAATGCTTCCTTGAAAAGCGCAAGCAAGCTTTGCTCGTCATGACTATCCAGATTGACCCTCGCCTACTTACAACAATGTAATGTAAATCATTGATGTGTTCAATCAACAGAAAATAGGAAAATAATCACCATGAATAATAGCACTTACACTTAAGTGGGATAGGAAGATGTGAAAATGGTGTATGTCTTCACTATAATCTTCCCATGATGGGAATATATGCACGTAGTCCCTAACAACATTGAAAGCATTGTCTTTTAAACTGGGAATAACTGGAATGGGGTTCCCATCTGCAGGAATTGGCCGTCTCTGCAGTTGGGATAGGTCTTCGGCCGGTGGACTTGCTGTACTTTTGCTGGAGTGGGATTTTTTTGTGGTATGGCTGGTGCTATGGCAACCAAATCGGCATACCTTTTCTTTGGAGTGTAGGTCCTGTGGTGGTGGGGCTAGTGGTGTGGCCAGTGAAGTATGGGTTTAGTCTCCGGAGTCGGTCCTACGTTTTGTGTCACCGGGTTGTACAACCAATATATGGGGGTGTTGTCTGATTTCTCCAAGACAACCACGCTTTTCAAGGACTTTGCTGGTGCTCCTTCGTTCGCAATCACCCTCTTCCTTTTGATGTCCGATGCACAAGAATATCATTTGAGTGGAAAAACATGGTATGATGACAGATGGAATATGTATTGATAATGGATGGGCATGGCATCTCGACATATATGATGAGTAAACTAAGCAGATGGCGGTTCAACAAAGTAGAAGAAATGCAAGACAACATATGCAAGATACGTGCAATCAATAAAACCTTGCCAAATTAGAACAGGCACCTTGATGGGTGAATAGGACAGGCCATCAGCCTTTGACTCCTCGAGCTTAGAATAGTCATTAGGATCATATATTCTGAACAAGAATCAACAGGTGGGGAGCGTATGAGTTTCATTGCATCCAGAATGGCACTCAAGGCCTTGGTGCCAATTTTGTAAGTCATTGCAGTGTTTAGCTTCAAGAGTGGACTGCTGCTAGTGCGACACAAAGCAGCTACACAGATCATAGTGTAGATATAACGGGAAAACTGTAAGCATCAGAGTAAAATCAGCAAAGTGGAACTTGCTGGAATATATGTGCTAGTATTGTCAGTACAACTAGAAAGGCTTCGGATACTAGCTCTCTTCAACTGAAGGTGCGGTACTGTTCATATCAGTGTAACTCTCAAAGGCGACACAACTCCTTGCATTTCCTTGCTATTCTTATAGGATTCAAGTGGGCAGGCCACTACAAATCTTATTCCCATGTTTACAAAATCCTACGAATCAAAGAGGCCCGAAGAGTTCAAAGTGTCCATCACAACCGACCGAATAGGCCTCTACACTGCAAATGTCCCTGCTCATCTTCACTACAAGGAACATACTGTACTACTATCATACTCCCTCCATTTCAAAATATAAGTCTTGGTAGAGATTTCCACCATGGATCGAATCTGAGATGTATCCAGATACATTTTAGAGTGTAGATTCACTCATTTTGCTCCATATGTAGTCCATGGTGGAATCTATACAAAGACTTGTATTTAGGAACAGAGAGAGTACTTATTAAAGAAGAACGGAAGAGGAACAAGCTAAAGAAGAGCAAGCAGATTTTGGATAATAAAATGTTCGTTGCGCAGTGCCCACACATGATGAATCAGAGCGCATTAAGAAAGAAACTCTCTGCTGTCTCTCTATATGTGGTGCACATGCTTTTCAAAAGTAAAGTAGGAACATTAGCAGACCAATTAAATGTTATCTGTTTTAGTAATATTAGCATCATATCAGATTCGTACTTGAACAACAAGTTTGGAATTATGAGTGGCATGTTGTTTAGCTTGATGGATTCAGGAGCAGTGCGAAGCAGGTACGATGATGGTACTGAATATAAAGGCATGTCTGCATGCAAGTCGCGTGACTTTTTTCATTTGGGTCGGTCGACCATTTCAGGCGGTTGGATGAAGAGCCTACGTCTCCTGACCCTTCTTCTCCCTCATCTCTGATTCTTCCCATACAGAACACCGCACGGGCCGCCGACCGGACCATCGGCCCCCACCGCTTGTGTTCCTCCGCCACCCCCACCCCCACCCCTGCCCCCACCCGCGTCAAGTTTTCTTCATTCGGCGAGGCCCCACCACCGCCCCCACAACCGTCGTCCCCACCCGAGCCCCTTCGTTCGAGCCGGTGAACTCCGGCGAGCTCTGAATAATCGACCCAATCTAATTTTGAAATTTAGTATACTGTGATTTAACTAGTGTGGAATATAAAAGGAAAAAACCATAAGCACTGGGAGTATAGTGTTGAGCGTGCCATGGCGGATCTGAAGGTGCAAACCGGACAAAGGCAACTTCGCAACCAATGTTTGCTTTCAACTAGCAAGTAAGTGATGGACAAGAAATCAGAGTAAAGCAGTGGCGATCTATTTTCTTGCTGCGATAAATAAGTTGAGCAGATACGAAAGAGTACCGCCTCTGGTGTGGCGCCGTGTATGCATCTGCTGAGAATTTGACGGTGCTGCGGTAGCCATGGCTGTCAGCGGCGTGGAAGCAGATCTAGGAGAGTAGATGGTGGTGGTGGGGTGCGGTGGACGAGACGGTCGTAGGAGCGGCCGACAAGGTGGACGACGGCGGGGATGAAGCGAGAGGACGGGATGTAAGGATCCCTGTCCGAAGCCGTGGATGAGAGAGGTCGATCTCTTGTAATGGACAGTGGCGGCGGGGTATCAGCTCTGGCATGGTGGAGGAGGACGGCGGTGGATGGGGTGGCGGACGGAGGAGGCTGGGGTGGAGAGGGTGTTTTGGCGCCCACGGAGTACGAATGGGGAAATGGAGGTAGAGAGGAAGGGGGGAACCATGTCTTCATGGCGCGCTTGTCTCAAATGCCAGGTAATTTACAAACTTAGCCCCCGTTTCAAATTTCCTACATCACAGCAATATTAGTCGGTTGGGGATGGGCTAGTAATCTCGCATACACCGAATATTTGCCGACGAGAGTTTGTTTTTGGCGCCCACCGTGTATGAATCGGGGAGGGAGTCGATTTCGTCCGAGGAGACACTGTGTTTTGGCGCCCACCGTGTATAAATCCGGTGTGAGGCGGTTATGTCACATTTGAGTAAAATTACAAACCTACCCCTATCGAAACCTATGGAAATCGAGCAAATAGGCTTTACGTGGCAGGGATAGGCAGTAGTCATTCCCATCTCGCAGATTTTGGTTTCGGGCGGTTACTGCGACTTTCCCCGCTTCGTTCAGAGTGCACGTTTACCGTGCCAACTCAATTCGAATCCCGTTTGTATTCTATTTTTTACCGGGTGGGATCCATTTTCGATTGGAATAAAATTCTATATACAGCATTTTTTATATATACTTTCGAAAGCACAACACCCTTTATTCATAAATATGGTTTACAGATTTTTTGGCATGATCTCAGATTCATAAGGTTGTATCCATAAATTTGGATTTTCAAATATTTGAAACCACTTTATGTTGAAATACAATGTATGCATTCCTCGCTAACTGTCTCCAATTAATGTGTGTTTCATGCGGGGGTTTTTACTTCTCAAACATGTATACTGTGTTCAACACACGCAACATATAGTGTAATCCCGTTTCGACATTAATTGCATATAAACCATGCATTGTTTCTAATTAAAGAATCTATGGATCACCAATATTGATAAACTATATGACATTACACGTGTCCCCAAATTCAAATGAATATGCATGTTTGATACACCAATTTGTGTTATGATATTATCGATGTCGTGATCTCTAGTTTAAATATTTGAATCCCATTTAATCCAGATATTCGTCTCATACAACTATCACTCATGCTTATATAGGACTATCTCTCTAGACCTATATGCGTTGATCTTCTCTTGGGTATCTCTCGTGCTACCTGTATGTCGACAATGATCTTTTATCTTCGTCACACACTGACGGTACTCTCTCCCTCGACCTTCATCATTCTATCTCTCTCTAAGTATATCTCGCTCCCTGCTATGTGTCTCTAACTATGATTCTCCATGTGGAATCTCTTTCTCTCACACAAACACAAAACTTTGTCTACCGCGGTCTCATTTCTCTCTACTATTCCCCTGTGTGCCACTCGCACACCCCTCATACAGAGATGTCTTTCTCTCCTTAGGTATGAGAACCTACGACTCTTCCTCTTAAATATCTCTTTCTCACACAAACACAAACTCTGTCTCCTAGGGTCTCATATTTCTCCACTGTTCTCTTGTATGTCGCTCACACACACTCTCTCTCCCTAGAGATATCTTGCGTTCCCTCATATGTCTCTCTAGCTATCACTCTCGTTGTGAAATATCTTTCTCTCTCGCAGACACAAAACTCTGTCTCTTGGGATCTCTTTTCTCTCCGATATTGTTTGTATGTTAGTCACATGCACCCTGCCTTCATCTCTCTCACACCCACACACATAACTCACCCTTCTGATCCACTCGACTCCTATCTCTAACGCACACTAGCTAGCATCTTTATCTTTCTATTTATCTGTTTCTCCATCAACCTTCTTTCATTTATAGGTTGGTCTCTTTTGCACAATCGTTGTGCCTCACTCCCTTTGCTCTCCATAGATGCATGCTCCAGCCCACGCCACTATCTATTAAAGACAAAAACACATGCTCAATTGTCGGGCCTTCTTCCCTGCATTCTCACATGCATGCATATTGTCATACCGATCCGTATCTCCCATGTCGTTGGTCTTATGACTTATGTATTCTTTCTTTTATCTCGATCATGCGCACGCACACACACACATCCCACATATACATGTATACCTCTCACACATGCACGTTCAAGGTCTCTATGTCTCCATAAGTAGTTAATTACCCTCAACCCCAACACCACATCGAATCGTTCTTTTTTTGTGTGCACATAACTTCCGCCTGGACGGGTAAAACACACACTCACACTTAACTATCTCCTTCTAGCTACCCCCTCTCACTCTTCCCTATATCCCCGAAACCAATAAGACCATCCCTTCGTTTAATTCCCGCCTACATGCACCATTGATATATAGTCTTCCTCGGTGTCTCTCGAACAAACACATTCTCTCGATGTCGACTCCTCTCACGCGCACACCCCTTCTCTTCCCTCTCTACGGGCATTTTCTCTCTCGCACCCCATCGTTGGTGGCTTGTGCCATACACATCACCTCTCTATGATGAAGCCATGTACACTTAAATTACATCCGCCACCGAGGACCCCGTGACACACACACACACACACACACATGCACGCACCCACCCACCCACACACACACACACAAACGCACACACACACACACTAAGACTCCATCACACACAGACGCACACACACACACACTAAGACTCCATCTCTCTCTCTCTCTCACACACACACACCCACACACACACACACACACACAAACACACACACACACACACTAAGACTCCATCTCACACACACATGCTCTAGGCAGAGCATTTGTTCCTACCACCCTCCATCCAAACTTACCCGTATGATAAACAATCACCTTAATTTACTTGTATAACATGGACAAATTCCACTTTACTTTAGTAGTTAGCAAACTTATCATCTGTACCCTTACAAAAAACCGAGTTGGCGATGATGGTGTGCCTGCCATCTTGTAATATAGACCGTCTGATCTCTATCTGACGGAAAGAAAGCATACTATGATAATTTTACAAAAGATACACGCACCTCTCTCCACATCCTTATCTCCCACAACCTCATTGCTGAGCAATTAAAAAAGAAAGTCTCTGGAACAATCTAGCATGGTGGCCGGTGCCGCCTGCCGGCGCCGTCCATCCCTATGCCTCTGCCCATTCCGACCACCAGTCACCACCATGCTCCACTCCTCCTCACCTTATCTCTCATCTTTCATTTTTTCCATGGCATTCTCGAGATACCAGTTTTCCGATAAAATTCTCGAAATATCATTTGTTTTTACACATGGGATTACTCCTGCATGGGTAAATCACAACAGGTGTTTTGTAAAAAAATGCATAGTGATGTTCTGTGCAATGCACGAGCATCTTGCTTGTAATTATATAACACAAATCACGAACAGGAAGTGACATTTTTTTACACAACCACGTTAACATGGCCACGTAAATCACTAGCTAAAGTAAATACCATTATACTTATATCCCGATGCAAAAGGTTGAGTACATGTCCGAAGAGTAGAGTCGCACACATGCACTCTGTCTCTCAAAATCACACACACACACACACACACACACACACACACACACACCAGTTACGTGACGCCCACTTAAGCAGACATGTATGTCACAATTCGTGCACCCGCGTGTACACGTGATGCTGTGCATTTATTTAAGCCGGACGGCGAACCCAAACAGTAGCTGCATTCATTCCCCTCCTGCCGCCTCTTCTTTGATCGCCGTCGCTTGGTAGCCATGGCCCGGCCGAAGGTAACAACATACGCCATACTCCCGCCGGACCGGCGCTTTAATCTGGAAATTTTAGTGGTAATGCATGCATCTTTTTATGCTAGCACTCATATATAATGGTTGACCGGTCGCTTCCCGCAGACGTGTGCGGGCGGTGGAAGGGGAAGGAGAAAGGAAGCGGCTGTGGAGTAACGTTTTTTACCACAATTTCTTAGGAAACTGAGTGCAATAATTGAGTAGTTTTGCAAACTACCAGTACTACACCTGAAACGGTTCAAAACCTATACTCCCTTGCCAGCGCGCGCTTCCCGTGTGAAACGGTCAGCGTCGCCCTGGAGCGTCAGTGCCGCATTAATGCCCGGCCAGAGCGAAGGCGACCTCTCACTGGTGCCGGCTTTGAAGCGGCGCGACATCCGAGAGAGCACCGCTTCCCTGTGCATGCGACTGCTCCATGTCGAGGCTGGCCATAGGCCCTGTTTGGATCCATGGGTTAGAGTTAGTTTGAGCTATTGGGGCTCAAATAGCCCTAAAGTATCCAAGCATGAGGGTTTAAATTGTAGCAAGTTGCACCGAACCCACCAAAAAAAATATCCCACCCAAGAGGTGCTAACTGGAGATAGTTCTCATTGGGACAATTGAAAAATCACTTTTCTCTCTCCATTAACTGCAGTTATTGTCAATCTAACCCTGTCACCCGAACACCTCTTTGGCTACAGTTAGTTCAGGGTTAGTCATGAGTTAGTCTAACCTCTAGCTAAGTTAGAGTATCCAAACAAGAGCAGTATAGGACATGCAAGTTGCTCAAAGCATACAGTCAAATTCGTACGTGGAAGGAATTTTTTCTTTTTGAAAAATGAACATGAAAGGAATTTTTTTAGATTGCTCTTGGCATGTCGCTAACATGTGATGAGTCAACCGACCTCAATAGACGACAAAAACGCCAGCCTGCCGCACTTTGAGAGAGACGAGGAGGGAGAAGCGATACGGGCTGCTGGATTACTAGAGATAGGTGTCGCACAGAAGCCAAGAAATATGGTGACGGCGTGGGTTAGCCATGTACTAGTACGATGTAACTACACTGGGCTGTCGTGTTTCGTACTCTTCCAGTCCATTGTGGAGATGATTGGTTGATTTTATATCACTGAATAATATAAGATATTATGAGTGCAGATGCTCCACCACGAGGTTCCTTGCTCCTTCTTGGTCGTCGGGAATCTATGTTCTTCCACTCTATTTTTTTACGTGAGCTTTGATCATCCTTTTGCCAAAACACGAGACATCTAGCATCAAGGTGCACGTGTTATGCAAGGATTGTTCCACCTATATGAAGAACACGTGGGACTGGAACTACGATACGGACATGTACCTAGGAGTGGACGTGCGAACCTGTGTAATGTAGCACAGTAAGTGAAGTAGAAAGGCACAAATAGTATGAACATGCGTGGCATATAGGCATTTGTCTCTTACTACCACCAAATGTTGTACGTGCAATGCCCGGTGATGTTATGGAGTACGTGACTAAGTACTCTTCTACTACTATATTAATTGGAGGCACATATTAGGTTCTATATTTGTTTACGTGTATGCCCCGAGACCTTCCAACTAGACGTGTCTTTCTCTCTGTATCGCACTTTGTATCATTCATACCACTAGTACAGTAGTACTACTACGTGTGGTCTCCGACCCAGAAGTGGAGACGCTCTACCACGCTGTTCATGTCCCACTCCTTTCGCTGACGTGTGGGACATCCAGCATGTGCCGTGTGTTTGGCACTCCTTCGTCGTAAGAGTTGAAACTCTAGCATTCATCGGAAATAAAAAATAAATATAAATCACCAGTGATACTATACCATGCGGTTTCCTTGCTCCTCGATATCGGAAATAATACTTCCGCTCGCCGACATGTGGGACGTCAACCATCCTGGTCCACTTGCCATGCCCGCAGAACTCCAAGGGAGAGTCACCCCAGTCGTCGCGCCGCAGTATTTACTAATGAGTCGTCAAATCACAGGCCCAACCTTACCCACTTTGAAGTTGCTCGGACGAAGGAACCATCATGACTTCGTTGAATTCCGCTTCTTGAAGAAAACTACTGTACCAGCAGTACTGCTAGCTACAGTACTTACTCCAGGAGAGGCCTCCTTTGGTTCATAGGATAGGAATTTTATAGGAATATGAAAATCATAGGAAGTGAGATGACATGCATCTCAATTCCTATAGAGAAAGAGATGCCATTTGATGCATAGGATAGGAATTTTTCCATTGAGTCTAGGCTAATCTACTGGTAATTTGCTCTAAAAACTACAGTAGTAACTAGTAGTACTGGTACATGCTCATAATTAATTAAACAAACGTACGGGCGACACAGACACACACACTATTTACTAGTACTACTACTTCTCACATGCTGGCCAGACGCCGTCGTTCTCCTTCCCGGCTTTGTTGGTGCCACCCCACCGTGCTTGGATCTCTGCCGACCTTTCCGCAGCAGCGCGTGCGTCCTCTTCTTTCTTGTGGCGGCGGGCCTCTCTTTTCTTGAGTGCTTTCTGACTTTTGTGCTCCCTCTGTGCGGCTTTGGCCGCCTCTTGATCTATCGCCCATTCGGCCTTGGCAGCTTCAAATTCCGCCCACATAGGTGTGAGGTCGCGAGCGGCGATGAACTCGGCACGGCGGGATGCCACCGCTTCCCTACCATTCTGTGTGCGGTCGTGGGTGGCGAGGAACTCGGCGCGGCGGGATGCCATCACTTCCTTACCGGTTAATGTGCGGCGCGGTGGCATGACCGATGCTTGGTGACAGCTCTAGTGGTCGTCGAAGGCTAGCTGGCGACAAGAGCAGTTGCATGGACGCCTGGTTGACAATACATGCCGCATACGCTTCAAAGGCTCGTCATCCATGAGTTCACATTTTACCACCACTCCAGCGTCTGCCCGCTGGCCTACCGAAACCCCTTCTATCGCTAGTGCACGCTTCCCGCCTGAAACGATCACCGTCTCTCCAGAACGTCAATGCCGCATTCACCGGCTTTAACTGCAGGTGCAGTTGGTGTGTCATTGACATGCATGCCAGATGCCCGTTTGGCCCACATGTCAGTGATACAACGCACCTGCGGTTAAGCCACTGAAGCAACGTCCGCATTCACGCCCGACGCAACCTCTCACCAGCTTCGGCATTGCAGCAGCGCGACGGCCGAGAGAGCGCCACCTGCGCGGCATCCCGGTGCAAGCGACTGTTCCGCGTTAATGACACCACGGCTATCCTTCCGTCCGCCGCCCACATTAATGACACGCGGCTGCCGACGAACCTACTCCGGCGCCAGCCGTCCATCCTTCTGCCGCGGCTCATTGCCATTCGCCCACTATATTAACTTGAGCCCCAGCTCCCGGCCATAGCCAAAGACACACACTCATTCTCCTTCGGTCCCTTCCTTCTGTCGGCACCACTCCAACCATGGCCTCCTAGCGCTCCAAAGCTCTCTTAGACGTACTGTCACAGGAGCAGACGAAGGACATCAGCGGCCCTGCTCCGGGCGCGCTCCAAAGCTCTCTTGGACGTACTATCGCAGGAGCAGACCAAGGAGAACACCGGCTCCCCCCCCCTCGGCCGCCCTCCGCCGCCACGACCACGAAGCCGGCGCGCGTGAGCGGGCATAGCCGGCAGCGAGGAAGAGTAGTACATGGTAGGTCGCCGCCGCTCTATTCCCAGGAAGGCCGCCGCTCCTCCACTAGTCGACGCCAAGCTTGGTAGGATAAACATCGGCGGCCGATTAGCCGCTTGACGATGACGTGGAGGCGGAAATCTTCAGAACCTTGTGCTCCGGAGGAGGAGGTTATCGAGGCGGATGATGAGGAGGCAAAGGCAATAGCCGGCTTTCTCAGGTTCATGGCCGGACATGGTGGTCGGGCACCGGTGATCGTTTAGATTAGGTTTACAGTAGGTTTTAGTATGGTTTGTGCGAAATTTGTAATGAATTTCGTCCAGTTTATAGGAAAAGTTTTCAAAATGTAATGAATTTCATCCGGTTAATTTGAAATTTGCTTTGTTTGCATGAATTTCGTCTGGTTAGTTCATATAGTTGTCGAAAGGTATGCGGGCAGCATTGGATGGCATCCATCAGTGTCCTCGGACAGATGCCAGTGTAAATTTGAGGGCCAGCGCTGGAGATGCCCTAAGTATCATGCTATAATAGCTAACAGTGCTCCATTATTTCGCAGGGAACAGTTTTCCCTCGATCAAAATCAGATCCGTCGTGTTTCGCACTCCTCCCACATAAGAGTGTAGACTCTTGCTTACATAAAAATGGAGCAAGTGGACAACACTGTAGCACGTCATATCACTCAAACTAGCCCGCCTAACACACGGGAAAGCACCGCTCTCATCATTTTGTTCTGGATTTCTATGATCGATCGCACGAAAATGTTACGCTTTGCAAGTTCAAAAAGGAAAAGGCGGCACACTTATGACTCGTACGCGTCGCACCCCCGACAGTCCGGCTCGCACGCTGCTCACTAGAGGGGACATGCGTTGTCTCACATTTCCACTAACATGTGGGACTACAATTGAATAAACCGTCGATAGCCGAAATCTAATCGCTCTGTGGGCATCGGCTGAGAAGAGAGAGATGGGGGAGGGAGAAGAGATCGCCCGCCCGCTACGCACGGACTACAAGAAATATATATGGTGCTAATGTGAGGTGGGCCATGGCGGAGTCCGGAGTAAGTGAAGTAGAAAGGCACAAATGATATGAACATGCGTGGCATATAGGGTGTGTTTGGTTACGTTCCCGTCTCAGCATAGTTGTTCCCTCGTCATGCATGCTCAACTCAACACCCCTCTTCATCCATGCTCTCTTCATGCATGCTTCTAGTGTATTTGTGCTAAACTACTGTGGACTCATGCATCCTCCATACACTCTACCAAACACTAATTTGAACTAAAACCACGACGAGTAATTTGGAACGAAGGGAGTACCACCAAATGTTGTACGTGCAATGCACGTTGATGTTATGGAGTACGTGCCTAAGTACTCCACTTCTACTATATTAGTTGGAGGCACATATTAGCTTTTATATTTGTTTACGTGTATACCCCGAGACCTTCCAACTAGACGTGTCTTTCTCTCCAGGTCGCACTTTGTATCGTTCATACCACTAGTACTACTGCGTGTGGTCTCCGACAGAGAAGTGGAAGAAGTGGAGACGCTCTACCACGCTGGTTTTTTTGTGCTGGGATCTACCACGTTGTTCATGTCCCACTCCTTTCGCTGACGTGTGCGACATCCAGCACGTGTCGTGTTTGGCACTCTTCGTCGTAAGAGTTGAAACGCTAGCATTCATCAGAAATAAAAATAAATATAAATTAGCAGTGATACTTTTTTTAAATTATCCTGGTCTACCCAAGTCGTATTGCAGGCCCAACCTTTCCCACTATAAGTTGGTCGGATGAAGGAACCATCATGACTTTGTTGAATTCCGCTTCTTCAAGAAAACTTATTGTACCCGCAATACTGCTACCACACGCGAAGACTGGACGGCACTTTGAACCAAATGAGGCCTGAATGTATCCGTGTCAACTAAGCCTACAATTTTAGGAGCTTGGGCTATTGGCCAATCGACGACGGATAAGTATAAGCGTACCACGAGCTCATCAGCCCCAACGTTTCTCTTCGGTGAGTGTTTTGCAAGTACTATATCTCGCACAGTAGCTAGCCTACTGATGACTACTACGCAACCTTCTTCTTGTAGACTTTGTTGGGCCTCCAAGTGTAGAGGTTTGTAGGACAGTAGAAAATTTCCCTCAAGTGGATGACCTAAGGTTTATCTATCCGTGGGAGGTGTAGGATGAAGATGGTCTCTCTCAAAAAAACCCTGCAACCAAATAAAAAAGAGTCTCTTGTGTCCCCAACACACCCAATACAATGGTAAATTGTATAGGTGCACTAGTTCAGCGAAGAGATGGTGATACAAGTGCAATATGGATGGTAGATATAGGGTTTTGTAATCTGAAAATATAAAAACAGCAAGGTAACTAATGATAAAAGTAAGTGCAAACAGTATTGCAATGATAGGAAACAAGACCTAGGGTTCATACTTTCACTAGTGCAAGTTCTCTCAACAATAATAACATAATTGGATCATATAACTATCCCTCAACATGCAACAAAGAGTCACTCCAAAGCCAGTAATAGCAGAGAACAAACGAAGAGATTATGGTAGGGTACGAAACCACCCCAAAGTTATCCTTTCTGATCGATTTATTCAAGAGTCCGTAGTAAAATAACATGAAGCTATTCTTTCTGTTCGATCTATCATAGAGTTCGTACTAGAATAACACCTTAAGACACAAATAAAAAAAAACTAATGTCACCTAGATACTCCAATGTCACCTCAAGTATCCGTGGGTATGATTATACGATATGCATCACACAATCTCAGATTCATCTATTCAACCAACACAAAAGTACTTCAAAGAGTGCCTCAAAGTTTCTACCAGAGAGTCAAGACGAAAACGTGTGCCAACCCCTATGCATAAGTTCATTGAACCCGCAAGTTCATCACCAAAACATACATCAAGTAGATCACGTGAATATCCCATTGTCACCACAGATAAGCACATGCAAGACATACATCAAGTGTTCTCAAATCCTTCAAGACTCAATCCGATAAGATAATTCAAAGGGAAAACTCAATCCATTACAAGAGAATTGAGGGGGAGAAACATCATAAGATCCGACTATAATAGCAAACCTCGCGATACATCAAGATCGTATCACCTCAAGAACACGAGAGAGAGAGAGACCAAACACATAGCTACTGGTACATACCCTCAGCCCCAAGGGTCTCCCTCCTCGTCATGGAGAGCGCCGGGATGATGAAGATGGTCACCGGTGAGGGATCCCCCCCTCCGGCAGGGTGCCAGAACAGGGCCCCGATTGGTTTTTGGTGGCTACAGAGGCTTGCGGCGGTGGAACTCCCGATCTTTTCTGTTCCCCGATGGTTTTAGGGTATATGGATATATATAGGCGAAACAAGTCGGTAAGGGGAGCCAAGAGGGGCACACGAGTGTGAGGGGCGCGCCCTGGGGGGCAGGCGCGCCTCCCTGCCTCGTGGCCACCTTGTTGCTTCCCTGACGTACACTCCAAGTCTCCGAGATTGCTTCCATTCCAAAAATAACTCTCCCGAAGGTTTCATTCCGTTTGGACTCTGTTTGATATTCCTTTTCTTCGAAACACTGAAACAAGGGAAAAAAGCAGGAGCCTTTGGGCTCTGGGTTAAGAGGTTAGTCCCAAAATTGATATAAAAGTGTAAAATAAAGCCCATAAACATCCAAAACAGATAATATAATAGCATGGAACAATAAAAAATTATAGATACGTTGGAGACGTATCAGCATCCCCAAGCTTAATTCCTGGTCGTCCTCGAGTAGGTAAATGATAAAAACAGAATTTTTTATGTTGAATGCTACCTAACATATTTATCCATGTAATCTCTTTTATTGTGGCAAGAATATTCAGATCCATAAGATTCAAAACAAAAGTTTAATATTGACATGAAAACAATAATACTTCAAGCATACTAACAAAGCAATCATGTCTTCTCAAAATAACATGGCCAAAGAATGTTATCCCTACAAAATCATATAGTCTGGCTATGCTCTATCTTCACCACACAAAATATTTAAATCATGCACAACTCCGATGACAAGCCAAGCAATTGTTTCATACTTTTGATGTTCTCAAACTTTTTCAATCTTCACACAATACATGAGCGTGAGCCATGGACATAGCACTATAGGTGGAATAGAATGGTGGTTGTGGAGAAGACAAAAAGGAGAAGATAGTCTCACATCAACTAGGCGTATCAACGGGCTATGGGGATGCCCATCAATAGATATCAATGTGAGTGAGTAGGGATTGCCATGCAACGGATGCACTAGAGCTATAAGGGTATGAAATCTCAAAAAGAAACTCAGTGGGTGTGCATCCAACTTGCTTGCTCACGAAGACCTAGGGCAATTTGAGGAAGCCCATCATTGGAATATACAAGCCAAGTTCTATAACGTAAAATTCCCACTAGTATATGAAAGTGAATCATAGGAGACTCTTTATCATGAAGATCATGGTGCTACTTTGAAGCACAAGTGTGGTAAAAGGATAGTAGCATTGTCCCTTCTATCTTTTTCTCTCATTTTTTTATTTTTTATTTGGGCCTTTTCTCTTTTTTATGGCCTCTTTTTTTAAGTCCGGAGTCTCATCCCGACTTGTGGGGGAATCATAGTCTCCATCATCCTTCCCTCACTGGGACAATGCTCTAATAAAAATGATCATCACACTTTTATTTACTTATAACTCAAGAATTACAACTCGATACTTAGAACAAAATATGACTCTATATGAATGCCTCCGTGATGTAAGGGATGTTCAATGACTCATGAGTGACATGTATGAAAGAATTACGAAAGGTGGCTTTGCCACAAATACGATGTCAACTACATGATCATGCAAAGCAATATAACAATAATGAAGCGTGTCATAATAAATGGAACGGTGGTAAGTTGTATGGAAATATATCTCGGAATGGCTATGGAAATGCCATAATAGGTAGGTATGGTGGCTGTTTTGAGGAAGGTATATGGTGGGTGTATGATACCGGCGAAAGTTGCGCGACACAAGAGAGGATAGTAATGGTGGAAGGGTGAGAGTGCGTATAATCCATGGACTCAACATTACTCTTAAAGAACTCAGATACTTATTGCAAAAATCTATTAGTTATCATAATAAAGTACTACGCGCATGCTCCTAGGGGGATAGATTGGTAGGAAAAGACCATCGCTCGTCCCCGACCGCCACTCATAAGGAAGAAAATCAATAAATAAATCATGCTCCGACTTCATCACATAGCGGTTCACCATACGTGCATGCTACGGGAATCACAAACTTTAACACAACTATCTCCCAAATTCACAACTACTCAACTAGCATGATTCTAATATCACCATCTTCATATCTCAAAACAATCATCAAGTATCAAACTTCTCATAGTATTCAATGCACTTTATATGAAAGTTTTTATTATACCCATCTTGGATGCCCATCATATTAGGACTAAATTCATAACCAAAGCAAATTACCATGCTGTTTATGACTCTCAAAATAATATAAGTGAAGCGCGAGAGTTCATCTATTTCTTCAAAATAAAACCACCGCCGTGCTCTAAAAGGATGTAAGTGAAGCACTAGAGCAAACGACAAACTACTCTGAAAAATATAAGTGAAGATCAATGAGTAGTCGAATAATCATGCAACTATGTGAAGACTCTCTAACATTTAATAATTTCAGATCTTGGTATTTTATTCAAACAGCAAGCAAAACGAAAGAAAATAAAATGACGCTCCAAGCAAAACACATATCATTTGGTGAATAAAAATATAGCTCCAAGTAAAGTTACCGATGAACGAAGACGAAAGAGGGGATGCCTTCCGGGGCATCCCCAAGCTTAGGTGCTTGGTTATCCTTGAATATTACCTTGGGGTGCCTCGGGCATCCCCAAGCTTAGGCTCTTTCCACTCCTTATTCCATAGTCCATCGAATCTTTACCCAAAACTTGAAAAGTTCACAACACAAAACTTAACAGAAAACTCGTAAGCTCCGTTTGTATAAGAAAATAAATCACCACTTAGGTACTGTTCTGAACTCATTCTAAATTCATATTGGTGTAATATCTACTGTATTCCAACTTCTGTATGGTTCATACCCTCCGATACTACTCATAGATTCATCAAAACAAGCAAACAACACATAGAAAACAGAATCTGTCAAAAATAGAACATTCTGTAGTAATCTGTATCATTCGAATACTTCTGTAACTCCAAAAATTCTGAAATAAATTTCTGGACGTGAGGAATTTGTCTGTTTATCATCTTAAAAAAGAATCAACTAAATATAGCTCTCCAGTAAAAAGTTGTAGCTAATCTCGTGAGCGCTAAAGTTTCTGTTTTTTACAGCAAGATCATAAAGACTTCACCCAAGTCTTCCTAAAGGTTCTACTTGGCACAAACACTAATTAAAACATAAAACCACATCTAACCAGAGGCTAGATGAATTATTTATTAATAAACAGGAGAAAAAGGCAAGAAATAAAATTAAAATTGGGTTGCCTCCCAACAAGCGCTAACGTTTAACGCCCCTAGCTAGGCATGATGATTTCAATGATGCTCACAAAAAAAGATAAGAATTGAAACATAAAGGGAGCATCATGAAGAATATGACTAGCACATTTAAGTCTAACCCACCTCCTATGCAGAGGGATTTTGTGAGCAAAAAACTTATGGGAACAATAATCAACTAGCATAGGAAGGCAAAACAAGCATAACTTCAAAACTTTAAGCACAAAGAGAGGAAACTTAATATTATTGCAATTCCTACAAGCATATATTCCTCCCTCGTAATAATTTTAAGTAGCATCATGAATGAATTCAACAATATAACCAGCACCTAAAGCATTATTTTCATGATCTACAAGCATAGAAAATTTACTACTCTCTACATAAGCAAAATTCTTCTCAATCGGAATAGTGGGAGTATCATAAGAGACTCGAATACTATAAATGGTTTCCACATTGAAAGAATAAAGTTCAGAAAACGGGTAATCATAATCATGACAAGTTTTATAAATATAATAATCACTTCTTTTTATAGCATAAGTATCATCACAATAATCATCATACATAGCAACTTTGTTCTCATCATAGTCGATTAAAACCTCTTCCACGATAGTGGAATCATTACTAACTAAAGTCATGACCTCTCCTAATCCAATTTCATAATTGTCACAATAAGATTCAACATCCTCCAAAATAGTGGGATCATTACTTCCTAAATTTGACACTCTTCCAACCCCACTTTCATCAATATAGTCATCATAAGTAGGCTATCATCATAACAAACTTGCATATCAAAACTTGAGAGGCTAGAAATATCATCTTCATTAAACATAGCCTCCCCAAGCTTGGGACAAACATTAATTGCAGCAAATATATTGTCAGACATGTCATTCTCATCAAACATAACATCCCCAAGATTGGGCTTTTTCATATGATAAGCATAATCACGCTCATCATTAATAGTATGGATAGCACCAATAGTATAGCAATTATCATCATCACAATGAGTAATAGGAGTAACATCATTTGGGAGGGATACCTTTCTACCTTTGCTTCTCCATCTTTTCTTTTTCTTCTTCACATCATGTGTGGGTTCAATCCTCTTTTGGAGCTCCTTATTAATGAGATTGGATGAATAGAAGGCTCCTCCTCGTTACCTGATTCATCATAAGAAATAATAGGAGAATATTCGGAAGTCTCTTCCCTTTCATTAATATTCTCTTCATCTGCTATTTGTTTTATTTTATTTATGTAATTGGCAATATAAGGATTTTCAATGCAATTCACCGCACAATACATATAAATTCTTCTAGATCAATATCGAGGAATTTCTCAAGGTAATATTCTGGAATATGCTTAGTTTGAAGTTTAATTTCTACATAACCCAAAAGAAAACTAAGTTCATTATGACGTGCAAGGAAAATCAAGTCATCACAATTTTTGGACACAATTCGATCATGAAACAATTTGCATTTGGTATTTAAATGACCATGTTCATTGCAAAGTTCACAAGTATGGCGAAGATATTTTAAATTTTCAGCATTAACATATAGCCTCTTGCAACCATTTAGTTTCCAAATACTTATGCCTCTTGCAAAATCTATCTTCCCTGTTTGGTATGTACTTGCAAACTCTATGCACACCACAAAAATCGACATGCTTATAAGAGATATTTTCATCATGACTAGTGCAATCATCATTAGTACTATGGATATTCAAAGAGTTCATACTAACAACATTGCAATCATGCTCATCATTCAAAGATTTAGCACCAAACATTTTAATGCATTCTTCTTCTAACACTTTGGCACAATTTTCCTTTCCATCATACTCATGAAAGATATTAAAAAGATGAAGCGTATGAGGCAAACTCAGTTCCATTTTTTGTAGTTTTCTTTTATAGACTAAACTAGTGATAAAACAAGAAACAAAAAGATTCGATTGCAAGATCTAAAGATATACCTTCAAGCACTCACCGCCCCGGCAAGGACGCCAGAAAAGAGCTTTATGTCTACTACGCAACCTTCTTATTATAAACTTTGCTGTGCCTCCAAGTGCAAAGGTTTGTAGGACAGTAGCAAATTTCCCTCAAGTGGATGACCTAAGGTTTATCAATCCGTGGGAGGCGTAGGATGAAGATGGTCTCTCTCAAGCAACCCTGCAACCAAATAACAAAGAGTCTCTTGTGTCCCCAACACACCCAATACAATGGTAAATTGTATAGGTGCACTAGTTCGGCAAAGAGATGGTGATACAAGTGCAACATGGATGGTAGATATAGGGTTTTGTAATCTGAAAATGTAAAAACAGCAACGTAACTAATGATAAAAGTGAGCATAAACGGTATTGCAATGTTAGGAAAGAAGGCCTAGGGTTCATACTTTCACTAGTGCTAGTTCTGTCAACAATAATAACATAATTGGATCATATAACTATCCCTCAACGTGCAACGAAGAGTCACTCCAAAGCCACTAATAGCGGAGAACAAACAAAGAGATTATGGTAGGGTACGAAACCACCTCAAAGTTATCCTTTCTGATCGATCTATTCAAGAGCCCGTAGTAAAATAGCATGAAGCTATTCTTTCCGTTCGATCTATCATAGAGTTCGTACTAGAATAACACCTTAAGACACAAATCAACCAAAACCCTGATGTCACCTAGATACTCCAATGTCACCTCAAGTATCCGTGGGTATGATTATAGGATATGCATCACACAATCTCAGATTCATCTATTCAACCAACACAAAATTACTTCAAAGAGTGCCCCAAAGTTTCTACCATAGAGTCTAGACGAAAACGTGTGCCAACCCCTATGCATAAGTTCATTAAACCCGCAAGTTGTTCACCAAAACATACATCAAGTAGATCACGTGAATATTCCATTGTCACCATAGATAAGCATATGTAAGATATACATCAAGTGTTCTCAAATCCTTAAAGACTCAATCCGATAAGATAACTTCAAATGGAAAACTCAATCCATTACAAGAGAGTAGACAGGGATAAACATCATAAGATCCAACTATAATAGAAAAGCTCGCGATACATCAAGATCGGATCACCTCAAGAACACGAGAGAGAGAGAGAGAGAGAGAGAGAGAGATCAAACACATAGCTACTGGTACATACCCTCAGCCCGGAGGGTGAACTACTCCCTCCTCGTCATGGAGAGCACCGGGATGACGAAGATGGCCACCGGTGAGGGATCCCCCCTTCCGGCTGGTTGCCGGAACAGGGTCCTGATTGGTTTTTGGTGGCTACAAAGGATTGCAGCGGCGGAACTCCCGATCTCGATGTTCTTAGGGTATATGGATATATATAGGCGAAAGAAGTCGGTAAGGTGAGCCACGGGGGGCCCACGAGGGTGGGGGTCGCGCCCAGGGGGGCAGGCGCGCCTCCCTGCCTTGTGGCCACCTCGTTGCTTCCCTGATGTACATTCCATGTCTCCTGGATTGCTTCCGTTCCAAAAATAACTCTCCCGAAGTTTCATTCCGTTTGGACTCCGTCTGATATTCCTTTTCTTCGAAACACTGAAACAAGGGAAAAAACATGAACTGGCACTAGGCTCTGGGTTAATAGGTTAGTCCCAAAAATAATATAAAAGTGTAAAATAAAGCCCATAAACATCCAAAACAGATAATATAATAGCATGGAATAATAAAAAATTATAGATATGTTGGAGACGTATCACCTACTAACACGAAGAATCATCAAAAAAGCCCTGCTGATATGATAAACAGTTCAAACTTTCATCTAAGCATGCCATATATTACATCAAAAGCTGGTGAGGATACATCTGTTTCCATAACTCGGAGAGGGTTAGCATGATTCACTATCAAACAAAAGTAGCAAGTACCGCCCACACAAGACAGTGCACTAGCCCTAAGATGGTTTGATAACACGCATCGTTCCGGTAATTAAACACAGGGCAATGCAAACTACTATGAAGGATTAGCGCGACAAACTATTTTTTGTCATTGATCTCTCGGGCAATGACCACATCACGGACAACGGCATGGGAATCGATCTCTGGGGCGATGTCCACAGGACTGACCGCGACATCGGAATCAATCTCTGGGGCGATGTCCACAGGACGGACCGCGACATCGAAAACGATCTCTGGGGCGTTGTCCACAGGACGGGCCGCGACATCGGAATCATCAAGGACGTCCACCGGCACCTGCACAACCCTAACATATTAGCAAGCACATTGCAAATAATCAAAAACCACAACTATGGTAATAAGCCATTATTTTTTACCTTGTGCAGCTCACCGGGGGATCCCATCCCTCCGGGGTGCCATCTCCTCGTCCTTGATGGGGGCCATCACCTTGCCAGGGGAATACTGCTTCTCAACAGCGACTATCTCCTCAAACTCGGGCTTGAGCCTTGCATAGGTGGCCATCAGAGTTTCTGGGGTAGGCACAGTGGGGCCCTTGCTGTTCTTCCAACTTCCTTTGAGGAGTTCATCCGCCAACGTCGTCAACTCTTTGGCCAGTGCTTGTTTCTTGGAGTTCTCTGTCTCCATGGGTTGGCCCGCCAACATGGTCAACTCGTTGGTCGGTGCTCGCTTCCTGGAGATCGCTGTCTCCAGTGGGTTGTCCGCCGACAACTCTTTGCCTAGTGCTCTAGGATCCATCAATGAACTGACAAACAAAAAGCAATCAAAAGGAAACCACAATCGCAATGAAAACAGGAAAAGAATAGGCTGTGAGAATCGGTCGGTGCTTCGCAAAAAGAAGATTCTTGGAATGAAAGTATAGCAGCATCACTGACTCGCCCACCTTTCCTTTGTCGGTACAGAAGAAAAATGGCAGAAGTGAGTAGCCTGGAGTGAGGGTTTCTTCAAGAAAGGGGAGTAAAAGCTTCAACGAGCATTCTAGTGAAATGATGGTTGCTTCGTCCAGTCCAACTTCGAGGCCACTTTACCACTGCTGGTAAAGGTGTGGGTTTTGTGATATGATGGGTCGTGACAGCCACACCAGGGTGACCGGTGAGTTTTGACTGTAGCACCTCGCTGTGATTTGGTGGATGGCACGCGGGCCCGGATGCTTTATGTCCACCATGTAGATAGAGCGGCTAGTCATATAAGAGTGCTCAATATTGTGCACTGCGACCAAGGCAGAGAGGAAAACGAGAGAACTATGTAATTAATGCATGAGTTTAATTAGGGTAGTTTTGTAAAGTACAAGATACATTCCTCCAATCGCAAAATGCCTTGGTTGATGAGATTTGAGATTTGAGCCCTATAAACCGGAAGGGAGGGAGTACTGCACGTGGTGTAGTCTAGTCACTTGTTGAAATATCTAGAAAGGCAAATACTCCTTTCCGGTTTACAGGGCTATACTAGCAAGTACTAGTACTAAACTACTGGGCTCAAATAGCAATTCTGTCTGATGTAAGAGCCTGGCTATATGCATGCTCCAAGGCACCGCACCACGCGAGAGTTCGCAACTGCAACATTTGGGTTGCGCTTGGCTCTTCGCCTCTTCGAGAAGACGAACAATGATGTAACTCCTACTTCTATAGTATCGAATCCACTGCTGCATGTAAGTCCACCTCGTGCGGGAGGGATAGTGTGTAGTAAAAGCTCCTACTAGTCCTGCCAGCCACGACGCTCATGCGCGAGGGAGGGACGCAACTTCATTGACTTACTGCTCCTGCCTTTGCGTCTATGACAGGTGGGCCCAACAGGTGGTTGGCCCACCTGTCATGCAGCCAAAGGCAGGTGCAGTTAAGGCACCGGAGCTCAGTCCGCGAGGGAGAAGGCGTTGTAGTAATAAAACTTCTCGGTCTTGTACGAGTTGACACGACACATCCAAGCACTGCACTCGATATAAGTCTTTTTTTGCACATTTCAAATGCACTACAACATACAGATGTATGTAGACATATTTTGCTTCGTGTGTAGTCACTTGTTGCAATCTCTAAAAAGACTTATATTCGAAAACGGAGGGAGTACAACGCATGCATGCATGCATGCCGTGACTTCCCTTTCGATACTTGCATGTGTTGATTTGATGCACCTTGCCAAATTTTGACTATAAATTTAATTAACCAATTTTTCATGCATGTCACAAAAAATTATGGGGTTGTTTGGATTTTGACTATGTTTGTCTTATGTTGCCACATTATTTTTCCCACACTTTCCACACTTGCCTAACTTGAGTTGCTCAAATTGTTAGACACACTCTGGCTTGCCTAAGGGAATCTTGCCACACTTTTTGTGTCTATGACATGTGGGGATCACTGCTAATAAAAAATTCTTATCTTAGGTGTGGCTAATAAAAAAGACTTATATTTAGGAACGTAGGGAGTAGAAAATATAAATAATAATGCATGTTGGGGCAACCCACGTTTCCGATAATTATAGCCGTTGGCCTGTTCACAGTTTTTACATTGGGGTGGTTGTTCATTTAATGGAGGGACTTGTACCAGACTTGAACGATACAAAGTGCGACCTGGCACACCGTAACACCACTAGGAACAAGCGGGTAGCTATCTCCAAAAACAATCAACAACTAAAAAACACGGCGACCTGGCACGTAGTACACAATTTTAAACGATTGTGTTGATGAAGTGAAAAAGCAAAACTACCCCACTACGTATATATCGGCCGGAGCCTCCGCGCTTGCTTGCTAGGGTTGCTCTATTCACACACTCTCATCCTCTCCAGACACAAATAAGATAGGGGTGGTAACACTGTCTTTGTCCCTTCAAAAAACACTGTATTTCTATCCTCACCGCTGGTTACAGATCTGGACGTATCCCCTCCGCTGGTGAAGGGGAGGAGGGGCAGCGTTTAAGCCGTCATCGACAGGGAAGGAGGAGACCCACTGTCGGCCGCACCATTATCTCTGGCCAAGCGCCGGTGCGGGAGGTCCTCCGTTGCCCTAGTGTTGGCGGATCCGGCCTCCCGCCGCCCACCTATCCACATCCCGACGACCTTCAGGTATATCTTCCTTCGAAACCGCCTTAGCTCTACTTCCCCAGCTCGCTACGTCGCTGCATGTGCATCAATTTCTACCTCTCAGCCCCTCTCGATTGGATGGTCCAACGTCACCTATTTTTTTCTATTGTTAGAGGTAAAGCTACTTCATGGAGTCGAATCTTGTAATGGGTTCAAACAAGAAAGGAAGTGGGGGTGGGGGAATTTAGTATGTACATCGGACTTGGTACAAAACAGGAAGGAAAGGGGGTGAAAGTGGTATAGACTGGTCATCCAACTGGTCTCTTGGTCGAAAAGGGAAATATCGGGGTAATGTTGTACACAGTGGTATGACCAGGACTAGATTTGCTATCCACACATAGGAGTAGGTGGCTAGAGTGAACAAAAATGGGACCAACCCAGATATGTTTCTTGGATGTTTGTTTCTCGGGGCAACAAACTCTGAATCACCACTTTATGCCCTTGTTTAGGTATATGGTGCTGGACTGCTGGTGCACCCACTTTCCCATGCCCTTATACCAAATATTTAGTTGTTCTTAATCTAATGCCCCTGGTAAAATGAAGTCATGCCACTGTTATAAGCCATGAAAAGTTTAGCCAAATGTTTTTGCTTGTAATTGTTTGAGACTTTGACTGTTTCCATCGTAGCTTTCTGTGCAAACAGGGATATCCATCTCACCAGGATGCTGTTGTGACCTTTTGGTGCACTGCACAAAACACTTCTTAAAATAAGTGACTTTTGTGCTATTTAACTGGAATGTCAGAATGGAATAGTTGATTCATTTCGGTGGAACTACACAAAGGGAGATATGTGTTCCAATCCTCATCATCCATATTGGCGTCATAACCTTCTTTTAGGCAAGAATGATATTTAATGCATGTGTTCATCTCTATTTTGCGACTCCCATGAGAAAATAATGCTATTGTTTACTAGTACACTTGTACTCCCTCACTGACAAAACTAGTTCAGAGAAATAAGGCCAATCATGTACTTGGTTTCACCAACTAGTGAGGAGAAAGAGAAACATAGGATGAAGAGGAAGAAGAAGAAGAATAAACAATGCCAAGGTGATCTTGCTGAAGCCAGAGGCCTCAGTCGAGGCCATTCAAGGGCTCTGCCAACGTCTACCTTACATGTGAGACGATCCTCCAGGGAGCCCTTCCAGTTCTCCTGTCTCTCCTGCAATGTCACTTAATTAATTAGGAGTACATAAGTACCACTAATTTATTGCTGCCTAATTTTCCTGTAGGAGGTAAACAAATCTTTAGTAGCACCTTATGCTGAATCATGTACGTGTGTATGTTTGTCTATGGAGGTGAATCATGTGGTGGAGCAGGAAGGGAATATTATTAGTGTTATGACATAATAGTGCTATTGTTTTGCATGTCAATTTATTGCCATTGGTTTAATGAGGCAATGTTTTGCGTATTCTCCATCATGAATTTGATGCTACTGTTAGAGTAATATGCTAATGTCTTTCTATCCTTTCTCACCAAGCTAATGAAGGTTTCACCTTGTTCCTACTTGTGCAAACAGGGATCATGCTGTGCCAATCATACATTTTAGTGGAACTACACAAGACAATATAATGAATTGTATCCCAGCCAGTGCTTTAACTCTGTTGGAGTTCTTGGTAATCTTTCGATATAATCTCAGCATTGGTAAACAAGAGCGATTTCAACCATACATTTGAAGTGCACAAAAATATACACTATTGAGTGATTCTAGTGAGTGCTTTATCATCTCTTATGGGAGTACATGAATAAGCTTTTTTCCTCAGCTTTGTACCGGCCTAAGGCCTTCATCCATATTAGTTTGTTGTCATCTCTATTCTTATCATGATACTGTCATGAGAAACTCCGTTATCTTTGCACGTTAAAGTTTTGCAACCTATGATACATGGCAATGCTTTGAGTGTTGAGCTAATTGGCACTGATTAAATAAACAAATACCTCTCTTTAAGCAAGACTACTATCTTGCTAACTTTACCCATTAAGATAATGAGGGTGCTTCTATTTGTTAGTGTATGTTTCATCAACTAGTCCCACTATTACAGTAATCTCACTCTCTCAATATATGTGCCAACAGAGATGCTCGATTTTCGTGGAACTGCACAAAAACTTTGGATGTTTCATTGCCTCGATAGCTTCCTTCCTTTCCTATCAGTCGCTAATTTGGGCTTGCATTCTTCCTTTGTCGTCACCGCTTGGCTTATCTCGGCTTCCAAATAAAGGAAATAGTAATTGATATGCTACCTCACACAGGTTGGTACTGGTCTTTATCCTGATTATTGTGCTTGTCATATGTATTGGTAATTTGGTATTGTGCTACTGTTTGCCGATTTCATAAAGGAGTAACTTGGAGTCTGAACTCGCAGTCAAATCATTACATTGGGTGATTTCAGTAGAACTGCACAAAAAAGATCGGATGGACATGTACTTATGCTGCTGCTATGTACTTCAAAGTTCACTCAGACAAGCATCGATGTTGACAAGAAAAATTTCCTATATTCATTCGAGTATCAACCGGCGTCAACCAGTTGTCAAACTCCAAGTATTAGGAGAGTGAATGCCAAAAATATTGCTTGGCGCATAGCCCAGAAAAACGCAGTCCAGTCTTTGGTCCCAACTTGTGCCTTTTGGTTATCGACAGATATGGTAGCGAAATGTATGGCATGGAGTCTAAAGATTCCAGACAAGTTGGTTGACGCATATATTCATCGGCACTTAATCACCAAGACGCTGTGGATGCTCCATTTCAGTTGAACTGGACAAAAAATTTGGGTGGTTCATTTTCTCAACCGCCTCCTTTCTCGTCTACAATGTAGAATTTTGGCGAGCTACAGGACCTAGATGAGCCAGTAAACTAGTAGGATGAAAGTAGTGGCCAAGTTTCTCAAACCTCCCTCGGCACGAGGCCACTATTTGAGGATAAAACTACAAGCAAAGTTCAGATTGTCTATGCTGCCTCTTATGCACTCGAAAGTTTACTCGTACACGCATTAGTTTTCACAAGAAGTAGCTCCGACTGAACACCATTTACCAGTCTATACCCTAGGTAATTAAAGTTCGTCCATGGATCATATTGGCTGTGATCGCAATCATTTGGATGCATAAACATACTGAACATGTGTATATCTGAATCTTTTTGTGAATTATCTATGAATATTGTTGTGTGATCTATCAATCATTTGGATCCATAGACATGTTGAACTTGTGTATTATGAATCTTTTGAGTTGTTGATAGTGAATGTTGGCTCTGAATATGAACGTGTCCTGTGAACCTGAGTTTGATACGAATGTTTACCTTTTCTGTTGTACTTTTGTGTGAACTTGTTAGTATGCCTACTCTGGGGTATATGACGTGTGGGTGTCAATGGAACACCTTCTTTCTGAGGAAAATTGCACCTGCTTTGTTAGGGTAGCAACGGCGTATCAGCTCTTTTTAATATTTTTGCTCTGTCTTGCCCCCTCCCCCGCTCAACCCCTGCCTTAATGTTTTCGGCCTCAAAACAAACATAGTACTGCGTTGTTTTTGGCGGCATGTTAAAAAATCGAGTGCTGGTTTCTGTAGGTTGGCCGGCCCAGCAAATGGGCTGCTGGTCCACCACAGACTGGGAGGCTAAAAATACAAGTTGTATGGTGCAGAGGCAAGTAAAAAATGCCATCGAGAGCCATCCACTGAAGAAAAAAATCGCTCCTGATGTGCTTCTTCAGTCGTGCCGCCGGCCCCCTCTTCAATCCAGTTTGCTCAGGGATCTTGTATCATTTTGTTTCCAGAAGGCGAACAAGTATCAGCTAGGCCCAGGTTTTGTATTTTAACATGCGTAGCCCACGACATATGGTGACAGTGGTTTCAACTTATTTTTTGAGGTCCAGACCGGCCTATGGGCTTTTTCTTAAAGATCGGTAGCCGAATGTATTTTTTAACCACATTATATATATTTATATTATTACTATTATCGTATATTTATAGATACTTATATATACATTATAAAAACATCCCATGTGTTATTAACTTATAAAAGTAAATGTTTAACAGAAGTTGGCAAGGAAAATACTGGTTGTTTTTTACTCACAGGCAAGGAAAATCCTGGTGATTGCGTACAAAAGCTTGCAAAGATTTTAAGGACCAATGTAATAATAACGCGCTCATTTTTATTTTGAGCAATAACTCGCTAATTTGTTAATTATGTATATAAAAAATGTGCCTCTCCGGTTTATGTTTTGATATTAATTGCTCCTTCTAACATAACATTATATATATAATGAGCCCAGCTAACTCGTGTATTTGAAGGAAGTGCAAATGGGATGGGATTTCTTAGAAAATATAAATGGGCCACATTGACGCGAAATTATTTGTTCACCCAGCCCAACAAATGGACTGTACATTCTAGAAAACCTGGGTTAAATATATGCCACATTTTTGCAGGCTGACATGTGGGCCAATAGGTCGAAGCCTACGTAGGGCATTGTCAACTTGGTCAACAAATGATTATGACATCCACAGCCATTGGATTTATATCCAACGGCCGGCATGCACTTTCAATCTCTCGTCTTCTTCCTCCATCGTAGCTGGGACCGCCTGGTCCGGCCTCCGGCGGCTAGCGGCTCTGCTTAGCACGCATCGCTGCGGAGCACTACACCACCGCTGGCCAGGCTATCCCTCCACCCCTCGACACCTCCTGTTATTGTCCACCGACTGCAGCCCCATGCCACACCAGAACCAGTAATAACCCTTCTCCTCCTCTCAATCTGCGACTCCACTGCTGCATCTTCCCATCTCCTAGTCGTTCCCGTCCGGGGCCTCGCCGTCGTCCACCGCCTTGCTGCGCTCGGTGCGGCGTGGTCAACAAACGAGAGTCATCGGAAGAGGACTGTACGTGGAGAGCTTGACGGCTGGGACCCACGAGGTCCATGATCGCACACATGGAAAGTTCCTCCTTATTAAGCTGAAAAAATGTTTCCTTCACCTGACAGCTGGGACCCACCTGTTGTATCTTTGCACGGAAGGAAGTGCCTCCTTGTTATGCGAAAAAATTATTCCTCCCGTTGACAGCTGGGACCCGTCAGATTTGGTGGCTGACTTGTGGGCCTACTAAGCGGACGTGTACGCAGGGCTTTGTCAACTTAATCAACAAATGATTCTAGCAGCTGGACCGTTGGATGTTAATCCAACAGCCGTCTTCTTCTTCAACCTCTCTGTTCTTGCTCCTGTCTCCGTGGCGGCATGGCTGTCTTTGTCGTACACCCGAACTAGTCAAGTTTCCCACTCCTCTCCATCTGCGACTCCACTGCCCCGTCTTCCCCATCTCCGGGTCATTCCAGTCTGGGGCCTCACCCTCGTCCACCGGCCTTGGTGCGCTCGGCACGTTGTGGTCAATGTGGTTGTCGGCGTTCTGGGAACGGGGGTCCCCAGACTTCCCTGCCTGCGGCCCACAGCGTGGCTAAGCAGCAGGTTGTACGGCCCATCTTCAGCAGCAAGACACCCAAGACCCTCACGAGGGTCCAAGCTTCGTGAGCCAGACGACGCAAGACCTCCTCTGGAGTGACCTACCCAGGAAGGCTCACGAGGAGTGGAGATATCAAGGCGAGGCAAACCTCACGAGGCTCTCGTTACGTGAGCCATGACGAATGGTACCAGGCGGGCGCCGGTGCGTGCAGCATCCTTATTTCCTATTTGGTGCTAAGGAGGCCAGCGCAGGCGAAGAGTACCGAGGCATCAGGCAAAGGTTGCCATATTGGTGCAACGAGACCAAGACCAGGAGGACGGTCAGGCGGAGGTCATCGTGGAGCCCAAGACGGCGTCACCCCAGGGCTTTTCGCAGGTGAAGACCGCTTTTGTCAGGATAGCTTGTACTAGCTATCCCCCTTCAAATTTGCCCGCCATTGTTGGCTCCCTTCGCACTCGATATTTGGGAAGAGGACCAGGGCCTATATAAGTAGAGCTAGCCACAACAGTAGAGGCAGGTTGAACTGATCGAATCCTCATGCCACAAGTTCACAAGCACAAGAACACCTCAACCTCAGGAGGCTGTTCTTCCCTTGTACTGTTCATCATCAGCCCAAGAGGCAATCCACCACCACCACACTGGAGTAGGATATTACACCACAACGGTGGCCCGAACCAGTATAAACCTCGTGTCTTTCTGTGTTGCGAGTTTGTCGAGTTCGTCCGCAAGATCTTAGCAAGCTAGAGCGTAGATCGGTAGGAGGGGGAGACTTCGCGCACACCCCAATGTTTGAACCTTAAGGGTTTGCCGGAACCCCACATCCGACATTTGGCGCGCCAGGTAGGGGTGCGCCATAGTTTCCCTTCCATCAGTTCGTTGCTCCATCGCTCTGTCGTTTCCATGGCGGACGCTCGCCGTGCTCGAGCTGAGCGTCGGGCTGCCCTCTCCGCCTGCGTCGCTCAGACGGCTCCCGTAGGCGGGCCACCTCGTCGTTCTCCGTCTCCCGACGCCAACGCTGCCACCGGCCCAGCGGGGAAGCTTACCCCTGCCGGTTCCTCGTCTCACGCGCACCGCGCTCCCATGGAGGCATTGGCCGTGCTCATCGCGGCGAACGAGCTCCTGTGTTACCGCCCCGTAGACGACCTCTATGAGGAGTGGCTCGACCGCGTCATCGAGCTCGTCCGTGCCGCAGGGGGCTCTCCGACGCCGTCCCACTATCTGCCTCCCCCTCAACCAGCCGCAGGCGACGGGGCTCATGGTATGCCTCCACCACCTCAACCCCAAGACGGTGCCTTGGCACCAAGGTGCGCGCCTCCGCGGCGTGATCCACCGCGCCCGGCGCCCGCGCGTGAAGAAAGAAGCTGCCAAGAAATCCCGCGGCCGCGAGAAGCTGCACCGGGCTCCCCACACCACCTCATCAAGACCGCGTGCCGCCTGCAGTGGCACAGCGCGGACCTTGCCAAGACCAAGCTCCACCTCAGAAGCGGGCCCCGGCAACCACGGCCGTCTGCTGCGCCTTCACCCCCGAGCTGCGTAGCGTCGCCTGGCCAGGCAAGTTCAAACCAGATCTGCCTCGTCGCTACGACGGCACCGCCGACCACGCGGAGTTCCTGCAGCTCTATGAGCTGAGCATCGAAGCGGCCTACGACGACGAAAAAGTCATGGCGAACTGGTTTCCCGTGGCTCTCAAGGATGGGGCCCGCTCCTGGCTCATGAACCTGCTGCACGACTCGATCTCCTCCTGGGACGAGATGCACGACCGCTTCGTCGGCAACTTCCAGGGCACTCGCGACTACCCACCGGCCGCGGGTGATCTACGCCGCATCAAGCAACAACCGGGAGAGACCCTCCAGAAGTACATCCAGCGCTTCAACAACACCCGCCTCAAGATCCCCAAGGTCACAGACGAAGCCATCATCTCCACGTTCTCAGACGGCGTCCGTGATGTCAAGATGAAGGAAGAGCTCGCTATCCAAGAGGAGCTCTGCACATCTCAGGAGCTGTTCAACCTGGCGAACAAGTGTGAAAGAGCTGAGGAGGGGCGCCTCTCTCTCCTTGAGCTGCCAGCTGCAGGAGCGGAGGAGAAGAAGGCCAAGGCCAAGGACACGAAGCACAAAGAGGCAGTGGTGCTCGCAGTGGAGCCCGACACCAAGCGGGGCAGAGATCAGCCCGAGTCATCCAAGAACGGCCGACCATTCTGCGCCTTCCACAACCTGAACACCCACAACACCAGCGACTGGCAAGAGCTCAGAGCCATACGGGAAGGACGCTACAGTCGACGCCCCGCGAGCAACGACCGGGGCTACGACCGTGGAGGAGGACGCGGAGGCAGACGCTGGGACGACCGTGGCCCGCGCTCGGAGTGGCGCGACCGGCCTCGTGAGGACTGCTGGCAGGACCAACTTCGTGAGGGCGCCTGGAGGGACCCGCCTCGCGAGGATCGCCCCTAGGGCAACGCCGGTCTTTCCCCGCTGCTGCCACCAAGAAGGAGCAACGACCACGACCAGAACGAAGGGGCTGGGGGCTTCTAGGAACCGCGTGCGATCGCCTGCATCTTGGGCGGTGCCCAGGCCCCAGCCTCTCAGCGCATCTTCAAAGAGTTTGCTCGCGAGGTGAATGCGGTGCTCCCGAAGCTCGAGGCCACGCGCCCGCTCAGGTGGTCCCAATGTTCCATCACCTTCAATTCGACAGACTAGCTCAAGTGCGCAGCCACCGCTGGCGCCCTCCCTATGCTGTGCTCCCTAGTCATCAGCAATGTGCAAGTCACCAAGACCCTCATCGACGGTGGCGCAGGGCTCAACGTCCTCTCCGTCAACACGTTCGACAACCTCCAAGTGCTATATGAGCAGCTCCAGCCAACCAAGCCTTTCTCAGGAGTGACAGACGGTTCCACCACACCGATAGGGCAGGTCCGCCCGCCTGTCACCTTCGGGGAGCACAAGAACTATCGCACCGAGCTCATTGACTTCAACGTCGCGCACATCCGCCTGCCGTGCAATGCCATCCTCGGGTATCCAGCCCTGGCCAAGTTCATGGCAGTCATTCATCATGGCTACAACGTTCTCAAGATGCCAGGAAGCGGAGGAATCATCATGGTCTCGTGTGATGAGAGGGATGTGGTGTGCTCCCTTGAGCGCGCCTTTCAAGCCGTAGCAATCGACGACCCCGACAGCAGGAGTGAAGGCCCTCCGGAGGCCATCCCCAAGAAGAAGCCGCTGCGCCGAGCAGGATCTCAGGAGGGCAGCGACGCAGCTGGAGCCTCGTCAGGATCAGCGCCCGCTCCAGGGGTGCCTACCTCTGTCGCATAGGAAGGCGCGCCCGGTGCCCTCCTCGGGCAGGGTTCGGGGGCTCTCTTCTGGAGGGCCACAGACCTTGCCAACCTCACGAGGGAGGCGCTTGGGCACCACTTGGAGGCGTGCTTCGCGGCATGCTTCCCTAAGGAGAACACATGGCAAGGAGTGCCCACCACCCAGGAGTACATCACCAAGACCACCCAGGAACTGCAAGAAGCAAGAGCCATGCGCGGCCACAGCCGCTCACATGGCGCGGCTCCCCATCCAGGCGAGGATGCCAGGCTGTGTGTCTGCATCGACATCCTAGGGATCAACAGGGCCGCATCTCAGGCACGCTTCTGGCCATCGCGTGCGGGCCGCTGCGAGGGCCCTCCACACAGCTACGTTCGCATGCCCTTCGGCTTGCCGGGCGTGGCGTCGGCCTATCAGCGCAACATGCAACAAGTCCTGGCGGCTCAGGAGGCCAGGTTCCATGCCATCCTAGAGGAGATGGAGACGGCCTTCAGGGAATCTCCTGAACCCCCAGAGCCTCCCGAGTCTCAGGGCCCCGGTGGCTCATGAGGAGCCATTCCTTCAACACGTGGCTTTAGCTGCACCAACTCTACTTCGTCTACAGAACCAGGTGACATCTTCCAAGTTCGTTTAGGCTGGGAGCACCCCTCGGGCTGCATTATTCCCAGGCCGCATGGGTCCGTCCCTGTGGCATGTATCCCTTTTTCTTAAGTCTTTAGCTTACCTTGCTGCGGGCGTGTAACACCCCGGATGTAACTTTCCATATTTGTAACTCCAACTCTTGCCATTTTCGGCATTGTGATATGATATTCCCCCCGTGGTTGGGTTTTTCTTCATTTTGCATTTTGTCCATGTCATGCATTTCATCATGTCATCATGTGCATCGCATTTGCATACGTGTTCATCTCATGATTCCGAGCATTTTTCCCGTTGTCCGCTTTTGCAATCCCAAGCACTCCTATCTCCTCGGCGCCCCTTTTACGCTTTTTCCGCAGCGGGTATTAAACCTTCTCGAAATGGACCGAGGTTTGTCTAGTGGCCTTGGTATACCACCCGTAGACCACCGGTCAAGTTTCGGGTCATTTGAGCTCGTTTGGTACTCGAACGGTTAACCGTGACTCTCGTGATAGGCCTCTTTCAAGTGGCAGCCCAACACCCTCCAAAACATCCCAATAACCCATCTAAGTCACTTCCATGCTCTCCGTCGTTCGATCACGATCGTGTGGCGAAAATTACACCTCATTTGGACTCTCCTAGCTCCTCTATGCCTATTTAAGCAAACCCCTCCAAATCCGGATCATCCCTTCCCGAAACCCTAAATTTCGTCTCCGCCGCCACGGACGTGTCCGCCCGCTACGGACGTCGAGCGCCGCCGCCCTAATGTCGGCGTCCGCCACGTGGCCCGCCGCCGCCGCGCCAAGGCCATGAGCCCACCCGGCCCGGCCGATCCGGGCCGACCCAGCGCCCTCGCCCGCCGGCAGCCGGCTGCCGCCCTCGCCGCCCTTCCTCCCTCGCCGCCCGGCTCATGAGCTTCGCCGGAGGAGCTCGCTCGCCTCCTCCGCCACCGCCACCTCTCCGCCGCCCGCCCGGCGCCGCGCCGGATCTCGGCCGTAGCGACGCCTCCCGCCGTCGCCACCGGCTCCGCCCGCTCCGGCCATACCGCTCGCCGCCGCCTCTCCGCCGGCGCCACCCGCGGCCGGAGCCCGTCGCCGCCCTTCCTCCTCCCCGCGCCCGATCCGGCCTCGGGAACCGCGCCCGTTGACCTCTCACCCCCCTCCTTTTTTTCCCCAAGTCTTTTAGATCTATTGTTATTTTGTTGCATTTTCAAAGTGGTATATCTTTGCATCTGTAGGTCCAGTTTGCGCGTATAATATATCAAAATGTTCGTCTCGAAGAGTAGATCATTTTATCTCATTGCATCATTTTCTTTTGAGCTCATCTTAATGCCCGAAATGCTGTTAGAAGAGGGCTATGTGGTGTTAGTTTCTGTTTCGTAACAGAACTTGCACTTTTGTTATTTTTTCCATGATTGATGTGTGCACCCTATGAATTAGAGTCCTACATGTGTTTTGTAATATGACATGCCATCTTTCTAGGGGTGTATGCCATGTATTTTTGTGATCTATGTGGTGACTAGCACAAGCATGCAAAGTAGGTGTCCTGATGTTGCTGTTTTCAGCCCTGTTTAGCTGATATTTTGATGCCATGTTAATTGATGCTACCGAGAGATCCATGCATATTTTGAGATACTTCAGTAAGGATGTTTTGTTAAACATGTCTTGATCTATCAATCCATGTCCTTGTTTGCAATTATGGAATACCGTAGCTTGAGTCAATCGAGCTCTACTTTTGCTATAAAATGTTTCCTGGCAGATTGTTTACATGTTATTCAATTTTGCCAAGGTTGTTGTGGTTGATCCATTTATGCTATGTTATTGTTCTTTCCATGTATGTCTTCTATGCCATGTCTTCTGGATGTATGTATGCTTAGTTTATCATTTAAGGCTCTGTAGTGAGGGCATCGAGCTCTTAAACATGCCTACTTGTTATCAGTTTTTGACATGCCATGTTGCTGAATCTGTTAACGAAACTTTCAATATTGACATGGGTGTTACTATACTTTCGGATCCTTTTTGGCTTATGGTCAATAAGGGACTTTTGTTCTATGCTTTGAGTAGATTCATGACATACCTTGTTTTGATATTTTAAGTTCCTGTAGCATGTAGTTTTGCTGCTCTGAACATTGCCACCTGATGCTGTTTTTGCCATGTCCAGCCTGATATTTTCTGCACTTTTGCCATGCTTGTTTGAACCTGTTATGATGTGATTTAGCCGAAGCTCAGTGCTCATCTTTTGTCAAGAATCTTGTGTAGATCACTTCCATGTACTTTGTTGATACGTTTGGGTGCAGTAGCATAATTATTTGTTGCTTGCTAAGTGGCATCATGCTGTTAATGGCAGAATTGTGCCATTCTTGTTTTGCTTGTCATTTCCAAACCGTGCATCCGATTCCGGTGATCTTTATATCGATTTCGACCGAAATCATCTCATCTTTCCAGTGGCATACTTGGTTTGCCAAGTTGATGCCTGGTTCATCATTTCCTTCCGGAGCGCAGATACGCATTGCATATCACATCCCGCATATCATGCCATGTTTTGCATCATGTTGATTGTGCATTGCACCGTGATTTATTGTGGTTCCTTTGTTTGTGTTGCTTTGGGTAGAGCCGGAGAAGAGTACGTGAACGAGGACCCTGTTGAGAACGCTTACGAGGATCAAGCTTTCGACAACTCGAGAACATTGCAGTGCAAGATGACCATACCCTCGAAATCACTTCTATCTTTGCTATGCTAGATGCTCGCTTCTTTGCTATGCCTATGCTGCCATGCCTACCACTTGCTATATCATGCCATCCATATTGCCATGTCAGCCCCTAACCATCCTTTCCTAGCAAACCGTTGATTGGCTATGTTACCGCTTTGCTCGGCCCTCTTATAAGCGTTGCTAGTTGCAGTGAAGTCAAGTTTGTTCCTTGTTGGAACATGGAGATGTTGTTCCTTATTGGAACATGTTTGCTTGTTGGGGATATCACAATATAAATATCTGCAAAAATTAATACATCTATATACTTGGTAAAGGGTGGAAGGCTCGGCCTTATGCCTGGTGATCTGTTCCACTCTTGCCACCCTAGTTTCCGGCCATACCGGTGTTATGTTCCTTGATTTCGCGTTCCTTACACGGTTGGGTGATTTATGGGACCCCTTGACAGTTCGCTTCGAATAAGACTCCTCCAAAGAAGGCCCAACATTGGTTTTACCATTTGTCACCTAAGCCTTTTTCCCCCGGGTTTTCGCGAGCCCGAGGGTCATCTTATTTTAAACCCCGCCAATGCTCCTCCGAGTGTTGGTCCAAACTAGAGCCACTTGCGGTGCCACCGAGGCAACTTGGGGCATCTTCGGTTGCCATACGTAGTGTTCATCCGGATGTGCCCTGAGAACGAGATATGTGCAGCTCCTATCGGGATTTGTCGGCACAATCGGGCGGCTTTGCTGGTCTTGTTTTATTGCTGTCGAAATGTCTTGTAGTCCGGGATTCCGAGATTGATCGGGTCTTCCCAGAGAAGGAATATCCTTCGTTGACCGTGAGAGCTTATAATGGGCTGTTGGGACACCCTGCAGGGTAATATCTTTCAAAGCCGTGCCCATGTTATGAGGCAGATGTGAATTTGTTAATGTCCGGTTGTAGAAAACCCGAAGTTGACCTCATTTAAAATACACATCCACCGCGTGTGTAACCGTGATGGTCTCTTCTCGGCGGAGTCCGGGAAGTGAACACGGTGTTGGAGTTATGTCTGACGTAAGTAGTTCAGGATCACTTCTTGATCGCTACTAGCTTCACGTCCGTGCTTTGCTCCTCTTCTCGCTTCTCTTTGGCGTAAGTAGCCACCATATATGCTAGTCGCTTGCTGCAGCTCCACTATACTACTCTGTCCTTCCTATAAGCTTAAATAGTCTTGATCTCGCTGGTGTGAGATTGCCGAGTCCCTCGTGACTCACAGATACTTCCAAAACAGTTGCAGTTCCGGACGATGCGCAGGTGACTCAACCGAGCTCAAGTGGGAGTTCGACGAGGAACGTGGTCGTTACTATGTGTCTTTTCCAGATGATCAAGAGTGGTGCCCAGCTTGGGACGATTCGGGATCCGTGTAGCATTTTGGGGTATCTTTCTTTATTTTGGTTCCGTAGTCGGACCTTGAGTGTACTCAATGATGGATGTTTATTTATGTATTGTGTGAAGTGGCGACTGTAAGCCAACTATGTATCTCTTTCCCTTATTTAATACATGGGTTGTGTGAAGATTACCTCACTTGCGACATTGCTTTCAATGCGGTTATGCCTCTAAGTCGTGCCTCGACACGTGGGAGATATAGCCGCATCGAGGTATGCTATGTTGGTAATCAGAGCCTTCCCGACTTAGGAGCCCCTACTTGATTGTTTGTCGGGCGTTGTTGAGTCTAGAATGGAAAAAAATGTTTTGAGTCTTAGGATTATATATATCGGAGAGTAGGATTCTTTTTACTTCCAGTCCCTTCGTCAGCTCTGTGAGGTATCCCGACGTAGTGTTTTGACTCTTCTCTCCTCAATTTTCACTAAATTTTTTTAGGATCACGTGGGTATCTTGGAATCGTTCCGATGGTTTTGTGACGAGAACATTGTTCTTGGTGCCTCCCGACATTTAGGGGTTGTGGCGTGTCCCGGGAGTTGAGCTCCGAGGTGTTGTCGTCCACAATTTTATCGTTGCTTGATTCTGGAATACCCGAGTTTTGCCGACATCGAAATCTCTTTTGTGCAGTTGTTGGTGAGATAACCACGATAGCCCAAAGATCGAGGCGAAAAGTGGAGTATTGCCATGACTTGTATAACGGATGTTTTCGAAGGTCGAGGTACACGATTTCCGAGGATTTCTTGGTTATGTGTTGACGGATGGATACAAATGGATCTAGGTATTGTTAGTTTGGGTGATATATTTTGTGTCCCCGTATCCCCAACACCAGATTGCATAACCGTAAAGTTTCGGGAGTTTATAGGTGGGAATTCTAGTAGCTTACAGGTGATATTCTTTCCGACAGATGTATGATTTGAGATTGGGGTCCAACGTCTAGTGGTCCGCCCATTCACGGCCGACGATAAAGTGGTCGCGAGACGCCTTAAAGAATCCTTGGCTATGCTGATTCGGGACGCCTTGTTAGTCATTCGTGATTTGCCGCTATACGTCAGGTCCGTGTGGGCCCCACCATGAACACTTTGGGCGAAATCTCTATCATGTGTTTGTTCCGCTCATTCTAGAAGCCAACCTTTTGTTTTCGGGCCAGATACTCGATTTGTTTCTAAGACAGATGTTGTTTCCATATCTTTATCTAAGTGGCTTCTCACCTTAATGGACGTGTGATGATTTAACTTGGGAATTCATTCGTTCATTCTTGTTCGAATGTTTATTGTGAAGACTATATGTTGCAGTTTCTATCCGTTGATTCTACTTATCAATTTGTCTATCAAACGACTAACGGATGTCACCCTCTTCAGGATGGCTCCGCCAACGCGTCTGAATCCGGATCGCAATGATGGGGATCACCGAATCCTCCACCTCCACCTCCGCCTCCAGAGGCTTGGCAAGCTATCATGGCAGCCACCAATGCCAATGCTCAGATGATTTTGCACCTCTTGCAAGAACGTACTCAGGGGCAAGGCAATCAAGGAAATCAAGGTCAAGGCAACAATCAGCCGCACTTTGCTACTCTCACCGGGTTCCTCGCTAATCAGCCGAAGTCTTTCGGGCTTACGTGGTCGAGGCCACAGACGCCGACGATTGGCTTGTGGACATCTGCAAGCATTTTGATTGTAGCAATGTCGACACGAGGACTTTGTCAAGTTTGCATCGTTTCAACTCAAGGATCAAGCTGCCGAGTGGTACCGGCAATACAAAGATTCCAGAGGAGGTCGTGTCATTACCGGGATGAGTTCCGCCGTGATTTCGTGAGCTCACCACATTCCAAAAAGTGTTGTTGAGAGTAAGCGTGAGGAGTTCCGCAATCTCAAGCAAGGCAACATGTCTGTCTATCAATACAATATCCAGTTCCTGTAAGCTCGCCTGCTTTGCTAAGCAAGACGCACTGATGAAAAGAGTATGATCTATCAATTCAGAGGTGGTCCGAGAGAAGATCTGCAATTAGCTCTTGTGCTTTTTGAGCCGATTAAGTATGATGATTTCTACAACATGGCAATCAAGCAAGAAGCTGCCCAGCTCAAATGTGAGGCTTCTAAGAAGAGAATCAGGGATGCAGTTCAGTCTTCTTCTTCCTCTCAAGTGGCAGCTAAGCAGCAGAAGTTTTACCTTCCTCCTCCTCCGCTCCGTCACCTTTATCGCCAGAAGAACTCAGGTGGCCGTGGATCTTCCCACCCACCCACCCAAGCTATCGTAACAAGTCTAATTCTCAAGCTCCAAGGTCAAATGCTCCTTAACAACGTCCGCTATCTGATGTGACTTGCAACAAATGTCAGCAGAAAGGTCACTATGCGAACAAATGCTTCAACCAAAGGCGCCTTCCGCCTCCTCCTCCTGTGAAATCTTCTAGCAATGCAGTGGTCAAGCATAATCCAAAGCATGCCAAGGTGAATATGATGAATGCAGCTCAAGCAGAGGAATCTTTCGATGTGATAATGGGTAATCTCTCAGTTAATGATATTCCTGCAAAAGTCTTATTTGATACTGGTGCATCGCTTTCTTTCATTTCGAGACCTTTTGTTGCCAAGCATGAGTTTGTGACGGAAAATATTCCTATTCCATTGAAGATTGTGTCCCCGGGTAAGCAAATGACAGCTAATAATTATGTCCCGGATGTTTCTATCAAGATGGGCGATTATAGATTTCTGGCTAAACCAATTGTTCTTGGTGACTCGGATATTGATCTTATTCTCGGAATGGATGGCTTTCTCAAGCACAAAGCTCAGCTTGATTGTGCTGCTGTGGAAATTCAATTGACTCACTCTTCTAATGATGTGATCATCTATGCCTTCGTGATGAAACCATTCGGTTGTTTTCTCTCAATGAGAAGGGCGAATTGGATGCTATCTCTCGATTCCATCGTTTGTGAGTACCAAGATGTCTTTCCGTAAGAGCTTCCGGAATGCCTCCTCATCGCCAGCTTGAGTTCGTTATTGATCTTGAGCACTGCATCGAACCCGCTTTGCAAGCGTCCATACAAGCTTGGACCTAATGAGCTGAAGGAATTGAAGAAGCAGCTCGATGAACAAGAGCGTCTGGGTTTGATCGGACCGAGTTCATCTCCTTGGGGTTGTGGTGTTCTTTTGTCCGAAGAAGGATGGTACGGACCGACTTTGCGTCGATTACCGTCCATTGAATAAGAAGACAATCAAGAACAAGTATCCACTTCCCAACATCAATGAGCTTTTCGAGCAACTCAAAGGTGCTACGGTGTTCTCCCAGCTTGACCTTCGTATGGGTTATCATCGATTCGCATTCGTGAACAAGATATTCCCAAGACAAAGATTGGAACAAGCTTTGGTTCTTATGAATATACTGTCATGTCTTTCGCCTCGTCAATGCTCCTCCAACATTCTCTCGGATGATGAACTTCATATTCAATCCCTACACCAATGAATTCGTCTTGGTCTATCTTGATGATATTTTGGTCTTCTCCAAGAATAAGAAGGATCATGCCAAACATTTGCGATTGGTGCTAGACAAGCTCAGAGAGTATAAATTCTATGCTAAGTTCTCCAAATGTGAATTTTGGCTTGATGAAGTGCTTTATCTTGGTCATATCATCTCCGCCAAGGGCATCGCTGTTAATCCCGAGAAGGTGTCCGCAATTGTGAATTGGGAACCTCCTCAGAATGTCAAGCAGCTCCAGCTTTTCTTGGTCTTGCAAGCTATTGCCGAAGATTCGTTGAGAACTTCTCCAAGATTGCAAAGCCTCTTTCCAACCTCCTCCGAAGCATGTGAAGTATGTCTGGTCTTCTGATTGTGATGTTGCTTTCAATACCCTCAAAGAGAAACTCGTCACAGCTCCTGTCTTGACTCCTCCTGATGAATCCAAGCCATTTGAAGTTTTCTGTGATGCTTCTCTTCAAGGTCTCGGTGCTGTGTTAATGCAAGAGAAGAGAGTTGTGGCTTATACCTCTCGCCAGTTGAAGCCCAACGAGAAGAACTACCCCACTCACGATCTTGAGTTGGCGGCAGTTGTCCATGCATTGATAACGTGGAGACATCTCTTGTTGGGAAGGAAAGTGGACATTTTCACCGATCACAAGAGTCTCAAGTACATTTTCACTCAGCCCAACCTCAACCTCAGTGCAGACTCGATGGGTCGAAATGATTCAAGAGTACAACCCAAGTATTGAATATACTCCGGCAAGGCCAATGTCATTGCAGATGCTTTGAGCAGGAAGGCTTATCGCAATGCCTAATCCTCAAGCCCTTTCACCGGATCTTTGTGAAGCTTTCCGCATAGCTGAATCTTCAAGTTGTTCCTCAAGGCTTTCTTGCCAACCTCATAGTCTCTCCTACTTTGGAAGATCAGATTCGTGAGCCTCAACTTACGGATACCATGGTGAAAAGGTGAAACGTGGTATCGACAAGGGCATTTCCAAGTACAAGTGCTTCCACGTTGATGACAAAGATACTCTTTTCTTTGAGGACCGGATTGTGGTTCCTAAGGGTGATCTGCGAAAAGTCATTATGAACGAGGCTCACAATTCGCTTCTATCCATTCATCCCGGAAGTACGAAGATGTACCATGATCTCAAGCAATCATATTGGTGGACTCGAATGAAGCGAGAAATTGCTCAATTCGTGAATGAGTGTGATGTCTGCAGAAGAGTGAAAGGTAACACCAAAGACCAGCTGGTCTCCTTCAACCTCTTGCTATTCAGAATGGAAGTTTGATCATATTGAAATGGACTTCGTGACTGGTTTTCCAAAGTCCAAGCGTGGAAATGATGCTATCTTCGTTGTCATTGACAAGCTTACTAAAGTGGCTCATTTTCTTCCTATCAAAGAATCCATCACTGCAGCTCAGTTGGCAGAGCTATACACCTCCGTGATTGTCTCCTTGCACGGCATTCCACAATTGATCTCTTCTGCACCGTGGCAGCATCTTTACCTCCAAGTTCGGGATTCTTTTCGAAGGCCATGGGCACCAACATTCGCTTTCAAAGACAGCTTTCCATCCTCAAACAAGTGGCCAAGTCGAGCGAGTAAATCAAATCCTTGAAGATATGCTCGTGGCTTGTGTCATTTCTTTCGGTATGAAGTGGGAAGATTGTCTTCCATATGCCGAAGTTCTCCTACAACAACAGCTTCCAAGCGAAGTTCGGCAAGGCCCCATTCGAAATTCTCTATGGCGTAAAGTGCCGTACTCCAAGTCATTCGTGAGAATCTCAAAGCCGTTAATCGCGCTTAAGAGCTATTATGATGATAAGCACCGTGATGTGGCTTTTGAAATCGGAGACCATGTCTACCTCCGCCTCTCCAATGAAAGGCACTGCCGCCGGTATCAAAGGGAAGCTTGCCCCTAGATACGTGGGTCCTTTCAAGATAATTGGCAAAGAGGCGATCTCGCCTATCAACTTGAGCTTCCATCCAACTTTGCAAACGTGCACGATGTGTTTCACGTGTCACGGCTTCGCAAGTGCTTCAAGACTCTGAACGCACTATCAACTTCAAGAGATTGACCTTCAAGAAGATCTCTCTTATCATGAGCACCCGTTGCTATTCTTGAAGAAACCGAAAGCAAGACTCGCAACAAGTCAATCAAATTCCTGAAAGTGAAGTGGTCACACCATTCCGACCGAGAAGCTACCGGGAGCGCGAGGATCACCTCCGTTCGAATATCCGGAGTTCTTTCGGTCCTAGATCTCGGGACGAGATCCTCTTGTAGTGGTGGAGTGTTGTAACACCCCGGATGTAACTTTCCATATTTGTAACTCCAACTCTTGCCATTTTCGGCATTGTGATATGATATTCCCCCCGTGGTTGGGTTTTTCTTCATTTTGCATTTTGTCCATGTCATGCATTTCATCATGTCATCATGTGCATCGCATTTGCATACGTGTTCATCTCATGATTCCGAGCATTTTTCCCGTTGTCCGCTTTTGCAATCCCGCACTCCTATCTCCCCCGCGCCCCTTTTACGCTTTTTCCGTGTGCGGGTATTAAACCTTCTCGAAATGGACCGAGGTTTGTCTAGTGGCCTTGGTCTACCACCCGTAGACCACCGGTCAAGTTTCGGGTCATTTGGAGCTCGTTTGGTACTCCAACGGTTAACCGCACTCTCTCATAGGCCTCTTTCAAGTTGCAGCCCAACACCCCTCCAAAACAGCCCAATAACCCATCTAAGTCACTTCCATGCTCTCCGTCATTCGATCACGATCGTGTGGGCGAAAACTACACCTCATTTGGACTCTCCTAGCTCCCTCTATGCCTATTTAAGACCCCCCTCCAACCGGATCATCCCTTCCCGAAACCCTAAATTTCGTCCTCCGCCGCCACCGGACGTTTCCGCCCGCTACCGGAGACGTCGAGCGCCGCCGCCCCTAATGTCGGCGTCCGCCACGCCCGCCACCGCCCTTGCGGCCCTTGCTGAGCTGCCACGAACCGCAAGCCTGGCCAAGCCTCCCGCGGCACGGCCGCCAGCCCTCGCCCGCCACAGCGCAGCCGCCGCGCCCTCGCCGCCCTTCCTCCCCTCGCCGCCCGGCTCGCGAGCTTCGCCGGAGGAGCTCGCTGGCCGCCTCCTCCGCCACCGCGCTCTCGCCGCCGCGGCCGGCCGCCGGGATCCGGCCAGCGCCCCGCCGTCGCCACCGGCTCCGCCCGCTCGGCCACACGCTTCGCCGCCGCCTCTCCTTGGCGCCACCAAGGCCGGGAGCCCGCCGCCTCTTCCTCCTCCCCGCGCCCGATCCGGCCTCGGGAACCGCGCCCGTTGACCTCTCACCCCCCTCCTTTTTTTCCCCAAGTCTTTTAGATCTATTGTTATTTTGTTGCATTTTCAAAGTGGTATATCTTTGCATCTGTAGGTCCATTTTGCGCATATAATATATCAAAATGTTCGCCTCGGAGAGTAGATCATTTCATCTCATTGCATCATTTTCTTTTGAGCTCATCATGATGCCCGAAATGCTGTTAGAAGAGGGCTATGTGGTGTTAGTTTCTGTTTCGTAACAGAACTTGCACTTTTGTTATTTTTGCCATGATTGATGTGTGCACCCTATGAATTAGAGTCCTACATGTGTTTTGTAATATGCCATGCCATCTTTTCAGGGGTGTATGCCATGTATTTTTGTGATATATGTGGTGACTAGCACAAGCATGCAAAGTAGGTGTCCTGATGTTGCTGTTTTCAGCCCTGTTTAGCTGATATTTTGATGCCATGTTAACTTGATGCTACCGAGAGATCCATGCATATTTTGAGATACTTCAGTAAGGATGTTTTGTTAAAAATGTCTTGATCTATCCATCCATGTCCTTGTTTGCAATTATTGAATACCATAGCTTGAGTCAATCGAGCTCTACTTTTGCTATAAAATGTTTCCTGGCAGATTGTTTACATGTTATTCAATTTTGCCAAGGTTGTTGTGGTTGATCCATTTATGCTATGTTATTGTTCTTGCCATGTATGTCTTCTATGCCATGTCTTCTGGATGTATGTATGCTTAGTTTATCATTTAAGGCTCTGTAGTGAGGGCATCGAGCTCTTAAACATGCCTACTTGTTATCAGTTTTTGACATGCCATGTTGCTGAATCTGTTAACGAAACTTTCAATATTGACATGGGTGTTACTATATTTTCGGATCCTTTTTGGCTTATGGTCAATAAGGGACTTTTGTTCTATGCTTTGAGTATATTCATGTCGTACCTTGTTTTGCTATTTTAAGTTCCTGTAGCATGTAGTTTTGCTGCTCTGAACATTGCCACCTGATGCTGTTTTTGCCATGTCCAGCCTGATATTTTGTGCACTTTTGCCATGCTTGTTTGAACCTGTTATGATGTGATTTAGCCGAAGCTCAGTGCTCATCTTTTGTCAAGCATCTTGTGTAGATCACTTACATGTACTTTGTTGATACGTTTGGGTGCAGTAGCTTAATTATTTGTTGCTTGCTAAGTGGCATAATGCTGTTAATGGCAGAATTGTGCCATTCTTGTTTTGCTTGTCATTTCCAAACCGTGCATCCGATTCCGGTGATCTTTATATCGATTTCGACCGAAATCATCTCATCTTTCCAGTGGCATACTTGGTTTGCCAAGTTGATGCCTGGTTCATCATTTCCTTCCGGAGCGCTGCGATACGCATTGCATATCACATCCCGCATATCATGCCATGTTTTGCATCATGTTGATTGTGCATTGCACCGTGATTTATTGTGGTTCCTTTGTTTGTGTTGCTTTGGGTAGAGCCGGAGAAGAGTACGTGAACGAGGACCCTGTTGAGAACGCTTACGAGGATCAAGCTTTCGACAACTCGAGAACATTGCGTGCGAAGATGACCATACCCTCGAAATCACTTCTATCTTTGCTATGCTAGATGCTCGCTTTTGCTATGCCTATGCTGCCATGCCTACCACTTGCTATATCATGCCACCCATATTGCCATGTCAACCCTAACCATCCTTTCCTAGCAAACCGTTGATTGGCTATGTTACCGCTTTGCTCAGCCCCTCTTATAGCGTTGCTAGTTGCAGGTGAAGCTGAAGTTTGTTCCTTGTTGGAACATGGAGATGTTGTTCCTTATTGGAACATGTTTGCTTGTTGGGGATATCACAATATAAATATCTGCAAAAATTAATACATCTATATACTTGGTAAAGGGTGGAAGGCTCGGCCTTATGCCTGGTGATTTGTTCCACTCTTGCCACCCTAGTTTCCGTCATACCGGTGTTATGTTCCTTGATTTCGCGTTCCTTACACGGTTGGGTGATTTATGGGACCCCCTTGACAGTTCGCGAATAAGACTCCTCCAAAGAAGGCCCAACATTGGTTTTACCATTTGCCACCTAAGCCTTTTTCCCCGGGTTTTCGCGAGCCCGAGGGTCATCTTATTTTAAACCCCGGGCCAATGCTCCTCGAGTGTTGGTCCAAACTAGAGCCACTTGCGGTGCCACCGAGGCAACTTGGGGCATCTTCGGTTGTCAGACGTAGTGTTCATCCGGATGTGCCACGAGAACGAGATATGTGCAGCTCCTATCGGGATTTGTCGGCACAATCGGGCGGCTTTGCTGGTCTTGTTTTATTGCTGTCGAAATGTCTTGTAGTCCGGGATTCCGAGATTGATCGGGTCTTCCCGGTAGAAGGAATATCCTTCGTTGACCGTGAAAGCTTATAATGGGCTAAGTTGGGACACCCCTGCAGGGTAATATCTTTCGAAAGCCGTGCCCTTGATTTATGAGGCAGATGGGAATTTGTTAATGTCCGGTTGTAGAAAACCGAAGTTGACCTCATTTAAAATACACATCCACGGCGTGTGTAACCGTGATGGTCTCTTCTCGGAGTCCGGGAAGTGAACACGGTGTTGGAGTTATGTCCGACGTAATTAGTTCAGGATCACTTCTTGATCGCTACTAGCTTCACGTCCGTGCTTTGCTCCTCTTCTCGCCTTCTTTTGTAAGTAGCCACCATATATGCTAGTCGCTTGCTGCAGCTCCACTATACTACTCGTCCTTCCTATAAGCTTAAATAGTCTTGATCTCGCGGGTGTGAGATTGCCGAGTCCCGTGACTCACAGATACTTCCAAAACAGTTGCGAGTTCCGACGATGCGGTCAGGTGTGACTCAACCGAGCTCAAGTGGGAGTTCGATGAGGAACGTGGTCGATTACTATGTGTCTTTTTCCAGATGATCGGTAGTGGTGCCCAGTTGGGACGATTCTGGGATCATGTAGCATTTTGGGGTATCTTCTTTATTTTGGTTCCGTAGTCGGACCTTGAGTGTACTCTGAATGATGGATGTTTATTTATGTATTGTGTGAAGTGGCGATTGTAAGCCAACTATGTATCTCTTTCCTTATTTAATACATGGGTTGTGTGAAGATTACCTCACTTGCGACATTGCTTTCAATGCGGTTATGCCTCTAAGTCGTGCCTCGACACGTGGGAGATATAGCCGCATCGAGGGCGTTACAGGGCGCCCCTCGGGCTGCATCATCCCCAAGCCGCTCGGGCCAGACCCGCTAGCGTGTATCTTCCTGCATTTATCCAAGTTGATCTGCTCTTCATGCTTAACCTGCCAGCGGCTATCGCCCGCTCGATTGCCGCCGTCCGTGGGCCTGTTCTTCCCATGCAATTCGCTTGCACGTTAAAAGGGGGGCTCCTGAGCATCGCGACTCAGGAGCTCTTATTGGCTCTCCATCCCTCACCCCCTGGCCTTGACCACGGCATCACGACCTGGCATATCAGCGGCAGCTGAGCTCGCTCGAGGGCTCGGACCTGAGGACGTAGAGTGCTTGCATCTAACTACCTTACAGGAACACACAGTCACCAAGACTCAAGACCAGGTGCAACCCGCCTTGAGGTAGGGCCTCGTGAGTCCCGCGCTGGCTCACGAGTGCCCAGATACAGCTCGCAGCCCTACCGTGCAAACCACGTGTCAGGGCGGGGCTGTACATGCCCCGGGGGATCCTCAAGGAGGGGGCCCCCATCCCACGCCCAAGTGAAAGCACCATGCTCCGTGCTGGCTGTCGACACTGCCGAGGAGCGGCTATGCCCGTGCACAAGCGGAAGCACTATGCTCCGCACTGGTGATAAACAACTGAGGGCGACCCCACGGACGTGCCAACCTCAGGGAGCCCAGAGCTCAGCGCCCAGCCTTACCGCAACGCCTCCCCGCAGGAAAGCCGCGCATGGGGGCTGGGCACGGGGGCTGCGCTCGGGTCATGCGCAAGCGCACGCCACCTAACCAGGTCCCCGGACCTGGGCATCGCGCACCCCTCCCGAGGCCTCGGCGAAGGCAGGTATGGGAATTGTTTGCACGTCACGGGGGACTCCTGAGCATCGCGACTCAGGAGCCTAACTGGTCACGTAGCCCCTCACTCCTTGGTCCGTCCTGGTCTCCAGTCGGCCCAATGGCAGTTGAGGTATCTTGTGAGGCGGCTCTGCCAACCTTGAGCATAAAGCAAATAGGAAGGAAATCGCGAAATCTCAAAGCAAATATTACAAGCATATTGTCCTCACAATACCAAATAAAAGTCTAAATGCCTCCAAGAGGCCTGTTACATGTCGCAGGAATGAAACGGGAAGAATGGCCGCGGGTCACCTCTAGACGTCGCCTCGCCAGCGGAAGACGCTCCCTCGTGATCGGTTTTGTCTTCACCACTCGCCGCAAGGTCGACGACGCCGGACAGAGGAGCGGAGACAAAGCCGCGGAACCTCCTCAGCAAGGCCCCCACCTGATCCTCAAGACGGCGCGGCAGCCAAGACCGATCTTCAGCCTATGTGCTCCAGCAGCTCATTAAGGCAAGCGTTGGGGTCGCAAAGGTGCAGGTCGCTAAAGACGCGAGTCAGTGCGGCTGAAGACAAGACGCGAGCTTCTACCTCCGCCATGGGACTGAGACCATCAACGACCTCCTCAAGTGCCTTCACCACGAGAGGAAGCAGCTGGGCGGGGCCGTCCTCGTCGGTGTTCAGAGGCTTCTCCAGGCCATGCTCGTAGAGCGTCTTCAGCGCCTTGCGAGACCTCTTCTCGAGATTGGAAAAGGCCACGCGGTCTTCCGCCAGGACTCGCGCCTTGGCGTCAAGATCGGCCTCCCTTGTCCTCATCTTTCGCTCCAGCTCCTCCAACTGGTTGCGCTCGGCGGCCTGATTCTTCCGTAGCTCCGCCAGCTCTGCATCACGATTCTTGACGGCTTCCTCCCGGGCCTTCATCTCCTCCTCCTTCGCTTGGCGGCAGCGCACCTCTTCGGCGTGCTTGACGCGCAGGCACTGCAGCTCGCCCTCCAGCACTTGGCAGTGGTCATGGGCGGCCTTGGCGTCCTTTAGCACCGCATCACGATCGGCCCAAGCATTGGCGGCTCCTTGCTTCTCCTTCTCAGAAGCCGCAGCAGCCTTACCCAGCGCTGCGCGAACTACCAGGTCGGAGTGAAGCCAACCAGAGGCCAGCTCCAGACACCCGGCCACCAGGCGCAGGTCCGCGCTCAGGACATCCGTCTGCAGCAGGGTCATCTTTGCAAGGGCACGCTCCAAGACGACAGCAGGAGCAGAAGGACCAGGGAGTGGAGATGCAGCAGTGGGAGGAAGCGACATCATCACCAGGGCTTGAGAGACCGCCGGTTCCGGAGCGGCTGGGACCTCGTCAGCCGCGCCAAGTACCGACACCTCCGGAGCCAGCGGGGCCACGGGGTCCGACTCCACGCGGCGAGGCTCTTCTTGGCCTCGCGAGGGCGATCGGGCCGGGGAGATGCGGGTGTTGTTGCCTCCTTTTCCGTGGGAGGAACGGCCGCTGCGTCTTCCTTCCTCTTCTTCGCTGAAGATGTCGGCCTGATCAACCAAGGGAGAGTATCAGGAAACGACGAGTACGAGCAAGGGCAAGGCGAAGCTTAAGCCACTTATCGATCCACTGCGATGTATTCCACTGACCGCTTGAGAGGCTTGAAGCCCGTGAGCTTCAGGACCTGAGGAGCAGGCGTTCGGGCTCCGGCGACACCAGGCAGAGCACAGGCAGAGCCGGAGCTAGCCCCAGGAGGTGCCAGGACGGGGGTGGCACTATGGGCTACTAGCGACGACCTACCCTTTGTCGGGATGAGGGGTTGCTCTCTCTCCCTTTGGAAGGCATCGGCCTCGGCATCATCAGGAAGGGCGCTGAGAATCTCGGCCTTGCTCAGGGGAGAAGTCTCCCCCACCTCCTCCAGGGTTTTCTCCGAGTCCTCCTTCTCTTCTCCCTCTCTGCGGGACTCACCAGAAAACACCTCCACCAGTTTCTGTGCCGTAGTAACTCCCTAAGGCGTTGGCGGAACTAGCCCGCGCGCATCAAAGATCGGCCTGGAGGCGAAAAACTCCTCCCTGTCCCTGCATTGGAACAGGGGAACGCAAGCGCTAGGTGGGTACTCCTGGTTGTCCCCGACTATGAGGCGCAGGGCGGCGTCCAATTCATCGCCAGGCAGGTCCCCTGGTCTCAGGCGGGTCTTGTTCTCCTCTTCTTGAAAGCTCCCAGAGGCGCGACGCAGCGCTCGAGTGGGGCAACCCGCAGCGTCAAGAACTCCCTCAGGAGCATCGCCCCCGTTACCTTGGCTGCCCTCGCGTTGCTCGGCCTCAGGTCGGTCATCATCAGCCCCAACACCAGCTATGCTCGCTCGTCGACAAGCTCCGCCTTGGGCCACCCCCCGTTGGGAGGGGGCACCGCTGTTGGCAACGCCGGACGTGGGTCGGCGCGCTGGGCATCCATCATGACCCATTTGGATCGGATGTTGTCGGCCCTCTTCTGGGTGCTCGAGATCGAGTTGGCCTTGCCGCACGCTACGAAATTAGCACACCCGGAGGTGTGCTCACCGCTGATGCGGAGGAAGAAGAAATGGCGAAGGAGCGCCACGGACGGCATAACGCCCAGGTACGCCTCGCAGTAGTAGGCAAAGATGGACAGGAGGAGGACATCGTTGGGATGGAGATGCAACGCCTGCAGCCCGTAGTGGTCGAGGACTTCATAAAAGAAATCAGAGAAGGGAGGAACCAACCCGACGGGGACACTGCTCGAGAAGAAGGGGAAGAAGGTGCTCCCCTGAGGCTCTGGCTCGTCGGACGCGAACCGGAGCTTCGTCTTCCCCCACTCAATGCTCTCGCCCGCTTTCAGCAGGCGCACGGAGGAGAGGCTCTTCTACGTGACGGTGGGCGCCTCGAGGGCTGGCTCATACCAAGCCAGTGTTGAGGAAGTCTTGACCTTGCGTGGCGCCATGGGCGGCAGATGCAGAGCAAGGATGGAGCAGATTTGGAGATAGCGGCGACAAAGAGTGAGAAAGGGGATTTGGAGCAAGACAAGGAAGAAGCAATGAAGGAAAGAACTACCCACGCCAGCCTTTGTCAGGGCAAGCAGTTGCCGAGGCAGCGTGGGGAAGCGGAGACACCCACGTCCAATCAACCGCCATGCGTCAACCGAGGCCACCGGCTTTTGGGTCCAGCGGTGCTCCGAACTTGACCCTTGGCTTCGCCGTGAAGCCAAGACCGAGCGCACCTTGGGCCCGGGGGCTACTGTCGGCGTTCTAGGAACGGGGGTCCCCGGACTTGCCTGCCTGCGGCCCACAGTGTGGCTAAGCAGCAGGCCGTACGGCCCATCTTCATCAGCAAGACACCCAAGACCCTCGCGAGGCGGACGATGCAAGACCTCCTCTAGAGTGGCCTAGCCATGCAGGCTCATGAGGAGCGGAGATATCAAGGCGAGGCAAACCTCACGAGGCTCTCGTGACGTGAGCCATGACGAACGGTACCAGGCGGGTGCCGGTGCGCGCAGCGTCCTTATTTTCTCTTTGGTGCTAAGGAGGTCAGCGCAGGCGAAGAGTACCGAGGCATCAGGAAAACGTTGCCATATTGGTGCAACAAGACCAAGACTAGGAGGACAGCCAGGCAGAGGTCATCGTGGAGCCCAAGACGGCGTCACCCCAGGGCTTTTCGCAGGCGAAAACCGCTTTTGTCAGGATAGCTTGTACTAGTTGTCCCCCTTCAAATTTGCCCACCGTTGTTGGCTCCCTTCCCGCTCGATATTTGGGAAGAGGACCAGGGCCTATATAAGTAGAGCTAGCCACCACAGTAGAGGCAGGTTGAACTGATCGAATCCTCATGCCACAAGTTCACAAGCACAAGAACACCTCAACCTCAGGAGGCTGTTCTTCCCTTGTACTGTTCATCATCAGCCCAAGAGGCAATCCACACCACACTGGAGTAGGGTATTACACCACAACGGTGGCCCGAACCAGTATAAACCTCGTCTCTTTCTGTGTTGCAAGTTCGTCGAGTTCGTCCGCAAGATCTTAGCGAGCTAGAGCGTAGATCGGTAGGAGGGGAAGACTTCGTGCGCACCCCAGTGTTCGAACCTTAAGGGTTTGCCGGAACCCCACATCTGACAATGGTGAACAACCGAGAGTTATCGAAAGATGATTGGACGTGAGAGGCTGACATTGGGGACGCACCACGCCATGGACGCATGCATGCAACGGAACACGGCGTGGTCAACGTGGTCAAGGAACGACTTCCATCGGAAGTGTACTGTACGTGGAGAGGCTGACAGCTGGGTCCATGGCCGTAGCAAGGAAGTGCCTCCTTATTACGCGAAAAACAATGATTCCTCCACCTGACAGCAGGTACCCACCGGACGGGCAACCATATTTTGCGAAAAAAACTTTTACCCCCTGACTGCTGGGACCCACCAGACGGGCCACCGTATTTCACGAAAAAAAAGTCCCCCCCCCCCCGCTGTCAGCTCGGACTCACCGGAAGTGCCTCCTTATTATGCAAAAAAAAAGAATACTCCCCCTGCTAGCTGGGACCCACCTTGGTGGGAGGCTGAGTTGTGGGCCTACTAAGTTGACGGGTACGGAGGGCTTTGTGAACTTAGTCAATATGAACGATTCTAGCTCCAGTGACCATACGATGTCCATCCAATGGCTGTAGTGCTTCTTCAACCTTTGGTCTTCTTGCTCCAGCCGCCCAAACCAGCGCCGGTCGTGACGCGTGCTCCTGCCTCCCGTGGCCGGCGGTGATGCCGCGGAGGCCTCACCGCCCCCTACTACTCCCACGGCTGGCCAGGCCATCCCTCTACTCACCCACCCCCCTGTTATTCTGCAGCGATGGCAGCCTCACACCGCAGCCAAACCAGTGAACCCTCATACTCCTCTATGCGTGGGCATCCATTCGCTCGTCGGTGGTCAAGGAACGGCTTCCATTGAACGTGGACTGTACGTGTAGAGGCTAACAGCTGGGTCCACGGCCGAAGCAAGGAAGTGCCGCCTTATTACGTGGAAAAGAATGATTCCTCCACCTGACAGTAGGGACCCACCAGACGGGCAACCGTATTTCCCAAAAAAATGTCCCCCCCTGACTGCTGGGACCTACCAGCTACATCTTCGCACGCAAGGAAGTGCGTTCGGGCAAAAAAATGATTCGCCCCCTGACTGCTGGGACCCACCAGCTACATCTTCGCACGCAAGGAAGTGCCTGACCGTGGGGACCCACACGGTCGCGGCGTCGTGCCGTTGTCATTCGTCGCGAACGGTATGCGTTATCTGGTCGATGTAGAGGCGCGCCGCGTGTCGTAGTAGAGGCGCACACGTAGCATGTACACGCGTCGTACCGCGGCCGATTGTGCAAGAAAGAAAATCTGACCACGTCATTACGCATCTGGCGGGGTCTCGAACGCCTACTCGCGCATACGTATGGCCAGGGCTCGTGTACATGGCTAGGTCGGAACAGACAAACAGCGTCGTCATCGTGTTCATGGGGAGCCAACCGGCTGGGTCGGAACGGAACGGAATGCGTCGTCGTCGTCGTGTACGTACCGCAGAAAGGAGGAAATGGCCTTGTGTTTAACCGGCCACATTCAAAACAGGATCTTGTTCATCGGGAGGGGTCTGGCGTGTCGCAAAACGGAGGAAACGGACTTGTGTTGGACTTCCTACGGTCGAAACAGGGTCCTGTTGATCGGGAGGGGTGTGGCGTACCGCAAAATGGAGGAAACAAACTTGTGTTGGAGCGCTACGGTCGAAACGGGGGTCCTATTCATCGGGAGGGGTGTGGTGAACTACCAAACGGGACTCCACGGGATACTGTTCATCTCCACCGTCGACCCCCACCCAGCCTCCATGGGCTACTGTTCATCCACCGTCCACCTCCGCAAGCCTCCACCTGCGACTGTTCATCCACAGGCTCCTGTTCATCCAGCCTCCACCGCGCGCTACACCACCGGCTACTGTTCAACCAGCCCTCTCCATGGGCTCCTGTTCAACCACCCCTCCACGGGCTAATGTTCATCCATCCCTCCACTGTCTACTGTTCATCCAGCCCTCCACGGGGTGGTCATCTTCATCCAGCCCTCCACAGGGTCCTGTTCATCCAGCCCCAACCGGCTCGATCGATCGGGGTCCTGTTCATCCAGAGGCAACACCACGGGGTCCTGTTCATCCACCCCCACCGGGAACTGTTCATCCAAACCCCCTCCGCAACGCTCATTGTTCATCCAGGCGGCATCGATTGGCTTGATTAGCAGCGCAGAGCGAAGGAATCGCTCCATCGGGTTCAGTTAACAGCCATCGATCGATTGCTCGGGTTCAGTAACGCGTAGCCTGCAGTTCAATCGCTCGGGTTCAGTTAGAGCCCAATGCCTCGCACCCACGTGTGTGCGTGTACGAGAGAAACGCGCAAACCTCTGTGTCGAATTTCGGGTTCCGGCAGACCCTTGAGGTTCGAACACTGGGGTGCGCGCGGAATCTCACCCTCTACCTACCTACACCCCGCCGCCTCGCTAAGATCTAAACTACGAAAGGAACAGCACAAGAGACACAAGGTTTAAATTAGTTCGGGCCACCATTGTGGTGTAATACCCTACTCTAGTTTGTGGTGTGGTGGATTGCCTCTTGGGCTGATGGTGATGAACAATACAAGGAAGAACAGCCTCGCGAGATTCTGTTCTTGGCCGGTGTGATGAACTGCTGTGGGAGTTCAGTCTCTCTCTCTCTCTCTCTGCTGATTCCAGTCTGCCGATTCCAGATCTCAGATCTCTCTACCCTGTGGGTGACTATTCCTATTTATAGGCAAAGGCCCTGGGCCTCTTCCCAAGTATTGAGTGGGAAGGGCGCCAACAATTGGCCATTTTGAAGGGGAACATTGTCGGCGTTCTGGGAACGGGGGTCCCCAGACTTGCCTGCCTGCGGCCTGCGGCGTGGCTCAAAGGAGGCCCAGGACAGCCCATCTTCATCGACACAAGCTGAAGACCCTCGCGAGGGGCCAAGCCTCGCGGGGTGGACGACAAGGAGCTTCCTCAGGCACAACCTCGTTAGGCTCGCTCACGAGGAGGCGGAGAGTTCAAGGCAGGGTACCTCGCGAGGTGCCCATGACGCAAGCCATGACGACAAAGGGCGCCAGTCGGGCGCCAGCCCGCGTAGCGTCCTCCTTTCCTCTTTGGTGCAAAGGGGGCAAGCGCAGGCGAGAGCATCAAGCAAAGGCATCCGTTTTGGCGCAACAAGACCAAGACCAGCCCCAACGGCTGGAAGGGAGTCATCGTGGAGCCCAAGCAGGCGTCATCACCAGAGCCTTTGGCAGGCGAGGACCAACTTTAGTCAGGATAGGTGTACCCGCTGTTCCCCTTCAAAATGGCCAATTGTTGGCGCCCTTCCCGCTCAATATTTGGGAAGAGGCCCAGGGCCTCCGTCTATATAAGTAGAGCTAGCCACCATAGTAAAAGGGGGATCCGGCATTGGGAATCCAGAGAGAGATAGAGACCTGATCCTCAAGCTAGAGCGACGGGACACCACTTAGCAGTTCATCACGCCCACCAAGAACAGACCCTCGCGAGGCTGTTCTTCCCTGTACTGTTCTTCATCAGCCCAAGAGGCAATCCACCACACCACAAACTAGAGTAGGGTATTACACCACACGTGTCCCGAACTAGTATAAATCTTAAGGCCTCTTGTGTTGTTCTTGCTAGTAGCTTAGGTCCCTGCGATTCGGCGAGGTACGAGACAGTGGAGGTTGGATCTCGCGCGCACCCGAGTTCGAACCTCAAAGTGCCGAAACCCGAAATCCGACATTTGGCGCGCCGGTGTAAGTGCGCGGAATCTGCCTTTCGCCTCGTTCTTCCTCGACAATCGCAACCATGTCGGCGCCCGTCGAGCCAGCGCGCCGAGCCGCCTCGCCTCCCATGTCGCCCAGACAGCTCTGCGTCGGCGGCGCCCTCGCCGTTCCCGTCACTGCCGTCAACACCGCCATCGGCCCGGCGGGGCGGGCAGCTGCATCGTCCCTGCGCTCCTCGGCGACCTCATGGGAGGGGCAGCGCGCTCTCACTCCCGCCCCTCGCGCGGCTCCCCACTCATCGCAGCCCTCCTCGGCGGTTTCGCGGCGCCGCCTTCCAGCCGCCATGTCAAGACATTCGTCCGCCCGGGTCGGCGCCGCCTCCAGCGTGGCGAGGGGCTCCCTCGCCAGACAGAGTCGTGGCCCGGCCCGACCTTCGACTCTCAAGACCACCCGCCAACTCGCCGGCTCGGGTGCGCTCCCCTGCTGCACACCTACCATCCGCCAGGTCACCGCCCCTGTGACCTCATCGACGGCGGGCGCTGCCTCAACATACTCTCGCCGAGGCCTTCAACCTCCTCTGCATACCCAGGAGGCGGCCGCCACCAGCCGGCCTTTTTTGGGCGAGGAGGAGGGTCATCCAACTCCTTGGGGCAATCCGGCTTCCGGTGACCTTCGGCACCTACGACAACTTCCGCACGGAATTGGTTGACTTCGACATCGCCCCCATCGGCCTCCCCTACAACGCCATCCTTGGCTATCCGGCATTGGCCAAATTCATGGCCGCAACCCACCCGGGGTACAACCTTATGAAGATGCCTGGGAGCAGCGCTCAGGCTCACCCTCAAGACGGCGGCCGCAGCACAGCCCGCCGATGCGGAAGCCCCCAAGCCCAAGGGGGCTGCGCCGACCAAGAAGAAGCAGTTGTTCACTCAAGACAAGGCGGAGACGAAGCAAATACTCGTCGATGAGGACGGGTCCACAAACACCACCTTCACCATAGGCGCCAACCTCGAGCCCGAACAGGAGGAAGCCCAGATTGGTTGGCCAACCCCGTGGTGGTGCCAAAGAAGGGAGGAAAGGAGCGCATGTGTGTCGACTTCACCAACCTCAACAAAGCATGCCCGCAGGATCCGTTTCCGCTCCCTCGCATCGACCAGATCGTCGATTCCACCGCCGAGTGTGACCTGTTGTGCTTCTTGGACGCCGTTTCCGGGTATCACCAAATCAAGATGGCGGTGGAAGACGTGGAGAAGACGGCCTTCCTACCCCCGTGTGGAGTATCTTGCTATACTGCATGCCATTCGGGTTATGCAACGCAGGGCAACCTTCCAAATGCTCATGCACATCACCTTGGGCCCACAGCTCGGCAAGAATGTGGAGGCATACGTCGACGACATCGTGGTGAAGTCTCGTGAGGCCAAGACCTTGATACAAGACCTGGAAGAAACCTTCGCGAGCCTCAACGCAGTAATCCTACGACTCAACCCGGAGAAGTGTGTGTTTGGAGTTCCCTCAGGCAAGCTCCAGGGTTTCCTCGTGTCCCACCGGGGCATCAAGGCCAACCCAGAAAAGGTCAAGGCAGTGGAAGACATGAGCCCACCGAAGACCCTCAGGGAGATGCAGAAGCTCACGGGACGCATGAACGGCGCCGCCGTTTCATCTCCGACATGAAGGCGCCGCTTTTCTTCGGTGATGAAGAAAAAGGCCCTTCGAGTGGATCAAGAGGCCGACAAAGCGTTCAAGACCTCAAGAGGTACCTGACCAGCCCTCCAAAGTGATGGTGGCCCCGCCTCGGGGAGCCCTTGGTACTCTACCTCGCCGCCACTCCCTACTCTCATAGCCCAGCTGCTCTGGTGGCAGTTAGGGAGGAGCGTCAGGCCAAGGCCACGTCGGCCACCCGAGATAAGGCAAGACCGAACCGGAAGGAACTAGCAGAAGCCAGCACCGCAATGGAAGAAGATTAGCCGTCACAGCAGAGCGCACCAAGGGCGGGGGAGGCCTCCCATCCGGGCACCCAGCTTCCCGAGGCGCCGTCACCTCGAGAGGCACCACAGCTTCCGGAAGACTCCACCAGCACCGACGCTCCCAACCTCGTCGAGCACCAGGTGTACTTCGTCAGCACCGTGTTACGGGATGCGAGGGCACGGTCCCCCATGCCGCAGAAGCTCCTCCTCACACTGTTGGTGGCTTCACAAGAACTGCAAAGCACTACTTCGTGGTCATCCAATCAAGGTTGTATCGGCATACCCCCTGGAGAGGGTGCTCAGGAGCCCCAACTCGGCTGGAAGGGTCGCCGAGTGGAACATTGAGCTGCAAGCATTCTAGCTCAAGTTTAGTACGACCAGAGTCATCAAGGGGGCCGCGCTGGCAGATTTCATGGCCGAATGGGCCATGAAGCACCGGCCTCGGGGCGGCGAGGATCGGTCCCTCTCCCTGTGGAGCGAAGCGCTGAAGGTTGGGTCATGTACTTGATGGAGCATTCTCAGACATGTATTTGGGGCTGGGGCGGTACTCATATCTCCCGCCAGGACAAGCTCTACTATGCCGTGCAGCTCTGCTTCGGCATGGCGAGAAGGTCTCCAACAACATAGCAGAATACGAGGGGCTGATAGCGGGTCTGAAGGCTGCCGCTGCCCTGGGGGTGAAGCGCCTTACCATCAAGGGCGATTGACAGCTCCTCGTCAATTTCTCCAACAAGGTGTATGAGCCAAGAGATGAACACATGGAAGCCTACCTTGCGGAGGTCCGCAGGATGGAGAAACAGTTCTGGGGGTTGGAGCTGTGGCACGTGCCCCGCGGGACCAATCAAGAGGCCGACGACATCGCCAAACGAGCCTCCAGGAGGTTACCCTAGGAGCCGGGCGTCTTTGAGGAACGACTCTTCAAGCCCTTAGCCCTGCCGCCGTTATCAAGCACAGCACAGCCTCGGGAGGAGCTCCCTCAGCCACCAGCCTCGGGAGCTCAGCCTGTGGCCCGGCCTCAGGAGCACGCCTGCTCCTGACAATGGAACCTTAAGAGGAGTGCTGGATCACGGAGCTCAAGAGCTACTTAACGCATGGGGCTTTGCCGGAGAAGGAGGAGGAGGCAGAGCGTGTGGCGCGGCAAGCCACGGCATACAGCATCATGGATGGAGAACTCTCTAGGAAACGACCGAACGACGTATCCCTACGCTGCATCACCAGGGAACAGGGGAAGGAACTGCTGGCAGATATACATGGCGGAGATTGTGGGCACCATTCATCATCACAGACCCTTGTCGGCAAGGCGTTCCGCAGCGGTTTCTATTGGTCCACCGCGCTCAATGACGCCATCGAACTCGTGAAGGCTTGCGAGGCTTGCCAATTCCACACCAAGCAGATCCACCAGCCGCAGGAAGTGCGCAAACCATCCCCTAACTTGGGCGTTCGCGATGTCAGGGGCTGGACATTACGGGCCCATTTCCTCGGGCGCCTGTGGGGCTATCGCTACCTCTCGCCGCCGTGGACAAATTCACCAAGTGGGCGAAGTCGAGGACGCCCGCGCCATCCTCGCCGGTTCTCGCAACAAGTTCATCAAGGGCATTGTGAGCGGTTGAGTGCGAACCGCATCATCACCGACAACGGTTCGCGATTCACCAAAGTAACCTTTTTAAAACGTACTGCACTAACCTTGGGACGCAGATATGCTACGCTTCAGTGGCGCACCCCCGCAGCAATGGGCAGGCCGAGCGGGCCAATGCAGAGGTCCTGAGAGGCCTCAAGACCAGGACGTTCAAGAAGAAGCTAGAAGCCTGCGGCAGAGGCTGGTATGTTGTGGTCCATCCGCACAACCGCGACCAAGCCAACTGGAGAGACCCCCTTCTTCCTGGTCTACGGAGCCGAAGCGGTCCTCCCTCACGAGGTCAAGCGTCGATCCACGCGGGTCCTGGCGTTCGATGAAACGCTGCAGGACACCATGCTGGGGATGGCTCTTGTGCTAGGGGAGGAGCGCCGTCGGGAAGCTGCACTGCGAGCGGCAAGGTACCAGCAGGCACTCCGGCTATACCACTGCCGCAACATCCGCCCCAGAGAACTCTCGAGGTAGGAGACCTCGTGCTCCACAGGTCCTCTCGGGGAGGGACTACATAAGCTCTCTCCCATGTGGGAGGCCCATTCAAGGTTGTTCATGTTTCCGGGCCTGGCTCCGTGCGCTTGGAGACTCAAGAGGGAGTCCTATACTGAGCAGCGTGGAACATCCGGCACCTCCGGAGGTTCTACCCCTAAAGGCCCCGAGCACGTGAAGAAGGCGTAATGCCTGTGAAGTTCATCTTTTGGAAAAGGCCACGAGCACTGTGAAGAAGGCGAATGCCCGTGAAGTTCATCTTTTGGAAAGGCCGGGGCATTCGTGAAGAAGGCGAACGCCTGTGAAGCTGTCGCGTTTTGGAAAAGGCCCAGAGCCTGTGAAGAAGGCGAACGCCTGTGAAGCTATCGCGTTTTGGAAAAGGCCCAGAGCCTGTGAAGAAGGCGAACGCCTGTGAAGCTGTCGCATTTTGGAAAAGGCCCAGAGCCTGAAGAAGGCGAACGCTTGTGAAGCTGTCGCGTTCTAGAAAGGCCCGGAGCCTGTGAAGAGGGTGAACGCCCGTGAAGCTTGCTTCCCAGAAGAAAGGCCCGGAGTCTGTGAAGAAGGCGAACACCTGTGAAGTTCGCCGCCCGTGACACTCTCACGTAATAATGAGTTGGGGCTGTACACGCCCCGGAGTCTCAGGAGTGCCAGCCTCAGGCCCTGGGGCTCAATCCCATGCCCAGTGGCAACACTTAGCTCCGCGCTGGTGAGAAGACGTCGAAGACTAGACTAGGTGCCGGACGCGGCTTTTTCATTTGCTTTCTGCAGTTGACTGGTTATTCCCATTTGAAGTTTTTATCGAAACTATCGCCCTTTTTGGTCCGTGGTTCTTCGATCTTTTTCACCCTCCTGCCTTGATTTCTCTTGCTGGGACTCGCGAGGCGGAAGCCTCGGAGCCCCGCGAGCTGCCTTTACCCCTATCGCTCAAGTTTTCACGGCCCTGGTCCGCATTGGAGCACCCTCCTGACCATGCCTCACGGGAGCACAACGCGAACAGGGGCCGGTCGGTCGATCGCCTCGCGGCCACGGCCGGGTTCACTTACGAATGGGCGACGGCAGAAGGGAACAGATGGCGGGATAACAAAAGCGTTACAATAATTAACGGCGTTGCCTAAACGCGCCCCACGGGGCCACACATTGTTCCCTTTTTACGCAGGAGAAAAGGAAGGAAAAGGACAGAAGCAGGTGAAGCACGCCCCGCGCCGGCTCTCTTGGAAGGCCCGAGCCGCCTCCGGAGCTCAGTCGGACTCCATCTCACGCTTCACCGGGGCGTGGCGGCGAGCGGACCCGCTGCTGGAAGAATCGCCACCCGAAGAAGAGCTGGTGAAGCGTGAGGAGTCACGTGCATCGCCAGCCCCTGCTGTTGCCCTCCGCCCAGCGCGAGGCTGAATCCTCGGTCGCGGTCGTCATCCTCAGGGCAGCACCCCATGCGGCGGCCGTCTTCCCCAAACACCCTCACGTAGAGGGTAGCGTCGCCATCATACTTGAAGTGCAGCGAGCACCGGGGGCGGAGGCCACGCGCGCGAGCGAACGTCTCCGACCAAGGGCAGAGAACAGGTTCCTACAGCGGACCTCCAAAGAAGCCCACGGCCCGTGCAAAGCAGCCATCTCGCCTGGAGCCGAGGCCACTCAGGGTGCCATCTGGGAGCTCACCCAGGAGGAAGCACGGGAGCTGAAGCCGGACGCCGGGCGGCTCCTCCGCCCTCACCATGAACTCCGGCAGCGCTTCAACAGCTTGAAGGCGCGGCCTCGGGGGACGCGCGGCCGGGCACGCCCGACCATGGCTGCCGCCGTCGCCACGCCGAGAGCCTCCCCACGACCATGGGGACCGCCATGGAGGCCACGGGTGCGTGCGAGGGCGACCTCTACCACGCTTAGGCGGAGGAGAGGAAGATTCGACCTGGCGGCCCTTCCCCTTCTCTGCGGCCGAGAACTTCCTTGGTGGAGCCATGGAGAAGAAGGAGAGACAAGAAGGATAGACTGGGAGGGCGCACGCCGTTCATATTTATAGCCGGCGAAGGCCAACCACCGGCCTCCACGATCACCAGTAATCATGACAGACCATGCATGCAGGGACTTGTCGAGTCCGGGCGGTTACCGAGGCATCGTGGGGATGCAGTGCGCACACGTCCAATCACTCGCCACACGTCGCCGCCTAAGGTTGAGCTGTTAGGGGCCATGACGCTCGCGACTTGCCCTTTCGCCTCTGCTCGGCCCAGTTCAGGCGCGCCCGTGGGCCAGGGGCTACTGTCGTGCAGGGAATGGGGTCCCAGGACTTGCTGCCAAAGAGCTGCGGGCATGGCTCAAAGGAGGCCTAGGACAGCCCATCTTCATCGACACAAGCTCAAGACCCTCGCGAGGCCAAGCCTCATGAGGCGGTGACGACAAGGGCTTCTCGGGCACAACCTCATCAGGCTGGCTCACGAGGAGGCGGAGAGTTCAAGGCAGGGTATCTCATGAGGTGCCCATGGCGCAAGCCAAGGCGACCAAGGGCGCCCGATCGGGCGCCCGGCCAGCAGTCCTCCTTTCCTCTTTGGTGCAAAGGGGGCAAGCGCGGCGAGAGCATCAAGCAAAGGCATCCGTTTGGCGCAACAAGACCAAGACCAGCCCCAACCTTGGGCTGGAAGGGTCATCGTGGAGCCCAAGCAGGCGTCATCACCAGAGCCTTTGGCAGGCGAGGACCAACTTTAGTCAGGATAGGTGTACCCGCTGTTCCCCTTCAAAGTGGCCAATTGTTGGCGCCCTTCCCGCTCAATATTTGGGAAGAGGCCCAGGTCCTCCGTCTATATAAGTAGAGCTAGCCACCATAGTAAAAGGGGGATCCGGCATTGGGAATCCAGAGAGAGAGATAGAGACCCGATCCTCAAGCTAGAGCGACGGGACACCACTTAGCAGTTCATCACACCCACCAAGAACAGACCCTCGCGAGGCTGTTCTTTCCCTCAGACTGTTCTTCATCAGCCCAAGAGGCAATCCACCACACCGCAAACTAGAGTAGGGTATTACACCACAACGGTGGCCCGAACTAGTATAAATCTTGCGTCTCTTGTGCTGTTCTTGCTAGTAGCTTAGGTCCCTGCGATTCGGCGAGGTACGAGACGGTGGAGGGTTGGATCTCCGCGCACACCCCAGAGTTCGAACCTCAAGGGTCTGCCAGAACCCGAAATCCGACAAACATCTGGTACACTTATCCTGACTAAAGTTGGTCCTCGCCTGTCAAAGGCTCTGGTGGTGACGCCGGCTTGGGTTCCACAATGACTTCCTTTCTGCCGTTGGACTGGTCTTGGTCTTGTTGCACCGAAATGGACGCCTTTGCTTGATGCTCTCGCCTGCGCTTGCTCCCTTTGCACCAAAGAGGAAATGAGGACAACTGCGGCGGGTGGCGCCCACCTGGCGCCCTTGGTCGCGTCATGGCTTGCGTCATGGGCACCTCGTGAGGTACCCCGCCTTGATCTCTCCGCCTCCTCGCGAGCCCTGACGAGGCCGTGCCTCAAGGAAGCTTCTGTCGCCCTGAGGCTCTCAGCCCCTCGAGAGGGTCTTGAGCTCGTGTTGATGAAGATGGGCCGTGTTGGGCTCCCCTTTGAGCCACGCCGCAGGCCGCAGGCAGGCAAGTCTGGGGACCCCCGTTCCCAGAACGCCGATAGTAGCCCCCGGGCCCAAGGTGCGCCCGGACTTGGCCGAGCAGAGAGGCGAAGGGGCAAGTGCGAAGCGCTGAGGGCCCTCACAGCCTGCGGCCTTGGGCGTCGCGTGGCGGTTGACTGGACGTGGGCGGTCCTACTCCCCCACGACGCCTTGGCCACTGCACGAATTGACAAGTCCCTGCATGCAAAGCGGGTCATGATTACCTGCGATCGTGGAGGTCGGCGGTTGGCCTACTCACGGCTTTAGAAATGCAGACGATGAGCGCTGCTCTGGTCCGTTTCTGCTTGCTTCTTCTTCCCGGTTCTTGCTCCGTCTTGCTGCAATGGCTCCAATCCGTCGGTTCTCTGCGGCAGACAAGGGAAAGGCTCCTCGAGAGGGTCCTGACCCGCTCCCGCTGAAGAAACGGCTAACCCTCTACCATCGGAATGAGGGTGCCCACCAGGTGGTGTCGAGGCCCTGGTGCGAGCGGCCACCACCGGGGTTCCCGCTTGCCTTGTACGCCCAGATCGAGGGCTCTGAAGGGGTTGATGCCGAACGCCACGGGCGACGCCACCGTCGGTGCCGGCAGGTCACGAAGGTGCGCGCCGTTCCCTCTGGAGTCCACGCCGAGGGCTCTTCCCGGGAGTTCGTACTCCATGCCACCATGCCTCCTCGGTCTTGGATTCGCCTTCCTCCCTTCTTCGCCTCTGCAATTCCGCGGAGAGGACCCCTGGAGCTCTGGCTGCAGCACGCCGGCTGCAGCACCCTCGCAACCGGGGAAGAGGTTGAGGTCGTTGCCCCGGGCGAGGTCTTCATGACTCGTGGCTGGGGCGAGATTGCCCGGGTCTGCGGGACAAGGGGCGCCCTCGCGATCCACCTGGAATACGACGACGCTTCGGTCATGCTCTTCAAGGTCTTCGATGCGGAAGGGCGCCGGCTGGAGTGCTGCCCCGGGAGAGGTGATCGAGGCCCTGCCGCGGCGAGGGCTAGGCTCACCGGCCGCTCCCTCGGCAGCTTCTCAGGCGGTGGAGGCGTCGGAGGATCCAGCGACTCCACCGAGCTCTTCACGACTCCGGAGACGAGCGACGACAGCTACGAGCCTCCGAGCCTGCGCCACTCTCGGAGCAGGGCGGGCTCGGCAGGCCGTCGCCGCCCCTGATCTGGATGGGGTCGGCGCCGGTGCCCGATGGCCCACTGTTGATGATGGTGTCTTTTGCGGGAGCGCGTGTAGTTAGCGTTCTTTAGGATCTGCTCCCTGCGAGGAATCAAAAGTGCGCCCCGTGGGGGCTTGTAAGGTGCCTGTGGCCCTGTTTGTTAATATGATCCTTGTTGTGAAACAACGCGAGTTGCTCATCCCGCCTTAGCTCAGTTCTCCCTTTTGAACCTTGCGAGGGCTTGATGCTCTGCGCCGACAGGTCCCTGTCCCAAGGCAAGCTTCAGCTGTCACTGGTATGCCAGGTCGCGATGTCATGGTCAAGGCCAGGAGGTGAGCAGCCCGGGGTTCGGTAAGAGCCCATGAGTCGCGATGCTCAGGAGGTCCCCCTTAGCGCTCAAGCAGCCATCGTTCGGTGAGAAAGGAGAGCGACGTTGCTAACTCGGCATTGCATTTGGTGAGGGGACGTTGCCGTGTTAGCTAATGCTTCCGGAGGGTGACTTATCTCGAGAATCAGGAGTAGCTTCCTAGTGCATCGTCGGGTCCTTGCATTGGCAAGCGAGGGGTCGCTTGGTGAGGTCCTCACGTGTCCCTCCCCCCTCACCTTTGCTCCCCTTTCTGCTCTATTTCCTCGGGTCCCGGCCCTCGAGCGAGTCTCAGTCGTCGCTGGTATGCCAGGTCGTGATGCCGTGGACAAGGCCAGAGGGTGAGGGCTGGAGAGCCAGTAGGAGCCCTGAGTCGCGATGCTCAGGCACCCCCCCCCCCTTTAACGTGCAAGTGGTTCGCGTGGGTGAGAGTGAAGGAGACACTATGGGGGCCTCGCCTGACGCTGCTCCTTGAAGAGATCCTGTCGGCTCATCACAGAAAGAACGAAAGTTTGCCGTCGCGACCGACAGTCAGCCGTTGGTTGCCCCAGAGGGGTGACGAGGCACTGAAGGCTTGAAGAGGTAGCGCTATGCGGGGCTGCTGCGGCCAAAGCTCAGCCATTCAGGTTTGTCGGCGTTGCAGGGACGGACCCATGCGCAAGCGTCGTGCCGTTAGGGAGCAGCTCCATCGATTGGTGCCGATTGAGCGGGCAACTAGGTCAAGCATGTTAATCACGAAGGAGCAAGTTCATTTAGATAAGCGCAAAGAAGACGAACATCGCCGGGTCGGACCCGAGCGACCTGGGGACGATGCAGCCCGAAGGGCGCCCCCAACAGGATAAGCTAGGGACATGAAGTAAAAGGGATACACGCCGCAGGGACGGACCCACGCGGCCTGGGAATAATGCAGCCCTGGGGGGCGCTCCGAGTTGGAAATGAAACTTGAAAGATGTCACCTGGTAGCATTGGACACGAAAGGGTGTTGGTGCAGCATGCTCGGTGGGCTGCGGGAGCCGATCCTCACGAGCCCCCAGGCTCAGGGGCCTCGGGAGGCTCCGGAGGCGCTGGTGGCTCCTCGTGGACCATCACCATCTCCGCGAGGGCTGCGGAACGCCTGGCCTCTTGAGCCTCCAGGATGTCCCTCATGAGGCGCTGGTACGTGGCGGCCGCGTTCGGCAGGTCGTAAGGCATGCGGACGTAGCTGTGGGGTGGACCTTCGCAGCGCCCCACGCGAGAGGGCCAGAGGCGCTCCTGAGAGGCGGCTCGATTGAGCCCTAGTATGTCGATGCAGATGCGCAGCCCACCATCCTCGCCGGGATGGGGAGCCACGGCAGGCAGGCGGCGGCTGCCACTCATGACCCTTGACTCCAGCAGCTCCTGAACGATCTTGCTGACGAACTCCTGAGGGTTTGGCCCTCCTAGCCTTGCTCCTTCTTGAGGGAAACATGCTTCGAAACACGCCTCCAGTGTGGTGCCCAAGCGCCTCCCTCGTGACCTTAGCAAGGTCGGTGGCCCTCAGTGGGGAGCCCGAGCCCTGCCGAGGAGGGCGCCGGGCGCGCTTCCTATGCGCGATAGAAGGAGGTTCCCCTGAGCGGTGCTGACGCTGAGGGGCCGGGCCGGACGATGTCTTCTTCTTCTAGGGGCGGTCTCAGGGAAGCCTCCCCTGCGCAATCCAGGTCTTCGGTGATGCGGCCTGAAGGCTTGCTCCAGGGAGCACACTGCGTCTTTCTCTTTGCAGGGCACCGTGATGACTCCGCCACTTCTTGGCATCTTGAGGACGTTGTAGCCGTGGTGGGTTACGGCCATGAATTTGGGCTGCGCTGGGTACCCGAGGATGGCGTTGTATGGCAAGCGAATGTGGGCAACGTCGAAGTCGATGAGCTCGGTGCGGTAGTTGTCGCGTGCGCCGAAGGTGACAAGGAGGCGAACCTGCCCGATTGGGACCGTGTAGCCGTCAGTGACCCCAGAGAAAGGCTTGGTTGGCTGAAGCTGATTGTAAGGCACTTGGAGATTGTTGAAAGTTTCCACGGACAGGACGTTGAGCCCTGCCCCGCCATCGATGAGGGTCTTGGTGACTAGCACGTTGCTGATGATTGGGGAACAAAGCATCGGGAGGACTCCGGCTGTGGCCGCACACTTGAGTTGATCTGCTGAACTGAACGTGATGGCGCATGCCGACCACCTGAGGGGGCGTGTGGCTTCGAGCTTGGGGAGGACTGCATTCACTTCACGGGCGAACTGCTTGAAGATGCGTTGAGAGGCTGGGGCTTGAGCTTCGCCCAGGATGCAGGCGATCGCGCGCGGCTCCTGGAAGCCCATAGCCCCCTCGTCCTGATGATGGTCTTCGTTTCTCCTTGGCTGCGGCAGCAGAGGAGGGAGGCCTGCGTTGCCTTGCGGGCGATCCTCACGAGGCTGATCCCTCCAGCCTCCCTTGCAAGGCGGGTCTTGCCGGCGATCCTCGCGAGGTTGGTCGCGCCACCCTTGGCGAGGGCCGCGGTCTTCCCAGCGTCCTGCGTTCCTTCCTCCTCCTCGGCCATAGCCCCGGTCGCTGCGGTCGGGACGTCGGCCGATCCTCCCTTCCCGCACGGCCCGGAGCTCTTGACATTCGCTGGTGTTGTGGGTGTGGAGGTCGTGGTACACGCAGTACCGACTGCCCTTGGAAGACTCGGGCTGATCTCTGCCCTGCTTGGTGTCCGGCTCCGCCGCGAGCACGGCAGCCCCCTTGCGCTTCACGTCCTTGGCCTTGGATTTCTTCTCTTCTGGGTCTGCGGCAGGCAGCTCGAGGAGGGAGAGACGCCCTTCCTCGGCCCTGGCGCACTTGGTCGCCAAGTTGAACAGCTCCAAGGAAGTGCACAGATCTTCATGCATCGCCAGCTCCTCCTTCATCTTGACGTCGCGCACACCGTCGGAGAAGGCGGAGATGATGGCCTCCTCGGTCACCTTGGGAATCTTGAGGCGTGCGTTGTTGAAGCTGGATGTACTTCGCAGGTCTCTCCCGGTTCTTTGCTTGATGCGGCGCATGTCGCTCATGGCGGGTGGCCGGTCACGAGTACCTTGGAAGTTGGCGATGAAGCGGGTACACATCTCGTCTCAGGAGGAGATCGTGCCTGGGGCCAGGTTCAGGAGCCAGGTGCGGGCCCCGTCCTTGAGCGCCATGGGAAACCAGTTCGCCATGACGTTCTCGTCTTCGTTGGCGGCTTCGATGCCCAGCTCGTAGAGCTGGCGGAACTCTGCGGGGTCGGCCTTACCGTCGTAGCGAGGAGGCAGGTCCGGCTTGAACTTGCCGGGCCACGCGACGCTGCACAGCTCGGGGGTGAAGGCACGGCGGTCTGCTGTGGCCACGGGAGGCCTTGGGTGACGAAGAGCTTGGTCTTGCGGGTCCCCATGCGCTGCAGCTGGGAGCAGCGCGGGGTCTTGACGTGCCGGAGCAGGAGCATGGTCGCGACGAGCTGGAGCGGGGAGCACTCGGGCAGCTTCTTGCGAGCAAGGGACCTCCTGGCAGCTCTGCTCTTGCCGCGCTGGCACCGGACGGAGCGGGTTCCGCCCAGGGACCACGCGCCTTGGGGCCATGGCGCCTTCTTGAGGGGGAGGCGGCCGAGGCACCCCCGGAGCTTCGTCGCCCGCGCAGGACGGGGTGCGGTGCAGTGGGACAGAGCAGCGCAGAGGCCCCTGCGGGCGCGGACAGGCTTCGGCGGCAGCGGTCGAGCCACTCTTCGTAGACGTCCTTGACGGGACGGTAGCGCAGGAGCTCATTTGCCGCGATGAGCTCACCTGCCGTCTTGCCTCACGGAGGGATGCTGGGACGATGCTTGCTGCTCGTTCCCCGTCGCGCCGGTGGCGGCGTTGACGGCAGGTGACGGGGAACGACGAGGGCGCCCGCCGACGGGATCCGTCTCGGCGACGCGGGAAGCGAGAGCTGCTCGGCGCTCGGCGCGGGCCCGGTGGGCGTCAGACATGGATGTGGGCGTCGACGGAGAATAGGGCGGCGGAAGACGAATTTCGGCGCACCCCTACCTGGCGCGCCAAACATCGGATTTCGGGTTCCGGCAGACACTTGAGGTTCGAACACTGGGGTGCGCGCGGAATCTCACCCTCTACCTACCTGCACCCCGCCGCCTCGCTAGGATCTAAACTACGAAAGGAACAACACAAGAGACACAAGGTTTATACTAGTTCGGGCCACCATTGTGGTGTAACACCCTACTCTATTTTGTGGTGTGGTGGATCGCCTCTTGGGCTGATGGTGATGAACAATACAAGGAAGAACAGCCTCGCGAGGGTCTGTTCTTGGCCGGTGTGATGAACTGCTGGGGGAGTTCAGTCGCTCTCTCTCTCTGCTGATTCCATTCTTCCGATTCCAGATCTCAGATCTCTCTACCCTGTGGGTGGCTAGTCCTATTTATAGACAAAGGCCCTGGGCCTCTTCCCAGAGCGGGAAGGGCGCCAACAATTGGCCATTTTGAAGGGGAACATCTGGTACACTTATCCTGACTAAAGTTGGTCCTCGCCTGTCAAAGGCTCTGGTGGTGACTCCGGCTTGGGCTCCACAATGACTTCCTTCCTGCCGTTGGACTGGTCTTGGTCTTGTTGCACCAAAATGGACGCCTTTGCTTGATGCTCTCGCTGCGCTTGCTCCCTTTGCACCAAAGAGGAAAGGAGGACACTGCTGGCTGGCGCTCACCGGGCGCCCGCTGGCGCCCTTGGTCGTCATGGCTTGCGTCATGGGCACCTCGTGAGGTACCCCGCCTTGATCTCTCCGGGCCTCGCGAGCCAGCCTGACGAGGCCGTGCCTGAGGAAGCTCCCTGTCGTCCGCCATGCGAGGCTTGGCCCCTCGCGAGGGTCTTGAGCTCGTGTTGATGAAGATGGGCCGTGTTGGGCTCCCCTTTGAGCCACGCCGCAGGCCGCAGGCAGGCAAGTCTGGGGACCCCCGTTCCTAGAACGTCGACACTCCGTGCATCGCTCGGCCCCGACCACCCACCGTAACCGGGAACACCCCGATATTTTCCTCGCCCTCGCTTCTACCACGGTCATGGACGGCCCAAAGAATGTCATGCAGCTGCGTCTCCCGCCCGCCCATGATGAAAGCCCATTTTGTTTCATGATTTTTTGTCATAGAAGTAGGAGCCCACCACATCTTTGATGATACCGGGTTTTGTCGCAATTATCGTCATAGAAGTGTCATAAGTATGACACAAAAAAAATTCGTTCGGCCCAAAATGTCAGGGATGTGTCTTTTTTTGGGGTTTTAAATTCATCAAACCAGGGATCATGACGAGTTCGATGACCTTCATAGACGTTAGAGATTCGGTCCCAGATAAGCTTCGCATTGCAAAGATGCATAACGCGCCTGAATTCATCTCTGGATAGGCAGGAGCAGATGATATCCCTCGCCATAGTGTCCAGCCAAGTGTACTTGCGAATATCATCAGCATGTGCCATCTTGCATAGATCGGTAAGGCCAATCTCAGTGACGGTCCACAACTCGCTGTTCATCGCCATGAGGCGCTTCCTCATCATGGCCTTCCACTTGAGATAATCATGACCGTCAAAGATGGGGCACGACACTTTCTTCATACCTGCGGTCGACATAACTAAAACTCGAGGTGGTTAAACCAAAATCACACAGAACAAGAGAGTACCTAGCTCTGATACCAATTGAATGTGCATTATATTGACTAGAGGGGGTGAATAGGTGATTTTTACAAATTCGTTGCTGAGGAAATTCAAATTGAGGAATTTGCTAAGCAAAGAAATACATGCGGCGGAATAAGTACTCAGGTGCAAGCGTAGCATTGCAGTAACACAGTCATCATGATGATATGAAACAAGCACACAACACAGGTAGCGTGTAAATAGGATAAGCAGGCTGAAGATAAAGTGACTGAAGAATTAGGATTGACGAAATTGAGAAAGTCTTCAGTCAAAGTCTTCAAATAGTAAAGATCAAGTACATCAACATATCAATGAGGAAATGAAAGGATTGAGGAAATAGAACCAGTAGCTTGGTGAAGACAATGATTTGGTAGACCATTTCCAACTACTGTGACACTTGTACGTCTGGTTGGAGCCACTAGGTATTTAAACCTGAGGACACATAGTCCCATACACACAGTACTCACCGTATTCTCCTTGAGCTAAGATCACACAGAACTCGCCCAATCACTCGTGGTATGTCTTTAGGTGACTTCCAAACCTTCATAGACTCGGTCACTCGGTGATCCACAATTCCTCTTGGATGCTCTAGACCATGAAGCCTAACCGTCTGGAGGATGCACAGTCCTCAAAGGTAACAAGCGTTGGTTCCACGCAAGAACAATCTCTTCAGTGATGCTCAATCACTTTGGCTCGTAGGTGTTTTGGTTTGGGTTTTTCCTCACTGATGATTTTCGCTCAAAGTCCTCGAAGGATGGGATGCTCTCAATGACAAGTGTCAGTTTCTCTTGGAGCAGCCAACCAACTAGTAGTTGTAGGGGGCGGCTATTTATAGCCTAGGGAGCAGCCTGACATGATAAGACATAAATGCCCTTCAATGATATGACCGTTAGGTGGATAAGATATTTTGGGACAGCTGGTGCATAGCACAACAACGGTCGGAAATTTGAGCTCTCAAATTCCTCAGGGCTATCATGTTCCTCACACATAGGCAATCCGCACTGGCGAATTCCTAACTCCTCAGTCAGAACAAATTCCTTAGAGATCAGAAGATCTTCATCTCTGTCACTGAAAAAATTGACTGACCTGTACGAGATTTCCAATGGCTTCACTAGAAAGGATTGTGTAGGTGTAGGATTTGAGATGAGCATCACTTGGTGAGTGTTTCCTTAGTTTTACCTCGACCCCATTTAACAGTACGGTGTTTCCTATGACTCAAGAAAGAGAAAATGAAACAAGGAAAACAAAAGTCTTCACGCTTCATAATCCTTGCATCGATATCAATGTCTTCAGGATCACACCAATTTCCTCAGTTTCAAAGTCTTCAAGAAACCGAAGTCTTCAACTAAAGACATTCATTTTTGGGGATCGACTTTCATCATAAATATCAAACTCCTCAGAGACTTATAGAACCTTTGTACACTCACAAGCACATCAGTACATTAACCTATAAGTCTTCAGTACACCAAAATTACTAAGGGGTACTAGATGCGCTTACACTCCTCAGCTCGAGGCTCTCTTGGTTGAGGCACCATAAAATGTCCCGGTCAAGGAGAAGAAAGAGACGAAGAGGAGGGAAGTTCTGCGCATATGAGATCCTTTATAGGCCAGATCCGAGGACACTCACGACTCCTCTGTCTGCGAGGAGGAAGAGGAGAATGATGGGGGAGGATTACCTTCCTGAAAAAGCAAGAGGGCGGCAACTGAAGACGCCGAGGAGGATGATCCTACTAGGGCCTGTAGGAGGCGCCGAAAGGCCTCCCCGGACTAGCCCGGTCATCCATCCATCGTCTCTAAGGGCGTGCTTTCTGATTCTTCGAAGGACGACCTCATGCAGGCACGTAGGGAAAATTCGCCGCCGAGGAGGTACGTAGCCTGACACACTTTGGGCAACATGTTTTTCCAATATTCATCCTTGACCATCCACATGCTTTTAAAGCCCGCAACACACGTTCCTTGCTGGCAGGTCCTCGGAGAACGAGCGCCCTCCGCCAGAAATGGTGAAGAGCGGGACCGACGAGCACGCCCCTCCCTCCCCTGCTCGTGATGGGCTAGGGGAGATATCATCATACCAGGCCACCTCTGCTATTAACGCGGAAGGCACCCCCGACGTTGATACAACCAAGGCTAACACCTTGGTCATCAAGGACCAATGGAAGGAAACTCCTCTGGCAAAAGAAGGAGGGCTCAGACATCTTGACTCCTCGATCTCGGTCGTGACGGACCTACTGCGGCAGCAGAAGACCTCCAACCCTGCCTCCAAGGAGGTTGGAGCACGCGTGACCCCGCCATCCCCTCCTACTTGAGAGCAGGCTTCCATGGGGTGGCCCAAGGAGATGGAGGTGCCTTTGATGAGCTCCTCCATCTTTGTGGAGCACCGTGCGCTTCTTGGCACGGCGCCGAATAGCTTCCGGTCCGCAAAGAATGGAATCTGGGAGGCCTTCAAAGGCCTTTTTAAGGGTTTTGAGGTATGTTACATATAACCTGTTTACCATTTTTGTAATTCCTAGGCGTTTGGTTGGTAGTCAACCTACCCAGTATCCCCTGACAGACGTGTCTGGAAAGAGCTGTCTGCAGACTATAAAAAGATAAAATACAAATATATACAGTGGGGCATAATAAGAAGTAGCCCCCAAAGCCCCAAGTTAGTTTTAATAAACTGACTTGGGGTCATTGTTTTGCTTGGCTAATAGTCATGCAAGAGTGAATATGAAGTAGCCCCTGAGACTAGTCAGATTGACAAAGTTGACCAATGGATCAAAATCGACATCGAAGGTGAATAATAACTTAACTTTGCAGGCCTCAGCTTCGGGTCCGACCTCCAACCCCGACGAGTTGGCGGAGCTGAACCATAAGATGATGCGATACAAGGAGGACATATAGATGCTTAAAAAGTATATGGTCAGGCACAAGGTAGGCCAAAAAGCTAGTCCTGAGTTGAAAATATGTTGTAGTGATGACATTGACTGTTTTTAACATGGATGTGTTCGATTGTTTGTGTCAAGTGCCACTTTGGGGCTTGAAGCCCTCCGGGCTGAGCTAAAAAGGGCTCAGCAAGAAGCCAAACAACAAAAAGATGCAGCAAAGAAGGCCAGTGAAAAGCTGGCCAAGGACAAGGAAGCCCATGTCAAGGACCAAGCCCAGGCTACCGAGTTCGAGGAAGACCTGTAGTGCCTGTACGCAGAGTGCGGCATCCTCCAGGAGGACGAGAGGAAGAAGGCTGTCGAGCTCGAGAAATTAAGCTCAGTGTGCAAGGAAGCCCGGACCCAGGCCGAGAGGAGCTTCGGCAAGTGAAGCAAATCGCTGCTGGTAAGCCATAGTTGCTTCGATGCATTTTTGGTGAAGTCAGGTTCCCGCAGCTGACGCAAATCTGGCGTTCCTCAGAAGCCTTCGTGGAACCGCTGATACATCTCCATCGTATCAACTTTTCCAAACACTTCTGCTGTTGTTTTGGACTCTAATTTGCATGATTTGAATGAAACTACCCGGACTGACGTTGTTTTCAGCAGAACTACCATGGTGTTGTTTTTTGTGCAGAAATAAAAGTTCTCAAAATTGGACGAAACCTTTTGGAGATTTTTTTATGGAATATATAAAAAATACTAGCTTGGGTATTCTTCAAAAAGAAATAGTGTCCTACCTATTTTCCCAAAGAAAAAACTGTTGGGCTGGTCATGTTGTTAGACGGGCCACAGAGACCGCACAACCCAGTTTATAGCCTGCTCCTCCGAACAAATCCTCAAAAAAAATTTGTGCAATTCTGTCATTAATTGACTATACGTTGAAAATCATGTGGGTCCCAGATATCAACATGGTGGATTAGAGTAAAAAAACGATGGGTGCATCTGAGTAGTAAATGAGGCGCTTTGCTTGTGTTCGGGAGTGGACATGGTGGGTCCGTACCATCATATTCACATCTACAGTGTTGTCCCGATTCACTATATTGACAGGGCCGGATGGCGGCGCCGCGGCGACTGCACCAAGGCGGAGGATAAAGTGCTGTCGCCAACGTGCTGGGCTGGGTCGGACATTCTTATTGAAAAATAAAAATGGACCGAAACTATTTATGACGTTGACTACGATTTGCATGGGTCCGCTGGTTGCAGGAAGAAAATGGTAGGAGAAAGAAGGCTGGTCGCGATCTTTGCCTAAGAATTATATCGACTGAATGTAACGACACTATCATAGGAAATAATATCCTCCTGTTAAATCGTGAATTTAAAGAACTGGTGCATGAGCATTTAACTTTATTTATTTATTTACTTATTTATGTTTAGGGGAGCATGAGCATGTACCTGGGCCGGATTTAAGTGAGAGCCTCCCTTCTAGTTAATTATGGGCTCCTCTATTGGGCCTTCATCAGTGGGATACATGTTATCAACAAGTGGAAAATGTGTTCCATACGAAAAATAGTATGCGCTACGTATGGTACGGGGCACTAAAGGATCGGACCATGCAACGACTTCCAAAACATTGAGTTTTTCGTTCTAACAACACATTTATTCAACCAACAGACGAAATATACTACTGATTGTACATTTTTTTTGACACTTGAAACAGTAGGAGAGGCTCCTACTGTATGTATTAAATTAAGTGACAAAAAGTCTTACAGAGTTATAACCTTACATCCATGGCCATGTTGAAACTAAGGGGGAGGTTTAAAACTAGAAAGAGGGAACAAAAGGCTAAAGTTATAAACTATTTACAAAGAGGACAAAAAGGGTTGAAGTTTCTCTCCCACTGTGAACGAAGAAGGAAAGGTCCTCCTTCAACCTAGCCAGCCAGGATGATTTCGTAGGTGAAATCCCTCCAAGTGTTTGTTGTTTCTCTCCTTCCATATGCTCCAAGCAGCCTGCAGAAAGTTGTCCATGAACATCGGGCTATGCCAAGTAGATTTCGCGCGCTCAACCCGTTGAAGTCTTGTACCATGTGTCATCCAGTTTATATTAATATGTGCCCAGCACTCTTGGCTAAATGGACAGGTGAAGAAAAGGTGCTCCAAAGTTTCTTCAATAGAAGAAGTACACAATGAGACATGTGTGGTTGTCACCAATGTTGTAGTGTCTCCTCTTGAGCATGTTTCGTGTGTTTAGTCTATCTGAGAGGAGTAGCCAGCCGAACACTTTTATTTTCATGGTGACCTTGGATTTCCACAGCCAGTTGTATGTTTGGTGAGCTCTTATTTCTCTGAAATAGTATGAGTAATATTGGCTCGCAGTGTAATCTCCTTTACCCCAAATGCATATCCATTTGTCCTCTCCGTGGGCCAAAGTAATTGGAGTCAACAATTCTTTGAAGGTCTATTAGCTCTGCATGAGCCTGCTCAGAAAGGGGAAGGTGGAAGGTTTCACCCAACGTGTCAGCCGTTATCATTGCCTGGACAGAGATATCCTCATATTTGGTGTATGAAAAGGCCCTGGGGTGGCTGGAGGCTAGAATGTCGTCCATCCAAAGATCTTTCCAAAGTAAAGTGGTGCAACCATCCTGAATTGTGACTTTGGTGATCCCCCTATAAACTGGCGTGAGTTTTCTGACGTCTCTCCACCAGAAGGAACCACAAGCATCTGTTGCATGAGGAATTTTCGATGAGTAGTAGGTGTTCCAGATTAATTCCACCCAAGGTAAATCCCAGTGATTGTAGAATTTGTGAAGATATTTAAGTAACAGGGCATCACTTTGAGTTCTGAGGTCCAATATACCCATTCCAACACACTTTTTAGGTTTACAGATCATGCTCCAAGCCGCCAGTGAATTACATGTTTCCCCCTGCTCCGTCTTTTTAGTCCGAGACATTTCCTCGATCTTATCTAAGAGCTCAATAATGGAGGCGGGAAGCTTGAGAGTGCAAAGAGCAAAAATCATGAGCGAAGTGATCACTGAATTTACTAGAGAAAGCTTTGCACCATATGAAATCATGTTGAGGGTAGCAGTTAGGCGTCACTCCACTTTGCAAACCAAAGGCATTAGGTCTTGAACAGATGGTCGAGTGGTTCCCAAAGGCAGCCCAAGGTAAGTGAAGGGCATTTTGCCAGTCATGCAACCGAAGATTTGTGCAATCTTTATTCTTGAGGGACTCATCATAGTTGAGTGGGATGAGAGTGGATTTTTGGAAGTTTATTTTAAGGCCAATGGAAGTTGCATAATCCGACAGAATCTGCTTGATCGTGGCTGCCTGAGTTTCACAAGCCGGTAATACTAGAATTGTGTCATCAGCGTATTGAATGACCGGGTAATCCTTTTGAGTTACACATGGGAAAGGAAGCTGAATGTGACCTGAGCAAAAGCATCATTAATGACGGCTTGAAGAAGGTCGGCTGCCAAAGACGAAAATCGGGGAGATAGCGGGTCACCTTGTCGAACCCCGTTTTGCAATGGAATTGTCTCCTGGAACGCCATTTAAAAGGACCAAGATTTACACGAGGCCAAGATTGTTTGGATCCAGTTTAGCCATTTGTCATTAAATCCCATATGCCTCATAATCTCCAACATGGGCTCATGCTCAATAGTGTCAAATGCCTTAGCAAAATCAAGTTTAAGGAGGACAATTGGTTTCTTTGATGTTTTATATTGGTAAATGTACTCAAACGCCCACGCCAGACAGTCCTGAATAGATTTGCCCTTCAAAAATCCATATTGATTTCGATGCACTATCTTTAGGATGATCTTTTGGAGACGGTTGGCGAGAAGTTTCGTAATGATCTTAAGACAGCAGTTGAGGAGCGTGATTGGTCTGTAATCATTGACTGAAGCAGGAGCATTGATTTTTGGGATCAAAGTAATGAAGCCCTCATTAATACTCTCCAGGTTTAAGTTGCCCTCATGAAATTGATTGCACAGAAGATAAAAGTCTTCTTTAATCACGTGCCAACAAGATTTGAGAAAATGTCCAGTGAAACCATCTGGACCCGGAGCCCTATCCGCAGGCATGTATTTAATGACATCGTCAATTTCCCGGTGAGTGAAAGGCACAGTTAGTTGGTCCAAATCTTCAACCTTCTTGATTATTCTGGCTAAATCAAACTTCATCTCATGTTGCTGAGAAGACCCAAGCCGTTTTTGAAAGCTTGAAAAATAACAGATTCTTTGCCCGCGTGGTCTTCAACACAATAACCATCATCCGTGGTAAGAGAAGCAATGTTATTTCTCCTATATCTTTCTGAGGCCATCGCTTGGAAAAATTTAGGTTGTTCGTCGCCAAATTTGACCCAACGAATGGTACATCTCATCCTCCAATACTCTCTTTGATAAGAAAGAAGCCTTAGAATATGGTGCTTGAGAATTCGACGAAAATTTGTTTCTGGGATGGTGAGACGCCTTTTATTTTCAAGTGCATCAAGCTCGAAGAGGGCCCTGTTGGAGTTTTCAATGGCAATAGACAGTTTAGAAATACCTTTACTCCAAATTTTTAGATCACGCCTCAGGTGTTTAAATTTGCGGGAGATAACTTGATGGCCATGTTGGTCGAGGGAATTGATTTGGACCAAGAATTAGAAACCGTGTCCAAAAATCCAGGATGATGTACCCAATATGATTCGAACCTGAAGATCTTGGAGCGAGGAATGGTTGTCTCAATGCAAACCACACAAGGGATGTGATCGGAAACAGGCCGCCAAGAGGCTTTACTAGGGTTTTAGGGTAAGTAATAGTCCAATTGGTGCTCGTGAAAAACCAGTCAATTTGTTCTAAAAGGGGGTCCACCTGCATATTACTCCAGGTGTAAGCTCGACCTTTGATGGGCAGTTCCACGAGGTTTTGGTTCCTGATAAAGTCGTTGAAGGTGATCATATCCCCAAGATTCCCACCTGGCTTATTACGATTATCTGGGCCACGAATAAAATTAAAGTCCCCTACAAGAAGCCAGTCTTCATCGGTAGGTATATTAAGGTCTAGCAGCCATTGTATGAAGTCCCTACGTTCATCTCCCTGACAGGGGCCATATACATTCACAAGGGTCCAAGATCAGGCCGATTGAGTGGAGTGAAAGCGGGTCACTAAAGCAAAGTCCCTGGAGGCTAGAACAGTGGCAGAGAAAATTGAACTATTCCAAATTGTGGCAATTCCACCCGAAGCACCGCGGGCCGGAATAAATTCAAATTTATCAAAACGTCGCGGACAGCAAGATTTAACAAAGTTATTATCAAAAGAGTGCTTCTTAGTTTCCTGCAGACAAACGACAGCACAACCACTAGCCGTAATGGCATTAAACAGAGCAAGTTGCTTAGGTTCAGAATTTAAGCCATGGACGTTCCAACAGAGAACATTCCAGTTCACCAAAAGTACCATGAATTAAATAGAAAGGATTAAGCACTGTATGAGGATGAAAGAGCATCCTCCATAGCTTCAGTAAGCACATCTTCAGAGAGCTCGGCAGCAGGAATAGCACATTTGACTGTGCCAATAAGTTGAAGCGTGGCGATCGGGGTGGGCGGCGGAACAGCAGAGCTGTCATCCTCTTCAGAACGGGCCCTGGTCTGCAGAGCAGACGGATTGATTCGGGGCTTGACCTTGGAGGCTCTTGGCTTGCTGTCAGTAATGGCTGGTACTTTGAAACCGTCATATTTGTTAGACCTGGCACTGCGACAAAGAGAAACAGATGACGTGGGCATGGCAAGCTTTCCTTTGCGTATTGAGTCATCAGAATTTGGCCCCGTTCCACCAAGGGCACTTGCAGAGCTTTGTCCATCAGTAACCAGAGTATCAGTAGTGGGGCCGTCAGCTGGCTCAAATCCAAATAGCTGAGTAGGTTCCACAGTAATCTCATCCCCAGAGCCAGGAGCATTTTCCACAACTGCACCAACAGGTGCCAGTTGAACCACTTGGTCATCAGACAGGGGAAGGGCAGGTTGCACAAGCAGAGAAGAAGCAGAAAGCACCTGAGAATGATGGGCTACCACAGGGATCTCCAAGTGAGTACTGTCAGGGCTGACCATAGAGTTTAGATCAGGTGTGTCCAGGAGCTCTTCATTTGCAGTGAGGAGGAGGCCAACTCCCTGGTCTGCTTTGTTGCTGTCAATGATACCAGGTTATTTTCAACAGTAATTACGGCTTTAACTTGAACCCAATCATTCCGGAGCCCAAAACCAGAGCTCCAGGGACCATAGGAGGCAACCAAAGGCATGATGGTCGTTCTCAGAAAGGAGTTGAGTCTAATGAAAGAGAAACCTTGATTAATGAGCATTGAAGAGATCACATTACCATGTTCAGTCATAGCAAACGGTAGACCATGCTATGTGAGAGAAACCATAACTTCAAGCGAATTAACAGGAGCAGCAGGGGGGGCCAATGAGGTAATATGATCAGAGGATGTGGTCATATCAGAGCTCTCACCTTCCACCACCGAGTGGAACAGGTTCACAGGAACCATAAAATAACTGTCTGAAACTATCTCACTGGAGTCAGAGGTGCCAAAGACAGTAATAGACTCATTCCAAACTGTACCTGGGCTATCCAGCATGTTATTGTTGGGCACGATCCCATCTTGGACGTGGAGGCCCTCCTGAGCAAGCCAAGCCTGGAAGTTATACAGAGCTGGAGGAGGAGATGGGGGCCATTGTCCCCAGTTTGCCTGAAAGTGAACTTCATTGCCCTGATTGTCTGCATGTTCATTGGCAGCATTGGCAGCATTTGCATTCATCTGCGCATTCTGAGCCATCCAATTATTCAACTGCGCTTGATAAAGTTGTTCCGCTATGAGTCCCTCCCCGTGGAGAGGGTGAGGGATACCATCCGCTGGTGGTGGCTCGATCCCTGCAGGTGGAATCTCAGGAAGATGGGCATCCCAGTCACTGCTGCGTAGCATAGTAACACAGACAGTCCAACAACGTAGATCTCCGCCTAGTTGATGCATAACAAATCTTTTTGGGACAAGACGCAAATGAATAACTCAAACTTTCAGCAAAACAAGCTTTCTATCCCCCCTTGGATTGTGCCAAGTGACGAGCTCACCAAACTTATCGACTGACTTGTGCATGTAGTGTGAGGTCTGATAATCTTGTGGGAACCCAATATACAGAATCCAAATCTGGGGACCGAAGGTGGTCAGGCGCATGTTCAGAGCTGCATCATGAGGCACAAATGAGATAACAGTGTAAATATTCTCTTCATCCTCATCTAGTTCAAAAGTAGTGCCCACAACAGCATCTCTAGTAATGGAATCCGCAAAGCCAAAAATCCCAACTCCTAAAGGATGATCATCTATCTCAGTGGGGAAGAACTGGGACTCATGCAGCAAACCTTCAATGGTATGGCGCAACGCCGCCTTATGATGGAACGACACGAAGCGATTGACTTCCGCAATGGCGAGGAAGTCATGGCGCAGCGGGGGAGTTGGGCTGACCACCATGGCTGGGGGTGCAACAGAAGCAGTAAGAAGGTCAGAAGAGTAAAGACGCAGCTATCTCTGCCAAACCAAACATCAGCCATCATTACAAAAGGGCTACCAAAAAAGAACAAGTTTATGCATCAAACTAAATAAAGATCCTACTACACCAAGAGTACGCATCTAACTAACGGGCACAATTAGACATTACTATTTATTAAGCTGTGGAGATTGGCTGATGGCTTGAACCAGATGGGTGCCTAACGGGGGAAACTCCAGCGAGCAGGTCGAAGTCTCATACTTGCGGCCCTCTCTCCTACTTTGGGCCGCAGAGCATGGCGGCACATATCAGGGTATGGTGCATGCAGAGAGGCATGGTACGCAGTGTACACACAGTTTTGCCTGATGAACGAGACCGCGCTGCCACCATGATCCTTGTCTTCGGTTATCTCCTGGTTAATCGGATAACTCAGTCTAAGAAATAGAGAGCATGTACCAAGGCTACTTACCAGCCTCTAGTCAAAAATTCCTGAAGGCCCAGAGAAGCTAGGATCCTGCTCAAAGACCTTGCAGTGGCTGTGATTGTATTCCACAAAACAACATGTCCGGTACATGCGAACGATCATCAATCGTTCACCATCGTCTGATCGAGCCAGGAACCACCTGCAACTGCCATGCCGCTTTTCATTGAAAGGTTTTGGGATTAGGAAGGGTAGGGACACCAGGCGGCCTACAACATCATATCAAGTTGGAGTCAAATAAAAAAGGGATCTTAATGTAGTCAATATTAAGAACAGCATGTTATAAGCATGAATATTTTTTCAGTAAATGTTGACAGTAATATAAGCAAGCCATCATGATATCATAGGAAAGTAACATACTGCTGTAACAGCCGTTTGTAGCGATGACTGGAGTAGGCCAGCAATACGTCTAGCCATAGAAGGAGTCGACAACGTAAATGAAGCCCTTGTGTTCAATGGCATCAGAGAACAATGGAGGATGTATGATCCTGCGATGGACGTGCAAATTTATCCACTTACCGCAGTGACCTGTCAGATAGGCGAGACTGCGGTTGAAGAACGCAATTAGCCTGAAGTCTTTATAATTCGCAGACCTTGTGGGAACTTTGGCAGATTACAACCTTGAGCAAATCAAACTTGGTATCATGTTGGCTACTGTAAGATTCCGAGTATTCTGGGCCACAGTGCCAAAGCAGTGTAGTGTTAATTGAAGGAAGGGGGATCATTCGCCGGATGTAGACCTCCATGAGCATCCAGCTGCCACCACCGTCGACGAGCACCATCCAAGATGTGTTCATGCCGACCCAGTACATACCATTAATGTAGTTGAGGGTGACGGGGATCGGATCGCAGTCAAGAGGGTTGATGCTCGCCACCCTACGATCGTTATGCTGTATGACACGTTGTTTCTGAAGATCAGGTGGCATCAGCAAGCAAGGAGCTGGCTTAAAAGCTCCGCCCGAGGGCTTTGAGTAAACGGTACACAGCCGAAAGCACGCCGGGCGAAGCGGCATGGTACTGAGATTGTCCACATGCGAAACAATGAGCTTGATTGCCTCTGTAGGGAGCGAATTCCAGCCACTCTTTCGGCGGACGCTGCTCGGTTCTTCCATTGTTAGTGCTTGGGTTTCGGAAGAGGGGGGAGGCACCTTAGCAGGGATGGACGATTGGACGATTATGTGCGGACAAGAATGGAGAAGCGAATATGTGATGCGGGAAGTGAACAGGTGATGATGAGTACAGCACGCCGCTTGACTTATGAGCCACATACCAGAAGCATAGGGTAATATCGATGCCAGACAACTTTCTTGAGTGATCACAGTATTGGTACTACCTACAGTACCTACTACTATGCCCTAACTTGCTTGACTAGAGTAGTAGTGGAGTAGGACTCTGCTCTACTACTAGCACCGGAGGATTAGTATAGTCTAATCTAAAATAGTTACAAACTTCAATGCCCGAGCATGGAACAACTACGAACCGCCATCAATGCTAACTCCAATCCCCACAAACGTTCGCTGGCAGACATGGCAGTTGCAAACGCTCGCGATGCAGTTACAGTACGTGTGTAAGGGTGGCGGTTTTGTCAAATACTATGGCTTAAAAACAGGCCACCGTCGGATGGAAATCTGACGGTTACATGGGATTCTCCATGATTGAGCTCATGGCGAACAATCGCCAGATATTATTACTAAAAAAGGGTTTAAAGACCCGGGGCTATAACTTGCACCGGCTAACCACTAACAATGATACTAACATAGTTGTAAAATGGTCAAAGACCATGTCTACGTGGTGTTTGGAATTATATGGAAATAAACTAGCAAGATGCCCGTGCATTGCACGGAACATCAACATGCATTTTTTTCTACAAAACACCTGTTGTGATTGACCCATGCAGGAGTAATCCCATGTGTAAAACCTAACGACATCTCGAGAATTTTATCGGAAACATGGTATCTCGACCATTTCATCGAAAAAATGATATCTCGAGAAAGATGATAGATAAGGTGAGGAGGAGTGGGGCGTGGTGGTGACTGGTGGTCGGACTGGGCAGAGGCATGGGGATGGATGGCGCCGGCAGCAGCCACCATGCCTGATTGTTCCAGATACTTCCTTTTTTAATTGCTCGGCAATGAGGTTGTGGGAGATAAGGATGAACGAGGGAAGGCCTTATCTGTAAATGTGGAGAGAGGTGCGGGTATCTTTTGTAAAATTGTCATAGTTTGCTTTCTATCCGTCAGATATAGATCGGACGGTCTATACAATAAGATGGAAGGCACACCATCATCACCAATTTGGTTTTTTCTCTACTCCTACTCCTATGTCTACTCTTATAAAATACCGAGTTGGTGATGATGGTGTGCCTGCCATCCTGCAATATGGACCGTTTGATCTATATCTGACGGATAGAAAGCAAACTATGACAATTTTGCAAAAAGATACCCGCACCCCTCTCCACATTTGCAGATAAGGACTTCCCTCATTCATCTTCGTCTCCCACGAGATAAACAGCTCGTATAAATACATCTTGATATTCCGTGGAACGCACGGGCATCTTGCTAGTACTCCTATAGAAGACTCAGTTGGTGATTATGGTGTGTCTTCCATCCGCCATTTCTGACCATTAGATCTGCATCTAACGGTTGTGATGTAAGTCGTGGCCTTTTGCAACAATTACCACTTCTCTGCTCCAGTTTACACAAAACCCCTTAGTATCTTGAAACCAACCACATTCCTCCCTTACCTCATCAAAACAGCCCAAAGAATATATTTGGCTTGAAGCATAAGATATTTATAGTGATATGTATATCAAAACTAAACTGTTTTCTTTCAAATTTGTGTATACGTATTATTCTATGTTGGATCCATTGCAACAGATGGGCTCATTGATATAAAGTTTTATCTCTTGAATCATCCGCAATGAACACCTGGTGTACTGGTCCGGGCCGGATCCTTGCAGCGCGATGGCCTGAGTTCGAATTAGATTAAGAAGAGTAGTAGAGATAGAGATAAGAGTAGAGATAGAGATAAGAGTAGAGAAAGAGACTAGGGAGGAGCACCATATACTGCTTTCTATGCTACTCCTGCGCTCCATTCGGCGGCCGCAACGTCCCCTACAGCCACTCCCTCCTGCGCTCCATTCGGCGGGCACTGTTGAAATTTGGGGAGCGCACTTTCACGACTGCTGGCAGCGACGACTTCACCGACAACGACTTCTTTCCCGACCTCAGCAACCTCTTCCTCAACGACATGGGCGACAACCTCAACCCCAATGGTGTTGCTTCTGTTGCACCGTATGTGTTTCTGTCCTTTCTGTTCGAAATCGTGGTAGAATTCATGTTTCTAGTCTGTGTCCTAGATTCGATCTGTTCATCTACTATGCTAGTCCACATGATTAGTTTAATCTCTGTTTTAGCCGTCATGATTTATTTTGTGCTTATTCAGACTAAATCTCGTAGTAACTTGCTCATATATTCAACTGGCGTATCGTCCCTACAGCCACTCCCGTTTCATGGACGTCCTAGTCGATGCATCCAAGGAGCCCTTCGTCTACTGCTATGAGTGCCCGATGCCATTTTGGGGCTCGCCGGCGGACCTCGTGCATCACCTCACGCAGCCGTTCGTATCACTACTGGCCCTTGGCGGAGAACGTCAAGTACGAGGCCTGCTAGTCTCGGAGGAGGACGGCAGCGTCTTCCTCTAGATCGTGGGCACCGGCAAGGGCCGCGCAGGCCGCCGCCCCGTCTCTGTAGTGTGTGTCAGGGGCGGCGCCACTGATGCTGACACTGACACGAGGCCGATGTACGGGTGCGTGTTCACTGTTACTACCCCTCGGAGGTACGTGGGTGGCGACACTGGCTATGTCAAGCTGACTAGGACTGTGCCGAGCTGGGACCTTCCCGCCAACGTGGACATGGAAGATGCATGGTATGTTTTGACCCCCAACAATGTGCACGGGGACTCCAAGGAGGTTCACCTGGACATATGCATTACCAAGTTAAATGTTGATCATTAGTCTTCGCTCAATGTAACCCACTGTCTAAGCATGTGGAGACTTCCATGCATGATCTTGCTCTATTTGAGTATCGCACATGAATAAAAGTGTATCCATTTATGGTTTAGTCTAGAATCTTCCATGTATGAAATTTTTACTACAGTACTGGTGAAAGACTTATGATGAACCATTTCTTACATCTCCTCTGCCCCCTTCCAAGTCATCCTGATTTAAACCCTCCGTCTAGGTGTATAAGGGCATGTTTAATACTTAATAGTATAGCCAACTGTTTACTATATGAAAGTGCCATGTCATATATAGCCAACATGTATATCCATCGATACTCAAAAACTAATTCTTATAGATCATATCTTGCAAAGCACAATAAGTGTTATTTCTTCACAAGTTTTGGATGCAGGTTGTTGAACGCTTTTGTTTGCAAAAGATATTTTTTTATCTATTTCACCTGGATGTTTGTGAGCTCTAGAGATGAAATAATATCTGAAGAAACCTATCGATACCCGTTACACATGAGATGACCCCCACATCCTTTGTCAAAATAAACAACTCCTCGATCAATGCATTTCACTATTCCGTGCAACGCACGAGCACCTTACTATAGATTACTATGACCAAAAATTGAACTAACATTATATATAGTATGATAAATGCTGATGCATGTCACCTAAAATTATATCATTGAAAACTATGTTCAAATACGAATCCAACGATATAGTTTTTGTTGACATGCACTAACATTTTTTCAGTTAAATCTTCAGTCAAATTCAATGGGGGACTAATAAACCATGACCGATGTAGTACTAGTGTAGAGGGCGGCGCTGCACGCGAGTCTCACCCCGCTCGTGGCGCGTCAGTAAAGCCGCCATGTAACAAAACCCAACCACTCCTAGTAATAAGTGGCCTGGTAAAATAAACGGACAAGCAACCATCACATCCCTCCGTCTTTTTTGCATTTCATCTCTCTGCATTTACTTTCTCCAGTTCATCTCGCACACCCGATCCCTAGTATCCCTAGCTACTACTCCTAGGGCCAGTTCTTTTGGCGGCTTAAAAAATGAGTCGTCTCTTCCCCAACTATTCCCATAAGACTAGTCACAGTGGAGAGTAACATTAAGGCGCCTCACTCATTTATTTGGGCTTCTAAACTACTAGTACCTTCGTCCTGGTTTATCCGTCACCATTGTAATTTGTGCTAAATTTTGAACAAAGATTTAACTGATAAAATGTTAGTGCATGTGACATATGCACGTACTTACAAAATGCATACAGATACACAAGGTTTCCAAACTTTTCCTTTTACATACCTAATTAAAGATGCTAATAATTCCTGACCATTCAGGATTTATCATTTGCGTCCCAAAACTAATGAGATTGCCTTACGAAACAAAATAATATTCCTAATAAAAGCCACAACGCTCACAGGAGCTCTTGCAGCACGCCACGAGTGCCCTAGTGCGCGGCCGTTTCCCAGTGCGCCGACACAACGCCTCTTCCTCAGCCTTGCAACTCGCGAGGTGCTGATTGGTTCCTTGGCCGCAGGCGAGCGTGATCTCACCGGTGTGGTGATCCGGCACCAACACGTACTCGTCCTTGATAGAAGCGTGTACCCGGTCCATGTACCGCCAAGCATAGATGAGGCGCTTGGGCCCGACTGCACCCAGGGCTTTGGCACGGGCGTCCTCCGCCACCCTCACGGCCCTCGCACGAGCCTTATGCCAAAGAGTCAATTGCCTGACTCTCTCGGACACGACATAGACCTACCAGGCAGCTTGCCCCGCGGCGCGTTTCCCTTCCTCGGCCTTCTTCTCCGCCTCTATTTTGGCGCGCTCTGCCGGAGGCAAAGCCTCCCACAAGGCGACATCCATTTCTTTCCAAAGCTCCGTAAGGCTGGGGAGCTCGGCGGGTGGCACGGCATTCTCCTTGTAGCGGGGAGCCGACGCGTCCTCCGACGCGCGTGCTGGCGAGATTGGGAACGCTGACACGTCCACCTCGATGCGTCGCAGCGAGGAGCGGAACGCCGACACGTCCTCCTCGACTAGTAGCGGCGAGGAACGGAACGGCGACGTGTCCTCCTCGACTAGTGGCGGGGAGGAACGAAACAACGAGGCGTGACCGTTCGCGCAGTGCAGCGAGGGGCGCCTAGGGCTTGGGAGGGATATTCCATGGTGGTCGACATGAGAGGGAGGGGGAGGAGATAGCGATGAACGTGAGCGTTCTTCCGAATGCCGTGGGAGGCACAATATTAATAGCGAGCAATGGCACACCTACGTAGTATATGGACTCAACTTCACTAACTTAACTGCAGGTCCAGTTGCGTCACTGACATGTGGGCCAGATGCTAGTTGGGCCCACATGTCAGTGACTCAATGCACTTACAGTTAAGTAACTGAAGCAGCTACGTGGGCATATTTCTTGGAGTAAATTACGGGTGAGGGAAGGGGTGGAAATATTGCTGGTCTCAACGGATTGGACGAGCGCGGGGGAGGAGAGTCATGCATGCAGATTTTTTCCACACATGGTGGAGTGGTGGGACTGCTGGAGGGAGAAGGATAGTCAAGCAGGCATTCAGATTTCAAGGTGCACTAAATTATTGCATGCGATGATTAAGGCTGGCCATAGTGGTGGTAATGTGGTACTCCCTCCTTTCTGATTTATAGGGCTTAAGTTGAAAATCTCTTCAACCAAGGTAGATGATGAATGGTGGAACTAATTCTGTTGTTTGCAAAAGTACTTAATTAGTACTCTCGTTTTTCACAAAAATATGTGTAACCCGATGCATTAATTACACCACATGCATAGCATGACCACTCCTATAAAAATCTCAGTTGGTGGTGATGGTATGTCTGCCTTTGTACAACGTGAGCCGTTCGATCTACTTGGAACCAACGGCTGAGATGTGTGTGCATAGAGACATGGCCTTGCCACCGGAGGTACTGTATAGCAGATATTTACCCACCTCTGCCACTGTATAAAATACGGAACTACTCATTCCAGCCTCATTTCCTTTCTGGTTCATCTCCTTGCATTCTTGCCGGCGGATGGAGTCTAGACTCTAGAAACCACTACAAAAACTATTCCACCGCCTCTATCTTGGTAAGAGTAGGTGCAATTTTTGAATCAAGCCCTTTAAACTAGAAGGGAGGTAGTGGTACTCTAATAGCTAACCTTGTTGTGATGACTAGATAGGACATGGCACGCACCTGGACGGAGGAACTAGTCTGCATTGTGCATTTCAGTTTTGTCTGAAGTCAATGTACCTCTACTTTGACCAAACTAATAGAAAAATGAACGTCAACATTCACAATGTCAAATCAATATTTTTATACTCATTATAAAACGTAGTTTTTTTATACTCATTATAATCAGTATTGTAGATATTGACATTTTTAGTATAAATTTGGTCAAAAACTTTGCAAACGGTTGATGGAAGTAAAAAGGACCAGAGGGAGTATCATGCATGCGGAGTAGGCAAAAAAATTTCTAATTTATAGTCAGTCGAAGTCTCAAAGTGCGCGACCGCGCGAGGCAGGAGAAGGTCGTGGGAGGCGCGACGGTTGAGGGAATTAAGTGAAGTTACATCCATGCGCCGGCATGGCATGCGAGCATACAGGAGCTATACCGTCAGGCCTACGATATGGGTCTAGTAGACATGACATCTAGTGGGTCCCGCATAGTACTCGAGAACTCTTTGGGGTCTTGCAGCCGTTTATCCACCGGGAAAGCTAGCAACCCCATGCCGTTCGCCCGCCCTACTCGTCCCCGTCCCTTAAAATAGTTCGCTCCCAGTCGTCCCGTCCTTTCACATTACACCAGTTCAACTTCTCCTAACCCTCCACCAAAATCCATGGCCACTCAAATCTCCATGGTCGCCACTGAGTACCAGGTTAGAGCCATCACCGGCGATGAGTTCATCGTCATCTTCATCTGTGGATCCGCGATGGTGAAAGCATGCTTTGCTCGCTTCCTACACATGTTCAACAGTTCAAAGGATGAGTGGGTCGCCGGGCTAGTGTCACGCCCAAGATGCGACCCTATCCTAAAGGAACTCGATGGTCCCACCAAGGATAGAAGCGCATCTTGAAGACGCTTTTGCAAGGTGGATATCATTACATCAACATTACATAATTCATAGGGATACGTACATAAGGCACGAATGCCACAAGAATACATCAACATCATATACAAGATCAACATCCGACTACGGATGAAACATAAACAGAAGCTCAAACGACATCCACCCTGCTAACCCAGGCTGCCGACCTGGAAGCTATCCCCTGATCGAAGAAGAAGCAGAAGAAGAACTCCAATACAAGCAAACATCGCTCTCACGTCATGATCATCGCAAACCTGTACCTGCAACTGTTGGTGTAGCAAACTGTGAGCCACGAGGACTCAGCAATCCCATTAACATGGGTATCAAGACTAGCAAAGCTTAATGGGTAAGGCAGAGGTAAAGTGGTGAGGTTGCAGCAGCGACTAAGCATGGATGGTGGATAACTTACGCAAATGAGAGCAAGAAGAGAAACAAAGGAACGGTCGTCAACTAGTAATGATCAAGAAGTGATCCTGAACTCCTACTTACGTCAAACATAACCCAAGAAACCGTGTTCTCCTCTCGATCAACCCCGAAAAGAGACCATCACGGTTACGCACACGGTTGGTGTATTTTAGAAGAGTTTGCTTCAAGTTTACTACAACCGGATATTAACAAATTGCCATCTGCCACATAACCGCTGCACGGCTTTGAAAGTTCAAACCCTGCAGGGTGTCCCAACTTAGCCCATGATAAGCTCTCGTGATCAACAAAGGATATTCCTTCTCCCGTGAAGACCCGATCGATCCACGGAATCCCGGCTACAAGACATTTCGACAGCAATAAAACAAGACCAGCAAGACCGCTCGATGCGCCGACAATCCCGATAGGAGCTGCACATATCTCGTTCTCAGGGCAACACCGGATGAGCACACCGTACAACTAAAACCAGCCCTCGAGTTTCCCCAAGGTGGCGCTGCAAAGGACTCTAGTTTGGACCAACACTTAGACAAGCATTAGCCCGGGGGGCCTGAATAAAGATGACCCTTGGGTTGGCCGACCCAAGGGAAGGGTATAGGTGGTGGTGAGGCAAATGGTAAAACCAAGGTTGGGCCTTGCTGGACAAGTTTTATTCAAAGCGAACTGTCAAGGGGGTCCCATAAATCACCCAACCGCGTTAGAGACGCAAAATCCGGGAACATAATACCGATATGACGGAAACTAGGGCGGCAAGAGTGGAACAAAACACCAGGCATAAGGCCGAGCCTTCCACCCTTTACCAAGTATATAGATGCATTAATTAAATAAGAGATATTGTGATATCCCAACATAATCCTGTCCACCATGGAGCAATCTTCAACTTCACCTGCAACTAACAACGCTATAAGAGGGGCTGAGCAAAGCGGTAACATAGCCAAACAACGTTTTGCTAGGAAGGGTGACAAAGGTTAGAGGTTCATGGCAATTTGGGAGGCTTGAGCAGCAAGAGATAGGTAACGCAGCATAGCGATAGAACGAAGCAACTAGCATAGCAATGATAGTAGTGAGATCCAAGGTGACGGTCATCTTGCCTGAAATCCCACTAGGAAGAAGAACGAGTCCATGAAGAAGACGAACGGGTGAAGCCGAACCAAGCGTGACGAACGAATCCTCACGATCGCATAGCGAAATAGGAACTAACAAGAAGAAGCACACAACATAGTAAACACACCACACATGAACAAGGCATGATGCACAACAAGCATGATGCATGACAAGGCTAGATGAGGCTACTCATGGCAATAGAGGATGCAAACAAGAGCAACACATCAAAGCAAGTTTAAATCAGGCCGGGAACAACATATAACAATTCCGGTAAGTCCTCGTATGGAAATTTCGAAATTGGTCAGGATCTGAATAAACCTTAAGTTCAAGTTGTTGAACAGCAAGTTAAGATGCACCAAGATGATCTACACGAAAATTTAGTCAAGTTACATATAAAGTTCATTAGATTCGGAGCTACGGCCTAGAAGATAAGAGCAAAAGAAGTTAAACATGGCATTGATGCAAAATGCATATAAACCTCAAGCAAACACCTCAAAACATGGATGCAACATGATAATATGAAGCTAAATGCAAAATCAAGCAAGTTTCATATAGAGCACACTCAAAACGGAGCAACGGTTCAACACATACTCTATACAAGACATGACAACAATCATCCAAAACAGCAACTAGGCATATTGCAAGCATCAAAACAGCATGCTACAGCACCTCAACATGAGAACAAAAGGCATGGACATGATGTACAGGTAAAGCATGACAAAATATGAAGACTGAGCTATCTCCAGAAATCACTAGAACTTGCTCAAACACACATGGCAAGATGGCATATATTAACAGTTTCAGACTTTGCAGAAATAACATCAGGTTGCAATGTTTAGAGCTATCAAACAACGTGTTACATGAACTTATGATGGCAAGCAAAGGCATGGCATGATACTACTAAATTGATAGAAAAAAGTCATTTACTGACCATGAGCCAAAAAGGATCAGAAGATATGATGGCACCCATGTAAACATGGCAAGTTGTATTACAGATCCATACATGGCAGGAGCAACAATAAATAGGCATGTTGGTGACCTTGAACCACTCACCACAGAGCAATACATGGAATGGCAAGGCAACCAACAGAAAGAAGATATGTTTATTAAGCTAAGCATGGCAATAGCAAGTTCATAGGGTGCATGGATCACTAACAACAATCAAGGCAACATTGAACTTAATGTTAACAGGCTGACAGCAACATTATGTAGCAACTTCAGAGCAAGAATAGAACAAGCTAGAGCAATCTATAAATGCAACCAGGGGCATGGATGGATAGAGCATAACATGTAGAACAAAACATATTTAGTGAACATCTCCAGATTATGCATAGAATGACTTGTAGAAGCAGGTTAACATAACATCATGATATAGCAGATTCAGACATGCAAAACAGCAACAGCAAGTACCCTAATTAAAAAGCTCAATGCACTCACTATAAGGATCACAAAAATAGATGGATGGCCCCATTGTAAAGATGGAATGACATAGATCAAAACTCATGTAGACATCAACCTCATAGGATGCACACATCAAATGCAACAAAAATGACAAATCAACCAGTTATAACAGTTTCAGCAGATTAACAGCAACATGCACTATTGCAACGATGATTCAGGCATCAAGATGAGCTCAAATGAACATGATGCAATGGAATGAAATGATGTACTCGTCGAGGCGAACAATTTGACATATTATACGCACGAAACAGAGCAGTATGCAGCAAGTTATGATGCGATGAAAATGGCATGATAATGTCAAAATAATCGGGGACTTAGGAATTTTCGGGGGTCAACCTCTAGCTTGCATGGACTTCGAGGCGAGGCGGATCTCGCCGGAAAACACGCTGGAGATGGCGGGGTCGCCGGAGACGGGCGGATCCGGGCCGGATCTCGCGGATCCGCCGGATCCCGGCGAGGGACGGCGGGCGCGACATGGAGTTCTCCGCGAAGCCCGCCGGAGACGCAGGCAGAGGCGGGCACGGCGGGCGGCGCGAGGCGACGGCAGGGGAGGCGCGGTTGAACGGAGGGGCGCCGACGCTGGGCGGCAGGGCGGCGGCGTTTCGGGTGGGCGTGGCGGCGGCGCCGAGGTCGGCGGCGGAGGCGCGGGCGATGGCGGCGGCGGGCGGGGGCCATGGCGCGGGCGCGGCGGAAACCGGCGGGATGGGCGGCGGGCGGCTCTGCGGGCGCGGCGGCGGGCGTGCTCGGCTCGGCAGGGCGGGTTTCGCGATGGCTGCGGGCTCGGGCGGCGGAGTGGGAGGCGCTGGACACGTGGCGCGAGGGGAGAGGCTGAGGGAGGCGGCGGCGGACGTGTCCGGCGCGGCACGGACGCGTCCGGCGCGCGGAGGAAGAAGAATGCTAGGGTTTCGGGGGATTCATCCGCGAAAATGGAGGGGGAGGCACTTATTTATAGGTAGAGGGAGCTAGGAGAGTCCAAATGAGGAGCGGTTTTCGGCCACGCGATCGTGATCGAACGACCGAGAGCATAGAGGGGAGTTTGCTGGGTTTTGGGCCACTTTGGAAGGGGTGCACACGAAAGAGGCTTTTACGGTTACCCGGTTAACCGTTGGAGTACCAAACGACCTTCGAATGGCACAAAACTTGACAGGCGGTCTACCGGTGCTATACCAAGGCCGCTTGGCAAACCTCGGTCAATTCCGAGACCGTTCAACACCCGCACACGAAAAGAGGTAAAAGGGGGCGCCGGGGAACATAGGAGTGATGGATTGCAAAACGGACAACGGGGAAAATGCTCGGATGCATGAGACGAACACGTATGCAAAATGAAATGCACATGATGACATGATATAAAATGCAGATGATGACATGGCAAAGAGATACACGCAAGCACATGACATGGCAACAACGACGAATAACTGGCAGACACCTGGCGCATCGAATCCGGGGCGTTACAACACTCCTCGACTAACAAGAGATCTCGTCCTGAGATCTTAGGACCGAGACGAAAGGGAAAAAGGGATGAGGTGAAACAAGAACTCAAGAGAAGAAGCAAAGAATCGAGAGCACTCGAGAAGAATAGAGGAACGACGAGAATGACGGGAAACAAATGCTCATGGAAACACGATAGACTCTGAAAGCACTCCGGTTAGAACGAGATAAGAAACGAATAAGACCGAAAGGATTTAGGCAGCACTCCGGCTGAAACATGGAGGAATAGAACACGAGCTAGAGAGGATGGAATGACACTTGATGAACTCTTGAAGAATGAACTAAATCATGAAGAACCACCATGAAGAACTCCGGTAACAAAAGGATGATGAGATAGAATGAAGGAATAAAGAATAAGATGAGCCTTGCGGTGATTTAGATGGAGGTTCCGACGAGATGGCCGAGGAAATTTGAACTCCGGAAAAGAAAAGATGAAAACAGTTGGAACTAGAATTTATTCAACAAGAACAAACTCCGAAGAAAGGGATTAAACACTTGGATGAAATAAGAATAAGATTTATTGCATGCTTATCATTCATCAAATTAAATTGATGACAAGCAATGGATTTTTGCATACTATTTATTCTTCTTGAAAAGAGATTGAGAAATGACATAACGCAAACTTGAGAAGGTCTTCATGAACCACCGGTAGGATTGAAAAGAACGAATGGATTAAATGATAATCAAAGAAAAAAAATCTTGAATGAACCACCGTAAGAATTCGGAAATGACTGATGAAAGGGGTTGAATCACCGGGAAGAATTAGAAGAACAAATATTCTTGGGGGAATTTAGATGCACAAGAACAAAGAGATGACGAGCTGATTACAGAACACTTGAATGAAGCACCGGGATAGATAGAGAACGATAACTGGAATGATGGCCTTCGGTGAAAGAAGCGGAAAAACAACTTCTGACATACTCCGGATGGTTAGAGAGAATAACTGGAAAATGGAATAATTTGAGAGGATAATACGAAGCTAGAACCACGAATCTTCGGGATAACGGACAAGATTCAAGAGAAACTCTACTTCGGTCTTCAAATGACGACGATAAACATCACCAAAATTAGTGAGATACTCCGGGAGAATGAAAAGCAAAGAGGTTGAGCCAACAATGAAAATGATTTGGAATCCATCTTGGAAAAGGCATGTGACTGATGTGATCCATTCTTACGTCACACTCCGAAAAGAATTAGGAATGGCTCCGGAATAATTAGAAGAGTCAGGTAAGATACTGGGAAAGACCTGTGGGTTATGGGCCCACTAAAGGAAAGCACCGTTGGAAAGGATGTTGAATAGATAGGTGATGCACCGGAACAATTGAAATATTTGGATGAGGTGACAACCTCGAATTAATTAGAACACAGACAAATCTCTTGAGATGACTTGAGCACTCCGGAAGGATAAACTGGCGAGAGGCGAACGAGAAGGGAAAACACTTTAACCAAGGAAAAGAATGTGATCAACTCGAAAAACTTGAATTGAATCCACCGGAAAACAAAAGAGATGAAGAATGACGAACAAGACGAGAATTCACCGGTTGAAATAATTGACGAAAGACTGAAGAGACTCCACACGAATGAAATAGATGGTCGGGAGAGAGGCAAACTCCGGGAAGAAAAGGGTGGGAGGGCGGGAAAACACAGGCAACTTGGAAGGGGAAAATCGACGAATATCTTGAAGAGAAAACACCGGTTGAAATTATAGAGGAAAGAAGGCAAAGACTTCGCACGAGTAGGATGGATACTCGATTACAGGCTCCGGCTCCGAGAAGAAAAGGGTGGGTGGGTGGGAAAAGAAAACAACTGAGGATTGGACTTGACAACAATGAAGAGGGTCGAATCGCCTTGACGAGAAAATGCACCGGATGAAAAGAGATGAGAACCAACGATCGGAAAACCAACTGCGTGATCCTAAAGAAAAAATTTGAAGGGGAAGAGGAGTAATTCAAAACACCTACGTCAAGATTCCTCACCAGTGCGACGAAGGGACTGAGAAGTAAAAAAGAATTCCTACTCTCCGATATAACTAGACTCTGAAATCAGTTTTCTTCTAGACTCAACAACGACCAAACTACACGATCAATCAAGGGGGCTCCTAGGGTCGGTCGAGGCTCTGATACCAACTTGTCACGCCCAAGATGCGACCCTATCCTAAAGGAACTCGATGGTCCCACCAAGGATAGAAGCGCATCTTGAAGATGCTTTTGCAAGGTGGATATCATTACATCAACATTACATAATGCATAGGGATACATACATAAGGCACGAATGCCACAAGAATACATCAACATCATATACAAGATCAACATCCGACTACGGATGAAACATAAACAGAAGCTCAAACGACATCCACCCTGCTAGCCCAGGATGTCGACCTGGAACCTATCCCCTGATCGAAGAAGAAGCAGAAGAAGAACTCCAATACAAGCAAATATCGCTCTCACGTCATGATCATCGCAAACCTGTACCTGCAACTGTTGGTGTAGCAAACTGTGAGCCACGAGGACTCAGCAATCCCATTACCATGGGTATCAAGACTAGCAAAGTTTAATGGGTAAGGAAGAGGTAAAGTGGTGAGGTTGCAGCAGCGACTAAGCATGGATGGTGGCTAACTTACGCAAATGAGAGCGAGAAGAGAAACAAAGGAACGGTCGTCAACTAGTAATGATCAAGAAGTGATCACGAACTCCTACTTACGCCAAACATAACCCAAGAAACCGTGGTTCTCCTCTCGATCAACCCCGAAAAGAGACCATCACGGTTACGCACACGGTTGGTGTATTTTAGAAGAGTTTGCTTCAAGTTTACTACAACCGGATATTAACAAATTCCCATTTGCCACATAACCGCGGGCACGGCTTTCGAAAGTTCAAACCCTGCAGGGGTGTCCCAACTTAGCCCATGATAAGCTCTCGCGATCAACGAATGATATTCCTTCTCCCCGGGAAGACCCGACCAGTCTCGGAATCCCGGCTACAAGACATTCCGACAAAGAATAAAACAAGACCCGGAAAGACCGCCCGATGCGCCGACAATCCCGATAGGAGCTGCACATATCTCGTTCTCGTGGCAACACAGGATTAGCACACCGTACAACTAAAACCAGCCCTCGAGTTTCCCCAAGGTGGCGCTGCAAAGGACTCTAGTTTGGACTAACACTTAAACAAGCATTGGCCCGGGGGGGCTGAATAAAGATGACCCTTGGGTTGGCCGACCCAAGGGAAGGGTATAGGTGGTGGTGAGGCAAATGGTAAAACCAAGGTTGGGCCTTTGCCGGACAAGTTTTATTCAAAGCGAACTGTCAAGGGGTCCCATAAATCACCCAACCGCGTTAGGGACGCAAAATCCGGGAACATAATACCGATATGACGGAAACTAGGGCGGCAAGAGTGGAACAAAACACAGGGCATAAGGCCGAGCCTTCCACCCTTTACCAAGTATATAGATGCATTAATTAAATAAGAGATATTGTGATATCCCAACATAATCCTGTCCACCATGGAGCAATCTTCCACTTCACCTGCAACTAACAACGCTATAAGAGGGGCTGAGCAAAGCGGTAACATAGCCAAACAACGTTTTGCTAGGAAGGGTGACAAAGGTTAGAGGTTCATGGCAAATTGGAAGGCTTGAGCAGCAAGAGATAGGTAACGCAGCATAGCGATAGAACGAAGCAACTAGCATAGCAATGATAGTAGTGAGATCCAAGGTGAAGGTCATCTTGCCTGAAATCCCGCTAGGAAGAAGAACGAGTCCATGAAGAAGACGAGCGGGTGAAGCTGAACCAAGCGTAGACGAACGAATCCTCACGATCGCAACGAAACAGGAACTAACAAGAAGCACACAACATAGTAAACACACCACACATGAACAAGGCATGATGCACAACAAGCATGATGCATGACAAGACTAGATGAGGCTACTCATGGCAAGAGAGTATGCAAACAAGAGCAACACATCAAAGCAAGTTTAAATGAGGCCGGGAACAACATATAACAATTCCGGTAAGTCCTCATATGGAAATTTCGAAATTGGTCCAGATCTGAATAAACCTTAAGTTCAATTTGTTAAACAGCAAGTTAAGATGCACCAAGATGATCTACACGAAAATCTAGTCAAGTTACATATAAAGTTCATTAGATTCGGAGCTACGGCCTAGAAGATAAGAGCAAAAGAAGTTAAACATGGCATTGATGCAAAATGCATATAAACCTCAAGCAAACACCTCAAAACATGGATGCAACATGATAATATGAAGCTACATGCAAAAACAAGCAAGTTTCATATAGAGCACACTCAAAAGCGAGACAACGGTTCAACACATACTCTATACAAGACATGACAACAATCTGTCCAAAACAGCAACTAGGCATATTGCAAGCATCAAAACAACATGCTACAGCACCTCAACATGAGAACAAAAGGTATGGACATGATGTACAGGTAAATCATGACAAAACATGAACACTTAGCTATCTCCAGAAATCAATAGAACATGCTCAAACACACATGGCAAGATGGAATATATTAACAGTTTCAGATTTTGCAGAAATAACATCAGGTTGCAATGTTTAGAGCTACCAAACAACGTGTTACAGGAACTTATCATGGCAAACAAAGGTATGGCATGATACTACTAAATGCATATAACAAAAGTCCTTTACTGACTATGAGCCAAAAAGGATCAGAAGATATGATGGCACCCATGTAAACATGGCAAGTTGTATTACAGATCCATACATGGCAGGAACAACAATAAGTAGGCATGTTGGTGAGCTTTAACCACTCACCACAGAGCAATAAATGGCATGGCAAGGCAACCAACAGAAAAAAGACATATTTATTAATCCAAGCATGGCAATAGCAAGTTCATAGGGTGCATGGATCACTAACAAAAATCAAGGCAACATTGAACTTAATGTTAACAGGCTGACAGCAACATTATTTTGCAAATTTAGAGCAAGATTACAACAAGCTACCGCAAGCTATAAATGCAAGAAGTGGCACGGATGGATAGAGAATAACAAGTAGAACAAAACATATTTAGTGGACATCTCCAGATTATGCATAGAATGACTTGTAGAAGCAAGTTAACATAACATCATGATTCAGACATGCAAAACAGCAACAGCAAGTACCCTACGTAACAAGATCAATGCGCTCACTACAAGGATCACAAAAATACTTGGATGGCACCTCTGTAAAGATGGCATGACATAGATCAAAACTCATGTAGACATCAACCTCATAGGATGCACACATCAAATGCAACAAAAATGACAAATCAACAAGTTATAACAGTTTCAGCAGATTAACAGCAACATGCACTCTTGCAACGATGATTCAGGCATCAAGATGAGCTCATATGAACGTGATGCAATGGAACCAAATGAAGTACTCGTCGAGGTGAACAATTTGACATATTATACGCACGAAACAGAGCAGTATGCAGCAAGTTATGATGCGATGAAAATGGCATGATAATGTCAAAATAATCAGGGACTTCGGAATTTTCGGGGGTCAACCTCTAGCTTGCACGGACTTCGAGGCGAGGCGGATCTCGCCGGAAAACACGCCGGAGATGGCGGGGTCGCCGGAGACGGGCGGATCCAGGCCGGATCTCGCCGGATCCGGCTGGATCCCGGCGAGGGACGACGCGGGCGCAGATGGAGCTCCGGCGAGCCCTGGCCGAGACGCAGGCGAGGCGGGCTACGGCGGGCGGAGGCGACGACGAGAGGCGCGCCGGGCGCGGAGGGGCCGGGCGTGGGCGGCGGGCCCCTCGGGCGCGGGCGCGGCGGGCGCCGAGGTCGGAGGCGCGGGCGACAGCGGCGGGCGGCCGGCGGGGCGCCAAGGGCGGCGGCGGCGAAACCGCGGATGGGCGGCGGTGGCTCGGGCGGCGCGGGCGGCGGCTCGGCCTACGGGCGCTGGCGGCGGGCGGCTCGGGCCCGGGCGGCTCGGGCGGGCTCGCGATGGGCCCTGGCGGCGGAGTGGGGAGGCGCTGGACACGTGGCGCGAGGGGAGAGGCTGAGGGAGGCGGCGGCGGACGTGTCCGGCGCGGCACGGACGCGTCCGGCGCGCGGAGGAAGAAGAAGGCTAGGGTTTCGGGGGATTCATCCGCGAAAATGGAGGGGGAGGCACTTATTTATAGGTAGAGGGAGCTAGGAGAGTCCAAATGAGGTGCGGTTTTCGGCCACGCGATTGTGATCGAACGACCGAGAGCCTAGAGGGGAGTTTGCTGCGTTTTGGGCCACTTTGGAAGGGGTGTTGGGCTGCACACGAAAGAGGCTTTTCCGGTTACCCGGTTAACCGTTGGAGTACCAAACGACCTTCAAATGGCACGAAACTTGACAGGCGGTCTACCGGTGCTATACCAAGGCCGCTTGGAAAACCTCGGTCCATTTCGAGACCGTTCAACACCCGCACACGAAAAGAGGTAAAAGGGGGCGCCGGGGAACATAGGAGTGACGGATTGAAAAACGGACAACGGGGAAAATGCTCGGATGCATGAGACGAACACGTATGCAAAATGAAATGCACATGATGACATGATATAAAATGCAGATGATGACATGGCAAAGAGAGACACGCAAGCACATGACATGGCAACAACGACGAATAACTGGCAGACACCTGGCGCATCGAATCCGGGGCGTTACAGCTAGATGTTGAGTACACCACAGTCCTGGAAAGCAAGAAGATTCTAAAGGATGCAGCAAAGAAGAAGGCCGCCGTGATCCAGGTTTGCGTACATAATGTGTGCTTGGTCTACCACATATGCCATGCCGACGTTGAGTGCCAGGATTTTAAGAACTTCCTCAAGGACGAAAGAGTGAAATTCGTTACTGTAGACTTTAGGAGCAGCAGGGGACGTCCTGGGTCGGATAGGCCTCGTTCTAGGCCAGCCCTTCGATCTCCAGAAGGCAAGCCTGGTGTCCTCCTCTCAGCCTTCAATGCTGACCCTGGCAGCAGCCATGATTGATCCTTCGTACGCTAAACTAAAGAAACCTCACCACGAGTTTCATCATGCATGGGAGTCGAAGACAATAGATGAAGATCACATCCTGTACGCAGCAATGGATGCCTACCTTTGTTTAAATATCTACAAGGGTTGGATGAAGAAGCAGAGCCCAGTGTCCGGTTCAAGCAAAGAAGCGGCGGCAAAGAGGAAGAGGGAGGAGGACGTGGAATCTGACTCCGAGTAAGGTGGCAGTGTCGTCGCTCATGCTGGTTCTACTACAGTGTCAAGCGGACTAGTTGCTTAGTTTTATTTCAGGGGTGTGTTGTGCTGAGCCCCCATTAAAACTATGTTTATGTTCTTTCTCGTTATTTGAACTCTTTAGTACATACAGTAGTACTAGTACTATGTCTTACTACCGTTCTTCTTGTAGTTGGTACTACTGCTCATGTCTTCGTGTTCCTACTGTACTTCATACGTTCGTACTGGTAGTATAATTTGTGTTAGTCGATTTGTGAAAGAAGTTCGACGGAGCGAAGGAAGAAGACGGTAGAGAAGCTACCCCGGTATCTATATTAGGGTGGCAGGGTGCCCATGATCCATCTTATGAGTGTTGGGGGTCTGGAATGCAGTTCGCCGGAAAAAATGGATCGTCCCTGGGGTTAAACGGATGGCGGGGGTGGGGGGAGCATGGCAGTGGCAGGTGGTTCAGGGGAGGGTGGGGCGGTGGCGGCAGGCGGTTAGGCGTGTGGCGGGCTGAGAAGATGAACATTGCATCAATTTCGGAGGTTGAAGAAGCCCTTCTAGCCATCCATGTTGCATCCAACGGCTCACAAGAGTCGACTGACCCAAATTGCTCCTTCAGATTGCTGGATCCATGTGGCATTCAAGGTCTCAAAGGTAGATTCCGCGTCCGCACCTGGTTTGCGGGCTCGGCACGGGCGCGACCGGCTTCCACCGCGACAGCCACCATGCGTGCCTCCTCTGAGCGAGCGGAGACGACAATGACATGCTAGTTCCTCCTCGTCGGCATGCTGGAGCATGCGCTCGTCCTCCTCTTTGTATGCTGCGTGCATAGACACGGCTCCACCAGCTGCTTGCGTGCTTGGCAGCGCGGTGGCATCACGGTGGCATCGCGAGGAGGGACTTCAGACGACATGAGCGGGCGAGCCTTCGACTTCATGGTACAGGGATAGCGGCAACACGGCGGTGATGGGCGAGAAATGGTTGGCCGGAGCAGGCGGGCGCCGGCATGCGCAACGGCGGTGGCGGCATATTGATGAGTGTGCATATGGGAGCTTAGTTTAGTTTTATATAGGGTTCGTCAGACTTAAAAGAAAACCATACTGGTACACGCAAACATTAGACTAAGGCAGTGCTTATATTAGTTACCACAGCCACGATACAGAATCCTGTGCAAGCGCGTGAACCGCGGCCGCGTGGTTGATCGAACAGTGTGTCAAAGTGTCACTCTCGAAGGACATCCACCGAACCTTTTTGTGTGTGTGAAAACAATCCCCGAATATTACTCAACTTTTTTTCGTGGATTTAGCTCCAGTTTGTGTTTATTTGGATTTGGACGTTTTAGGTGCGTCCCAGTTTTTTTAATACTGATTTCGTGTGTGTGATAGAGAGAACGTGTGTATGTGTCCATATGTGTGTTGTGGCGGAAGGGCAATGTGGAGACGGTGTGCGTGTGATAGAAACATAGAGAGGTGTGAATGTGTAAATGATCATGCATGAGTGAGACATAGACAGATGCCGATACATTGTGTATACATGAGAGAACGGTCTTCTATTTGTACTTGTGTGTGTGTGCATGAGAGAGAGAGAGGAGCATCCGTAACACAACAACCATCTCTCTCGATTCGTCCGTCCCTCGCATGATCGCATGTAACACATGCATCAACACACACATTTTGACACCCTCGCCCAGCCCCTGCCCACCTCAAGGCCCACACATCGCTCCCTATCTCGCACGCCCAATCTCTTCGTGAAAACCCTATTTAGCATGTAGCTTTCCGTCACATACACAGACATTTCTCTACATAGGTTTGATTTCTCTCAATACCTGACACACACACACACACACACACACACACACACACACACACCACACACACACACACACACACCGCACACACACTCCCCCTCCCCCGAGCACACAATTCATCCCCATCAAAGGTTATATGGCAACCAGTCTCGCTTGTGCTTCTCTGCACCCCAGCATGCACAACACCTCAATCTTCAAAGAGGTCATCGAGGAGATCGAAGACGGCGACCACACTGCACTAGAGAATGCGGGGCCATTTGGAAGCAGGATGATGTGACGACGGCTGACTGACTCCTCCCCCCATCTCTCTCCCGCACAAAATCACCAATCCCTCTCTCCCCCACACAAAATGATCAATCCCTCAACCCACGAGATCATTCCCCTCTCGTCCATGTTTTTCCAGCTCTCTCATCAAACCTGTTTTCTCTCCTCCTTCCACGTGTACAGGATCCCGATGCACATGCATCTCACGTATATTAGATTTCTCCATCTTTCTCACAGACCTAACTTCTTCCTCTCTCTTTCTCTCTCTCTCTATCTCGTTAGGTTTCTCTCCTACTCTCTCATCCACATACATACAATCTTTCCCGCCCTATCTGCTCCATCTACGCAAGCTCTCTCTACACGTTTCATTCCCACATTGGGATGTGTTCAAAATGTTGCTTTTATAATGGATGATGTAGAGTTATGGTTGGTTTTGTTGCATCCTACAAAGTAATAACTATGAAATGCATTTATATTCTCATTTGACTGGGATTGTGTGAGTTTGAGCATATTGTGAAGTACTATAGACCCTGTATACATCTTGGAATTCAACAATGATTGCAACTTTTGAATTGTATAGACCATTACATTCGAAGTCAGTAGCCTAATATATTTATTTCACAATTACAACAAATGATTAATTCAGTACAAACTAAGAAAACAAATGTTTACTCCCTCCGTTTTTATTTAAGTCTGCGTATTAGCATTGGTCAAAGTCAAGTTTTGTAAACTCTCAGAAAGTTTATAACAAAAAATATTAACATATACAATACAGTAACAAATAAATACCATTAGATTCATTATTGAGTGTACTTTCACATCATACATATTTGTTATGGTAAATGTTTATATTTTTCTATAAACTTGGTCAAACTTTACGAATTTTGACTTTGGTCAAACCTAATATGCAAAGTTAATAAAAACAGAGGGAGTACTAGTAGTTACTAGTACTACTCGCTAGTTGCTTAGCCCAATCACCCAGCACGCCACACGGGGAGTTCAGTGTCACAAAATTTTGAGGTCGGCGGGAAAATCTCCCGCGACCATGATTCGAGCAGTGCGAAGTTACCATCATAGCCTTCGGAACAGGCCTACGGATGACGCATGGTAGGGGGCTGTTTTTGTAACTTCAGCTTCACCCTACCCAGCCAACCCCACCCCGGCACCCAGAGTAGTACACCTGAATACTCTCCATTTTCTATACCCACCGCAAAATAGACTTCTCCACGGCACTGCAGCCTTCGTGCACCTCCCCTTCTACATCGGCGCACTTGTCCACCCCAGCGCATCTACCTCATCGACGACCTCGTACGATGCACTGGAGCCGGTCCACCATCGTCGTCGTACATGGAGCCTCTTCCCCGGCACCATCTTCCACGGTCTCGGATCTGCTTCCCGGAAAATGAACCGACTCCCGTTGCCGACCATGATGCACAGAGGCTGCCGCGACCATCGTTCTCCTCCTCGATTGGTAATGTGTGTATTGAATCACTTAGCAGTACATGTGAAGTTCCAATTTTGTTCATACCTACCCTTCAAATTTCCTGGTTGCTATTGTTCCCGTAAAAGTAATTGGTTATAGCCTCCATTGTCCAACAGAGTATCAGCTTGTAATTGTGCGTCGCTCCTGTATCGCGCTGTGCTTGGGTAGGTTCTTCATCTGCAACCAGTAGTATGGCAAATGTTGAAAAGTGTTTTAGAACTAGCAAGATGCCCATGCGTTGCACGCATCAAGATGCATTTGTATGAGTAGTTTATCTTGTGAGAGAAATCGATGAACGAGGGAAGGCCTTATTTGCAAATCTGGAGAGGGGTGTTGGTATCTTTCTGCAAAATGGCCATAGTTTCCTTACTATCCATCTGATATAGATCGGACGGCCTATATTGCAGGATGGCAGGCACACCATCATCACCAACTCTGTTTTTTTTAAACTAGCAAGATGCCCATGCGTTGCACGGAACATCAAGATGCATTTGTATGAGTAGTTTATCTCATGGGAGAAAAGGAGGAAGGAGGGAAGGCCTTATTTGCAAATATGGAGAGAGGTGTGGGTATCTTTTTGCAAAATTGCCATAGTTTCCTTCCTATCCGCGGATATAAATCGGACAGCCTATATTGCAAGATGGCAGGCACACCATCATCACCAACTCTGTTTTTTATAAGAGTAGAGAAAAAAAGAGTAGAGAGTAGACAAGTAGAGATAAATATTAAATATAAAATAAATATAATAGTAGAGAAGAGAGTAGAGATAGCAGGGATGTCGGGAAAGGATCGCACGCGCGCGAGAAAAATCGGTCGGGCGCGCGCTAGTTTTGGCGCGCGGCGTCCGACGCGCTTTATAAAATCCAAAGCCCTCCCACCGCTATGTGCCTTGCCACCGCTCTCTCTCCCTGCTCTGTGCCTTTCCCCCGCTCTCTCCCCGCTCTTTCTCGCCTTGCCACCGCCGCGCCACCATGCCGCCGCATCACCGGGAAACTTGGGGATACCGCAGCGTCCGCGCGCGCCACTTCGGTGGCTTCTCCGCCGAGATCCGGTACCGCGGGATGCGCCTCGGCCTCGGCAATTTCGACACCGCCAACGAGGCCGCCCGCGCGTACGACGCGGCGGCGTGGCGCCTCTGGTAGCCTCATAGAACGTTGAACTCCCCCAACGTGCCGACGCGGGAGCGGGCACAGGAGCTCGCGCCTCTGCCGTGGCTTATCACTGACGAGGATCGTCGCGACATCCGGCGGCGGGAGCATCGCCTCGGCATCGCCGAGATGGACGAGGAGGCCATGGCGCTGTGGCGCCAATGCTTCCTGAAGGACATCATCAACGAGCGCGAGCTCTACACGCAAAGGAGGGCGGAGAGGGAGAAGAGGAGGGCGGAGCAAGATGCCTATCGCGAGGACAAGCGTACGCGAAAAGCGGATGCTCAAATCAACATGAGGCTAGGAGTAGCGTCGCCCTGGGAATCCGACGATGATCAATATCTTCACGCCTACATTGAGACGTCGGGGGAGGACATCACCGAGGAGGACTCGGACGATGAGGAGTAGTTGAACTATCTATTTTTTTTATCTATCTATGCTATATCTATGCTGAGAACAATCCTCTACTCTCTAGTCTCTACTCTCTATCTCTACTTCGTGATCTCAGCACTATAAACGCTTTTTAAAGCGCCATGCGTTGTGCTTCTATTGGAGATGCTCTAACATGGAAGATGAGTGCTTTAATGTTTCCCACAAGATGCGTGAGTATTACTACTAGTAGTATATTTTTCTTGCCATGTTGAGATTTTAAAACCACGAGTGCGAACATGCAGAGGAGCAATAAAGAGCAAACACGGGATATTGGGGACATCTTCAAGGAGCATGGCAAGTTAAATAGGAGTTGCACCGAACCTGTAAGACGAGATTTGGTAAGTAACACCCTTTCAATTACTTTTGTTTAGCCTCGTGTTCTTCGATGTGTATATGTTGTAGTTTCTGTTTCTCTTGGCCTCGTGTTCTTTGATGTGTAATAAGAAGAGTCTTAATCGTCCTAATGCTTTCGTTTTTAGCTTGATGTAGGAAGTGGGTTGTCGGTGTACTAGAGTAGGGGTACCCTAGTATCCCGAACTTGTGCACGGGCAGCTGCAGCCCTCCGCGGCAAGGCTTACCAGGTGACCGCCAAGGTCCTCCGTGGTTCCTTTGGAGTCATTCAAGAACAAAGTATTCAAGCCAAGGAGACAAGGCCCCGGCAAGAGGAGCTTGCTGGGAAGGCCACCCAAGGCACCTAGGGGCTCCTGTCAGTGTACTAGAGTAGGGGTACCCTAGTATCCCGAACTTGTGCACGGGCAGCTGCAGCCCTCCGCGGCAAGGCTTACCGGGTGACCGCCAAGGTCCTCCGTGGTTCCTTTGGAGCCATTCAAGAACAAAGTACTCAAGCCAAGGAGACAAGGCCCCGGCAAGAGGAGCTTGCCGGGAAGGCCACCCAAGGCACCTAGGAGATAAGGCCCGGCAAGAGGAGCTTGCGGGAAGGCCCGATGAGCGACAAGCTTCCGGACGCGACAAGACAACAACATGACAAGGCACTTGCCGCGCAGAGACCACCACTCGCACTGCGTGCTCCAAAGCACATCCACTAACGTGTCGCCACAGGACCTTTCGGTAGCGTGGCAAGAGGCCGTGCAACCAGCGGTGCGAGGTGGCAAGCGCCGCTGACAAGATTGCCATCGTGGCAAGCGGTGGCGCCCCTGACGGTCCCTGTTTGCACTGTGAGGGCGATGTAGACGGGCATTTAATGCCTTTGTCCCCTGCCGTCAGGGTTAGGTATGATACATCGTATAATCGTACATGTAGCTGTACCAACCACTCCTTTTCCATTTTTACCCTTGTCTACGTTGCCACCTGCCGGAGACCCTTCAAAGATATAAAAGGAGGCCCATGCGCATAGCGTAGAAGGGGGTTCGGAAGGTTGAAGCCGGACATGCTCGGTCTCGTTAGCAGCTTGTGTGTCTGTAGCACTCAGCGCTCTGAGCAAGAACTCAATACACCCAGACATGCAGCAGTAGGAGTGTTATCTCTCCGAAGAGCTCCGAAGCTGGGTAAACCGCTCGTGTGCTTCGCCTCGATCTGCTCTTCGCGCGACCTCCGCCCCCCGCCGAACCGAAAGGGGCTTGGTCCGCCGGTCCCATAGGTGTTCGTGGGTCAGATCAGCCTCCCCGACATGGGTGTTCTCACCTTGTAATCTGTTTTTATATTTTTTTCCTTTTGAATTCACTTCTGCGAGTCCTGTTTATCTAGCTTCTACTAAATGGATCTGGGTTGCTCTGAGTATTGATCTAGAAAAGAAGTAACTTCATGTCAGGATGCAGTTCCTGCGAGGAGGGAAGTATGGTCAACCTCGAGATCATGTTTCAAAAATGAGGCTTGATTACACACAAGGTGACAGTTCCCTAATGATGCTGGATTAGACACAAGGTGCAAATTCCCAGATGATGCTGGATTACACACGAGCCAGGTGGAGTCGTCCGCTGTTCGTGTCCTCGTGGCTTTAGTAAAGGCTGAAAGAAAGCGTGCAGCAGCCCTTGAGAATGTAGGTGAGTTCCTCAAGAAGCGAAAAGAGCAATCAGATGCTCTCTTCACCCAAGCCAAAGAAGAGATGGAAAAATCCAGAAATAAGCTAGTAGTGGCAGAGCAGGCTAGGCGTCTCCTGCTATCTAAAACTGTTGTCAATACAAAATTTCCTTCATAATAGCTAGGTTCAAATGTTTATCCAGTCAGCATGCCTGTTGTGATGTCCGTGCATCTACTGATGTGGCACAAAATATTTTTTTTGGTTCATGTAATAACAACAATTACTTTCCAAACAATATCAGACGAAACATTGGACATGGTATAGTTCACGTGCGAGCCCGACATACAAAGTTCAACTTCCACATAAAACTCATGTTCACAGATATCTGCACATTCATAGATCATGTCCACAACCATGATTCACTTCAAAGCCAAAAAAATGTGAGGAGAGTTATAAATAAAGAAAAACCTCTAGTTCCTGCTACCACTGCGAGCAGAACAAGTCAAAACCATGCGTATTTAATTATATTTTGGTTATTTTTTGTGTTCTAAAATGCCGGTCGGCTCGCGGAAGGACGTGTTGCCGGCACACGCGTGGATTCAATGGAGGCAGGCGGGGCAGTCTGAAGCCGGTTGCATGTGGCGAGGAGGCGTGTTTAGCCAGAGCTGTAGCGAGTGGGGCCCTCTTGGTGCCTGCGCTATGAGAGGACGCATCGGTGTCAGAGCAATCACTCCCTCCAGTCCTTTTTCTTTGTGTATTACAAAATTTCATTTTCCATTCACATTTTACAATTAAAATTCGTGGACAAACTTTGACCCAAACTACGATGGGGACTAGCACTACAAAAAAATACACTTCCGTGATGGTACATGTTTGTCACAGTAGGTCACGTTTTCTATCGTGCATGTACATCCATGACAAATTTATGACAGAATCAAGATAGCCATACATGTGTTGTTGTAGAAGTGTTCCATGACATTACCAAAATTATCATCATGGAAGTGTCCACTTCCATGACGATAAATCGCGCGTCACAGAAGTGCTTTCGTCAAGGGTGACCGACATGTGGCATCCACCATAACGGAACACCGTTAAGCTATCGGGTCCAGTTTTGGATCCGTTAACCCGTTAACAGCCCTGACCAATGGGGATTTTCCATGTGTAAAATCATCATTGGCTGGAGGAAACACGTGTCGGCTCACCGGTGGGACAGATGTCATCCACTCATTGGACCAAAGCGCCTATGATACGTCGACACGTGGCACGGCCGAACAAAGGCCCATTCCCGTGAAAAGGCTGGCCCGTTTGACTTGGTCAAAAGGTGGCAGGCTGGCCCACGGCAAGCCTGTTAATGGCTTGTTTGCATATAGCCCATTTACAGCCCGCTAACCCAGGGCCCGTTTACGTCCTATCCGAATTAGGCCCAGTAGCGTCATCTGGGCCTTCCAATATAATTCCATCCCGTTTTAACTTCCAGCCCATGTATGGCCCATGATGTCTTTTGGCCCATATGAGGCCCTTAGTAACCCGCGGCCCATGAACGGCCCGTGGCAAAATAGGCCCGTAATGAACAGTGTATCGCTTTATACCCATTAACGGCCCATTATTCCGTTGGGCCATTTCCAGCCCATGTTATCTTTCGGCCTTCTCAGGGCCCATTTATTCTTGGGCTCATTTCCAGCATTCGTTTACTTTCGGCCCGTTACTGTCATTTTCTGCTTGTGGGCCAAATACAGCCCGTGGTTACAGTCGGCACGTTTGCGGCCCGTTAATACGTTGGGCCATTTTCATAGCATCATCAAATATGGTCGATTAACGATGGCCCGTTATGGTCGGCCCATGAACGGACGATTTCAACTCTAGCCCATTTACGGCCATAATGTGGTCGGTTATTGGCCCATGTTTGGCCAACCGATCATACGGCCCGTAGAAGGCCCATTGATGATATGGCCCGTAGAAGGCCCATTGTGTCTACGCCCCATGGAAGGCCCATTGTTTCTACGGCCCTTAGAAGGCCCATTGTTTCTACGGCCTGTAGGAGGCCCATGTTAACTACAGTAAATATGTAGCCCATTGTTAATGTGGCCTAGTTTTAAAAAATAGGTTATTGAGGCCACTAGCAAACCGCGGAAAAAGAACTGCACTGACTACAAGAAAACAAATAAACAAGACAACAAGGAAATAAATAAGCAAGCAACTTACGCTAGGCTATCACGGCTATTACACATATTACATCCACTGGGCATCAAAGTTCGCCACAAGTGCAAATATAGGGAACAAAACAACATATAAATGCCGCAGCAAAACAAGTCCAGAACTGAAACCACTTCAGAAGAGCTCAAGAAACAATATCACGGTACCCATAATGTGGCAAGATGCTTAGCAAGCTTATTAACTTTCTCTTGTTTGGCGCTTAAATCCTCCAGGACTTGTTGTTGCACGGAAAGTATGCATCTGAATTCTGAGGGACTTCCTCGGTCCTTGACTTCACGTCGCATAACATATGATCGATGTCTTTCAACTTGAAGTTGAGACTCAAGAAGCCGAACTGATCAGGCAGCGAGTTCGAAGAGCTGGTGCCAGCAGTAGTAGCCAGTAACTCGAACACTACATCAAGACAGGACTTTGGGGTTGTCTCAGTGTCTTCAATATAGTTTTTATCAGCTTTCTTGGAGAACAACAGGGATGTCTCACTATCTTGAACCTTATCTGCATTAATTCCTTTACCATTGCATAACGGGGTACTCTTCTCCAATATTTTATCCGCGTTCTAAAAGAGAAACAAACAAACACATCATAGGTTTACTATGTAGTATATGAAACTCATTTTGGTAAACCAGTTCAGTAGTAAGGTGGACAGGATAACAACATGAAACAAACATATATCTATGTAGTATGGTCACTGTATGGTCTATATCATTCTAGTTTATGTTGCCAAATCAAGATAGATACAGTTGGAATCATATCTATTTAAGACAAAGCAGCAAAGACAGAATATAAATGTGGGAAACTACACAACAATAACAACACTTGTAATGTGCATGGCATGAGAACATAACAGTTTATTCAATTGAAACTGAAATCAACATAGAGCAAGTTACAACAGCAAACACGTTAAAGAAACATGTTTAAAACATACCTGTTGCGCCATTTGAGTTTCAATTGCATCCTTCAAATTTGAAATTAGTTGGTATGAGTAAATACAATGATGCAAGAGCAAACTAGTATGAACCATAGCTATGGAACCTGACCCGAGAACAATTCTTCTTCTGCTTTAAGCGTTGACTTGGGGTTCGGAGTGGTGGCCCTCATGCTTTGGGCACTGCAGTTGCCTTACTAACTGGTCGTGTTTGGGTGCTCTGTGGTGGAGACGGTGCTGTGTCAACGGGAACTGGGTTACTATCTGCTGGGGTTGGGGTTAGAAGGGGTGTAGATGGTTCTCTGTCCAACTGGGTAGGGGTACAATCTGCGTGAGTCTAGGTTATGTGTGGTGGGGCTGGTTCTTGGGAAATTACAACCGTGGTTCTATCTCCATCGATAGGTAGCACGATCTATTCTGAAGACCATGTTTTTACTCCCACAGATACTGCCATCACCACCTCCAATTGTAATGGCTGATAAACAAGAAAAGTAATTGAATGTACAGACATTGTAAGATAGACAGGTGCAATGGATAGTAGGGAAGAAAACAGGGAATGAAATAATTCACATTTATGTTGTCTAACCAAACAGAATAGCAGGACATAATTTCAAATATATGATGGCTAATGAAACAGGATAGCATGACACAATTGCACATCTATGATGGCCAACTAAACAGGATAGAATGACATACTTCAAAATATGATGACTATGTAAACATGATGACATTATATAACTATACGATGTGTCTATTAAAGTGGTTGGCATGTCGTAAATCATAAACATGCCGTCGATGGAAACATGATGGCATGATATAATTCACGGATAGAATGACATAATTCAAAATATGATGACTATGTAAACAGGATGAGATGATATAACTATATTATGTCTTTAGAAAATGGGTTGGCATGCCATAATTCAGATACATGCTGTCTATGTAAACATCATGGCATGATATAATTCAAATATATGATTTATATACTAAGGAAGTGAGTAGAGGGCAATCGCATATATAATGTGTCAACTAAGGAGATGGCATTCAATATCGTGTATATGATGTAAAAACTAAGCATTGCAATACAACATATGCATGATATGAGTAATATAACCCTGCCAAGTTTGAGCATACACCTCAGGGGGATAATAGGACTGATCATCTGCCTCTGAATCTTCCTCTGAAGAGCTATCTGTAACCAGCAAGATATTTGCTTCAGTAGGTAGCATTGTCTGCTCTAAAGACCCTGTTTTCGCTCCAGATTTCTCTATCACCAATTCAAATGGCTGATGCACAGGAAGAGCAGTTGAATATACAAACATTGTCGACAAAAGCAATGCGAAATACAAAAAAGGACGACATGATATAATTCACATATATGATGCTTGGCTAAACAGCATGGCATTGCATAATTCACATATATAATGCTTTGCAACAAGATAGCATTGCATAATTCACATATATAATGTCTTGCAACAAGATGACATTGCATAATACACATATATGGTAATTAGACACTAAACAGGTGGCATTCACACAAATCATATCTAAACTAAGAAAATGACATAGCAATGCAAGATACCATACACACGATATGAGCAACATAACCCTACCAAGTTAGAGCACGCACCTCGGGGGGGGGGGGATAGGACTGGTCATCTGTCTCTGAATCCTCCTCTGAGGAGCTATCTGTAATCCAGCAAGACACGCGCTTCGTCAGAAAGCATTGTCTGCTCTGAAGACCTTGTTCCGACTCCAGATTTTGCCATGACCGTGTTGAATGGCTGATACACAGGAAGAGTAATTGAGTGTACTAAAATTGTTGACAAATTTAACACGTAATAAAAAAATGATGTCATGATATAATTCACATATAAGATGACTGGCTAACCAGGGTGGCATTGCAAAATTCACATATATGATGCCTGGCTAAACAAGATGGCATTGCATGATTCACATATACAAACTAAACAGATGGCATTGACACAAAGCATGTCTAAACTAAGTAGATGACATCTTTGATGTATACAGTAAGCAATGCAAGGCACCATATGCATGATATTACCAAGATCAGCATGCCAAGTTAGAGAGAAGACCTCATGGGGTAAATAGGAGTGGTCTTCTGCTTCTGAATCCCCCTCAGGACAATTATCTTCCTCTTGATTACGATCCAAAATGGGTGGATGGGGGCTACCTTTGCGCCCACCATGGAGCGACGTCTGCATGAAATTTTATTGCTATGCAAGGCTCGTCTCTTTTGCTCTACATGTCATTTCCATTGTGTAAAATAGCTGACATGCATAGGAATAAAACATAGTGAGATTATGTAAGGAGTGCATGCACAAATCCAGAGTGAAGGTAGCAAACTGTGAATAGACCCAAAACCAATAATAGCAGGCAGATAATAACTTTAGTTAAAAAAATACAGGTAATGGCTCCTTTAATGTTTGTTTGCACCCAACATGAAACTCATAGTAGACACCCCAGATTAACCAGATAGTAGACAGATAGTACTGATTGCTGCCCCAATATGTACCCCATAACCATTTAAAAACTCAAGTTTCAGCATAAGTTTGGACCTGAGTCCGAGTATAATAGGTGAACACGACAATAAAGTATCATGTCATCATATTAAGCGATGCATAACGTAAGCAGACACGGAAGAGTGTGACCTCTCTTGCGGACCTGTGTAGTCCTCAAGGTCATCTGCTCAGTTGATGATGGTAATGCAGTTGTCGTGGCTGCCAGCATCGGGGAAGAAGATCTGAGGCGGCAAAAGACAGTCTGGAGAGCGGATCCCTGCTGTGGTGAACCCTTCCGTCATTGGAGCAGCTGAGCTGGGGTGGAACACAGCACCGCAGGAGCAGGAAAAACCACACAAGGTTTTCTTTGACACATATCTGTAACAGAAGTAATTGTGTAAGGGCTTGTTTGAATTTGAGGATTCTAACAATGCAGGGATAGGAAATAGACAGGAATAGGATAGGAATGCACGTGCAAAACGGAGAATTTAAAAACACAGGATTTCTCCCAATCTGAGTGTTTGGTTCAAAAGAATTGGAAGATCACAGGATACAAAGAAGCATGGTGAGATTAAGTCAAACCACAAGAAGTGTACAACCTCTTTGGCGAAGCCATGTCGATCTCAGCATGATTGGGTTGGCCGGTGAGGATGCTCCGGCTGACTTGGCTGCCGGAGGAGGGGAAGAAGATGCTAGGCGTCTGGAGATGGAGCCCGAGGTACTGCTCCGCTGTGATGGAGGGTTTCGTCATTGGAGCAGCTCCGGTGAATTGCACGACGCCGAGGCTAAAGCAGGACAAGAGAGACAACGTTAACTAAGTGGAATTCTAATAGAATCTCTAATAGATGACGTAAAATACATAACCACAAAGTTCTAGATTGTATACATCATCTGCTCATCTCTGAACTTAACTCTCGAAACTGAATTTAACTGTCAAAACTGAACTTAACTATTGAAACTGAATTTTGCTATAGAAACTGAATTTTACTGTCGAAACTGAACGCACTAGAGGTGAGGCTACATGTCAGTCGACTAACTTTTTCATCTCTGGTCAGTCGATTTTGCAGCCGTTGGATCCGAAATCAAGGGCGTGCAGTTCATCTTCAACCTCCACCCCCCTGAGCCGCCAGCCACCACCGGCCAAATAGCCGCCCCCCGCCGCACGCGGCCGGTGGTGCGCCACCCCGCCTGCCCCGAAAACACTCCCCACCGGTCCGCGCCGCCCGGCCATCCCATAAAAGGCCCCCCGTCGAAGCTTTTTCTCTGGTGATCCCCACGCCATTGCCCCACCACTGCCGGCGACCACTGCCCCCACCCTAAACCCTAAGATAGATAGTGGGTACCTCTCCGGTGAGCCCCCCTCCCTGCTGCGGCTGGTTCTTCCTTAACTCCGGCGATCCCCCCTACCCCCTGAAAATTGACTGACCCAAAAGTCGATTCAGTCGATCGAAGTGTAGCTAAATCGGAGCAGCATCGCAATCAAGAGCAAGAGCAAGAGCAGCAGCACGAGCAAGAGTAGACCAGGCAGGGGACCAAGAGCAAGAGAAGAGCAGCAACGCGAGCGAGAGCTAAAGCAGCAGAAGCTCCTACTGATGTGGACGTCGCCGCCGAGGGAGCGACGTCGTGGAGGAAGTGGTCGGCGATGCCGCCATGGATGGAGCCGCGCCATGTCGGCTCGGGACCGAGCACCGACAGCACCATGAGATCGAATGAAGAAGAAAATGCAGCGATTAGTGTACAACCTCTTTGGTGGCGCTGATTAGGCCGCAGCTTCATCCGAGGAAACGGTGATGATGATGCTCTTCCGGTGGTGCAGGTGCAGACGGCGGTGTGGTAATGGAGGTGGCGCGAAAGACGAGGGGAACATCGAGGTAGCTCCTTGGAGGTGGAGGACGGGGTGGCTGAACCGGCTGGATAACCAGATTGACGGCGGATCCTCATCCGGTACGATGGATGAGGGACGTTGAGGTGTTGCTGTGGACGGCGTCGTCGGGGAAGAGGCTCCGGCTGGGTGGCAGACAGAGGAGGGTGTGGGGCTTCGCGGGTTTTCCCGGCCTCGGTGTACGAATGGATGGGCGGATGGGATGGGAGTGGGGAACCATGGCTTAGGGACGCGCTTGTACGAAATGTGGGGTAAGTTACGAAAGTACCCCCACCGATTTGAGGCGGTTCTTTCGGTTCAGGAGTATCATGGGCATTTCCGGGTCGGGATTTCATAGGAGGTGGGAGTTTTCACGCGTGTTGTAATTTTTGAATAGCAAGGCGCGGGTTGAGATGGAGCGATTTGTCGTAGCACACCGAGACAAAGATATATCTTAAATATTTTGGGCTAACAAGGCTCGAGTTGAAATTTCTGGACAAGCCTAACGTGTACTGTACCAAATTAATTCGCACTACAAATGTCATTCAAATATTTGAATTCATGTTATGTTCAATTAAAATATTTCGCTACGTGTATAATGCATGCAATCTAGTACTCAAATGAACGTTTTAGTGCATTGCAAACGTACATACTACTACTTCAATATGAACTAAATGTGAATTCGTTTCTCTATTTGAATAAGATCTACAATAATGATTGTTGTGAAGTCAAAGCATTTGAACTTGTTTCTCTGTTTTAATAAGATCTACAATCGTCATTATTGTCAAGTTAAACCATCCTTTGTGTATTATCTTCACAGAACACCACATGATTAGTCTCGAGTTACATATGAACTATGTGTACTATATGAACTCGAACTCGATTTTTTGAATCCACTTTATGTTGATTTCAAATCATAGTACATTTCAAGCTCTAGCTAGATCTTCACAAACTAAACCATGTCCCATATGTATAATGTGTTTATCACATTATGTATGGTGCCCCGCCCCCTACGCCTACAAGTATTTGGATGTGAGTTGCAAACACCACACATTACCACAAATTCAAATAAAATTTGAGAATGTTCGATATATAGTATTGTTTAGATTGTTCGATATTTAGTTGTAAGCTGCAAATGCCACACATTATCACAAATTCAAATAAAATGTGAGATTGTTCGATGTATAGTATGGTTTAGATTGTTTGACATTTAGCTGTGAGTTGCAAATGCCAGGCATTATCACATTATGGTATAACATGTGCAAAACCACAACACGCGTATCACTGCTATATTCATGCATGCATATGTTTAAAACAATATGATCTACTATTCAAATATATGAATCCACTTTCATATCAAATTATGATCTTTATTAGTCTCTTACACTCACACAATCCTCTAACCTTTGTTGCTACCACTAAGTTTCTCTCGTGCATGCACACGCCCTCCTCGCCCTCCCCATCCCTCAGCATTCTATCCATTGCGCACATTCATTTTTTTCTTTAGGTCGTTCTCCCACAGTCTCCACAACTCCTTTCCGACACACACCGATCGATAAACCTCTCCAGTGATGTCTGCCTACAACATACACACGCACCTTCAATCTCCTCCTTTATGTGTCCTTGCCTCGTGTCTCTCATATGGTTCCACACACGTGTAAAGTCTCGCCCCTCTTTTCATCGATCTCACAACCGCACACTCCTCCCCCTATCTAGTTAGTAGCTTGGCCTCTCGCACCACCTCCTAGCTCCATTCTCTCTGTCTATCCGTCTCGCCGGGCCTTATTTGCTTCTAACAAATGGACGTACACCGACCGATCTCCCGCTATACATATAGCTAGCTAGGTCCTTATAACTCGGTTTTCCCCACGCGTCGATCGATCTACCTCATATGTCTCTCCCTTCCTCCGACAAACAACAATTGATCTACCGATCCGGTTAGGTTTGCTTACCAAACACATGGTTCCCCTTCATCATCCATGGATGTGTCCTGACAAATCTATCACGCACAGGCACACACAGAAACACATCCCCACTCTTATTGATAATATTGCAGTTCCACCCTCAGTTTGTCTAGTAGGCCTCTCCCACCATCTTTGAGAAGCAACTCCATTACCCATCCAGCACTCTACCCCTCTCCCTCCCTCTCTCTCTCCTCTCTCTCTATCCCATCCTATTTCCCGTCCTTCGGTTATGTATGGATGTCGACCGATCTCCCTCAAGACATAGCTGGGTCTCTCCTTCTCAACACATATACGAGTCATTCTACCTCTATAGTTAGGCCTCTGCCTACCCGTCCCCCCCCCCCCCTCCCACACACACACACACCGATACATCGAGCGCTCTAGTCATGTCTCCCTGCCACACACAAACTTGACCTGTGCCCTCTGACGTTCCGGTAGCTAGGTCAGTCGCCCTATATCTTTGACTTGCACACACACAATTTCGATGGCTCTCTTCATCGATCTCGCACCCACCCACTTGATCCTCTCTTCGACTCTATCGATATCTATGGCCCCTCCCTCGCTTCTCGTGGATCGCCCGACCCTCTATATATGATATGGATAGGCCTCCATTTCACACACATTGCATGCAAAAATTTGTTTGAGATGTCATCGTCACATATTCCCACAAATACATTCACGAAATCAACCTCCCCCCAAAACAAAAAACACTCACGAATGCACAAGCCATTTTTCTAGGTTTGTATCTCTCACACACACCCACGTAGGTGGGGGACGTGCACGAAATGAAGAGGTGCACGCACGGCGCACGTACTCCCGTCTCTTCCCAACTACACCTGCGCGGGTACACGGTGGAGCTCATTTCTGCATGAAAAGGCAGCCCACGTGGTAATTTGACACGTGTACTGGTTTTCCACTAGATGGAGGGAGGATCGTCTACCACGGGTGAACAAAGAAATTGTGACTTGACACGTTATGTTAAAAAAGAGGCAAACCATGTGGGGCCTACCTTATAGGCAAGGCTCTATACACTGGAGTACTTTTGATGTGTCCCTTCAACTCGCAGAACAAGGAGAAGCTTGCTTAGTACGCCATCTCCCCCGCCCACGAGCGCGGTGGCTTGCAGGATGAGGTGGAGCTTGCTTACTAGCAGTAGTACTGTACGCCTTACGCCCGCTCCTTCGCCCACGCGCGCGGTGGCTCGGAGGACGAGGAGAAAATTTTACTACTCCCTCGGTTTACTCCTCGTCCCTACTACCTTGGTTAGAGAGATTATCAAATTGTTTGGAATATATATGTCCTTTAGTAGATTTCAATATGAACTACTAGTACATACTCCAAACATTGATGTATATAGACGTATTTTAGAGTATAGATTCACTGATTTTGCTCCGTATGTAGCATAAAGTTGAGACACTTATTTTGGAATGGAGGGAGTACATATTTGCTATGATCTGTCAGTCATTGAGATGCAATAGCATGCATGTTAGTCTCCTTTGTATTTGATGAAATGTTGCAACGGGCAACCTTGGACGCAAGATACATGTAATTTGGAAGCTTCATAGCATTGTACTATCTCGCTGATAAATTATAGTACGTACTATACAAGTACTTCCTCCGTTCCTAAATATATGTCTTTGTAGAGATTTCACCATGAACCACATACGAATGTATATAGATGCATTTAGGAACGGAGGGAGTACTATGTAAATTGTTAGGTGTCGCACGGTGTCCAGAAAATATGGTGATAGTGTGAGGTGGGCCATGTAATCACTGAGCCTGCGTGTTTTCACTGCTCTTGCACTCCTCCGCCGTAAGAATGGAGAAAATTGTAATCTAGTAGTACCTCCTTTCGCCAAAAGCGTGGGACATCCAGCAGTCCTACCACCTCAGTAATAATGACCAATGAGCCATCAAATATCATAGACCCAGTGAAGTTGGATGATGAAGCAACCATCACTCTTGAATCTGCTTCTCCCTTCAACGCAGGCGCCAGTGAGAGGTCGCGTCCGCTCTGCCCGGGCATGAATGCGGCACCGATTCCTTCGAGCGGTGCTGACCGTTTCAGGCGGGAAGCATGCGCGGGAGATGGAGGGGCTTTGGGTGGTCTAGGCTGGTCAGGAGCGGGTGTGGCAGCTGTCCGCCTGTCCCTACCGGACGCCCGGAAACAAGAGGATGCACTGACTCTCGCGGCTAAAATCGTACACTACACACCATCTCTCTATAGGAGTAGGTCGATCTCTCGCTCTCTCTAACACACACATGATGTTAAACACACACACGCACACGCACACGCACACAGGTTCATAGAATAGGAAAATCGTGCGAGTGAAAAGAAGCCTGAAGTGAGATACAAATGGAGTATGTACATGAAGAGAAGAGGTGACGAATATTCCATCAAACCTGGACTGAGGAGTAGTACTCCCTCCGTCTAGGTGTTAAGTCATCCTACGTAAATCAGATATTCCCAAAATGTTTTGGTGTCATCCATTAACTTCGCATCTCAATCCCCTCCTGGCCTCGTTGCTAGCGAGTGTTGTTACTTAGGGAGCGTTTGGATCCTTAGCAAGAACAGCTTATAGCATAGCCGGGCAAGGTTAGGCGTTTGGAACTGTTAAAATATGTTAGCTTTTGTGGGCCAGCTAGCTTGGGTGGGCTAGAAAAACCTTGCTAGCTCAGGAGAGCCAGATCGGCTCGCTTCCGATGGCAAACTTCGCGTAGTAGTGACATAGACTAGTAACATATGCATGTTACTAGTCCAAGTTACTCACCACTATGACCAGCCTAAGCAATGTAACCAAACGCTCCTTACTCTGCCTTGTTATCTCCCCCGGAAACCCAATGCATGGAGCGCAACTACGTGTTGATCACCAAGAAATCAAAGTCGGCTTGCATGCGAGTTAATACGTGGCCTGCATGGTAGCTAAAACGGCATCTCTTAGTTCTTTGGATTAATTGTTGCGTTTAGAGACAGAAATCAGGGCTTTGATTGGAGGAATGACCGGTCAAGTTTCTCCTTCTCCTCCAATCTGCTTGCACCTTGGTCCCGTTGCACCTTCTAACGTGACTTATTACACCTAGACGGAGGGAGTCGTACGAGATACGATGGCACACTGGCTTAGGTCGAATACAAGTGCCCAAAACTGTGTGCATGTTATAATAAGGATTCACTAAAAATAGTACGTGAGCGAACAGAGGGATCAATTGGACAGTGTTCCCGAGTAGTAGCGAGATGTGTGAGGTAAGATACACCGCTGGCGCTTTTAATTTTTCTTATTAATTTGTTTGTTTAACCCTCTGACTGGTGGGACCCGACATACTACGTCGAGAGAGGTAAGGTTACAAAGGCTGCATTATTTCTGCACCAGTGTGGATAGTCTTACCACCAAAGCCACATGACATGATTATGATTTAAATCCCAATGACTCCCACACACACAAAAAACACGGCATGCTTGTCACACGAATGCAGGAATGTATAAAAGGTTATTTTCCTCTCGTTGACCATAACGGGAGGGTTGTGTAGCTGGTTAGCCTGTTCGCTTATCAAACTTGAGGTCTCGGGTTCGATAACTACACTTGAGCATAATTCGTGCTAGGAGGATTCTTTGACTGGTCAAAATGGATGGATACGGAGCTATACAATCTCGTAGTGACCGTATAATCACCTCGTCACGTATAAGCTGTAGCCTCGACGCTTGTTTTCTAGGGTTTGCACTCTTCACACACTCTCCAGTATATATACACGCCGGAGCCTCAGCGCTTGTAGTTGCTCTCTTCACACTCTCTCACCCTCTCTAGATCTAAACAAGACTTCATTGGCCTCTCTCTCTCCCCTCACTACTGGTCTGCTTGTAGTTGCTCTCTTCACACTCTCTCACCCTCTCCAGATCTAAACAAGACTTCGTTGGCCTCTCTCTCTCCGCTCACAGCTGGTCAAAGAGCCGGCAGGATCCGTCCGCTGGGAAGGGAAGGAGACTTAACGCTATCGCCATCGGCGAGGAAGGGAATCCACTACCGATGCAGCTATTCACTTTCACCCAGTGGCGGCGCGGGAGGGCCTCCGACCCCTTCTTCTTCGCCACCGTACATAGTGTGAGTCGAACGGCCTCCGGTCGCCCACCGAACCACACCCCAAGAACCTTAAGGTATAATGTAACATCCCAAATTTTCAATTTGGAATATTATACATAGGTCATTCATGCATAGCGTATTTTATTTGCAATTCGTTTCGCGATCCTCGAAATTCTAAGCAACTCAAGGACCCTCGGAGAGAGTTGGGGATTTCACGGTTTTCATATTTGAATTTTATCAAATATCTAAATTAGGATCATTTGTTTTATTATTTTTCTCTCCGAAAATATTTCATATAAGAATATAAGAGAGGAGATAATATGACTTCTCCAAAATAAATGAAATATTGGAGGAAAAATATTAAAATCAAGTAAATAATTTTATTGGGATTTTACTAGTATTTTATTTGAATTAGAAAAATATGCATTTTTCAAAATTGCAAATTTTAGGCCAAGAAAATGTTCACCCTTTTCTAATTATTTTATTTAGACGGTGAAAATTTGTTATGGTATTTTTAGATTTTTTGTTTATTTTTCTAGGATTTCTTTTCGGCGGAATAGTTTTTTTAAAGAAAGCCCCGCCGGACCGAACTGGGCCGCGGCCCAGCTGGCCCAGCCAGCCCCGCGCCGCCGTCGTCTCCGAGCCGGACTCCTCGAGGGAGTCCGAGCCGCCGCCGCCGCCATGGCTTCGCCCCTCCCGCAAGCCGCCTCCCCTCCCCCTTTAAAAGCCGGACCCGGGGCCCCCTTGGAGCCCAGTCGTCGCCATAACCCGCTCGCCCCGCCGTCGCTGCTTTGCTCGCCACATCAAGACGCCGCCGCTGAGCCGCCTCCGCCGCCGCAGTCCGCCGTCGCTCGTGCTGCCGCCCCTCTGGCCAAAAGCCGCCGGAGCCGCGCCGGAGTACGCATCTCGACGTTCGGTTTTTTTAGGTTTAGGTAAAAACCGTCAGGTTTTTTTAAAACCCTAGTTCGGTTTCTTCGGTTCGCCGGTTTTTCTTGGTTTAGTTTATTTAGCAGACGTTCGTCCGTATGTTCGTTTTAACGAACGGTTTTCGCCTGGTAGTCACAGACAGCGAACGTTCATTCGTTAGCCTGTTCGTTAGTTTTCTTTTTCTCGGGTTTTTCGCGATGATTCTCGATCGCGATTTCTGATCTGATTTTCGGTTTAGTTTATCTTTTCGCTCGTTTATCGGAATTAGGCGATTCAAGCGCCTAGATCTTTGTCTCGAAACCCTCTTTCTATTTAACTAACTTGAACAAGATTTTTGTACTGTAAAATTTGACTTTAGTTCAGATTAGTAATAGGATCTTGTTTCTTTTGCAGTTTTAGTTTCGTTGCTTCGTTTGATTTGATTCTTTTTGCAAACCGGAGTTCTTAAGTTGAACTTTCTGGTTAGATCTTCTTATTTGAGATTTACCCGTGCTTCTTTGATTGATTGCTTATGTATGCTATTGTTTGTTTGCGATAGAATACCCGGAGTGTGAAGCGTGCTACTATGAGTCACTAGGTTTTGCGGATCGTCAGCAAGGCAAGTAACACATTGATCATACCCCTTTACTTCCCAGTTTTTATGCATTAGATACAATCCTCAAACATTGCATGATTAGGACGTGTATAACTTGTGGGTTGGGAAGTAGTTGATGAGGTAGAACCTATTACCTGTATTCATATCAAACCTTTGGGAGTTACTTCTACGTTGCTTATATTGCCATGCTATGCTCGTAGACGTAGATTGGGTTTGAGTGTATCCATGACAGATGTGAGATTGTTAATTATTGGTTCAACTTAAGGTGGAAACTTTAATACACATCTGGGTGGATTGCTTGTTTGGGCACCTGGAGAATCCAGTGTTGTCCTAGGATATCCCGGAGTACCCGTGTGATCATCCTACAGTCCGCCACCTGTGCTCAAAGGGATCTTAAGATTATTCATGCTAGAAACTTCCGTGCAGCCACAAGCCATTATGGGCTGCATAGTTGAGTATGTTGCATGACCTCTTTCGGTGGTGGGCTAGCAGATGTAGGAGAAAGTAGGTGTAACTTGTCCACCGGACTAAAGAGTTAGTGTTTACGAAAGATCGTGTCTCGGTCATCCGCTTCTCAAACACCATGTAGTGCGAGAAATCCAATGGAGGAGATCGAGTCTTGTGGGGAAAAGTGCTAAACCTCTGCAGAGTGTACAATCTAATCATGGTTAGCCGTGTCCCCGGTTATGAACATCTTGAGTATCTAGTACTTGGATTTTCCTATTGTATCTCATCACTCTAATTTAATTTGCTGGGTCGATAATTAATCTTTATTGGGATTGAGTTGGAGAAACCTTATCAACGATGTTTCAACTACCACGATAGTTAAATAAAATTTTATTCCTTTGATGTAGGGAAAAATTGGATTTTCACAAAAACAATATAACTTTAGAGCCTCCACCAGCCATATATGCATGTACTGATAGCATTTATCTGTTCATTGCTCTAATGTGTTATATTGCCAGCATATTCCATGTGCTGACCCGTTTTCGGGCTGCAACATATCACGTTGCAGACTTTTCAGACGAAGAGTAAGGTTCGCTAGGTCATTGCCGTGCAGCTCAGCTATGTCGTTGGAGTTGATGGACTCACTTTATCTTCCAAGCCTTCCGCTGTTATCGTATTAGATAGCCTTAATCCATGTTTATTGTAATAAGTTCTCTTTGGAGACATTTGATGTAATAAGTGTGTGATTGCTACTCTGTTATAAATCCTTCGAGTACTGTGTGTGTCAGCTTTACCGGTCCAGGGATGACACAGAAGCACAGAGACTTGACCGTTTGAGGTCGGGTCGCTACAAGATGGTATCAGAGCACACACTGAGTGTAGGACACGACCACTAAGTTAAGCCATAGGTCATTCTTCTCTACTAATTTCTGACTCCTCTCCATTTTCTACTCTTTAGGATTGCGGATTCGAGGAACAAGTTTGCACAATCGGATGAAGACACCCCCTTTGGACGAAACTTGAAGGAAGTCACGAGATACCTGAACATAGGAATACCAAGCTTCACTGGGACATTCAACGCCACCTTACGAGAAGAGGAGCGCTGGATGATTCAAGTTCAAATTCCAGGAAGGACGTTCACGCCAGTCACTGAGTCCATAGAGTTTTCCTTTGATGACCCAACCTGGAGTCTAGGCAAGAGCATGTCAGCCCACATCGCCATGGGACGCATCGGCGAAGTTTACCACAAGGATCTCAAGGACACTATCTACCAGATATGTGGGCGCCGAGGTGAGCAGTGGGAGATGGTCAGCACCTGGAGGGACAGATCCATTGCAGCTTTCATCCAGGAGTTAAACCAGCACATTCGACGCCAGGAGAACCAGATGTGCACTGGCATGATGGAATTGAAGAAGGTAATGACAAGGATCACTGAGCTGGAATAAGAACTCAAGTCTACACGCGATGGATATGAGGAGGAAAATGCGACACTATTGGAGAAGAACGATGACCCGATAAAGAAGATCGAGGTATTCATGGGAGACCCCGCACCAGGAGGAGAAGACGACAATTCCACTTGCCCGGAGAACTACATCATCATCGACGACACTGACTCGGACCCCAACAATAGTGATGATGACTTTGAAGATGAAGCTGGAGCGGACATCATGGAGTCTTCCACCGATCAAAATTTCTAGATGACCACAAAATGATTAGTAGTATTCCCCATGTATATAGTAGTAGTCTGAGCACTTTTAATGATAGTTCTAGACCGTTTGTATGCCCTTGCTTGATTGATTGAGTTATATGATTGTGTTTGTCTCATGTGCATATGGGTAGTGTTTCCTCACTAGACCTCTTTTCTATTCTAATATCTCCCCTCTAAACCCATCAGATGCCTCCGAGACGTGACACCGAATTTGTTTTCCCACAGGAGATCACCCAGTTGATCCAGCAGCAGAATGCCTTGATGCAGATATTAGTCTAGAACCAAGGCAACAACAACAACAACAACAACAACAACAACAACAACAACAACAACAACAACAACAACAACAACAACAACCCTCCTCCAATTGACAACTTAGCCCACTTTCTGAGGTTGTAGCCGCCGGTGTTTTCCAGTAGCACCGAGCCAATAGTTGCGGATGATTGGCTACACAAGATTGGAAGGGAGTTGACCACCGCAAGTTGCACAGATGCACAGAAGGTGTGTTTTGCCACACATCAGTTGGATGGACCAGCAACCTCATGGTGGGATAATTATACAACCACTTTTCCCATAGCCAATGTTACTTGGGATCAGTTTCAACAAGCATTCCGCACAGCCCACGTCTCAACTGGAGCTATGAGGATGAAGAAGGGTGAGTTCCACAACTTATGCCAAGGGAACCGTACTGTGGGGCAGTACGTGGATGAGTTTAGCAAGTTACCTCGTTATGCCCCTGATGATGTGGCCATAGATTCCGCGAAGTAGGAGAAGTTTATGGAAGGGCTAAATGATGCGATGAGCATGCAGTTGATGGTGGCAATATTCAACAACTACCAGGAGTTGGTAGATAAGGCTCTTATGATTGAAGGGAAGCAGCAGCAGATTGAGAGCCGCAAGAGGAAGTATGGACAAGGAAAGTACAATTCTGGAGCCCAGCAAAAGCCTCGTTTCAACCGAAACTCGGGAGGACTTGTCCATAACCTTGGAGGCCACACCCATAATGGAGGAAGTTCTCACAACCACAATGGCTCCAATAATGGAAACGGGAACGGAGCAGGTAGTAGTCAGAACCGCTCCAACCCAGCCACACCCGCAAAGAAGGACCTAGGTCACATTACTTGTTTCAAGTGTGGGAAGACTGGACACTACGCACTGAGTGCCCTGAAGCGAAGAATGGGAATCGCAATGGAAGCGTTGGGAAGAAGCCCAACCCTTTCAATAGGGGACAAGTGAACCACGTGAACGTGGAGGAGGTTGAGGAGCAGCCTGATGCAGTTATTGGTAAGTGTTTGGTTAAGTCTTTTACTGCAATCGTTCTTTTTGATACTGGTGCATCGCATTCATACATATCAAGGGGATTCGTGGATAAGTATAAACTACCCATTAAAGTACTTGGGACACCCATGTTAGTAAGTTCGCCAAGTGCGGAGTATATGGCAAGCCAAGGATGTTTTCAGATGCCATTGACTATTGGAAGCCATGTTTTCCGCTCAGACCTGATAATTTAGGAGTCACAAGGATTGGATGTGATACTAGGAATGGATTGACTATCGATGTATGGCGGAAACATCGATTGTGCAAGTAAGTCAATTTTGCTCACAACCCCGGAGGGAAAAAGGATCAAGTATGTATCTAGGCATGCGCCTAGGAGGAGCCAAGTAAATTCCCTCACGGGAGTTGTTCAGGAGGAAGTTCCTGTAGTGAAGGATTTTCCCAGATGTCTTTCCAGAGGAGTTACCAGGCATGCCACCAGACCGAGATATCGAGTTTTTGATAGAGCTGTTGCCAGGCACCGGGTCTATATCGAATAGACCCTACCAGATGCCTGCAAACGATCTGGAGGAAATTAAGAAGCAGATTAAGGAGTTATTGGAGAAAGGTTATATTCGAAGGAGTTCATCACCATGGGGAGCCTAGTGCTATTGGTTGAGAAGAAGGATGGACCGTTAAGAATGGATATTGATTATCGGGTGTTGAATGAAGTGAAGATCAAGAACAAGTACCCACTGCTGATGATCAACGATTTATTTGAGCGGTTGACAGGAGCTAAAGTGTTTTCGAAGATCGATCAGAGATCAGGATATCACCAGCTGAAGATTCGAGAGAAGGATATACCTAAGACATCATTCACCACAAGGTACAGGTTATATGATTATACGGTCATGTCTTTTGGACTGACTAACGCCCCTGCCTATTTCATGAGTATGATGAACAAGGTGTTCATGGAGTTCCTGGATAAGTTCGTTGTGGTGTTCATTGATTTTATCCTGGTATACTTGAAGAATGAAGAGGAACACAAGGAGCATTTGCGTTTACTTCTCGAGAAGCTCAGGGAACACCAACTATATGCAAAGTTTAGTAAATGTGAGTTTTGGTTGAAGGAAGTTGTATTTCTTGGACATGTTATATCAGGAGAAGGTATAGCAGTGGATCCCACCAAGGTTCAGTCAGTCACTGAGTGGTTGGCACCCACCTTAGTTGGAGAGATCCGCAGTTTCCTTGGACTCGCGGGATATTATCAGAGATTTATTGAGAATTTCTCTAAGATTGCAAAGCCTATGAAGGCATTGTTGAAGAAGGACACTAAGTTCCATTGGACTGATGAATGTGAAGCAAGTTTTCAGGGGTTGAAGAAATGTTTGACTACAACCCCAGTGCTAATTCTGTCGGATATATGCAAGGACTTCGAAGTGTATTGCGATGCTTCACGCTTAGGACTTGGAGGAGTACTGATGCAAGACTGAAGAGTGGTTTCGTATGCCTCATGACAACTGAAACCGCATGAGTTAAATTATGCCACGCATGATTTGGTGTTAGCAGTTGTGGTGCATGCGCTCAATACTTGGAGACCTTTTCTCATTGGAAACCATTGCGATGTATACACGGACCACAAGAGTTTGAAGTACATCTTCACACAGAAGGAGCTTAACCTCAGGCAGAGGAGATGGTTGGAGCTTATAAAGGATTATGACATGAAGCTGCAATATCATCCAGGAAAGGCCAATGTCATAGCAGATGCTTTGAGTCGTAAGAGTTACGTCAACACCCTCGTAACCGGAGGGATGCCAAAGGAGTTAGCCGAGGATCTTAGGGAACTTCGATTGGAGATAGTTACTAAAGGGTTTTTGGCAACATTGGAGGTTCAGTCAACACTATTGGAAAAGATTCGAGAAGCTCAGAACGATGACAAAGAGATCACTGAGATAAAGGAGAAGATGAGTGAAGGGAAATCCAAAGGGTTTCGTGAGGATGAGCACGACACCTTGTGGTTTGAGGTCCGCATATATGTGCCCAATAATGTAGAGATCAGGAAGTTGATACTACAGGAAGCTCATGACTCGCCATACTCGATACACCCCTGTGTCGGTGTACAAAAGGAGGGGAGCACTTTTGTACCCCTTTACCTGTGCACGGCCAGTCGGAGCCGCGCCCACGGTAACACGAAGCAGAACAGGGGAGGTGAGCCAAGGTAAGACCAAAGCCCAAGATAACCAGAGCAACGCCAAGGCCAATACCACAGAGAGCAGAGGGACGAAGCAGGTTCCCCCGGCAAGATCCTTGCCGGGGCAGCTCGCCCGACACCAACAGAGCGAGCCAGCCTTGAGCCCACGGTCTCCAACATCAGGTTGGGCCAGGGCTCGGGAGGCACCTCCATGGTGGCATGCAGATCTTTGTGAAGACAAGGAACAACCAAGATCAGATGAGGATTAGAAGACGACGATCCACGGCAAGATCCTTGCTGAGGAAAGCCACGAGACCCCCGGCAAGATCCTTGCCGGGGACGACATCGCGCCACGGCAAGACCCTTGCTGGGCCACCCGGCAAGGCCCTCGCCAAAGATGACAGCAGGGCCACTGCCAGGCCCGCACCAACCAAGTTTCAACCGCTGTTCACATGCAGCTACCAGCCCAACCAGCTGGGCGGGCACCTGCGTGGCAACATGCATCTCCCAGGACAACTCATCAAGCGCCTGCGTGGCGGCATGCAGATCTTCGTGGAGGCTCCACCACCGCGCCACCTCGGCCTGCACCGCCTCGTGGTGCCGCATGCGTCGCTGGCCTGGGCACGTGTCGAAGCAAGGAGGAGCGGCGACGGACGGGATGGGTCTCGCCCCCGTCCCCAATAAAGCAAGGGGACACCTAAGCTACGCATTAAATGCGTCTTCTCGTGTAATACGAGCGATAAGCTCATAGCACTGTGCGCCTTTCCACCTCATGTGTGCCACTGTGGCAACCCCTTTCAAAGGAGGCCCATGGCATACTGGAGAAGGATTCAACTCTTTGGAACCACACACTCACCACAGCTAGTTCGAGAGATCAAGAACTCTCTAAAATACACCCACCAAAGCAGGACTTGGGTTTTACGCATCCTCGGGGCCCGAACCTGAGTAAACAATCCTTGTGTTGGTTACTAATCCCGCTCTTCTCGCAACCCTGCGCCCCGGCAACTGTAGGAGGGATTCTTGTGATCCCATAGGTATCGTTTTCCCCGACATCTTTGGCTCGCCAGGTAGGGGGGCGCAATTGTGAGAATCTGGTCTAGTAGTTAGCCTAGCAGTTCTTCACCGATGGGATAGCTCCCAAAAAGTAGAAGGCCAGGTGAAAGGGGCACCGCTTGCGAACGTGAAGGGCGCCAGTGCGGCAACAGAGAATCTAATTCATTCAGAGCTTTGAGTTATTTCCTTCTATATATAAGATTATCGTCCTCGGAGATCTCGCCTATGTATGTGAAACCTGCACGTAAAGGGGCCCTCGTGCAATTGGCAACGCCCTTATTCTGTTTCGAGTCCGCTCAACAGCTCAAAGCGGCCGCGTCGAGAGTGGCGGGGTAGCCTTCCGTACTTGGCAACGCTCCCGACTCTGACTCGAGTCAAGCTCGACAGTTCGGGTGGCCGCGCTAGGGGCGGTAAGGTAGTTCGCGCGGCAGCAAGCACACCCGGCAGGCCAATGGGGATCTGTCTCCAAGACGCCGCCCTGGGTTTACGCGCCGGCAAGCCTACCCAGTTACGTAGGGTGAACATACAAGGAAAAATCAAACAGGAAAATAACATGCATGATACTAAAAGTGCTGCAGAGTTATATTACATCAAATTGTTGTCGCGGTTCTAACTAGAGATAGTGATTGTCTTGGTTGTGAACCTGCAGTGGCGATAAGAAACGGGGCGCCTAATCCCGGCGTTGGCCCTCTACCCTCTGAATTCTGCCAACGCGGCTGATGACGGGCTTGATGCGCTCCCTGAGCGGCGCGAGGTCAGTACCCTCCGGCAAGCTCTCTAGTGCGGCGTCGAAGTAGAGGTTGCTGTACCAGTTGGCCACCTTGGTGAGAACCTTGGTCATGGCGCCCTGGCAAAGCCTCTGGGCCTCATCGGCCAGCAAGGCCACCCGTTTGGCGTGAAGCCGCTCCAAAGCGCCAACAACATACTCAAAGAACAGGGTCAGGCTGCAGTTGGTGCTCACGCTCCGCTCCGGGACGTACCTCACGTCCGGCATCCCCATGGTGGCCAGCTGCGTGGCGGCCTGGTTGGCGATGGTGGCAAGGCGGTCGAGCCAGCTTCTCGCCCTCCACGTGATCCGTGAAGTTGAGGCCCTCGTTCTTCCTCAACTGCTTCTCGGCCTCCAGCTCCTTGGCCAGGGTCCCCTCTCGGGTTTTGGCCTCCAACAACATCTTCTCGAGACCCTCCAACTTCATCTTGAGGTCTTTGATGGAGTTGTTGGCCTCAGAGAGCTCCCCGGCCCTGCTGATGGCCGCATCATGCGCCTTCGTCAGGGCATTGTTGAGCGTGTCCTTCTCCTGGGACAGCTTCAGGGCCTGCTCTTTCAGCTCGTCCCGCTCCGCCTCTAGCTCCTTCATCTTGCCGGCGTGAACCTGGGCCTGGGCATCGAGTGCCTCTTTGTGCCTCTGCTCGAGCTCACTGGTCCGCTGCAAGACAAGCTTCTCCACCTCTTCATCCTTGCCGTGAAGCGTGGCGGCAATCTTCTCCTCGTGCACGGCGAGGTCCTCCTCCTGGGAGTTCAGTGCGGCCTCATGCTGGGTCCGGGCGGCCTCGGCGGCAGCGGCCAAGTTCTTCGCCGTCTCTTGGGCTTTCTCGATGTCGGCCAGCTTCATGGTGAGCTCCACATCGCGCTTGGCCAGCTCGCCCTGGGCAGCCTTCAGCTCCTTGTGAGCCTCACGGAACCAGTCCTGCGTCTCGGCAACGCGCTTCTGGAGGTCCGCCTCCGCCTTCTCCTCCACCGCTGTCCTGGACTTAACCTTGTCCAGGCGGGCGCGATGGAGCGCCTGGAGCTTCCGGAAGCTGGTGCCCATGGCGTGGAGGAGCCGCTCTTCCTGTGAGCCGTCGCCACCAACGATCGGCTCGTCGACGACTTCAAGCCCGGCAACGGCGAGCACTTCATCGTAGAACACCTCTCCCTCATCGGGTGTTCTAGTGCTCGACGCACCTGGAAGATGGACGAACAAGTCATCGCCCACCCTGAGGTACTTGCCGGAGCCGGAAGCAGCATAGGCGGAAGGCTGGTCATCAGCCACCTCCTCCTCTTCCTCGGCAGCGGCCCCACCGGCCTCCCCGGGAGGCCCCATGTTGGTCTCCTCAGCGGCGGCCTTTCCAGCCTACCCGGCGGGCCCCTTGGCGGTGTCCTCAGCAGCGCCCTTGGTGGCCTCCTCCGCGGTGATCTTCTCGGCGTCCACCTCGGCGGCCTTGGCGACGTCCTCGATGACGGTGTCCACATCCTCTAGGTTCACCGAGGAGGGATCTGGACACCAAAGAAGGGAGTGAGGCAAGGCCAAGACCAAGAGCCAAAAAGAGAAAGGAACAGGGACGAACGACGATCGACTTACCAGCGCCAGCACCAGGTTGGGAAACGGGAGCCCCCTCCCCGCCAACATTTGGCACCGAGGCAAAGCCGCCGGCGCCCAAGTTCTCCTCCTCCTCCTCCATGTGTGTGGGATCGGTGCTTGGCGCCCATGCCGGGGACGCCCCTCGGGGTGGCGTGGTCGATGGGGGCGGCATGTTGGGAGTAGCCCTCTGCGGCTCCTCCTGCTGCTGCTCTCCTCCTGCGTACGTGGCAAGGTCAACACCAAAGTGTCGTGCCCCTAACACATGTCGACGGGGGAAGACTGATGAACTTATGCTGGGGGTTATGCCGGGGGCTGCTGTCTGGGCTGCTCAACACCACCAGTGGCGCCCTCGAAGTACCAGCCGGGGACTGGCCACCCGCCAAGACCTTGGCCCTCTTCACTCTCTATGCCAGCGTCTCCACGTCCCTGCAAAGACGAAGACAAGTCAAGACGAGCAACACAGATTGAGGAGGCAGAGATAACGAAAAGGAATCAGATACTTACTCGTCGTGCGCCTCTTCCTCTGCTGTCTCCCTTTTCCTCCTCGGGCGGAGGGATCCATAATCAAAAGTGACCTCCACGTCAACATCCACCGGAGGAGGGGAAGGAGGCGGTGTCTGGACACGCTTGGACGGAGAAGGGGCGGCTGTCTTCTTCTTCACCGCGGCCTTCGCCTGCTTCTTCGCCGCTGCGGCCCTCGTGTGGCGCCCGGACCCCTCCAAAGTCAGCTGCGGCTGCGCAGCCCTGCCGGGCCGGACCGGCTCGCTGGAACTAGCCCGCCGCAAGACTCGCCCTCTCCCCGTAGCCGGCGTCTGGACTGCAGCCTCGGCCTCCTCCTCCTCCGACTCGTCAACCACATCTTCAATTAGAGGAGCCTTGGTGCCGGCGCTGCTGGCTTCCCCGGTGGCTGCTGCCCACCGGGCGAGCTCCTCCTCCTCCTCCACTGCCGTTGCGGCCTTGTCCTCCACACCGCCAGCGCTGCCGGCCTCCTCGGAAAGCTGCGCCTCCCTCGCCCTGGCGGCGATGTAGTCCAGTTCCACCTGGGAGGTGTCCTGGACAAGCACCCGCTCGGCGCCGGCGTTGATGAACCCCTCGTGCAGAGTATCGAAGAACTGCTGCACCCCGGTGTCCTCCCGCTCCTTCCAGCTCGGGTCAGGGCCATGCGCGTTGCAGTCCGGCATCATGGCTATGATATCGGACCGGCGCGAGTTATTACACAACGGGACCACCCCCGTCGGCATCTTGAACAGAGGCCCCTTGAGGACCTTGCCGGCCTTCGCGACGGCCCTCGCGACCTTGTCGGTCTACTCGACCTCGCCATCGCGGCCCACATCAAGCTGGAAGAGCCGCTGGTAGAAATGGGCGTGTCCCATCACTGTGAAGTTATGGTCGAGGCCGGGACGAAGCCGCATGATGTCGGCGGGATTCGTAAAGAGCCAGGCTGGCCTCCCCTTGTTGTGTGCAGTGGGGCGATCCGGCGGCGGATGAAGTCCGCCCCGATCATCTCAAGGGTGAGCCTGGCCTGGGTAAGCCGGAGGATCCTAGTGGTGGCGTCCGTGAGCTTCTCATCTTCGGTGTCGATGTCGCTCCAATCGCTTCTACGGACCGGTGGCGCCCGGTGAACTTCGCAGAACACCGGTGGGTCCTTCTCCTTGATCCAGCACCACCGGCCCCGCCATTCTTCCTACCTCTCCTTCATGGAGCCATCCGGTTACGCTCCCTTGTATCTTGGGATCCAGGCGATGCAACCCGAAATGGCACCTCCCGTCTGGATCCGAGCGAAGAAGTAATGGCGGAAGAGCGCCGTGTTGGGGTGCACCCCGGCGAAACCTTCGCAGAGGTGTGCGAAAAGGGCCATGCACGCCACCGCATTCGGGGTAAAATCCAAGAGGCGGAAGCCGAAGGTGTGCATGATGTCGCTGAAGAAATCAGAGAAGGGAGGACAGAGCCCACAGGAAAAATAATCGACAAAGAAGGTGTACCGATTTGGGGCAGCCTCGGTGCAGTCAGCGAGGATGACGCGCGTGGCCGGATGCCCCGACTTCTTTCCCCCCGTCTTCACCCCCAGAGAGGCCTGAAGGATTCCCGAAGCTCGAGCACGTCGACCGTCGAGGGGAAGAAGGCGGACTGCGTCCGCTGCACCGCCAGTAAACTCTCCGGTGGCTCCACCGCTCCGGCGTCCTTGGCCACTCCCTTGCCCTTGGTGGATTTTGGCCCCATGGCGGCTGGGGCAGGGGGCAAGACAGAGGACGACAGGAATGCAACGGTGGCGAGCAAGGGCGAGGCTTAGGGAAGAGGAGGAAGACAAGCGAAGGCTTCTTAAATTGGGGTTGCGCGAAGGGTAAAAGGAACAGTGCGCCCGCGATTATCCCTTTTTATGGGGAAGGTGCGGGTCGCGCTGCCCATTTACTGCGACGTGACACATGCGTGCGAGAACCGCCCCACGCATGCTGCCCATGTCACGCGCACCCCTCCACGCCACGCCGCGCCGCACGCGCGGGTCCTGGGATGCGCAGCGCGTGAAAAGTCTTACTGCGGTAAAAATCGCCCCTCCTGCCTGCGCACCGTTTTGGGCCTGGCCCTACAACGTGTCGCGGTTATGTGTGGCCCAGGCCCGGTGCTCCTGTCAGTGTACAAAAGGAGGGGCGCACTTTTGTACCCCTTTACCTGTGCACGGGCAGTCGGAGCCGCGCCCACGGTCACACCAAGCAGAACAGGGGAGGTGAGCCAAGGTAAGACCGAAGCCCAAGATAATCAGAGCAACGCCAAGGCCAAGACCACAAAGAGCACAGGGGCGAAGCAGGTTCCCCCGGCATGACCCTTGTCGGGGCAGCCTCAGTAGCCCCAGCAAGACCCTTGCCGGGGAAGCTCGCCCCACACCAACAGAGCGAGCAACCCTTGAGCCCATGGTCTCCAACATCACGTTGGGCTAGGGCTCGGGAGGCACCTCCATGGTGGCATGCCGATCTTTGTGAAGACAAGGAACACCCGAGATCAGATGAGGATTAGAAGACGACGATCCATGGCAAGATCCTTGCCGAGGAAAGCCATGAGACCCCCGGCAAGATCCTTGCCGGGGACGACAGCGCGCCACGGCAAGACCCTTGCCGGGCCACATGGCAAGGCCCTCGCCAAAGATGACAGCAGGGCCACTGCCAGACCCGCGCCAACCAAGTTTCCACTGCCATTCACATGCAGCTGCCAGCCCAACCAGCTGGGCGGGCACCTGCGTGGAAACATGCAGCTTCCAAGCCAACTCATCAAGAGCCTGCGTGGCAGCTTGCAGATCTTCGTGGAGGCTCCAACACCGCGCCACGTTAGCTGCCTGCCTGCCTACCTACGTGGTGCCGCATGCGTCGCTGGCCAGGGCGCGTGTCGGAGCAAGGAAGAGCGGCGACGGACGGGACATGCCTCGCCCCCGTCCCCAATAAATCAAGGGGACACCTAAGCTACGCATTAAATGCGTCATGTCCTGTAATACGAGCGATAAGCTCATAGCACTGTGCGCCTTTCCACCTCCTGTGTGCCACTGTGGCAACCCCTTTCGACTATAAAAGGAGGCCCATGGCATACTGGAGAAGGATTCGGCTCTTTGGAACCACGCACTCACCACAGCTAGTTCGAGAGCTCAAGAACTCTCTGAAATACACCCACCAAAGCAGGACTATGGTTTTACGCATACTCGCGGACCAAACCTGGGTAAACGATCCTTTTGCTTGTTACTAATCCTTCTCTTCTTGCAACCCTGCGCCCCGGCAACCGTAGTAGGGATTCTTGCGATCCCATAGGTGTCATTTTCCACGACACCCGGAAACACTAAGATGAATTTGGATTTGAAGGAGCGTTTCTGGTGGACTGGTATGAAGAAGGATATTGCCGAGTATGTAGCCGTGTGTGATGTATGTCAGAAAGTGAAGGCAGAACATGAAAAGGCAGCAGGATTGCTACAGCCTGTGCCGATACCCGAATGGAAGTGGGATAAGTTTGGCATGGATTTTATCACCGGATTGCCCAGGACCAAATCAGGATATGATTCTATATGCATAGTAGTTGATCGCTTGACCAAAGTGGCTCACTTTATTCCAGTGAAGACCTCGTATACAAGTGCGAAGTTGGCCAAGATATACATGACCAGGATCGTATGTCTGCATGGAGTTCCAAGGACCATCGTATCAGATAGAGGAACACAGTTTACCTCAAAGTTTTGGCTCTAGCTGCACCAGAACTTGGGTACCAGGCTGGAGTTCAGTACAGCTTTTCACCCGTAGAAAGATGGACAGACCAAGAGAGTCAATCAGATTTTGGAGGACATGTTGAGAGCTTGTGCGTTGGATTATGGATGTAGTTGGGATGACAATTTACCCTACGCGGAGTTCTCATACAACAATAGCTACCAGGACAGTTTGAAGATGGCACCGTTCGAAGCCCTGTATGGAAGGAGATGTCAAACACCGTTGATGTGGGATGAAGTTGGAGACCGCCAGTTGTTTGGACCAGATTTGATTAAGGAATCCGAAGAGAAGGTTAAGCTAATTCGAGATAGACTGAAGGTAGCTCAGTCCCGACAGAAGAGTTATACAGATTCAAAATGCAAGGAGGTAGTCTATGAAATCGGAGACAGAGCGTATCTGCGAGTATCACCTCTTCGAGGAGTTAAACTTTTTGGTGTTAAGGGAAATTTAGCCCCAAGATTTGTGGGACCGTACCGTGTTTTGGAACGCATGGGACAAGTTGCCTACAAGTTGGAGTTACCCGAAGGACTGTCCGGAGTACATGATGTGTTTCACGTTTCCCAGTTTAAGAAGTGTCATGGGGAGATGGCCGAGATTGCTCTGAGAGATACAGTGCCCCTGGAAGCAATTCAGTTGGACAGTGATTTGACATATGAGGAGAAGCCTGTCAAGATTTTAGAGTTTGCTAGCCGAGTTACTCGCAGCAAGGTTATCAAGTTTTGCAAAGTTCAGTGGAGCCACCATACCGAGGATGAAGCCACCTGGGAACGAGAGGATGACCTTCGCAAAGACCACCTGCACCTATTTTCTAGCCAACCTGAATCTCGAGGGCGAGATTCATCTTAAGGGGGCTAGGTTTGTAACATCCCAAATTTACAATTTGGAATGTTATACATAGGTCATTCATGCATAGCATATTTTAATTGCAATTCGTTTTGCGATCCTCGAAATTCTAAGCAACTCAAGGACCCTTGGAGAGACTTGGGGATTTCACGGTTTTCATATTTGAATTTTATCAAATATCGAAACTAGGATCATTTGTTTTATTATTTTTCTCTGCGAAAATATTTCATATAAAAATATAAGAGAGGAGATAATATGACTTCTCGAAAATAAATAAAATATTGGAGGAAAAATATTAAAATCAAGTAAATAATTTTATTGCGATTTTATTGGTATTTTATTTCAATTAGAAAAAAATGCGGCTTTTCAAAATTGCATTTTTTAGGCCAAGAAAATGTTCGCCCTGTTTTAAATATTTTATTTAGACAATGAAAATTTGTTTTCGTATTTTTAGATTTTATTTATTTTCTAGGATTTCTTATCGGTTGGAATATGTTTTTAAAGCCCGGCGGACCGAATCGGGTCAGCGGCCCCTAGCCCAGCCAGCCTGCCCGCCGCCACCTGCCGCTCGCTTGCTGGCCGCTAAGCCGCTTGGCCTGCCTCCGCCGCCCACTCGCAGGAAGCCGCCGGAGTTCGCATCTCGCCATTCGTTTTTTTAGGTTTAGGTAAAAACCGTCGGTTTTTTTAAAACCCTAGTTCGGTTTTTTCGGTTCCCCGGTTTTTCTTGGTTTAGTTTATTTAGCAGACATTCGTACGTATGTTCGTTTTAACGAACGGTTTTCACCCGTTAGTCACAGACAGCGAACGTTCGTTCGTTAGCCTGTTCGTAAGTTTTCTTTTTCTCGGGTTTTTCGCAATTATCCTCAATCGTGATTTCTGATCCGATTTTCGTTTTAGTTTATCTTTTTGCTCGTTTATTGGAATCAGGCGATTCAAGTGCCTAGTTCTTCGTCTCGAAACCCTCTTTCTGTTTAACCAACTTGAACAAGATTTTGGTACTGTAAAATTTGACTTTAGTTCATATTAGTAATCGGATCTTGTTTCTTTCGCAGTTTGAGTTTCGTTGCTCCGTTTGATTTTATTCTTTTTGCAAACTGGAGTTCTTAAGTTGAACTTTCTGGTTAGATCTTGTTAATTGAGTTTTACCCGTGCATCTTTGATTGATTGCTTATGTATGCTATTGTTTGTTTGCGATAGAATTCTGAGTCGTAAGCGTGCTACTACGAGTCCCTAGGTTTTGCGGATCATCAGCAAGGCAAGTAACACATTGATCATACCCCTTTACTTCCCAGCTTTTATGCATTAGATACAATCCTCAAACATTGCATGATTAGGATGTGTATAACTTGTGGGTTGGGAAGTAGTTGATGAGGTAGAACCTATTACTTATATTCATATCAAACCTTTGGGAGTTACTTCTACATTATGCTTATATTGCCATGCTATGCTCGTAGACGTGGATTGGGTTTGAGTGTATCCATGACAGATGTGAGATTGTTAATTAATGGTTCAACTTAAGGTGGAAACTTTAATACACATCTGTATGGATTGCTTGTCTGGGCACCTGGAGAATCCAGTGTTGTCCTAGGATATCCCGGAGTACCCATGTGATCATCCTACGGTCCGCCACCCAGGCTCAAAGGTATCTTAAGATTATTCATGCTAGAAACTTCCGTGTGCAGCCACAAAGCCATTATGGGCTCTGGCATAGTTGAGTATGTTGCATGACCTCTTTCAGTGGTGGGCTAGCAGATGTAGGGGAAAGTAGGTGTAACTGTCCACCCAGAGTAAAGAGTTAGTGTTTCTGAAAGACTGTGTCTCGGTCATCCGTTTCTCAAACACCATGTAGTGCGAGAAATCCAACGGAGGAGATTGGGTCTTGTGGGAAAACTGCGCAAACCTCTGCAAAGTGTACAATCTAATCATGGTTAGTCGTGTCCCCGGTTATGGACATCTAGAGTATCTAGTACTTGGATTTTCCTATTGTATCTCATCACTCTAATTTAATTTGCTGGGTTGATAATTACTCTTTATCGGGATTGAGTTGGAGAAACCTTCTCAATGATGTTTCAACTACCAAGATAGTTAAATAAAATTTTATTACTTTGATGTAGGGAAAATTTGGCTTTTCGCAAAAACAATATAACTTTAGAGCCTCCACCAGCCATATATGCATGTAGTGATAGCATTTATCTGTTCATTGCTCTACTGTGTTATATTGCCAGCATATTCCATGTGCTGACCCGTTTTCGGGCTACAACATATCACGTTGCAGACTTTTCAGACGAAGAGTAAGGTTCGCTAGGTCGTTGCCGTGCAGCTCAGCTATGCCGTTGGAGTTGATGGACTCACTTTATCTTCCAAGCCTTCCGCTGTTATCGTATTAGATGGTCTTAAGCCATATTTATTGTAATAAGTTCTCATTGGAGACATTCGATGTAATAAGTGTGTGATTGCTACTCTGTTATAAATCCTTCGAGTACTGTGTGTGTTAGCATTACCGGTCCAGGGATGACACTGAAGCACAGAGACTTAACCGTTTGAGGTTGGGTCGCTACATATAATTTACTTATTCCACATGCATTGCTCTAGCTGCACGTGGGCTTTTTCCGCTTCTGCACTCGAATCTAGGTGTTGGATCAAACAGGAAAGTAGTGGGGAAAGTTGTATACCATGAATCTAGGACGTGGTTCAAAGAGGGAAGGAATGGGGAAAGTAGTGGGAAAAGTTGTATAGCATGAATATAGTACGTGGTTCAAAAGGAAAGGAAGGTGGACAGTAGTGGGGAAAGTTGTATCGCATGAATCTAAGACGTGGTTCAAAGAGGACAGGAATGGGGGAAAGTAGTGGGGAAAGTTGTATAGCATAAATCTAGTACTTGGTTCACAGAGGAAAGGAAGTTGGCAAAGTACTAGTACATACTAGCTATCCAGCACTTACGTTGGTCGAAAAGGGAAAACAATGACAAACGCAATACGCACATATGTAACAAACTGATCTTTTGTTTTGGGGGACAAGGTTGTAGAGTTTGAGCAGGACTAGATTTGCTGCGCTCACATAGGGAAAGGTGTCTAAAGATAACAAAATTGGGACCAACACAAATATGCTCCTTGGTTGTTTGTTCTTTGTTGCAACAGACTGTGCATCACTCTAGTACATCGGTAGATGCACATGGTGCTGGTGCGTCCACTGTCCCGTGCAACTCTTTAGTTGTTGTTAATCTAAGGCCCTGTTTGGTTAAAACTTCCGCAGTCCCTACCTGCTTGGTTCCAGGGAATAAACATGGACTAGAGGTTATTAAATGACATGCTAAAATACCGTGTTATCCCTAGAAATGAAATAATAGAGACAAGGTGCGATGTGTGGCAGGGGCAACTGTTGGAAAAAGTCCCAAAAAGACTCTCCCTCGGGGTCTTCTTTCTTTAGTCCCAAATGCCCAATTTTAGTCCCTAAAAGTCCCTCCTGTTTGGTTTAGATGGGACTGACATGGACTTTTTTTGTCCCTCCACCAAAATGTCCCTGTAAACAAACACCCTCTAATAATGCCGCTAGAAAATTGATGCAATGCAACAGTTAAAAGCGAATTACATGCTTAACAAATTTTATTGTTAATATAATCTCTCCATTAGTATTAATCAATGCCACCATTTGAGAAATGCTACTATCTTGCTTTCTTTCCCATTTAGATAAGGTAGATGCTTCTTTTTGTTGGCTTCTGTGTCATCCACCGTTATTGACCACTAGTTGTTTCCTTTGCACCTCTGTGTAAAGATGGTTATCTAATTCACCTCGTTGCCATTGTGACCTTTTGTTGCACTACACAAAACACTTTTGTTATAAAAGTGTTTTGTGCAGTTCAACCAAAATGTCACACCAACAATGTTGCTTGATTGCTTGATCTTAGTGGAACTGCACAAGAGGAGATCTTACTTCCTATCTGTGTTGGCAAATTTGGTTCAGATCTTCTTCTTGTGAGTTGTTTGAATTCCGCGTCATGAGAGGTTAGTACTAGCCTTCTTTCACATTATTCTGCAGTGTGCTTTCATATGTTGTGCTACTTGTACGGTAATGTTGCTTGATTTTAGTGAACTGCACAAATGGAGACAAGACTTCCAATCTGTATGTGCACTGCAATATTCCATTGAGGTAAGATAAGGATATTTCACAACTGTTGGCCTGTATTTTGCCACTTTCATCAGAAATTTAATGTCATTGTTTAGTGCTATACTTGTGCAACCTAATTGACATGCCAAATCTTACATTGAAGGCGAAGCTTGTCTGCTATTGAACCAAGTGATGAAGGGGAAGAACAAGCGGAAGAAAAACAAAAATCAACTCCTGGTTCTGTAATGAAGCACTGGAACTGTGATGACACAAGTAATGATATAGTTTTGCATCTTAATTTATTGCTATGGCTGGAACGAGAAATTGCTTTGCCACTGATTTGATGCAGCTCTTAATGTAATACGTAATTATCTCTACTTGTGAAAACAGGGATCTTCTTTGAAGATACAATATATTTTAGTGGAACTGCACAAGAAGATGTTGGAAACATTAATCTAATCAAGGAGTATATAGTAAGCATGGCCACCATAGTAGATAACAACAGATGGTTCCGGAGAAGTGCTTCATCTGTATGCTCTACACAATAAGCCTCCTAACAAAGGTTGGTACTTGCCCACTGATCTCATCCATATGATTGAGCTTTTTCATCTCTATTGGTGTTGTGCTACTGTTTAGATACTGTCATCAAAAAGTGGTATTGTCCTTGAGAAGTGCTTCATCTGTGCTGTTTTAAATATTTCCTTTCCTTTTTTTCGAGCAAACAGGGATGCTAGCATTTAGTTATCCTCTTGTCTTTGCACAACAGGATCATCCTCCTCTGAAGAGTAATATTGAGTACGTGAAGTGATTAGTTCCGATTATGCCAGGATGAAGAAGCTCTGTCTATCTTCTCATCAGAAGGAGCATTTGAAGGATGGTTACATTACCCCCCACAAGATCAAACTAACTTTAGCTCGGAAGGACTGACAAATATCCATTTTCTTGCTGTGATGTGCGAGTACAATGTTGTTCTAGGATTCTTTCCAGTGAGTTCCATTTTTCTAAAAGTGTGCTCTACATGGACCATGTAGGTGCCTGTTTAAACTACCAATTCATAGTACAGTTTGCTTTATACTAATCACTTTTTTGTATTTGTGCAAACAGGGGTGCTCAGCTTGATTTCAATGGGAACTGCACAAAATGTTCATGAATACATCGAATCATTCATTTCCACCACAAGAAAGGAGGTGCCGATAAGTTCAAGGTGTTGCAACATATAAGGGCGAAATCATACAAGCTACGCGCGAATTTGGTTGATTTTGGTGGAACTGCATAAAAAGAACAACTAGTTTATTTAGCACGAGGTGCCATGTCAATGTCCGAATTGATGGCAAACCCTGCCCGTTCCACAATCGTAGGCATTTGATATTTTGGAATGGGAAAACCTTGTAAAAGCTTGCCCATTGATGTTAGCAAGAAGAGATGCATTTGATATTTTCGAATGGGACGCCCTTTGCTGTCAGCAGCGTCGATCCATTTTTTCTTTATTCTTTCGTTGTGAAGTAAATATTGGCTCTGACATGTGAATCACTGAGATGCATAATATTTGATTGTTTTGAATGTTCTCTATGAATTGCCAGGTCTGTGTGTTTGATTTCAATGAACAAGAACGCTAAAAAGCTGCTCAAACTCTTTGTACTCCTTTTGTTCCTTTTTACTTTGCACACTGTGGAAGTGCATACTTTTTTCTATATGATTGGTCAAAGTAGAGATACTTGGCTGCAGACAAAACTTGTATGCAGACTAGAAAGGACCGCACGGAGTACATGTGAAACTGCTGCAAACGAGGTGATCACCCTGGGAGTAATGCTACTACGTATTGTTTTGCATGTTCATCCAATGCCAGTGATACAAGAATTCAAACTAATCGAAATAAATTCATTCATACATGGTCGGATTTCATATAAACATGCCAGATTTCATTACATTTCATACATTCTTCAAATAAAAAGGGGTGCGCTGGAGGTATAATTAATTAACCGAAGCTACCCACCTGTGTCCGGCTGAGCGAGCAGAAGCTTGATGACTTAACTGCAGTGCGATTCGTGAATCGACATGTGGCCTAGATGCCTATTGAGCCCACGTATCAGTCAGCCAACTGCACCAGCAGTTAAGTAGAAGCAGCGTCCTTCTCCAACATAGCTTTCCGACTCCACGTCGCTGCCAAGAAGCTAACAGGCCGTCAGTGGTCAACCCGCCTAGCTTTTCATGGCGATTAGGGCAACTAGGAGCCCAATGATCAGGATCCCCACATGACAAACACCTTTCTTCTTGCCATTCTTATTCTTGAAGTTCGTGTGTTGCACAGACTTGTTCTTCCCATCAAACTTTTCTTTACCATCAAACTTGCCCCTGTTCTTGAACTTGTGGGGCTATAAGTTCTTCTTCTATACCAGATTGGCACTAGATCCTCCATCAATTCCTCGAGCATGTCCGGTAGCATACAACTGAAGTGCTCAAGTTCTTTAGCAAATGACTATATCTCATGAGCTTGCTCAACCATGAAGCTCTCTTCAATCATCCTGTAATCATAGAATTGCTCCATGATGTACAGCTCAGTGCCAGCAACCGGAGGGTAGCAGTGGTGCCCTTACTTGGACCCGAGCGGCGGTGACCTAGCGTGTTCTACTCTTCCTTGCTTTCTGTGTGGTGCGGCCTCGTTGGCAGCGGGGCGGGGCCTCAGCGGAGCCGGCGATGTCCTCTGTCTGGTTGCCGGCGGGGGGCGCCTCGACGGAGCGGGCGAAATCCTCCCCCTCGTTGCCGGCAGGGTGGGGCCTCGGCGGAGCCGACGGTGTCCTCTGCCTCGTTGTTGGCGCCACGAGGCCTCGACGGAGGAGGGCCTCATCGACGCCAGCAGAGTGGGGACTCGTCCGAGCCGCATTGTCCTCTGCCTCGTCCTCGTTCTCGCCAAACAGCGCCTCGCCCACTTCATCGCCCTCTTTGTAGGCGGCCGCGGCCTCCGCCACCCGCATGCGGTACCGCCAGCGCTCGAGGTGGCCCTCGTGGGTGAAGCGGTATGATTCGAGCAGCGCCTCCTGCTCCGCCTGCAGGTGCTCCTCCGCCTGTAGGTGCTCCTGGAGGAGATGGTGGTTTTAGGCGGCGTCGGCCTGCGCCTCCCGGAACTGCTCCTCATGCTTCTGCCTCACCATGTCCATATATTGGGCACGGGCCTCGCCGATGGTTATGGTGCAATGCACCAGCGAGGATGGCACGGAGGAGAGGGTTGGCGCCGGATCATCGACTACCATGTTCTCCATTGGGACGTCGTCATCCTCCGGCTGTCTGCCGGCCAGCCAGTTGGCAACAATGGCTGCCATCTCCTTGTGGTCCATCGTCCACCCATCCCGAAGAGTGCTGGAGCGCGAGGAAGCCATGGTGGGCAGTTGTGGTGTGGACAAGATAATAGGAACGGATGCGGATGACTGCGGCTATGGCTGGCGCAGCAGTTTATATAACAATGGTGGGCGGCGGAGGGATGGACGTGTGGCGCCATAGTAGCCGCCTCGGCAACCGCGTATCATTAATGTGGGCGGCAGAAGGACGGACGGACGGCACTTGTGTCGTTTGAAGGCGGAGCAATCACATGCACCGGGAAGTGGGGCGGGCGGTGCTGAAGTTTCGGGTGGAAAGCGCGCGCGGGTGAGGGAGGCGGTCTGGGTGGGCCAGGGCAGTCAGACTCGTGCTGGCTCGCCAGCTACCTCGCCGAGCTGAGCGACGACAATTAGACGATGGACGTAGCTTCCGACCAGGAGCCGGCGCCACTGTCCAAGCCAGTTCATTCTATGTTCACCATAGAGTAGGTGCGGCCGCACTTCAACGCCCTAATGGCGGAAGAGCTAGCAGTGCAGGAGGAACTGTGCTGCAACCTCCGTCTCCTCAACAAGCACCGGTGAACAAGCGAACGACAATGCCGTCGCGGACATGTGGCCCTATGATCCTGGCTTCACGAATGAGCAGCGGGCGCTGTATCAGACCATCTGTAGGGCCCGCGAGGCCCTCTCCGTCGTCCTTCGAGTTGTTGCGCTCACCGTGGCGCTGCCATCTCGCATTGTCAACATGGTCAATGGACATGAGGATGAGGTGATGACTTTACTTGGAGAGGATGACAGTGGGGACCCACCAGGACCGTAGCCGCACGTACGCAAGTGCCTCCTTATTAGTATATAAAACTATATTTTTGCTTCCTCCTAGTTTCACGACATCTCGGTCCCACACCATTGTCAACCTATGTAGTCAATAAACGAGAGAATTGCACAAGAAGCGGCCGACAGCTGGGACCAAGCAGCTCAAGCAGTATTTGTGTTTTTGAGGTGTGAGCACTGCAGAGTTTTTCTTGAGTGATGTTTAGCCCAGATATTAATTTTTCTCCTCTGAACAACAATGAAAACATCACTTCAACTATTAACTGGGCGGGCTGTAGCCCGTCTAGCCAAGGCCAGATATCAAGCCCAGATATTAATTTTTTTCAAGCTGAAAATGGCTAGCCCAGCTATAATTTTTTTTAGGAATACCCAGGCAAGGTCAAGTTGTTATTCTCCACCCCGCTGGGTTGCAAATCTTTCCTAGGAGGGATGCATTAGGCTTAACGAGAAAATGGGCTTTAAGAAATAATAAATGTGATGTAATTATAAAAACTGGCAGTAACTATAAAAATGGACCAAACACGTAATTACTTTATAAAATATTATTTTTGGATAATGAAAATTTTAATTTCATTAATTGTTGCGAGCGCATGTTTCATTGGATTTTTACGTAATATAAATTTATATTGAAATTATATTTAATCTGACTAGAAATTTCGGGATAAAAATATTTCGGATCCCATCAAAATGTGGGAAATTTTATTGAATTCTGTTTTGAACAGTTGGTTGAAATGGGCTGTACTTTTAACAAACTGTAAATGGGCTGTAGTAAATTCTATTAGAATTCAAAAATCGGCTGCACATTCTTACAAATCTCAAATAGGCTATAAGTTCTCTGCCACACACTTGTGGCCTTACTAAGTTGACGCGTCCCCTCAAAAAAAAAGAGTTGACGCGTATGCAAGGCTTTGTCAACTTATAGTCAACACTGCAGTTCTACTTGACAATGGTCGTTGGATGTCCATCCAACGGATGCCATGCTTCTTCTTCAATCTCGGATATTCTAGCTTCACCCGCCCAAAAAATGATTCCTCCCCTGACATCTGGGGCGCACCGTTTCGGAAGCTGACCTGTGGGCCTACTAAGTTGACGCGTACCAAGGGCTTTGTCAACTTAGTCAATATAAACGATTCTAGCTGCAGTGACCGTACGATGTCCATCCAACGGCTGTCGTGCTTCTTCAATCTCTGGTCTTCTTGCTCCTGCCGCCCAAAGCAGCGCCGGTAGTGCCGCCTGCTCCGGCCTCTCGTGGCCGGCTGTGCTGCCGCGGAGGCCTCACCGCCCCCTACTACTCCCACCACTGGCCAGGACCTCCCTCCACTCACCCACACCCCCTGTTATTCTATGGCGACGACAGCCTCACATCGCAGCCAAACCAGTAAACCCTCATACTCCTCTGCGCGTGAGTATCCACTACCGCGTCTTCCCCGGCTCCGCGTCTTCCCCTTCCTAAGCTTCGCAGTCATCCACCGTCGTGGTGCTCTCGACGCGACGTGGTCAATGTGGTCAACGACCGAGTTCCATCGGAAGAGTACTGTACGTGGAGAGGCTGACAGTTGGGTCCACGGCCACAGCAAGGAAGTTCCTCCTTATTACACGCAAAATAATTATTCCTCCACCTGACAACAGGGACCAACTGGATGGGCCACCGTATTTCGCGAAAAAATGTTTCCCCCTGACTGCTAGGACCTACCAGCTACATCTTCACACGCAAGGAAGTGTGTCCGGGCAAAAAAAAAAGATTCGCCCCTGATTGCTGGGGCCCACTAGCTACATCTTCGCACGCAAGGAAGTGCCTGATAGTCGGGACCCACCTGGTCGAAGCGTACGTAGCGTTGTCATTCTGGTCGCGAACATGTACGTACATACTGGTCGATGTAGAGGCGCGCACGTGTCGTACTAGAGGCGCGCACGTAGCATGTACACGTACGCACAACGGCCAGGGTGCAAGAAAGTAAATACAGCCACGTACGTACATACGGGCGGGGTCTCGAACGCCTACTCGCGTGTACGTACGTCCAGGGCTCGTGTACATGGCTGGGCCGGAACGGAGAAATAGCATCGTCGTCGTGTTCATGGGGAGCCAAACGGCTGGGTCGGAACGGAATGCGTCGTCGTGTTCATCGGGAGGGCTTGGACGGAATAGCCGATGGAAACAAGGCCTGGCGTACCACAGAACGAAGGAAATGGCCTTGTGTTCGACCGGCCACGGTCGGAACAGGATCTTGTTCATCGGGAGGGGTCTAGCGTACCGCAAAAAGGAGGATGTGGACCTCCTACGGTCGAAACGGGGGTCCTGTTGATCGGGAGGTGTGTGGCGTACCGCAAAACGGAGGGAACGGACTTGTTTTAGAGCGCTACAGTCGAAACGGGGGTCCTGTTCATCAGGAGGGGTGTGGCGTACCGCAAAACGGGACTCCATGGGATACTTTTGTCAGGACCCCGATTCTAAGTCACACCAATCTAGCATGTAACACATCATATCACTTTGCGGCCTCACGCACGATATTCCCACGGTTGCAACCTTACTTGGCCCGGGACCGTTTGCGCCTTTTGGCTCACGTATATGATAGTGTTGCTAGTATCCATATGACAGAGAACCCAGGCCGACATGACTAGTCATGGACCCAAAGTGGCGCTAACTTACGGGGACATGCATACATGAAGCAGCATCGAACGTGTCGGTCATCAGTGTGTGAATCCGGGTTGTAGCAACTGGGCTAACAGGACTCCAGGAACCCGGGCTGTAGCAGGCTAGCAGGACTCCGGAAGTCACCGTGTGACATTTCCCCGAAGGGACAGACACAGGAATGAAGTGGATCACATGCCGGCTAGTCTAAGTGTTCCGGAGCAGTAGCAACTGGGCTAGCAGGACTCTAGTAAGCCGGGCTATAGCAGACTACCATGGCTCAGTGGAAGCACCAGACTACATTTCCCCGTAAGAGAGGCTACCAAGGATAAACAACTAGGTTGTCGGATCCCACACATACCAAGCATTTCAATCATACACACAATATGCCCGATATGTGTAAATACAACATGGCATCACAACAAAATTCTACAACTCAAGGTATTTAATCATTAGGCTCCAAAGAGCCAGATATTACAAACGTGGGTCCGATGACCCAACATACAGAGAAAACAAGCAACAAGCACATGCGAAAGCTTAACTTGTCTCAGTACAGAAAACTACAAATGAAAAGACTGAGCAGCCTGACTATCTACAAGATCCTGCCGAGGGCACAAGATCGTAGCTGAGGTAACAAGCTAAACGTCGAAGTCCACGCGGAACTACTAGTGAGACTGAAGTCTTTCTACAAAAACATAAAATAAGAAAACGTGAGTACAAATGTACCCATCAAGACTTACATCAGAACTAGCTACATATGCATCAGTATCAATAAAGCGGTGGTGGAGTTTGACTACAGCAAGCCATCTTTGACTTGGTGGCTATCCTGAACTACGACTGCAAAAAACTCTTTTGAGGTGGTGCACACGAGTCCACATATTCACCATATCAATACACCACAATGGATTCGCTCCCGTCTCCCTACAACGACGCCATCCATAGCACTCACGCTTATCTTGCGCATTTTAGAGTATCCACTTTCACTTGTCTATGAACTATATAGGCAACCCAGAAGTCCTTTACCACAGATACGGCTATTCGAATAGATCATTTATAACCCTGCAGGGGTGTACTTCTTCACACACGCTCTAGCCACTTACCACCATGTACACGTCGTGTATCTCGGCAACCTTCAAGCGGAAGCTTTGGCGAGGAGTCAGCCACGACCTGACTAACCACACAAGTCTCTAGTCCAGGTTTATCGCCTATTCGGGTTCCATCCGCGAGGAGATCCGGCCGGGGTTTCGCTCACAGCCCAAAACGATATGTGCAGGGTTCCCGAGACACCAAACGGGCACCCAGTACACCGGGCCACGGTGTATCTACCGCATCATAGCCCACCCCTAGGTTCAGCGCTACGCACGGCCTCCAACACATATCTTACAAACACCAGAAACTAGTTGCAACTCCTGGACAGAGATCAAGGCGATTAATAAGTCGAGAGGGTCCATTGGTTTCGGGCCCAACGCGTGGTAGTAGCTGTTCATGGATCACAAACACAGAACTTAGTACCTCAGGACGGTTTCAATGAGACAACCCACAATGTACTCCTACATGGCCTCTCACCGCTACCTTTACAAAATCGTGTTCACACACTTAGCTCTCAACAGTAGAACATATTCACACACCTCCAATTCATCCCCGATGAATCAGACCTGACTCAACTCTAAGCAAAGCAGGCATGAAAACAAGCATGAATGAGTAGGCACATCAGGCTCAAACAACTCCTACTCATGCTAGTGGGTTTCATCTATTTACTGTGGCAATGACAGGTCATGCAGAGGAAAGGGGTTCAACTACCGCAGCATGTAACAGTTGAATCGTTGTTGTCCTAATGCAGTAAAAGAGAGCAGGAACAAGAGAGTGAGATTGTATCGGAATGAACAAAGGGGGTTTTGCTTGCCTGGCACTTCTGAAGATAGTATAGTTCTTCATCGGTGTCATCAAACTCATCATCGAAACTACGTCCACTGAGAGGGGACAAATACCGGAAAACAAGGAAGAACACAATCAATGCAATGCAAAAATTATGATGCATTACAATGACATGGCAAAATTAGTGTGTTGGGCTAATACAACTACAACCAAATTGGTTTGAGCCATTTTGAACCAAAGATTCAACCCGAAACTCATCTTATGAATTTAAATAGTGCTTTATCATGTTTTGATATAAACAGCAGGGTTAAGTTGCTTTAACATGCATGAAACTAGTATAGATGGATAGATTGGATTTTTCTGACAAATTTTCATATATAAATCTTTTCAATCTGAGTTATAGATTAGTTTCTATGAATTTTTGAAGTATAGGGTATTTTGTGAAAATAAATAAATCATTTAGATTTATTTAAATTCCAGAGAAGGCTTTGTGACGTCAGAGTGACATCATCACTACGTCAGCAATTCAATGGCGCCAGCCCGGGTCAAACATGACCATTTGGGCCCACTAGTCAGTGACTCAGTGCTGCCTAGGGTCACAGACAGGTGGGGTCGGGTCAACAGACACGTCAGTAGAGTCAACTCTGACACGTGGGTCCTGCTGGCTTATAAACTAATCAAAACAGAAAGTAAACCCGGTGTTAATTAGGCGTGGGGCCCAGCTGTCTATGTCATTGGAGGGTTTAATTAGTGGCTCATTAGCCACTAATGATGCCCACGTCACCTAAATGGCGATTAGCCGCCGGTGCTAAGAAGGACGCGGCGGCGCTCCTCGTCCGGGCGACTCCGGCGACGAGAGCGTGCACGGCTAGGCTCTACGGGTGCAGCGCGGCAAGGCGCGTCAGGTGGTGGTCGTGGGCGGTGCTGGGGCGGACTACAGCGGCCGGAGCACGGCTATGCGCGGGCGCGGTGCTGCAGCCCGAGGGAGAGCGAACGGAGGTGCTAGTCAGCACCTAAAGGGCAGCAGGAGCACGCCGGAGCAACTAGTAGGAGCGGAGGGTCTCGGGGGTACGGAGCTCGCCGGCCATGGCAGACGGCAGCTTTGGGTGCTCGCGGGGCAGCGGCTATGGGGCGTGCACGAAGAAAAAGGCAGAGGCGAGAGGTTCAGTGGCTCACGGCAATTCGTAAGAAGGAGACGGCGAGCTCGAGGAGGGGCTGATGATGACGGGAGGTCGCAGACGATCTCGGGGCAGAGGCGGCAAAGATGGCGGTGCAGAGGGTGACACGGGACGTACGGCATCGCGCGAGTCGACAAAGAGGTGCGGGAGAGATGGAGGCGGAGCCCGTGGAATCGTCGGTAAGGCGAGGGGGAGGCGGTGGCCACGGCAATGGCGAGCGGTGGCCACGGCAACGGCGAGCGGTGGCCACGGCAACGCGTTCGGTGAGGTGGGGAACAGCGAGGGAGGGAGCAGGGGGAAGAGTGAGCGAGCCGGAGGGATTGGGACGGCACCGAGGAATTGGGCCACGCGTCCAGGGGCTCGTCGGCCAACAGGAGGTGGCCGGGCGTGCGATGGCGTGCGTCGGCCACGCGCTCGTCCTCTTGGCAAGGAGGAAGACGACAAGGGAGGGGGCCAGGCGGGCTGGGCCGCACAGTGTTGGGCCGGCTGGGGGTGCCAGGTAAGCCAGGTAAGTTTCTCTCTCTCTCTCTCCTTTATTTTCTGTTTTCTATTTCTTTTATTCTGTTTTGAATTAGTAAAAATACTAATCCATTTTGTAAAATCCTGAAAATAATTTTAGGCAGTGTTTGGATTATTTCAAACAACCCACAACTAGTTTCAGAACTATTAGAGCATTTAAAAATATTTATAAAAGTTAAATGCTCCAATTCAAATACGATATGAGTTAATTCAAAGATCCAGAATGTCCTAGAAATATATTCATCATTTTTGGCAGAGGTTTTCACCTTTATCAGAAATCATGAACATTTTCAAAGGGCATTTTGGGTTCTTTGAAAAAGATTTTTGGATTGAACCTAGTTGAGTTCCATTTGGTGCTAGGGTTTGAACATCCCCATTTCAGCTGTACATAAAATATAAACATGATGCAACACACAGGTGCTAGCCTAGTGCAAGGTAAAGCTAGGGATGTGACAACTCACCCCCACTAAACAAGAATCTTGTCCCGAGATTCAAGACATGTGGTAAGAAGACAGAGGGGACACAAAGCTAACATAATCTTCACAATCCAAGTATACTTCTCGAAGACGCTAATTTATTGCTTCAAATTGATTTTGACGTCTTTGCTTTCGAGATCTCCATCCAACACGACAATGAGAGGAAAGGAAAACTCTAAAGAGTTGATCTTCTCAAAAATCGAGCAACTCACGATCAACTCACAGAATGAGACAAGGTAACATCTCGCGAGTTGAGACAGAAAACACACATCAGGGTGATGGAAGAAACCGATGACGAAGGTTCAATTTGGGAGACAACAATTCCATGCTTAAAAAGATGGTGAATGAGTTTCAGAGTAGCGAGGAGTTGATTGCCATGATTCCGTAAACGGGCACCTTAGGGAAGGTGACTCGTAAAATTATTCTCTTAAGTGGCAAAAAGAATTACTTTTGATACAAAGATCATTGAAACTCTTCATACCACCTAAGGCAATTCACAATCGGTTGTTTGATAGAGTTCGAAGGAATGGCATACCCATACTAGAGTGGATGATGTGGACTACCTTGTTGAAGACAACGTAATGGATGATTTTTGCTTATCATCAGAAATGGATGGGACCCATGGTAGGACCACTTTTGAAGATGATCCTGAGCAGTAGTTGCTGAGAAGGGCAGCCCATGGGGAATTGGCACAAGGCGGTGCAAGCTAGGAACAAAATGCAAATGTCAGGAATGTTCCAACCATCATATCTGCCTGAGATTCAGATCTGGTTGGTAACAGGATATTTCAGACAGCATGTGTGGAAAGAAAGTTTGCATCACAAACCGACGAGATGAAGTTGCGAGATTCTCGGGAGATGAACTACGACAGCAAGCTCCAAAACATGAGTTGGTTCTGCTACACGCATGTGATTGCACTGTCGCAGACAAGCATGACCACAAGGTAGTCTTACAACAAAACACTACCGAGTTCTGGTTAGGATCCATCATCAAGGATTTCGAAGTCTTTACGCAAGTCCATGGATTAGATCCCAAGCATATAGCATATAGCATGGAACACATATAGCATGGATGCGTCCAACCTATCAAACCACAGAGTACTTCGCACATGTGTGACTAACTTGGGATGATTCCAGAGGAAGCAAAAACGAACTTTCTTGAATTCACGGCGGCAACTTGCTTCGAATGCCCATGAATTAGAGGAAGTTGCTTCTTTCATCCAAACATATGCTTCATGAGCTAGCATGAAGAAATGCTTTCAAAAGTTTCCAACACTAGCTTAATGTTCAACATGAATCATGGAGGAGATAAAAATGCTGCTGATGGGCTCAACAACAACTCATCGGGATTTCCATATCACTGGAATTCCACAATTAAGTGAACACGGTAATAGCATTGGTCAGACCAAAAGATGTAATGATGTATGCTCGAGGGATCAACCACGTGTAAGACAACAGTATGAACATCGTTGGTTCTGATTTGATTTGACGATAGCCCATACGCAAATCAAGGATTTGGGCAAGACAATAGGTCCAACAATTGATCACAAGGACCAACCAATGAAGATATCATCGTTCTTCAACACACATACACAAAAAAAGATATCCCTTTGGGATGAGCTAAGTCGGACAAGCTTTTATCTTCCAACTCTCCAAGTTGTTGTTTAGCTTAACCAACTAGCTCAGGGGTATCCAACACGGATTCTTGGAGAAAGAGTGGTTTATTGGAAAACCAACTTGATCATGAACTCAACGTATCGGTCAGAGGACGACCTGGTGATACTTTCGTGAAGATATCCGGAAAATCACGAACCACCGATATGTCTCTAAGCTCGAGAACAATCTTGCTTTTCAAGGCAAGACGACATGATCAGAAGAGCAAGGGATTCAATCCTAACTCAAAGATCGAGGAGTGCACTAGAAATAAGGACAAGGTAGCACGATCAATCCTAGAATAGTGAGTCGATAACCAACACGCTGAGAATGATATTAATGTCCATTAACTACCAAGCAACGCGGTTGCTAGGACTATTGATTTCACACATCATGGTTCACTTGTCGGCATTCCGGTTGCGACAACACGGGACCAAATAATGAAAAATGATGGCAAAAAGTATCACTAAATCAGGAATTCATAAGAGGTGGTGCAATTCTCATGACAATCCTGACATAAAGGGGGTAACACTCCAGGTAGAACGCAGACTAAGGCATAGCCTAGTGCTGGGAAGGGGCTAATGCCTTCCCACCCACCTAGGTTTAAGGCATGGTACTTGCAATTTGGGGTTGTCGCACCATACTGTAGGGGGTTCCCTTACAGTCTTTCTGTTAAAAAAACACTCCAGGTAGAACAGACTAGAAGCTGGATTGGCATTCTTAATCTGCGGAATACAATTGCTTTGAACCAATGTAGCGACCAGACCTCAAACAGTCTGACCTCTGTGCATCAGTGTCATCCCTAGATCAGTAATGCTGACACACACAGTACTTGAAGGATTTATAACAGAGTACCAATCACACACTTATTACATCGAATGTCTCAAAAGAGAACTTAATACAAATAATATGGCTTAAGGCAATCTAATAACGATAACAGCGGAAGGCTTGGAAGATAAGCAAGTCCATCAACTCCAACGGCATCACTGAGTATAGAACCACGACCTAAGGCACCTTACTAAATGCGTCTGAAAAGTCTGCAACATGAAGGTTGCAGCCCGAAACGGGTCAAGACACATGGAATATGCTGGCAATGTAACACATAGAGAGTAATATGAAAGAGTAATGCTATACTACATGCATATATGGCTGGTGGAAAGCTCTATGGTTACAGTTTTATATAAAGCCAAATTTTCCCTACTGCAAAGGAATACATTTTATTTAACTATCATGGTGGTTGTTAAACATTGAGAATGGTTGACAGCATTCTCAATCCCAATTAAAAATATCATCATTAAAACCCAACAATATTAATTAGACTAACATGATGAGATTCACATGATAATCCAAGTACTAGATACTCAAAATGTCCATAACGGGGGACACGGCTAACCATGATTAGTTTGTTACACTCTGCAGAGGTTTGTGCACTTTTCCCGACAAGACTCGATCTCCTCCGTTGGATTCTCGCACTACATGGTGTTTGAGAAACGGATGACCGAGACATAGCCTTTCAGAAGCGCTAGCACCTTACGAACGGGTAGACAGTACCAACCTACATCCCCTACATCTGCTGGTCTACCACTGTAAGACTCTGCACAACTTAGTCAACTATGCTAGAGCCCATAGTAGCTTGTGGCTGCACACGGAAGTTTCTAGCATGAATAATCTCATGATCCCTTTGAGCCTGTGTGGCGGTCCAAAAAGAAACAGGCAATCCTGGAATACCCAGGTACCTCAATCCTCCCAGATGTGTGTTTAAGTTGCCACCTTAAATAAACCATTAATTAACAATCTCACATCTGTCATGGATACACTCACCCAATCCACGTCTACTAGCATCGCATGGCATAATAAGCAAACATAGAAGTAACTCCCAAGGGTTTGATAGTAAAACAGGTAATAGGTACTACCTCAACTACTTCCCAAAACCCACAATTTAATTAGATCGGCGCCCTCCTCGGGCAGGGCTCGGGGGCTCTCTTCTGGAGGGCCTAAGACCTAGCCAATATCACGAGGGAGGCGCTCCGGCACCACGTGGACGCGTGCTTTGCGGCATGTTTCCCTCAGGAGGATACTAGGCAAGGAGCGCACGGCGCTCAGGAGTTCATCACCAAGGTCACTCAGGAGCTGCAAGATGCAAGAGCCATGCGCGGCGACCGCCGCCCACCTGCCGCTGCTCCCCATCCAGGCGAGGATGGCGGGCTGCGCGTCTGCGTCGACATCCCCAGGCTCAACAGGGCCGCATCTCAGGAGCTCTTCTGGTCTTCTCGCGTGGGATGTTGCGAGGGCCCACCTCAAAGCTATGTTTGCATGCCATTTGGCCTGCCGAGCATAGCGGCCGCCTTCCAGCGCTACCTGCGGAGCATCCTGGCGGCTCAGGAGGCCAGGCATCACGCAGTCCTGGCGGAGATGGAGACGGTCCTCGAGGAGACGCCTGGACCCCCAGAGCCTCCTGAGGCTCAGGTCCCTGGTGGCTCATGAGGAGCATCCTCTATGCCACGCATCTTCAGCTACCCCAACATCCCTTCGACGACGGAACCAGGTGACATTTTCCAAGTTTATTTAGCTGGGAGCGCTCCCTGGGCTGCATCATTCCCACGCGGCGTGGGCCTATCCCTGCGGCATGTATCCTTTTACGTCTTTAGCTTACTCTACTGGGGGCGCCCCTCGAGCTGCATCATCCCCGGGCCACTCGGGTCCGGCCCAGTGGCATGTATCGTTCTTGCATTTACCTAAGCTAGTTTGCTTCTCATGCATAATCTATCTATGGTTATCACCTGCTTGATTTTCACCCACCATGGGAGCCGCGCGCCGATCATCTTTCTTCAGGATCTTTCGCATAAGAAGGCTAGGCATCATGTCTGTGCTCGGGCCCGTCCCTGCAGCGTTGATAAATCCAACGAGTGAGCTCTGTTTGGTGGGCCGGCCCCATTCACGTCACCTCCTGGGGTCGTTGGTGCTTGGCCTTCTCGTGCGATAACCTCAGGAAATTCATTCAGTGCAGGTTGCCTAACCATCTCGTAGGAACACCACAGCCATCAAGAACCAAGACCAGACGCAACACGCCTTGAGGTAGGGCCACTTGAGTCTCGCGCTGACTCACGGGTGCCCAGACACACCTCGTCTAGCCTTGCCATGCAAGCCACGTGTCAGGGCGGGGCTGTACACGCCCCAGGGGCTCTCCGCAGTAGGGAGTCCCCTCCCACTTTTCAGTGGAAGCTCCATGCTCCGTGCTGGCAGTCGACACTGCCGAGGAGCAGCTACGCCCGTGCAAGTGTGGAAGTGCTATGCTCCGCGCTGGTGATAAACAACTGCGGGCGGCCCCGTATCAACCTTAGGGAGCCCTTGAGCTTATTGTCTGGCCTCATCGCAACACCTCCCCTCGGGAGAGTCACACGAGGGGACTGGGCACGGGGGCTGCGCTCGTGTCATGCCCAAGCGCACGCCACCCTGCCAGGTCACCTGGACCTGGTCGTCGCGCGCCCTCCCGAGCCGAGCCTCGGCGAGGGCAAAGGTATGAAGGTCGTTTAAGCGTCAAGGGGGACTCCTGAGCATCGCGACTCAGGAGCCTAACTGGCCACGTAGCCCCTCACTCCTTGGTCTCGTCCTGGTGATCCGGTCGACCCAATGGCGATTGAGTTATGTGCAGGGTCGGGCCCTGCCGACGTAGAACACTAGACCTATTCCTGCATTTCCTTTCTGAAAAGCTATTTGCACGTCAAGTGGGACTCCTGAGCATCACGACTCAGGAGCCTAACTGGCCACGTAGCCCCTCACTCATTGGTCTCGTCCTGGTGATCCAGACGACCCAGCGACGGCTGAGGTATGCGCGGGGTCGGGCCCTGCCGACGTAGAACATAAAGCAAATGGGAAGGAAATTGCAAAATATCAAGCAAATATTACAAGACATATTGTTGTTCCAATACCAAACGCAAGTTTAAACGCCTCCACGAGGCATGGTACATGTTGCAGGAGTTAAGCGGGAAAGGATCCGCCATCAAGTCATTCCGTCATCCCTGGACACCGCCGTCGCCTTCAACGGATGCTTCTTCTTCAAGGGCGTCGCCTTCACCTGTACCACCAGCCAGAGTTGCAGGATTAGTAGCACCGCTAGTCGAGGGCGCGAGAGCGAAGGCGTAGAACTTCTTCAGCGGGGCCTCCACCTGACCCTTCACGGCTTCGGCAGCGGCCGCATAATGCTCGTCGTCCACAGGCTCTAGCAGCTCGTCAAGGTGGGTGGAAGGGTCGCGAAGATGGAGTTGGCTGAAGACGCGCGTCAACGTGGCTGAGGAAAGAACGCGGGCTTCTTCCTCTGCCATGGGGCCGATACCGCTCACGACGTCCTCAAGCGCATCGACCAGATAAGGAAGCAACTGGGCAGGGCCCTCATCGCCAGCGGCCAGCGGCTCCTCCAAGCCCTTCTCGTACAGTGACCACAGCGCCATCCGAGACCTCTCCTCGAGGATCTTGAAGGCCGCGCGGACCTCAGCCAGGACCTTCGCCTTGGCTTCAAGCTCGGCCTTCTCCGCCTCCACCTTCTGCTCCAGCTCCTCCAGCCGGCCGCGCTCCGTGGCCTGCGCCTTCGCCAACTACTCCAGCTCGGCGTCGCGATCCCTAACGGCGTCCTCCCAGGCCTTCATCTTCTCCTCCTTCGCCTTGTGGCCTCGGGCTTCTTTCACGCCCTCCCTCCGCACGGTCTCGATCTCGGCCTCCAGCGACCGGCAGCGGTCCTAGGCGGCCCCGACATCCTTCAGAGCTACCTCGCTGGCGGCCTCAGCTTGGGCGACGGCCTCCCTGTCCTTCTCCGAGTCCACGACAGCCTGGCTCAGCGTCGATCGGACAAACACATCGGAGTGAAGTCAGCCAGAGACCAGTTCCAGGCGCCGGGCCACCAGGTGACAGTCGGTGCCTTGAAGATCTTCTCGCAGCAGGGTCATCACGGAAAGAGCGGGCTCCAGAACGTCAGGGGAGGCTGAAGGACATGGAGATAGAAGTGCGGCAGAAGGGGGAGGAGGCGACGTCGTCACCATTGCCTGGGAGGACGGAGGCTCCTGAGCTTTGGGGATCTCAGCGACCGAGCCAGGCGTTGGCACATCCGGAGCCTGCGGGGCCACAGGGGCTGAGTCGTGCGGAGGATGCTCCCCCAAGCCTCGCAAGGATGATTGGGCCGGAGAAGCGCGAGCGCCATCGCTGCCCTTATCCATGGAGAGGGGCGCGGCCATTGTAGGCCATCTGGTCCCGGGCAGCGCCACCTCGTCCTCCTTCCTCCTCTTTGCCGTGGGCGTCGACCTAATTGCAAAATGGAGAAGCATCAAGGGTAAGCAGCGGAAGCAAGAACAAAATAGGACAAGAACACTTACTGGTCTACCGCGGTGTAGTCCCTCTGCTTCGTAAGCTTGAAGACTGAGAGGCTCGCAGCCTGAGGCGCAAGCGCGTGGGCTCCAAGAGTGGAAGAGGGGGCAGTGGATGGGCCAGAAGCAGCTCCAGGCGGAGTCAGAGCAGGAGCGTCATCTCGGGAGATCAACGCCGACCTGCCCCTCGTCAGAACCACGGGCGACTCTTCTCTCTCTGGGAGGACGCCAGCCTCGTCATCGTCATCAGGCGGGGTGCGGAGGATGTCGCCCTTGCGCAGGGGGAGGTCTCCCCCATCCCCTCGGGGGTTGCCTCGGAGTCGCGCTCCTCGTCCTCCTCCTCGTCCCCCTCCCTGCGGGAATCACCAGAAGACACGTCCACCGGTGCCGTCATAGTCGGGACCCCAGGAGGCGCCGGCGATACTAGCCCGTGCTCTCTGAAGGTGGGCATTGCGGCCACGAAATGCGCCCCGTCCTTGCGAAGGAACAAGGGAATGAAGGCACTCGGCGGATATTCCTGGTCATTCTCGACCAGGAGGCGGAGAGCCACAGCGACGCTTATCCTCCACACCCCCGAGCGTCCACAAGGGGCGTGAGCGCGCCTGGAGCGGAGCAACATGTAGCATCAGGAATTCCCTCTGGAGCATGGCCCCCATCAACTTCGCCGCCTTTGCGGTCCCCGGCTTTAGGTCAGCGGTCATCTTCTCCAGCACCGGCTTCGCCCGGTCATCGGTAAGCTTCGCGCAGAGCCACCGTTCGTCGGACTGGGGCATCTCCATCGGCAACATCAACCGTGCGTGGACACACTTGGCATCCATCATGACCCACTTGCCCCTGAAGCCATCACCCTTCTTGCCGGCCTTTGAGATCGCGTTGGCCTTGCCGCCTGCGACGAAGTTGGCGCACCCTGAGGTGTATACGTTGTTGATCCGGAGGAAGAAGAAGTGGCGCAGCAGAGCCACGGACGGCATCACCCCGACGTACGCCTCGAAGTAGAAGGCGAAGATTGACAGGAGGAGAACAGAGTTGGGATGGAGATGAAGGGCCTACAGCTTGTAATGGCTGAGGACGACATAGAAGAAGTCGGAGAAGGGGGGAACCAGGCCCGCGACAACACTCCACATAAAGAAGGGGTAGAAGGTGCTCTTCGAAGCCTTCGGCTCAGCGGAGCCAGCCCGGAGCTCGGTCTTCCCCTTCTCGTTGTTCTCCCCCGCCGTCAGTAGACGCGCGGCGGCGAGGTTCTTCTCCGAAACATTGGGCGCGTTGATAACCCACAAGTATAGGGGATCGCAACAGTTTTCAAGGGTAGAGTATTCAACCCAAATTTATTGATTTGACACAAGGGGAGCCAAAGAATATTCTCAAGTATTAGCAGTTGAGTTTTCAATTCAACCACACCTGGATAACTTAGTATCTGCAGCAAAGTGTTTAGTAGCAAAGTAACATGATAGTAGTGGTAATGGTAACAAAAGTAATGGAAGCAAAAGTAATATTTTTGGTGTTTTGTAGTGATTGTAACAGTAGCAACGAGAAAGTAAATAAGCGAAAACCAATATAGGAAAAGCTCGTAGGCATTGGATTGGTGATGGAGTTGTTGACACACGAACACGTCACGTGTACCATCGACGCCGGGGGTGATGAACCGCAGCTCACGTCGAAGGAGACCCGACCGACAGCGCGATACGTAAGACAGTCGACGGGCGCTTTTGCAGACCCGAAAACCCCACACCCCCGGGAGGGACCCCGTCAGGGAGTGCGGCAGCTATGGTCTGCCCTAGGTCGATTCGCTCGCCCCTAGAGCCTCGAGATTCGCAACTCTCAAACATGAAGAACGACGAAGAACGAGAGAGAAAAAACGGTGGAGAGATAAAAGTAGATGAAAAAGTAATATATTGATTTATTCGATTGTGTGTTGTTCAATCGGCCATCATCCCCAACATATATAAGAGGCGGCTGGACTTCCCGTAAAAGTAAAGGATTCATCTAGGCTTTCCTTACAAAAAAATTACATCAATTCACGTCCTAGAGTCCTAGTTCTATTCCAATTCGGATTCAGTCTGAATCTGGCCCAACCTCTGTCTTCCTCCTTGCATGGGCCATCAAGCTTGCATATGATCTCCTATCAAGACGGCCCAAATATCAAACTTACGTGCCCCGACGAGACGAACAACTCTTATGTTGATCACCTTTTCAAATAAGGCCATCGTGAATACTTTTGGAGGTCATCTTTATCTTCCAGTCGGACTTGGTCTTGCAGCGGACTGGATTGTCTGAGTCTCGTAGTGAATTTGCAAGTCACATGCTATCTCTGATGATTATGACTCCAAAAGCAAACTTTACCGTTTTGATGATACGCACAACTTCTGTATTGAACACTTCTCTATCCAAGGTCATCTTGATAAACTTTCAGGCACATGCTCAGTTACACTCGGATTCGAGCTCATCCACTCGGATATTAGAGACACTCGGACCGTCCGACTGCACTTTTTCACTCGGAAAACAATCTTTCACTCGGATGACTATATTTCCACTCGGATGACTATATTTTCACTCGGAAAGCAATATCTTACTCGATCGGAAAGTTTTCGTTCCGATGGTAATCTTTTCACTGGGAACATTTTCATCTGGAGGACAATTTCACTCGGATGACTATATTTTTACTCGGAAGGCAATCTCTTACTTGATCGGCAAATTTTCATTCCGACGGTAATATCTTCACTCGAATGATAATAAGTTCACTCAGATGGCAAACTTTCACTCGACCGGTAATTTTTCACTCGAAAGGTAAGCTTTCAATCGATCGTTAAGTTTTTACTCGAAAGTTAAGCTTTTACTCGACCGGTAAGTCTTCACTCGGACGGCAAGCTTTTCACTCGACCGAAAACATAGTCTGATCTTGATTTGTCTCCTCAGGTCTCATACGACCTCGGACTGAGATGAATTATATATGAAAATCGACTGGATCGACGAGACAAAACTTTCTCGTGTTGAGGTTTTTCTGATTCAAGGCCTTCTTAAGGGCCGAATCGCTCGCGCGACCCATCAGACAGGGTGTCTCGTACTTCGCGCCATATTTCCATTGAGCTTCGGTCTGCAGTGTATTGCCTCTAACTTTTGCATATGAACTTGGATTGAGATGATTTATATATCAAAATCGATTGCCTCGACGAGACGAAGACAATTTCTTCTAAAGCTCCTTCATCCGAGGTCGTCTTGAAGGTATGATCGGCCGAAAACCACTCGGAATATTGAATTCTGCCACTCGGAATACAATTTCGGCCCCTAAGATGGAGTCAGACGATGATAACCTAAACATCAAAGTTGTTCCACTCGATGAAAACCCTTTCACTCGAAGCCATCTCATTTTCTTTCTATGTCATGCCAAAATCTGATGTCAACACATGTCCCCTTGTTTTTCGGCAAAGCTTGCATGCCGAAAAATAATATGCACGTTGTTTGTTCTAAGGACGATGTCAACACTCCATCGGCCATTTATTTTTCTTAGGGAGATAATTATGTATCGGCCATGTTTGTTCTAAGGGCGATAATAGTATATCGGCCATTGCCTACCTAGGCTTCTTGCCACACACTCGGGTGGTATTTCTTTAAGTATTTGCCATTGAGAGCTCTAGGTAACACCGTTCCTTGTACGGATTCCACCAAATATGAGTTTCCAGGAACTATTCTTGTAATCCTAAAAGGACCTTCCCAACTTGGAGACCACTTCCTGAATCTTCTATCCCTTGAACCAATCGGTAGAATCACTTTCCCGACGAGATCACCAACTTGAAAATTCTTCAATTTGACTTTCTTATTGTAAGCTCTTGCCACCCTCAACTTGTCTCTCTCTATGGCATTGAAAGCAACCAAACGCTTATCGACAACCTCATCAACATTGTCAATCATCAAGTTATAAAAGTCTTTTGCCGATAAATCATTTTGTTTAGCTATTCCCAAGGCATTCAAATTTACCTCCGCTGGTAAAACAGCTTCTTGACCATATACTAGCTCATATTGAGTCACCTTCATAGCACCATGCCTTGAGATTCTATGAGCCCACAAAGCTCCAGACAACTACTCATGCCATCTCCTCGGATTATTCTCAATCTTTTTCTTGATTAGTTTGATTAAAATTTTATTGCTAGACTCAGCTTGTCCATTAGCTTGGGCATAATACGGAGAGGAATTGAGCAACTTTATGTTATAAGATTCGGCAAACTCTCTGACTTGGTGTGACATGAAAGATGAACCTTGATCTGTAGTTAATGTTTGAGGAATACCGAATCTATGAATAATGTGCTTGGTTATGAATTGAATTACCTCTGTATGTGTCCTGTTCTTGAGAGGTACTGCTTCAGACCATTTAGTGAAATAATCAGTTGCCACCAATACGAACCGATGCCCTTTTGAGGAAGATGGATGAATTTGCCCAATAAAGTCTAAACCCCATCCTCTGAAAGGCCACAGCTTGATAATAGGATGTAACATAGCAGCAGGAGCCAATTGAATATCACCAAACTTTTGACAAGCCTCACACCCCTTATAATATCTGAAACAATCATTAATCATAGTCGGCCAATAAAACCCAGCACGTCGCAATAACCATTTCATCTTGGGAGCCGACTGATGAGTGCCATAAATGCCTTCATGTACCTCTCCCATAGCAACCCTTGCCTGTTCCTCGTCCAAGCACTTTAGAAGAACATCATCGACCGTTCGGCGATAAAGACCATCATTTCTCACTGTATACTTGAAAGCCATATGCCGAACAGATCTATCCACCCTTTCACTCGGATTCCGCAGGTAATCAACAATGGGCTTCCTCCAGTCGGGATCATCACCTGCACTAGATTTTTTGTTAATGGCCGAATCAGTGGGTTCAGGTTCGGCCTCTCCCATATTGGCAAGACAAGACATCGGTTTTTGAGAGATATGAAACATGCCATGATCAACATGATATCCAGATGCTTGCTGTGCCAGCTCATTTGCTTTCCAATTGTCATGTCTAGATATATGTGCAATGCTAAAACAATCCAAAGTAGAAATTATATCTAGACATTTATCAAGATAAACATTAAGTGATTCGTCCAAACACTAAAAGACTCTGGATATTTGTTGCACAGCTAGTAACGAATCACCGTAAGCCTCAATATGTGTAACACCTATAGCAAGTAACATCTCTAGGCCGAATAACAATGCTTCATATTCGGCTTGATTATTTGTGCAAAAATATTCTAAGAGGCATGAGGCTTCAAAAATAGCACCGTGAGGGGATATATAAACAATACCAACACCTTGGCCATTGCTACAAACTGAACCATCAAAGTATAATCTCCATGGTACTAATGAAACAAGGTTCATATCAACATCATGTTTGTCATCAATCCGATGTTCAACAATGAAATTAGCAACAATTTGGCATATGAAACATTTATTTAATGACATCGGTTTGACAAGCTACTATACAACCACTCGACACTAAATAATGTCTCAATTTTGTGCAAGCATAATATAAGCATAGACATAGTTTCTCAATAAATGTATACCTTGTCTCGGCATCCAATAAGCGTCTGCTCAAATATGTAATAGCATGCTCTTTTCTCTCGGTTTCTTGAGTCAAAACAGCACCAATAACTCCTTCCTCTGCTGCAATGTAAAGCCTGAAGGGTTCCCTATGCTTGGGTGCTTTCATCACCGGAGGAGTGCACAAATATCCCTTGATCATATCAAATGCTTCTTGTTGTTTTGCCCCCCAAGTGAAATCAGCATCATTCTTCAACCGAAGGATAGGAGTAAATGCATCAAATTTCCCTGATAGATTAGCTATGAACCTTCTCAAATAATTGACCTTGCCAAGGAACTTTTGCATATCTCTCTTGCATGTTGGAGCCTCCACTCTCTGTATAGCCTCTATCTTTTTGGGATCAATCTCTATGCCATCTTCATGAATAATGAAACCCAAAAAATTGCCAGCTAACACGCCGAAAGCACACTTCAAAGGATTCATCTTCAGTCCATACTTTTTCATTCTTCCAAAAGCTAAACGCAAATCGGCCAAGTGAGATTCAAAAGCATCCGATTTGACAACAATATCATCAATATAAAGTTGAAGTACGATACCGAGTAAATCATGAAAAATCAAATTCATAGCCCTTTGATATGTGGCGCTTGACATTTTTAATCGAATGTCATCACTGTCCACTCGAATAAACCAAGGAAACAAGGACATCGAAAAGCCGTTTTGTACATGTCCTCTTGACCATAAAAATTTGATTGTATCCGGCATTACAATCTAGAAAGCTAATAACCTTATGTCCAGAAGCATCATTAATAAGCATATCGGCTATTGGCATGGGATACTCATCTTTGGGTGTAGCCCTATTCAAATCTCTGAAGTCAATGCACAACCTCAACTTGCCGGATCCCTTCTTCTCCACTGGGACAATGTTAGAAATCCACTCGGCATACCTGCAAGGTCGAATGAAATTAGCTTCAAGCAGTCGACCTATCTCTTCCTTGATCTGGTCATATGTTTTCGGATTAAACTTTTTGGCCGACTGTTTATATGGTCTAAAACCAGCCTTTATAGGTAACCGATGCTCTACTAGCTCTCGGCTTAAACCTGGCATCTCATGATATTCCCACGCAAAGCAACCAACATATTCTTTCAATAGCTCGATTAACTTAGCTTTACAATCGACTTTCAAATTTTTGTTTACAAACGCCGGTCGAAAGTGGATTGAACCATCTCCAATATCTACCTCTTCTAATGGATCGGCTGATGTAAAACCTTGTCCAAGTTTATCCATGTCATCCAACTCCTCTATAGACTCATACATATCGTTCTCGCTGGACCGATATTTCACAAGACGTTTTTGTAACCATTCGGAGCTAGAATCCATTTAAACATATCATACCTTGGAGCCGATTGCATTTAGTCGGCTTTAAAGACACGGGCACAAAACCATTTTTGGTCGCACTGAGAAAATCAAACTCTGATAAGTCATGTCCCGTCAAGCAAGTAGCATTGGGATGTTGCCAATCCACCGATGCATCGGCCAAAGCAACACAGGCTGAGTTATCCGCATGAATGACTTCCACTTCATCATCAACCCACTGAATCAAAAACTAGTGCATAGTGGATGGCACGCAATGGTTTGCATGAACCCAATCACGACCTAGTATAACGTTGTAGTTACCTTGCACCTCAGCGACAAAGAATGCAGTAGCCAAAGTTTTGCTTCCGACTGTAAGCTCCACATACATTACACCTTTGGCTTCAGTTTTCTCTTTGACTTCAAACCCGTTGAGCACCATATTGGTCTTGATCAATTCTTCATCAGGCAAACCCAATTTCTTGAAGACCGAATAGGGCATAAGATTTACCACAACACCTCCATCAACAAGCATCCGATTGGCGACCCATTGATATGACCTCTGAGATATAACGGTTTCAGATGCGTTACTGGTTCTTTTGGCTTCTCGAATATTGCATTTTTAGGGCCAAAGTCCAGCTGAGCCACTTCCCCTTCCTCATCTACAGCATGAAACTCAGTAGGTAAGTAATACACCATATTGATATCCATACCTTCATGAACTGGTGTAGATTCATAGTCCAACATATCAGCCTCCTCCTCGAGTGCATCCACCAATTCTGAAATTTGTCCGAGTGAAGAGGAAGCAATATGTAATGCAGATTATGCAATGATTGCGTCGTCCTCTTTTGGTAGTGTGGGTGCTGTTGTAATAGGTGTAGAAGCCACTGTATCTTGTATTTGTTTGGGCCTCCACACTTGTTTTGTAGGTACCATAGGCCGAGTGTCATTGAACAACTTATCCCTTTGCTTCTCGGCCTCTTGTTCTGCCATCTCTTGACTCCTTAACCTCTGTAGTTTTCTCTATTGTGTCTTTGTTAGCCCTGGAGGACACCACTTTGGTCGAGTGTATTTAGGATCTCTCACCTTTACTTGGCTGGTGCTTGCTTCATGGTCATTAGCCGAGTGTTTTGGCGTGATAATAAGTATTGGCTCGGTCATTTGTTATGCCTGATCGGCTCTTTGTATGGCGAATGTTTTGGTGCCCAAGATAACTGAGTCGACATCCATTTTCTCCTTGCCTTTTCCCGACTCAACGGCTGCAACACTTGGTGATTTAACACGCCATTGTTTTCGACTTTCCAGATGCATGAAATTTCCACTCGGGCGCATGTTTTTACTCTGATGGAATCCACTCGGATGGATGTCACTCGGATTGAATCCACTCGGACGGAATTCACTCGGATTGATGTCACTCGGATGATATCCACTCGGATGGAACTCACTCGGATGAGATCTACCCATCCACATTTTTTCACTCGGATAGCTTCCACCTGGGTGCATTCTTACACTAGGATAGTTTCCACTCGGTCGCATATTTTGACCAGCCGACTGATAGTCATCGATGTTTAGTCGACCATTATATGAGTAATCATGTCGATCCCATACAGATTGCCTCTACTCTTCTGAAAACTGCACCCTTGGTCCACTCGGTTTCGTATACCGACTAAACATATCATACGATGGTGACCTTGGTCGCTTCAAGTCTGATGGCCGGTTAGAGCTGGTACCAGCCGACTGATTAGCATATTTGGATAGCAACATATCAAAAGTTGGCTTGATCCGCTTGCGTTGCACTTTAGCTTCATTCCTCTTCCATTTGCCAACTTCTGTACTCTTGGGCTTGACAAATCTAACACGAGCATTTTCTTGCACTTGTAGTTGCCCCCCGAGTGTAGGATTCTTGATGGTGATTTTGATCACTTCCTTGCCATCAGGTTGCTTATCAAGCACAACATGTCTCCCCACGATCGTGCTGCCTTCCTTGTCTTTCCCGGGCTCCCCAACAATGACATTAGCTTTATTAGCAGATTCAGCTACCTCTCGCCGAATGAGTAGCGTCTTCCCCTCCAAATCCATGGTATTCATTGGAAAAGGCTGTTTATCAACTTGCGTCTCAGAAAATCTCAATTGTCCGTTATTAATGGCCGATTGTATCTATCTTCGAAAAATGTTGCAATCGTTAGTAGCATGAGAAAAAGAATTATGATACTTGCAATAAGCACGTCGTTTTAGCTCTTCAAACGATGGTAAAGTATGAGATATTCTAATAATGTTAGCCTGCAGCAAAGCATCAAATATTCTATCACACTTAGCAATGATAAAAGTAAATTTCATCTCTTCATCACGATTCTTATGAATCGGTTTCAGATCATTGCAAGTAAAGGGTTTGGCCTTAGATGGCCAAACAAATTCAGTAGCAAAAACATCACCCTCATCGTCCGAGTTATCACTATGATATTCCACCGTATTCATCTTTGGACGATCGGCTTTGTATCTATGCACTTCTTTCAGGTCTTTGCTTCGGCTTTCCTGAGCCAAAGCCCTTTGTAAGACTTGGTTGATATTTAAGAACTCATAGCCTTCTAGCTTTTCTCTAATGGGAGTTCTCAAACCACTTAGCACTAGGTCTGCCAAATCCCTCTCGGTTATCACCAAACTAAAACACCGGTTTTTTGTTTCTCTGAATCTCTTGACGTAATCGGAAACCGATTCATCATGCTTTTGTTTAACCGATGTTAGATGTGACAACTTGAGTTCATTGTCACCGCTATAAAAGTGATCATGAAATTTCTGCTCTAGCTGCGACCAAACCCGAATGGAACCATGTGGTAAAGAAGAAAACCATGAAAATGCGGTGCCAGTTAATGACAAAGGAAATAAACGCACTTTCAACTCATTTAGTGAGCCTGCTTCACCTAGTTGTGCTAAGAATTGACTAACATGCTCCCATGTGGTTTTTGTGCCCTCTCCATTGAACTTAACAAAATCTGGAATCTTATATCCCGGAGGGCACTGTATGGCATCAAAGTACTCGGGGTACGACTTTCGGTAAATCCGATTCCGAGGTAACTCAACTAAAAAATTCTCTCGAAGCATCTTAGCCATCTCCTATCTAAGATTAGCTAAACCATCATCCATAGTGGACGATGAAGCTTGTGGCAGTGGCATAGGAGGAGTAGGGTTACTAGCTGTAGGTAGGAATTGTGGCATGTATGTCGACCCATAATTTGGTAGTGGCCGAGTGGTTGTAGCTGTAGGTAGGGTTTGGTTCGGCGTTGCCACCGAACCTGGCATGCTCATAATAGGGTTGATGGGTGCAGTCACACTCTGATTTGTTTGGGTAGGATAATAAGCCATCAGCATGGGAGGCGCCGATGCAATAGGTAAAGCCAGATTAGGGTTTTGCACACTAGCAGCTACACCATCATTACCACTAGACGATTGAGATGTATTCTTCTGAGCATTAGTATTTTCTATGAAAGTTTGATAGACTAGATCGTTACCATCAGCAATACGACTTTCAATCTCAACCCACTGCTCAGGAGAAAAGGCAGTACTTACAGAGCCTGCTCGGCTTGAAGAGGAGGGAATTTGATTTCTTCAATCGAAGTGATGTTGCCTTGGCGATCCTTCTTGAACTTTACAAGGAACTCCTGCAAGTCCATCTCCTCGCGCGCCTTCTTGTACTCCTCATAGACATGGCGATGATCGGCCGATATCTCATCAAGACTGGGCTTAATGATGTTATCGGCGTTTACCTCAGATGGCTTGGGAAGATCGGACATGGTGGATGATGATGATTGATCTTGAACCCAGTGGAGTCACCAAAAGTGTGTTGACACACGAACACGCCACGTGTACCCTCGGCCGGGGTGATGCACCGCAGCTCACGTCGAAGGAGACCCGACCGACGGTAGCGATCGCAAGACAGTCGACGGGCGCTTTTGCAGACCGAAAACCCCACACCCGGGAGGGACCCGTCAGTCTGCTGACTATGGGCTGCCCTAGGTCGATTCGCTTGCCTCTAGAGCCTCGAGATTCGCAGCTCTCAAACACGAAGAACGGCGAAGAACGAGAGAGAAAAACGGTGGAGAGATAAAACATAGATGAAAAAGTAATATATTGATTTATTCGATTGTGTGTTGTTCAATCGGCCATCACCCCCAACATATATAAGAGGCGCCTGGACTTCCCATACAAGTAAAGGATTCATCTAGGCTTTCCTTACAAAAAAATTACATCAATTCACGTCCTAGAGTCCTAGTTCTATTCCAATTCGGATTCAGTTTGAATCTGACCCAACCTTTGTCTTCCTCCTTGCATGGGCCGTCAAGCTTGCATATGATCTCCTATCAAGACGGCCCAAATATCAAACTTACGTACCCCGACGAGACGAACAACTCTTATGTTGATCACCTTTTCAAATAACGCCATCTTGAATACTTTTCGAGGTCATCTTTACCTTCCAGTCGGACTTGGTCTTGCAGCTGACTGGATTGTCTGAGTCTCATAGTGAATTTGCAGGTCACATGCTATCTCTGATGATGATGATTCCAAAACCAAAGTTTACCGTTTTGATGACACGCACAACTTCTGTATTGAACACTTCTCTATCAAAGGTCATTTTGATAAACTTTCGGGCACATGCTCAGTTACACTCGGATTCGAGCTCATCCACTCAGATATTAGAGACACTCGGACCGTCCGACTGGACTTTTTCACTCGGAAAACAATCTTTCACTCGGATGACTATATTTCCACTCGGATGACTATATTTTCACTCGGAAAGCAATATCTTACTCGATCGGCAAGTTTTCGTTTGGATGGTAATCTTTTCACTGGGAACATTTTCATCTGGAGGACAATTTCACTCGGATGACTATATTTTTACTCGGAAGGCAATCTCTTACTCGATCGGCAAATTTTTATTCCGACGGTAAAATCTTAACTCGAATGATAATAAGTTCACTCGGATGGCAAACTTTCACTCGACCGGTAATTTTTCAATCGAAAGGTAAGCTTTCAATCGATCGGTAAGTTTTTTCTCGAAAGTTAAGCTTTTACTTGACCGGTAAGTCTTCACTCGGACGGCAGCTTTTCACTCGACCGAAAACATAGCCTGATCTTGATTTGTCTCCTCAGGTCTCATACGACCTCGGACTGAGACGAATTATATATGAAAATCGATCGGCTCGACGAGACGAAACTTGAAGTTTTTCCGATTCAAGGCCTTCTTAAGGGCCGAATCGCTCACACGACCTATCAGACAGGGTGTCTGGTACTTCGCGCCATATTTCCATTCAGCTTGATTCTGCAGTGTATTGCCTCTAACTTTTGCATATGAACTCGGATTGAGATGATTTATATATCAAAATCGATTGCCTCGACGAGACGAAGACAATTACTTTAGAATGCTCCTTCATCCGATGTCGTCTTGAAGGCATGATCGGCCAGAAACCACTCGGAATATTGAATTCTTCCACTCGGAATATAATTTCGGCCCCTAAGATGTAGTCGGACGATGATAACCTAAACATCAAAGTTGTTCCACTCGATGAAAACCCTTTCACTCGAAGCCATCTCATTTTCTTTCTATGTGATGTGAAACTTTTTTCATGCTAAAAACCCTTTCACTTGAAGCCATCACATTTTCTTTTTATGCCGTGCCAGAATCTGATGTCAACAGGAGTATGCCAGATGCGGTTCATCATGTAACAATCATATCATAGGGTGACACAGAACTAGCTCCAATTCATCAATGTAATGTAGGCATGTATTCCAAATATAGTCATACGTGCTTATGGAAAAGAACTTGCATGACATCTTTTGTCCTACCCTCCACGTGGCAGCGGGGTCCTAATGGAAACTAAGAGATATTAAGGCCTCCTTTTAATAGAGTACGGAACAAAGCATTAGCACATAGTGAATACATGAACTCCTCAAACTATGGTCATCACCGGAGTGGTCCTGATTATTGTCACTTGGGTTGCCGGATCATAACACATAGTAGGTGACTATAGACTTGCAAGATAGGATCAAGAACTCACATATATTCATGAAAACATAATAGGTTCAGATCTGAAATCATGGCAGTCGGGCCCTAGTGACAAGCATTAAGAATAGCAAAGTCATAGCAACATCAATCTCAGAACATAGTGGATACTAGGGATCGAACCCTAACAAAACTAACTCGATTACATGATAGATCTCATCCAACCCATCACCGTCCAGCAAGCCTGCGATGGAATTACTCACGCACGGCGGTGAGCATCATGAAATTGGTGATGGACGATGGTTGATGATGACGACGGCGATGAATCCCCCTCCCCGGATCCCCGAACGAACTCCACATCAGCCTCCCGAGAGGTTTTAGGGCTTGGCGCCGTATCATAAAACGCGATGGTTTCTTCTCCTTTATTTTTTTCTCCCCGAAAGCAAATATATAGAGTTGGAGTTGGCGTCGGAGGAGCTCCAGGGGGCCCATGAGGTAGGGGGGCACGCCCTAGGGGGGGCGCCCCCACCCTCATGGACAGGGTGTGGGCCCCATGGTCTTTATCTTTTGCAAGGATTTTTTATTATTTCCAAATAGACGTTCCGTGAAGTTTCAGGTCATTCCGAGAACTTTTTTTTGTGCACATAAATAACACCATGGAAAGTTTGCTAAAAACAACGTCAGTCCGGGTTAGGTCCATTCAAATCATGCAAGTTAGTGTCCAAAACAAGGGCAAAAGTGTTTGGAAAAGTAGATACGATGGAGACGTATCAAATCCACCAAGCTTAATCCTTTGTTTGTCCTCAAGCAATTCAGTTGATAAACTGAAAGTGATAAAGAAAAACTTTTACAAACTCCGTTTGCTCTTGTTGTTGTAAATATGTAAAGCCAGCATTCATGTTTTCAGCAAAGATTATGACTAACCACATTTGCAATAACTCTCAGGTCTCATGTTTACTCATATCAATAGCATTGTCGGTGTAATAAAGTAGGGGTACCTTAGTACCCCGAACTTGTGCACGGGCGATCATGGCGTCCAGCAGCAAGCCTCGGGCCAAGGCGTCCGCCAAGACCCCCCGCCATTCTGAAGGCAAGGCCCCGACAAGAGGAGCTTGTCGGGAAGGCCACTCCAGGCACACAGAAGACAAGGCCCCGACAAGAGGAGCTTGTCGGGAAGGCCACTCCAGGCACACAGAAGACAAGGCCCCGGCAAGAGGAGCTTGCCGGGAAGGCTCGGAGCGCGACAAGTCTCCGGGCGCGACAAGGACCGGCTGCGGCAAGGCGCTTGTCATGCATGCAACTCCTCTCCGTCTCCGCTCCAGCTCACACAGCGACGTGTCGCCATGGGACCGTTCCATGGGCGCGTGTCGAGCAGCTGTGCAGCCAGCGGAGAGCAAAGCGATTTAGCGGCGCTGACAAGGCTCGCCATCGTGGCGGCGGAGGCGCACTGACGGTCTCTGTTACCTTTGTTTGGGCGACAACGACAGGCATTTATTGCTTTTGTCCCTTGCCGTGAGAGTTAGGTATTTTTGCACCGTATACCTTTGTTCAAGTAGGTGTACCAACTCCTGTTTTTACATTCGTACCCCGCCTATGTTGCCACCTGCCGGAGACCCTTGAGCATATAAAAGGAGGCCCGAGTGCAACGTGAAGAGGGGTTGATTCGCGTCTTCGCAAGGTTCAGTTCATCTGACCGCCATAGACTAGATACACTCACGCTTAGGTTTTCTAGCTCGCATTGTTCCCTAGCAAGAACACAATAGATCAAACAGGCAGCGATAGGAGTTTTATCTCTCCGGAGAGCTCCGGCTGGGTAAACCGCTCGTGTGCATCGCCTCGATCCGCTCTTCGTGCGACCTCCGCCCCCCTCCGAACCACAAGGGGCCTGCTCCGCCGGGCCCCATAGGTGTCCGTGGGTACGATCAGCCTCCCCGACATCTCTGGCGCGCCAGGTAGGGGGCGTCGAGGCCGTGTGAATCTGATCCGGCGTTCACACGAGCAACGTCATCAACATCTTCCTCAACATGCCACCGAAGAAGAAGGCTTCGGCGGCAGCAGAGCCGTCCGCGTCGTGCCCACCCTCACCGCAGCAAACGGGTGGTGGTGCAGACATTGGCGGAGGAACGGGCGCCGACGAAGGTGCTCGCGACGCTGCCAAGTCCAAGGACAAGGCACCGCAAACCTCGGCGTCTGCATCCCCGCGCCCGTCCTCAGAGACGCGGGACCAACAACGTCATGGCGTTTCATAACGCCATACGTTCGCTGGATTGAGACCCTCAAGACCAGCATACGCGCCAACATGCTAAGCGCTAGTGAGATACGGTCACCCGGACGGGGCGCTGCTCCTTCTAACGTAGTTAGAAGTCCGAGCGCGTCCCGCTCCTCGCACCGTTCTCCAATGCCGCCCACTACTCCAGCAGAAGCTCTGGCGAGAGCTCAGCTGCTCCTCGACTACCCTCCGACGGCCGACAAGGTCGACGAGTGGAGGGCCACTATCCAGAGCCTCATCGGCTTTGCCAACGGCGACGCCCCGCGGCAACCAACCCCATCGTTGCCGCGGCGACACGACAAGGCACGAGCCGGTGGCGACGAGACTGTCGGAGGTGCAACCACCGCGCACTCTCCGCCAAGAAGGCCAAGATCGCCGAGCCAGCGGATCCATCTCGATAGCGACTCCACCGCGTCGTCGGATCCGCGCGCTGGCCGGGACCAGCGCCAAGTTCTTCATGAGCGACAACAAGAGGACGCTCGAACTCGCATCGAGCGTCGAGAGAAGCGCGATGTCGATCCGACAAGCGCTGGCCGGGCCTTCTGTTGACATGCACGCGGAGGAGGGCCAGGCGACTTGCCGTCAGACGCGGTAGGTTGCCCTGCGTTCACTCGTGAGCTACGGCAAGTCCAAAGTGGCCCAGCCAAAAACTTCAAACCAGGGCGTGCGGAGAAGTATGATGGCAGACGCACCCGTCGGAGTTCCTCGGCATCTACACCATCGCGGTGCAGGCTGCGGGGGGACGGGACGACAAGATCCTCGCCAACTACTTCCCGCTCGTGCTCAAGCCCAACGTCAGATCTTGGCTCATGCACTTGCCGGACAGCTCCATATCCTCTTGAACCGACAATCTGCTGCGCCCATGCTGGAGCTTGTGGCTCGACAACAAGGACTAAAGGCACATCTGTTGCTGCGGGAACATCAGCTTCCACGGCGAGGACCTGCGGCCCTGCCGGAGCTTGATACTCCCCGACAAGCTTGCCGGAGCAAGACTTGTCGGGAGCGTCTCGCTTCAACGGAGCAAACCTCGGGTCTGTCGGAGGAGACTGCTCCTCGGCCTTTGTTGGTGTTGAGCTTGGGGACCTTTGTGACGGCTTCGGGAAGCTCACAGCCGGAAAGTAGTCACCAGAGGCCAACTTCCTCTTCTTGCTCTGTCCGGTCGATGGTGTTACGGTTGGTTTGAGTCGGCTTGAGCACGAAAATCCCTGGTTCCACGAGGTAACTTAAGTGCAGCGCACTTTGTGGTCGTCGACAATATCATTCGAGCTCTTTTAACATGTTCCATTTGCGGGCCGTCAAAGTGCTCTTCTAGCTTCCTCACTTCATCAACGTAGGCTTCCATCAGCGGACTCTGGTAATCTTTGTTCACTTGTCGGACTGACGAGTTGCGAGTCAACCACGACAATAAGCTTCTTGATCCCAAGGTCCACGGCGATCCACGAGACCGGCAAGCAAACCTTCATACTCTGCGGTATTGTTTGTCGCTTGCTCCTTGGGAAAGTGCATCCGACGACGTACTTGAGGTGCTCTCCGGTGGGTGTGATAAGCGACGCCCGGCACCGGGCGCCTTTGTAGCGAGAAGGCACCATCATAGTACATCAGCCACTCTTTGCTTGCTTCTTTGACGGGTATGCTCGTCTCCGGAATCTCTTCATCTGGCGTTGGCGTCCATTCTGCTATGAACTACTGCCAAGGCTCGCTTTGGATAGTTGATGTGCTTTCAAACTTAAGACCAAAGCTTGACAGCTCCGGTTGCCACTCGACAATCCACTTTGCCGCTACGGATTCTGCGGTATCCTCTTGAGGGAAAGCGAGTGACTGTGATCTCATGTGCTTGGAAGTAATGGCGCAGCTTTCTCGAGGCCATGAGGAGGCCGAAAAGCAATTTTGCACACGAGTACCTTGACCTAGCCTCGCAGAAGGGAACCGACAAAGTAGACTGGGCGCTGCACCATCCTTTTCGCATCTGCTCATGCGTCTTGCGGACTCGTCCTTGTCGGGACCAGAGCTTGTCGTGAAGCCCCCGCTTGTCGCTGGATGTGTTTGCCGTGGTTCTTTGGCTCATCATCCGCCTCCTCTCCGCCACTAACGCAGCACTAACCACTTGATTGGTTGCCGCTATGTACAGCAGCAACTTCTCTTGTGGCCTAGGCGCGACAAGTGTTGGAGTGGAGGACAGTATCTCTTCAAGTCTGCGGCGCAGCCTCCGCTCGGAGTCCATTTCTTTGGACCTGCCTTTTTCAAAATCTTGAAAAGTGGCAGGGCGCGCTCAGCAGACCTAGAAATGAACCTGCTGAGAGCAGCCACGCAACCGGCAAGTCTTCGTACATCCTTGACGCGCTTTGGTGCTTCAATCTGCTCAATCGCCTTGATCTTGTCGGGATTAGCTTCAATCCCCCGCTGAGACACGAAGAACCCGAGAAGCTTGCCGGAAGGGACAAATCTTGAACCAAAGTTGCTTTGTCTTTGCTCTTGACCACTATGTCATCCATGTAGGCTTCTACATTTCTGTGCATTTGCAGCTCAAAAGCGTCATGGACTGCCCTTGCAAATGTTGAACCAGCATTCTTCAAACCGAAAGGCATCCGTATGAAACAGTATGTGCCACATGGTGTGATGAATGCGGTCTTCTCTTCATCTTCTTCAGCCATGAAGATCTGATGGTATCCTGAGTATGCATCAAGAAACGAAAGAAAATCACATCCGGCCGTGGAGTCGACAATCTAGTCAATGTGCGGCAAGGGAAATGGATCTTTGGGACAAGCTTTATTAACATCTGTGAAGTCAATACAAAGTCTCCATTTCCCATTTGCCTTCTTATACGACTACTGAGTTGGCCAACCACGTAGGATGGAGCACTCCTCGACAAGGCCTGCTGCTTCCGGTTTCTTGATCTCTTCGCTATGAATTCTTGGCGCCCACCGCTTGCTTTCGACTTTTTGCTTGACGGGCGCAAGATGAGGACAAGCGGCGGCGGTGCTCAATCACTTTCACAGGAACACCGGGATATCATACGGTTGCCATGCAAACACGTCGACATTCGCCTCAAGGGAAAGCAACAAGCGCGCCTTCCTATTTGGGGTCGAGAGAGGCACCGATGGTGAAGGTACCACCAGCGCCGTCCTCCTTGGCGGGCACCTTCTTGGTCTTCGGCGGAGCCACCATCTTCTTGCACTTGCCGGTGGAGCTCGATGGTGCGTCCTCGACGGTAGCGCAGCACTCCGAAGAGGCGCGCTTGCCGGAGTGAGCCAGCTTCGGAGCTCTCCGGAGAGATAAAACTCCTACTGCTGCCTGTTTGATCTATTGTGTTCTTGCTAGGGAGCAATGCGAGCTACAAAACCTAGCGTGAGTGTATCTAGTCTATGGCGGTCGAATGAACTGAACCTTGCGAAGACGCATAAACCGAACCCCTCTCGTTGCACTCGGGCCTCCTTTTATATGCTCAAGGGGTCTCCGACGGTGGCAACATAGGCGGGGTACGATCAGCCTCCCCGACATCTCTGGCGCGCCAGGTAGGGGGCGTCGAGGCCGTGTGAATCTGATCCGGCATTCACACGAGCAACGTCATCAACATCTTCCTCAACATGCCACCCAAGAAGAAGGCTTCGGCGGCAGCAGAGCCGTCCGCGTCGTGCCCACCCTCACCGCAGCAAACGGGTGGTGGTGCGAACGGCGGAGGAACGGGCGCCGACGAAGGTGCTCGCGACGTTGCCAAGTCCAAGGACAAGGCACCGCAAACCTCGGCGTCCGCGCATCCCCCGCGCCCGTCTCAGGAGACGCGGGACCAACAACGTCATGGCGTTCACAACGCCATACGTTCGTTGGATCGAGACCCTCAAGACCAGCATGCGCGCCAACATGCTGGCGCTAGTGAGATACGGTCACCCGGACGGGGCGCTGCTCCTTCTAACGTAGTTAGAAGTCCGAGCGCGTCCCGCTCCTCGCACCGTTCTCCAATGCCGCCCACTACTCCAGCAGAAGCTCTGGCGAGAGCTCAGCTGCTCCTCGACTACCCTCCGACGGCCGACAAGGTCGACGAGTGGAGGGCCACTATCCAGAGCCTCAGCGGCTTTGCCAACGGCGACGCCTCGCGGCAACCAACCCCATCGTTGCCGCGGCGACACGACAAGGCACGAGCCGGTGGCGACGAGACTGTCGGAGGTGCAACCACCGCACACTCTCCACCAAGAAGGCCAAGATCGCCGAGCTAGCGGATCCATCTCGACAGCGACTCCACCGTGTCGTCGGATCCGCGCGCTCGCCGCGACCAGCGCCAAGTTCTTCATGAGCGACAACAAGAGGACGCTCGAACTACGCATCAGCGTCGAAGAGAAGCGCGACGTCGATCCGACAAGCGCGCTTAGGCCTTCTGTTGACATGCAGCGCCCGGAGGGGCAGGCGACTTGCCAGACGCGGTAGGTTGCCCTGCGTTCACTCGTGAGCTGCGGCAAGTCGATGGCCCAGCCGGAAAAACTTCAAACCAGACGTGCGGAGAAGTATGATGGCGGGGCCTTCCGTCGGAGTTCCTCGGCATCTACACCATCGCGGTGCAGGCTGCGGGGGACGGACGACAAGATCCTCGCCAACTACTTCCCGCTCGTGCTCAAGCCCAACGTTAGATCTTGGCTCATGCACTTGCCGGACAGCTCCATATCCTCTTGACCCGACAATCTGCTGCGCCCATGCTGGAGCTTGTGGCTCGACAACAAGGACTAAAGGCACATCTGTTGCTGCGGGAACATCAGCTTCCACGGCGAGGACCTGTGGCCCTGCCGGAGCTTGATACTCCCCGACAAGCTTGCCGGAGCAAGACTTGTCGGGAGCGTCTGCTTCAACGGAGCAAACCCTGGGGTCTGTCGGAGCAGACTGCTCCTCAGCACTGTTGGTGTTGAGCTTGGGGACCTTTGCAACGACGGCTTCGGGAAGCTCTGTCGGAAAGTAGTCACCAGAGGCCAACTTCCTCTTCTTGCTCTCTGTCGGTCGATGGTGTTACGGTTATTGAGTCGGCTTGAGCACGAAAATCCCTGGTTCCATTGTGTAACTTAAGTCTGGCGCACTTTGACAGGTCGTCAGCAATATCATTCTGAGCTCTTTTAACATGTTCCATTTGCAGGCTGTCAAAGTGCTCTTCTAGCTTCCTCACTTCATCAACGTAGGCTTCCATCAACGGACTCTGGTAATCTTTGTTCACTTGTCGGACGACGAGTTGCGAGTCAACCCTGACAATAAGCTTCTTGATCCCAAGGTCCACGGCGATCCACGAGACCGGCAAGCAAACCTTCATACTCTGCAGTATTGTTTGTCGCTTGCTCCTTGGGAAAGCGCATCTGGACGACGTACTTGAGGTGCTCTCCGGTGGGTGCGATAAGCAGCACGCCGGCACCGGCGCCTTGTAGCGAGAAGGCACCATCAAAGTACATCAGCCACTCTTTGCTTGCTTCTTTGACGGGAATGCTCGTCTCCGGAATCTCTTCATCTGGCGTTGGCGTCCATTCTGCTATGAACTCTGCCAAGGCTCTGCTTTGGATAGTTGATGTGCTTTCAAACTTAAGACCAAAGCTTGACAACTCCAGTGCCCACTCGACAATCCTGCCTGTCGCTTCTGGATTCTGCAGTATCCTCTTCAGGGGAAAGCGAGTGACAGCTGTGATCTCATGTGCTTGGAAGTAATGGCGCAGCTTTCTCGAGGCCATGAGGAGGCCGAAAAGCAATTTTTGCACACCAGAGTACCTTGACCTAGCCCCTGCAGAAGGGAATCGACAAAGTAGATCGGGCTGCACCATCCTTTTACGCATCTGCTCATGCGTCTTCGCGGACTCGTCCTTGTCGGGACCAGAGCTTGTCGTGAAGCCCCCTGCTTGTCGCTGGATGTGTTTGCCGTGGTTGCTGGCTCATCATCCGCCTCCCTCTCCGCCACTAACGCAGCACTAACCACTTGATTGGTTGCCGCTATGTACAGCAGCAAATTCTCTAGTGGCCTAGGCGCGACAAGTGTTGGAGTGGAGGACAGGTATCTCTTCAAGTCCTGCAGCGCAGCCTCTGCTTCGGGAGTCCATTTTACTGGACCTGCCTTTTTCAAAATCTTGAAAAGTGGCAGGGCGCGCTCAGCAGAGCTAGAAATAAACCTGCTGAGAGCAGCCACGCAACCGGCAAGTCTTCGTACATCCTTGACGCGCTTTGGTGCTTCAATCTGCTCAATCGCCTTGATCTTGTCGGGATTAGCTTCAATCCCCCGCTGAGACACGAAGAACCCGAGAAGCTTGCCGGAAGGGAAAAATCTTTAACCAAAGTTGCTTTGTCTTTGCTCTTGACCACTATGTCATCCATGTAGGCTTCTACATTTCTATGCATTTGCGGCTCAAAAGCGTCATGGACTGCCCTTGCAAATGTTGAACCGGCATTCTTCAAACCGAAAGGCATCCGTATGAAACAGTATGTGCCACATGGTGTGATGAATGCGGTCTTCTCTTCATCTTCTTCAGCCATGAAGATCTGATGGTATCCTGAGTATGCATCAAGAAACGAAAGAAAATCACATCCGGTCGTGGAGTCGACAATCTGGTCAATGCGCGGCAAGGGAAATGGATCTTTGGGACAAACTTTATTAACATCCGTGAAGTCAATACAAAGTCTCTATTTCCCATTTGCCTTGCGCACGACTACATGATTGGCCAACCACGTAGGATGGAGCACTCCTCGACAAGGCCTGCCGCTTCAGCTTCTTGATCTCTTCGGCTATGAATTCTTGGCACTCCACCGCTTGCTTTTCGACTTTTTGCTTGACGGGCGCGCGCGAGGACAAACGGCCAGGCGGTGCTCAATCACTTTCCTGGGAACACCGGGGATGTCAGACGGTGGCCATGCAAACACGTCGACATTCGCCGCCAGGAAAGCAACGAGCGCGCCTTCCTATTTGGGGTCGAGAGAGGCACTAATGGTGAAGGTACCACCAGCGCCGTCCTCCTTGGCGGACACTTTCTTAGTCTTGGTGAGCCACCATCTTCTTGCACTTGCCGGTGGAGCTCGATGGTGCGTCCTCGACGCAGTAGCGCAGCACTCCGAAGAGGCGCGCTTGCCGGAGTGAGCCAGCTTCGGAGCTCTCCGGAGAGATAAAACTCCTACTGCTGCCTGTTTGATCTATTGTGTTCTTGCTAGGGAGCAATGCGAGCTACAAAACCTAGCGTGAGTGTATCTAGTCTATGGCCAGTCGAATGAACTGAACCTTGCGAAAGACGTGAACCGAACCCCCTCTACGTTGCACTCGGGCCTCCTTTTATATGCTCAAGGGGTCTCCGACAGGTGGCAACATAGGCGGGGGTACGATCAGCCTCCCCGACATCTCTGGCGCGCCAGGTAGGGGGCGTCGAGGCCGTGTGAATCTGATCCGGCATTCACACGAGCAACGTCATCAACATCTTCCTCAACATGCCACCCAAGAAGAAGGCTTCGGCGGCAGTGAAGCCGTCAGCGTCGTGCCCACCCTCACCGCAGCAAGCGGGTGGTGGTGCAGACGCCGGGCGGAGGAACGGGCGCCGACGAAGGTGCTCGCGACGTTGCCAAGTCCAAGGACAAGGCACCGCAAACCTCGGCGTCCGCGCATCCCCCGCGCCCGTCTCAGGAGACGCGGGACCAACAACGTCATGGCATTCACAACGCCATACGTTCATTGGATCGAGACCCTCAAGACCAGCATGCGCGCCAACATGTTGGCGCTAGTGAGATACGGTCACCCGGACGGGGCGCTGCTCCTTATAACGTAGTTAGAAGTCCGAGCGCGACCCGCTCCTCGCACCGTTCTCCAATGCCGCCCACTACTCCAGCAGAAGCTCTGGCGAGAGCTCAGCTGCTCCTCGACTACCCTCCGACAGCCGACAAGGTCGACGAGTGGAGGGCCACTATCCAGAGCCTCATCGGCTTTGTTAACGGCGCACGCGACAACCAACCCCATCGTTGCCGCGGCGACACGACAAGGCACGAGCCGGTGGCGAAGAGACTGTCGGAGGTGCAACCACCGCACACTCTCCACCAAGAAGGCCAAGATCGCCGAGCTAGCGGATCCATCTCGACAGCGACTCCACCGTGTCGTCGGATCCGCGCGCTCGCCGCGACCAGCGCCAAGTTCTTCATGAGCGACAACAAGAGGACGCTCGAACTCGCATCGAGCGTCGAAGAGAAGCGCGACGTCAGTCCGACAAGCGCGCTAGGCCTTCTGTTGACATGCACGCGCCGGAGGGGCCAGGCGACTTGCCGTACGCGGTAGGTTGCCCTGCGTTCACTCGTGAGCTGCGGCAAGTCCAAAGGCCCAGCCAGAAAAACTTCAAACCAGACGTGCGGAGAAGTATGATGGCAGGACGCACCCATTGAGTTCCTCGGCATCTACACCATCGCGGTGCGAGCTGCGGGGACGGGACGACAAGATCCTCGCCAACTACTTCCCGCCGTGCTCAAGCCCAACGCCGATCTTGGCTCATGCACTTGCCGGACAGCTCCATATCCTCTTGGCAGATCTGTGCCATCAGTTTGTTGGCGCCTTCACAGGTGGCCACAAACCCCATGGCCAAGAGAGCGACCTTCACTTGCTCGCCCAGAAGGAAGGAGAGTCCCTGCGCAAGTTCATCCAGAGATTCAGCCGCGTGCACTAAAACATCCCAGACGTCCACCCTGCCGCGGTGATCAGTGCATTTCATCAGAATGTGCAGAACCGCAGTATGAGGGAGGAGATGGCGATGAGCAAACTCAAGGACGTCAGTGAGTTGTACGCCTTGGCCGACAAGTGTGCACGCGCTGAGGAAGGGAGGAGACTCCCAGGAGAGAATGCGTACAGGATCTCGGTGATGACACCGCCCGGCAAAGAAGGGCCGCGGCGAGGCAACAGGAAGAAGAAAAGCAGAGAGGTGCTAGCTGTCGAGCAGTCCGGCAACGGAGGCGGCGACAAGAACGCCAAGGTCGGGCGGCTCCGCAAGGAGGTTGCCGACGCCAACCGCCCGGTCGGTGGCGGCCGAGCAAGGTGACGGCTCCGGCAGTAATATCGCAAGATCCACCGCACCAAGGGCCACGATCTCCGTGAGCTGCAAGAAGGTTGAGCAGCTCGTCGAACAACAGAGAGCTGAGTACGAGCGGCGAGACAAGGAGAAGGCCCAAGAAGGTGCTTTGGGGAGCAAGCAAGAAACGCCGGCCGGGGAGGACGCCGCGACAAGGCCAAGCAGCGACAAGGAGATCGACCTCCCCGCGGCCGCGACAAGGATGAAGATGATGATGACGACGAAGATATGGAGGACGACGACGCCGATGAGCAGGAGTTTCATAAAGCCACAGATGTTCTCTGCGTTGATGGAGGTGCTTTCGCATACCTCCCGCCGCCAACTCAAGCAATGGATGCGGAGGTCAATGCGGTGGAACCATCCATAGAGTCACGCAAGCCTCTGAAGTGGTCCAAGACGCCTATCATTTTTGATATTGAGGACCACCGATCATATAATCTGGGTCGGGTGCTTGCCGATGTTGGTCTCACCAACCATCCGCAACCTCATGGTCACAAAAATGTTAGTTGACGGCGGGCCGGCTTGAATCTGATCTCCTCCGCGGTGCTCCGAAGCTTCAAATCCTCGACAGCGAGCTCGAAGAGACCGGACCTTCCAAGGAATCAATCCGGAAGGAGCAAGTCAAGGGGAAGATTACATTGCCGGTCACATTTGGCAGCGAGCTGAACTTCAGAACTGAGAGGGTTACGTTTGACGTCGCCGATTTCCCATTGCCTTACAATGGGATACTTGGCCGTCCAGCGCTCGCCAAGTTCATGGCAGCCTCTCACTACGCCTACAACCTACTCAAGATGCCGGGCCCGATAAGCGTCATCTCTGTCCATGGCGACAAGAAGGATGCCCTTATCTGTGCTGACAAGATCTTCCGGGATGCAGCAGCCGCGACAGATTGCCAGACACTTGCCGCTGAAGCTCCCGGGGGGAAGAAGACCAAGTCCAAGTCCGGCAAGGGCTCTGATGCTCACTCCGGCAAGCGCGCCTCTTCAGAGTGCTGCGCTACCGTCGAGGACGCACCATCGAGCTCCACCGGCAAGTGCAAGAAGATGGTGGCTCCGCCAAGACCAAGAAGGTGCCCGCCAAGGAGGACGGCTGGTGGTACCTTCACCATCGCTGCTCTCTCGACCCCAAATAGGAAGGCGCGCTCATTGCTTTCCTTCGGGCGAATGTCGACGTGTTTGCATGGCAACCGTCTGATATCACCGGTGTTCCCAGGAAAGTGATTGAGCACCGCCTGGCCGTTTGTCCTCATGCGCGCCCACAAGCAAAAAGTCGAAGCAAGCGGTGGAGCGCCAAGAATTCATAGTCAAGAGATCAAGAAACCGGAAGCAGCAGGCCTTGTCGAGGAGTGCTCCATCCTACGTGGTTGGCCAATCTCGTAGTCGCGGCAAGAAGGCAAATGGGAAATGGAGACTTTGTGTTGACTTCACGGATGTTAATAAAGCTTGTCCCAAAGATCCATTTCCCTTGCCGCGCATTGACCAGATTGTCGACTCCACGGCCGGATGTGATTTTCTTTCGTTTCTTGATGCATACTCAGGATACCATCAGATCTTCATGGCTGAAGAAGATGAAGAGAAGACCGCATTCATCACACCATGTGGCACATACTGTTTCATACGGATGCCTTTCGGTTTGAAGAATGCTGGTTCAACATTTGCAAGGGCAGTCCATGACGCTTTTGAGCCGCAAATGCATAGAAATGTAGAAGCCTACATGGATGACATAGTGGTCAAGAGCAAAGACAAAGCAACTTTGGTTAAAGATTTGGGCGAGACCTTTGCAAATCTGCGCAAGATCAACCTCAAGCTCAACCTCGAGAAGTGCGTGTTTGGAGTCCCTTCCGCAAGCTTCTCGGGTTCTTCGTGGTCTCGGTGGGATTGAAGCTAATCCCGACAAGATCAAGGCCATTGAGCAGATTGAAGCACCAAAGCGCCAAGGATGTACGAAGACTTGCTTGCTATGCGTGGCTGCTCTCAAGAAGTTTATTTATAGGTCTGCTGAGCGCCTCGCCACTTTTCAAGATTTTGAAAAGGCAGGTCCAAAGAAATGGACTCGGCGGAGGCTGCGCTGCAGGACTTGAAGAGATACCTGTCCTCCACTCCAACACTTGTCGCGCCTAGGCCACAAGAGAAGTTGCTGCTGTACATAGCGGCAACCAATCAAGTGGTTAGTGCTGCGTTAGTGGCGGAGAGGGAGGCGGATGATGAGCCAGCAACCACGGCAAACACATCCAGCGACAAGCAGGGGGCTTCGCCGACAAGCTCTGGTCCCGACAAGGACGAGTCCAAGACGCATGAGCAGATGCAGAAAAGGATGGTGCAGCGCCACCTACTTTTGTCGGGCCCTTCTGCAGGGGCTAGGTCAAGGTACTACGGTGTGCAAAATTGCTTTTCGGCCTCCTCATGGCCTCGAGAAAGCTGCGCCATTACTTCCAAGCACATGAGATCACAGTTGTCACTCGCTTTCCGCTGAAGAGGATACCGCAGAATCCAGAAGCGACAGGCAGGATTGTCGAGTGGGCACTGGAGCTGTCAAGCTTTGGTCTTAAGTTTGGAAGCACATCAACCATCCAAAGCAGAGCCTTGGCAGAGTTCATAGCAGAATGGACGCCAACGCCAGAAGAAGAGATTCCGGAGACGAGCATTCCCGTCAAAGAAGCAAGCAAAGAGTGGCTGATGTACTTTGATGGTGCCTTCTCGCTGCAAGGCGCCGGTGCGGCGTTGCTTATCGCACCCACCGGAGAGCACCTCAAGCACGTCGTTCAGATGCGCTTCCCCAAGGAGCAAGCGACAAACAATACCGCAGAGTATGAAGGTTTGCTTGCCGGTCTCAGGATCGCCGTGGACCTTGGGATCAAGAAGCTTATTGTCGGGGTGACTCGCAACTCGTCAGTCCGACAAGTGAACAAAGATTACCGTAGTCCGTTGATGGAAGCCTACGTTGATGAAGTGAGGAAGCTAGAAGAGCACTTTGACGGCCTGCAAATGGAACATGTTCCAAGAGCTCGTAATGATATTGCCGACGGCTCACAAAGTGCGCTGCACTTAAGTTACCTGTGGAACCAGGGATTTTCGTGCTCAAGTCGACTCAGCCAACCGTAACACCATCGACCGGACAGAGCAAGAAGAGGAAGTTGGCCTCTGGTGACTACTTTCCGGCAGAGCTTCCGGTTGTCGTTGCAAAGGTCCCCAAGCTCAACACCAACAGATCTTGAGGAGCAGTCTGCTCAAGCGAGACCCTGTGGTTTGCTCCGTTGAAGTAGACGCTCTGACAAGTCTTGCTCCGCAAGCTTGTCGGGAGTATCAAGCTCCGGCAGGGCCGCAGTCCTCGCCGTGGAAGCTGATGTTCCCAGCAGCAGATGTGCCTTTAGTCCTTGTTGTCGAGCCACAAGCTCCAAAGCATGGGCGTAGCAGATTGTCCATTTCCTTCAGACAGAGAACTTCCCAAGAGCAGGAAGAAGCGAAAGAGTAGCCCGGCGGTCAAGTATGTACCAGTTTGTCGACAAAGATACTGCATGTAAGAAGACTCAACGGTGTGAAATTGAAGTGTATTCCCAGGGAAGATGGACAGAAGCGGTTGGCAGAGATACATGGAGGCATATGTGGTCACCACATTGGCGCAAGAGCACTTGCCGCCAAAGCTTTCCGGCAAGGTTTCTTCCGCCGACAGCCTCCGTGATGCAACCGCACAAGTAACCAAGTGTGAAGCGTGCAGTTCCATTCCAAACAGATACACCAGCCAGCTCAAGCTCTCCAGACGATCCCTTTATCCCGCCATTTTCGGTCTGGGGCTCGACATCCTCGGCCCCTTCCCCGAGTTGTCGGGGCTTTGAGTACTTGTACGTCGCCATCGACAAGTTCACAAAGTGGCCGGAAGTGGAAGCGATGAGGAAGGTGTCAAGACAACCAGCAGTCAAGTTCTTGGTCGATTGTTTGCCGCTTCGAATCCCTAACAGGATCATCACCGACAACGGCACACAATTCTGAGTCGCACCTTCATGCGGTATGTCCAAGACCTTGGCGCCAAGGTTCTGCCGCTCGCATTGCTCACCCGAGAAGCAACGGTCAAGCGGAGAGGGCAATGCTGAAGTGCTGCTGGACTCAAGACCAGAACTTTCGGCTGTGCTGCACAAGTGCGGAAGAAAGCTGGATCGAGGAGCTGCCGGTGGTTCTTTGGTCGATCAGACGACGCCAAATCGAGCCAGCGCCGTGCACCCTTTGCTCTAGTCTATGGAGCAGAGGCAGTTCTCCCCACGGAACTTCGTATATGGGTCGCCTCGAGTGCTCGCTTATGATGAGTTTGAGCAAGAGCAGCTGCGACAAGATGACGCTTGCTCCTTGAGGAGGATGATCTTGAGCTCTTTGTCAGGCGAGCCGCTTCGCTACTGACAAGCTGCGTCGCTACCATGGCCGCAGGGTTAATGCCGAAGTCTCGAGGAAGGCGACCTTGTTCTTCGGGCGTTCCGTCCGCCAAGAATTCAAACAAGTTGACGCCGAAGTGGGAAGGCCCTTATCGGGTGAAACGAGTCACTCGGCCGGGCGCTGTCCGCCTTTGAGACCGAAGATGGCATTCCGTGAGCAACTCTGGAACATTGAGCATCTTCGTAAGTTTTACCCATATAAGGCGCGGTTGTCGGAACCCGCTCAAGCAACCACCTTTTTGTACAAGTCTTGCCGCTGGTGCATGTGATCCTTTGTACAAAGCCGGGCACAGACCCCGTGCACCAGTAAAGCCCATGTGTTGCGCACAGCCCGTCAAGTTCATGCTTTCATCAATTTATTGCATGTTCAGGCTAACACTTTGTGCAGCAACCACACCCGGTAAGCAGAATCGAGCCCCTGGGCTCCATAACGTTATTTCCTCTTCTTTCTCTTGTCGCAAAGAAGGGGAGGCTCCCTCGCACACAAGTTAACCAGGGGGGTAGGAGGAGATAATATTGTGGACCAGAGTACCGCTTGAGGAAGTCTCACCTCATCGGGAAGCAAGAGACAGAAAAGCTAAGTTGCCAAAGTCTGAGCAATCAATTTTTAAATTTTTAAAAGTTATCTTCCTCGAACGATAGTACTTTGTATGGAAAACACAGCGCAGAGGAACAAAATCGTGACTGGTCGCTACTTACTTTGTTTCGAGTCCGCTCAACAACTTAAGTGAGCTGCGGCTAGTCCGCGACAAGGTTGCTTGTCGGTAGCGACCCGCCAAAGAAGCTGCTGAAGTTCCTCACTCGGCGCTCGCGTCAAGGGTGACTGCACCGACAAGTTTCACTGAAAAGCGTAGGGCAATATCGTACGAAGGAAGAAATCAATTAGAGGAAATAACATTGCATCGATTGTTTCAGATCAGTAATAAATTTGTAAAGTTATCTTCCTTGAACGACCGCGCTTTGTATGAAAAAACCCGTCGCGGAGGAACCAAATCGTGACTGGTCGCGCCTTACTTTGTTTCGAGTCCGCTCAACAACTTAAGTGAGCTGCGGCTTAGTCCGCGACAAGGTTGCTTGTCGGTAGCGACCCGCCGGCTGCTGAAGTTCCGCGACTTTCGGCGCTCGCGCAAGGGTGCTCGTGACCGCAAGCTTCCTGAAAAGCGAGGGCAATAACATACAAAGCCAAGAGTCGAGTAAAGGAAGTAACGTAGCAGATGTTGCCAGAATAAAGTTATGCTACAAAATAACTTATCGCGGCTGGCTAAATCGTTCTCGGAATCGAGATAACAGCGAAGAGGAGAAAAAGGGCGCTTGGTACCCAAGCCCGGCAAGCCATAGTTGCCGGGGCTCGCAAGTCGAAATTGCGGGGCTGCGGCAAGCCGGAGTTGCCGGAGCTGCGGCAAATCAGAGTTGCCGGGCTGAGATATCGATAAGCCCTTCGTCCTTTTTCAAGCGCCCTTTTTCATTAAAACATTCTACTCGGATACAATCCGTGGGGAATGAAAAACATGAAAGAGAGGATTACAAGCTTTAAATGCGGATAAGGCCCAAAGGCTTATAAATTAAAAAGATAAGATGCCCGTAATCCTTTTCCTGTCCCTCTTTCCAGGAGGTAGGTCAAGGAGGCGGGAAGGGCAAAAAAAACGCCTAGACGAGCTACGGGTGCCAGAAGACACCAAGAGAACATCCCGGGAGCTCCCCGAGGGCTTGACGGAGATGGCGGCGCCGGAAGCGGGGTTCGAAGACGGGGCGGCAGGGCGTCAGCACGCTGTCGAGGGCACTACGCCTGGTACTCCGACTTGACGGCCTTGTCGCCATCCCTATTCCCCTTCCGCAGCCTCCCTACGCCAGTCGCCCAAGGAGACGACCCCGGGGAGTTCAGAGAGCCGGCGACACGGATGATGGGGTTGCCGGTGGCCTTGCAAGCGGCGCCCGACAACTAATCGGGCCCGCCAACCTCGTCGTCATGTCGCTCCCCTCCTCGTCACTATCGCCGAGGGGAATCTTATTTGTCGGAGGAGCTGTCCACGCAGCACCGCCCGAAAGTGCCAAGATCCCCAAGACCTTGACAGAGAGGAGATCACCCTCCATTAACTTAAAATGGAGGGTAAACCCGCCTCAGGCTGTGGATGCGGTGTCTCGGCGGATCCGACTCCATCGCGCCGCAAACGGAGCCGGAAGCCGGAGGCGGCGACGAGGCGCCCGCAGCCTCGACGAAGAACTCGCAAGGGTCGCCCCGGTATGGACCGTCGCAGGAGGGGAACCGCCCGGAAGCGGAGACGGCGCCGCCCGGCCCACCTCTTCCCCGAGCGCCTCGACCTCGTCCACGACCTCGCCCCCTCCCTCTTCCTCTTGGGGCTGGCTCTGCCGCCCCGGGCGTGGGGTTGGGAGGGGAGCGCTGCCTAGCGGCGACCCTCACCGACACCGATGAAGAACCAAGGCTCCTTTTCTCCATGGCGAATGAGAGAAAGGAGAGCAGAAACTGAGGAAAGGAGGAGGTGGGAGAGTGCGGCCTTCTGCGCTCCCCTTCCGCTCTTTTTAAGGAAGCAAGGTAGGGGCTCAACCGCCTGGCCGACAAATCAGGGCATAGGAAGAGCAGGGAATCGGGGCCGACCTGCCGCCTCTGCTCATGACGGCCCGCTTCCCACTTCCACCGTCCGTGACCCCAAGGGCATGGGAACCACGTGGCGGGGATGCAGAACGGGGCGACGGGTGGAGCGACCCAAGACGCCGCCCACTTCCCCACGACGCCAGAATCGACGCTGCGGCTGCTACGGGGACGCGCGGATACGGAGTGGGTTTGGTTCGGACCTGTGCCGCGCGTGCAGCCTGCTTTTGGGCCTGGCCCAACAGCGCCGCACTGCGTGTATGGCCTGCACCGGGGCTCCTGTCGGTGTACTAAAGTAGGGGTACCTTAGTACCCCGAACTTGTGCACGGGCAGTCGCAGCGTCCCCGCGGCAAGCCTCGCCGGGCGTCCGCCAAGACCCCCCGCGGCCATTCTGAAGGCAAGGCCCCGACAAGAGGAGCTTGTCGGGAAGGCCACTCCAGGCACACAGAAGACAAGGCCCCGACAAGAGGAGCTTGTCGGGAAGGCCACTCCAGGCACACAGAAGACAAGGCCCCGGCAAGAGGAGCTTGCCGGGAAGGCTCGGAGCACGACAAGTCTCCGGGCGCGACAAGGATTCGGCCGCGGCAAGGCGCTTGCCGCGGCATGCAACTCCTCTCCGTCTCCGCTCCAGCTCACACAGCGACGTGTCGCCATGGGACCGTTCCATGGGCGCGTGTCGAGCAGCTGTGCAGCCAGCGGAGAGCAGCGACGAGCGGCGTTGATGTGCTCGCCATCGTGGCGAAGCGGAGGCGCACTGACGGTCTCGTTATAATCGCTTGGGCGACAACGGCTGTGCATTTATTGCTTTTGTCCCTTGCCGCCGAGTTAGGTATTTTTGCACCGCATAATCGCTCAAGTAGGTGTACCAACTCCTGTTTTTACATTCGTATTTCGCTTATGTTGCCACTGCCGGTGACCCCTTGAGCATATAAAAGGAGGCCCGAGTGCAACGTAGGGGGGTTCGATTCGCGTCTTCGCAAGGTTCAGTTCATTCTGACCGGCCATAGACTAGATACACTCACGCTTAGGTTTTGTAGCTCGCATTGCTCCCTAGCAAGAACACAATAGATCAAACAGCAACAAGAGGAGTTTTATCTCTCCGGAGAGCTCCGTTGGGTAAACCGCTCGTGTGCATCGCCTCGATCCGCTCTTCGTGCGACCTCCGCCCCCCTCCGAACCACAAGGGGCCTGCTCCGCCGGGCCCCATAGGTGTCCGTGGGTACGATCAGCCTCCCCGACAAGCATAATCAACTAGCGAGCCATAATAATAAATCTCGGATGACAACACTTTCTCAAAATAATCATGATATGATATAACAAGATGGTATCTCGCTAGCCCTTTCTGAGACCACAAAACATAAATGCAGAACACCTTTAAAGATCAAGGACTGACTAGACATTGTAATTCATGGTAAAAGAGATCCAATCATAGTCATACCTAATATAAATTAATAGTAATGGATGCAAATGACAGCTGCGCTCTCCAGCTAGTTCTTTTTAATAAGAAGGTGATAACTCAACATAAAAGTAAATAGATAGGCCCTTCGCAGAGGGAAGCAGGGATTTGTAGTGGTGCCAGAGCTCGGTTTTGAAATAGAGATAAATAATATTTTGAGCGGCATACTTTCATTGTCAACATAACAACTAAGAGATGGCGATATCTTCCATGCTACACACATTACTAGATCATGATAGGCGCGCGTTGCGGCACCCGTTCATTTTTTCGATAGGATGACTGTGAATTCGATACATATATGATGGAATGAAACACACACAACCAACACCCAAAAAATTTAAGGACAAACTCTGAACTGCAAATAATCAAATAACATAGAAGACATAATAATAATTTCTAAGTCATTCAGCAGCCAGGTTACCATCTACTCCCTCCGTCCGGAAATACTTGTCATCAAAATGGATAAAAGAAGATGTATCTAGACGTATTTTAGTTCGAGATACATCTTTTTTTGTCCATTTTGATGACAAGTATTTCCGGACGGATGGAGTATTCACTAAAATGAAACAAGTTTAATAATTCTAACAAAGGAATGTGAAACCTCTTTTACAGGTAACGATTCCCATAGGCCGGAGATGGAGACATACAACAATGGGTTTCTGTCTCATCAGCACATATTGAATAGTACACCTATAAACTGGTCATTTTTTGTGAGAATACATGTAATCCCCTTCGTCAAATAGAAGGCATTCAAAAAGCTGCCCAATAATAGTGTGAGAATACTATAACTAATCTTCCAACCAGCTCGAGCCGGTCATGATGCATGCCTGTTTTTGTTGCTATGATGTAAAGATCGGCAAGAATAAAGAAAACTGAGAATATTTCGGTGCCTACCATTCTTAGCAGCAAGACTATATATAGTTCCTGAACCGTATAGTTGAAGTTGGAACTGTTTTACCTAAATTAAATAACCTCCAACCAATTCGAGCCGTATCAACTGAAAGCACACAAAATACATTTTCGAATGGAATATTTTGCCTGATCCATGAATAGGTTAAATAACTTCTCAATTAGGCCCAGGTGACCAGACAATATGCTTGAGTACGTGCACCTGCATTAGTCAAACAAACACACAAATTTAGATTCACAAGACCAATTTGCTCAACAAACAACACAATGTCTAAATACTCTTAACTTGGTAGCCATGGATAAACACGTGAAAATAGGCCAGACGAGACCGATGAAGGGATGTTCCACAGAAAGAAAGCACAAATCTCCAAATTTCTGCCGACTCAATTTATTAAATAACTGATGCAACTAGCGGACATACCTCTCAACGCTCCTACCATAGCCTCTATAAGCTTGAATTATAGGAGTGTTGGTTAATTTCACATGTTGCACACTGTTATTCCTAGCCGTTATATTTCCTCAGTGCTACAACAACACCACACCATGCAGATATAATTTCATTATTCCTTGCAGGAAGAGACAATATTTGACTGTTCAGACATCACATAAAATAAACATATGTAAAGGTAAAAGACTTCATATGTACTGGAAATGTTCCGCTTGAACTATATTGAATCAATCATCCCTTCAGGTCATCAAGCCCAGAGAAATGCCTCTGCACCATAACACATAAGTAACTAATAAAATGTCTGGCTTGATCAGAGGAAGGATGGCCTAAATAGCTCACAAAATAAACAATAGAGCTTGACAAAAATAATATTTTGTTTAATTTGAAAAGAAGTCAAAATCTGGAAGCAGCTTCGGTCATAGTAATAGTTTAAGATGTATATTCAATCATCCATAATGACAGAATGGACAGAATGGGGATTTTAGTTATGAACACAATATATATACATACATGAGAAAATTAATATAACCGGTGATATCTTAGTGAGGAGCCAATCATGAAACCAGTGAGTTAGTATGAAAATATTGAATTTGCAACAATTTAGAAAGAGGTACACCAGCCAAGGAAAAACATCCTAAAAGCGAAACCTGACCTTACATTGGAGATACATTTTGCATAACAAAGAAAATAGATGTACTGATCTCCACTTCAGTTCTTTTTTTTCTTATAAACGTGTCCATTGACACATTTTTCTTTTAATGCATGAAAGAAGCAGAGCGATATATAACATATATCGAAGATCAAAACGCTAGAGAGAGAGAAAGAAAAACAAATACTTCGATACATCCCGAGTATACTTTTCAATCAAAACAAGCAGCTCTTACATAAAAAATGATTCTTTTGACCAATCTGCAACTGTGTAGTGAGTTGGTAATAAATTATTTGGAGTACAGAAACATTCATACTTTTTGCTACAGATGTATCAGAAATATATGTCCTCGCAAACGTCCTGAAATCTGATTAACATTGACCAAATCGAAAATATACATCAGAAAGCCATGTCTGATTGTGAGCGGCGAGGATTGCAGGGTTAGAATATCTAAATATTTAGGAGGGAAGATAAGTACCAGACGATAATGGTGAACACTGACATCATATTTTTCACAGCATATCGGCAATTCATCAAACAATTCAAGTGCAAAGGTTAGAGCGCCATCTCAACAGAAATAAATTGGAGGAATATATGGTACTTGTAGATTGCCCCGGCAGGTTAGCATTGTCTATACCTTAAATCGCAGCAACTGTACATGTATATAGGAGGGGCCGGGTGTATACATCCACCTGCTGCTATTGTAGACACGGTGACCCATTATGACTCCATCAGCTAGCGATCGATGTTGCCTGCATTTCGATCGCGCCCAGAGATCATATGACGCGCGATTGTATCTTGCTGATCGGGTGCTCGGTCGACATAGGATCCAACAATAGCGCTGCTGAGAAGTTCAAATATGGCGTAGAAAGAAGCTGGACCAGGCCTGCGGTGGCGACTCGCCCACCATCGCCTTCTTCTTCTTGCAGTCTGTCGAATCCGCGTGCGTGTTCGATGTGTACCTGCTGCCGGGGGTGTCTTCATCGCCCGGACGATACAGGGATGTCGTGGCTGTCTATACCTGCTGCCTGGGGTGTCTTCGTTGCTCTGGCGATAGAGGGATCTCGTGGCATCGACAGTGGCGGCGGCGGCGGCCACGCTGAATTATTCAAACTTTTCATAAACGACTCGACTCATCACGCATATGGCATATATATAGAGAGAGAGAAGTACAAATGGTTTTTAAGCCAGTCAACAGCACATCTGATGCTGAAAATTTGTGTTCATCGAAAACAAATATTTCCAATGTCCTTATATCGTCCAGTAAACAAGGAACGGAATCCCGAGCCGTCCCAACAATCAAGGAAGGAATCGCACTTGCAGAACCCACGGGACTAACTAACCAACCAATCCCCATGGGAACAATACAAAAACAGAGGAGCGCACAAGAGAAGGCAACCCCAACGATGGGTGTTAGATCAGATCAGAGGAGAAAGAGAAAGAGGCACGCCTGCTCGCGAGTGTGTTCACCCTACCTTTGGACGGCAGTTGTCTGGGATGCCGGATCTACTGGTGCCGCCTTCTGGCAAATCATGTCTCACGGTGAACGCCATTGCTCGATGTTGTGGTCAGCGGCACCAATGGCGGGAGGGCATGAGAGGTCGGCATGAGAGGTCAGCATGAAGGAGGTCCTTATGTCGTTGGAGCCCAGCACCGTCACCACGGGAGTCGTGCATCGTCCCATCGTCCGCCGCCACGCTAGGGCTGCGACCTTGTGAGCAGAACGAGGGTTGCGTGGAGAGTCCAGCTCCTTTTGGACGCACGTAAATAGACAACTCAGGTCCATTAGGCCCAATTTAATAGCGGACGCCCAAAATTGTCGCCAGAGTAGCGGCCTGTCATGGTAGCGCTCGTTCATAGTGAGCGAACCGAGCGTACGTGATAATCGGATGACTAAAAACGCTCAAAAGTGTTGATCGGACGGCTACAAATGCTAATAGCCTGAGAGGATAGGAAGGATGCTTAGTTATAATGTATTTAAATATGCGGTTCCTAAACAGAATGGTAAAGTTTATACTCCCCCTCCACCAACAAGCATCAATCCATGACTTGCTCGAAACAACGAGTGTCTCCAACTAGAAATTATTTTGATTTAGTTTGCATAAAGCATGGGACTGGGCATCCCGGTGACCAGTCATTTTCTCGTGAGTGAGGAGCGGAGTCCACTCCTCTTGAGAATAACCCGCCTAACATGGAAGATAAGGGCAGCCCTAGTTGATACATGAGTTATTCGAGCATACAAAACAGAATGTTTATTTGAAGGTTTAGAGTTTGACACATACAAATTTACTTGGAATGGCAGGTAGATACCGCATATTGGAAGGTATAGTGGACTCATATGAAATAACTGTGGGGTTTAAGGGATTGGATGCACAAGCAGTATTCCCGCTTAGTACAAGTGAAGGCTAGCAAAAGACTGGGAAGCGACCAACTAGAGAGTTTATTAAACATGAACATGCATTAAAATTAATAAACATTGAGTGCAATCATGAGTAGGATATAATCAACCATGAACATAAATATCGTGAAGGCTATGTTGATTTTGTTTCAACTACATGTGTGAACATGTGCCAAGTCAAGTCACTTAAATCATTCAAAGGAGGATACCACCCCATCATACCACATCAAAACCATTTTAATAGCATGTTGGCACGCAAGGTAAACCATTATAACTCATAGCTAATCAAGCATGGCACGATAAACTATGATCTTTAATTGTCATTGCAAGCATGTTTATTCATAATAAGCTGAATCAGGAATGATGAACTCATCATATTTACAAAAACAAGAGAGGTCGAGTTCATACCAGCTTTCTCATCTCAGTCAGTCCATCCTATATCATCATAATTGCCTTTCACTTGCACGACCGAACGAAGTGAACAATAATAAGAGTGCACGTGCATTGGACTAAGCTGGAATCATGAGCATTCAATAAAAAGGAGAAGACAAGGCAATATGGGCTCTTGGTTAAATCAACAATAATGCATATAAGAGCCACTTCAACAATTTAATCATGGTCTTCTCCTATCGACCCCCAAAGAAAAGATAAGAAATAAAAACTATTTACACGGGAAAGCTCCCAACAAGCAAAAGAAGAACGGGAAATATTTTTGGGTTTTCTTTAATTATTACTACTACCACAAGGAAAGTAAACTAACTAGAAGCTACACTAATTTTTTTTGGTTTTTCTTAAGGTTTAACAAACACACAAGAAGAAAGCAAGAAGAAAAAAATAAACTAGCATGGATATTACAGTGAAAGAGTATGATCACCGACATCTAGCAATGAGTGTGTATGAACATAAATGTAATGTCGGTGAGAAATACGTACTCCCCCAAGCTTAGGCTTTTGTTCTAAGTTGGTTCATTGCCAGGGATGGCCTGGCGGATATCCGTAGGTGTAACTGGGGTCGTAATGAGATGCAGCGGTTATCGCCTCCTGAGCTGCAGCGTGGCGGCGAGCTGCCTCCGCCCTCCTCTTGTACTCATCTGCCTCCACTCTGGTAATAACGTATCTTCCTTTTGCTTGATAATCAAAGAAGGCAGGAGCAGGGAGAGTAATACGGGTAGCACGCCGTTTGTCAAAGATTAATCGATACCAGAGAGGTGATTCATTCCTCTCGACAAACTGGTGGTAGACCATAGAATTGTAGTCTAAATAAGTAGGAGGCAACTCAGTGTCATCCTCACGAACGTCCACATCAAGAAAATCAGCTAAGCGAGTTGCATAAATTCCACCAAAGAAATATCCATTAAATCTATTATTATGCAGCCTACGTGCAACAATGGCTCCCAAATTATAAGATTGGTCTCCTAACACGGCACTCCTAAGAATACTGAGGTCAGGCACACACATATGACATGCTTCATCCTTACCATTTATGTACCTACCTATGAAGAGATCAAAATAATGTATAGCAGGAAAGTTAATGCTCCCTATGGTAGCTTGTGCTATATCTCTAGATTCCCCTACGGTTATACCGGCAAGAAAGTCTCTAAATTCAGATTTACGGGGATCACTAACACTACCCCATTGTGGAAGTTTGCAAGCAGAAGTAAAATCCTCTAAGTCCATGGTATAAGATTTTTCATAAAGATCAAACATGACAGTTGGAGAATTACGTGAAGATGAAAATTCAAACCTCCTCACAAATGAACTAGTGAGATGATGGTACTGGGGGCATTTGTCTGTCTCAAAGCTCACAAGATCAGCGTTACGCAAATATGCGTTAAATTCCTTTTTGATTCCCGCTCGATCCATAAAATTTTCTGAAGGCCACTCACAAGGCCGCAATAGAGCGTCTCTTGGTGGCTCGTCATCAGCATCACGCATTGCAAGCCTGGGTCCTTGCTTCCTTGAAGAACCACCTTGGAACATTTTCCTAAGCATATTTCCTCCTCAGAAAAATTCTGAAATTTTTAGTAACTTCAAACAAAAGTGAACCAACCTTAGTAAGATTGATAGCAGTTACTCCTACAAGTGCCTAGAGCCTATATCATGCATTAGAACTACTTGGAACCATATAAATTTGACATGCAAGCTCAAGAACATGGTCACTTAGGCAGCACAAATTTGCTATGAATAGAGCACTAGAACAAAAACTAATTGGACCAATGGAGGAGTCACATACCAAGGAACAATCTCCCCAAGCAGTTTTGTGAGAGGTGCTTTGAGCAAGGAGATCGGAAATCACAGCAAAATGAGCTAGAACTCGTGCTTGAGCTGGATATTGGTGTTTGTGGGAGGAAGAAGGAGTGTATGGGTGCAGGAATAAGTGGAGGAGGGCCACCGTGAGCCCACGAGGCAGGGGGGCGTGCCCTAGGGGTAGGGCGTGCCCTCCACCCTCGTGGCCAGGTGGTTGACCCCCCTGTTGTGTTCTCAGTTCCAGAAATCCTCAAATATTCTAGAAAAAAAATCATATTTCATTTTCAGGGCATTTGGAGAACTTTTATTTTCGGGGTATTTTTATATTGCACGGATAAATCGTAAAAAAAGCATGAAAAAATACTATTTTTACTTTATTTCAACTAAATAACAGAAAGTAGAGAGAGGGTATAGAAGGTTGTGCCTTCTAGTTTCATCCATATCATGCTCATCAAAAGGAATCCTCTAACAAGGTTGATCAAGTCTTGTTAACAAACTTATTCCGAATAACATGGAACCGGAGAAATTTCGAATAACACTATGTTACCTCAACGGGGATATGTACATCCCCTATAATAAGAATATCATATTTCTTCTTGACATTAGGAAGAGGAAACTCAAAGCCTCCAAATATAATCGATGGAATTTTTCCAATAGAGTTGATACTATGAACTTGAGGTTGTTTCCTCGGAAAATGTACCGTATGCTCATTACCATTAACGTTAAAAGTGACATTGCCTTTGTTGCAGTCAATAACAGCCCCTATAGTATTCAGAAAAGTTCTTCCAAGAATAATAGACATGCTATCGTCCTCGGGAATATCAAGAATAATAAAGTCCGTTAAAATAGTAACGTTTGCAACCACAACAGGCACACCCTCACAAATACCGACAGGTATAGCAGTTGATTTATCAGCCATTTGCAAAGATATCTCAGTAGGTCTCGACTTATTCAAGTCAAGTCTACGATATAAAGAGAGAGGCATAACACTAACACCTGCTCCAAGATCACATAAAGCAGTTTTAACATAATTTCTTTTAATGGAGCATGGTATAGTACGTACTCCTGGATCTCCCGGTCTTTGGTATTCCACCCTTAAAAGTATAATTAGCAAGCATGGTGGAAATCTCAGGTTCCGATATCTTTCTTTTATTTGTAACAATATCTTTCATGTACTTAGCATAAGGATTCATTTTGAGCATATCAGTTAATCGCATACGCAGAAAGATAGGTCGAACCATTTAAGCAAAGCGCTGAAAATCCTCATCATCCTTTTTCTTGGATGGTTTATGAACCCAAGGTTCCCTTTCTTTACCATGTTTCCTAGCAAGAAAGTCTGTCTTATCATAACATTGATTCATGCATTGTGGGTTATCAAGATCAACAGAAGGTTCACTTTCTACAACATTATCATATCTATAGAGAGAATTTACCTTTACTACCTGTGTCGGGTTATCAAGACCATGAGGTTCTTCAATAGGTGATGGATTAAGATCATATGTTTCTTCAACAGGCGGTAGATTAAGACCATGTATTTCTTCAATAGGAGGTAAATTCTTAACATCTTCAGTTTTAATACCTTCTTTGTCGGTGTACAAAAAGAGGGGTACATTTTGTGTACCCCTATAACTGTGCACGGGCAGTCTGAGCCGCGGACACCACCGCACTGAGCAAGGCAAGGGAGGTGAGCCAAGGTAAGGCCAAGCTTCGAAAGGAGCAGAACGACGCCAAGACCAAGACCACAAAGAGCAAAGGGACGAAAGACTCCCGGCAAGATCCTTGCCGGAGGCGGTTTTAGCAAACCCAAAGAAAACGCTTGTCATGGGCAGCTCGCCCCACACCCACGGAGCGAATCACCTTGAGTCCACTGCCCCCATGGGGCAAGGATTCAGAGACATCCCGTGGTGGCATGCAGATCTTTGTGAAGACATTCAAGATCGATACACACTATAGAAGATGACGACCCTTGGCGGGATCCCAGCCAAGGAGGACCACAAGGGCCCGGCAAGAGCCTTGCCGGGATGACAAGAAGCGCCACTCAAGAAGACCCTTGCGGGGCCCCTGCAAGACCCTTCCCCGGCTACTGGCAGGCCCTTGCCAAGAACACCCGTAGGGCCACCATCAGGCCCACACCAATCAAACCTTCACCACCGTTCGCATGCAGCTGCCGACCCAACCAGTTGGGCAGGCACCTGCGTGGCGGCTAGCGGATCTTCGTGAAGACCCACCACTGCGCCACCTCAGCTGCCTGCCTGCCTACATGGCACCGCGGGCACCGGTGGCCAGGGCGCGTGTCGACACGAAAGGGAGCGTCGACGGACAAGATCGGGCTCTCCCCCGTCCCCGATAAAGCAAGGACACCTAAGAAAGACGCATTAAAAGGCGCCTTGTCATGTAATGCGAGGGATAAACTCGCATCACTGTACCCTTTCCACCTCCTGTGTGCCACTGTGGCAACCCATTTCCCTATAAAAGGAGGCCCAAGGCGACCAGGAGTAGGATTCGCTTTTGGAGCTCCTCACGCCCCATTGCTAGTTCAAGAACACAGATAAACAAACAACCAAAGCAGGAGTAGGGTTTTACGCATCCTCGCGGCCCGAACCTGGATAACGAGACCGTGTGCTATCTGTTTGATCCGCTCTTCTCACGACCCCGCGACCCGTGACCGTAGTAGGGATTCTTGTGATCCCATAGGTGTCGTTCCCACCGACATTCTTCTTTCATAGATTTCTTTTCCTCTTGCATATCTTCAGGACTGAGAAATAGAACACCTCTCTTCTTCGGAGTTGGTTTAGGAATAGGCTCAGGAATTGGCTCTGGGGCTGGCTCAGGAAGTGTCCAAATATTTTCATTTGTCAACATATTATTCAATAGAATTTCAGCTTCATCCGGTGTTCTTTCCCTGAAAACAGAACCAGCACAACTATCCAGGAAATCTCTGGAAGCATCGGTTAGTCAATTATAAAAGATATCAAGTATTTATTTTTTCTTGAGAGGATGATCAGGCAAAGCATTAAGTAACTAGAGAAGCCTCCCCCAAGCTTGTGGGAGACTCTCTTCTTCAATTTGCACAAAGTTGTATATTTCCCTTAATGCAGCTTGTTTCTTATGAGCAGGGAAATATTTAGTAGAGAAGTAATAAATCATATCCTGGGGACTACGCACACAACCAGGATCAAGAGAATTAAACCATATCTTAGCATCACCCTTTAATGAGAACGGAAATATTTTAAGGATATAGAAGTAGCGAGATCTCTCATCATTAGTGAATAGGGTGGCTATATCATTTAATTTAGTAAGATGTGCCACAACAGTTTCAGATTCATAGCCATGAAAAGGATCATATTCAACCAAAGTAATTATATCAGGATCAATAGAGAACTCATAATACTTATCGGCAACACAGATAGGTGAAGTAGCAAAAGCAGGGTCAGGTTTCATTCTATCTTTAAGAGATTGCTTATTCCATTTAGCTAATAACCTCTTGAGTTCGTATCTATCTTTGCAAGCTAAAATAGCTAAAGAAGCTTCTTTATCAAAAACATAACCCACAGGAATAACAGGCAAGTCTTCATCATCACATTCATCGATACAATCAGTTTCAATAATTTCTTTCTCTCTAGCCCTAGCAATTTGTTCATCAAGAAATTCGCTAAGGGGCATAGTAGTATCAAGCATAGAAGTAGTTTCATCATAAGTATCATGCATAGCAGAAGTGGCATCATCAAAAACATGCGACATATTAGAACGAATAGCAGAAGCAGGTTTAGGTGTCGCAAGCTTACTCAAAACAGAAGGTGAATCTAGTGCAGAGCTAGATGGCAATTCCTTACCTCCCCTCGTAGTTGAGGAATAAATTGTTGTCTTAGCGTCTTTCAAGTTCTTCATAGTGACCAGCAGATATAAATCCCAAGTGACTCAAAGACTAGATTTATGCTCAAGGCAACAAATATCGAGAAAATAGTCTTGATAACCCACAAGTATAGGGGATCATAGCAGTTTTCGAGGGTAGAGTATTCAACCCAAATTTATTGATTCGACACAAGGGGAGCCAAAGAATATTATCAAGTATTAGCAGTTGAGTTGTCAATTCAACCACACCTGGATAACTTAGTATCTGCAGCAAAATGTTTAGTAGCAAAGTAATATGATAGTAGTGGTAACGGTAACAAAAGTAATGGAAGCAAAAGTAATATTTTTGGTGTTTTGTAGTGATTGTAATAGTAGCAATGAGAAAGTAAATAAGCGAAAACCAATATAGGAAAAGCTCGTAGGCATTGGATCGGTGATGGAGAATTATGCCAGATGTGGTTCATCATGTAACAATCATATCATAGGGTGACACAGAACTAGCTGCAATTCATCAATGTAATGTAGGCATGTATTCCGAATATAGTCATACGTGCTTATGGAAAATAACTTGCATGACATCTTTTGTCCTACCCTCCCGTGTGGCAGCGGGTCCTAATGGAAACTAAGGGATATTAAGGCCTCCTTTTAATAGAGTACCGTAACAAAGCATTAGCACATAGTGAATATATGAACTCCTCAAACTATGGTCATCACCGGAGTGGTCCCGATTATTGTCACTTCGGGGTTGCCGGATCATAACACATAGTAGGTGACTATAGACTTGCAAGATAGGATCAAGAACTCACATATATTCATGAAAACATAATAGGTTCAGATCTGAAATCATGTCACTCGGGCCCGAGTGACAAGCATTAAGCATAGCAAAGTCATAGCAACATCAATCTCAGAACATAGTGGATACTAAGGATCAAACCCTAACAAAACTAACTCGATTACATGATAGATCTCATCCAAACCATCACCGTCCAGCAAGCCTACGATGGAATTACTCACGCGCGGTGGTGAGCATCATGAAATTGGTGATGGAGGATGGTTGATGATGACGACGGCGACGAATCCCCCTCTCCGGATCCCCGAACGGACTCCAGATCAGCCCTCCCGAGAGGTTTTAGGGCTTGGCGGCAGCTCCGTATCGTAAAAGGCGATGATTTCTTCTCCTTGATTTTTTCTCCCCGAAAGCAAATATATAGAGTTGGAGTTGGCGCCAGAGGAGCTCCAGGGGGCCACGAGGTAGGGGGCGCGCCCTAGGGGGGGCGCCCCCCACCCTCGTGGACAGGGTGTGTGCCCCCTGGTCTTCATCTTTTGCAAGGATTTTTTATTATTTCCAAATAGACGTTCCGTGAAGTTTCAGGTCATTCCGAGAACTTTTGTTTCTGCACATAAATAACACCCTGGAAAGTTTGCTGAAAAAAGCGTCAGTCCGGGTTAGTTCCATTCAAATCATGCAAGTTAGAGTCCAAAACTAGGGCAAAAGTCTTTGGAAAAGTAGATACGACGGAGACGTATCACGCGTCCAGAGCCGGCTCGTACCCGGAGGAAGAAGCCTTGACCTTCCGGGGAGCCATTAGTAGCTGGCTCGGAAGGGGACTGAAGCAGATCTGGAGATTTTGGAAGAAAGGGGCATGAAAGGGGATCTGGAGCAAGACGTAGGAAAGCAATGAAGGCAAGCGTTGCCCGTGCCAGCCTTTTGTCGGATGGGTAGTTGCCGAGGCAGCGTAGGGAAGCGGAGGCGCCCACGTCCAATCAATCGCCACGCGTCAAGCGGGGCCACAGGATGTTGCGGCCGGCGGCGCTCCACTCTTGCCCTTTGGCTTCACCTCGAAGCCAAGTCAGAGCGCGCCTTGGGCCCGGGGGCTATTGTCCGCATTCTGGGAACGGGGGTCCCCAGACTTGCCTGCCTGCAACCCACGGCGTGGCTCCACCAGCGGCCCTGTACGGCCCATCCTCACCAGCAGACACTCAAGACCCTCGCCAGGGGCCAAGCCTCGCGAGGCGGACGATGCAAGACCTCCTAAGGGGCGGCCTCACCAGGCCGGCTTGCGAGGGGCAGAGAGATCAAGGCGAGGGACACCTCACGAGGTTTCTGTGATGCAAGCCAAGACGACCGTGGCCAGGCGGGCGCCAGTGCGCAATGTCCTCCTTTCCTCTTTGGTGCTAAAGGGGCAAGCGCAGGCGAGGAGTCCCGAGGCATCAGGCAACGATTTCCATATTGGTGTAACGAGACCAAGACCAGGAGGACGGCAGGACGGAGGTCACCATGGAGCTCAAGACGGCGTCACCACCAGAGACTTTGACAGGCGAAGACCACCTTTAGTCAGGATAACATGTACTAGTTCTCTCCCTTCGAATTTGGTTGTTGTTGGATCCCTTCCTGCTCAATATTTGGGGAGAGGACTAGGGCCTCTATAAATAGGACTAGCCACCACCATAGGAGGCAGATCATCTTGGATCAGATCCATTCCATCCATAGCCACACACAAGCACACCGAGCACAAGAGCACCTCTCCTCAGCAGGCTGTTCTTCCCTTGTAACTATTCATCCTCAGCCCAGGAGGCAATCCACCACACCACACTGGAGTACGGTATTACACCACATCGGTGGCCCGAACCAGTATAAACTCTTGTGTCTCCTATTCTTTGGGTTCGGCGAGCTAGGCCTTGCGATTGTTGCGAGAGCGATCTAGGGAGAGAGAGATCTTCGTGCGCAACCCAATGTTCGAACCTCAATGGTTTTGCCGGAACCCAAAATCCGATAGTGCTCTCTAGTGGCACGACAAAGAGCACGCTAACCGCCGCACCTTGCAATGAGAAGGCACCATCAAAGTACATGATCCACTCTTGAGGTGCCTCCTTGCCAGGGACAACTATTTCTGTCGACTCTTCATCTAGAGTAGGTTTCCATTCTATAATGAACTCCACCAGTGCCCTGCTCTGAATGGTTGAGGTACTTTGAAACTTCAGATCGAAACTTGATAACTCTAATGCCCATACAACTATTATGCCGGTGGCCTCAGGGTTCCTCCATATGCATTGCAAAGGGAAATGGGTGAGAACTATGATCTCGTGGGCATGGAAGTAGTGCCATAGTTTCCTTGAGGCCATGATGTGGTCGAAGATCAATTTCTGCAATCCAGAGTACCTTGACCTAGCACCCTGCAACAGGGAGCTAACAAAGTAAATTGGTTGCTGCACCACCCTCTTCTTTGTCGTGTCCTTGGAATTGCCTTCGCCACCCTGTTCTACTTTCTCATGATTCGTACCCAACCTTACCGCAACTGGTGCACTTCCTTCTTTGGGGAGGACAGTAGTTGCGGCTGCTCCTTCATCTACTTCTCGCTGCACCATGAGCACTGCCCTAACCACTTGGTTGGTTGTCGCCAAATATAGCAGTAACGGCTCTTGTGGTTTAATAGGAACCAAGGTGGGAGGAGAGGCAAGATAGGTTTTTAAGTCCCGCAGCGCTGCTTCTACCTCCGGCGTCCACTTCATGGGTCCTGCCGTCTTCAGGATTTTAAAGAACGGCAGGGCACGCTCGGCAGACTTGGAAAAGAACCTACTCAGCGTGGCAACACATCTAGTTAAACGCGTCACATCCTTGACTGTCTTGGGTGCTTGAATCTGCTCGATCGTCTGATCTTGTCGGGGTTGGCCTCTACCCGCCGATGAGATACAAAGAAGCCAAGTAGCTTGTCGGAGGAAACTCCAAACACACACTTCTCAGGGTTCAACTTCAAGTTGATCCTGCGCAGGTTTACAAAGGTTTCCTCCAAGTGTAGTGACCAGACCTCAAGCGATCGATCTACGTGCTCGGTGTCATCCCCGGATCAAGAATGTCGACACCGCACAAAGATTCAAGGATTTATAACAGAGTAGCAATCACACACTTATTACAATCAAATGTCTCAAGAGAGAACTTAACAAAATAAATATGGCTTAAGGCCATCTAATAACGATAATGGGAAGGCTTGGAAGAATAAGCGAGTCCATCAACTCCAACGGCATCACCGAGTATAGAACCACGACCTATGCACCTTACTCGTCGTTCGAAAAGTCTGCAACATGAAACGTTGCAGTTCGAAACGGGTCAAGACATGGAATATGCTGGCAATGTAAGACATTGAGAATAATTGAATGAAAAGCCTATACTACATGCATATATGGCTGGTGGAAAGCTCTATGGTTACAGTTTTGCATAAAGCCAATTTTTCCCTACTGCAAAGGAATAAATTTATTTAACTATGTTCGTGGTTGTGAAACATTGAGAATGGTTGACAGCATTCTCAATCCCAATTAAAAAGTACTCATTAACAATCCCAACAATATTAATTTAGAAGTAACATGATGAGATTCACATGATATCCAAGTACTAGATACTCAAGATGTCCATAACCGGGGACACGGCTAACCATGATTAGTTTATACACTCTGCAGAGGTTTGCACACTTTTCCCCACAAGACTCGATCGCCTCCGCTTTGGTTTCTCGCACTACATGGTGTTTGAGAAGCGGATGACCGAGACATAGTCTTTCGAAGCGCTTAGCACCTTACATGTGGGTAGACCATACCAACCTACATCCCCTACATCAGCTAGCCTACCCGTAAGAGTTTGCACAACTTAGTCAACTACGCCAGAGCCCATAATGGCTTGTGGCTGCACACGGAAGTTTCTAGTTTGAATAATCTCATGATCCCTTTGAGCCTGGGTGGTGGTCCGAAGAAATACAGGCAAGTCCTGACAGAAACCAGGTGCCTCAATCCACCCAGATGTGTGTTTAAGTTGCCACCTTAAATAAACCATTCAATAACAATCTCACATCTGTCATGGAATTCATTCACCCAATCCACGTCTACTAGCATAGCATGGCATAATAAGCAAACGTAGAAGTAACTCCCAAGGGTTTGATAATAAAACAGGTAATAGGTACTACCTCAATCTACTTCCCAAAACCCACAATTTAATTAGATCCTAATCATGCAATGTTTGAGGATAGATCTAATGCATAAAAACTGGGTAGTAGAAAAGGTATGATCAAAGTGTTACTTGCCTTGTCGATGATCCATGAAACCTAGAGACTCAAGTAACAAAGCGGCACACTCGGGTAATCTATCGCAGACAAACAAACAAGCATACAATAAATACTCATCTAATGCACAGGTAAAACTCAAATAGATCTAACCAGATAGTTCAACTTAAGAACTCCGGTTTGCAAAAAGAATCAAATCAAACGAAGCAACGAAAGTCAAGCGGCGAAGAAAACAAATTGCTTTTACTAATCTGGATCTAAGTCAAATTTTACAGAAACAAAAACTTGTTTAAGTAGATTATTCGGAAAGAGGGTTTCGAGATGAAACTCTATGCGCTTGAATCGCCTGATTCCGATAAACGAGCGAAAACTTATACTAAAACGAAAATCGGATCTGGAATCGCGATCAGAAAATCGCAGATTAAATCCGAGAAAAAGAAAAACGACGAACGAGTTAACGAACAGACGTTCGTTAATTAACCTAAACCGAAAAAAAATAAAAAATAATAAAAAAAATTTAAAAAACCGAAAAAACGAAAAAACCGAAGAAAACCGCTCAGTTTTTGTAAAAAATCGGCCACGGAAAAGCAGGCGTGGCGCACCTCGGGCGGCGTCTGGCGGTGAGCGGCTAGGGTTTGAGGCGTGCGGCGCTTCGGTTGGGCTGGGAGCGCCGGGGCTGCGCTTACAAAGCGCTCCCGGCGGAGTCCGCTTCGATGCACGACCCGGTAAGGCGGTGCGCGTTTTTTTAATAATTACGTGTAGAAAAAAATAAAAAGAAGTACTAAACGGACTCCAAAAATCCCGAAATAAATTTTCTCCGGCTTCTAAAATCAAGCCGGATTTAATGAACATTTATTTGGGGCCTAAATGCAATTTTGAAAAACGCGCATTTTTCCTAAATTCAAATAAAAAGGCGAAAAACTCCAAAATAAAATATTATTTGATTTTATTTTTAAATCTTCATTATTTCTTTATTTTGGGAAAGTCATTTTATTCCCTCTCATATTTTGGTATTAGAAATAATTGAAGATAAAATAATTAAAATCAAATGATCCTATTTTCAAAATTTGAGAAAACTCAAATATGAAAATAACGAAAATCCCCAACTCTTCCCGTGGGTCCTTGAGTTGTGTAGAATTTCTAGGTTCGAGCAAAAATGCAATGAAAAATATGATATGCAATGATGCTCTATGTATAACATTCCAAATTGAAAATTTGGGATGTTACACCATGTCTCGAATAAGTGTTGATTTGTCCTTGGTTTTGACCACTATATCATCCATGTAAGCCTCAATATTCCTATGCATGTGAGGCTTAAACCCAATTTGCACTGCCCTTGAAAAAGTGGACCCAACGCTCTTTAACCCGAGGGGCAGCCGCACAAAGCAGTACATGCCACATGGGGTTATGAACACGGTCTTCCTCTCGTCTTCCTTAGACATGAATATATGATGGTATACGAAGTATGCGTCCAAGAAGGAAAGCAGATCACACCCGGAAGTGGAATCCACAATCTGATCGATGCATGGCAAGGGCAATGGGTCCTTTGGGCATGCTTTATTCAGATTTGTGAAGTCTATGCAAAGCCTCCATTTCCCATTCGCCCTGCACACCACCACTGGGTTTGCCAACCACGTTGGATGCAACACTCCTCTATGCAAACCAGCCACTTGAAGTTTCTTGATCTCTTTGGCAATGAATTGCTACAGCTCCAAAGCTTGTTTCTTGACCTTCTGCTTGACTGGCCGAGCATGAGGGCAGACAACAATGTGGTGCTCGATTACCTCCCTGGGAACGTCGGGGATGTGAGACAGTTGCCAAGCAAACACATCGACATTTGCCCGGAGGAAGGAAACAAGCGCGCTTTCCTATTTGTCATCAAGGGTGGAGCTGATGGTGCATGTACCATCAGCGCCAACCAGCCCTGTCAGGACCTTCTTTACAGCAAGCGAGGCAACTTTGGATCTCTTGCTAGTGGAACTCTCTAGCAAATCATCCACGAGTGCAGTGCACTCTGGAGAGGGGCGCTTCCTGGATTCTTTGTCGGATCCCTGCTAGCTTTCTTTCATTTCTTGCTTTCCTTCCCGGGAACTGCAGCTTTTGCGGCCTCGGAAGTGACCGCATCCTGGTACATCTTCTCCACACATATGATTGCGTCCTTTTTGTCCGACGGGATGGAGATGACACCCATTGGCCCGGCATCTTGAGAGTGTTATATGCATAGTGGGACGCCGCCATGAATTTGGCTAGAGCCCGATGACCAAGAATCCCATTGTATGGCAAAGGAAGCTCGACGACATCGAACACAATCTTCTCGGTCCTGTAGTTTAATTCACCTCCAAACGTCATCGGTAGTGTAATCTTACCCCTAGGACGACTCCTGGTGGGGTTGATTCCTTTAAATGTGATAGTAACCTTGAGCTCTTCATCTGATATTTTCAACTTGCTGATTACCATGGGGGAAATAAGATTCAACCCTGCCCCTCCGCCAACCAACATCTTTGTGACCTTGAGGTTGCAGATTGTTGGTGAAACCAACAACGGCAAGCACCTGCGGTCAGGGTGATCCTCTTCGTCAAAGATGATGGGCTTGCGGGGCCATTTGAGTGGTTTCCAGGAATCTGCCGCTAGCTCTACGACATTGATCTCACGCGTTGACTGTTTAAGCTGTTGGTGAGAGGAGTGCAAAGATGCGCCTCCGTCAATGCATAGGGCCTATGTTGCTTTCTAGAACTCTTGCTCACTGGTTTCCTCTTCATCTCTATCATCAGTTTCTTCATCACCTTCCTTCTTCTCACGGCCTCTAGCAAGTTTTTCTTGACGCTGGGGAATCTTGCCGCGGCGGCCTCCTCTGCTGCCTCGGCCCTTCCCGCCAGCACCTTCTTGGTCTCTTTCCTTGTCATGCTTCTTGTACTCAGCTTTCTGCTTCTTGACAAGTTGCTCAACTTTTTGACACTCTTGGAGAGCATGGCCCTTGGTCTGATGGATCTTGCAGTACGGTCCTTCAGCATTCCCAGCCTTTTTGGCTGCCGCAACCTCCCAGTACTACCTTGTCATTGTGCTTCTTGTTGCATATTTATTCTTTCTCCTCGGGTTAGTGGCATCATCGTCATCTTCTGAGTTGAATTTGATGTCGTCCTCTTCTCCGAGGAGCCGCCTCCCTTCCTATGTACGAGCACATTTATCCGCCAAGCTGTATAGCTCATTCATAGTCTTCGGCAACCGGACGTTCATCTTGGAACGTATCCTCCTGTTGTGCATGTTGGACTAGAACGCGACAATCACAGCTGCCAGGTGGATATATGGAATGTTCCTGTGTACGTGGCTAAACATCTGCATGTACTTCCGTAAACTCTCCCCTTCCTTTTGCGGAAGGAGTTGCAAATCGTTGGTCCATCCTTGTACTTGATGGCCGCCCGTGAAGGTACCAACAAACTCATTGCATTGGTCAGCCCAGGACGAAATTGAATTCTCCGGCAGGTGCATCAGCCATGACCTCACGTTCGGCTTGAGTGCCAAAGCGAATTAGTTGGCGAACACCTTCTCATATCTTCCTCTGGCGGCTTGAACAACGATTGTGTAGATGCTCAATAAATCTGTCGGGTTCAGCCTCCCATCATACTTTTCTGGTATTTCTGGTTTAAAAGCACGGGCAGATGGCCAACGTACTTGCTGCAGCTCGCGAGTGAAGACAGGGCACCCACCCTTGAAAGGAAAGTATCCGGTTTCACTGGGCACGGGTTCGTCGACGTCTGGGCCATTACGACTGTCAGATTGGCAGAGGGTTTCGCGGCGTCGTTCTATAGTGACGCGCACGTCTTCCCTCCGCCGATCTTCCAGGACCTGCCGCTGATCTCGACGGACCCGAGGATCAGATGAGGTCATTGATGCCTCGTGGGGCTCTTGGTCAGGTGGTTCTGGCTGTAGCCTCTACGCTGGCTGTCGTGGAGGGGATTGCACCGTTGGAGTGGCTCCCTCAACACGGTCAGCGACTCGAGCCGCGGTTGTTGCTTGCGGGCGCCGTGGCGGGCCTGCCCGCTGTGATCCTTCCGCTTCAGCAAAACCGATCAAACAATGAATGGTGACTCCCCACTCATCCATTTGATTGGCCGTTGGCGGGAATCTCAGCAGGAGTTGGGCTCGCGCCATGGCTTCCGAAGCAGTGCTTGGCATAGATGACGATGCTGAGCGCAATGTCGCTCGACTCCAGAATGTATCAGTAGTGGCGGCATCGTGTTCTATTCGTCGTGTGCCAGTCGCCAATGCAGTATGGTGGCAAGAAGGGTGCGCCTAGTGGTTGACGACCTCGTCTGGCGCTTCGTCTTGGTTACCCACACTAAAAAAAAGACACATCTGTGACATTTTGGGCCGAACGAATATTTTTTATATCATGCTTATGACACTTCTATGATGATAATTGTGACAAAACCACGTATCATCATAGATGTGGTGGGTTCCTACTTCTATGACAAAAAAACATGACAGAAAATGGGCTTATCGTCGTGGACGGGCCGGGGACGCACCTGCATGACATTCTTTGGGCCGTCCATGATGGAAAATATCATGGTAGAAGCGAGGGCGAGGAAAATATCGGGGAGTTCCCGGTTACAGTGCGTGGTCGGGGCCGAGCCATGCACAGAGGTTTGCGTGTTTCTCTTGTAAACATACGCGCGTGTGTGCGAGGCATTGGGCTCTAACTGAACCCGAGCGAGGAGTTTGCTTATTGAACCTATCACGGGTTATCCGCGGCCACCTATGGGACCGGGAGGCCCCTTGCTGGTTCGGCAAGGGGACGTCATGTTGCACAAAGAGCAGACCAGTGTACGGCAGCACAACAGAGAGCACACAAGCAATTTACCCAGGTTCGGGCTGCCGTGAGGCGTAAAACCCAACTCCTGGTTTGGTGGATTGATGGTGGAATGGAGGTGGTGAATCATAGTACACTTGTCCGGCAAGAGTTGCCTTAGGACAGTAGCGACTACGCGCGTATGGGGGTGTGGGTTCATCAACTTTCCCATGCTTCCTACGGGTGCCATGGTCCTCCTTTTATAAATCAAGGGGTCATCACAATGGCAAAGTAGTCATTATGCATTCATCTGATAGCAAACAGTGCTATCATACCTATCTCTGTGGGTTGACAAGGCGCATCAAACGCACCGCTTAGTGTCACATCACTGGTTGCCCGGCAAGGCTTGCCGGGCTATCTTGCCAGCTCCGCTCTGTTCTCTTGACTCGTCGCAGGACGGGTGTCATCTGTGGGTTTCTTCTGTAGGAAATGGCTGCCATGTGGCGAATGGCTGCCACCTAATCACCTTGCAGGTTGACACCACATTAATCAACGATGTGGGTCGTGCTTGAGTGGTTGGTGAGGTGGTTTTGCCTCCGCGATCCCCGGCAGGCCCTGCCGGGGCGCCTCAGACACCTGCTTCTGGGGGTGGCATGGCCCCTTCCCGGGCTCGGCTGCCCAGAAAGGGAGGCCCTTCTCTTGTCGATGTCTTGTTCCTCTGGCTTGGCCTAGTCTCTCTGAGCTGCATGCTGGTTCTTCACATCTCTTGACTCTTTGTACTCTGGCCTCGTCTTGGCTGTGCCCGGCAATCAACAGGATCAACCGTATAGCAGCTGTCGAGTTAACCATTGAGCATGTGGGGGCAGATTTTCTCCTCTTCCACATCTCACCGTTGCAGGAAAGGGATAGGCCTGCATGGTTATATGGCGGTGCTGCGGATAGGATGAGGCTGCTTCCACGATTGGCCAACAACTTATCAGTTTATGGCCATGCTTGGTTGTGCGACCAACTGTTTGGTTGCTTCGAGCTGTCCAAGCTCCCGGCAACCATCATTCCTCTGACCTTCAACTCCGCCTGAGATCAGATACTGAAGTGGATGCTGGACTGCAATGCCGAGGGAGTATCGAGTACTTGGCAGCTCCCTTCCCTCAACGAAGAGCTCCAATGGTCGAGCACTTTGGTGGAGAAGGCCACCAGGACCGAAGATGGAATGTATAAATGCACCTCCACTGCGGAGGTGGCATATATTCTCAAGAGAGTCGTGAAGGACAAGGATGCCCGCCATGCAGAGATGGAGAAGGCCGCAAAGGTTGGGAAGGGCAAAGGGAAAGCTGGGGACGGAAGTTCTTCCTACGGCGGCAGCAAGACGTAGGCCACGGAAGGATCTGCTGGGGAAGAGCTTGCCGGAGCTAACTCTGCCGGGCTAGACGCCCTGGCCATGGCAGCGACGGAGCTCCAGGAGGGGGAGGAGGAGCAAAGGGAGGAGGACGCGGCAGCGGCCCCTGAAGATGAGTCGCTTGCGGCAGGACCGCCAGCCCCCGCACCGGACCCAGACCAACGCACCTGTAGGCGCGCCGCAACTCGAGGAGCGGCGACCTCCAACCCAGCGCCGACCACCAAGAGGGTGAAGAAGGTCTCCACCAAGTCTACCAATGCCGAGGTGGCGTGTCGCCAATCCCCTCACCTCGCTCAAGCCAAGGATCCTCCCGCCAAACGAGTGGGGGCCGTGCAGGCGGAGTCCAACCCCTTCTCCAGCTCGAGCTCCTCGCAGAGCTCGTCTTCCCTAGAGCTCTTGATGTCACTGCAGGCACCAAAGCTGCCGGGGAGTTCCACCCTTCCATCTCTAAAGAGAGGACGGGAGTCTCCTCCTCCCACGGAGTTCAACTTGAACTCCATGCTCATCACGGAAGAGTTAGGAGGATTTTTCTTTTTGTGGTAGATATCTTGCTAGGCAGATTTGAATGCTTTTGCTGACTAACCTCTCGTTTTTGTTGTCGCCGGCAGGGAAGTGTAGGAGGACACGGAGACCCTCATCCACCATTCTCGGAAGACGCTCCTGCACCTCGGGTCGCTAGAGGGCTTAGAGGGCTCAGCTTCGTCAAGGAAGGATGCAAAAAACCCCGTGCCAAGCCCCCAGCCCAGCCCCCGACCTAGGAGCGGAGACATGGCCCCGCCTGCCGGAGACGATGGAGACAGGCTTTCCGCCCCCGCGTGGAGGAGGGGGCGAGACGATGCAGGGAGAACCCCTCCCTGAGGGGCATGCCTCCTCTGCCACTCAAGCCGAAGAGGTCGTCGTGGAATCCTCTGCGGCTGAAACTATGTTGAAGGCTGCCGAGCCTACCTCGGCAGAGGAAGAAGCTCGCGACCCAGCAACAACTGTTGCCGGGGAAACAGAGACCCTTGCCCGACAACCTTCCCTAGGTATCTTGCTTAATTCTTTATTCTTTCCGTGCTCTGATTGCATCCACTGGTTTCTTTATTCGCTTCGAGACTTCCATTTCTTCGTGGTTCACTGGCCCTTTCATATGCAGCCCCTCAAACCGAGGAAACCAGATTTGCTAGAGGTGGTGGCTGACATAGGGAGGTCTGCCACGGACGAAGCCACAAAGCTCCCAGCTGCTGAGGGTCAGGATCTTGTTGCTGGGGATTTTCAGGGCTCCTTGGCTGTGATGGAGCATTCTTCAGAGGACGCCCTGGTAGGGGAAGTGGCCGTCGATATGAAGATCCCACTCCAGACCATGGGCCCGCTTCACACCGCCGGGACCGTTGCTGAGATTCCGCCACCCCCCTCGACTGTGCTGGCAATGGTTCTGTCGCTACCCGGGGCTGGATTCCCCGGCTTGTCCCTCATCACAGATGCAGATCTCGATGAAGAACTCCAACACCTCCTCGCTCTGCTCTATCAGGGAGCCGGAGAAGCAGATGACTCAGTTGTCATTGCCATGGACCTGTCTTTCATGGAATCCATGGCAGCGGGCGTGAAGGAGATGCAGGCCCGGCACAACCAGAAGTGGCAGTCGCTCAAGGAGTGGCGTGAGTCCGCCAACAAGGTGGACCAGAGGCTGAAGGACAAGTGGCTGGAGCTGCGCGAGTGGAACGATAAGCAGTTCAAGGTGCTCATGAGGTAGCAAGAGACCCTCCTGATGACGAGGGAGGATTTCATAGCTCGGGAGACACGCTTGGCGGACCGTAAGGCATCTCTGGACGCCAGGGAGTGAGAGATCTCCCTTCGGGAGGAGAAACTCGAAGCTACCCTGCATGCCAAGGATGAAAGCTTGGAGGCTCTGGTGTGGCAAAGCACCAAAAAATTGGAAGACAAGCATGGAGCTACTCTGGACACCCTTGCCACTGACCATGCTGCCAAGCTGAAGAAGCTTGTTGAAGACTTGGATGCTGCGTCTTCCGCCAAGGCTGAGCTCGACCGACAAGCGGCCAGACTGAACGAAGACCTTGTCGAGCGCACCAAAGAGGTGGAGGCACTCAGAGAAGAAGCATGACAGGCAAAGCTCCATCTGGCAGATGTACAGTCGCAGCTTTCCTCCAACACCCAGAGCCTTGAGACCGCCAATGGCAGCATCACAAACATGAAGGTGACGATTGGCTCACTGGAGCAGTCGGCGGAGTCCCTTGAATCCCAACAGCAGTGGCTATCCAAGGATTTGGAAAACACCAAGTGTCTCCTGCAAGATGCAGAGGACAGGTTGAGGAATCAGGTCGATATGAGCAACCTCTGGATCAAGAGCCTCATTGATATTGCAGAACGCCTTGGCGCCCAAGCTGTGGTGATGGGCATGGATGGCCCAGTCTTCTCACCCAGCAAGCAGGATGTCCCGAGCGTCAAGTTGGGGCTCTTCTTCAACTAGCTGATCGAGAAGCTGTAAGTGCACAAAGAGGGGTGATGAACCAGAATTATCGGGGATCGTTCGTAGCCTTCTTCTATAAATAAGAGTGTCTAATCCAATGAGGAGCTAAAGGTAGAACAAATATTCCCTGAAGTTCTATTGACCACCGATACAACTCTACGCACACTTGACGTTTGCTTTACCGGAAACAAGTATGAAACTATTTTGTAGGTGTGATGCTAGAACTACTTTGAATGAATAAAACCAACATTACTTTGCAAGATAATAAAAGTTAGGTGTTTAGGAAAAGGGTTTGTGTCAACAAGAAAGTTATTTTCCCCTAGGCAATCGATAATAAGTACCGGTAATCATTCTTGTAATTTTATATGAGGGAGACGCATGAGCTAACATAGTTTCTCTACTTGGATCATATGCACTTATGATTGGACCCCTAGCAAGCATCCGCAACTACTAAAGATCATTAAGGTCGTATAACCCAACCATAGCATTAAGTATCAATTCCTCTTTACTCCCGTACGTCATACCCCACTTACTCGGATTTAAGCTTCTATCACTCTCCCAACCCACCATAAGCGAACCATGAACATATTGCAAGACCCTACAGAGGGGGCCCTAACGTTTGCGCAGGAACGGAGGGCACCGTAGGACACCACCATAAATAAAATATACAATCATACCAACCAAGATCGTGATTAACCCTTAGGAAAAAACGGATCTACTAAACATCATAGGATAACCATAGATCATTGGGAAATAATATATGGAGTTGAGCACCATGTTTAAGTAGAGATTACGAAGGGGAGAAGAGGTGTTACACCACTGCATAGAGGGGGAGAAAGTTGGTGTTGACGGTAGCAAGATTGTTTATGTACATCACCGTCCCGATCGTTGCCCCGGCGGCACTAGGGCGCCACCGAAAGCGAGGGGGAGAGAGCCCCCCTACTTATTCTTCTTCCTTGGCCTCCCCCTAGATGGGAGGAGAATTCCCCCCTCTGGTCCATGGCCTCCATGGCGGCGAAGGGGCGGGATCCCCTCCAAGATTGGATCTCCCTCTCTGTTCTCTTCTGTTTCGCGTTCCCCAGATCTGGCCGATAACAGTTTGTTATATTCCCGGAGATTCCCCCCTCTGGTCCATGGCCTCCATTGCTGAGATTTTAACACGATTTTTTGCAGATATAAGCTTCCTTGCGCCCGAAGTAGAGCTCCAACTGATGTTCGAGGAGGGCACAACTCACCACCACGCACCAAGGGCCTCTGGTGTGCCATGGTGTATTGTGGGCTCTGTGGGCCTCCATTTACGGTGATTCCAACTCCCAAAAATCACATATATTCCATAATAATTCTCCGTGAAATTTTATTGCACTTGGACTTCGTTTGATATGGATACTCTGTGATACGAAAGAATGCACAAAACAGGAAATGGCACTGGACCAATAGGTTAGTCCAATAAATCATATAAAAAGGTGCCAAAAATATGTGGAACTTGTATAATATTGGCGTGAAACAATCAAAATTTATAGATACGACGGAGATGTATTTGCATTCCCAAGCTTAATTCCTACTCATCTTCTAGTAGGTAACTGATAAAAAGATAATTTTTGATGTGGAATGCTACCTAGCATAAACTTGATCATATGTCTAATCATGTCATGAATGTTAAGACATAAGTGATTCAAAGGAATAGTCTATAATTTGACATAAAGACATAAATACTTAGGCATCCCAACAAACAATCATGTCTTTCAAAATGTCAACGCTAAATAAAGCTATCCCTACAAAATCATATAGGCTTGTCATGCTCTGTCTTCTTAACACAACGTATTTATCATGCACAACCCCGATGACAAGCCGAGCAATTGGTTCATACTTTTTAACGCGCTTCAGCTTTTTCAACCCTCACACAATACATGAGTGCAAGCCATGGATATAGCACTACGGGTGGAATAGAGTATGATGATAGGGGTAAATATAGAGAAGACAAAAAGTAAGAAAGTCTAATAGCGACGCGGCTAACCAACGGTCTATGGAGATGCCCATCAATTGATATCAATGCGAGGAGTAGGGATTGCCATGCAACGAATGCACTAAGAGCTAATTGTATGAAAGCTCAATACGAAACCAAGTGGGTGTGCATCTAATTCTATAATGAAAAATTCCCACTAGTATATGAAAGTGACTACATAGGAGACTCTCCATATGAAAAACATGGTTCTACTTTGAAGCACAAGTGTGGTAAAGGATACTAACAATGCCCCTTCTCTCTTTTTTTATTTCTTTTTTCTTTTTTCTTTTTCTTTTTCTTTTTTCTTTTTTTCTTTTTCTTTTTCTCTCATTTTCCGGAGTCTCATCCTGACTTGTGGGGGAATCATTATCTCCATCATCCTTTCCTCACTGGGGCACTGCTCTAAAAATTAATAATGATGATCATCACACTTCTATTTATATAACTCAAAAGAAATAAAAATTACAACTCGATACCTATGACAAAATATCAATCTATATGCACCAGCGAAGTTTGCACCATGTCTCGATGTGAGAAAGGGCAATGCACGGTACAGTAGAGGCTAGCAAATTGAGAAAAGGTAAGAGTACGTATAATCCATGGAATCACATTAGTTATAAAGAAATCATATACTTATTGCAAAAGTTCATTAGCCCTCGAAGCAAAGTACTACTACGCATGCCCCTAGGGGGATTGATTGGTAGGAAAAGACCATCGCTTGTCCCAAACCGCCACTCACAAGGAAGACAATCAGTAATAAATCATGCTCCAACATCATAGCATAACAAGAGACTATACGTGCATGCTTCGGGAATCACAAACCTTAACACCAGTATTCTTACTAACCAAAAATGTTTACTAGTACCTCCCACATATTATCATCTCTATATCGCAAAACTATTGCAAGGAATCAAACATATCATATTCAGTGATCCATAAGTTCTATGTAGGATTTTATGACTAACCATGCAATTGACCAATTCCTGTTGACTCTCTAGATAGATATAAGTGAAGCATGAGAGTTTAATTCTTTCTACAAAGATCATGCTCTAATAAATATAAGTGAAGCGAAAGAGCATTCTGCAAACAACGGTTTTCTATGTGAAGAGAAACAGGCAATCCAAACTTCAAATGATATATGTGAAGCACATGAAGCATTCTATAAAGCCATACTCAAAAGATATAAGTGAAGTGCAATGAGGATTCTATAAATAAACTATGGAATATATCATACCAGCATGGTGCATAAAATAAAAAATGAAAAACTAAATACAAAAGACACTCCAAGATTTTCACATATCACATGAACGAAACAAATCTGTAAACATACCGATACTTGTTGAAGAAAGATGGGATGCCTACTGGGGCATCCCCAAGCTTAGGCGCTTGAGTCTCCTTGAATATTTACTTGGGGTGCCTTGGGCATCCCCAAGCTTGAGCTCTTGCCTCTCCTCCTTCGCCTCACATTGAGACCTCCTCGATCTTCGAACACTTCATCCACACAAAACTTAACCGAACTTTTAGTGGTGGGGTTAGTGAATATGGCAATGAAATCCCATCATGTACTGCTATAACTTTATTGTATAATTATAAAAAAACATTAACATTACCCACTGTATTATATCACAATTCGATTGCCCCAAATCAAGGAGGCTTCAGCAAGAATTCAAACATACCTAAATAATGAAGCTATAACAACAATTTGTGAAAACAGGATAGTCTGTAAAGATTTGAACATCTACCATACTTCTGTAACTCTAATTTTTTTGAAACAATTAGGAAAATAAACATTTTTTGTAGAAAGACAGTACAAAAGTTTCAGAACCGTTTGACGTTCCAGTGAAAAATGTAAAATCACGCACTACAGCCAAAGTTTCTGTTTTGCACCGCACAAACCAACAAGCAATCTAAACATCCTAAAGGCAAACCTTGGCACATTATTTTTATAATACAATGGAATTGTACAAGGGGATAATTATATTTGTTGAAAAGTTTCTGTAATTAAGATTCACAAAGTTTCCAAGAGGATGAAAAAAGTTCAAGGCTAGCTCCCGCTTCCATTGTGCTCGTCTATCTCACTTACACTTTTCTTTTTGTGAAGTTTTAAGTTACCCTCTATATTTTTTGTTTTTAAACTTTATAAAAGCACTCAGCATAAATAAATGACTCTCTAAAACTTCCGGGTTGTCTCCCTGGCAGCGCTTTATTTAAAGCCATTAAGCTAGGCATACAGTGCTCAAGTAATGGATCCACCCGGATCCCAAGGTATATCAAAGCCAATTTTAGTTAACAATGATTTGGAATTTAGTAGTGAGCACAAAACAACATATATCAAGTAATGACGAAGTCTTAACTCTCTTCCTATGCATCGGCATGGCATACAGGAACAATTCATGCACATCAAGTAAAGGCCAATGCATAGTATAAAAAATTTCTTGCAATTTTATCGTGTTGGAAACATAGAGAGGCGGAGATGTAGTTCCTCTCTCATAATAATTGGAAGTAGGAGCAGCAAGCACATGCATATCATATTCATCAAAATCACCATGTGAAACGGTAGAAGGCAACCCATCAATGTGGTCCTTAATAAGTGCAAACTTCTCCGATATAGTGTAGTTTGGAGAATCCAAAAAGATAGGACTATCATGTGTGGGTGCAATAGTAACAATGTCATTCTTAACATAAGGAACTATAGCAAGTTCATCTCCATAAGCATAATTCATGTTGGCATCTTGGCCACAAGCATAGCAAGCATCAATTTCATCAAAAAAGGATATTCCAAATGAATTAACGGGATCATAGCAATTATCATCGCATTCGTCGTTTGGTAAGCATGAAGGCAGATTAAACAATGTATGAGTTGGAGAGTTACTCTCATTAGAAGGTGGGCACGGGTAGCTAATCCGCTCTTCTTCCTTTTGTTCTTCGCTCTCCTCCTCATCTTTTTCATCTAATGAGCTCACAGTTTCATCATCTTCTTCTTCCATAGACTCCTGCAAAATATTAATCTCTTCTTGGACAGTGGAGACTTTCTCAATAAATTCATCGATATCGGAATTATATTTATAATTATCATAGCAATATTTAAGGATGGCAAAATTTTCAGGTCTATAAACATCATCACCAAAAGCTTCATATTTTCAAACAAAGATTCAATTTCATAAGCACCCTTAAAAGAAACAAATTCTTCTATTTGTTCCACATCATAATAATCATATATACCATCAGCGTAAGAAGCTAAGGTTTCATTATCATTAAATTTGCATGAAAACGGAAGGTGTGGAGCATTCATCCTAGAGCAACAAGTAAAATCATATCTGAAGCATAAATCCTGAGCATACCAATACAACATATAAATTAGATCCCATTAACGTTTCCCTTTTTGTGTCAACCGATAATCCCTAAAGTATTCACGTTGATCCAACGTTACTCCCATTATCATGTTGAATGGAGTTTTCTCAGGATTATCAAAGTAGTGCATAATATTTTTCATAGAACGAGCATCGAGGATTTTAGGAGGTTCCCTACCTCCATGAGTAGCAAGTACCACTATTTTTTTGGTGTTTCGTGTTCCATATCCATAACTAAAGATAGAGAACAACTTAGAACAGGAAATAAAAACTACTTAGTGATAAAGCAAACAAGCACACACGAGAATATTCACCCCACGCTATTGCTCAAGAACGGCGCCTTTAAAAAGGTCTTGATAACCCACAAGTATAGGGGATCATTTGTAGCCTTCTTCGATAAATAAGAGTGTCGAACCCAACGAGGAGCTAAAGGTAGAACAAATATTCCGTCAAGTTCTATCGACCATCGATACAACTCTACGCACACTTGACGTTTGCTTTACTGGAAACAAGTATGAAACTATTTTGTAGGTGTGAGGCCAGAACTACTTTGCATGAATAAAACTAGAAGTACTTTGCAAGATAATAGAATTTAGGTGTTTAGAAAAAGGGTTTGTGTCAACAAGAAAGTTATTTGTCCCTAGTCAATCGATAACAAGTACCGGTAATCATTCTTGTAATTTTATATGAGGGAGAGGCATGAGCTAACATACTTTCTCTACTTGGATCATATGCACTTATGATTGGACCCCTAGCAAGCATCTGCAACTACTAAAGATCATTAAGGTCGCAAAACCCAACCATAGCATTAAGTATCAAGTCCTCTTTACTCCCATACGTCATACCCCACTTACTCGGGTTTAAGCTTCGGTCACTCTCGCAACCCACCCTAAGCGAACCATGAACATATTGCAACACCCTACAGCAGGGGCCCCTCCCGTTTGCACGAGAACAGAGGGCACCGTAGGACAGCACCATAAATAAAATATACAATCATACCAACCAAGATCATGATTAACCCATAGGACAAAACGGATCTACTCAAACATCATAGGATAACCATAGATCATTGGGAAATGATATATGGAGTTGAGCACCATGTTTAAGTAGAGATCACAGCGGTGAGAAGAGGTGTTACACCGCTGCATAGAGGGGGAGAAAGTTTGCGTTGATGTAGACTGACATCCCGATCGTTGCCCCTGCGGCACTCCGGCGCCACCGCAAGCGAGGGGGAGAGAGCCCCCCTACTTCTTCTTATTCCTTGGCCTCCCCCTAGATGGGAGGAGAATTGCCCCTCTAGTCCACGGCCTCTATGGCGGCAGAGGGGTGGGAGCCCCTCCAAGATTGGATCTCCCTCTCTATTCTCTTCTGTTTCGCGTTCCCTAGATCTGGCCGAAAACTGTTTCTTATATTCCCGGAGATCCATAACTCCCATTGCACTAAGATTTTAACATGATTTTTTTTCCAGATATAAGCTTCCTCGCACCCGAAGTAGATCTCCAACCGACGTTCGAGGAGGGCACAACCCACCACCACACGCTAGGGGCCTCTAGCGCGCCCTGGTGTCTTGTGGGCTGTGTGGACCTCCGTTTGCGGTGATTCCAACTCCCAAAAATCACATTTCGCTACTGCAGGATGCTGCTAACGCGACACTATGATCAGAGACCCTTAGAGAAACTGTGTGCGATGCAATAATTGCAAACAGTGTTGTATGAAAACCGTCAGAAATGATGCAAAATGTTTGCGATGAATGATAGATCAAACACGATTCAGATTTTAGTTGCGTGTGCGATGAGGGGCATACGGTTGATCTATACGAACTGTTTGCGATGAGACAGAACAATAGAAATGGGCAGCCAGATCAAGGTTTGTGTGATATATGGCATACACTTCACTCTGATGAACCGTTTGCGATGAGTGACGTGAACACAAATGATTCGGCTTAACAAGATGTGTGTGATACCCGGCAAATATGTCGGTAATCAGAATTGTGTGCGATCATTGTAGACAGCCCATACGGTCTTTTTTTGTGAATTGTGTGCTCGTCAGGGCAGACAGTTCAATAAACCAACCTGTTGGCGATAATGTAGAAGAACTCTGTTGAATACATTTTACGAACCGTCTGCGATGAGATTGACATGATAAACAGAGATATATACAGTCTGCTTAATTTAGTCCTTCTTCTTCTTGTTATTCTTGTTGGATGGCCCCGCGACATCTTCTTGACGAGGACACTTCTTTCCGCTGACCGTCGGTTTTTCATCACCGCGGCCGTCGTCATCGTCCTTGTTGTCGTCGTCGTCCTCCTCCTCATTCAACCATTCCTCCTCCTCATCATCATTGTCCTCTTCTTCGTCCTTCGACGGCTCCTCATCCGTCTGGTTATCGCCTGACGACTCCAGAGGCGGCGTCCCTTCCATGAACCGGATTAATAAAGGTCTAGGCTCGACGTCAGACTCATGCAAGACGAGTGAGATGATTCCGATGTTGACCTATCATCGGGCGCCAGACTGCTGGCCGAACTGTCATCCTCGCTATCGCTCGACATGGCTGCAGAGTGTGTGCCATTGTGTAGCGCGGCCTGCCGGGGACGATGAAGATGGTGGACACTTAAGCGGGGTATGCAGAGAAGAGGAACTGCCAATTGAATCAGGGATTGAAGCAAGGGTTGACGTATTATCTAACCGCTGATATAATCAACCATAATTATTTGTACCCAGTCGCTCCAAATTCCCGGGGTTGCCAGGACTCCTATTGGCTATTTGGTTGGTTTCCTTTTTCAGGACAAAAACAAGGAACGAGTTTTGGAATTATGCACCGGTACCGGTACGAACGGAGTAGGACAGTCGGCAAGCAATACATTGAGCTCTTCTTATTGATAAAGCTAGTAATAATCAAACTAGAAAGGAACAGAAAAAATACAAGGAAAACTATCTGCATGAATCATCGTGTAACATCAATGGCATATATAGGACCTAGATGTGCAGTACTTAGAGCACATCTAGATGTGCTTTAGCAATACTATCAAACAAAACCCCTAATCATCATTGCAAACAGCGCATAGAACATGGCTAATGCGACAACCACAACTACACATGCTAGTTCCTTCTTCTCTATTGCTTTCATCTGTTGCCTGTGATTAATTCTTTCTTGCTTCATCGTACTGATTGTACATTCCAGATCAGCCAGTTTCTTCTTCAGCTTTACGTTATCTTATTCGCGCTTGGTGATAACACTCCGAGCCCTGCCATGCCATTCTTCATCCAACAAGTTAAGAAAGGCACAAGCCTCATATCCCTGCCAATGTTAAATAGTATTCTGGATGAGCGGTGGCATTAACTGAAGTAAAATGATGAACTTAATTAGCACTAACCTCTAAGGGGCAACTGAGAAATCGCCTGCCAATGTCGAATCCTCCGCATACATCGCCGAGCGGGAGTGTGCCTGCACACAACTCATTTTTGGTACTTCTCGATGGCGCCAAACTCAGAGTCGAACTCAGACAGGGAGTCTGGAGTCAAGCTCCGGATCCGGCGGTAGATCGCTTTCCTTGGGGGGGGGGGGTCATTCAGGATGAATTCAGCAAGGAGCCATACTTTGGACATGGTAAGAAAGATCGGGATAGATTGGAACCTGACAGGACGATTCAGATCCATAGTACACCTGCCTTCTGATGACCTTAGGCAAGTGCTCGGCGGCGACCGCCATCGTGAAGGCGATACGAGCAGGAGTAGCCGCACCGAAACCATCAGCACCACTCGTCTGCATTCCCCCAATGTCAGCGCCACGCGAGGGAATTTGGAGGCGATGTAGGGATTTGGGGGAAATGGGAAACTGTGGAGATAAGCTAACAGCCGGGAAGTACTAATGGCACTATATATATGTTGTACACGGCACACTGTTTGTACATGTCGTTTGTGTTAGGTATTACAACGTCACACACGATTTCCGCACCAAACCGTGTGAGAAGACAACGTAGGTTAGACACAGTTGCCGTTACATAACCGTATGTGATGTACTAACATGTCCATATAATTGAGTTACGGTCAGATACCGTGTAAACAGCCACACCGTGGATATCTGTCAAAACAAAAAACAGCTGCTTTGCATATAGAGATGGCGTCGGTGGCCTAGGCAGCGGCTACGGGAGAAGAGGTCAGTCCTCGGTCGGTGGGCCGTGGCAGCGTCATAGGAGGTCAATCCTCGTTCTGCGGCGGGAGATAGGAGGACCTCAACCATCGAGGTCGGCGGCGGCATGATTCGAGCACATCCATCGCGGTCGATGGCGGGATAGTGGAGGTCGAACTTCAGGCGGCAGCCGCACTAAGCTTTGCTCCTCGATCCTGCTGTCTCGGCGTGCCACCGCATCACACTTGTCTGTCTACTAGGTGGAGGTCTCCGTGCGGCGAATTAATTAAGGTATTGTTTTCGTGAATGGCTAAATTTAGGTATTCAATTCCTAAGTGTAGTGTTGTACTAGTACTCTGCGTGTAAATTGACTGTCCATTAATTTTTTTCATAGCACGTCTGGATAACAGCATGGAGCGCCCTCAGTAATTATTAAAATAAAACCTTGTGATTTATGCACGCATCTTTGGACAACAGTTAATCTGTGTATTATTGTTGTTGTTTTGTTTTGAATTACCGTTCGTGTGCTGCAGATGGAACGATCTCGATGGATGAAGAATCGGAAAACCGCAGATTTTATCAGGGGTGTGACAGAGTTCATGAATTTGGCTGAAAGTACAAAGAGGAGAATTGTTGATGCGAATTACATCCTGTGTCCATGTACTGATTGTGCCAATACAGAGTCACATGAAGTTGCAGATGTCCAGATGCACTTAGTCTCTAGGGGATTCATGGATGGATATACACATTGGACCAGACACGGTGAAGAGGAGGTCATGGATGAAGATACCCAGGGCAGCGAGATGCCAAACCCCGATCAGTGTCACATGGATGTTTAATCTAACATCGGGGCAGAGGCGTCAAGCTATCAATGGAACACCGGAAAGCTGAAACGCCCACTGGAAAACCGGAAAGCCGACGCAGATGACGATGACCTTGATATGCCAGATTTTGCTGCTATGATTGCAGATTTCGAGGGCCCAGATAAGCATATGATTGGGTACAAGGATCTGCCAACCATTGATGTGGACTCCAAGAAAGAATTGTATCCAGGTTGCAAAAAGAAATATTCTAGGTTGAGTGCCACCCTGGCGCTTCTTAGATTTAAAGCGGCAAACGGTCTATCAAACAAGGGCTTCACAGAGATGTTATGTCTTTTGAAAGAAATTCTTTCGGAAGATAATGTGCTCCCCAGAAGCACGAATGAAGCGAAGAAAATTGTTTCCCATTGGAACTTGAAGTACAGAAGATACACGCTTGTGTGAATGATTGTATATTATACCGTGGTGAGTACAAAGATTATCGTGCATGTCCCACATGCAAGCATGCATGATACAAAGCACAGGAGAGCAAAGGACAAGTACAAATTGGACGACGAGATCACGACAGGAGTCTCGTTCAAGGTTGTTTGATACTTGCCTTTAATTCCAAGGTTGAGGCGTTTGTTTGCAAACCCTAGAGAGGCAAAGAGGTTGTGGTGGCATCATGATGAGCAAATTGCGCATAGGTATATGAGGCACCCGAAAGACATGGCTCAGTGGGAATTAATCGACAAAAAGTTTGAAAATTTTGCCAAGGATCCTAGAAGTATAAGGCTCGGGGAGTGTACTGACGGGATGAATCCTTTTGGCGATATGAGCACCAATCACAGCACATGGCCGGTGCTTCTGTGCATATATAACCTAGCTCCTTCTTTGTGTATGAATAAAAAATACATTATGATGTTAGTAATTATCCAAGGCCCGAAGCACCCTGGAAATGACATCGACATTTTCTTTCAGCTACTGGTAGAAGAACTGCTGATAGTGTGGATAGATGCGCTTGCTGTAAAATTTTATGATGCTTACAGAAAGGAGATTTTTGATCTACATGCCATGTTGGTGCACACCATTCAAGATATGCCGGCATTAGGCAACACATCGGGGCAGAAAACAAGGGGAGAAGTAGGGTGTGGCACATGCATGGATACGACAGCTAGCAGAAGACTTCCCAACTCGCACAAAACAGTGTATTTGCATCATCATAGGTTCTTACGGAAAAATCACCCATACCGAAAGATGAAAGATGAATTTGATGGTACTTCAGAGGCTGCTGCAGCCCCAAGACCCTATGAAGGGGTGGTGGTCCACAACATGGCTAAAAAAATTAATGTTGTGCTTGGAAAGAACCACCCTTTGACGGTGAAACTAACACCCAAGGATCGAGTGTTTAAGAAGAAATCGGTGTTCTGGAAATTACCTTACCGGGATATTCTACGTGTACATCACTGCATCGATGTCATGCACATAGAGAAGAACGTATGTGAAAGCATCCTTGGTACTCTGCTCAATATTAAAGGTAAAAGAAAGGATGGTGATGGTTCATGGCTCGATATGCTTGTTGATCAATCACAACGCAAGAGTGAAGTAGAAGATGATGACAAATTCATCAAAGCTCGCCAGAGTTACAATTTCAGTACAAAAGAAGCAACACAGTTCTTCACCTATTTGTTTTCAGTTAAGACACCCTCTTCCTACTCCGCAAACATCAGAAGTCTCGTGGATGTGAGCTCAGGTAAAATGAAGTTGGGACACATGAAGTCACATGATTGCCACGTAATGTTGACACAAATCCTGCCGGTGGCCATAAGGAATCTGATGGACAAAGATATAAGAAACACACTCATTGACCTCTGTGATTTCTTCAGCCAACTATGGCAGAAAGTTGTAGATCCTGAAGAGTTGGATCATATGCAAGATGGTATTGCAAGAATATTTTCCAACCTAGAGATGTTTTCCCACCGACATTCTTTGGTATCATGGTCCATCTCACTGTGCACCTTGTCGACGAGATAAAGTATTGTGGTCCTGTGTTTCTTCGCAACATGTATCCCTTTGAGTGGTTCGTGGTAATCCTGAAGCGCTTTTGTCGGAACCGAAACCATCCAGAGGCAAGCATCCTACAAGGTTATACCGCGGAGGAGGTGGTTGAGTTTTTCACCGAACACATGAAACAAAGACCTATAAGTTTACCCCTCTCTCGCTACGAGGGAAGGTTGAAATGTAAGCCAGTCCTTGCTGGCATGCAAATGGCTGCACCTGGAGAATTGGCAGAGAAAGCCCATTTGACGGTACTGCTTAATAGCCCAGTTCTCATCGCTTATGCCGAAGAACACTTGGCGGAGATACGCCAAATATTCTTACCAATGGTGCCTTCATCAGAGGTGGAGATGAAGGAGCACACTAAGAACTACGCCGAATGGCTGAAGAATCGTTTGGCACAAGGATCCATCAATGGCATTGTTACGTGGTTGGCACAAAAGCCATCACCTACGGTGCTGACATACCAAGCATATGACATAAATGGATACACATTCTACAGTGAGGAACGTGATAAGAAGACCTCGTATCAGTACAACTCTGTTCAAATAGAATGCACGACTATAGATGAAGCTGATAAAAGGGTATACTATGGAACCATCAAAGAGATTTTGGAGCTTGACTATGTGAAAGTAAAGGTGGCATTATTCAGGTGCACATGGATCCCTCTTGGTCAGGTAAGGATTGATGAGTACAGGAAGACCTGTGTTAACAGGACAACAATGGCATATCACGTGGACCTATTCATTCTTGCCGGCGATGCTACCCAGATTTTCTTTGTGGAAGAACCCTTGCATAAGAACGGGCATTTAGCGATGCATCGGAAGAGAAGGGTATTGGGTGTCGACGATGTTGCCGATCAGGACGAGTACGATGAATTTGATGAGTTGCCAGCCAAGGGATCACGCACCAGTGCAACAGAGAAGAAGTTTAAAATCATCAAAAAACCCAAGTTCATTCAAGGTGAACTTAATGATCCCAGTTCCCACATGTACATGGGATTAAGCTGTAAGAGTATTCTTTATGCCTACCCGGCAACTTAATTCGTTCAATTTAGAACTGTTGCGTGTACTGAATTTGTGAGTTATGCCCGGTTTTCTGTTGATGTAAGAACCGTTAATATGTTGACCTTGATATGCTGTCAGCTCAAGCAATGAATATGAACTGTTTTTTGTTGTTATTATTATTATTTATAATATTATTATTATATCACAAAGGTAGCACACTCAATCGATCTCACTACAGTATATGTGAACAAAAATATGCAATCTGGTTTGCGAATAGCACACGGTTCATTGATGAAAGCCGTGTGCCAACCAAACCCCGCCACCACCCCGCCCACGATCTAAGTCGTGCTTTCTGATTGGCCAGAACCCAAACCCCACAGATCGTACGTCTACACCACTGGATGCTTCCAGATTGAACGTCGATCCTCATCCCTTTCGACAACACATGCAGTTCCGGTTGTAATTTTATTTTTATGCACAAAATGCACGTTAATATCAAAAAATGTCTTAAATATAGCTAATGATACCTGAAATGCGCCAGAAAATCAAACTCGTGGTATAATGGTGATTGTGTACTGTGGAAATTTCTATGAGGCCAAAGGATGAAGTCACTGGCCACAGGAGTTTAAATTCACACGTCTCCTTTTGGGAAACCATGATCCTTCATGTGAGATGCTCCGGTTTGGAAGGAGCGGTTGCAAGTCTCTTCGAATTATCAGTCTGGTTTGGCCTACTAGATTGGTTTTTCTTGCAATGGGAGAAGTGCTTAGCTTTGGGTTCAATCTTGCGGTGTCCTTTCCCAGTGAGAGTTGGGGCAGCAAGGCACATATTGTATTGTTGCCATCAAGGATAACAAGATGGGGTTTTTATCATATTGCATGAATTTATCCCTCTACATCATGTCATCTTTCTTAAGTCGCTACTCTGTTTTCTTGAACTTAATACTCTAGATGCATGTTGGATAGCGGTCGATGAGTGGAGTAATAGTAGTAGATGCAGTGTGAGTCGGTCTACTTGTCTCGGACGTGATGCCTATATACATGATCATACCTAGATATTCTCATAATTATGCTCAATTCTGTCAATTGCTCAACAGTAATTTGTTCACCCACCGTAGAATACTTATGCTCTTGAGAGAAGCCAGTAGTGAAATCTATGGCCCCCGGGTCTATCTTTATCATATTAATCTCCCATCACTTTATTATTGCTTTGCTTTTTTACTTTGTTTTTATTTTACTTTGCATCTCTATACCAAAAAATACCAAAAATATTATCTATCATCTCTATCAGATCTCACTCTCGTAAGTGACCGTGAAGGGATTGACAACCCCTAATCGTGTTGGTTGCGTGGAGCTATTTGTTTTGTTAGGTACGAGGGACTCGCGCGTAGCCTCCTACTGGAGATATACCTTGGTTCTCAAAAACTGAGGGAAATACTTACTCTACTCTGCGTCATCACCCTTTACTCTTCAAGGAAATCCAACACAGTGCTCAAGAGGTAGCAGGATGATTTCTTGGGGGGTGCTCAAGGAAATCTTCCTGCTACCTCTTGAGCACTGCGTTGGATTTCCTTGAAGAGGAAAGGGTGATGCAGCAGAGTAGAGTAAGTATTTCCCTCAGTTTTTGAGAACCAAGGTATCAATCCAAAGAGGGAGGCTACGCCATGAGTCCCTCGTACCTACACAAAAACAATAGCTGCACACAACCAACGCGATTAGGGGTTGTCAATCCCTTCACGGTCACTTACGAGAGTGAGATATCATAGAGATGATAGATAATATTTTTGGTATTTTTGGTATAGAGATGCAAAGTAAAATAAAAATAAAGTAAAAAGAAAAGCAATAATGAAGTGTTGGGAGATTAATATGATAAAGATAGACCCGGGGGCCATAGATACTAGTGGCTTCTCTCAAGAGCATAAGTATTCTACAGTGGGTGAACAAATTACTGTTGAGCAATGGATAGAATTGAGCATAGTTATGAGAATATCTAGGTATGATCATGTATATAGGCATCACGTCCAAGACAAGTAGACCGACTCGCCTCAAGATCTAATACTATTACTCCACTCATCGACCTCTATCCAAAGATGCATCTAGAGTATTAAGTTCAAGAAAACAGAGTAACGCCTAAGCAAGATGACATGATGTAGAGGGATAAATTCATGCAATATGATAAAAACCCCATCTTGTTATCCTCGATGGCAACAATACAATATGTGCCTTTGTGCTCCTCATCACATCGGGAAAGGACATCGCAAGATTGAACCCAAAGCTAAGCACTTCTCCCATTGCAAGAAAAACCAATCTAGTAGGCCAAACCAAACTGATAATTCGAAGAGACTTGCAAAGATAACCAATCATACATAAAAGAATTTAGAGAAGATTCAAATATTGTTCATAGATAGACTTGATCATAAACCCACAATTGATCGATCTCAACAAACACACCGCAAAACGAAGATTACATCGAATAGATCTCCACGAGAGAGGGGGAGAACATTGTAGTGAGATCCAAAAAGAGAGAAGAAGCCATCCAGCTACTAACTATGGACCCAAAGGTCTGAAGTAAACTACTCACACTTCATCGGAGGGGCTATGATGATGATGTAGAAGCCCTCCGTGGTGGATTCCCCTTCCGGCGGAGCTCCTGAACAGGCCCCAATATGGGATCTCGTGGATACAGAAAGTTGTGGCGCTGGAATTAGGTTTTTGGCTCCGTATCTAATCGTTTGGGGGTATGTAGGTATATATAGGAGGAAGGAGTACATCGGTGGAGCAAAGGGGGGCCCACGAGGCAGGGGGCGCGCCCTAGGGGGCGCCCTCCACCCTCGTCGCCGCCTCCCTTCTTTCTTGATGTGGGGTCCAAGTCTCCTGGATCATATTCGGTGAGAAAATCATGTTCCCGAAAGTTTCGTTCCGTTTGGACTCCGTTTGATATTCCGTTTGTTCGAAACACTGAAATACGCAAAAAAACAGCAATTCTGGGTTGGGTCTCCGGTTAATATGTTAGTCCCAAAAATAATATAAAAGTGCAAAATAAATCCCAATATGGTCCAAAACAGTAGATAATGTAGCATGGAGCAATCAAAAATTATAGATACATTGGAGACGTATCAGGCATCCCCAAGCTTAATTCCTGCTCGTCCTCTAGTAGGTAAATGATAAAGTGAATTTTTTATGCGGAGTGCTACTTGGCATAATTTCAATGTAATTCTTCTTAATTGTGGTATGAATCTTCAAATCCGAAAGATTCAAGACAAAAGTTCATATTGACATAAAAATAATAATACTTCAAGCATACTAACTAAGCAATTATGTCTTCTCAAAATAACATGGCCAAAGAAAGTTCATCCCTACAAAATCATATAGTTAGTCATGCTCCATTTTCATCACACAAGAATGCTCTCATCATGCACAACCCCGATGACAAGCCAAGCAATTGTTTCATACTTTAGTAATCTCAAACTTATAAACCTTCACGCAATACATGAGCGTGAGCCATGGACATAGCACTATGGGTGGAATAGAAAATGATTATGGGGGTTATGTGGAGAAGACAAAAAAGGAGAAGATCTCACATCAACGAGGCTAATCAATGGGCTATGGAGATGCCCACCGATTGATGTTAATGTAAGGAGTAGGGATTGCCATGCAACGGATGCACTAGAGCTATAAATGTATGAAAGCTCAACAAAAGAAACTAAGTGGGTGTGCATCCAACTTGCTTGCTCATAAAAGACCTAGGGCACTTGAGGAGGCCCATTGTTGGAATATACAAGCCAAGTTCTATAATGAAAAATTCCCACTAGTATATGAAAGTGATAAAACAAGAGACTCTCTATCATGAAGATTATGGTACTACTTTGAAGCACAAGTGTGGAAAAAAAGATAGTAGCTTTGCCCCATTTTATTTTCTCTTTTTTTTGGCCTTCTTTTTTTTCTTTGGCCTTTCTCTCTTTTATTTATTGGGACAATGCTCTATTGAATGATGATCATCACACTTCTATTTATTTACAACTCAATGATTACAACTCGATACTAGAAGAAAGTATGACTCTATATAAATGCCTCCAGCGGTGTACTGGGATATGCAATAAATCAAGAGTGACATGTATGAAAGAATTATGAACGGTGGCTTTGCCACAAATACTATGTCAACTACATGATCAAGCTAAGCAATATGACAATGATGAATATGTCATGATGAACGAAATGGTGGAAAGTTGCATGGCAATATATCTCAGAATGGCTATGGAAATGCCATAATAGGTAGGTATGGTGGCTGTTTTGAGTAAGATATAAGGAGGTTTATGTGTGAAAGAGCGTATCAAATCACGGGGTTTGGATGCACCGGCGAAGTATGCACCAACTCTCAATGTGAGAAAGGGCAATGCACGGCATCAAGAGGCTAGCAATGATCGAAGGGTGAGAGTGCGTATAATCCATGGACTCAACATTAGTCATAAAGAACTCATATACTTATTGCAAAAGTCTACAAGCCATCAAAAACCAAAGCACTACGCGCATGCTCCTAGGGGGATAGATTGGTAGGAAAAGGCCATCGCTCGTCCCCGACCGCCACTCATAAGGAGGACAATCAAATAACACCTCATGTTTCAAATTAGTTACATAACGTTTACCATACGTGCATGCTACGGGACTTGCAAACTTCAATACAAGAATTTCTCAAATTCACAACTACTCAACTAGCACAACTTTGATATTATCACCTCCATATCTCAAAACAATTATCAAGCATCAAACTTTTCTTAGTATTCAACGCACTCAAAAGAATGTTTTACAAATCTTGAATACCAAGCATATTATTATTATTAAGCAAATTACCATGCTGTCTAAGACTCTCAAAATAATCTAAGTGAAGCATGAGAGATCAATAGTTTCTTTAAAACAAATCCACCCCCCGTGCTATAAAAGATATAAGTGAAGCACTAGAGCAAAACTATATAGCTCAAAAGATATAAGTGAAGCACATAGAGTATTCTATCAAATTCCAATTCATGTATGGCTCTCTCAAAAGTTGTGTACAGAAAGGATGATTGTGGTAACTAAAAAGCAAAGACTCAAATCATACAAGACGCTCCAAGCAAAACACATATCATGTGGTGAATAAAAATATAGCTCCAAGTTAAATTACCGATGGAAGTAGACGAAAGAGGGGATGCCTTCCGGGGCATCCCCAAGCTTTGACTTTTTGGTGTCCTTAGATTATCTTGGGGGTGCCATGGGCATCCCCAAGCTTAGGCTCTTGCCACTCCTTGTTCGATAATCCATCAAAATATTTCAGCCAAAACTTGAAAACTTCACAACACAAAACTCAACAGAAATCTCATGAGCTCTGTTAGAGAAAGAAAACAAAAGACCACTTCAAGGTTGTCGTGGAATTGTCACGGCAGATATCCTCTTGCAAGGACTTAATCGTGGAGCCATCGCAACTAGGAAGCTTAAAGGGGTTAATCGGGACAAAGGACACGAGAGGTTTATACTAGTTCGGCCCCTTACGGTGAAGGAATGCCTACGTTGGGTTGGTATTGCTTGATGTTTCGATGACCAGGGAGCGAGATACGCTATGCCCGACTCTTGATAAGTTGTTTCTTGCCCCTAAGCCACCAGCAGGTCGTCCCCTTATATACACGGGTTGACGCCCTGCGGCTTACAGAGTCCCGGCCGGCTTATAAACAGTGTCCGGCTCGGTGACTAGTTAAATCTACCTTATGATACAAGTCATGCCATTGTGGTGGTTTACTACAACGGACCTTAAGTCGCCTGTGGGCCTTAAGCCCTTTATTGAACCGCCATCTTCACACTTGATTACAGGCTCGATCTGGCGAGTCTTCTTCGTGTAACCCGGACCCTCCTGGGCGGCTTACACAAATAGTTATATCCCCAACATTAGGCCCCAGATTGATTTGAACCTATTCATGTCAATCTTAAAATACCTTAAGAAGTAAATCTTCAATCTTCCAGCTGTGCAAAGGTTTTCTTTAACCCGCCATGACGTCATCTTTTGGATTCGTGTTAACCCGCCATGATGTCATCCTTACTTAAATTCATTATTTATTCCATCGTATCCGCCAACTGATCTTTGCCTTTACTGACTGTTCCGAAAACCGAGGCGTCGGGGCCGCTGGATAGTGGCCCTTCCTCGTTTCTCGCGCTCTTTAGTGGCCCTTCCTTATAATTAGACCCGACTAGGTCTTCTTTCATTCTTCCCATTCCACATCTTCTTCCTCTCGCCCCCATCTGTCACTAGAGCTCCGCCGCTGTCGCCACAGCGCACCTCGTCTCCGTCGAGCTTGGCCACTGCATCGACCTGAACTTGACCAGAGAACGACAACTTCCCTCCTCCGCAGATCTTTTGCAGTAAGTGTTTTCCCCTTTCTGCGCCATAGATCTATGCTAGGGCTTAGTATGTTCTTCTGTACAGTTCATCATTCATCCTAGTTCCTCGCACTTGCCTCTGCCGTAGCTTGTTTGATCCAGTAATAGCGTAGATCTCGTGCGGTTGTTGTTCCTCGTCCATTTTTAGTAGTAGTAGATCTTCTTTCTTTGTAGGAATCCTCAGTAGAACGTATGAACTTCTCGGCCGCATTTTTTTAGGTTTAGAATTTTTCTTGTCTGAACGTCTGTTTGATCGAAAATAACAACAGCAACTTGTGAAACTTGTTTGTTCCACCCGGAAGTGAAAAAACTGCCTCTGTCGAATATGTTTAACTGCTCATTGACACCTATAGCGTCTTAATATTTATCGCATAGTCATCCATGTATCATTAGGCCCCTTCTTAAGCCGCCATCATGACTAGTTTTAAATATTTTCCTCCGGGTTAAATTTGAGCCGGATCCTCTTATTTTTGTCATAGGCCTCAATTTTTGTCATGGCACCTAAAGCGGCCAAGGCTCCTGTGACCTGTAATTGGGTCCCATCCAAAGTAATGAGGAGTAAACTGTCTGAATTTGTGAAGTCTCGCCATCTGCCTAAGAAGGAGGTAATGTCTTATCATGCCCCTGACCCGTTTGAAGAAAGGCCTCAACCCAAAGAAGGGGAAGTAGTAGTTTTTACGGATCACATGAGCCTGGGATTTGCCCCTCCCGGCTCAAAATTCTTCAGAGAGGTTTTGAATTTCTTTGACCTTAGGCCTCAAGATATTGGACCCAATTCCGTGTCACATATCTGCAATTTCCAAGTCTTCTGCGAGGTGTACCTGGGAGAGGAGCCAAATCTGCTTTTGTTTAGAGAGCTTTTCTACTTGAACCGCAGAATGAACGTGCTAACGGTCCCGATCTTGAACTTGGCGGTATCTCAATTCAGCGGCGGAGAGACTGCCTTTTCCCTTATGCTGAACTGTCGAGTCATCCGAAAGATTGGAATCAAACGTGGTTCTATTGCCAGGACACTTCCCTGGCTAACGAAAGACCTCTGCCCGGCTTCCGCGCTCTGCGCCTTGAATCCAACCATCCGCTAGCGGACAAGCTAACTGCTATTGAGTGTCCGCCTCTCAATCCCACCATCAAAAGGATCAAAGCTCTTTCGGGAATGGCCTGAACGGCATTGATCTGGTCCGAGTTTGGGTCGCTTGGCGAGTACTTCCATTAAGCTGCCGTCCCGGCTTAATGTGTACCTATTCAGGCGAAAAGGATGAGCCACTGCGTCATAGCCCTGATGACTTACCAGATGATGTGGTGGAAGCTACAACCCAATCGCTGCTGAAGGAGGGCACAGTAACTAGCAACGCCTTCGGCCTACTTCCCTTCTGTAAGAAGAACCCGGCCCCTGCAGTGAGTCATCAACCTTAATAAATACTCCTAGCCTTGTCACACCTTACTTGTACTCATAATTTCTTATCTTTTTTCACAGGCCGATGACAATTTTTGGAAGGTCTAGTATAACCATGAGGCTGCTAAACAAGCCAGGACAACCAAGAAGACCGAAAGGAAAGCTGCCAAAACAGGAACTTCAAAGAAGAAGAGACCCAGCGCTTCCGATTTACTCAAATTGGATGACACTTCTTCGGATGATCAAGAGGTAAACCCTGATTCTCTTAACTCCTTTGTCATTATTTTATTGACATTTCATCCTTTCAGGAGGATACGGGGCACAGCCAAGCGGTTGGCGAAGAGGTAACTATAATTTCCTCCGACTAAGAGCCTTTGCCCAAGCAAAAAATCTGAAAGGTGACCCGGAAAGTAAGATTTTCGCATCCTCTAGCTTATCAAGATCCTCAATTTGTTTTTAAGCAACAACAGTTTGAAAGATGGAGGCAGACCCGGACCAGCAAGGATGCAGAACTCTCCTCCGGCTTACCTGACGTAACTAGGATGCGTCGGACTGAGGTTATCTCCGATTTGCGTTCTATTTTTCCTTTGGTGGGTTTAATTCGCCAACCTCTCAATTCATATGACTCCAATTATTAGGATACCTCTCCTTCCTCCGGCGAGTCCATGCAATCAAACATGCCGTCTTTCAAAACTGCTCCCGGGTACTGTAACTTTAGTTACTTTAGGCTTTTACCTTACTCATGTTTTAGTATTCATCCTTCTACCTTTGTTGACAGTATGCAAGTGAAAGCTAGCAAGAGGGCAAAGAAGAATAAGCCATCTCAAGACCCGATTGTAGCTGAACGGCGCTGATATGTTCTGCTTCCACCAGCTCCACCCATCACCGATCGAACCGGCTCGACATTCCGTGCCAACCTCGACCGCCGCCAAGATACTCTCAATAGCTCTGATAACCTGGAAGCTCCTAGCCCGGTCAAAACAACTGACCCGGAAGTTGAAGTGTTGAAAAGCCAGTTTATTTAACCGGGGCGGCCTACTGTCCTTGCCAAATGTACTGCCAAAGAAGAACTTGTCGAACGCCGAAAGGCTAAGCAGGACATTACTCATTATACTCACCTAAGCATTGGTGATATAGTCTCGGGCTATGTAAATCTAGTGCATAATAGCCGTGACCTGGAAATTGACATGGTGAAACAAATACAGCCCAAATCTGAGGTATAACTTATACTGTTTTCCTGAATCTTACTTACTGTACCAGCCCCCAAGTCTACTGCTTATGAATAAATATGATGTAGACTTATAAATCTGCTTACTGTTGATATCTCCGGTTTAAAGAGAATATCTTTAACCCGGTTATAGCATGATAGTTTTGAACTTGCGATACACATTAGCCCCCAAGTGTCAAGTATCTTTACTTGTAAAGTGCTTGAGACTTAATAAGCATAACCCGACATGGTAGATTAAAAATTCTTCAGCATACATTAGCCCCCAAGTGTCAATTATGTTTACTTGTAAAGTGCTTGGGACTTAATATATCTTACCATGATTCTTACCGTAACTCGGTATCAATGTAGGTCACCATAAGTCAATCTGAATCGGAGATTGCTGACCTGAAGAGCCGTCTGACAACTCAAGAGCTTGAAACTCAAAAAGCCAACTCCAAATTTGAATTCAGCATCTCTGAACAAGAGAAGTTGAAGAAACATTTTGAGTCAGAGAAGAAAATCTGGGCTGATGAGAAGGCTTCATCGGTGACCCTACCGAGACGGCAGAGGCTTCACTTGCGTAAGCAACAACCGAGCTGTCCAACTTAAAGCGTCATATAACTCAAATGGTCTCAGCCATCTTCGGTAAGCTATTGTTCATAACTCCAAACATTGCAATCCTTCCCTTGATTATTGCTTTTATCGTTAACTCCGGCTCACCTATATGTTTGTGAACACACAGGCCCCGGGAGCACCAACCTCAAGAAGAACATGCTGGTCAAACTTAAGGCGGTTTACACTCTAGTGGAGCAGCTGTACACTGGGTCACAACGTGCTTTACCTGTTGTAGCCTTATCAAATACCACTCCTCATCTTCTGCAAGACGTGTTGAAGTGTCTCGCTGTGCTACCTCAGCAGATCCAGGATTTAAGGCGGGCATCTTCAAGAGCCGGAGCCGGAGCCGCCTTGAGCCGGGCAAAAGCATGGATTCCAGAACTAGACCCGGCCGACCTTGCTCTTGGATACCCGGGTCTGAAGGAGGATGGTACCGTATTTGATGATCATGATTTCACCGCCTGCGTCAAAGTCATACGTCCCGTGGCTACCCTTATTTGGAACGATACTGACCTCTCCAAATACTCTCCGGGCTATGACAGCAAGAACCGGAGAATTCCAAACACTCCATATGATCAAATCAGCCTGATCAATCCAACTCGTAAGCATACTTTTGCCCCTGAAGTGGACCCAGCCGGTTTAATAGATGATGAAGCTGAGTTTGAAGCCTTGAGTGGCATTGACTGGGTCTCATCAACCTTCCAGGACAAAGCAACCAACGGAGAGGCGGAGAAGGATAACCCGGAACCATCAAGCCCACCAAAGGAGTGAACCGGCAGGCGTTATGAACTTGCAAAAAACAATGCTTCATTATTCAGACTCGGGAGTCTTGTAATAGGGTCGAAAAAACCTCTTAATTTTGTCATGCCTTCGCGCATGTTTGTGGCACTTAATACTGTCGTAAGCCGCCTTCGCTATATGCTTCCAGCTTATGTTGATCTTTCCTTGATGTCAAAATTCTTCTTGCTTTATCCTGTGTATAAAGAAAAATAGAATTCCCTTGGCGACTTATCGCATCCGGGGTCACCTAAAGTATTGATAACCTGGAGTATGAACCAAAACATCATATAAAGGCCGGTTTATGATTATGATTGTTGGAAATATGCCCTAGAGGCAATAATAAATTAGTTATTATTATATTTCCTTGTTCACGATAATCGTTTATTATCCATGCTATAATTGTATTGATAGGAAACTCAGATACATGTGTGGATACATAGACAACACCATGTCCCTAGTAAGCCTCTATTGACTAGCTCGTTGATCAACAGATGGTTACGGTTTCCTAACCAAGGACATTGGATGTCATTGATAACGGGATCACATCATTAGTAGAATGATGTGATGGACAAGACCCAATACTAAGCCTAGCACAAAGATCGTAGTTCGTATGCTAAAGCTTTTCTAATGTCAAGTATCTTTTCCTTAGACCATGAGATTGTGCAACTCCGGATACCGTAGGAATGCTTTGGGTGTACCAAACATCACAACGTAATCGGGTGACTATAAAGGTAAACTACGGTATCTCCAAAAGTGTACATTGGGTTGGCACGAATCGAGGCTGGATTTGTCACTCCGATGTAAACGGAGAGGTATCTCTGGGCCCCCTCGGTAGGACATCATCATAATGTGCACAATGTGACCAAGGGGTTGATCACGGGATGATGTGTTACGGAATGAGTAAAGAGACTTGCCGGAACGAGATTGAACAAGGTATCGGGATACCGACGATCGAATCTCGGGCAAGTACAATACCGCTAGACAAAGGGAATTGTATACGGGATCGATTGAGTCCTTGACATCGTGGTTCATCCGATGAGATCATCGTGGAACATGTGGGAGCCAACATGGGTATCCAGATCCCGCTGTTGGTTATTGACCGAGAACGTCTCGGTCATGTCTACATGTCTCCCGAACCCGTAGGGTCTACACACTTAAGGTCTGGCGACGCTTAGGGTTATAAAGGAAGTTTGTATGTGGTTACCGAATGTTGTTCGGAGTCCTGGATGAGATCCCGGACGTCACGAGGAGTTCGGAATGGTGGGAGGTAAAGATTTATATATGGAAAGTTGTTGTTCGGGTTAGGAAAAAGTTCGGGTTTTTTCGGTATTGTACCGGGAAGCTTCCAGAAGGTTCCGGAGGATTACGGAGGGGTCCGGAGGTCCGGAAATTGTTCCACCACGTACAATACAGTAGCATGGGCTGTAGGGGGGCGCCCTAGTCATAATGGGCCAAGGGCACCAGCCCCCCCAAGGCCCATGCGCATGGGAAGGGGAAACCCTAAGGGGAGGCCTCCACTTGACTTGGGAGGCACTCCTCCCCTCTTGGCCGCCCCAAGTCCCATCTAGGGCTGGCCGCACCCCTTGGGGTGGAAACCCTAAAGGGGCGCAGCCCCTCTTTCCCCTATATATACTTGAGGTTTTGGGCTGCCCAACACACATGAGTTCTCTCCCTCTTGGTGCAGCCCTGCCTCTCCTCCTCCTCCTCTCCCTTGGTGCTTGGCGAAGCCCTACGGGATTGCCACGCTCCTCCATCACCACCATACCGTTGTGTTGCTGCTGGATGGAGTCTTCCTCAACCTCTCCCTCTATCCTTGCTGGATCAAGGCGTGGGAGGCGTCACCGGGCTGTACGTGTGTTTAACGCGGAGGTGCCGTCTGCTCGCACTAGGGTCTCGTGTGATTTGGATCACGGCAATACGACTCCTTCAACCCCGTTCTCATGAACGCTTCCGCTTAGCGATCTACAAGGGTATGTAGATGCACTCTCCTTCCCTCGTTGCTAGTTTCTGCATAGATAGATCTTGGTGACACGTAGGAAAATTTTGAATTTCTGCTACGTTACCCAACAAAGGGCATCATGAGCTAGGTCTATTGCGTAGATTCTTTGCACGAGTAGAACACAAAGTAGTTGTGGGCGTTGATTTTGTTCAATATGCTTACCGTTACTAGTCCAATCTTGTTTCGACGGTATTGTGGGATGAAGCGGCCCGGACCGACCTTACACGCATTTCCACGTGAGATGTGTTCCACCGATCGACATGCACTTGGTGCATAAGGTGGCTAGCGGGTGCCGGTCTCTCCCACTTTAGTCGGAACGGATTCGATGAAAAGGGTCCTTATGAAGGGTAAATAGCAATTGGCATATCACGTTGTGGTTTTGCGTAGGTAAGAAAGCGTTCTTGCTAGAAACCCAAAGCAGCCACGTAAAACATGCAAACAACAATTAGAGGACGTCTAACTTGTTTTTGCAGGGTATGCTATGTGATGTGATATGGCCAAGAAGAATGTGATGAATGATATGTGATGTATGAGATTGATCATGTTCTTGTAATAGGACTCACGACTTGCATGTCGATGAGTATGACAACCGGCAGGAGCCATAGGAGTTGTCTTTATTTATTGTATGACCTGCGTGTCATTAAACAACGCCATGTAATTACTTTACTTTATTGCTAACCGGTAGCCATAGTAGTAGAAGTAATAGTTGGCGAGACAACTTCATGAAGACACGATGATGGAGATCATGATGATGGAGATCATGGTGTCATGCCGGTGACGATGATGATCATGGAGCCTCAAGATGGAGATCAATCTGAGCTATATGATATTGGCCATATCATGTCACTACTATATAATTGCATGTGATGTTTATTTTTTTTATGAATCTTGTTTTATTACAACGACGGTAGTAAATAAGTTGATCCCTTACAACAATTTCAAGAAGTGTTCTCCCTAAGCGTGCACCGTTGCCAAAAGTTCGTCGCTTCTAAGCACCACGTGATGATCGGGTGTGATGGATTCTTACGTTCACATACAATGGGTGTTGACGAGCCTAGCATGCGAGACATGGCCTCGGAACACACGCAATACACTTAGGGTTAACTTGACGAGCCTAGCATGTACGCACATGGCCTCGGAACACGAGACCGAAAGGTCGAGCATGAGTCGTATGGTAGATACGATCAACATGAAGATGTTCACCGATGATGACTAGTCCGTCTCACGTGATGATCGGACACGGCTTAGTTGACTCGGATCATGTAATCACTTAGATGACCAGAGGGATGTCTATTCGAGTGGGAGTTCATAAGATGAACTTAATTATCTTGAACATAGTCAAAAGACCTTTTGCAAATTATGTCGTAAGCTCGCGCTTTAGTTCCACTGTTTAGATATGTTCCTAGAGAAAATATAGTTGAAAGTTGACAGTAGCGATTATGCGGACAATAGATAGCTTATGTTCTTAATGCACCGCTCAGTGTGCTGAACCCCAAATGTCGTCTGTGGATGTTGCGAACATCAGACATACACGTTTTGATAACTATGTGATAGTTCAGTTAAATGGTTTAGAGTAGAGGCACCAAAGACGTTTCTCGAAACATATAAGATGTTTCGAGGTCTGAAATTGGGATTTCAGGCTTGTGCCCACGTCAAAAGGTATAAGACCTCCGACGATTTTCTTAGCCTACAAACTAAGGGAGAAAAGCTCAATCGTTGAGCTTGTGCTCAGATTGTCTGAGTGCAACGATCACTTGAATCGAGTGGGAGTTGATCTTCCAGATGAGATAGTGATGTTTCTCCAAAGTCATTGCCACCAAGCTGCTAGAGCTTCGTGATGAACTATAACATATCAGGGATAGATATGATGATCCTTGAGGTATTCACGATGTTTGACACCGCGAAAGTAGAAATCAAGAAGGAGCATCAATTGTTGATGGTTGGTGAAACCACTAGTTTCAAGAAGGGCAAGGACAAGAAGGGACACTTCATGAAACGGCAAATCGATTCTTTGCTCCAAAGAAGAAACCCAAGGTTGAACCCAAACCCGAGACTAAGTGCTTACGTAATAAGGGGAACAGCCAGGAGCGGAACCACCCTAGATACTTGGTAGATGAGAAGGCTGGCAAGGTCGATAGAAGTATATTTGATATACATTATGTTAATGTGTACTTTACTAGTACTCCTAGTAGCACCAGGGTATTAGGTACCGGTTCGGTTGCTAAGTGTTAGTAACTCAAAATAAAAGCTACGGAATAAACGGAGACTAGCTAAAGGTGAGCCGACGATATGTGTTGGAAGTATTTCCAAGGTTGATGTGATCAAGCATCGCACGCTCCCTCTACCATCGAGATTGGAGTTAAGCCTAAAATTGTTATTTGGTGTTTGCGTTGAGCATATACATGATTGGGTTATGTCTATCGCAATACGGTTATTCATCTAAGGAGAATAATGGTTACTCTGTTTATTTGAATAATACCTTCAATGGTCTTGCACCTAAATAAATGGTTTATTGAATCTCGATCGTAGTAATACACATTTTCATGCCAAAAGTATAAGATAGTAATGATAGTACCACTTACTTGTGGCAATCGCCATATAAGTCATATTGGTGTAAACGCATGAAGAAGCTCCATGTTGATGGATCTTTGGACTCACTCGTTTTGAAAAGTTTGAGACATGCAAACCATGTCTATTGGTGCATACGCATGAAGAAACTCCATGCAGATGGATCGTTTAGACTCACTTGATTTTGAATCACTTGAGATATGCAAATCATACCACATGGATAAGATGACTGAAAAGCCTCGGTTTCAGTAAGATGGAACTAGATAGCAACTTGTTGGAAGTAACACATTTTGATGTGTGCAGTCCAATAAGTGCTTTGAGGCATCTGATGAATATCGTTATGTTCTTACTTCACGAGATGATTCGGGTAGATGTTGAGTATATTTACTTGATGAAACACAAGTCTGAATTATTGAATGGTTCAAGTAATTTCAGAGTGAAGTTTAAGATCTTCGTGACAAGAGGATAGAATGTCTATGATATGATCATAGAGATGAATATCTAAGTTACGAGTTTTGGCACACAATTAAGACATTGTGCAAATTGTTTCACAATTAATACCGCTTTGGAACACCATAGTGTGATGGTGTGTCCGAACATCATAGTTGCACCTTATTGGATATGGTGCGTACCATGATGTCTCTTATCAATTTCCACTATCGCTCATGGGTTAGGCATTAGAGACAACCGCACTCACTTTAATGGGGCACCACGTAATTCCGTTGAGGCGACACCGTTTGGAGAAACCTAAGTTGTCGCTTTCTTAAAAGTTTGGGGCTATGACGCTTATGTGAAAAAGTTTCAGGTTGATAAGCTCGAACCCAAAGCGGATAAAATGCATCTTCATAGGATACCCAAAACAGTTGGGTATACCTCCTAATTCAGATCCGAAAGCAATAGGGATTGTTTCTTGAATCGAGTCGTTTCTCGAGGAAAAGTTTGTCTCGGAAAGTTGAGTGGGAGGATGGCGGAGACTTGATGAGGTTATTGAACCCTCACTTCAACTAGTGTGTAGCAGGGCACGTGAAGTTGTTCCGTGGCACCTACACCAATTGAAGTGGAAGCTTATGATAGTGATCATGAAGCTTGGATCAAGTCACTACCGAACCTCGTGGGGCGACAAGGACGCCAGCGTCGCTTGAGTGGTACGGTGATCCTGTCTTGATAAACCTACGAGCTATGGGGAAGCGATGGTGGGCCCAAATTCGACAAATGGTTAGAAGCCATGAAATCCGAGATAGGATCCATGTATCATAACAAAGCATGGACTTTGGTGGACTTGCCCGATGATTGGCAAGCCATTGCAATAAATGGATCTTTAAGAAGAAGACGGACGTGGACGGTAATGTCACCTTCTATGAAGCTCGACTTGTGGCGAAGAGTTTTCACAAGTTCAAGGAGTTGACTATGATGAGTTTTTCTCATCCGTAGCGATGCTTAAGTCCGTCGGAATCATGTTAGCATAAGCTGCATTTATGAAATCTGGCGATGGATGTCAAAATGAGTTTCCTTACCGGTTTTAAGGAAAGGTTGTATGTGATACAATCAGAAAGTTTTGTCGATCCTAAGGATGCTAAAAGGTATCTTTGGCTCCAAATGATCCTTTCTAAGGACCGGAGTAAGCATCTCGGAGTTGGAATGTGCGCTTTGATGAGATGATCAAAGATTTTGGGTTTATACAAAGTTTATGAGAAACTTGTATTTCCAAAGAAGTGAGTTGGAGCACTATAGAATTTCGATGAGTATATGTTGTTGACATATTGATGATCGAAATGATGTAGAATTCTGGAAAGCATATAGGGTTATTTGAAAGATGATTTTCAATAGAAAACCTGGATTAGGCTACTTGAACAATAAGCATCAAGATCTATAAGATAGATCAAAATGTTTAATAATACTTTCAAATGAGCACATACCTTGACATAATCTTGAAAGTGTTCAAGATGGATCGATCAAAGAAGGAGTTCTTGCCTCGAGTTGTAAGGTATGAAGTTAAGAGTTAAAAAGCTTGACCACGGCAGTAAAAGAGAGAAAGGATGAAGGTCGCCCCTATGCTTCGGACATAGGCTCTATAGTATGTTATCTTGTGTACCGCACCGGAAGTGTGCCTTGCCATGAGTCATTCATAGGGTACAAGAATGATCCAGGAATGGATCATTGGACAATGATCAAAATTGTCCTTGGAGTAAATAAGGACATGTTTCTCGATTATGGAGGTGATAAAGAGTTCGGCGTAAAGGGTTACGTCGATGCAAGCTTTAACACCTATCCGAATGACTCTAAGTAGCAAACAGGATACGTATAGTGGAACAACCATTTGGAATAGCTCCAAGTGGGGCGTGGAAGCACCATTTATAATATGACCTAGAAATTTGCAAAGCACACACGGATCTGAAAGGTTCAGACCCGTTGACTAAAACCCGTTGACTAAAACCTCTCTCACAAGCAAAACATGATCAAACCTCAGAACTCATTGAGCCTAAATCACATGATGATGTGAACTAGTTCTGAGACACTAGTGAACTCTTCGGGTGTTGGTCACATGGCGATGTGACCTATCGATGTTAATCACATGACGATGTGAACTAGATTATTGACTCTAGTGCAAGTGGGAGACTGTTGGAAATATGCCCTAGAGGCAATAATAAATTAGTTATTATTATATTTCCTTGTTCACGATAATCGTTTATTATCCATGCTATAATTGTATTGATAGGAAACTCAGATACATGTGTGGATACATAGACAACACCATGTCCCTAGTAAGCCTCTATTGACTAGCTCGTTGATCAACAGATGGTTACGGTTTCCTAACCATGGACATTGGATGTCATTGATAACGGGATCACATCATTAGTAGAATGATGTGATGGACAAGACCCAATACTAAGCCTAGCACAAAGATCGTAGTTCGTATGCTAAAGCTTTTCTAATGTCAAGTATCTTTTCCTTAGACCATGAGATTGTGCAACTCCCGGATACCGTAGGAATGCTTTGGGTGTACCAAACGTCCTGGCAACGTAATCGGGTGACTATAAAGGTGCACTACAGGTATCTCCAAAAGTGTCTGTTGGGTTGGCACGAATCGAGGCTGGATTTGTCACTCCGTGTAAACGGAGAGGTATCTCTGGGCCCACTCGGTAGGACATCATCATAATGTGCACAATGTGACCAAGGGGTTGATCACGGGATGATGTGTTACGGAGCAGTAAAGAGACTTGCCGGAAACGAGATTGAACAAGGTATCGGGATACCGACGATCGAATCTCGGGCAAGTACAATACCGCTAGACAAAGGGAATTGTATACGGGATCGATTGAGTCCTTGACATCGTGGTTCATCCGATGAGATCATCGTGGAACATGTGGGAGCCAACATGGGTATCCAGATCCCGCTGTTGGTTATTGACCGGAGAACGTCTCGGTCATGTCTACATGTCTCCCGAACCCGTAGGGTCTACACACTTAAGGTTCGATGGCGACGCTAGGGTTATAAAGGAAGTTTGTATGTGGTTACCGAATGTTGTTCGAGTCCGGATGAGATCTCGGACGTCACGAGGAGTTCCGGAATGGTCCGGAGGTAAAGATTTATATATGGAAAGTTGTTGTTCGGGTTAGGAAAAAGTTCCGGTTTTTCGGTATTGTACCGGGAAGCTTCGGAAGGTTCCGGAGGATTCGGAGGGGTCCGGAGGTCCGGAAATTGTTCCACCACGTCCAATACAGTAGCATGGGCTGTAGGGGGCGCCCTAGCCATAATGGGCCAAGGGCACCAGCCCCCAAGGCCCATGCGCATGAAAGGGGGAAACCCTAAGGGGAGGGCCTCCACTTGACTTGGGAGGCACTCCTCCCCTCTTGGCCGCCCCAAGTCCCATCTAGGGCTGGCCGCACCCCTTGGGGTGGGAAACCCTAAAGGGGCGCAGCCCCTCTTTCCCCTATATATACTTGAGGTTTTGGGCTGCCCAACACACATGAGTTCTCTCCCTCTTGGTGCAGCCCCGCCTCCTCCTCCTCCTCTCCCTTGGTGCTTGGCGAAGCCTGCGGGATTGCCGCGCTCCTCCATCACCACCATGCCGTTGTGTTGCTGCTGGATGGAGTCTTCCTCAACCTCTCCCTCTCTCCTTGCTGGATCAAGGCGTGAGACGCCACCGGCTGTCACGTGGTGTTGAACAGCGGAGGTGCCGTCTGCTCGGCACTAGGGTCTCCGGTGATTTGGATCACGACGCACGACTCCTTCAATCCCGTTCTCATGAACGCTTCCGCTTAGCGATCTACAAGGGTATGTAGATGCACTCTCCTTCCCTCGTTGCTAGTTTCTCCATAGATAGATCTTGGTGACACGTAGGAAAATTTTGAATTTCTGCTACGTTACCCAACAATGATCACAATAGCATACCTGCGATCTTTATTTGTTATATACTCGCCGGCTTATGTGACCCAAACCAGAGAGTTAATTTAACTCCTGGCAGGTGGCACATATAATGTTTACCTGGCCCTTAATAACATTTATACTTACAGAGTATAATGAATAGTAAACCTAACTTCAAAGGCCTCTGATTCAAATACGATCAGTGAACCGTTCCAAAGGGGTTAAGCTAAGATTCGAATACGATCATATAGCCCCCAGTGGCTTTGGCGATGCCGATCAAGTGGGTATCGACAACTATGTTCTCTTTGGTTCGAATACGACCTATGTTTGAACAGGAAGCCCCCAAGTGACCATGAGAGTTGTTTAATGACGTTGATTCGAATACGACCCACGTCAGACCCAAAGGGGTTAAGCTCGAATATGACCAAGAAGCCCCCAAGTGGGTTTGGCAGTATGCCGATCAATTGGATATCGACATCTATGTTCTCTTTGGTTCGAATACGACCTATGTTTGAACAGGAAGCCCCCAAGTGACCATGGCTAGTTTCAGATGTGATCATAAGGCGGACCAAAGGGAAAGCTGGATTCAGATATGATCCGCTCCCTGTTGGTTGTTTCCACCACCTAGTAAAAAGATATATAAACCTTTGAAGGTGGACAGAAAAAGAGGTCCTGCTTTATTGCTTTATATAATATATACATTGCTCAAAATGAAAAAACATATATATATATATGCTGAGAGCCGGTGGCTCAAGTATAATAAGGCCGAAGATGAGCTATGTTCCACGGCCGGCGGGTCTCTTCCTCCAACTTACGTGAGTCTTTGTGCTCCCGAACATCAATAAGGTAGTATGACTCGTTGTTCAGATTTTTGCTGACCACAAAGGGTCCTTCCCAAGGAGGGGATAACTTGTGCATAGTAGACTGATCCTGGATGAGCCGGAGCACTAAGTCGCCTTCCTAAAAGGCTCTACTTCTAACCCGGCGACTGTGATAGCGGCGCAGGTCTTGCTGGTAAATCGCCGAGCGGGCTATTGCCAAGTCTCGCTCCTCATCCAACAAGTCAAGTGCATCCTGCCGAGCCTTTTCATTATCAGCCTCAACGTAAGCCGCCACTCGGGGTGAGTCGTGCCGGATATCACTTGGCAGAACTGCCTCTGCTCCGTACACCATGAAGAAAGGTGTATAACCTGTAGATCTGTTAGGCGTTGTGTTGATACTCCATAGCACAGAGGGTAGCTCCTCCACCCAACAACCCGGAGTTCGCTGTAAGGGGACCAAGAGCAGGGGTTTCATACCCTTCAATATCTCTTGATTAGCTCTCTCTGCTTGACCATTCGATTGAGGATGAGAAACAGCCGAAACATCAAGCCGGATATGTTCTGGCTGACAGAACTCTACCATGGCACCCTTGGAGATATTAGTACCATAATCAGTTATGATGTTGTGTGGAAAGCCAAAATGAAAAATCACCTTTTTCATGAACTGAACCGTCGTGGCTGCATCACACTTACTGACCGACTCTGCCTCAACCCACTTGGTGAATTTATCCACTGCCACCAAAAGGTGTGCCGTCTTATCCTTAGACCTTTTGAAAGGTCCAACCATGTCAAGCCCCCAGACTGCAAACGGCCAAGTAATTGGAATCATCCTTAATTCTTGAGCCGACACATGAGCTCATTGTGAGAATTTTTTACATCCGTCACATCTGCTGACCAGATCCTCCGCATCAGCATGAGCCGTCAGCCAATAGAAACCATGAGGGAAAGCCTTGGCCACCAGAGATTTTGAGCCGGCATGATGACCACAATCTCCTTCATGGATCTCACGAAGTATCTCCTGACCCTTCACATGCGACACACAATGTTGAAACGCCCCAGTAACGCTGCAGTGATGTAATTCGCCATGAACAATTGTCATAGATTTGGACCGCCTGATGATTTGTCTTGCCAAGGTCTCGTCCTCAGGCAACTCTCCTCGGGTCATATAGGCCAAATATGGGACTGTCCAATCTGGGATAACGTGGAGAGCTGCCACCAGCTGTGCCTCCGGGTCTGGCACTGCTAGTTCTTCCTCTGTAGGCACTTTGACAGAAGGGTTATGCAAAACATCAAGAAAGGTATTAGGCGGCACCGGCTTACGCTGAGACCCCAGCCGGCTTAAAGCATCAGCCGCCTCATTCTTCCTCCGATCAATGTGCTCCACTTGATAACCCTTGAAGTGTCCAGCCACCGCATCAACCTCACGACGATAAGCCGCCATCGGGGATCCTTGAGTCCCACGTGCTCGACACTGTTGAGCAACAAGGTCTGAGTCGCCTAAGCACCTTAGCCGGCTCAAATTCATCTCTTTAGCCATCCGGAGACCATGGAGTAAAGCCTCGTACTCAGCTGCATTGTTAGTACAGGGAAACATAAGCCGTAACACATAACAAAATTTGTCACCTCGGGGGGAAGTTAAAACGACTCCAGCCCCCGAGCCCTCCAACTTCCTGGACCCATCAAAGTGAATAGTCAAATATGTGTTATCTGGCTTCTCCTCAGGTGCCTGTAATTCTGTCCAATCATTGATAAAGTCCACCAAGGCTTGAGACTTAATAGTTGTACGTGGCATGTACTTCAAACCATGAGGCCCAAGCTCAATGGCCCACTTGGCGACTCGCCGTGTGGCTTCCTGCTCGGATGATGATGTCTCCCAAGGGGCGAGCTTACCACGCTTAAAGGATGGCCTTGGAAATACTGCTTCAGCTTCCGCTTGCCATAAACACCCCATAAACAAGTTTACGCCAATGTGGATACCTTTGCTTGGACTCAATGAGCACCTCACCGATGTAGTAAACCGCCGTTGAACCGGATGCTCCTTGCCGCCTCCTTGCGCTCCACCACAATGGCCACATCGACGGCTCGGTGTTAGCAGCCACATATAACAACAATGGCTCTCTATCAATGGGAGCCGCAAGGACCGTGGCTCGCATAACCTGTCTCTTTAAATCCTCAAAGGCAGCGTCAGCAGCGTCACTCCAGACGAAAGCATCCGTTTTCTTCATCATCTGATATAGCAGCAGGGCCTTCTCGCCTAACCGGCTTATGAACCGGCTTAGAGCGGCAACACGACCCGCCAGTCATTGAACATCGTTGATGGACGCCGGTTTGGCCAAGGAGGTGATCGCCTTGATCTTATCCGGGTTAGCTTCAATGCCTCTTTTGAGACCAGGAAACCCAGAAGCGTGCCTGCAGGTACACCAAACACACACTTGTCCGGGTTAAGGATCATCTTATAAACCCGGAGATTATCAAAGGTCTCCTTTAAATCAGATATCAAGGTTTCCTTTTCCCTGGACTTCACCACGATGTCATCCACATAAGCGTGAACATTGCGCCCAATTTGACTGTGGAGACAATTTTGTACACATCTTTGATAAGTCGCCTGGGCACTCTTGAGCCCAAATGGCATAGATACATAGCAGAAGGCTCCAAACGGAGTGATGAAAGCTGTCTTCTCCTGGTCCTTAACTGCCATTTTGATCTGATGATAGCCAGAGTAAGAATCCAAAAAACTCAAACGCTCGCAACCCGCCGTAGCATCGATGATCTGATCAATACTTGGGAGGGCAAAGGGATCAGCCGGACAAGCCTTACTTAAGTCCGTGTAATCCACAAACATCCGACAAGTGCCATTCTTCTTGAGTACCAGCACTGGGTTAGCCAACCACTCCGGGTGAAAGACTTCCACAATGAACCCAGCCGCTAAGAGCTAAGCGACCTCTTCCCCAATAGCTTTCCGTCTTTCCTCATTGAACCGTCCAAGAAATTGCCTGACCGGCTTATACTTTGGATCAATATTAAGAGTGTGCTCAGCAAGTTCCCTTGGAACACCCGACATGTCGAAGGTTTCCATGCGAGGATTTCCCGGTTCTCACGGATGAACTCGATGAGCGCGCTTTCCTATTTAGGATCCAAGTTGGCACTGATGCTGAACTGCTTGGAAGAGTCGACTGGAGTAAAGTCAACAAGCTTTGTTTCAGCAGCCGATTTAAACTTCAGTGTCTGGTCATGCTCTGTAGTCGAATTCTTTAAAGAAGTCATATCTGCCGGGTCAACATTATTCTGATAAAACTTCAGCTCCTCAGCTGCGCAAACAGACTCAGCATAAGCCACATCGCCTTCCTCACATTCCAAGGCTACTTTTCGACTCCCATGCACGGTGATGGTACCCTTGTGACCCGACCTCTTGAGCTTCAGATAAACATAACACGGTCGCGCCATGAACTTAGCATAAGCCGGCCGTCCAAACAGAGCATGATACGGGCTCCTGATTTTGACTACCTCAAACGTCAATTTCTCAGCTCTGGAATCATATTCATCTCCAAAGGCCACTTCCAGCTCAATCTTGCCAACTGGTACGCCCGACTTACTGTGCACCACTCCATGAAAGATGTTGTTGGACGCCCTCAAGTCCTTATCAGTCAACCCCATGCAGCGAAAAGGTCTCATAATAGAGAATATTGATGCCGCTTCCTCCGTCCATGAGTACCTTAGTGAATTTATATCCACCAACCGAGGTGCTACCACCAAGGCCAACCGACACGGATTATCAACCGGAGGGGTGATCTTCCCTGCTCCATATAATGGGCTACTCTGACCACCTCAAATAACGCGGAACCGCCGGCTCAACAGAATTCACGGCCCTCTTATGAACCTTCTGGTCACGTTTGCACAAATTAGTGGTAAACACAAGGTACTGCCCACCATTCAGCTGCTTTGGGTGGCTTTGATAACCTGACTACTCCTGCTGCCGTCCCCCTTGACCAGACTGCTCTTGATTGTAGCCGCCTTGACTTCCCTGAAAGCCAGAACTTGAACCGCCGCCCGGGCCATGAAATCCGCCAGCTCCTGAACCGCCGCCCGATCCATGATAGCCATCAAACATGTTGGAATTCTTGAAAGCCTTCATGATCGTGCAATCTTTCCATAAGTGGGTGGCGGGTTGTTCCCGAGTACCGTGTCTCGGACAAGGCTCATTAAGAAGCTGCTCAAGAGATGGACCTGACACGCCAGATCGAGGGGGCGGTTTTCCCTTACGTCTCTGATTGTTACCCTGTGCATTGGCATTGGCCACAAACTCTGGGTTACCCTCCGCCTTACGCTTGTTGCCTCCTTGATTTACCGTGTTATCTTCTTGACCCTTCCATTGCCGTTCTTCTTTCCCTTCCTGTCTTTTCCTCATCGACGCGGGATCCTTGGTACTATCAGAATCGGCATACTTGACTAAAGCCGCCATCAGCGTACCCATATCGTTGCAATCATGCTTAAGGCGCCCCAGTTTCTGCCTCAGCGGCTCAAAACGGCAATTCTTCTCCGACATGAGGACTACAGAGCCGGCATCCATCTTATCGGACAAATGTATTATTTCCTTGACCTGGCGCACCCTATGAGTTGTGGATTCACCCTCCTCCTTCTTACAATTGGTCAAGTCCACAATTGACATAGATTGCTTGCAAGTGTCCTTGAAGTTCTGGATAAACCGGGCCTTTAGCTCTGCCCATGAACTAATGGAATTGGGTGGCAAACCCTTTAACCAAGACCGGGTTGTTCCGTCTAACATCATGGTGAAGTACTTAGCCATTGCTGCATCGTTGACCTCCAATAGCTTCATGGCCATCTCATAACTTTCGATCCATGCTCCGGGCTGTAAGTCGGCCGTGTAATTCGGCACCTTTCGAGGTCCCTTGAAGTCCTTGGGTAGATGTACATCCCGCAGAGCCGACACCAAACAAGGAACACCGCCGGTTCTCGTAGCCACTCCCGTTCCAAAAGAAGTTGTCGGATACTCTGGGAGGTCTTGATATGCCGCCTGCTGAGCCGCTAGCTGAGCCGCCATTGCCGACGATACATCTTGCAGGTTCTGACCGCCGACCGGATTACGACAGGGCGTTGCTTGACAAAGCTTCGACTCCATGTGCCTGCTGTAACTCGGACTCCGGTTTTGACGAGGCGATGCTAGCCAAGGAGGAGGAGTTGAATGAATCCTGTTTCGACTGTAAGAATAGGTCTCTTGTTGCGCCAGGGCCGTCTGAATAAGATCTCACACCCTCCGGGTCTCCACCACTGTCGGATCATCATCATCCACTGGGAGAGCCGCCAAACGCGCCGATGCTGCTATCAAGTTCTCCATGGGGTTGGAGAAGTGACCCGGTGGTATTGGTACATAACGGGGCGGGGCCATACTCCCATGCAAGGTGCCATCTCTTGAAGCCGAGCCGCCCCCATGGCCGGCTGGTGTGAACTGATTTGCTCCGGGCGGGTTGCTAGGGCCGGCACCGGGTGTCGCGAAAAGGTTCCCAGGGTCATAAACCAGAGGCAACCGGGATTGGTTTTTCTGATGTCTCCTCCTCATCACCTCATTTGATGCGTTCAGGATTGTCGGGGGTTGGGTGCGACATATGCCAAAGGATGGCTTATCATGGAGGGGGCGAGTAGAACGTCACCGGTGCCTGGAAACAGGATGAGGCGAAGGCATGCACGCCGGAGAATCTTACCCATCTTCAGGGCTCTCCATGGAGATAACACCCCTACTGCTGCTCTGCGGGGTGTCCGCATGATCACTATGGCAAAGTGGGTACACGGTTGCTCCTTGAGCTGTTCGGGGTGAGGAAGGAGAAGGGCACGGCTAGCTCTTCTCTTCCCTCTATATGTGTCTAGAACTATTAGGGTCCAACCTCTAGCATGGGTGCCTCGGGGGGTTTATATAGGCCTACCCCCCGGGGGTACAATGGTAATCCGGCTGGGCGCGGGTCCCAGCCGTCAGTCTCTTAAGTTGTCGTCTTCTCCGCCGACTTCTGGGGCCCGCCGACTAGTGGGCCCCGCCGACGGTCCAGCATGGGGCCGACAGCCCTGGTCCGCCGCGGGCGGGTCTTGCCGGCTGCGGATTACTGTAGCCGTGCTTCAAATGAAGCGAGCTTGGTCATGGGGTCATGGCAACAGTGTCGCCGCCTGTCGGACGATCACTGTTGCCACTCCCTGTCTTGTCTGGTTAATCGCGCACGGAGCTCGTGGGAGGGGCCGGCCGACTCTCGGAGGCCGACTCCCAGCGGGTCAGTCTCGGGGCGCTCTCGCCGTCTTCTGCACTCCCGCCGACAGGCGGGTCCTGCCGTCTTCGGGTCATATAGACAGGCCATCGTGGGTATAGGGATCCGCCCACGGGGCTGATGTCAGGGCCGGCATGGCAACAGTGCCACGCCGGACGGAGATCTCCGTCAGTACGACGCTCTGTGTCCATGCCCGTCCTTTATGAACGGGGCAGGGATGGGCTGCGAGGCGGCCCCATCCCGTCCCGTCCGTAGTCGCATTAGTAGGAGGCGGTTGGAGTCGCGGGCCAACTCCCCATAGCCGGCTTCTCCGGGAGTCGTTGGCTGGGAGTCGGCTTATCTTGAGGCTGTCTCTGGGACTCGGCTGGGAGGGCCAGTCGGCGGCTCTGTCGTCGACTCCCAGAAGGCGGCTCTTCATCTTGGGGTCTTGAGGCGCGATCTGCCACGATGTTTTGAAAGGTCCAGGGCTCGGGTTTGCCTACCCGTGGTCCATTACTCCGACAGTAGTCCCGAGAAGGCTGGTGAGGCGCCGTGGGCAACATGTCGAGGAGCCTCAACAATTTCATCCCTCTAATGGAAGAATCTGGGCTTGGCTCGCCGTCTCTCTCTTGAGCCGACTAGCTGCAGTCGGCCCCGCAGGAGGCCATCTTGCTTCCCGAAGGTCTTGAAGGTCATGGCGGGATCCGGGCAGCGTGCCTGATAAGCTTCCAGGCAGCTGCCCGTTGTGGGCCCGCCACGTGACGCCACGCGGCAGGGCCATTCTTCTCGCCCACGCGCGTGACTAGACAGGCCTGTCAGGCGGGGCCCGCCACTACCGCGCCTCGGCGCGCGGGAGGATCCGTTGCGGCCGTGTGGGCGGTTTGGCTCCCCACGTCGTTACTGCGTGCAGTAACGTCATGGGTTAAATCGTGGGAGCGTGGGGTACTGGGCACAGTTTATCCCACGCCCGCCCCATCGGCTTCTCAGCCTAGGCGCCTATAAGTAGGCGGGAGGAGGGGGGCGGCGACGCACGCGCACCCACTCTCCTCGCTTCCTCTCGCTCCCTCTCCTCCTTGCTTCGTCTTCCTCCTGCCTCCGCCGCGCCGAACCACGCCGCGCCGCGGAGATGAGCTCCTCCTCCGCCGCCGCGCCTTCCGCCGCGCGCTCCGGCGTGTGGGATGGCTCCATAGTGGACGACGACATCATCGAGTTCCTCCGCCAGACGCGCCGCATCCCCGGCACCAACCTAGTGCGGACCCGCGCCGCGCTGGCGGGCGAAATAACAGCGGCGCCGGAGGCGGGCGAGCGGGTCATATTCCGCTCGCACCTCATGCGCGGCCTAGGGCTGCCGGCGAGCGGCTTCTTTCGCGCCTTCCTGGAGTTCCACGGGCTTCAGCCGCACCACCTCACTCCAAACACGGTGATGCTGCTGGCCGCCTTCGCCTCTTTGTGCGAGGGCTTTCTTGGCGTTCTCCCCACCATCGAGCTGTGTGGGGAATTCTTCCAAGCAAAGCTCGGAACGCACGTCGCTCGCGTGCCGGCGCTGTGCGGCACTTTCATCGCAATGAGGAGGCCGTTAGCCGACAACCCCTTCCCTGCCATCCCACTAATCAAGTCGGTGAAGATGTGGCAGCGCACATATTTCTACGTGAAGAACGTCGCCCTTGAGGGCGACTAGGTCAACCTGCCGCCTTACGAGGCCGGCGAGTTGGCGGGGCGACTCCCCAGCTGGTCCCATCGGGCCAGGTCACTGACTCTTGCAGGCGCCGCCGCCGTCGCGCTGCTCCGAGTGCTGACGCAGCCGGAGGGCCTGACTGGGGCCGACTTGCTGGCCGCCTTCGTTGTGCGCCGAGATCTTCCTGTCCAAGGCCGACCTCATCTGATCTGTAAGATGAGCGGCCGCCGGGACTCCAGTCGGCTGTGCTCCAAAGACATGCCCCATGCGGAGGTGGTGGACACGGTGAATTTCCTGGCGAACTGCGGCCTCACGGAGGAATGGCAGTTCAGCAAGGAACCGTACTCGCGCGCCAACCCCCTGCCCGTGGTAAGTCATCTCTCTTGCTTTTCTGTTTCCTTCTTCAGCCGAATCCGACTTTGATTTTCTTTGGTTATTTCGAGTCAGAACCCCCTCATGCAGCCCTCAGCCGGCACCACGGGGCCGGCCCGTGAGTTCGTCCCCGACCGGGCGGAGGGCGACGCCGACGACCCCGACTTGGGGGTGGCAGCGATGGAGACCGACGCCGAGGGAGGAGGAGGGGCCTATGACTTCAGGCCTTCGGCGACCTTCGCCGACTGGCCTGACGATGACGGCGAAAGGGAAGTCGTCCCCCGCCACCAACCGAAGGTCGGTCATCCAGGCGCGGGTTCCTCCGCTGGCTTGGGTGGTCGAGGTGGCGCGAAGAAGCACCGGGCCGGGCCAAGCCTGCCAGGCGGCCGGACGAAGAAGTTCAGGGGGACGGCCGCCGCGACCCAGCGCGAAGAGGCGGTCGCGAAGGCTAACCGCTTCCACAAGGAAGTGAAGAAGCCGCCGCTGGTCTCCGCGTAAGTACTTCTTGTTTTGTTTTGTTTTCTTCTGGTCCGTCTTGTCCAAGTCTTTATATGTCTTTTTCTCATCAGGGCTCCTCTCACCTTGGAGCGGGTCGCCGCCGCCTCCGTCATGGGGTCGGCAGAGACGTCCGCCAATACTCGGCGGATTGACCCTGCGGCCGACCTTCGGGAGGTGACGGAGCAGAATGCGCAGGAGAAGCGCGACGAGGAGGAGGCCGCCCGTAGGAGAAGGCGGAGGCCGAGAAGGCGGCAGCTTCCGCCCAGAGGAGGCTGGAGGAAACCGAAGCCGCCGCCGCAGCCAAGAGGCGAGCCGAGGAGGCCGCGGGCCTCCAGCCGGCGCTGCTCGTCACCCCGCTGAGCTCTGCGCCGCCGCCGCCGGAGTTCACGGGGCAGATGGAGGGAGTCGGCGGTGAGTACCCCGTCGCGGAGAAGGAAGGCGGCAAGGCCTCCCTGTCGGGCACGGCCGTGCCGCCCCCGCCTGCTCCACCGTAGTCTGAGAGCGCGTGAGGCAAACAACCAGCGGACCCGCCTGCGTTGCCGACCGACGACGAGGCTGTGGCGAGGCTGCTTCTTCAAGTCGCCTCGCCAGCGCGACGCCGTCTTGAGAAGGCGACTTCGGCGCCGCGCCCCTTGGAGACCGGCGCCGCCAGCTCGGCCATTCCAGACGCCGAGGCGACAAGCGCCGCGCCCATTGGGTGGGTGCGAGGAGGCGGCACAGGCCCGCTGAACACGGCGCTTCTGGACGTCCAGGCGAAGCTGCGGGCTGAGGGCGACGCCATCCAAAACTGCACCAAGGCACACCTGGCGTCGCGAGCTGCCGTGCGGGTATGTTTCCTTCTTGGAATTTTTTCTTGCTCTTCTTCGTGAGGCGGCGCGGCCCTGCTGAGTGTAGTCCCGAGTTTGGGCGGCTGCTTTGGCGGTGACTCGGAACTCTATCTGTTGACTTCCAAATTTTTACCTCTGTCTGACATTCTTGTCGCAGGAGTATCTCAACCTACGCGCCACTGCCTTCAACTGCAACGTTGAGGAGCTGGGCAAGCGGACTGCCGACTTGTCGAGGAGTCGAGGTGAGTTTTCTTTCTTCTTCGCGGGGGCGCGCTGGCGCACCCACTGGCGCGCAGACGGACCCCTTTGTGAGGGGGCTCATGTTTTATTATGGGCTGGAATTCCATGACTTGGATCCGGAGTCCATCCTCCACATCTCGTCGTTCATTGTCGTATGTGAAGCCTTCCTCCACATTACCCCTCACTTCGGATTGTGGCTCAAGACCTTCAAAGTGGAGCCGAAGATGATCAAGGGGCATCAGGAAGAGTGCGGAGGGGCTGTTATAAGCAAGAATGCAGACGCTCCATGGCCCGGGGGCTCTTTTCAAGAGGAGCTCAATTTATGGCAACAGGAGTGGTTTTATATCACCACTCCCAGGGGTACCAAATGGGTGGCACCGCCTGCCTTTCACTCGGGTCCTCCACCGCGGCTGGCGTCATGGGTCAATAAAGGGCTTGACTGGGGGCCGTCCAAGGACGTGCCCTTGTTGCAGGGCCGTATTCGGGACCTCCTAGAGAGAGAGAGAGATCAATCTGGTCGTAGTAGCGCAGGTCATGCTGCTTCGTCGCATCCTGCCCTGCAAACGTCGGCCCCTCCGCCTGTGGGAGTTCAATCCGGAGGGACCACAAGCTCTTCAACATTTTATGGGCGCAACGCCCGTGGAGATGTACAAACTGTTCTTCGGATCACAAGCAATGTGTCCGGACTTGACGGAGGACGCAGGTCTGAGCTGCAATCGCCGGATACTCAAGTAAGTAGTCCTGCAGACCGGACACGCTATCCGCATATTTATCATAAACTTGCCCTTAAAAGAGCTATCCTTTAACAGAGTGGACAGCAAAAGCAAAACTGATCAGGTGTCCGGCCCCCCTCCCTGAGACCACGCCGGATCCCGTATTAACCAAGATGCTAGAGGATGTGCCTTTTGAAGAAGGCGAAGGGGGGAACAAGGGAGCTACTTCCTCCATGAAGGAGGCTATCAAGAAAGGGGGATCGAGAATCCCTCCCTCCAAGGGGAGAAGAGGACCGCTTCTGAAGATCCGGAGACCAAAGCCTCGAAGCGGGGAAGAAATCTTCACCAGAGGGTCTGCGGCGGAGATGCCCCGCCGCACTATTTCCCAAGGAGATCAGCCCTCCAATGAGCCGAAAGTAAAGGGGGGAGTTTATAAAATAAAAGACATCCCTGTTTTATTTCTGAAGGTAACCGAAAGTTTACCTTGTAGTTCGGATCTCAGCCCTTCACATCAGAGCTCGTCTTCAGGGGATCTTGATCCGGAGATGATGGAGAGTGAAACGCCTCTGCCTGCCATACCGTTTATGCGAGGTGGACGACCCTGAGGTGTCGTCGCGGAGGGCTCCTCCGAATCCGGCGGGGCCAGAAGGCAGCCGTATGTCCCCTCAAAGCTCTTCGTGTCCGGCCTTCGAAAAAGGCCACCGGACGAGTCCGGCACCAACGGGTGTGTGGTCGGAGGAGCTGAAGGATCTGCTCGGGCGAGTGTCTATCTCGGAAGATCACCGTAAGTTAATGAGTACGGTGATTGAAAGGATTTCATCCGCTGAGAGCGGATTGCATGAAGCCGTCGTAAGTTTACTGACGGGTTTTGAGGTACGCAAAATGATGTAACTTCTGAAAGTTTTGCATATAAAATGCGCCCTGTATAGATAGTAGCCCTGAGACTTGGTGCGGTGTCAAAAATGACGGCACGCCGAGGATCATAACCCCAGGTATAATATGCGCTCTTCCTATGTAGGTGGCGAAGCGTCCGGTGGCTAGCCGGGCTGATGAATTTGCAGAGCTGAAGCGGTAACTTGACGTGGCGGATGCGGACATCATGCTTGTTAATAAGCGGCTTGACGAGTCACAAGGTATGCAACTTCTCCACCGACACGTGGTAAGAGAGCTTAACACCCATGTCTTACAACGTGTATGCTTAATGCAGATGGTGCCGCTGCTATGGAGAGCCTTCGGGCGGAGCTCGCTCGAGCCAAGGAGCAAGCCAGAAAAAGTGATGCGGCTGCTTTAAAGGCGGCCGCAGAGCTAAAAGTCGAACATGCTGCTCACTGCCAAAGCAAGAAAGAAATGACCGAGATGGCCGTGAATTTGAAGAATGCTACTGACCGTTGCGATCTTCTTGAAAAAGAAGATCGAGCGAAACAAGAGGACCTGAACAAGGCCGCCACCGAGGCCAAGGATACTCGCTCTGCAATTAGAGCTATGAAGGAGGAGCTACGTCAGGCCGGAGATATTGCGGCTGGAAAGCCCTTTACATTGCGAGAGGAAATTCACGGATCCTAGGTACGCTCAATTGGACCAGCTGTGGGGTGCGGAGGATGCTTATCTGGACTTGGCGGCGAGTGCCGCAGACGCGGCCGAACACTTCCGGGGTCAAAAGGATCACGGAATGGAAGAGCTTTTATGGTCGCAGTTCCATAGTCCGGAGTGTCCACTTTCATTAACCGATCGTTTGGCTGAATGGGCTGAGCTGAATAGGTTGCCCGGACTTGCCATGAAGCCTGTCATGACTCATTTGTGGCCGAAAAGCCCCAAGCCGAGGAGTTATTTTGGCTTGGTGCAACAGTTCAGTGGTGCGGTGCCGCATATTGATGCAGTGAGGCGGTCAGCATGCATAGAGGGTGCGCGGATGGCTCTTGCCCGTGTCAAGACATACTGGGCGGAGATGAAGGCCACCGACGTTGCATCCCAAGATTCGGACAGAAGCCGAGTACCTGCCGAGCACTAATTTGAGGAAGTCCTGCAGGGCGCTCATTTAATAGAGACGCAGTGCTCGAAGGATGTTATGCTTTAATGACATGTATGATTTGTGAAAACAATGTTTCACTATAATATAAGAGCTTATTATACTTGTGCGTTCAAGTATTAAAACACCTCCTGTGCGGCCGTTGATGTATATGTGTATATAACTTGAAAGATGGCAGCCTTCGGCTTCCGCCCCCACGCACATAGTGCGGGGGTGTTTGCAAAAAGGCGCATTTTCACACTTAATCCAATGTCTTGGTCCTGTAAAGGAGGTGATAGGGTAGCAAACTAGGCAACCGAACTATAATGCTTTATCACTTTCACTTAGCCATAGGAGTTCGATGGTGGGGCTACTATATAGCCCCTAGGGGCACCAGCCTTCCCGAATTCGGGGCACGTATGTGCCTGACCGGGAAACGGTCCTTCATCAATGCGGGGGAATTCTAAACATTCTGGTGGGTCATCGAGTGGTTGACTAGTCTCACGCTATATCATGACAGTCAGTTTTAGCTTTCCCCACTGAGGTGCTCAACCCAGCTCAACCGGGGCACAATCGCAGTGGTTCTCCCAGCGCTACCTTAGCCGATATAACGGAACGTAAGGTACCAAAACATGGGAGCCGGGCAAACCCAACATTTGACCAAAGGCATGATTCGGAGCTGACGCATATAAGGCCTAACTCGAGATGCCGAACACTCCCTAAGGTATTCGGTCTTTATGAAAACGGGCAGAATTATGGCCTAAGCCCCTGGTGTCCAGGTACGTGCAAAAATTCTGGTGCGGCCGATGCCAAAACGCTAGCCTCCTCCTCGGTTATAGCAAGAAGCCGGGGGATGTGTATCAACAAGAGACAATAAAAAAGTGTCGGATTTCGGGTTCCGGCAGACCCTTGAGGTTCGAACACTAGGGTGCGCGCGGAATCTCGCCCTCCACCTACCTGCACCGCGCCGCCTCGCTAGGATCTAAACTGCAAAAGGAACAACACAAAAGACACAAAGTTTATACTAGTTCGGGCCACCATTGTGGTGTAATACCCTACTCTAGTTTGTGGTGTGGTGGATTGCCTCTTGGGCTGATGGTGATGAACAATACAAGGAAGAACAGCCTCGCGAGGGTCTATTCTTGGCTGGTGCGATGAACTGCTAGGAGGAGTTCAGTCACTTCTCTCTATCTCTCTGCCGATTCCAGATCTCTCTCGGTTCCACCTCTCTCGGTTCCACCTCTTCCTACCCTGTGGGTGGCTAGTCCTATTTATAAGCAAAGGCCCTGGGCCTCTTCCCAAATATTGAGCGGGAAGGGCGCCAACAATTGGCCATTTTGAAGGGGAACATATGGTACACTTATCCTGACTAAAGTTGGTCCTCGCTTTGTCAAAGGCTCTGGTGGTGACGTGGCTTGGGCTCCACAATGACTTCCTTCCTGCCGTTGGACTGGTCTTGGTCTTGTTGCACCAAAATGGACGCCTTTGCTTGATGCTCTCGCCTGTGCTTGCTCCCTTTGCACCAAAGAGGAAAGGAGGTCACTGTGTGTAACGCCTGGATAATTAGGCTACAGTAAAACTCTCTTGATGATGCCATGTCATCTATGTTACTGTTGCTAATTAAGTGGTAGTTCAAAAACATTGCAAATTCAAAAATGAATTAGCGACAAACACCCAAAGTTTTCAAAAGTCAAAACAAAAATGTTCGGGGGTTGCCAAATATTGCATCGGTAATTATGGTGAAGTAAACAAATTTTTATAAAATGCCTAAATACTTTTAAATGAATTTAAACAGAAAAGAAATAATCAAGAAAATAAAAAAGGGGAAAACAAACAGAACACAAAAAGGGAGAAAACCCTCCCCCCCCCCACTGGGCCGACTGGCCCAGCTGGCCACCAACCCAACCGCTCGCCATAGCCCTCGCCTCGGATGCAACCAGCCAGGATGACCCACTGCCCATCCGGCCAACTGCCCGCCTCCCCCGCCGCCTCCTTCCTGTTCCCCGACCGGGTCGGAACAGGCAGGGCGTCTCGCCGCACCCTCTCGCCGGCGATGACGAGTGGATAAGAACGCCAACGCCGCGCCCCCTCGGTCTCCCCTCCCCACTCGCCCCCACACTCGCCTTGGCTCCTGCGCCTCCCCCTCCCCCCACCAGATCCATACCCCCCCTTTCCCCACCACGTCCGAGCGCTGCCATGGACCTGCCACCGTGAAACGCGCGGCCACCGCCAACGCCTCGCCGCGCCTGCGTGTCCATCACACCGCCGTCGTCCTCCTCGCCGATCGGTGGCTACAATCGAGCTCGAGGCGCCGCTTCAACGCCTTCTTCTTCCACATCTCCGGTCGCCGCCGTTCTTCTTCATCTCTGTCGACGCCTCTACAGCTACTAAGCCACCAAGGGCCACCATGCGTGCCGCTAGGTGAGCTGCCTCCCCCCTCTGCCCTCTATCTCCCCTAGTTCGCGCCCTAGCTAGCTGCCGCCGAAGCACCCGAGAGCCCCGCCGCGGATCTCGTCGCCGGCGCCCTTCCGGTGACCAAATGGTCACGGGGCCGAGACCTTTGTGCTCAGCGCGTCGCGTAGCTCCGCCCTAGCCTCCCGTTAGCCACGGGCCTTGTTGTCTACGCCGTCTTCGTCTCACGCCCGAACCACCTCGCCGCCGTCGAGCCCGTGGCGCGCGACTCCGGCCACCACAGCCTCCGCATCCACCACCATTCGCTCCGCCGTCGCCTTGCCATTCGAATGCGACCGACCCCGCCCAGTTTGGTGGCCTGCAGATGAAACCCGCCACTCACCCGAGCCCCGACGTCCGCCTCTCGTCACGGCAGCTCCGGCGACCTCGGGACGAACCACCACCACCACTAGATCGCCTCTTCGCTTGTTCGAACGGGCCTGTGCACGCGGATCCGTGCCTCGTGCACAAATTCGCGAACTCCGCTGGTCGGCGCTGTGCTTTTGGTCGCCATTGCGAGAGCTGCCCACCGACGTGGCATGCGGCGGGCCCACAGGTCATCGCCGATTGGGCCATGGGGGCCCTGATCGGATTGATCTAGTCAACAGCGTCTGGGCAGCCCAGTGGCACTGACATGCGGGGCCCATGCTATAAACGAATAAAAATAAATAGATAAATTGCTAATTAATTAAATTATTTAATTAAACACTAATCTCTCACTGACTACCGGGCCCCACCGAGTAATTAGCCTATTTAGTTAGTTTTAAAAGTCTGTTAGTGCCCCTGCCAATGACATGTGGGTCCCACTGGACCTGCTGACATCACTCTGATGTCATGCCTGCGTCATCGTTCACTGTTTTGGATAATGTTGGATTTAAATAAATAATTAAAATCAGAAAATGATTTAAATCTTTAGAAAATCATATCTTTTAATCTGTATCTCGGATGAAAATACTTTCTACATGAAAGTTGCTCAGAACGACGAGACGAATCCAGGTATGCAACCCGTTCGTCCGCCACACATCCCTAGCATAGCAAACACACAACTTTCCCCCTCCGGCTCCTCCTCCCGAAAATGCGAAACGTCGGGGATACTTTGCCGGATGTTTCCCCCTTCACCGGTATCATCACATACCGCGTTAGGGCACGCCTAGCATCACATATTGATTTGTCATGCACGATATGCATCTCTTTGCATGGTATTCATTGTTTCTTCCCCCTCTTCTCTCCGGTAGACTACGAGACCGACGCTGCTGCTGCCCAGTTCGACTACGGAGTTGAGGACCCCTCTCTCTTGCCAGAGCAACCAGGCAATCCCCCCCCCTTGATCACCAGATATCGCCTATTCTACTATATAACGCTTGTATTAGAGTAGTGTAGCATGTTACTGCTTTCCGTTATACCTATCCTGATGCATAGCCTGTCCTTCCTACTACTGTTGTTACCTTTACCTGCAATCCTACATGCTTAGTATAGGATGCTAGTATTCCATCTGTGGCCCTACATTCTTGTCCGTCTGCTGTGCTATACTATCGGGCATGATCACTCGGGAGGTGATCACGGGTATATACTTATACTTATACATGATACATGTGGTGACTAAAGACGGGTCGGCTCGTAGGAGTACCCGCGAGTGGATCTTTGTGGCGGAGCGACAGGGCAGGTTGAGACCACCTAGGAGAGAGCTGGGTTTGGCCCTGTTCGGTGTTCGCGGATACTTAACACGCTTAACGAGATCTTGGTATTTGATCTGAGTTGGGTCGTTGACCTTATACGCACTAACCGCCACGTGGGACAAGATATGGGCAACCGGCGTCGTGGTATCAGCCGAAGCACTTCATGACGTCAGCAACTGAGCGGCGCGCACCGGATTGGACTGGAACGCCTGCTAGGCTAGGTCTGCTTCCGGCCGCGTTCGCAACGTGCAGGTGTGCTAAGGGCGATGGGCCTGCACTTCGTGGCGTGAGGTTTAGACCGGCGTGCTGACCTCTCTGTTATGCCTAGGTGGGGCTGCGACGTGTTGATCTTCCGCGGCCGGGCATGACCCAGGAAAGTGTGTCTGGCCAAATGGGATCGAGCGTGTCAGGTAATGTGGTGCAACCCTGCAGGGAAGTTAATCTATTTGAATAGCCGTGATCTTGATGTGACGACTTGGAGTTGTACCTTGACCTTATGACAATTAGAACCGGATACTTAATAAAACACACCCTTCCAAGTGCGGATACAACCCGTGGTCGCTCTCTATCAGGGTTACGAGGAGGGGATCGCCGGGTAGGATTATGCTATGCGACGTTACTTGGAGGACTTCAGTCTACTCTCTTCTACATGTTGCAAGACGGAGGCTGCCAGAAGCGTAGTCTTTGACATGATTAGATATCCCCCTCTTATTCTGGCATTCTGCAGTCATTAATCGATATGGCCCTTTACACATATATCCATGCATATGTAGTGTAGCTCCTTGCTTTCGAAAGTACTTTGGATGAGTACTCATGGTTGCCTTGTTCCCCTTTTCCCCTTCCCTTACTCCGGTTGTCGCGACTGCAGACGATGAGCCCAGAGCGACGCCACCGTCGATGACAACTACTACACCGGAGGTGCCTACTACTACGTGCAGCGACCGATGACGACCGGGGAGTAGTTAGGAGGATCCTGTGCTAGAGGCATGCGCCTCTTTCGATCTCAGTATCCTGGTTTGTGCTAGCCTTCTTAAGGCAAACTTGTTTAACTTATGTGCGTACTTTCAGATATTGTTGCTTCCACGACTGCCTATGATCAAGCACTTGTATTCGAGCCCTCGAGGCCCCGGCTTGTATTATGATGCTTGTATGACTTAGTTATGTTTTAGAGTTGTGTTGTGATATCTTCCCGTGAGTCCTTGATCTTGATCGTACACATTTGCGTGCATGATTAGTGTAAGATTGAATCGGGGGCGTCACAAGTTGGTATCCCCCCTTCCAACTCCTTGGCCGAAGTCTAGTCTAGACATTGCAAAAACTTTTACTAACATGGTTGTGTGTTCTACGGGCCCACGTCGCCATCGGGTGATACTACGATCTTTTACTCCTCGACCTTTACTCTGGGACTCTGAACTCTCTTCTACTCGGGTTAAACGAATTTACTAACTAACACTAGGATCCCGTGACCACATTCACCCCAAAGTTGGATAAAGCCATAGTTATTCCTTAGAATAGTATTTTGAACAATTTCCACACTGTCATTTGACTCCTTTGAAACATCTTTGCTTTCAGATGGAACCCACGAGGCAGGTCGTGCGCCACACGACGGCCATTGGTGCCTCGGGATCACCTGCCGTGCTAGTTGAGATGATGACCTTTCTGGGTTATCGCTGGCACCCTGAGTACACCGTCATTGAGGAGTACCAGGACTTTAACCAGGAGCAGTACCGTGCCATCGTCCACCTCTACTCTCGGGAGTATGACTCCACTACTGTGCTGCACACCGCTCATGGTGTTGGAGTGACAATCGACATGGCAGTTCACTATGCTGCTTATGCTGCTGTTACCCGTCTTCGTGGAGAGTATCGGGAGTTGGACACCTCCCCCTTCAAGCACATTGCTATCGCATCCGATGTTGGTGCGGAGGGTTACTACACTGCTGCCTACTCCACTGTCACCCGAGAGCCCTTCTACCATCAAAACTTGGTTCTGCATGCTGATGGGCTGGATCGAGCTAACCGAGCTCTTCGCCACGAGTTGTACACCACCCGTCAGCACCTTTGCCGTGCTTTAATACTGTTGCACCCCTTTGTCTGATCTAGAGAGCTGCCGCGTTCTGCGATCTACCCAGCCAGGACCGTGATGCCCCAGGGTGTCGGTTGGCCAGATGTGGGAGGCTACACTCCCGCACTTGGTCCTCTTCTACCACCTGAGTGTCGGGTTCTACACCAGAGTATCCATGCCCCTGTGCCAGCGATGTGGAGGACTATCCGCCGTCAAGACTACCGACTTTCGTGCTACGGCTACCTCTGCAGCATCGCGTGGACCTGATGTAGTCTTGCTTATTAGAATTAGTTGCTATCGCCATGAGCTCGCTGCGTCGCCTATGATGTCTTAGTCTATGTCTTGAACTCGTGGTACCGAACTCTATGCATGATCCCTTTTGTAAGATATGCCGACTACTATCTAGTATCTATCGTGCTGCTTTCATTATGCATGTTTCATCATGAATGGTTCCTGTCCTTTGCAAATTTCTCAATTGCTGAACTACCCCTGTTATATATTAGCAGGATGGTTAGACCAGGTGGTCGTGGTCGTGGTGGCAACTTCCCACCACCACCTGAGTACATGGCTGGTATGATCCAACAGCTTGAGATGAATCGCCAGTTCATGGAGAATATGATGGCTCAGTTTCCTCGCCCCAATATGAACCAGCAGCCAGCCCCAGTAACTCTGCAGGATTTCATGCGCCTCAACCCAATTGTGTATCGCAGCTCAACTCAGCCTCTGGATGCTGATGACTGGCTCCGTGACATCACCTATGAGATGGAGTCTGCTGATGTAGCCCCTACCAGCTATGTCACCTTTGCTTCCTTCTTTCTGAAAGGACCCGTAGCTCAATGGTGGGACAGCCACAGGCGTACTCTGCCAGCTGGAACAATCATCACCTGGCCAGACTTCCAAGCTGCTTTCCGTGCCCGCTTCATTCCTCAGGGAGTCATGGATCGGAAGAAGCGTGAGTTCCGCGCAACCTCACTCAGGGCAACAAAACTGTTGAAGCTTATCAGCGGGAGTTTCTGGACTTGTCCCGCTTATGTCAAGAGGACATTGCAAATCGATGCCCATAGGCGGAGAAGTTCCGTGATCGCCTTCAAGTCGACATCAAGCTCGCACTTCTAGTGCATGACTTTCTTGATTTCGCCACCTTGGTGAACAAGGCCATCAATGTCGAGACCGGTGCAGGAATACCAGAACTCTCACAGGCGCAGCCGTGACACGGGCTCATTTTCGGGCCCGTCCTTGCAGAAGCGTAAGATATTGATTCCCAACAGCATGTACCAGCCAACTGCACCTGCCCCAAGGAAAACCTATGTTGCACCTCGTCTGCCTACTCCTCCAACTAGGCAGCCAAGGCTCCCAGCTCCACCACCCCAAGCTCTTGTTCCCACACCCAATAATGGTTTGTGCTTCAGGTGTGGTCAACCAGGGCACCGTGCTAGGGAATGCAACCAGAACCAGAATCAACTGGCCCTTCCAAAGAATCGGCCGTGGAAGCAACCAGCCCGCAACAACAGTGCCAAGTCTTATGGTCGTGTTCATGCCAACCACGTTGATCTCAACGAAGCTCAAGACCAGCCTGCTACTGTGATGGGTACACTCCTCGTAAATTCAGTATCGGCTTCCGTTTTATTTGATACAGGAGCATCGCATTCATTCATATTAGCAGAATTTGCATTCATGCATTGCATTAAATACGAAGAGATGAACACTCTGCTAGTGGTACACACCCTTGCGGGCCAATGTCAAACCGCTATGGTTAGTCATGACGTTCCTGTTGAAATTGAAGGATTGGAATTCCTTGTCTCTCCCATTGTACTGAAGTCCTGTAGCATTGACCTCATTCTGGGAATGGATTGGTTAAAGGCGCATACTGCTTCTATCGTTTGCGCCACCAAGACCGTCCATCTGCTACACCCTTCTGATGAAATAATAAGCTACAATGCTCGTCTGGTTCAGAATGCCGAGGCAAGGCTCTATGCATTGAATGCATTGAACGCCGCACCACTCGAGGGCATTGAAAACATTCCCGTCGTGCGTGACTTCCTCGACATCTTTCCTGAAGAACTCCCACGGATTCCCCCTGCTAGAGCTGTCGAATTCGTCATCGACTTGAAACCAGGCACCACTCCTATAGCCAAGCGACCCTACAAGATACCGCCGCATGAACTCCTTGAGCTTAAGGAGGAAATCGATAAATCTCTTCGAAGTGGTTTCATTCGCCCTAGTTGCTCTCCTTGGGGAGCACCTTCTCTCTTTGTCAAGAAGAAAGATGGGACAAACCGATTAGTCCAAGACTACCGGCCTATAAACCAAGCTACCATTCAGAACAAATACCCTCTTCCTCGGATCAATGATCTATATGATCAACTGGCTGGTTCGTCAGTGTTCTCTAAACTCGACTTGAGGTTGGGTTACCACCAGATCCGTGTTCGTGAAGAGGATATCCCAAAGACCGCATTCGTGACTCATTATGGTTCATACGAGTACACCGTCATGTCTTTCGGCTTAACCAATGCTCCAGCCACCTTCTCTCTAATCGATGAACTATATATTCATGGATTACCTCGACAAGTTAAACGTGTGGTTTATCTGGATGATATCCGGTATTTTCCAAGAATGAAGAAGAACATGTTGAACATCTTCGTCTTGTCTTTGGAAAAGCTACGAGAGCATCAGCTATACGCCAAGTTCTCCAAATGTGAATTCTGACTTCCCGAAGTAACCTATCTCGGGCATGTCATCTCTAAGGATGGCATTGCCATCAACCCTGAACGATTTCAGGCTATTCTTGATTGGACTCCTCCAAAGAATGTCAAGCAAGTCAGAAGTTTTCTCAGTCTCGCCAGCTATTGCCGTCGATTCGTCGAGAACTTCTCCAAGATTGCCAGGCCTCTACTAACCTGTTGCATAAGGGCGTCAAGTTCCAATGGACAGACAAATGTCAGGAAAGCTTCCAGGCACTCAAAGACAAGTTGACTTCTGCCCCAGTACTAGCTCCACCTGATACTAAGAAGGACTTCGTCATTTACTACGACGCTTCCCGTCAAGGATTGGGTTGTGTCCTAATGCAGGAGCGCAAAGTGATTGCCTATGCCTCTCGACAATTGCGCCCTCACGAAGAGAACTACCCAGTTCACGACCTCGAGCTTGCTGTTGTTATCCATGCACTGAAACAGTGGCGACATTACCTTCTCGGTAATCGTTGCGAGATCTTCACCGACCACCAAAGTCTGAAGTATCTGTTTACTCAGCCAGACCTGAACCTCCGTCAGCAGAGATGGATGGAGATTGTTGCAGACTTTGACTTGGATATTTCCTATACACCAGGCAAGGCTAATGTAATTGCTGATGCCTTGAGCCGCAAATCTTACTGCAACCACCTCCAGGTTCACAAAGTTCAGCCCTCACTTGTTGAAGAATTCAGAAAGCTGAACCTCCATATTGTTCCTCCGGGTGCACTCGCTCCCACTCCTCCGGAGTTTCGCAAGATGAACCTCCACGTTGTTTCCCGGGGTTCTCTCAATACCATAGTTGCTAGACCAGATCTTGTGGACACCATCAAATGGATACATAAATGTGACAATGAAGTCTAGAGGAGTAAACGTTATCTCGCAGAAGGAAAGCCCTCATTCTTCACTGTGGATGACGCAGGCACCTTATTCTTCAAAGGTCGCCTAGTGGTACCGAGTAAGAGGGAAAACCTGAATCTGACTCCAAGGGTTATGAAAGAAGCTCATGATACGCCTTTGTCTATTCATCCCGTAGCACCAAGATGTACCAAGACATTAAATCGAGAGATTCTGGTGGTCTAATATGAAGCAAGACATTGCTTGTTAAGTTGCTGAATGTGACGTTTGCCGTCGTATCAAAGCAGAACATCAAAGGCCTGCTGGAACTCTGCAACCTGTCTCTATTCCTGAATGGAAATGGGACCATGTTGAAATGGACTTCGTCACTGGATTTGCCAAATCGCAGAAAGGTAATGATGCTATTCTTGTCGTCATTGACCGACTTTCTAAAGTTGCACATTTTCTGGCGGTCAAAGAAACGATCACTTCTAGTCAGCTTGCAACTCTCTATATGTCCAGAATTGTTTCACTTGACGGTATTCCACTGGTTATCAGTTCGGACCGTGGCAGCTTATTCACTTCAAGATTCTGGGCAAGTTTCCAAGAAGCTATGGGGACTCACTTATCTTTCAAGATCGCTGCTTCATCCGCAAATACAAGGGCAAGTTGAACGTGTCAACCAAGTTCTCGAAGACATGCTTTGAGCTTGTGTTATTTCCTTCGCAAGAAATGGGAGGAATCTCTCCGTATGCCGAAGTTCTCTTATAACAATAGCTATCAAGCTAGTGCGAAGATGGCCCCTTGAAGTGTTATATGGACGAAAGTGCCGAACCCCTCCGAATCGGTCGAAATCGGGGAACGCCCACTCTTCGTCCGAATATTATCCAACATGCCGAAGAACAAGTCCGCATTATTCGCGAGCATCTCAAGACTGCTTCGATCCACGTCGGAGAAGAGTCGATATGACCGTCATCATAAAGACATGGTCTATCAACTTTGGCGAAAAGGCCTATCTTCGCGTTACACCAATGAAGGGTGCTCACCGCCGGGATCAAGGGCAAGCTAGCTCCTCGCTATATTGGCCCATTCACTATTCTAGAAAGGCGTGGAAAAGTGGCATATCAAGCTGGAGCTTCCGTCGAACCTTTCTCGGAGTTCACGATGTGTTGCACGTGTCACGCCTTCGTCGCTTCAAGGACCCAATCCGAGCAGTGGATCATGAAGTGCTCGAATTGCAACAGGACCTCTCCTATAAAGAGCATCCGGTCCGCATTCTCGACCAAGCTGAACGCCGCACATACCAGAAGGCGATCAAGTTCCTCAAAGTCCAGTGGTCGAACCACTCTGAAGATGAAGCCACCTGGGAACGCGAGGATTGCCTGCGTGATGAATACGCCGCACTGTTTCCTTCTACCTCCTAAATCTCGGGACGAGATTTCTTGTAGTGGAGGAGATTTGTAACGCCCGGATAATTAGGCTACAGTAAAACTCTCTTGATGATGCCATGTCATCTATATTCTTGTTGCTAATTAAGTGGTAGTTAAAAACATTGCAAATTCAAAAATGAATTAGCGACAAACACCCAAAGTTTTCAAAAGTCAAAACAAAAATGTTCGGGGATTGCCAAATATTGCATCGGTAATGGTGAAGTAAACAGATTTTTATAAAATGCCTAAATACTTTTAAATGAATTTAAACAAAAAAGAAATAATAAAGAAAATAAAAAAGGGGAAAACAAACAGAAGACAAAAAAGGGAGAAAACCCTCCCCCCCCCACTGGGTCGACTGGCCCAGCTGGCCACCAACCCAAACCGAACGCCACAGCCCCTGCCCCCTGGACCGCAACCAGCCAGGCCGGCCCACCTGGCCCATCCGGCCGAACCGGCCCGCCTCCCCCTGCCGCCTCCCTTCCCTGTTCCCCTGACCTGGGTCGGAACAGGGGCGCGTCCCCGCCGCACCCTCTCACCGGCGACGACGTGTGGATAAGGACGCCAACGCCGCGCCCCCTCGGTCTCCCCTCCCCACTCGCCCCCACACTCGCCTTGGCTCCTGCGCCTCCCCCTCCCCCCTCCAGATTCATACCCCTCGTTCCCAGACGTCCGAAGCTGCCATGGACTGCCGCCCGTGAAACAGCGGCCACCGCCATTGCCTCGCCGCGCCTGCGTGTCCATCACACCGCCATCGTCCTCCTCGTCGACTGGTGGCCACAGCTGGAGCTCGGAGGCGCTGCTTCAACGCCCCCATTCTACCACATCTCCGGTCGCCGCCGTTCTTCTTCATCTCCGTCGACGCCTCTGCAGCTACTAAGCCACCAAGGCCACCGTGCGTGCCGCTAGGTGAGCTGCCTCCCCCCCCCCCCTCTGCCCTCTATCTCCCCTAGTTCGCGCCCTAGCTAGCTGCCGCCGAAGCACCCGAGCGCCCCGCCGTGGATCTCGTCGCCGGCGCCCTTCCGGTGACCAAATGGTCACGGGGCCGAGCCCTTTGTGCTCGGTAGCGTCCGCAGCTCCGCCCTAGCCTCCCCGTTAGCCCCGGAGCGCGCTGCCTCGCCGTCTTCGTCTCACGCCCGAACCACCTCGCCGCCGTCGAGTCCGTGGCGCGCGACTCCGGCCACCACAGCCTCCGCATCCACCACCATTCCCTCTGCCGTCGTCTTGTCGTTCGAATGCAACCGACCCCGCCCATTTTGGTGGCCTGCAGATGAAACCGGCCACTCACCCGAGCCCCGACGTCCGCCTCTCTGTTCGCCGGCGACAGCTCCGGCTACCTCGGGACGAACCACCACCACCACTAGATGCGCCTCTTCGCGCTTGTTCGAACGGGCCCAGGCACGCGCGGATCCGTGCCCTGTGCACAAATTCCGGCGAACTCCGGTGGTTCGGTGCCGTGCTTTTGGTCGCCGGCGGAGAGAGCCTGCCCAGCTGACGTGGCATGTGGCGGGCCCCATCATGGGTCACTGCCAGTGGGCCATGGGGGCCCCGTTGACTGGATTGATCCAGTCGACGTGCTGACTCGGCAGCCCAGTGGCACTGACATGCGGGGCCCATGCCATAATTGAATAAAAATAAATAGATAAATTGCTAATTAATTAAATTAATTAATTAAACACTAATCTCTCACTGACTACCGGGCCCCACCCACTAATTAGCCTATTTAGTTAGTTTTAAAACTCTGTTAGTGCCTCGTTAATGACATGTGGGTCCCACTGGACCCACTGTCTGGTTTGACTGGTCAACCGACCGATTGACCTGGCGACATCACTCTGATGTCATGCCTGCGTCATCATTCACTGTTTTGGTAATGTTGGATTTAAATAAATAATTAAAATCAGAAAATGATTTAAATCTTTAGAAAATCATATCTTTTAATCCGTATCTCGGATGAAAATACTTTCTACATGAAAGTTGCTCAGAACGACGAGACAAATCCAGATAAGCAACCCGTTCGTCCGCCACACATCCCTAGCATAGAAAACACGCAACTTTCCCCCTCCGGCTCCTCCGCCCGAAAACGCGAAACGCCGGGGATACTTTGCCGGATGTTTCCCCCCTTCACCGGTGTCATCACATACCGCGTTAGGGCACGCCTAGCATCACATATTGATTTGTCATGCATCAATATGCATATGTTTGCATGGTATTCATTGTAGACTACGAGACCGACGCTGTTGCTGCCCAGTTCGACTACAGAGTTGACGACTCCTCTCTCTTGCGAGAGCAACCAGGCAAGCCCCCCCCCCCCCTTGATCACCAGATATCGCCTATTCTACTCTATACTGCTTGCATTAGAGTAGTGTAGCATGTTACCGCTTTCCGTTATACCTATCCCGATGCATAGCACTTTGTACTTGCTACTCTTTGTTGTTCCCTTTACCGCAATCCTACATGCTTAGTATAGGATGCTAGTATTCCATCTGTGGCCCTACATTCTTGTCCGTCTATGTGCTATACTATCGGGCCGTGATCACTCGGGAGGTGATCACGGGTATATACTTATACTTATACATGATACATGTGGTGACTAAAGACGGGTCGGCTCGTAGGAGTACCCGCGAGTGGATCTTTGTGGCGGAGCGACAGGGCAGGTTGAGACCACCTAGGAGAGAGGTGGGCCTGGCCCTGTTCGGCGTTCGCGGATACTTAACACGCTTAACGAGATCTTGGTATTTGATCTGAGTTGGGTCGTTGACCTTATACGCACTAACCGCCACGTGGGACAAGATATGGGCAACCGGCGTCGTGGTATCAGCCGAAGCACTTTGTGACGTCGACAAGAATCGAGCGGTGGCCGGATTGGACTGGAACGCCTGCTAGGCTAGGTCTTCTTCCCGCCGCGTTCGCAACGTGCAGGTGTGCTAAGGGTGATGGGCCCAGACCCCTGTGCACGTAGGTTTAGACCGGTGTGCTGACCTCTCTGTTGTGCCTAGGTGGGGCTGCAATGTGTTGATCTTCCGTGGCCGGTCATGACCCAGGAAAGTGTGTCCGGCCAAATGGGATCGAGCGTGTCGGGTAATGTGGTGCACCCCTGGAGGGAAGTTAATCTATTCGAATAGATGTGATCTTCGGTAACAGGACGACTTGGAGTTGAACCTTGACCTTATGACAACTAGAACCGGATACTTAATAAAACACACCCTTCCAAGTGCCAAATACAACCCGGTGGTCGCTCTCTATCAGGGTTACGAGGAGGGGATCGCTGGGTAGGATTATGCTATGCGATGTTACTTGGAGGACTTGATCTACTCTCTTCTTCATGTTGCAAGACGAGGCTGCCGGAAGCATAGTCTTCGACAGGATTAGATATCCCCTCTTATTACGGCATTCTGCGATTCGGTCCACCGATATGGCCCTTTACACATATATCCATGCATATGTAGTGTAGCTCCATGCTTGCAGTACTTTGGATGAGTACTCACTGTTGCCTTGTTCCCCCTTTTCCCCCTTTCCTTACCCGGTTGCTTAATCCAGACTATGGAGCCCAGGAGCCAGACGCCACCGTTGACGACGACTACTACACTTGGAGGTGCCTAGTACTACGTCTTTTCACGACGACGACCAGGAGTAGTTAGGAGGATCCCAGGCAGGAGGCCTGCGCCTCTTTCGATCTGTATCCCAGTTTGTGCTAGCCATCTTATGGCACCTTGTTTAACTTATGTCTGTACTCAAATATTGTTGCTTCTGCTGACTCGCCTATGATCGAGCACTTGTATTCGAGCCCTCGAGGCCCCTAGCTTGTATTATGATGCTTGTATGACTTATTTATGTTTTAGAGTTGTGTTGTGATATCTTCCGTGAGTCTCGATCTTGATCGTATACATTTGCGTGCATGATTAGTGTACGATTGAATCGAGGCGTCACATCTTGGTGGCGCCGCTGGCGCTCTTGGTCGTCATGGCTTGCGTCATGGGCACCTCGTGAGGTACCCGCCTTGATCTCTCCGCCTCCTCGTGAGCTGCACTGATGAGGCGGCGCTGAGGAAGCTCCTCGTGCCGCCTCATGAGGCTTGGCCCCTCGCGAGGGTCTTGAGCTCCTGTTGATGAAGATGGGCCGTGATGGGCCCCCCTCTGAGCCACGCCGCAGGCCGCAGGCAGGCATGTCTGGGGACCCCCGTTCCCAGAATATCGACAAAAAGGTTTACGCAGGGTGTTAATCTGAAAAGAATCCTTGCAACGGGTCCCTACTACACGTCTGCGCCTGTGTCTCCGTTGTGCCATATCCTGGACGGGTGTAGCACGGTGTTCATCTGTAAAAGAGAAGAACTTAGTTGAAAAGAAAAAGGATCGTGCGAAAAATGTACTTTATATTAAATAAATAGAGTACGGTTCGAAAAAGTGAACAAAATTGAGCTTAATTGTCTCTTGTTGTACATGCGTGCAGCCCCTTGTACGGGGGTATGCCGCTAGTAGGCCTTTATATGTTTACGCCGGACTCGTCTAGCCATGTCCGGGGTTCGAATGACCTATTCAGGTGCTTTGATTTGCGGAGCCGGATTAGTGTGGGGCTGTCAAGGCAGTCTCACGTTCTTCCGTGCTCGAGTAACACTTGGTACTCCCTTTTAATGAGATGATGCCACGTGGACCGGGCATTTGAAGTGTAAGAGATGCATAATGCGGTATTGCGTTAAAGCGGTAAAGCTTCACGTCCAAAGAGTGGTTGATAGCTACTTTCGAATGGGGCGATGTGGAAGGTTAACTTTTCGCGGCGAAAGTTGTCGGATGACCGAACACAACTTCTAGCGATGAGGGAGCCCGTACAATGGGCATATGGGCCTGGCATTACCCCTTTGAAGGAGGTGTTGCTATGGCGGATTTTGGTTGGGTCTATCCCCATTTTATGGATTGTGTCACGATATAACAGGTTTAGATCGCTACCTCCATCCATTAGGACTTGTGTAAATTGGAGTCCGTCGATTATAGGATCTAATATCAAGGCAGTCCATCCTGCGTTCCGCATACTTCCGGAATAGTCCTGATGATCGAAGGTGATTGGTTTTGACAACCATCGTTGGGACTCTTATGGGATAGACCGTGCGGCGCATGTTTCTTTGGGCGCCGCTCTGTTTTTCCCTTTTGTCACTTGAAGTGAGTTCACTGTTTTCACTTTTTGTGGGAAATTCTTTAGTTTTCCGGTGCTCTGCTGGTGGGGTTCGTCATCATCCTCGCTTAGTGTGTCGAGCCCCTTGTGTTCGGCATTGAGTTTGCCGGACGGCCTAAAGACCCAACAATCTCTGTGGGTATGGTTTGCAGGCTTCCCGGGAGTACTGTGGATTTGGCATATTTTGTCCAATATTTTTGTTTAGGTTGGATAGCTCGTCGCTGTTGTCCTTGAGGGGCAGTTTTTTATGATTCTGCCAGGAGCTTCTGAATCCGGCATTGACTGTCGTGCTCTTCGGGCTGTTTCCCTTTATCTGGCGCTGGTCCTTGCTGCGTCGTGGTTTTCCGTTTCCATCCCTAACTTCGGATGTACTTGGGTCGCTGGTACTGCATCTTGCTAGCCAACTATCCTCTCCTGCACAAAAGCGGGTCATGAGGCTTGTTAATGCAGCCATTGTTCTCGGCTTCTCCTGGCCGAGGTGTCTGGCGAGCCATTCGTCTCGGACGTTGTGTTTGAAAGCTGCTAAGGCTTCGGCGTCCGGACAGTCGACTATTTGGTTCTTTTTGGTGAGGAACCTGTTCCAGAATTTGCGGGCTGACTCTCCGGGTTGTTGAGCTATATGACTTAAATCGTCTGCATCCGGAGGACGGACATAAATCCCTTGAAAATTTTCCCGAAAAGCATCCTCGAGCTCTTCCCAACTTCCAATGGTATTTTGGGGAGGCTTTTGAGCCAATGTCGGGCTGGCCCTTTGAGCTTGAGGGGTAAGTATTTTATGGCGTGGAGATCATTTCCTCTGGCCATGTGTATGTGGAGGATGTAATCCTCAATCCAGACTCCAGGGTCTGTTGTTCTGTCGTATGCCTCTATGTTTACGGGTTTGAATCCCGCTGGGAATTCGTGATCCAGCACCTCATCGGTGAAACACAGGGGATGTGCGGCACCCCTATATTTGGGTGTGCCATGATGTTCGGATATTTGGCGTGTTGCATTGCTTGGAAGAGCTTGCTTTCTCGGCCCATAGATGGACCTAACTGGGCCATCCCTTTGATGTGAATCCTTATGCGGATCGCGTGCCGGCTTGTGTGCGGCGCCGTTTGCCGCTCTCTGTTTGCCATGGGGTCGTCCATCCGACCGGGTGGCCTCCTTGTTTTTTGTTTGTGGGGGCTCTACGGCCTCCTCATCAAATTTGGGCAGTAGTTTTCTCTTTGGGTAGCTCTTTGTTCGGCGACTATCGCCGTATTTGTCTGTGGTGTTGAGTACTTTGCTCCATCTTATTCTGGGTGCATCTTCCGCTGTTTTGAGCTTCCGCTTCTGCTTTTTCAGGCTACGCGCAGTGGCGACGAGCCTTTTGTGGAGGTTCTTCTGCTCCAACAATTTGTCCGGCGTGAGATCGTCCGGACTGTTATCTTCGCCGGGACGGGTTGTTTATCCATTGTCCTGTCGGACGGTTGCTCGATAGCATGTTCGCTGCTCCACCGGTTCGCCCTGCTCTATGGCTGGGTTCAGGCGGCTGCCGCCTTTGTCGAGGCGGGACTTGTTCGCGCGTTACGTTGCCGTTTTTGATCGCCGAGGGAGCGATCCTTCGTAGCGTCCCATTGTTCCTCGTCATCGCTTCCTTTAGGTGTATCCACCATGCATTCATCATGGGATGAGGCGGCTGCCCAGTATCCTATAGGTGCTGGTTCATGGTTGTCTCCTACATCGTCGTCCATACCGTCGATGTCTTCAGAGTCGAAATCGAGCACGCTGCTTAAGCTTTCGGCGGTGGCTACAAAGTGGGCGATGGGTGGGCGTTGAATTTTATCGCCGTCGCATCCCAACCTTCCCGACCGTAGTCCGCCGTGGCTCTCCTGATAAAGAGAGAGACTTTAGTGAATTCAGGATGTCGCCAAAGGGCGAGTGCTGAAAGATGTCCGTGGCAGTGAACTCCATGACCGACGCCCAATCGGATTCGATTGGCCGGGGCGCGGGAGGTTCGGAGTCCGGAGAGGAGTCCGGCACCTTGGAGTCACGGGATTCGCAAAGGACGGGGATGGTGTTCGGCTCCATTGTCGTAGAGATCGTAGCCCCCGAGGAGGTGTCCAGCCACTCGTCCTCGATCGGCGGAGTCAGCTTCGAGCTAAGGGTCGGAGCGGACGCTCAGGCGCCTCCGTGGCAGCTTTGGCGGCAGAGCTAGATCGTGCCCATCAAGACAAAGGCGGCGCGCTTGGTGTGGCTCAAATCCGTCGAAGATCAAGTCTCCGCGGATGTCGGCCGTGTAGTTCAAACTCCCAAATCTGACCTGACGGCCAGGGGCGTAGCTTTCGATCTGCTCCAGATGGCCAAGTGAATTGGCCCGCAGTGCAAAGCCGCCGAATACGAAGATCTGTCCGGGGAGAAAAGTCTCACCCTAGACCATGTCGTTGTTGATGATCGAAGGAGCCATCGGGCCTAAAGATGACGGCACAGAGGAACTTTCAATGAAAGCACCAATGTCGGTGTCAAAACCGGCGGATCTCGGGTAGGGGGCCCGAATCAAGGCGTCTAGGAGGATCGTAACAGGAGACAAGGGACACGATGTTTTTACCCAGGTTCGGGCCCTCTCGATGTAGGTAATACCCTATTCCTGCTTGATTAATATTGATGATATGGGTAGTACAAGAGTGGATCTACCACGAGATCTCAGAGGCTAAACCCTAGAAGCTAGCCTATTGTATGATTGTTGTTCGTCCTACGGACTAAAACCCTCCGGTTTATACAGACACCGGATAGGGTTAGGGTTACACAGAGTCGGTTACAATGGTAGGAGATATACATATCCGTATTGCCAAGCTTGCCTTTGACGCCAAGGAAAGTCCCATCCGGACACGGGACGAAGTCTTCAATCTTGTATCTTCACAGTCCAGGAGTCCGGCCAACGGTGATAGTTCGGCTATCCGGACACCCCCTAATACAGGACTCCCTCACCCACAATTCATCGATCTCAACAAACACACCGCAAAAAGAAGATTACATCGAATAGATCTCCATGAGAGAGGGGGAGAACATTGTATTGAGATCCAAAAAGAGAGAAGAAGCCATCTAGCTACTAACTATGGACCTGAAGGTCTGAAGTAAACTACTCACACTTCATCAGAGGGGCTATGATGATGATGTAGAAGCCCTCCGTGGTGGATTGCCCTTCCGGCGGAGCTCTGGAATAGGCCCCATGATGGGATCTCGTGGATACAGAAAGTTGCGGCGGTGGAATTAGGGTTTTGGCTCCGTATCTGATCGTTTGGGTGTACGTATGTATATATAGGAGGAAGGAGTATGTCGGTGGAGCAAAGGGGGGCCCATGAGGCAGGGGGTGCGCCCTAGGGGGGCGTCCTCCACCCTTGTGGCCATCTCCCTTCTTTCTTGACGTGGGGTCCAAGTCTCCTGGATCATATTCTGTGAGAAAATCACGTTCCCGAAAGTTTCATTCGGTTTGGACTCCGTTTGATATTCCGTTTCTTCGAAACACTAAAATAGGCAAAAAAAACAGCAATTCTGGGTTGGGCCTCCGGTTAGTATGTTATTCCCAAAAATAATATAAAAGTGGAAAATAAAGCCCAATATGGTCCAAAACAGTAGATAATGTAGCATGGAGCAATAAAAAATTATAGATACGTTGGAGACGTATCAGCGGTCATCAAAACTTGTGCCAAACTTTACCAATTTTTTCCACGGGGTCGTGAGAGCATGCCACAGGCACACATCGATTTTGATGATGTCCAAACTCCATCTAAATTTTCTGTAATTAAAATACCAACTAGGTCTACGCCAGTGGCCGCACCTCGTGGCCGAAATGTTTGAAACTTCTCCCCACTTCTCGAACAAACGGATGAAAACTCACAAAGTGACGCACAAATGATCTGTACACCTTTGCTATGCTGATAGTAAGGGTGTACCATAGCTAATATCATGCATGCCGACTAGGAAATTTTGATGAGCTGTCATAGAATTAATTAAATGACGAAAGAGAGGGTTAAGTATCATATCATGAAACCGTATCATAATAATGTTATGCTACTATGTCTCATGCATGACAATATAAATAAAGAACTACATATGATACTAGATACTCTATGATACTATGCATTATTAGAGCAAGTAATCACACAATAGAGTGACATAAGACTAGCCACAATGGGTAGTAACATAAAATGTTGCTAGTCTATGTTACTACCTCTATAGTGGGGAGTAACATATGTGTAGTAACATGCAACACTTCAATTATTAGGCTATAGACTCATCTTGCCTTGAGATGTGTGATGTTACTCAGACTAGCCACAATGTGTAGTAACATAGACTAGTAACATGCCCATGTGTTACACTTGTCTATGTTCCTACCTCTATAGTGGGGAGTAACATATATGTGTGGTAACATGCAACACTTCATTTATTAGGCTATAGACACATCTTGCCTTGATATGTGCATGTGATGTTACTCATACTACTGTAACTAGCTATGTTACTACTTTCCTCTCTTTCTTCATTTATTGCTGTCACATCATCTACTTTATCTAGATATGCGTGATGTTACTACCTATGTTACTCCCATTGTGGTAGTCTCATACTATAGTAAGACTATATACCGTACCCACAGTGGGAGTAAACATAGGTAGTAACATCACACATATCCACTTTCCTCCATTTCTTCATTTATTGCTTGCCACATCATCTATTTTATCTAGATATGTGTGATATCACTACCTATGTTACTCCCAATCGTATGTAGTCTGGCTATAAGGGATACAATAATATATATGTGCTTATTAGTTCGAGGAAAGACAAGAGAAGCGGGCTCTTGGTTAGTAGAGCCAGCTGCAACAGGAGACCCAAGCCACTTTGTGAGGATGTAAGGAGGGCCAACTATTGATAAACTAGTATGTATATAAAACTTATAATTGTACATACCCGCTAAGAGGTTGGCTTATATGACATGTCAACTTCTTATAGTCGGCCCTTGGCTGTATTATTAACCATGCTCTTAGTGAGGTAGCTAGTATATCACAGATGACTAGCTAGTATCATACTAGCCACATTGGGAGTAACTTCAGCAGTAACACCGACTCCAACTCAGAGAACTTGCTTATGTGGCAATAAGTTAATGAGGAGATAGATAGTTTTAGTAACTGATAGTTATTGTAGCATCACATGTCCCAATGCAATATGAGTCTGTAACCTAAGAAATGAAGCTCTGCATGACACTACACTTATGTTACTACCCACTATGAAGATAGTAACATATATAGTCTAGGGATATGTGTATGTTACCAGTGTACTACTCTCCATTGTGGCTAGCTAGTCTCATACTCCCTCCTTTCCGGTTTGGCTAGGCTAGTTGTAATGGTATTATCATAAGCGGTATCATGCATTCCAACTAGACATTCTGGATGATGTGGCACACAAGAGAGGATGTGGTATCATATCATGATACCGTGTCATATTAAATGTTGTAATCCTACTTTGTGTGATTAGTAAGGCAACCTAAGATGTTAACTTATGATACTATGCATTACGGAAGTACCTAGTATCCTAGCTACACTATCATATATATTAATGATACTAATATATATATATATATATATATATATATATATATATATGATACTCCCCATTACAACCAGCCTTATAGGGATCAATTCAAAAATCTCACCAACCAAGGTAGACGGTGAGTGGTGGAATACCCTTTGTAGTTTGCAAGAACACCCAATTAATGCTTTTGTTTTCCTCAAAAATTTATGGTTTCCAATGTATTAATTGCAATACATGCATTGGTCAACTTTCTCTTCATACTTGCATGCAATGATTTAATGCACCTTGGAATCTGGACATGTGATGGGGAACAACCAAATTGAGCCTTATAAAATGGAAAAACTAAAATTTTGAGATAAGCCTATAAACCGGAAAGGAGGGAGTATATATGCATGATACTAGTATATGATCAGCAATACCTCCGTAATGCGCGCATGCATAGTATCATGAGTTAGTATCTTAGGTTCCTTATTAATTACCATGCATGACACAAAGTAGTACAACATTTAATATGATACGGTATCATGATATGATACCACACACCCTCTCTTTCATCATTTAACTGTGTGCCACATCATCCAAAAAGTTTAGTTGGCATGCATCATACTGCTTGATACTCCCATATTACGACCAACCTTATTAGGGTGGCCATAGTGGGGGTATCATAGCCGATATCATGCACCCGGGAATAGAAAATATGATGATGTGGCAAAGAAGCAGTAACATTGGTAGATAACATATATATATATATAATAAATGCTATACTACTTTGTGTCATGCATGGCCATAAATACGGTCATCTATGATATATACTCCCTCCGTAAACTAATATAAGAGCGTTTAGGTCACTATTTAGTAATCTAAACGCTCTTATATTAGTTTACAGAGGGAGCTAGTACTACCGTATGATACTATATATGCACTATGAAGGTACGTATGTAGTATCATACACTAGTATCATATGCATGATACTATATATATAGTACTATATGATACTCCCTATATAAGACTGGCCATAGTGGTGGTATCATAGCCGACGGTGTCATGCACTCGGAAATAGCAAGTATATATGCTGATGTGGCAAATAATTAAATATATATATAAAGAGGGTTAGAGTAACATATAGTAGGTAGATACAATATCATGTTAAATGCGATGCTAATTTGTCCTGCATGGCAATAAATATGATCTATATATATGATATACTATACTCTATGTATTATACTAGCTATGCGCTATAATTAATTAAAGGTAGTATCATATGTACTGTATATTCATGATACTAGTATATGACACTCTCCACTATACTCATGACTTCTTACCGTGGAAAAAAATTGGAGACAAAATGATGAACTCATGTTTTCATTCGAACAAAAATATGATGTTAGGTAATGTAAATGTTTTCAAAGAGCAAACGGTTCACTCATGAAAGCCGTGTGTCCACTAAACCGTGGCCGATGCACCCCCCATCCCTCTGCCATGCGTGCGATCTGAGTCATGTGTTCTGATTGGCCAGAACCCAAACCCCATGGATCGTACGTCTGCATCGTTGGATTCTCCTTAATTGAACAACGATCCTCATCCCTTTCGACAACACATGTACATGTTTTCAAATAGCTCCTCCAAAAAAATGTTTTCAAATAGCACACAGTTCACACATGAAAGCCGTGTGCCTACCAAACCATGGCCGATGCCCCCCCTCGCTGTGCGTGCAATCTGAGTCATGCGTTCTGATTGGCCAGAACCCAAACCCCACGGATCGTACGTCTGCACCATTGGATGCTCCCAGACCGAACGGCAATCCTCATCCCTTTCGTCAGGAAATGTAGTCCAGCTAGGAATTGATTCATATGCAAACCTGCACAGTAAATGCCAAAAAATGTCTTACATATAGCACACGAGACCTGAAATGCGCCAGCAAATCAAACCCGTGGTAAAATTTTGATTGGTATACGTGCTAAAAATTTAGATGAGAAACGATGAACTCACGTATTCATTTCAAAATTAGTATGTCTTCGTTTCAAACAAAATTATTTTGTTTGTGCACACCTAGGACGCCAACACACCCCCACCGTCCGCCTGCGTTTCACTCAACTAGTCGGCCCAATCTCCTTCGCCAGCTCCCTCCTCCCCCAGATCCACAGCAGAACCCTCTCCAGCGCCGCCGTGCTCACCCCGGCCATGTGCCCGCTCTTCGGCGTCAAACCTACATCCACTGCCGTTCCCAACATGAGGCGCCTCGTGCCTCTCCGTCTTCGTTTGCTCGGCAGCCACCCTCGAGCATATCGATGAAGTAACCCTCGCCTCTCCTGTGGTCTGGCCGGGTTTGCATTAAAAAGCCTGTTAGTTACCGCTCTCCATTGCGGTGAGGCATATTTCCTCGCAATCGCTCTTCCAATTTCATTCCGTATGTTCCCAATTGGCTATAAAATAACGGAGAGCGTATATATGTTCATTATCTACCTTCCTTACTACATATATGTTGTATTTGTTCCAATAAGTTACTACCTATTTACAGATCGTAGGCGCCCGAGTCACACAAACTTAACAAATTAGCCATACATTTTCTAAATTATTGCATGGCATGTTTAGAAAGCTTGCTTATCTTCCTTTCCTGAGTTTCGCATGTGTTCTTTGTAGATGCCGAGTAGCAGCGACATCACTCATTCAGGCCATGTATCTTCATCTGATTCCGACAACCCTAGGTCTTCAGCAGATTATGAGGGATAAAGTAGTCTTGAACGGTATAGAGCTGCAACAATTACCCTTCCGGTCAGGACACGGAGGAACGCTCCAAGGAAGCCCACACACCAGCCTAAAGGTGTATATAAAGTAACCGAGATTGATTTAATGTCCTGGCCTCCAACTAAACCAGATAAAGCACGCATGAGGTTCAGGAGTGTGTGTGGATTTGTTGGCAGGGCAAGGATCGACATTAATCTGCCGGGGTTTCAGAAGGCTGACACAGAAACACGACGAAGGATAGTCCGGAAGATCATGGATCACTTCAACGTTCCAGAGCAGTGGAGAATGCAGGTGGAACACGCTGCACTGAAGAAGGCTAGGGATGCTTGGAGAAACTGGAAGCACGTGTTGTACAAGAAGTACTTGAGTGAAGGCAAGGACCCAATCCCCGCATACCCCCAAATTACAAAGGCAGACTGGGAAGTATTCACAAGGGTCAGGGCAACTCCAGAGTTTGCCGCGAAGAGTTTCAAGCAATCAGAACATCAGAAGAAGAACATACACCCCCACTGTATGGGTGTGGCAGGATACTATGACATGAAACTAATATGGGAACAGGAGGACAAAGAAGTAGTAGTGGGGGGTGGGAGTCCGGCCTTTAGTGAAATAAAGGGCGAATGCGCCAGAGACTACTTGAGGGCACGTGCAAAGAGGCGTGATGATGGAACCTATTACTTTGAAAACGCACGTGACGCCAAACTATATGAAGTGATGGTAGAGGCTTCCAAGATCCCTAGAAGGTTCTATAGGAACTTAGGGCCATGTGACATTATGTCCATTGCTCTGGACACAAAAGAGCCCCTTGGCCATGCAAGTGGTATAGGCGTTAATGTCCGGCAGAAGAGGGCTTTCACACTCAGCAAAGAAGAGAGGCTCAGCATGAAAAAAGCGAGGAGTGAAATGAAGCAGAATGCATTGTTTGAAAAGTTGAAGAAGGAGATTTATCTGGTTGTTCGAAAGGATGTTGAGGAGTCAATGATGATGATGCAGAAGACTCTAACACTGGCAGATAGCCAGCAGATGGGAGGGGAGGCGGGCATGGATGATGCTGCTTATTGTGCCACAACACTGCACAAGAGTAGTCATGCATCACCGACCCAATGACAGATCGTAGCTGCTCGTGATGATGCTATCTATATCTGATCTATCTGGAATGAAAGACATACTGAAGGGCGTGCTTACACATTATGAAGGTACATTAAAATGTGCAACAGCCTGGGTTTGCCCACCCTTCTTGGAAGATAGCCTCTTCTTGGACAATGTGCCATTGAAGCCGGGCTGTGTGAAGTGCTACGTGACTGAAGTAAAGCCTGGATTCAATGAATTTGCCCTGAAGAATGTCCTAGGAGACTTTGATGAGCAATGGACCTTGGGAGAAACACTGTTACATCACATCCCGTGGCCACAAAAGGAAATAGAGTTCATCGACGAGATTCCTGAAGCCCTGCCAAGAGCAACCACTATCGCCCCTCAACCGGTGACGCTCTCCTTGCCAGAGTAGCTCTCGCGGGCTGATGAATCAACATGTGATCAACTGGACTGACTTTTTGGCGTCCATGCCATGTCATCCTCCGCCCCGACGTAGCCAGTGGAGTCCTGTTTTGCGGTACGCCACACCCCTCCGGATGAACAGGACCCCGTTTCGACTGTAGGCGCTCCAACACAAGTCCGTTTCTTCCATATTGCGGTACGCCAAACCCGTCCCGATTAACAACACCCCGTTTCGACCATAGGCACTCGCATAGAAGGTTGTTTCCTCTGTTCTGTTGTATGCTAGACTCTTCCCGATGAATAGGACCCTGTTTCGACCATACGCGGTCGAACAGAAAGCCGTTTTCGGTACGCCAGACCCCGTTCCGGCTGCTCCGTCCAAGCCGATTGGCTCCCGATGAACAGGACGCGTTCCGACCCAGTGGCTTTACTCCCGATGAATAGAACATGTTTCGAGCCAGTAACTTGGCTCCTGGTGAACATGACGATGCTTCCTCCCTTCCAACCCAGCCAGTTAGCGGCCGATGAACAGGACGACGTCGCTGCCGTCCGTTGCCTCTCCTAGGACACGAGCCCTGGCCGTAAGTATGCAGGCGTACACGTTCGAGACCCCGCCCGTATGTACATACGTAGCCGTATTTACTTTCTTGCAACATGGTTGTATGTAAGTGTACATGATTGCCTCAACTGCTACGTCACACGTACTGCTCCTTGCTCGGCCACGGTTCATCCTTGCGGAGAGACCAATCAACTGGTATGTACGTACACGTTCGCTACCAGAGAGACAACCCCATGTACAGTTTGACCCGGTGGGTCCAAGCTGTCAGGGAGGATAAGGAGGCACTTCCTTGGGTGGGAAGATATAGATGATGGGTCCCAGCTGTCAGGGAGGATAAGAAGGCACTTCCTTGCATGCAAGGATATAGCGGATGGGTCCCAGCTGTCAGGGGGACGAATCATTTTTTTCCTGTAATAAAGACGCGCTTCCTTGCGTGCGAAGATGTAGTTGGTGGGTCCCAGCTGTCAGGGGGAGAAAACATTATTTTTCACGGTAAAAAGGATGCAGTTGCATGCATGCGTCCACGGTTGTGGTGCGTCCCAACTGTCAACCTCTCACTTACAGTCATCTTCCGATGACTCTCATATGTGACCACGTTGACCACACCGTGCCGAGCGAACCATGGCAGGTGGACGATGGCGAGGCCCTATACTGGAACGACCCGGACATGGGGAAGATGCAGTAGTGGTTATAGACTACTCATATCAATAAGGAATTCTTTCTTTTCCGGGAGCCCATTCGGACAGACCTCCAAAGTTAAGCATGCTCAGCCTGGAGTAGTTTCTGAATGGGTGACCAACCAGGAAGTTGCTCCCGGGTGCGCACGAGTGAGGAAAAAGTGCGTAGAAAAGACTAGTATTGCTATGTGGTGCAGTCTAGATCCCGCCAGGAGTAACGACCACTGGCTGGTGTGTCTAGGGCATTACAAGTTGGTATCAGAGCCAGGTTCTCGCGGTTACACGGATGTTTGCGGAGAGATGCGCGGTCATGTTGTTCATGACGTTTGTGACCCATCGGGGCACACGGCATGGCACATGTACCGGACTAGATGCACAGACGTATGTGCCAAGAGGGAACGTTCCTATGGCCCGACGAGGATGTTGGTTCCTCTGAGTGAGGTTGTATGTGATAGCCTGGCTTATTAGGGATGATAGATAACTCATATCAATAAGGAATTCCTTCTTTTCCGGGAGCCCTTTCAGACGGAACTCCAAAGTTAAGCGTGCTCAGCTTGGAGTAGTTTCAGGATAGGTGACCGACCGAGAAGTTGCTCCCGTGTGCGCACAAGTGAGGACAAAGTGCGCAGAAAAGATTAGTATTGATCCGTGGGGCCAGTCTAGATCCCGCCAGGAGTAACGACCACCAGCGGGTGTGTCCGGGGCATTACAAGTGGAGTCATAGATGGAGAGGAGTGGTAAACTTGACTGGTTCGGGTGCGCGGCAGCACTGCCGCCCACGGGAGACAGGAGCAAGAACAAAGGTTGAAGAACCAGCACGGCTGTTGGATTAACATCCTCTGGTCCGGCTGCTAGAATCATTTGATGATTAAGTTGAGAATGCCTACGTACGCGTCAGCTTAGTAGGCCCACAAGTCATCGGGAGGAATAGTTTTTCGCATAACAAGGAGGCACTTCCTTCCGTGTGAATATACCGCCGGTGGGTCCTAGTTGTTCTGTAGGAGCAATCATTTTTGCACGTAATAAGTAGGCACTTGCTTGTGTGCATCCCTACTGTTAGCCTCTCCACTTACATCCCTCTTCGGATGGCTGTTGTTTGTTGACCATGTTGACCACACCGTGCCGAGAGCACCAACGCGGTGGATGAGGGCGAGGCCCAGGAAGGGAACGACCCGGAACCTGTGACGCCACAGTAGTGGATGCCCACACTGAGGGGAGTACGAGGGCTGACAAGTCGGCTACGGGGTGAGGCTGACGCCGCCAGAAAATAATAGGATGTGCGGGTGGGTAGAGGGATGGTCTGGCGGCAGCACAGCCGGCCATAGGAGGAGGGAGTAGGTAGTCCCTCTAGCGCTGGTTTGGGCGGTTGGAGCAGGATTATCAGAGATTGAAGAAGCACGATGGTCGTTGTATGGATATCCAACAATCACTACTCTTTGTTGACTAAGTTGACAAAGCCTTGCGTACGCGTCAAATTTCTTTAGGACATCGTCATCGTCAACCTAGTAGGCCCAGAAGTCAGCCTCAATAATTTACAGCCCATTTGCTAATTCTTAAGGATATTTTGAAGCACATATTCTTTTTATTAGCATTACAGACCATAACCATATTCTGGCCACTCCTAAAAAATTCAATGAAATTTTGCATATTTCGGTGGGGTCCGAACTCTTTTAATCACGAAATTTCGAGTCATGTTAAAAATAATTTTTGATAACTTATATGAAAATAAAATACAAAAAAATTCTTCACAAAAAATGAATGAAATTTAAAATCTTGAAATCCAGAAAAAATGAAATTTGAATGGAAATGTCAGTTGGCTTTGGTTTAAAAATTTACAACCCATTTCTTACTACTTATAGCCCAATTTCTGGGGAAGCCCAATACATCCCTCCTCGTCTTGAAAGATTTGCAGCCCACGAGGGCTGATAAAAGCAAGTAGGCCTCGGTTGGGTATTCTCCAAAAATATAGAACTGGGCTAGCCATTTTCAGAAAGAAAAAAAGATATCAACTGGGCTTGTCATGTGCTTAAATAAAAGCGTAAGCGTGGGCTAGACGGGCCACAACCCCCGCATAGCGAAGTTGAGCTCCGTCTCTAAAACTAAAAAACAACTGGGCGAGCTGCTGGGTCCCTGGTGTTAGCCGCTCGTTGTGTAATTTTCGCTTATTGACTACATTGACAATGGCGTGGGACCTTGATGTCAAACAATTAGGAGGAAGTATTTTTTGGCTTGTAATAATGAGGCACCTGCTTGCGTAATGCCATGACCATGGTGGGTCCCTACTGTCGGCCTGTCCATGTACAGTCATCTCCTGATTCCTCTCGGTTGTTGACCATGTTGACAACGCCAGACGGCGGCGGGCTCAGCGAGCAAACAAAGACGGAGAACGACGGCGATGCCTCGGATAGGAACGAACAGGAGCCATGGAAGATTAGGCAGTGTAGTGGCAGGCGGAGGGGAGTACGAGGGCAACAACATGTAACTCAAGCATACAAATGGTACAAAAGCCCAAGGGTTAATTGTTCATCAAATTTAGACAAAACCCAGATTGAACATGGCAATAACATCTAACCAAACCACTGCTTTTGGAAGTCACAAACAAATGGATCGGTCTGATCCATAAAATCAACATCCTGTGCCAAAACATTTATTGGAACATGACCACAAGTTGTTATAAATAGAAGCCGAGCACATTCAAAAGCCCATTTGTCCACCTAAAACTTCTTTTCTTGCGGTTCAACATGTCTGTCCATGAGAAATTGCTTGTTGAAAATCTTAAGCCTCATGGACAATAGTAATGTCGCATTCAACAGGAAGAATGTGACAAAGCTTCTGTTTGCCTGGTTGGATTCATGTCCTTATTATTGTCCTCAAACGAATGTCATGAGAACTAAGAAAATCCTAGTGCTTATTACGCCTCTGATTGGTTATATGATTTTTCCATGTGTTAGTGCCTAAGTAGACATGAAGATTGAAAATAGTTAAGGTCTAAAAAAAGAGTATGTCCAAAGAGAGACATCTCAACGGTTAATTATAGTACAATATATACGGGCTCTCAATGTGCATGAAATCATCACCTTTATATATAAATTCTCCAGACATGGAAAGCATCGCAACAAGACAATAATTATGTTCAGATCATAACTAAACATTCTGATATATAAGATCTTGACAAAATCCAGCAGCATTGATAGGCTATCCATGGACGAACTCTTCATTGAGCATATAACATAATATTAGTACCCAAAGTGTATTCCAAGATGATATAAAACTTATGCACACTAATGAAAAATGCAGCTTATGATTACAAATGTGTAGATGATAATATACGGTACCTGAATAAGTATGGTGCCAAACACCAACTTGTGATCATTAAACGGATCACGAATTACACCCAAGGTCTCTAATTTGGGCGCAGAGATGACAGTTATTTGCGAAGGTATATAACAATAATGAAGGAGCAACCTTTGATGTGAAGGGGCATCTTTGATGATGAGCTGTTGTCCTTCAAAACAAATTGCAATGCTTTTAAGGTGACGGACTTCATTTGGAGACAACTGATACAAATTTCTATTCCAAAAACAATCAACAAGTGCTACAGGGCAGGGCAACTTGAGTGAATGATGCTGTGCAGTGAGGCCTTCGACAGATAAACCACCAGAAGCGAAAGTTTTTTAGCAGTCGGAGTCAAAGCATTTGTACCAGATCGTCTGGTAGATGGCACCGGGCGAAGGTGGCGGTGTGGAGAGAGAGGAGGAAAACTATGAGGTGGAAATCGGTGGTGTGGGCACAAATTCTTGGTGTTTGGTTCATGCTATGAAACTTTTGTGGTATTGGTAGAACTCAAACTGCAAGAGTTTTTTCAATTCAGGGGATGTCAGCAAAGCGTCCACCTTGCGGTGGTATGGACAGTGTAGCGTGGTCGGGCGCAGAGGAGGCGTTGAATGCGAGCCTTGGGGGGAGGAGATGATGGCTCTGAGGAGTTCAAAATCATGAACGACAGATAGCTAACGATAGTTGAGATTGAGGGGTGTGGCGCGCCATAGAGGGCGCCACGGAGTTGAGAGGACTTGGGTGCGGCAGCAATCCTTGGTGGGGAGAAGTGAGATGATCTCCCCAAGGATGGCGTCCGGGAGATCGCTGATGCGGTCCACCCGAGATTCTACGGCTTCCTAAAATATGGTGGCGGCCTGCCGCTTCTCCTCGTGCTGCCGGGTGCGGGATCTACAACCGGCACCGCCGCTGGCGGGAGCCTCAGCTTCTTGGCGCTGGGGCCAGCTGACTCCATTTTTCTTGCGGGCATCTCACCGAGCTCACGGTTTGAGTAGAGTAGCCAGAGACGAGCCTACTTGAAGTGCGAGTGAGGAAGAAGGAGGACTGGGGTTTTCTGTAGGAGTGAAAGAAGAGGAGTGGGTGTTTTCCGTACGAGTGAGGAAGAAGGTGAGCGAGGGTTTTCCATATGAGTGAGGAAGATGGGGAGTGGGGGAATAGGGGGGGCGATGGAAGCAGGAGAGTCCAGCGAGCTGCAGTATAAGTGGAAACGAGGAGGCAAGAGGGTTTTTCTGGAATCACCCCCTATTCAATAAATATGGGCTTTTCCTCGCAAATAACAAAAACAAATGGGATTTAAGATGGATAGGCTTTTGTATTGGCCCAGTCGGCTGCCCGTGTATTGAACTGGACGGCCTTAACACTAGAGACAGCCCATTAGAGACACTCTCCAGCTCTCCAGCTCTCCAGCTTATTGGTTGTTCGAAAGAAAAAAAGAGGCGCCTCTAGCTTAATTATGGCTCCTCATCAGTAATATTTTTCAACATGAAAAAAATGTTATAACTCCTTTTTGGGCCTGATTGGCATCCACCAAATTAGAGGATGGTGTACCGCATGCAGACCCTCACACTGGTCTTAGCGCGGCAAAATGAGGGGTCAAATAACATGCCCACAATATACATAGATTGTAAAGGTTGAAACGCTAACATTCACACTAAACTAAGCTTAACAAGATACGGTATTTATACTAGCTAACATTCACAAGCACTTAAGTTCAACATGTTTACACATCTAAATGATTCACAAGACTATAACCAAGACAAAGCTGTGAGAAGGTGTAGAAATAAAGAAGATGCTTCTCAGCAACGGGCCTCCCTACGCACGCATTAATTTCCTGGGCATGCTTCTTTCTGCTCAGGGTTGCATGCACTTTGAGCATGTTGGCAACTCCACTGCTAGCTTGATGGCTCATCTTGCAATTTATGCTGACACATTGCAGCAAACAGAGGAGTCAATAGAGATCACTCAACATCAGACCATTTTGTGCAGTTCCACTGAAATCATCTTCATTGTCCTGAATGTGAAAAGATAGGAAAGCGTCGTACTTAAACGGTGTCGCAAAACAGTAGCACATATCAATAGCTCGGCATCACAAAACACGATCATCTAGACGAAGGGGATACTGACCTGCGTGAGGAAGATTATGCATAATTTTATAGGTGGTTAGTTGATTTCAACCTTGGGATCTCCTATGATGGCACGAAGGAAATTCGATGCAATCGATGAGCGTAAAGCCTTCTGTGTGGCTGCAGAAAATTTGTCCGACTAACCCCAATATCCTTTTTGTTCAGTTCCATTAAAATAATGCATCACTGTTTGCACGACACCTACTCACCGGCCAGGACATCAATGACTCGGTCTCTTTTATCTTGCGTTGACGGCGCGGCCGCAGTGCTTGTTTGCTCCTCCACACATGACAAGCTCATTCCACACTGCAAATAGCAAGTCAACGTACGAATAAGCTTATTTCATCTTGCGTTGTTCATTCTACCTAGTTACAAATGTAGGAATACCCGGAGCACCTGAGGTCAACTGATAGCAGGTTCCACTAAAATTGAGGCTTGTGCTTCCGTTTGCACAAATAGACACCATATGGAGATAGATAACCCTGTTTGCACAAATATTTAATAGGGTTATTTAAGTAGTATCATTTTTTGCAGTGACATATGATTAACAGCAGCATATGATTCACAGCAGCATCTCATATGTTATCAATGGCATTACGGTGACAGTATGAAAAAGTGCCATTAAGTAAGAAGTGCCATCACATCAAATCAACACTGGACTAGATTAACGGGGGCTTACATTAACATGCATAACAATTGAATTATGACTATGTGATGACAGATTAGTAGTAGCACTTGATCAGTACATAAGTGCATGGTTAACAGGAACGATCGTTCTAACAAAGTGTTATACGGAAACGAGAAACACATCATCGTGTCAACCATTGTGCAATTAAATTTTGTGCACTTCAACGGAGATGCAGCTATGTTACCAATGGCAAAGTTTAGGGTAACAGCCCAAAACATTCTTTACGAGAAATAAAGCAAGACATAAGCATTTCATAAAATGGTGGTTGCATTGATTCATTTTATCAATGGCAATAGATTGACTAAAACATTACTTAACAACAACATCACATTAACAGTGGCATTGTTTCATTTTACATGTGATGTTAGATAAACAGCAACAGTAAGGGCATAGGGATAGGAGAGGCACAAGCACCTTTTACATCTATTGAGGCATAAAGTGGTGAGGCAGAGGTGTTGCCGAGTGCGACAAACATGTAAAGGATGTCTGGATTGTGCATTTCTTGTTCTCATTAGTGACCTTTTCTATGTGACCACAAGAAGTCTAGACTGCTCATTCTCGGTTGCATTGTTGACCCAACACCACCCACTTTCTGTCCTTTTTTGACCAAGATAACGGTCAGGCCAGCATCTTTATTTCCCTTTCCAACCAAGAGAGTACCTCTTTTCCTCTCATAGTAGAAATTTAGGTGGTGTTCGAGTGTTCGACAAGCCAATAAAGCTAGCGACATGGGGAGCTTTGTAATACTAGAAGAATATTCACATGCAGGATGCAACAACGTGGGGAGCAATCCTACCTTCATGAAAAAAAGGGATGCAGTGACGTGGGGAGTTGGGCCATTAGAACAAGGCCGGTTCTAAAAAATGTTATACCTCCGGTCAGCGGGATGTGGTGAGGCAAGTGGCGGGATCTGCCAACTCGATGGTGGGAAGCAAGGGTGAGGAGGACATCCCAACTGGCGCCAGGTTAGAGAAGACAGCGTGCGCCGGCATCCTCCCTCGCCACCGGCGACCACCAGCGAAAGATATCAGACCGGATCTGTGTCAACCAGAGAGAAGAGAGAGAGAGACAAAGAGAGCAGACACTGCCGTCTTGTTTAGATGTGGAGAGGGTCAGAGAGTGAGAAGAAGAGAGCAACCCTAGCAAGCAAGTCACGAAGTGGACTAGTGGAGTAGTAATTATTTTTCTCTCCGTAGCGATCGTTTTAAATTGAATATGCGCTGAGCCATCTTTTAATTCCTCTCCAAACCCCTGGGGAGGAGGTTGAACCGAACAAGGCCTAAGACTAACCAAAGTGGGAGTAACTTCAAGAGTAACATCGGGTCCAACTCAGCAGATTTGCCTCTGTGGAATCTAGTTAATGAGGAGAGAGGTAAATTGAGTAACTTATAGCTAGTTACTCATTCTACAAGTACATCACACATACCAAAACAAAATGACTCTATAACCTAATAAATGAAGCTTTGCATGACACTACACGTGCCATGACCACAGGAGCAATCCACTCAGGTTGTACGTAAACATGTTTATACTCTCCATTCATGATTTTTAGTACAAATAGGATGTACATAGAGATGTCATCCTCATACCAGTCACTATTGATGGATGGCCACACAGCGTCACCGTGCTCACCTGCCAGCCCGAGTTGCGCATGCAGCAACTATGACTGTAATGAAGTACTACACGCACAAGGCATGTTTCTGGTGCTGCTTCATGAGCTACCGAGCCGACTAGACGAGCGCGTGGTAATGGGCATCACGTGCGGAATGAAGGACATTGTTATTTCACTGCGTCCTAGCCATCACAAAGTGGTGACACACTTTGCGGGGTTGTTAGAGAAGGAGTTCGTCATCCCACTCTAGCGACGCACAACGCTCGCCCGAGAGCGCGAACGTGGATGCAAATTCGTACAAACTAGCAAGAGGCCCATGCATTGCACGGAACATCAAGATGCATTTATATGAGTTGTCTGTCTTGTGGGAGACAAAGATGAACGAGGGAAGGCCTTATTTGCAAATGCAGACAGGGGTGCGGGTATCTTTTTGCAAAATTGCCATAGTTTGCTTTCCCCCAGATATAGATCGGACGGTCTATATTTTGCAGGATGGTAGGCACACCATCATCACCAACTCGTTTTTTATAAGAGTAGAGAGTAGAGATAGAGACACAGTCGGATTTCATATAAACATGACAGATTTCATTACACTTACATTAAATAAGTTGTGCTAGTCCGGAGCTAAAGGTGGAATTAATATACCTAATCTAAATGGTCGTCGGCCGATCTTTTGTCCTCCTCCAGCATCCGGCTGAAGAAGCATTGTGCAAGACACCAGTTGTTTTCGCCAGCGTCGCCCCGGCGATGGCCTTCATGGGATACAATTGGCGGCGTCCTCTTGTGTTCTACATCTCCTTGATGATGGCGGCGGGCGGGGACGTGCTGGCCGTCACCTCGTCAACATCCATGTAGCCGCATAGCCACGTCACCTCGTCAACTTGTGCGGCGGCTTATTTCTTTGCCTGCATGGCGCGGCTACGTGCGCATCGACGACGGATGGCGCAGTCACATCAACTGGAGGCGTTGTACGCGCGGTGACGTCGAGGGCAGCGGCGATGCCCGTGCCGTCGTGCTCCCCGACAAGCCGATGTGGAGCAACTCATAACTCTTCCTCAAGCTGGACTAGAGCGGCCAGCTGCGGAACCATGCGCTGGCATAGGGTGGGAACTGGCTTCGTCGGGCTAGGCGAGGTAGGTGGAGCAGCGGGCTGCCTCGCTCGTAACAGCCGGGCTCGGCGGGCGACCCAGATGACTTTTATGCTGGAAACTGCTCTTCCTGCTCGTCGGATGCCGCCGAAAGAGTGGAGAAAATGGTGGAAGGAGGAGCTTGGCCAGCGTCTCGCTCTTGAACGGACGTGTGGCTAGAGTGGGTTTCTGGCATTCCACAAGGTCTAATGTAGGTGTTTGAATGTGGCGAGGAGGCAGGTACAGCTGAGAGTGCAGTGGGCGTCCTCAGAGGTAGTGGAGGGTACCTCCGTCCTGGTTTATTGCCCATTATATATTGTGTCAAATTATGACTATAGATTGAACTAACAAAACCTTCATGCATGTTACCAAAAATTATATCATTGAAACACTGTTGAAATACGAATCCAATGATATAACTTTTGTTGACATGCATTAACATTTTTGTTAGCTAAATCTTTGGTCAAAATTTGGCACAAACTACAAAGGTGACCTATAAACCAGGAAGGAGGTAGTAACTTATAGACCCATTTTGAATTGGGAAGCGCTAAGTGATGGTAACATATCATGTTACTTTGTTTTCCTCTCTCCTCATTAAATACTTACCACCTCACCATTTTTGCTTATATGGCATCTATGTTACTACCTATGTTACTCCCACTATGACTAGCCTGAGAGGTCGCGTCCACCCTGACCTCCTTGACCGTGGACCTTGACCGTTTACGTCCAGCTTTGAGTACAACATTATACTTAATTGACCTTGACGGCGTACGTCACCTTGTGTCCAGATCTAAGATGTCATTGCCATGTGTACCAGATGAATAACTCCAAGTTCGACCCCCGTGATGCCAGGTGCTAGCCGAGGAACACTGTTGGAGAGACTACCCTCATAATTTTCCTACATTGGCCATTTGATTCATCTGATAGAACACTATAGGAATTTTTCCTATGAAATCTTGTTTTAATTTGCAATCTAGCATCCACTGCAACTTTTGTCACTTCATTTGTTTTTCCTATGTCAAACATTGTGTTAATGCTATGGGATTGAAGTGGAAATTCCACTCCAATCCTTTATTTTTCCTATTCCTGCGTTTTAAGTTCATATAAATGAAAGAAAAGAAGAAGAGAGATTACTTGCTCTAAATGATGTACCACTGCAAGAGCTGCCTATATTAATTAACCATGCTCTAAAAAGGTGGCCCAACTTAAGGTTAGTAGGTGACAGTGCGCTTGGCTCTTCGCCTCTTCCGGAAGTCGAACAATGATAATGCTAAGTACTACAATATATATACTTTTGGCAATCTGGACTGCTGCATGTCCACCGCTTGTATAAAGCCCACTATAATTGTAAGCTTCTCATCTTGTTGCGAGCCACCGCGCGCGCGTGGTTGAGGGAGAGGATGTAGCAAGCAAGCTTCTCGTCGTTCTGCCAGTTGAAGGGACACATCAAAGTTATTTAGTACTCTCTCCATAAAGGGCCGACCATGTAAATTACTACCATCCCGTGCTCTGTCTACAAACATGATTCACGTGCCATCGAGGAGAAAAATTATTGTGTAGTACGTTCTATCAAAGTGCACGACTCACATACGCACTGGACCTTGATGCTAGATGTCCCGCGTGTTGGCAAAAGGATGAACAAAGCTCAAGTCAAAAAAAATTGAAGAACAAAGATTCCCAACGACCGAGAAGGAGCAAGGCTCCTCGCGGTGGAGCGTCTACACTCTTAATATTTTATATTATTCAGCAATATAAAATCAACAAAATCTCAACACATTCCTACACCATTCTATAGTTTGAGAATAAGTGTGAACGTAAGCCATTGATTCACTCTATCTAATGGTCATAGTTGGAAAATCCAAATATTGGTTGCTGCACTAACTTACGTGGCAGGACATGGTGTCCAATATCCATTTAGTTCCTAATTTTGTGTTACCAAAGAAAACACGTGGTTCATTTTTAAATTAAAGTAGTCAAAACCAGCATGGAGCTAATCAGTCACATTGAACATTCTTTTCTACCGGCAAAAATGAACCTCTTATTCTGATATATTTGCAAAAATATATATTCATAACCTCACATGTTATTCTCGACTACCCAAATGATAATTTATTACTATTTAGAGCATGCACTGTCTTTGGTAAGACAATTTTATCTTAAGACTTTCACGTAATCTATAGGAGACAACAAAATATGTTGTAGTGGGTTATTTTTAGTCTTATCTTTGATAACGCGATATTTCTAAATATTTGGTGAGACATAATGTTGGTAAGAGATCTTTTATTAATGAATAGAAGACATGCATTTTCTGATGGTCTGTCTCATCCACCTCATCATTTATCCTACATGGCAGTCCAATGATAATACCATTACAAACACATAAAACCGCTTACCCTTATTTTCTAGTTGGTTGTAGTGTTACCTGCAATTAAATAAAAAAATGTGTAATAACTTGTAACAACATCTCTATATCATTGGGAAAAAACATCTATATGTTTGGCATGTGACGTGCAACACGGAAACACATCATACATGGCCCACCTCACGCATTCACCATATGCTTGGGCCTCCCTGCGACACCTAGTTTTTTTTAGAATTTGTGACACCTAGTTATAGTATATCCAGCAACCTGTATTGGTTCTCGCTCCTTGTCCTTATAGCCAGCTGACTGTACGTTATTATAATTTCCCTTTGAGCAAATATCCTCCCTAAGTCCGCATTAATTTCCTGGGCATGCTTCTTTCTACTCAATCTTGCGCACACTTTGAGCATCTTGGCAACTCCACTGCTAGCTTGCTGGCTGATCTTGCAATTAACGATGACGCATTGCAACACTCCTGCAAGGCCCAGAGGTTAATTTGAGAATATTTACACAGAGGTTACTTTGACACACATGACTTATAAGTTGACAGAAGTCATATCACTTTTTTTAAACATGTCGTAAAGTAACGCGATAGACCATAGATTAACATGCATTGAAAAATGTCTCATCTTGCAATTGACGCTGACACATTGCGGCACTCCTACAAGCCTCGGAGGTTAATTTGAGAACAAGTACATAGAGGTTAATTTGAGATACATGAATATATGTTTGATAGAAATCATATCACTTTTTTTGGAAAACATTTAATAGCCTTGAATGTATATAGTGCTCCGTCCTATTAGTTGACTTAACCTCGAGATCCATGTTTTGGAAACATGTCGTAAAGTAACGGGATAGACCTTCATTCAAGCCAATCACATGTGTTAAAAAATTAAAAATTATCAAAAAGGAACGAGATAGATCTTCAAGCCAATCAACATGTGTTCAAAAAACAAAAATGTCAAAAATTACGAAACAAGGTCCTCGAGGTTATTTCAACTAATAGGATGGAGCACTATATACATTCAAGGAAATTAAATGTTTGGAGTGATCCATCAAATCAGTTAATTTAACATCGAGGCCATTTCCCATCCGGTCACCATCTTATGACTACTGAGGTCTCAGCACAGTTAACATGGGAGTTCTGTTAGACGAGCTATCGGTAGGGAAGCTGGTCCTTGCTGATGTAGGATGCCCCTTTGCGTTCTTTATTGCGTACCCGGATGACCGCCTGTTCCTGCCCAATTGTCAATGCCACGTCCCCCGCGAATGTAGAAGCTTCCCTCCCTCGTCTAGCGTGTTCGCGTGTGATACATCTACAACATATCTATAATTTTTGATTGTTCCATGCTATTATATTATCTGTCTTGCATGTTTTATATGCATTAATATGCTTATTATTTTTGGGACTAACTTATTAACCTAGAGCCCAGTGCTAGTTTCTGTTTTTCCTTGTTTTTTAGTTTTGTAATTAAGGAATATCAAACGAAGTGCAAACATAATAAAACTTTCACGATGATTTTTCTTGGACCAAAAGACACCCAGCAAACTTGGAGTTGAAGGCATGGAGTCCCGAGGACTCCACAAGCCAGGGGCGCGCCCTGAGGGCTTGTAGGCCCCCCGGAGCTCTCCTAACCCTAATTCTTCCTCTGTATATTCCCAAATATTCCCAAACGACCAGAAGCGTCCACAAAAATACTTTCCCGCCGCCATATCCTTCTTTTCCCATAAGATCCCATCTTGGGGTCTTTTCCGGCATCTTGCCGGAGGGGGATTCGATCACAGAGGGCATCTACATCAACCCTATTTCCCTTGCGATGAAGCGTGAGTAGTTTACCACAGACCTATGGTTTCATAGCTAGTACCTAGATGGCTTCTTCTATCTCTTTGATTCTCAATACCATGTTCTCCTCAATGTTCTTGGAGTTCTATCCGATGTAATCTTCTTTTGTGGCATGTTTGTCAAGATCGATGAACTGTGGATTTATGATCAGCTTATTGAAAACCCACAAGTATAGGGGATCAATTATAGCATCTTTCGATAAGTAAGAGTGTCGAACCCAACGAGGAGCTAAATATAGAATAAATATTCCCTCAAGTTCTATCAACCACCAATACAACTCTACGCACGCTTAGCATTCGCTTTACCTAAAACAAGTATGAAACTAGAAGTACTTTGTAGGTGTTGTTGGATAGGTTTGCAAGAATATAAAGAGCACGTAAATAAAAACTAGGGGCTGTTTTCTGTAAAGAAGCAATAAAGTTAGTATAGCGAGTGCGGAAAAGTGGTGGTAGGAGTTGTGAAATTGTCCCTAAGCAACTGACTACTTTACTAGACCGATATCAAGTTTTATGTGGGAGAGGCCACTGCTAGCATGTCATCCCTAACCTGGAATTCTATGCACTTATGATTGGAACTATTAGCAAGCATCTGCAACTACTAACGTTAATTAAGGTAAAACCCAACCATAGCATTAAGATATATTGGCCCCCCTTCAATCCCGTATCCATCAATTTCTATGCTAGGTTGAAGCTTCTGTCACTCTCGCCCTCCAATACATAGTCCTATCAACATAAAACTAACCCTATGGTGTTATCCACGTGCACGCTCATATGATGGGCACCAAAGGACAGCAACATAACCACAAGCAAATTAAACCAATCATAGCAATTCACCAATTACCGATGGGACAACGAAAATCTACTCAGACATCATAGGATCGCAACACATCATTGGATAATAATATGAAGCATAAAGCACCATGTTCAAGTAGAGGGTACCGCGGGTTGCGGGAGAGTGGACCGCAATAGATAGATGGGGGAAGGTGATGAATATGTTGTTGAAGATGACGGAGGTGTTGGTGTAGATCGCCGTCACACGATGATGGCCCCGGCGGTGTTCCGACGCCACCTGGAGAGAGGGGGAGAGAGCCCCCCTTCTTATTCTTCTTCCTTGACCTTCTCCCTAGATGGGAGAAGGGTTTCCGCTCTGGTCCATGGCCTCCATAGCGGCAGAGGGGCGAGAGCCCCTCCGATATTGGATCTGTCTCTTTGTCTCTCTCTGTTTTGCCTTCCGTGATTCTGCCTTTTCATCGTTTCTTAAACTAGTGGACCCGTTGCGCCAAATGGCCCAGAGGCACACTAAATCCATGTTCGCGCCGAAAAAAGTATCCATGGTTTAATCCCCTTTAATAGGAAACACGGTAGATTGTTTTCTACAATGAGATGTGTATACATATTTTAATGTTATAGCACAAAATACGTGCTACCATTTTCGCAGAAACCCATTTGAAATCATGTTCACATTAAAAAGCATTTGCGTTTTTCAGTGACTTTGTGTTTGAGCAAAAAAATACATAGGCTCTTGTTTAGAAATATATGTACCTTCAAAATCATGAGTGCTTTCAAAATATTTTCATTAGTTATGAGCTTTTGGTTTAAGCAAACATGTATGATTTGAGCTTTAACCCTTCTGTATGAAAATAACGAAGGAGCATCAAACAATAAATAGCAGATGAACAATAGTTCGAAATGTCTCCATAATAGTAATAGCTACCGTCTATGATTTTTATTTCATAACTATCAAACATGCCTAAAACATCATTTCTACTGAATTCACATAACAAGTATTTATGGTAAGTTTACACCATCACATAGATTAAAGGAAAAAGGAGTGATCAATAGTTCAACAAAGAAAGTATCGACAACTTGCATGGTGATAGGAACAAGTGGCACTTGTGCTACTGCTTTCTCTGAAGCCTTGTAGTGCTCCATGGCCAAAGAATGCATCGTCCTACACACATCTTCACTACAACCGTACATGCACCACAAACAACATGTCGGTATTTTTACGATAAAATTGGTAGTGATACAAATTTATTTGCCAATTGTACCAGCAAATGAAAAATGCAATGTTTCATTAAGATCAGCATCTGATTATATTTACAAAAAGAACCAAAACTGAATCTAGAAAACAAATGTTGTTTTGCGCCAAATGGCGGAAGATACCAGGTCAAACCCTTGGTTATTTGAGAGAAGATGAGTTCCAATTTAGCAATATTTTGTATCCTGTTGCACCAAATGGTGCAAAGTCCAATTCAAACCAAGAGCTAAATGCAAATATTTGCTTAATATTGTAAGAATGTAACATATTAGATCATTAGTAGCTTACAATAGTTGAGTCTGCAATTAGATGATCAAAGTAGTTGTACACATGGGCAACACAATAAATAAAATGTGCTCAAGACATGATAAAGCACTGTGTCCGTGCAGTTCTTAGGAATATTTTCCATTGCACCATGTCGGGGCAGGCTGATCTGGCCCACGAACACCTATGGGGCCGGCGGACCGAGCCCCTTTCGGTTCAAGGGGAGCGGAGGTCGCATCAAGAGCAGTATCGAGGCGAAGCACGCGAGAGGTTTACCCAGCCGGAGCTCTCCGGAGAGATAATACTCCCATCGCCGCATGTCTAGGTGTATTGCGTTCTTGCTCAGAGCGCCGAGTGCTACAAAGATAGACGAGCCGCTAACTAGACCGAGCTCGAGGGAATCGATTGACCAACCCCTTTCTACGTTGCACATGGGCCTCCTTTTATATGCTCAAAGGGCCCGGCTGTGGCAACGTGAGACGGGGTACAAATGGGAAAATAGTGGTTGGTACACCTACTTGTACAAAGTGTACAGATGTACTATACCTAACCTCGACGGCGGGGGACAAAGGCATTAAATGCCCGCCTAGTCGCCCTAACAAAGGCAAACAGGGACCGCTGTGGGCGCCACCGTTCGCCATGATGGCAAACTTGTCACGCTGCTTGCCACCTCGCACCACCGGCTGCACAGCCTCTCGCCACGCTACCGGAAAGGCCCTGAGGCGACACGTTAGTGGATGCGCTGGAGCGTAGGTACAGAGAGGTGGTCTGCCATGCAAGCGCCTTTGCCGCGGTTGTTGTCTTGTCGCGCCGGAATCTTGTCGCCACCGGCCTTCCGGCAAGCTCCTCTTGCAGGGCCTTGTCTTGTATGTGCCTGGGGTGGCCTTCCGGCAAGCTCCTCTTGCCGGGCCTTGTCTCCCACGTGCCTTGGGTGGCCTTCCCGCAAGCTCCTCTTGCCGGGCCTTGTCTCCTTGGCTTGAATACTTTGTTCTTGAATGGCTCCAAAGGAACCACGGAGGACCTTGGCGGTCACTCCGGCAAGCCTTGCCGCTGAGGGGCTGCAATCGCCTGCGTGCACAAGTTCGGGATACTAGGGTACCCTACTCTAGTACACCGACAGAGCCCCTGCCTGGGCCACACACGGTGCCGAGCGCTGTTGGGCCAGGCCCAAAACAGGGCACGGGCACACGCGGCTCGGGTCACACCATAACTCACCCCGGACCCACCACGCCTCCCACGAATGGCACGCATCAAACGTGGCGTCGTGTGAGAGATCGTGGGCGAGATCGTGGGGGTTTCTTTATTCGGAAAATCGGAACGTCCGCCCCCTCCCCCTTTATAAGCAGGGGAAACAAGGGCACGTCGCCTACCTTGCCGATTCTTTGTCCCATCGAAAACCACCGCTGCTCCCCTTCTTCTCAAGGCTGAAAGAGAGCAGCCCGCTTCATCGCCATCAGCACCCTCAACGCCGCCGATCTCCTCCACCGCCTCCGCCATGGGCCCGAAAGCCGACAAGGGGAAGACCGTGAAGTCGGCCGAGGCGCTGCGGCTTGCGGCGCTGCGGAAGGAGCGGGCCGTCTTCCCCCCTCAGCTCGCCGCGAGGGAGCTGAGGGAGAACTACTACCTCTTCAGGTCGACGAAGACGCGGGTGCATCCGCGCACGAAGGTACTCCCGCCACGGCTGCTGAATCGCCCCGACGGGGTATCCCTTCTTCACGCTCTTCTTCTACCGTGGGCTCTTCCCGCCTTCTCTCGAAGTTCTTTTGTGACATTATGAACACCTCACGGGTTCCGCCTCCTTGATTTCACCCCCAACGCCGTTTCTCGACCATGGAGGTTTTCGCACATCTCTGCGAAAACTTTGTCGGAGTCCACCCAAATGTAGCTCTTTCCGTTACTTCTTTTTACCCCGAGCCGAGAGAGGAGAGCCCTTGCCGGAGGAATTGCTTGGGTCTCTGTGGTCGGCAAGAAGGAGGCCTATCTCGAGGGAGAGCTCCGTAGCAAATGGGAGGAGTGGAGGGCAGATTGGTGCTGGATTGTTGAGGAGAACCAGCAGCCTTTTACCGCCCAGCGCCAAACCCTAGTAGTATGCGGCAATGATTGGAGCAATCTGGCCCCGGAGGACGCTTAGGTCAAGATCGTGATTACCGAATCCTCCGCCTCAGACTCGCCGGACTCATCAGAGGGACTGTTGGTGCGGACTTTCTTCGGCCACAGACGCTTCTTTGCAGGAGAGAAGGAGACCTCGCTGGGAATTTCGTAACGCAGCAGACATCATGAGGCTGCGCCTGTGCCTCAACTTCAACTTCACTGTCTTGGAGCTTGACACAATGCTCTTAGAGCTGTTCAAGCTCGATCCCGATCATCCGGAGATGTTTAGGTTGCCGAGGGCGTCGTTCATTGTGCAACAACTCGTCGCTTGACCGCATCCGTGCAATGATGCCGTTATGTGATTCCCATGGAATTGTCCCCACTTGGCAAGAGCCGGCAGATGACGTGGTGCGGCAGGTTTTTGACAATCTAGTGGAAATGCCAGTCCGCCCCGACGAGCAGAGGGGCCTCACCATGACACTATCGACGATGAGATGCAACAGACGCCACTCAGGCCGGAAGAGGCGGCGGCAGGGCCGCTGCGGGCGAAGTTTGGCTTCACTGTGGAGGAGGCAGAGGCAGCCGAGGCGGCAAGCCTTGTCGAGCGAAAGGAGTTCGTCGGTGAGGAAGAGCTTGCCGAGCCTGAAGCCGAGTCGAGCGAGCCCGCCGAGGGCGCATCCTCCCCACCTCCAAGCAGCTTGCCGTGAGCGGAGCCACCGGCTCCACCAAGAAGGCGTCTTCGCAAGGCCGGAGACGCAGCGGGGCGGCAGACCCAGCGGCCGCGGCTGCCCAGCGCCGCGCTCCACCGCGGCAAGCACTGTTGCATGGAGCTCCTCACGCCGCTGCGGCAATCGGAGCGGGCCCTCGCAGGCCACCGGTCCCGCCTCCCGCTAAGCGCCCAAGGGAGCCCACTCCTCCGCTGCATCGGAGGCGGGCGAATTGACCTCTCCGCGCCAAATTCGACGAGGAAGAGGAAGAGTAAGATTCCTTGTTGTACTTGTAATTCTTCGATTTGTTGCCTTGTCTTGTATCTCGATCTGCTTTACTCGAATCCATTCCTTTTCGTGACGCCGCCCAGAGGATGTCAAAGAGGGCCAAGACCCGGTGATTGTCGCCGAGGACGAACCCATCTGCGACGGCGGTGAGGCGCGTCCGAGACAACCTTGCCGGATGAGGCAACTCTCCTTCAAAGAAGCCCCTAGCGCAGCCCCCAGCGTAAGTATATGGTCTACTTCTTGCTGTTCGGCGCGCATGGGTGCTTTTTCCTTTGCTGATATCTGACTGTTGACTTGTGTAGGAGCAAAGCAGCCTCCTTCGCCCGACCACGCCGCCAAGGGTGGATTCCCGGCAAGGAGCGTTCTCCGCAAGGGATCCTTCTCCGCAAGGCAGCTCTTGGCAAGGGACGGCACGGTGATCCCTTGGCGGCGAGAGACCATGACCGCAGCCCCGCGCCGTAACCTTCTCGCCTTAGTACTTCCCTTTGTGTTTTTATTCTTCTGATTTTGTCTTTGAATATTTGCTCGATCTTTCATCCGTCCCGCCACAGAGCCATTGGAGACCGACGCCGCCGGGCGAGAGGAGGACGTGGCGTACACCGACGAAGGTTGGCCGTGGAAGAAGAAGCCGGGCGCCGACGAACCTGCCGGGCGAAGAGGCCACCGGTTGCCGCCGCAAAAATCGGGCGAGGGTGCAGCGATCGACCGACGACTTCGAGGCCGCAGGAGCGCCAGCGCCACACCGACCGCCGATCCCTCCGCCGCTGCAGCCACAGTTCAAGAGCCCCAGCCCGGGCGCTTACTTGAAGGCCGGCGACGGCGTTTTCATCAAGCTCCCATGGGAGTCGAGCCTGTGGCGCCTACCAAGGAGAAACCTTCAATGAAGAGCTGCTCACCTCCATTGGCCGACGCTTAGTTGACGCACCAGCAAGCAGCGTGGCGAAGCCCGAGGAGGAGCAATTGCCGCGAAGCATTGTCGCTCTACCGCGCCCGACAAGCCAAACTGGCATCCCGGAGGCGCTTTGTCGCTAAGGCGGAGAAGACATCGAGAAGCGCTGGAGGAGCTCCGGCTGCAAACTGCAAAGCTCTCCGGTCCTTGGCGGAGGAGCGGGAGCAACTCGCCGAGGAGTGCAAGGCCTTCATCCTCGAGAAGGCTGCAGCTGAGGAGGAACAACGGCTTGCCTCCGAGAAGCTGTCTGCGCAGGAAGGCGAGCTGGGCAGCGGAAGGTTAACCTGGACAGCCACGAGGAGGATCTCGCCATGCGCGAGGAAACATTTGGCGGGGCCCTCAAGGAGGCAAAGGATGCTGCCGTGGCTGCCGAGGCCGCCAAGAAGGAGCTGGAAACGAAGGTGGCGCAGTTGGAGGCCAGCCTCAAGAAGAGCGGCGAGGAGCTTGCAGCCAAGCACGAAGCGCGAGAAGGACGCCTACACTCTTGGTGAGCTGCAGGCCGCCTCGCCGAGAGGATCAAGGAGCTCAGCGCCGCCAGGGACTCCAATGCAGATCTTGAGTTGAAGCTAACTACTTTGACTCGTGACTGGAGGCGCCAAGGAGCAGGAGGTGGCCTTGAAGGAGAAGATCAAGGCCGACGAGGAGCTGGCCGGGCGAATCTGTTGCCGCCAGAGTGCCTTGAAGGAGAATGTGGAGCACTGGACCGAGGGTCTCATGGATACTGCTGCAGACCATCCACTGTGGAGCCGATGGAGCTGGGATGGTGGATCTTGGATACTCCTCCGACGAGCATCTCCAACCCAGCACCAAGCTCAGCTTGTTCTTCAAGGGCGTGGTGACGGCTCTCCAGCGACTCCGGGAAGAGGTCCCAAAACAGCTGGCCGAGGAGTCGCGCCAGATCTGCGCGGGAGCCCTCCAAAAGGTGCTGATGAAGGTGGCCTTCCGCAACCCAGGCCTCAACCTCACCAACGTCCTCAAGTCTCTGCCGCCGGATGCGGATGTGGAGGCGCTCAAGACCCTTGTCGCACCCATTGTGGACAGGGTGAGCGGAATAAAGAGGGTTGAGGGCGATCGCGTAGATTAGGCCGCCCGTTTTCTCTTTCTCTTGCCGCTGCCGGTCATGTCATAGGAACAATCCATTAGAGCTGCGGCAAGCTATCTTGTAATATAACTTTATTTTGAGTATCAATTGCTATGTTATTTCCTTTACTTGATTCCTTCCTTTGTATGTTCTTGCCTTTACGCTTTTAGGGAACTTGTCGGCGCTGGCACTGAAAGCCATGGCGCTGAAAAGTGAACGTCAAGAGCCTGTCAAGGCGGTGCCGCTTCCGACAAGCAAGCTTGTCGCAACTAGTCGCAGCTCACTTAAGTTGTTGAGTGGACTCGAAACAAAGTAAGGGTGCAACAAGCTACGAGTTGGTTCCTCTGCGCATGTGTTTTCCATACAAAGTTCTATTGCTCAAGGAAGATAACTTAAAATTTTTAAAACTGATTGCTCAAACTTTGGCAACTTAGCTTTTCTGTTGTTTGCTTCCCGGTAAGGCTAGACTTCCTTGAGCGACGCTTGGTCCACACCATTATCTTCTCCTTTCCCCCGGCAAACTTGTGTGCGAGGGAACCTTCCTTTCTTTGAGAAAGAGAAAGAAGAGAAAATAAAGATATGGAGCCTTTTGGCTCGTTATCACTCACTGTGGGTAGGTGCCGCACAAAGTGTCGATAACGCATGCAAATAGAAGTAAAAAGCATGAAATCGACAAGGTGTGCGGCACGCTTAGCTTTATCGATGCACGGGTTCATACCGGCTTTGTACAAAGGGTTACATGCATCGGCGGCAAGACTTGTACAAAAGGTGGTTGCCGAACAGGTTCCGCAACCGCGCTTCACGGGTAAAACTTACGAAGATGCTCAATATTCCAGGAGTTTCTCACGGAATGCCATCTTCGGTCTCAAGGCGACAGCCAGCCTAGTGACTCATTTCACCGGATAAGGGCCTTCCCACTTTGGTGTCAACTTGTTGGAATTCTTGGCGGACTGAACGCGCCTAAAGAACAAGGTCGCCTTTCCTCGAGACTTGGCATTGACTTTGCGGTTATGGTAGCGGCAAAGCTTGCCGGTACCGAGCAGCTCAGACAACTGAAGGCGATCTTCCTCAAGGAGCAGCGTCATCTTGTCGCAGCTGCTCTTGCTCAAGCTCATCATAAGCAAGCACTCGAGGCGATCCGTTATACGAGTTCCGTGGGGAGAACTGCCTCTGCTTCCATAGACTAGAGCAAAGGTGTCCGCCGGTGGCTCGATTTGGTGTCGCCCTAATCGACCAAAGAACCACCGCAGCTCCTCAATCCAGCTTTCTTCCGCGACTTGTGCAGCACAGCCGAAAGTTCTGGTCTTGAGCCCGCGAACACTTCAACATTTGCCCTCTTCGCTGACTGTTGCTTCTCGGATGAGCAATGGTTAAGCAGACCTTGGCGCCAAGATCTTGGACGATCGCATGAAGGTGCGGCTTATGAACTGTGTCTTTGTTAGCGGTGATGATCCCGTTAGGGATTCAAACGGCAAACAATCGACCAAGAACTTGACCGCCGACCGTGTCACCTTCCTCATCGCTTCCACTTGGCCACTTTGTGAACTTGTCGATTGCAACGCATAAGTTTCAAAGCCCCGACAGCTCGGGGAAAGGGCCGAGGATGTCGAGCCCCTGCACGAAAATGGCCGTGATAAAGGGATCGCCCGGAGAGCTTGAGCTGGTTGGTGTGTCTGCTTGGAATGGAATCGCACGCTTCACACTTGGTTACTTGTGCAGTTGCATCACGGAGGGTCGGCCAAAGAAACCTTCTTTAACGCTTTGCTTGGCAAGTGCTCCGCGCCAATGTGGTGACCACATATGCCTCCATGTATCTTCGCCAACAGCTTTTGTCCGTCCTCTGGTGAATACACTTCAATTTCACACCGTTGAGTCTTCTTACATGCAGTGTCAGCCGACAAACCGGTACATACTTGATCGCCGGGCTACTCTTTCCGCTTCTTCTTGCTCTTCGGGAAGTTCTCCGTCTTCAAGGAAATGGACAATCTGCTGCGCCCATGCCGGAGCTTGCGGCTCGACAACAAGGACTAAAGGCACATCCGCTGCTGCGGAATATCAGCTTCATGGCGAGAACTCGCGGCTCACCGAAGCTTGACGTTCCCCGCAAGCTTGCCGAGCAAAACTTGTCGGGAGCGCCTCGCTTCAACGAAACAAACCTCGGGCTTGTCGGAGCAGATCGCCTCAAAGACTGTTGGTGTCGATCTTTGGGACCTTCGTGGCGGCGGCTTCGGAAGCTCTGCCGGAAAGTAGTCACCAGAGATCAACCTCCTCTTCTTGCTCTGCAGTTGGTGGTGTTACAGACGGTTGAGTCACTTGAGCACAAAAATCCCTGGTTCCATTGTGTAACTTAAGTGCGGCGCACTTTGACAGGCCATCAGTAATGTCGTTCTGAGCTCTCGGAATATATTCCATTTGCAGGCCGTCAAAGTGCTCTTCTAGCTTCCAAACTTCATCAACATAAGCTTCCATCAACGGACTCTGATAATTCTTGTTCACTTGGCGGATAACAAGTTGTGAGTCACCCCTGACAATGAGCTTCTTGATCCCAAGGTCCATCATGATCTCGAGACCGGCAAGCAAACCTTCATACTCATTGTATTGTTTGTTGCTTGCTCCTTGGGAAAGTGCATCTAGACTACGACTTGAGGTGCTCTCCGGTGGCGCGACAAGCAAAGACGCCGGCACCATCAAAGTACATCAGCCACTCTTGCTTGTTTCCTTGCAGCGGGGCGCTTTCGTTTACGGAATTTCTTCATCCGGCGTTGGTGTCATTCTGCTATGAACTCCGCCAATGCTCGCTTTGGATAGTTGAAGTGCTCTCAAACTTGAGGCCAAAGCTTGACAGTTCCCAAGTGCCCACTCGACAATCCCCGCTGTTGCCTCTGGATTTTGCAAGATCCTCTTCAGCCGAAAGCGAGTGACAACTGTGATCTCATGTGCTCGAAAGTAATGGCGCAGCTTTCGAGGCCATGAGAAGGTCAAAAGCAATTTCCGCGACACGCAGTACCTTGACCTAGCCCCTCGCAGAAGGGAACCGACAAAGTAAAGTGGGCGCTGCACCATCCTTTTCGTGATCTTGTCATGCATCTGCGCAGATTCGTCCTTTGTCGGGACTGAGCTTGCCGTGAAGCCCCCGCTTGTCGCCGGATGTGTCCGCCATGGTTGCTAACTCATCATCCGCCTCCCTCTCCGCTATTAACGCAGCACTAACCATTTGATTGGTTGCCGCTTATATATAGCAAAGAACTTCTCTTGTGGCTTAGGTGCGACAAGTGTTGGAGTGGAGGATGTATCTCTTCAAGTCCTCCGCTGCCTCCGCTTCCGGAGTCCATTGCATCGGACAAGCCTTTTTCAAAATTTTGAAAAATGGTAGGGCGCGCTCAGCAGATCTAGAGATGAACCTGCTGAGAGCAGCTACGCAACCGGCAAGTCTTCATACATCCTTGACGCGCTTTGGTGCTTCAATCTGCTCAATGGCCTTGATCTTGTCGGGATTGGCTTCAATTCCCCGCTGAGACACGAAGAACCCGAGAAGCTTGTCGGAAGGGACTCCAAACACGCACTTCTCGGGGTTGAGCTTGAGGTTGATCTTGCGCAGATTTGCAAAGGTTTCATCTAAATCTTGAATTAGGGTCGCCTTGTCCTTGCTTTTGACCACTATGTCATCCATGTAGGCTTCCACATTTACGTGCATTTGCGGCTCAAAAGCATCATGAACTACTCCTCGCAAACGTTGAACCAAAGCATTCTTTAACCCGAAGGGCATCCGTGACAAAACAAAGATGTGCCACATGGGGTGATGAATGCGGTCTTCTCCTCATCCTCTTCCGCCATGAAGATCTGATGATATCCTCGAATATGCATCCAGAAATGAAAGCAAATCACATCCGCCGTGGAGTCAACAATCTGGTCGATGCGCGGCAAGGGAAATGGATCTTTGGGACAAGCTTTATTGACATCCGTAAAGTCGATACAAAGCCTCCATTTCCCGTTAGCCTTGCGCATACAACTACAGGGATTGGCCAACCACGTAGGGATGGAGCACTCCTCGACAAGGCCTGCCGCTTCCAGCTTTCTTGATTTCTTCCGCGATGAACTCTTGACGCTCCACCGCTTGCTTCGACTTTCGCTTGACGGGCGCGCATGAGGACAAGCGGCATGATGGTGCTCAATTACTTTCCGGGAACACCGGGATGTCGACGGCTGCCATGCAAACACGCCGACGTCGCTCACAGGAAAGCAACGAGCGCTACTACCTATTTAGGGTCGAGAGAGGCACTGATGGTGAAGGTACCACCAGTGCCGTCCTCCTTGGCGGACACCTTTTTGGTCTCTGGTGGAGCTGTCATCGTCTTCTTACACTTGTCGGTGGAGCTCGATGGTGCGTCCATGATGGCAGCGCAGCACTCCGAAGAGGTGCGCTTGCCGGAGTGGGCATCAGAGCTCTTGCCGGACTTGGTCTTCTTTCCTCCGGAGCTTCACGGCAAGTGGCTTGCAATCTGTCATGCTGCTTTGCTTCTGGTAGATCTTGTCGGCGCAGATAAGAGCATCCTTCTTGTCGCCTCGGGACAGAGATGACACTTATCGGGCCCGCATCTTCGTGGAGGTTGTAGGCATAGTGAGAGGCCGCCATGAATTTGGCGAAGTGCCGGACGGCCAAGTATTCCATTGTAAGGCAATGGAAAGTCGTAAACATCAAAGGTGACCCTCTCGATCCACGAAGTTCAACTTCGCCGCCAAATGTTACCGCAAGAACGTGATCTTTCCCTTCGGCTTGCTCCTTCCCGGATTAATTCCTTGAAAAGTGCCGGGTCTCTTCAAGCTCGCCATCGTGGATCCGGAGTTTCTGGAGCACCGCGGAGGAGATCAGATTCAAGCCGGCCCCACCGTCAACTAACATCTTGGTGACCTTGAGGTTGCGGATAGTTGGTGAAACCAACATCGGCAAGCACCCGACTGCAGTTACACGATCAGGATGGTCCTCAATATCACAGATGATAGGCGCGATGGACCATTTCAGAGGCCTGCGTGACTCGATGGATGGTTCTGCTGCATTGACTTCCCACATCCACTGCTTGAGTTGGCGGTGTGAAGTATGTAGAGAAGCACCACCGTCAACGCACAGGACCTCTGTGGCCTTCTGGAACTCCTGCTCATCGGCCTCGTCATCATCCATGTCCTCGCTGCCCTTGTCGCGCCGCTGGGAGGCTGTCTCCTTGCCGCTGCCTTGCTTGGGCGCCTCCCCGGCCGGACGCTTTCTTGCTAGCTCCTCCAAAGACCTTCTGGGCTTTCTCCTTGTCGCGTCGCTCGTATTCAGCTTCGCTGCTCGACAAGCTGCTCGACCTTCTTGCAGCTCTGGAGGTCATGACCCTTGGTGCGGTGGATCTTGCGATCGCTTGCCGTGAGCCGCCCCGCTTGTTGTCGGCGATCGCCACAGATCGGCAGTTGGTGCCGCTGCAACCTCCTTGCCGAGCTACCAGCCTTGGCTTTGTTGTCGCCACCTCCGTTGCCGGACTGCTCAACAACTAGCACATCTCTGCCTTTCTTTTTCTTGTTGCCCCGCCGCCGGCTCTTCTTTGCCGGGGCGGTCTCTTCATTATCAGATCCTCCTGCTTCAGTATTCTCTCCGGGGAGTCTCCTCCCCTCCTTAGCACGTGCACACTTGTCGGCCAGGGCGTATAGCTCACTGATGTCTCTGATTTTGCACATCGCCATCTCCTCCCGCATCCTGCGGTTTCGCACGTTCTGATGGAACGCGCTGATTACCGTGGAAGGGTGGACGTATGGGATGTTGTGCTGTACACGGCTGAATCTTTGAATATACTTGCTAGGGCTCTCCTTCCTTCCGGGCGCAGCAGATGAAGGTCGCTTGGCCATGGGGATTGTGACCGCTGTAGAAGGCGCCGACAAACCGATGGCATAGATCTGCCCAAGAATATATGGAGTTGTCCGCAAGTGCATGAGCCAGGATCTAACATTGGGCTTGAGCACCGCTGGAAGTAGTTTGCAAGGATCTTGTCATCTCGCCTCGGCAGCTCGCACCGCGATGGTGTAGATGCCGAGGAACTCCGACGGATGCGCCTTGCCGTCAGATTTCTCCGCACGTCTGCTTGACGTTTTTCTTGCCGGGCCATCGACTTGCCGCAGCTCACGAGTGAACGCAGGCAACCTATCACAGACGCAAGTCGCCTGGTTCTTCGGGCGCGTGCATGTCGCCGAGGGCCCGCGCGCTTTGTCGGATTGACGTCGCGCTTCTCTTCGGGCGCCGATGCGAAGTTCGAAGGCCCTCTTGCCGCTGCTCGTGAAGAACTTGGCGCCGATCGCGATGAGCTCGTGGATATGAAGAAGCAAAGGAGTCGCTGCCGAGGTGGATCCGCGAGTCGGGCGATCTTGGCCTTCGGGCGGAGAGTGCATGGTGGTTGCACCCCCACCGGTCTGCCGCCACCGGCTCGTGTTTGGCAGTCTTGCCAGCGGCGTATGCACTCGGTTGCCGCGGAGCGTCGCCGTGGCGAAGCCGATGAGACTTTGTATGGTGGCTCTCCATTCATCGACCTTGTCGGCCGTTGAGGGTAATCCAGAGCGATTGAGCTCTCGCGAGAGCTTCGCTGGGTAGTGGGTGGCGATGGCGAACGGCGCGAGGAGCGGATATGCTCGGACTTCTAACTATGTTAGAAGGAGCAGTATCCCGTCCGGGCGACCGTGCCTCGCTCGCGCCGGCATGTTGACGTGCATGCTGGTCTTGAGCATCCCGAGATCCTCCAGCTCGATCTCGGTCCAACGAGCGGCGTTGTGAATGCCATGACGCTGTCGGTCCCGCGCCTCCTGAGACGGGCGCGGTGCATGTACGGACGCCGAGGTCTGCGCAGCCTTGTCCTTGGACTTGGCAGCACCATGAGCTCCCCTGTCGCCATCCATTCTTCCGCCGGCGTCTACCCCACCACCTGTTTGCTCCGGTGGCGGTGGGTTCGACGCGGACGGGGCTTCTGCCGCCGAAGCCTTCTTCTTCGGTGGCATGTTGACGAAGATGATGAAGATCTAGCTCGCGTGGATGCCGGATCTGGCCCACGAACACCTATGGGGCCGGCGGACCGAGCCCCTTCCGGTTTGGCGGGGAGCGGAGGTCGCACGAAGAGCAGATCGAGGCGAAGCATGCGAGAAGTTTACCCAGCTTCGGAGCTCTCCGGAGAGATAATACTCCTACTGATGCATGTCTAGGTGTATTGCGTTCTTGCTCGGGGAGCGCCGAGTGCTACAAAGATGCATTTAGCCGCTAACGAGGCCGAGCACGAGGGAAATGATTGACCAACCCTTTCTACGCTATGCATGGGCCTCCTTTTATATGCTCAAAGGGGCTCCGGCTGTGGCAACGAGACGGGGTACAAATGGGAAAATAGTGGTTGGTACACCTACTTGTACAAAGGTACATGTTGTACTATACCTAACCCCGACGGTAGGGACAAAGGCATTAAATGCCCGTCTAGTCGCCCCTAACAAAGGCAAACAGGGGACCGTTGGGCGCCACTGCTCGCCACGATGGCAAACTTGTCGGCTTGCCACCTCGCACCGGGCTGCACAGCCTCTCGCCACGCCGCTACCGGAAAGGCCCTGTGGTGACACGTTAGTGGATGCTACCGGAGCGAGGGTACAGAGAGGTGGGTTCATCATGCAAGCGCCTTTGTCATGGTTGTTGTCTTGTCGCTACCGAAGCTTGTCGCCATCGGGCCTTCCGGCAAGCTACTCTTGCCGGGCCTTGTCTTGTATGTGCACAGGGTGGCCTTCCCGCAAGCTCCTCTTGCCGGGGCCTCGTCTCCTACGTGCCTTGGGTGGCCTTCCCGGCCAGCTCCTCTTGCCGGGGCCTTGCCTCCTTGGCTTGACTACGTTGTTCTTGAATGGCTCCAAAGGAACCACGGAGGACCTTGGCGGTCACCCAGAAGCCTTGTCATGAGGGTCAGAATCGCGTGCACAAGTTCGGGATACTAGGGTACCCCTACTCTAGTACACCGACACATCATATATGTTATCATGTCACAATATTAATTTGGATTAAACAATAGAGATAAAGAACGGCAACACAGAATTAAGTTTGTCTTAGGGATGATAGTAAATTACAAATGCATAATCGAATAAGATTCAAGAAAAGTGCCCTTCGCCGGAGGAAAGATGATTTCTTCAAAGGACCATATAAGGACCTTGCTTCAGTGGTCAATCGTGTAGTTGCTGTCATGGGATGCACCAAACAATGGCCTCCTCGAGCTTGTTTATCCAGAGATCCTATACACCAGAGTGTTGGTTGTTTGATCAATAACCAAAGCATAGACTGACGTGATATTTTTGGTTGTTTATATATCTTGGAAGGTGGGTACCTAATAGTCTGGATTCAAGTAAGCGAGTAAAGGAAAAGGTAACATTTTACTTCTGAGGAAATATCAACAATCTGGTTCTACAAAATAGTTAATGGACCAACCTCGTGTAGGTAGCTACTGAACTACAAAATGCAGATAGGTTAATCAGCAAGATTCTAATTTTGAAAACAATAAACTGATAAAACTTGTACAAAAACTGCAAAATTATTATTATCCTGATTGGCCAAATAAGCATGTGCGCACAATAAATTCAGAATTTTTGTTGCTACGAAAATGAGCCAAGGTCTACATCAAAAGAAGGTAATAAGAGCAATATTGTGGGTATAGCCATCATCTTTGTACAGAAAATAAAGCTACCATCTTTGAAAATAACTCTTCTTCTTTAACTACTCATTTGAACATCTCCTAATGTTCCTGGTCATATAAGCAAATATTAAACCTCGTCTCCTTCGAGGGACAAAAAACATCAATGTTCATTTTCACATTGAGTTAAAAAAATTAAGCAAATCTATTGTTCCTGAAAACAATCGAATGCGCAATGTAGTTTATCCAATTATGCGCATATATAAAGCACATAGCCAATGACTTCTGATCATGACATTGTTACTTACCTGATGATGTTAAATATGATTAAAGGCTGAATAGCCTGGTCGACCACAAAGTTTTGGACTATCAGTACAGAACTTTATCCAATAACCTATATTAGTATAGGATGTTGAGAAGGAAGCCAACTTGAAAAAAACTAATAAGAAAGCATCAATTGATAAAAATATAAAAACAACATATAATACTATTACAATATGTGAACTTCAAACTGTAACTGAATGGTAGGTATTATAGTGCTTCGATGTAGGCAAGAATAAACTCTTCTAATAATTTTATTGCTAATGTTTCAGTCAATACTTAAAAGAGAGACATATTCTAGGTGTAAGAAGAAATAAATATGGAAGTGGACTGTCCATTGAATGTGTGGAAAAGGCATCGTACCATAAATATCTATGGCATGTCAATATATATATAGGGCTGGACTATTTTGTTACCGGTAACAGAATATTATTCTGTTACCCTAGGTCATTATAAGGCGCGGCCGGCCCAAAAGAAGAAACTACCCTGACCCCCCCCGCGCAGATCCTTCTTACCACCTCCTCCCCGTGCCCACTGCCGCTCGACCTCCTCCCCACCGCGCCGCCGGCCGGCCTCCTCCCCCCCCCCGCCCCCCCGCGCCTCCGGCCGGCCTCCTCCCAGCGCGCCTCTGAGCGGCCTCCTCCCCACCGCGCCACTGGCCGGCCTCCTCACCACCGCGCTGCCGTCCGGCCTCCTCCCCCGGCGAGCCCCAGCTCCGGTGACCCCCACCCCCGGCGAGCCCCAGCTCCTCGTCGCGTTCGGGAAGGCATCGCCGCTGCCGTTCCTCTACTCGGCTGCAGATGCAGATGTCGCCGTTGTTCTTATGCACAGCTAGGGACCACTCAAGCACGACGCATCCGTCCTCCTCAACTATAGCAGGTCATATTCTGTGTCCCGTGCATCTACAATTCTGTATTAGTATCACTACATGGTAATAATCACTGCTGACTCCACCCATCCTTGTTTTTCCTTGCCGGCCGGCATCTTACAAGCTACAACATCCATGGATCACATCCTCACTGAGACTTGTCCCTGCCCACGCAGCAACACATGCTAATTTCAAACCTACTAAGATTTCCTATTTTAGTCGCATAACTGAAGTGAACCATTTAGCAGATACTTAAGTTTCTAACTGAAATAAATGCAGGATCTTCTGCTCAAACATTGAACGAAGAGAAAAGATGGTTTCTAGAGAGAGATAACAAGTTGATGAATGTGTCAAGAAGATCACTGTATTGAGAAATATGGTATTTTGCTTAGCGTGCACCCATGCTCTCTCTCTTGGCAAGTATTGTGCTCACATGTTTCTATAGCATTCAAGTTTTAGTCAGGAGGTGACAATAATTTCGTGGTGATCAACCAGAAGGACATTGATCCTCCACCCCTCGATATCCAAGCTAGAGCAGGGGTAACCAATTCTGACTTGTTACTACATGATGGTTCTGCACTTACATTCAACATTGAGCTGTTTGGGGTTCCATTTTAGTTAAGAGAGTGTGTCATGATGTCCCCACCCGAACTTGGAACATGAAAGTTGTTTGACACTATACGTAATAGTACTCCCTATGTAAACTAATATAAGAGCGCTTAGATAGTGATCTAAACGCTTTTATATCAGTTTACAGAGGGAGAGTACTCTATAAGCCACAAAATAACTAGTTAAGTTCGAGACAAAAACAATGTAGAAATACAAGTTCAGTAACCTTTTTTGGCGGGCTTGTACTTGAAGGGCTAATGCTTGTACATATGGTATGTAACTATATACAAAGACCATGTAAAAAAACTGTATACGAAGACCTAAGCATGACAACTGATCTTCCAAATGATGTATGTACATGTCTCTGTGACCGACCACCATTTTCTTATGTCCAGAACATGCAAGTAACATATATGTTGTGCTGCCAACAAAGAGAGTTACTAATGTCGGTAATAGTTAGTGGCTGGGTACATATGAATTTATTTTACAATAGTCATATTCCAACGCTGACCAAGCTTCTTCCTTGCTATTAGTAGAAATACAGATTCAACAATAAAATCTGCGGTGCGCCGGGATCGGAGGTATGAAGGATCCCATGCAGCATGCTTCAGTTCAAGAAAAATCTCAATAAAAGTTTAGAGTAGTTCACACTTCAGGTTGGATCCTTCTTTACTCAAATTTTGTTCAATGAAGCTCCGTTTCCTGGGCTGGATCAAGCCCCTACAAAAAAAACATAAGTTCAAAGTCAGGAAACCAAAAAGTTCAGCCAAAATTAAAACTGTCAAAAATATGATAATGATTGTATGCTCGTCTACCTTTCTCATATCGAGCCGCCGATGTCTGCTTTTTCCCCATCTCTGCTTGTATGCTTTTTAAAGTTCGCCTAGTAGGGTTTTTTCAGTAAACATTGTAGGCTTTTTTCAGTTCAATGGATTCCAAAATAGAAAATACTGCGGCTGGGTGATGATTCATTTGTTTACTTTTCTTCTCACACTTTGCTACATGGAGCAAAAAGTGGTATGCTGATAATTCATCTTGGGTGTACTCAAAAAGTGAGAGACAGAAAAATTGACAATGGTTGTAGTGTATTTTTCTCTAGTTTTACACGTTTGGTACCTATTGTCAACTAGATAAATTAATACATGCGCCATTGGAGGCTTAGCTGCCTGTCCAAATTGAGTACTGCTCGACAACAAGAGCTGCAGTAGTTTATCATTAGATATTCATTAGCAAAATTCATGTTACAAATTTTCATGATTCAGTTCTAGTGTTTTCACCACTAATAACTAATTCATATTACTATTGTAATTAGCACCTGGCATCGGCCGAGGCAACCATCCCCACCTCCCCTGACCAGATCCTCCATGGCCCTCGGCCACGAGCTCGTCCACCATGGTTACTCGCAGTCGTCAAAGTGGAGCACGGACATCAGTCCAAGTAGAATTGAAGCCACCATCTTCACCATTTTCTTATCATTCTCACATTATTTTCTTGGTGAATTAGCAATTACTGCTATTGTAGAAAGGAGCTTGTTGGTGTTTCTGTTTCTTTTTGGTATGTGTTTATGCGCATGTGAGGGCAGTGGACATTTTGTCCTTCTGATAATCTCCTTTAATAATAACACACACCTCCTCTTAATGAGAAGATGTGCAAAAATTTCCATGACTCTTAAAAAGAGCCGTTTTGCATATGTATAGTGTTGACCTACTTAAATATTGAGCCTACCATTTTTTATGAGTACCATGAGTATAATGCTGTTCTTTTCCTAGCTGAGTCCGGTGAAGTACTAACAATGAGTTTTTTTGTCGGCCTTCCAGATCTGGAGTGGAAGCTTATATATGTTGGATCAGCTGAAGATGAGAACTATTATCAGCAACTTGAGAGTGTGCTTGTTGGCCCTGTGAATGTTGGTGCATACCGTTTTGTTCTGGAGGTAAATAGGTTACTGATCTACGACTTTGTGATCTGCATCATGAACTCTGTTATGAAAATGATGTTTCACAACTACGCAGAGATCCGCCTGTTCATATTATAGTTGGGCAGCTCCTTTGCTCCTACCTCAGAACATCAATTTTCATGCTCTGGTTGACATTATGCTTGCAGCTGAGTGTACTTATTTTGATGCTCTGATTGACCTTTTGCTTGCAGCTGAGTTGGACTTCCTCCTATTCAAATGCTTGCACACAAAAAACTAGCAGTTCGATTACTAAATTAATTTTTTAGTTTAGTTCAATTAATAAATTTACTTCGGTTCAAATTCTTGTTATAGTTTCTGGTCAAATGTGTTGTTTCAGTTCAGGCCTCTAGAGTAGCTGGTGGATCCAAGTGAAAGTGCCCATGAACAGTCATATCATTTTCATTGTGAACTTATAAATGTTACTATACATGAACTTGGTTGTTCTTTTTACAAGAACTTGTACATTGCCTTGTCAGGTTGTGCGTGTACTAACTAGAAGTCTACCCCAGTTGAGCAAAGAAAATTCTACATCAGTTCAGACTAAAAAAAGACCATAAATTTAAGAGGAAGAAAAAATTAATGAGAGAAAAAGCTGAGGTGGCTCTCTAAAGAAACCCGAGAAAGCTAATGTTTTGCTGCATATCAAACATGTATGCACGTTTTGTGTTTAAACATTTTTTTGTCCATTGACAATTTGAACTTGCAACCTTACTATCTTGTACTATGGTCTAAAAAATTGTACTCATGTAGGTACTTGAAAGGTGCAGACTTGGCAGCGATGTGGTTCGTTCAACAACAGTGCAATGACAAAAAGAACATCAGTTCAAAAAAATTATGCAGGAGGTTTGGTAGCCAAACAACTGGTATTTTGTTGTGTTTTAATTTTTTGGGTGCATGATTGAACAAAGAGAGAAAGATGATGTATGATATATATATTGTTGCTGTAGGAGGTTCAAAGATTGTCATGGAGCAAGTTCAAGAGTTTGGTTTCATGTGAAAAATATGATTTTTTTGGTCAGGATTTTGCATGATTGATAGCCATCAGTGGTAGCCGGCGAGCATTTCAAGCCCGCATGCGCGAGCCGCCCATCGTCTTCCACACGTGATCCTGTTGCTTGATGATGCTTGACATGAACTCAACAAGATGGATGGAATTGTTGCAATGTAATGTAAATGAATATGGTAAACAAACTGGGACACTAGATTGTTTTAGAGGTGGAGTTTGTGCTCCAGTTGAGTTGCAGCAGATTGCGGCTACTGGTTGTTTCAAGTGAAGGTGGTCGGGTATTACTTGTGTAGGACAGAATGAATCTTGTATGTAAAGGAAACTAGATCGAATAGTTGTCAGTATTAAGATTTAAAATTACATTTTGATCCATTCTCTTGTGATTTTAGGCTGAACTCCAATACTTGCATCCGCCTCCCCAACGCCGACGTGTCCCCTCAGTCCTCTCTCGACAAACCCAACAGTACAGGTTCTCCGGTGCGCCAAGTATTGTCTGCGGTGATGCCTGGATCATGGCCCATTGAGGAGATCTTGTGTATTCCACATAGAAGAAATATTGTTCGTTCATGAATATTCTCGCCAGGTAGGAAGTTCTTGGAGAAGAAACATAAGTTTTTAAAAGAAGGAATGGTAAAAATGTAAGTCCGTTCAACTATATAAACCATAAAGGTACGATGGTGATGACATTGACAGTAAGGGTAAGGACGAGAAAGAAAATTAAAAATTAAAACTAAAAGAACATCGAGTGATTGTTTTTTGAGGAGTACAAACTCTCTAGTACCATAAGTTAAAAATAAGAATTGTCTAAGTTCTGACTTAAGAGGACAAATTTGCAAAAAAAAATCATAGCAGTAAAGGTTCGAAGGAAAAAAGCAACTTAACAAATGGAAAAAACGACAATGGATTTATATTATGTTAATCACCGGTATGCTCTTGTTTGTCAGTTCATGTGTGCTCTTGTTATCAGGTCGTGTGCCAACTTGTTATCAATTTTGTGTGTGTGTGAGTTGGTAAACCAAGTGTAGCTGCTGCAGAAATAAGGCATGGGAAGTGCTGCCCTCGATTCTCTCTCGACAAATCCAGCAGTGCAGGTTCTCTGGTGCGCCAAGTATTGCTGGCGGTGATGCTTGCATTATGACCCATTGAGGAGATGCAATTTTCCTGGTTTTCACAAACAACATGGATTTTAGTCCAGCTAGAGAAACCACGCAAGTTCAGTGACGATGATATCATAAGTTCGGACAAGAAAACAAATGAGAATTAAAACAGAAAAATTTAAATTCTACAAGTTCAAGTGCTCATCCACACATGGTAATTCAAGTTGGTAAAAGTTTAAAATGGTAAAAATTTCAAGTTGCGAAACAAGAGAAATCTAGAACATTCTTTGCAAAAAAATTGACTTCAAAAAAAAAGAAACACGCAAAAAAAATTGGCAAAAAAATAACATTCAGTTCAAAATAAAAACCATGCATGTTCGGGGCTAAGATACCGTAAACTGTTGAAAAATTACGAGAAAAAAATTACCCAAAAAACAGAACAACGTCTAATCAGTGAAAACACGCTTAGTACAAACCCATGCAAACATCAGTACAAGTATACTTTTTCGGATCCATTCAAAATTACTCTACAAAAAATAGCTCAGTACAAACATACACATATATTAATACGACCACTCTGTTTTCCAGACAAGAAAACAGCAAGATCCATCATGCGGTATTCTAAATTACTCTTAAACGGTTGCGAATTAGAGAAAACGTTCAACATGACTAAGTCTTGTATTTTCGATGGCGATCCAACGTTATATTATTTGCCATATTTCGACAAACTTTTTAAAAAAATCACGTTCAAAATTAAATTTGACCGTATTTGAATTCGTTTTTAAATCGTAAGGAATTAGACAAATATTTCTATACGAAAAAGTTGCGCATTTTCTACAGCTTTCCAACGCCATATCATTTGTGTCAATCCGACAAACTGTTTGCAAAAAATCGCGAAAATACATTTCGCCCAGAATTTCACCGTTTTTTAAATTACTTTTAAAACATATAGAATTAGAGAAAACAATACATATATGGAAGATGCGGATTTTCACCAGCTTTACAACGCCATCTTATTTGCTCAATTCCGACAAACGGTTTGAAAATTGAGTCCAAAATACGATTCACATTTTCGGTTTTGAAAAAAACGGTTTTTTCAAAACTGCTCTTAAACCATAATGATTTTGCAAAAACGTTCAATATACTTGAAATATGGTTGTCAAACGCTTTCCAACGATATATTACACGCCCCGTTCCGACAAAAAAAATTATAAAAAGTTTCTGAACTAAAGAAGACGATTTGTTAAACACAACTGAAAGCATCAGTTCAACCGCTTCGAAAACATCAGTACAACCACCTGAAAACGTCAGTTCAAAAAGGTTAACAGAATAGCCCAGATATATATATATATATATATATATATGTATATATATAGTGTTACTATTCATCACCCAGGGTGCAGAATAAGTTATTCTTCACCCGAGGTAATCTTGCAATCATAAATAAATAAATTACATTTGAAATACAAATAGTTACATTCATATTGATTTACTGCATAAAATTTGGCATAACAAAAAAAATATAGGTCAAAAATTGTATTTTATGTACATTTTACACTATATTTTAAATTTGTAATTTTACATAACATAAAAAAAATTACGACGATTATAGGTTTTCTTACGTTCTCTATTTATGTCTAAAATAAGACAAAATTTACGAAACGTAAAATTACGGTGCATAGATATCAAAATAGAGATGGGTGAAAAATAACTATTCCTCACCCAGGGTGACGATTAGTCAATCCTATATATATATATATATATATATATATATATATATATATATATATATATATATATATATATATAGATAGGACAAATTTTTTCTACCACCAGTGGTAGTTACCACCACTCGAGTTTTATATGTAGTATGTAGTATCTATCAAATCAAAGAGTATGTACGCGAAGTATGTAGTATATAAGAATGTTTAGGTAGTATATATACTATTTTTTTGTTAGTATGTATCTTATTTTGAGTATGCTCTCTTTTATGTACAAATATGTACGTATTTCACAAATATAATAAAAACCATGGGCCAACTTGAAATTTTTTCATGCAACTCATTTTGGAGTATCTTATATATAGTATATGAACATACTTAAAATGATAAAGTAGGATATATACTACCATAAGATAGTATATGAGACATGTGGGGTAACTACCCCAGATGGTAGGATGGATTTTCCCTATATATATATATATATATATATATATATATATATATATATATATATATATATATATATATATATAGTAAAACACATTATCCCTTTTGTCTACTTAAAAGAGAAGAACATTTGATATTGCCACTTAAGTTATTTCATATCATACAGCTAATGATATATTGGCCTGCAATCTCTATATCCACTTATCCGGGTGCCTAAACTCTTATCTCTACCCATATGTTTGATGGCCTAAGCAAGCGCACTGCACTACCAATTGCCTATGCACATACCAATTCTTCTGGATTATACAAAGCAGTGGTTGAAGGACAACGCAAAACTAATTTGAAAGTTCATAGAAAATCAGGTAGCAGCAATATAGGACGCTCCATCAGCATCTTGTTTCCTTGGTCCATGCCTGAAATTTCCTACTTAACTGTAGCAGGTCCGTCAATTTTGCAGGCTAAAGTACGTATAAGTGGTGAATAGCATGCTGGGCAAGAATTTACTTGAAATGGAAGATGAAATGTAAAATTATATATATATATATATATATATATATATATATATATATATATATATATATATATATATATATATATATAGGGAAAATCCATCCTACCACCTGGGGGTAGTTACCCCACATGTCTCATATACTAACATGTGGTAGTATATATTCTACTTTAACATTTTAAGTATGTTTATATAATAAATATAAGATACTCCAAAGTGAGTTACATGAAAAAATTGCAAGTTGACCCATGATTTTTATTATATTTATGAAATACATACATATTTGTACGTAAAAAGGAGCATACTGAAAATACGATACATACTATCAAAAAAGTAGTATATATACTACCTAAACATTCTTATATACTACATACTACGCGTACATACTCTCCGATTTGATAGATAGTACATACAACATACAAAACTCAAGTGGTGGTAACTACCACTGGTGGTAGATAAAATTTGTCCTATATATATATATACATATATATATATATATCAAATTAGCCAGGCAAATGTATAGAAAGACATTAGGTCATGATTCCTTATCAAAATGAAGGTTTCTGTAACAGTTTGGTCATTGGATAATCATCATATACCACAGCTACTAATCATGGGTTAGTGCACTATAAAATAGTTATCCACAAAAGGGAAAAAGAGAGAGTGCTGTCCAAACAAAGAATAGAGCTGAATAATAGAGTCCTACCAAGTCCACTCTATGCAGTGAAAATATGGTTGAGGAAATCCACCAACAAAATCTAAATTTGCATCTCACACTAAACAACATAGTTTTTTTCTCCTGAATTTACACTTGTAGTATCACATACCAAAATGGATGTAGTAATTACATGGAGTAATTAGACTGTTGAAAAAAAGGATGCTCCATGTATATTAAATGTCAACCTAGTGTAATTTTCATTTAAGAATAATATAGCATTCACCTTGCGATATACTTGTATGCGTATTTTCTTGGGATCTCACTTGCTTCCCTATTATGTAGACCCACGCACTCTCCTCCATACTAAGTATATGTTGGCTACTTCAGTAGCACCTATCCATATCTTCATTTAGCTAGGAGATCCGTTGGAAGAGAAGAAATAAAGACTCTATTCTTCGCCTTTATTGCCTATACATACACATATTAGGTTAACAAAGCATGGTTTACTTTATAAGTATCGTAATTTTGAAATAAAACGCGTATCTGCAGCACTTCTCTTCGTCTGGGATGTCAATACGAAAGACTTAAATTCTGAATTTCGGAGTTAACTTGTGCATGTCGCTCCCCCAGAACCCGAACGACCACTGCTCCTTGCCATAATCTTGCACACAGAACATCAGAAAATAAGAATTAGGCATCTCGCAGAGAGCCTTGTCGGATGATCTGAGCAAGCGCTGGAACCTAGATGGCGACCATATGGGAGAGGGAAGAATACAAGCCAAAGTTGAGGCGACACAATCAAGCAAGCAAGAAAGTTCAAAGAAATGCAGCGTAAAGTTCAGTAAGAAGCAAGAAATTATGTAAAGAGAAAGACACATGTGAACTAATCTGGCAGCAGTTTTAACACATAACAGTTTTACGAACATTTGACAGACAACTCATGTGCATTTTGATAAATCTGTACACTGGAAGTAGGTGTCACTCACCAATCTCAGTGCCACATTATTACATTACTTCCACACTCTCCATGGAACGAATATGCAGAATTTGGCATGTGTTGGCAATTGAAAAACATTGGATACAATATCTTTGACTTTAGCAGAAAGCAAAACATTGGTATAGTGCTCAAAGAATCCCAAAAATAGTATTAAGAAATGAGAAATGGTAAACCTTTTAACATTGTTCAGTGCTCAAACAATCCAAAATTGGTATTAAGAAATCTATCCTGGCCTCTAGTTTATAGAAATAAAAGAGATGGGAGCTTAGACAGGCTTTACACAATGCTAAATCATCCACTAAGCCTCTACCGGAAATAAGCATGAATTGCAGATTCGGTAATTAGCTGTGTTGCATGTAGAACTATGGAGCACTCATGGCTATATATAATTTTCACAAGCAGCAACCCCTATGCGACAACCTAACCTCCAGTGACAAAGCTATAAACTATCTAATGGACCAAAATGAAGCTTTCGACATTCTCGACATGACTATGTAACATCCCAAAATTCTAAATTGTGGAATGTTATAATAAATAGATAGATTTGATTGTTTGTTTGATTGTGTGAAATTGAGTGAAATTCGAAACTTTTGAAAGTTAAATGAGAGGGAATAAAAGGACTTTCCCAAACTTTCATTTTGCATTTGTAATCTCCGTGAATTCAAATTCATTTCAGCATATAACCCTAGAGAGAAGATGACATGACTTCTTCCATTTAATAAATGAAAAAGGGTTTTGAAAAGATTTGAATTTCATTCGGAAATATTTCTAATTCATAAACTTCATGCAACTCAATGATTTTCAAGAGAGAAGATAAAATGACTTATGTGTGGTTTCGAAGTTGTTAGAGTCATTTGCTTGGTTTCGAAGTTTTATGAATTGTTTTCTTCGTTCTTCCTGATCTTTTGAGTGATTGCTTATGTGTGGTTACTATTGCTTGCCTACAATAGATTGACCAGAGTGTGACGAGTAGAACTATCAAGAGTTTTGAGTGCGAATAATCTTCATCAACATTGTAGGCAAGTTCACACTTTGATCATATTCCTTTTCATACCCAGTTTTTATGCATTAGATCAATCCTCAAACATTGCATGGTTAGGATCTAATTAAACTGTGGGTTTTGGGAAAGTAGTTGAGGCAGTACCTATTACATGTTTATTATCAAACCTTTGGGAGTTACTTCTATGTTTGCTTATATTGCCATGCTATGCTAGTAGACGTGGATTGGGTGAGTGTATCCATGACATATGCGAGTTTGTTAATTAATGGTTTATTTAAGGTGGGAACTTTAATACACATCTGGGTGGATTGAGGTACCTGGGTATTCCAGATTGCTGCTTTTCTTTATGGACCGCCACCTGTGCTCAAAGGGATCATGTGATTATTCATGCTAGAAACTTCCGTGTGCAGTCACAAGCTACTATGGGCTCTAGCATAGTTGATTAAGTCGTGCGAACTCTTACAGTGGTAGACTAGCAGATGTAGGGGATGTAGGTTGGTACATTCTACCCGTTCGTAAGGTGCTAGCACTTCTGAAAGACTATGTCTCAGTCATCCGTTTCTCAAACACCTTGTAGTGCGAGAATCCCAACGGAGGAGATCGAGTCTTGTGGGGAAAAGTCATAAACCTCTCGCAGAGTGTATAAAACTAATCATGGTTAGCTGTGTCCTCGGTTATGGACATCTTGAGTATCTAGTACTTGGATTATCATGTGAATCTCAGCATGTTAATTTAAATAATTTTGTTGGGTTAATGATGATATTTTTAATTGGGATTGAGAATGCTGTCAACCATTCTCAATGTTTAACAACCACCATGATAGTTAAATAAAATTTATTCCTTTGCAGTAGGAAAAATTGGCTTTTCGCAAAAACATTATAACCATAGAGCTTTTCCACCAGCCAAATATGCATGTAGTGATAGCCTTTATTCATCATTATCCTATGGTGTGAATTTGCCAGTACATTCAATGTAATCGACCCTTTGTGGCTGCAACGTCTCATGTTGCGAGGATCTTCTGACGCAGTAAGTGATACGTTAGGGTTACGATTTCTATAGTCAACTTTGCCGTTGGTGTTGATGGGAATCCACAACCTTTTTACTTCAGCTATTTGGATTGAGGTAATAGTATTTACGTTACTTTATACATGTGATTTATCTTTGTTATAAATCCTCGAGCACTGTGTGTGTCAGCATACCGATCCAGGGATGACACTTAAGCACAAAGACTTGATCCATTCGGGTAGGGTCGCTACAAGATGGTATCAGAGCACATGTTGACTATAGGACGTGACCCTAGAAACTGGCAAGCCCATAGGAAGGATTTTCTCTAAAATTTTCTTTTTAAAAAAGATCTTTTACCTCTGTTCTCTTATGAGCTTATTCAAATATTCCCTTTTAGAGAGACCATACCCCTTTTCCCTTTTGACCACTCAAAGATTCGACTGATGGGACCACTCCAAGGAGTACAAGATATCAGGACAACCACGACCACTACGGAATGAAGGAGATTTTACCGTGCATCTGAATAAGGGAAACTACAACGGTTGAAGACTCCGAAGACTAGGAGAATTTGAGGGATATGAAGAATTTCCAGAGTTAGTATGACCTAGAAAGGCTACCCTTATGGAACCTGGCAGACTATGGAAGCTGACAATACCTGAGATCAAGGTGTATCGGAGAAAGACCGGAATATGGAGCGTTAGAACTCAAAAAATTTGTCAGGAAACCCAAGACATGAGAGATCAATTATGGATTATAGCTCATGGCAGTAACATGGGCATAGACACGGCTAACCATGGTGTTATCGCCCGTTTATGCTATTGTCACCGTCCTGAGTTAAGCATGCAGATGCATGAAAGGATTGGATGGAAGAAGGCTGATGGAGCATCTATCGACAAAGAAGGAAATTTTAACCTTAGCTAGTGTACCACTAGTATCTGGAGTATTACATCAAGAATTTTAAGATGGACCTTTAGGAAGCTATATTTGACAAGGAGCATTTCGTGAAGAATTCAGAATCCAGAAATTGAAAGTAGCCAAGCTGGAGGAGCAAAACCTCGAGATACCGGAGATTCGTCAGGAACTGAAAGACAGTAGGACCATGGTTCATTCCAAGGATGTTGAAACCCAGAAGTTTGGAACGCAACTCCATAAATATTAAAGGATGTCACGATAGACTTTGCGACAACAGAGATGATCTGGCAAAAGAACTTGAGTAGGACAAGCATGATCGGAAGAAGCCATCGGAGACATGAACAAGAATCGAAGAGTTTGATGACTTTGAAGATTTATTGACCATTAGAAGCCCAAACCCCTATTATATACTGCGTTAGATGCCATTTATTGTGAGCTGTCATTTGTTTGATGTTTTTTCGACAGCCACAAATAAAATCTGTCTTTTCAAAACTTTTGTTCGTATTGTTTGTATCCCTCTCTATCTCTCTTATCCCACCCCAATACCCTTGGACCCAATAGAGGATGAATGGAATGAGCTCGTATTTTCTGGACCGATGAGTCAAATTGGAGACGGACCGATGGATTCAGAACATGGAGGATCACATGAAGAATAACCCTGTAGTCGGAAAGGATAAGACCCAGCATGCTCTTTGGTTCTTTGTAAGAGTTTATGCTACTTGGTGGAGGATGTACCAAACCATCAATGGATGGCAAGGAGTAACCACTTCGGAAGAATTTAAGTTGACTCTGCAAATATCTCGTCTTGTGTCCCAGAAGTTGAGGCCTTACGGAAAGGATATGAAATAATCTTGTGCATACAAGCTTTTTGTAGAAATAGGACACAACCATAAAGAAAATAAGGACGAATACCCTCATAAGCGGAGGATTACCAAAGGAGTTAGCCGAGGATCTCAGGGAACTTCGGTTGGAGATTGTTCCCAAAGGTTTTGTTGCAGCAATGGAAGATCAGTCTATATTGTTGGGAAAGATCAGTGAAGCTCAGAAGGATGACAAAGAGATTGCTGAGATAAAAGAGAGGATTAGCAAAGGAAAGGCCAAAGGTTTTCGTAAGGATGATGTCGGGGAGGCTGATCGTACCCACGGACACCTATGGGGCCGGCGGACCAGGCCCCTTGTGGTTCGGAGGGGGGCGAAGATCGCACGAAGAGCGGATCGAGGCGATGCACACGAGCAGTTTACCCAGCTTCGGAGCTCTCCGAGAGATAAAACTCCTCATCGCTGCTTGTTTGATCTATTGTGTTCTTGCCAAGGAGCAATGCGAGCTACAAAACCTAAGCGTGAGTGTCTTCCGGCCTCGGTCGGTCGAATGAACCGACCAGCCGAACTCATGCGAAGAACGCGAATCGAACCCCTTCTACGTTGCACTCGGGCCTCCTTTTATATGCTCAAGGGTCTCCGACAGGTGGCAACATAGGCGGGGTACGAATGTAAAAACAGGAGTTGGTACACCTACTTGAACAGCGATTATGCTGCAAAATACCTAACTCGATCGCAAGGGACAAAAGCAATAAATGCCCGCCGTTGTCGCCCAAACACCGTAATGAGACCGTCAGTGCGCCTCCGCCGCCACGATGGCGAGCCTGTCAGCCGCTTATCGCTGCTCTCTCCGCTGGCTGCATGTACCGCCGACACGCCCATGGAACGGTCCCATGGCGACACGTCGCTGGGTGAGCTGGAGCGGCGACGGAGAGAAGTTGCATGCCGCGGCAAGCGCCTTGCCGCGGCCGAATCCTTGTCGCGCCTGGATACTTTTCGCGCGCCGAGCCTTCCCGGCAAGCTCTTCTTGTCGGGGCCTTGTCTTCTGCGTGCCTGGAGCGGCTTTCCCGACAAGCTCTTCTTGTCGGGGCCTTGTCTGTGCCTAGAGAGGCCTTCCCGGAAAGCTCCTCTTGTCGGGGTCTTGTCTTCTGAATGGCTGCGGAGGGTCTTGGTGGACGCCCGGCGAGGCTTGCCACGGGGACGCTGCGACTGCCCGTGCACAAGTTCAGGGTACTAAGGTACCCCTATTTTAGTACACCGACAGGAGCCCCCGGGTCTGGGCCATACACGATGCCGAGCGCTGTTGGGCCAGGCCCAAAACAGGGCAGGGCACGGGCGGCCTGGGTCCAAACCAAACCCGCTCCGTATCCGCCGCGTTCCCCCGTAACGGCACGCATCAATTGCGGCGTCGTGGGGGGAGTGGGCGGTGTGCGGGGTCGCTTCACCCGTCGCCTCAGTTCTGCATCCCCGCCACGTGGTTCCCATGCTTTTGGGTTCGCGGACGGTGGAAGTGGAAAACTGGGCCGTTACGAGCAGAGGCAGCAGGTCGGCCCCGATTTGTCGAGCGGGGCGGTCGAGCCCCCACCTTGCTTCCTTAAAAAGAGCGGAAGGGGAGCGCAGAAGCCCGCACTCTCCCATCTCCTTCTTTCCTCAGTTTCTCCTCCCCTTTCTCTCATTCACCATGGAGAAAAGGAACCTTGGTTCTTCATCGGTGGCGGCGAGGGTCGCCGCTAGACAGCGCTCCCCTCCCAACCCCACGCCCGGGGCGGCAGAGCCAGCCACAAGAGGAAGAGGGAGGGGGCAAGGTCGTGGACGAGGTCGTGGCGCTCGGGGAAGAGGCGGACGGGGCGGCGCGCCGTCTCCGCTTCCGCCGGCGGTTCCTCCTGCGGTGGTCCATACAGGGACGACCCTTGCGAAGTTCTTCGTCAGTGCGCCGGGTGCCTCGTCGTCGCCTCGGCTTCCAGCTCCGTTCATGAGCCTTGATGGAGTCGGATCCGCCCGAGACACTGAGACTGCACATGAGGGGTTGTGGAATCAACGGCATGCGAGTCCGTGTTGTATTCCCAGCCCCTAATGTGATGTATCTTGATCGTGGGTGGAATATGTTCACTCGCATCCACAGCCTGAGGGCGGGATTTACCCTCCATTTTAAGTTAATGGAGGGTGATCTCCTCTCCGTCAAGGTCTTCGGGGATCTCGGTACTCGGGCGAAGTGCTGCGTGGATAGCTCCTCCGACAAATAAGATTCCCCTCGAGCGAGAGCGAGGAGGAGAGCGACAATGAGACGAGGGTAGCGGGCCCGATTAGTTGTCGGGCGCCGCCAGGCGTCACCGGCGACCCCATCATCCGCGTCGCCCGGCTCCTTGAACTCCCCGGGTCGTCTCCTGGGCGACGGCGAGGGAGGCTGCGGAAGGGGACGAGGATGGTGACAAGGCCGTCAAGTCGGAGTACGAGGGCGTAGTGCCCTCGACAAGGCCGACGCCCTGCCGCCCGTCCTCGAGCCCCGCTTCGGCGCGCCATCTCCATCAAGCCCTCGGGGAGCTCCCGGATGTTCCTTTGGTGCCTTCGCACTGTAGCTTGCCTAGGCGTTTCTTTTGCCCTTCTCGCCTCCTTGACCTACCTCCTCAAGAGAGGGATGTAAAAAGGATTACGGGCATCTTATCTTTTAATTTGTAAGCCTTCGGCCTTATCCGCATTTAATACTTGTAATCTTCCCTTTCATGTTTTTCATTCCCCATGGATTGTATCCGAGTAGAATGTTTTTAATGAAAAGGGATGCTTGAAGAAGGACGAAGGGCTTATCTCGATATCTCAGCCCGGCAACTCCGCTTGCCGCAAACTCGCTTGCCGCAGCCTCCGGCAACTTTGGCTTGCCGCAGCCCCAAGAACTACGGCTTGCCGCAGCCCCCGGCAACTCTGGCTTGCCGCAGCCCCCGGCAGCTCTGGCTTGTCGGGGCTTGGGTACCAGCGTGCCCTTCTTCTCCTCTTCGCTGTTATTTCAGTTCTAAGAACGATTTAGCCAGTGCCGCGATAAGTTATTTTTGTAATATAACTTTATTCTGGGAAACATTTGCTACGTTACTTCCTTTACTCGACTCTTGGCTTTGTATGTTATTACCCTACCCTTTTCAGGGAAACTTGCGGTCTGAGCACCCTTGTCATGAAGCGCCGAGTGCGGAACTTCGACTTCTTTGGCGGGGTCGCCACCGACAAGCAACCTTGTCGCGGACTAGCCGCAGCTCACTTAAGTTGTTGAGCGGACTCGAAACAAAGTAAGGGCGCGACCAGTCACGATTTGGTTCCTCCGCATACAGGTTTTCCATACAAAGTACTATCGCTCGAGGAAGATAACTTAAAAATTTAAAATTGATTGCTCAAACTTTGGCAACTTAGCTTTTATGTTTCTTGCTTCCCGATGAGGTGAAACTTCCTCGAGCGGTGCTCGGTCCATAGTATTATCTCCTCCTCCCCGGGTTAACTTGTGCGCGAGGGAGCCTTCTTTCCTTTGAGAAAAGAAAAGAAGAGGAAATAATATTATGGAGCCTAGCGGCTCGATTCTGCATACCGGGTGTGGTTGCTGCACAAAGTGTTAGCCAAAGCATGCAATAAATTGATGAAAGCATGAACTTGACAAGTCATGCGCAACACATGAGCTTTATCGATGCATCGGGTCTGCGCCCGCTTTGTATCTGAAGGATTACATGCAACAGCGGCAAGACTTGTACAAAAGGTGGTTGCCGGAACGGATTCCGACAACCGCGCCCTATGGGTAAAACTTACGAAGATGCTCAATGTTCCAGGAGTTGCTCATCGGAATGCCATCTTCGGTCTCAAGGCATGACAGCGCCAGGCCTAGTGACTCGTTTCACCCGATAAGGGCCTTCCCACTTCGGTGTCAACTTGTTTGAATTCTTGGCGGACTGAACGCGCCGGAGAACAAGGTCGCCTTCCTCGAGACTTGCTGGTAGCGAGCGGCTCACACAGCGGCCTGAAGACGATCCTCCTCGAGGAGCAGCGCGTCATCTTGTCGCAGCTGCTCTTGCTCAAGCTCATCATAAGCGAGTACTCGAGGCGATCCGTATACGAATTCCGCGGGGAGAACTGCCTCTGCTCCATAGACTAGAGCAAAGGGTGCCCGCCAAGGGCTCGATTTGGCGTCGTCTGATCGACCAAAGAACCACCGGCAGCCTCGATCCAGCTTTCTTCCGCACTTGTGCAGCCCGCCGAAAGTTCGGTCTTGAGCCCGCAGCACTTCAGCCGTTGCCCTCTCTCGCTGACCGCTGCTTCTCGGGTGAGCAATGAAACAAAGCACCTTGGCGCCAAGGTCTTGGACGCATCGCATGAAGGTGCGACTAGTAAATTGCGTGCCGTTGTCGGTGATGATCCTGTTAGGGATTCCAAACGGCAAACAATCGACCAAGAACTTGATCACGACCGTGTTGTCACCTTCCTCATCGCTTCCACTTCCGCCACTTTGTGAACTTGTCGATGGCGACGCATAAGTACTCAAAGCCCCGACATCTCGGGAAGGGGCCGAGGATGTCGAGCCCCTGCAATCAAAAATGGCCGTGATAAAGGGATCGTCTGGAGAGCTTGAGTCGGCTGGTGTATCTGCTTTGGAATGGAACCGCACGCTTCACACTTGGTTACTTGTGCAGTTGCATCCTCGGAGGGCTGTCGGCGGAAGAAACCTTGCCGAAAGCTTTGCGGCAAGTGCCCTTTGCGCCAATGTGGTGACCACATGTGCCTCCATGTATCTCTCGCAACGACTTCATCCATCTTCCCCGGCAATACACTTCAATTTCACACCGTTGAGTCTTCTTCGCATGCAAGATGCTATCGACAAACTGAGTACAGACTTGACTGTCGGGCTACTCTTTCCGCTTCCTCTTGCTCTTCGGGAAGTTCTCCGTCTCAAGGAAATGGACAATCTGCTGCGCCCATGTTGGAGCTATGCGGCTCGACAACAAGGACTAAAGGCACATCCGCCTGCTGCGGGAACATCAGCTTCTACGGCAAGAGCTCGTGGCTGTGCCGGAGTTAGATGCTCCCGGCAAGCTTGCCGGAGCAAGACTTGTCGGGAGCGCTCGCTTCAACGGAACAAACCTCGGGTCCGCTTGAGCAGCATCGCTTCCTCAAGACTGCTGGTGTTGATCTTGGGGACCTTTGCAACGACGGCTTCGGGAAGCTCTATCGGAAAGTAGTCACCAGAGGCCAACTTCCTCTTCTTGCTCATCCAAATGACGGTGTTACGGCTATCGAGTCGACTTGAGCACGAAAATCCCTGGTTCCATTGTAACTTAAGTGCAGCGACTTTGACAGCCGTCACAATATCATTCGAGCTCTTGGAACATGTTCCATTTGCGGCCGTCAAAGTGCTCTTCTAGCTTCCTCACTTCATCAACGTAGGCTTCCATCAACGGACTCGTAATCTTTGTTGACTTGGCGGACTGACGAGTTGCGAGTCACCCCGACAATAAGCTTCTTGATCCCAAGGTCCACGGCGATCCACGAGACCGGCAAGCAAACCTTCATACTCTGCAGTATTGTTTGTCGCTTGCTCCTTGGGAAAGTGCATCCGGACGACGTACTTGAGGTGCTCTCCGGTGGTGCGATAAGCAAAGATGCTGCAAGACCGGGCGCCTTTGCAGCGAGAAGGCACCATCAAAGTACATCAGCCACTCTTTCTTGGCTTCTTTGACGGAATGCTCGTCTCCGAATCTCTTCATCCGGCGTTGGCGTCCATTCTCGCTATGAATTTCGCCAATGCTCGCTTTGGATAGTTGATGTGCTTTCAAACTTAAGACCAAAGCTTGACAGCTCAAAGGCCCACTCGACAATCCCGCCTGCCGCTGGATTCTCGCAGTATCCTCTTCGTGGGAAAGCGAGTGACAACCGTGATCTCATGTGCTTGGAAGTAATGGCGCCCGCTTTCTCGAGGCCATGAGGAGGCCGAAAAGCAATTTCGCACACCGAATACCTTGACCTAGCCCCTTGCAGAGGGAGTCGACAAAATAGACTGGCGCTGCACCATCCTTTTCTCAGATCTGCTCATGTGTCTGCATGGATTCGTCCTTGTCGGGACCAGAGCTTGTCGGCGAAGCCTCGCTTGTCGCTGGATGTGCTTGCCGCGGTTCTTTGGCTCGTCATCCGCCTCCCTCTCCGCCACTAACGCAGCACTAACCATTTGATTGGTTGCCGCTATATATAGCAGCAACTTCTCTTGTGGCCTAGGTGCGACAAGTGTTGGAGTGGAGGATGTATCTCTTTAAGTCCTGCAGCAACCTCCGCTTCGAGTCCATTTATCGACCTGCCTTTTTCAAAATCTTGAAAAATGGCGAGGCGCCAGCAGACCTAGAAATAAACCTCGCCGAGAGCAGCCACGCAACCGCAAGTCTTCGTACCTCCTTGACGTGCTTTGGTGCTTCAATCTGCTCAATGGCCTTGATCTTGTCGGGATTAGCTTCAATCCCCGGCCGAGACATTTAAGAACCCGAGAAGCTTGCGGAAGGGACTCCAAACACGCACTTCTCGAGGTTGAGCTTGAGGTTGATCTTGCGCAGATTTGCAAAGGTCTCGTCCAAATCTTGAACCAAAGTTGCTTTGTCCTTGCTCTTGACCACTATGTCATCCATGTAGGCTTCTACATTTCTGTGCATTTGCGGCTCAAAAGCGTCATGGACTACCCTTGCAAATGTTGAACCAGCATTCTTCAAACCGAAAGGCATCCGTATGAAACAGTATGTGCCACATGGTAGCTTTATTAACATCCGTGAAGTCAATACAAAGTCTCCATTTCCCATTTGCCTTGCGCACGACTACAGGATTGGCCAACCACGTAGGATGGAGCACTCCTCTGACAAGGCCTGCTGCTTCCAGTTTCTTGATCTCTTCGCTATGAATTCTTGGAGCTCCACCGCTTGCTTCCTCGACTTTTTGCTTGACGGGCGCGACAGATGAGGACAAACGGCCAGGCGGTGCTCAATCACTTTCCTGGGAACACCGGGGATATCGGACGGTTGCCATGCAAACACGTCGACATTCGCCCGCAGGAAAGCAACGAGCGCGCCTTCCTATTTGGGGTCGAGAGGCACTGATGGTGAAGGTACCACCAGCGCCGTCCTCCTTGGCGGGCACCTTCTTGGTCTTCGGCGGAGCCACCATCTTCTTGCACTTGCCGGTGGAGCTCGATGGTGCGTCCTCGACGATAGCGCAGCACTCCGAAGAGGTGCGCTTGCCGGAGTGAGCATCAGAGCCCTTGCCGGACTTGGACTTGGTCTTCTTCCCCGGAGCTTCAGCCGCAATTGTCTCGCAACTGTCGGCCGCCGCATCCCGGAAGATCTTGTCACACAGATAAGGGCATCCTTCTTGTCGCCATGGACAGAGATGACACTTATCGGGCCCGGCATCTTGAGTAGGTTGTAGGCGTAGGTGAGAGGCTGCCATGAACTTGGCGAGTCTTTGGACAGCCAAGTATCCCATTGTAAGGCAATGGGAAATTGGCGACGTCAAACGTAACCCTCTCGGCCTGAAGTTCAGCTTCACGCCAAATGTGACCGCAACGTAATCTTCCCTTCGCTTGCTCCTTCCCGGATTGATTCCTTGGAAGGTTCCGGTCTCTTCGAGCTCATTGCCGTCAGGATTTGAAGCTTCCGGAGCACCGCGGAGGAGATCAGATTCAAGCCGCCCGCCGTCAACTAACATTTTTGTGACCTTGAGGTTGCGGATGGTTGGAGAGACCAACATCGGCAAGCACCCGACCGCATGATTATGCGATCAGGGTGGTCCTCAATATCAAAAATGATAGGCATCTTTGGACCACTTCAGAGAGGCTTGCGTGACTTCACGGATGGTTTCCGCTGCATTGACCTCCGCATCCATTGCTTGAGTTGGCGGTGGAGGTATGCGTGGAAGCACCTCCACAACGCAGAAGAACCTCCGTGGCTTTCAAACTCCTGCTCATCGGTGTCGCTGCCGTCCATATCTTCGTCGTCATCATCATCTTCATCCTTGTCGCGCTGGGAGGTCGATCTCCTTGTTGCTGCTTGACTTTTGCACAAGGCCCTCCCCGGCCGGACGTTTTTTGTTTGCTCCCCAGCACCTTCTGGGCCTTCTCCTTGTCTCGCCGCTTTCAGCTCTTCGGTTGTTCGGCGAGCTGCTCGACCTTCTTGCAGCTCTAGAGATCGTGGCCCTTGGTGCGGTGGATCTTGCAAGATCGCTTGCCGGAGCTGCCCCGCTTGTCGGCGGCCGCCACCGACCGGTGGTTGGCGTCGTGCAACCTCCTTGCCGGAGCCACCAGCCTTGGCGTTCTTGTTGCCGCCTCCATTGCCGGACTGCTCGACAGCTAGCACTTCTCTGCTTTTCTTCTTCCTGTTGCCTCGCCGCCGGCCCTTCGTTGCCGGGGCGGTGTCATCCTTGTCGATCCTCGCTTACGCATTCTCTCCGAGTCTCCTCCCTTCCTCGGTACAAGACACTTGTCGGCCAAGGCGCATACCACCGACGCCCTGACTTTGCACATCGCCATCTCCTCCTCATCTCGCGGTTCCGCACATTACGATGAAATGCGCTGATCACCGCGGCGGGTGGACGCTCGGGATGTTGTAGTGCACACGGCTGAATCTCTGAATGAACTTGCGCAGGGACTCTCCTTCCTTCGGGCGAGCAAGTGAAGGTCGCTCTCTTGGCCATGAGGTTTGTGGTCACCGTGAAGGCGCCAACAAACCGATGACACGGATCTGCCCAAGAGGATATGGAGCTGTCCGGCAAGTGCATGAGCCAAGATCTCGACGTTGGGCTTGAGCACGAAGCGGGAAGTAGTTGGCGAGGATCTTGTCGTCCCGTCCCCGCAGCTCGCACCGCGATGGTGTAGATGCCGAGGAACTCCGACGGGTGCGCCCTACCATCATACTTCTCCGCACGTCTGGTTTGAAGTTTTCTCGGCTGGGCCACATCGGACTTGCCGCAGCTCACGAGTGAACGCAGGGCAACCTACCGCTGACGCAAGTCGCTCGCCCCTCCGGGCGCGTGCATGTCAACAGAAGGCCCAGCGCCGCTTGTCGGATCGACGTCGCGCTTCTCTTCGGCGCCGATGCGAGTTCGAGCGCCCTCTTGTTGTCGCTCATGAAGAACTTGGCGCTGATCGCGCGAAGCTCATGGATCCGACGACGCAGCGGAGTCGCTGTCGAGGTGCATCCGATTAGTCGGCGATCTTGGCCTTCTTGGCGGAGAGTGCACGGTGGTTGCACCGACAGTCTCGCCGCCACCGGCTCGTGCCTTGTCGCCACGCCGCTGCAACGATGGCATTGGTTGCCGCGAGCGCCGCCGCTGGCAAAACCGATGAGGTTTCGGATAGTGGCCCTCCACTCGCCGACCTTGTCGGCCGTTGGAGGGTAGTCGAGGAGCAGCTGAGATCTCGCCAGAGCTTCGCTGGAGTAGTGGGTGGGATTGGAGAACGGTGCGAGGAGCGGACACGCCGGACTTCTAACTAAGTTAGAAGGAGCAGCACTTCGCACGGGCGACCGTATCTCGCTCGTGCCAGCATGTTGGCGCGCATGCTGGTCTTGAGGGTCTCGATCCAACGAACGTATGGCGTTGTGAACGCCATGACGTTGTTGGTCCCGCGTCTCCTGAGACGGGCGCGGGGGATACGCGGACGCCGAGGTTTGCGGTGCCTTGTCCTTGGACTTGGCAACGTCGCGAACACCTTCATCGGCGCCCGTTCCTCCGCCAGTGTCTGCCCCACCACCCGTTCGCTGTGGTGAGGGTGGGTACGACGCGGACGGCTCTGCTGCCGCCGAAGCCTTCTTCTTCGGTGGCATGTCGAGGAAGATGTTGATGACGCTGCTCGTGTGAACGCCGGATCAGATTCACACGGCCTCGACGCTTCTACCGGGCGCGCCAAAGATGTCGGGAGGCTGATCGTACCCACGGACACCTATGGGGCCGGGCGGACCAGGCCCCTTGTGGTTCGGAGGGGGCGGAGATCGCACGAAGAGCGGATCGAGGCGATGCACACGAGCAGTTTACCCAGCTTCGGAGCTCTCCGGAGAGATAAAACTCCTACTGCTGCTTGTTTGATCTATTGTGTTCTTGCCAAGGAGAAATGCGAGCTACAAAACCTAGCGTGAGTGTCTCTGGCCTCCGATCGGTCGAATGAACCGGACCAGCCGAACCTTGCGAAGAACGCGAACCGAACCCCTTCTACGTTGCACTCGGGCCTCCTTTTATATGCTCAAGGGGTCTCCGGCGGTGGCAACATAGGCGGGGTACGAATGTAAAACAGGAGTTGGTACACCTACTTGAACAAAGGTATGCAGTGCAAAATACCTAACTCGACGGCAAGGGACAAAAGCAATAAATGCCCGTCGTTGTCGCCAAACAAAGGTAATAGAGACCGTCAGTGCGCCTCCGCCGCCACGATGGCGAGCCTGTCGCCGCTTATCGCTGCTCTCCGCTGGCTGCCTACCGCCGACACGCCGCCCATGGAACGGTCCCATGGCGACACGTCGCTGGGTGAGCTGGAGCGGCGACGGAGAGAAGTAGCATGCAGCGGCAAGCGCCTTGCCGCGGCCGAATCCTTGTCACGCCCGGATACTTGTCGTGCTCCGAGCCTTCCCGGCAAGCTCTTCTTGTCGGGGCCTTGTCTTCTGCGTGCCTGGAGCGGCTTTCCCGACAAGCTCTTCTTGTCGGGGCCTTGTCTGTGCCTAGAGAGGCCTTCCCGGCAAGCTCCTCTTGCCGGGTCTTGTCTTCTGAATGGCTGCGGAGGGTCTTGGCGGACGCCCGGCGAGGCTTGCCACGGGGACGCTGCGACTGCCCGTGCACAAGTTCGGGGTACTAAGGTACCCCTATTTTAGTACACCGACAGATGAGCACGACATCTTATGGTTCGAGGACCGTGTATATGTTCCCAATAATGCAAAGATCAGGAAGTAAATACTTCAAGAGGCTCATGACTCACCATACTGGATTCGCCCAGAAAACACCAAGATGTATTTGGATTTGAAGGAGTGTTTCTGGTGGACTGGTATGAAGAAGGATATTGCGGAGTATGTAGTCATAGGTGATGTATCCAAGAGAGAGTAAAAGCAGAGTATCAGAAGCCAGCAGGATTACTACATCCTATGCCGATACCCGAATGGAAGTGGGATAAGCTTGGCATGGATTTCATTACCGGATTTTCCCAGAACCCGAATGGGACATGATTCTATCTGGTTAGTAGTTGATTCGCTTGACCAAAGTGGCTCATTTTATCCCAGTGAAAACCACCTATACAAGTGCGGAGTTGGCCAAGATATATTTGACCAGGACCATATGTCTGCATGGAGTTCCGAGGACCATCGTATCAGATAGAGGAACACAGTTTACCTCAAAGTTTTGGAATCACCGCACTGCACTTTGGGTACTAGGCTAGAGTTCAAGACAGCCTTTCATCCACGTACAGATGGATAGACCAAGAGAGTCAATCAGATTACGGAGGACATGTTGAAAGCGCAGCGCTAGATTATGGATCTAGTAGGGATGATAATCTACCTTACGCTGGAGTTCTCATACAACAATAGTTACCAAGCCGCTTTGAAGATGACCCCTTTGAAGCGTTGTATGGGAGAAGGAGCCCGACACCGTTGATGTGGGATGAAGTTGGAGTCCGTCAGTTGTTTGGACCAAATGTGATCAAGGATTCAGAAGAGAATATTAAGTGGATTCGAGATAGACTGAAGGTAGCTCAGTCCAGGCAGAAGAATTATGCAAACTCAAAAACGCAAGGAGGTAGTCTATGAAGTTGGAGACAAAGCATGTCTTCGTGTGTCCCCTCTACGAGGTGTTAAACGATTTGGAGTTAAGGGAAAGTTAGCCCCGAGATTTGTAGGACCATACTTAGTTTTGGAGCATATGGGAGAAGTGGCCAACAAGTTGGAGTCGCCCGAAGGACTGTCAGGAATTCATGATGTGTTTCACGTTTCCCATTTGAAGAAGTGCCATGCAGAGATGGCCAATATTCCCCTGTAAGGACGCTTGACCCTGGAAAGGATAATGATGTTCCACGAAGTGGAGTATGGACTTCATAATTATAAGCTTTTATCTCGGTATGTAGGACATCCCACGAGGATGAAGAGATGAATTACTATTGGATATAAAGGAGGTATGATGTTTGAAATATGGATCAATGTAAATTCCATGATGAGTCTGAGTAATCACGTCTTAGTTTGGCACAAATAGAAGGAAGAAAGACATTACAATCGGATGGATTTTGAGTATGCTAGGAAGATGGAAGTTGAATGTTGGAATAATGATTAGTTGCCCAGAGGATGAGCTCAAGGTTTAGAAGTGATGAGATGGGCCATAACTCACAGGCCCCAGGACCTGCCAAGAAGCAAGCACACTCTTGCTGAAGAAAAAAACCCTGGAATAAGTTACGATTTTATCAACCGACGATTCTATAGGAGTTTACGCAAAACTTGAGAGTTGTTAAGGAATGATAAATGTTTGTTTGGCTTGCAGAATTAATGGATTTATCCGAACTTGGTTCGTCGACAAGAGAAATTCTGCAATGCTTGTGAGGATGACCGAGTGTTAGAATGCGAGATTCGCTAAACCATATACAAGGTAATGATTTGGGTGCGGGATGGATTGATCACCATACCGACTTACTCTTATTATTCGCCTTGCTATGCGGGATGGTAAATCTGAGTGACTTACCTATAGTAGAGCGACGACGATCAAAACCTTGTTTAAACTTTAGAATGGTATGACGTTTTCCCTTGTACAAGGCAGTTGTTGCCAATCGTAGGACATAGGTGAGGTTCAACCTAGACCCATTTCCTACAGGAGAAACCATAAATGGTTGACCACCATGAGATATCAATAGTTGTTTAGTATTGGCGCCAGACCTGTCAGCCAAGAAGACCCAGTCATGGAATAACCTTATCAAGATGAAAGGACAGGGGAATTGAGGAAAAGGTTATGCCACTATCAGAAGAGCCAGGAGAAGGAATTAATCCTGAAGATCCGAGAAGACCACCACTGTCAGCAACAAGGATGGAGTATATGGGTTTTGATGGAACCGTAACCATGCTTCTAAGGGTGGTAGCACCCGAGACCCCGGAGACGATCGATGGATTTTGAAGACCCCTACCCTAACCTATTTCTTGCTAGCCTCTCCGAATCTCGAGGACGAGATTCATTTTAAGGGTGGTAGGTTTGTAACATCCCAAAATTCCAAATTGTGGAATGTTATAATAAATAGATAGATTTGATTGTTTGTTTGATTGTGTGAAATTGAGTGAAATTCCAAACTTTTTGAAAGTTAAATGAGAGGGAATAAAAGGACTTTCCCAAACTTTCATTTTGCATTTGTAATCTCCGTGAATTCAAATTCATTTAATCATAAAACCCTAGAGAGAAGATGACATGACTTCTTCCATTTAATTAAGTGAAAAAGGGTTTTGAAAAGATTTGAATTTCATTCGCAAATATTTCCAATTCATAAACTTCATGCAACTCAATGATTTTCAAGAGAGAAGATAAAATGACATCTTCAAAACACATATGAAATATGAGTTGGGAGTTTGAAAGGATCAAATTTAAAGTCCTTTTGGAAATCATTTTCAGTTTGGAGTTATTTGGATTTTATTCAAATTATTTTTCTCCAAAAATAAAATATATGGAAATTAGGGGAAAATGATTCCCTATAGTGAAAAAATTGAGAGAAATAAATTTTAAATCATTTTGGTATTTTTAAAATGATTTTTATGAGGTTTTATTGTAGCATAAGCACTCTTTGCTTTATTTAAAATTCTGAGGACTTTATTTGAAGCTAGAATAATGTTCATCCTGTAGGAAATCTTTTTCTGAAATTTTTGATATATTATATGCCTGTATAATATTTCTATTTCCTTTTGTTTTTTATTTTTGTTTGTTTGTTTTTTTTAATCTCCCCTCCGCCGAACTGGGCCGGCCCAGCTCCTGCCAGGCCAAGGTCCAGCCCAGCGCGCCGCCTCGCTCCCGTCCCCGACTGGGACTCCTCCAGAGACCGCCGCCGCGCCGCCATGGAAGCCGTGCCGCCTCCGGCCTCCTCTGCCCCCTCCTCCACGCCTCCCGAGGCCACCCCTCCCCCTATAAAGCTGCCGCCCGGACCCCTCACACTCTCTCTCCTCGCTCGCCTCTCCTCGCAATGCGCCGCCGCCGGACCTCACAGCCACCTCCGCAAGCGCGCCGCCATCGCCTAGTCCGCCTCTCGCCTCCCCGCCCTCGCGCTGCTGCACCGTCTCGCCCCGCCGCGTCCGCCCGTCGCCTCCTCCGGTGCCCTCGGCCACCAGAGCGCCGCCGGCGACTACGCCCGACGCCGGAGCTCGCCGTTCTTCATCGCCGGTTTTCGACAAAAGACTGTCTGACCTGATCGGTATAAACCACCAACCCATATCGGTTTTAAAAAAAACCGTTTCGTTTTTATTTAGCGAACATGGTCTGTTTAGGTAGCTTCAACGAACGTTTTCGTTCGTTAGGACTCCGTAATGAACGTTCATCGCTTAGTTTTTCCCTTTTCTGTTTATTTACGTTAGGGACCTATGTGTGATTATTATCTTTGTAGTTTAGCCCCTGGAATTTTTAGAACAGTCCCTGAACTTCAAAACCGTCCAACGTTTTATCTGTAACTCCGATTTAAGCGATTCTTTTTGCAAAATACTCCTTGTGACATATCCGCCCCTGGATTTTGGAGATTGAGCAAATCAAATTTATTCAACTTCAAGTCTAGTTCAAACCTTCGTTCGATCGTAACTTTTGAACCGGAGCTCCGTTTTTGATGAAACCAACGCCCACTTCTTCGTTACGATCCCCTCTATCTAGTAAAACAACTTAACCATGTTTTTGAAAGTTTAAAATTTGATTTCAAACAGTTTAGTATTTGAACTTCGTTTGATCGTAACTCGAGTTTTATAACTCCAATTTAGTTGATTCATTTTGCAAATCGAAGCTCTTCACCTAAACTTTCTGATAAGGCCAGATTCACTTAATTTTGGTACTGTTAGAAATTGTTTTCTATTTCAAGATTCGTTTGCTTGGTTTCAAAGTTTTCTGAATTGTTTTCTTTGTTCTTCCCGATCTTTTGAGTGATTGCTTATGTGTGGTTACTATTGCTTGCCTACAATAGATTGACCAGAGTGTGACGAGTAGAACTATCGAGAGTTTTGAGTGCGAATCATCTTCATCAACATTGCAGGCAAGTTCACACTTTGATCATATTCCTTTTCGTACCCAGTTTTTATGCATTAGATCAATCCTCAAATATTGCATGGTTAGGATCTAATTAAACTGTGGGTTTTGGGAAAGTAGTTGAGGTAGTACCTATTACCTGTTTATTATCAAACCTTTGGGAGTTACTTCTACGTTTGCTTATATTGCCATGCTATGCTAGTAGACGTGGATTGGGTGAGTGTATCCATGACAGATGTGAGTTTCTTAATTAATATGGACCGCCACCCAGGCTCAAAGGGATCATGAGATTATTCATGCTAGAAACTTCCATGTGCAGCCACAAGCTACTATGGGCTCTAGCATAGTTGATTAAGTCGTGCGAACTCTTACAGTGGTAGACTAGCAGATGTAGGGGATGTAGGTTGGTACGGTCTACCCGTTCGTAAGGTGCTAGCACTTCTGAAAGACTATGTCTCGGTCATCCATTTCTCAAACACCTTGTAGTGCGAGAATCCCAACGGAGGAGATCGAGTCTTGTGGGGAAAAGTGCGCAAACCTCTACAGAGTGTATAAAACTAATCATGGTTAGCCGTGTCCTCGGTTATGGACATCTTGAGTATCTAGTACTTGGATTATCATGTGAATCTCAGCATGTTACTTTAAATAATTTTGTTGGGTTAATGATGATATTTTGAATTGGATTGAGAATACTGTCAACCATTCTCAATGTTTAACAACCACCATGATAGTTAAATAAAATTTATTCCTTTGCAGTAGGGAAAATTGGCTTTTCGCAAAAACGTTATAACCATAGAGCTTTTCCACGAGCCAAATATGCATGTAGTGATAGCCTTTATTCATCATTATCCTATGGTGTGAATTTGCCAGTACATTCAATGTACTGACCCTTTGTGGCTGCAACGTCTCATGTTGCAGGATATTAAGACGAGTAAGTGATACGTTAGGGTTATGATTTCTACACTCAACTTTGCCATTGGTGTTGATGGGAATCCACAACCTTTTTACTTCCGCTATTTGGATTGAGGTAATAGTATTTACGTTACTTTATACATGTGATTTACCTCTGTTATAAATCCTCGAGTACTGTGTGTGTCAGCATACCGATCCAGGGATGACACTTAAGCATCGAGACGTGATCCATTCGGGTCGGGTCGCTATAGACTATCACCATTTTTAGTCTGTTTGTGGGCTCTTCAAAATAGGGAAGAATACGAAGTTTCTTAAAGCACACGTGTTAAAAACAAAATGTAGATGAAATAAAGCTCAACAATCAATATGCTATGCTAATTAACCAATTTAAAACCAAGATGGAATAAAAACAGCTGGTAGATACCCCTAGAAATTGTTTATGAACCTGCAATGCAGTTTCTTCTAATTGTTGTTGTAGCGATTTCCATCAAAACTGTAAATGAGAGGTAAAATTCAAAAAACTCTTACATTCATGACCATAAATATTTGTAGTGATTCCCATCAAAACTGCAAATGAGAAGATAAAATTCAGAAAACTCTTACATTCGTTAATATAAATATTCACATGTCAACTATATAGAAAGAAAAAGGCACTTTCTTTTCATCTAAAAGGACTTTACCAACACATCAATACCATGTATGCAATATCGACAAGCAGACAGAAAGTTAGATGCAAAGGTTACCCGCAATGCGCTTTCTTCTAATATTTGTTGTAGCGATTCCCATCAAAACTGTAAATGAGAGGTAAAATTCAGAAAACTCTTACATTCATGACCATAACTATTTGTAGTGATTCCCATCAAACTGCAAATGAGAAGATAAAATTCAGAAAAATCTTACATTCGTTAATATAAATATTCACATGTCAACTATATAGAAAGAAAAAGGCACTTTCTTTTCATCTAAAAGGACTTTACCAACACATCAATCCCATGTATGCAATCTCGATAAGCCAGATAGAGTTAGATGCAAAGGTTACAAGAACTAACTGGACATGCCAAAATAGTAACCCCTCTTCCTGTTAACATACCTGAAAAATGGCATCTTCGAGTTCCTTCGGAACTGCTACTTCCCCGTTCGAGGAGCTATCTATATCAGCCACTGACCTCCTATTCCTCATCGTGCTCACCTCATCCTACAATTTCTGTTGACCGGAGGTCCAGGAAGAAGAAACAAGTGGAAGAACAGAAATAGGGAAAAAGAAAAGAAAACTGACGTGTCTTGATGCCTCGACGAACATGCGACCTCGGCAGGAGCGAGAGGAGGGACCGAGGCTGCGGCAGCGGTGGCAGTGCGATACCTCAACCAGGAGGCGGCTACTCCAAAGACGGTAGATGGGGAGGCATGGACGCATGGCCCGATAGAGATGCTCATGTCGATGAAGACGATGAGACGACGCCGATATTTCTTTATCAAAGTTTTTCAAGAAATATCTCAGAGAACATAAAGAGAGATGAAGGATGTCGATCACAGAACTACCACAAATATTCAAGGATACTAACTGAAGGAGCTCCTTAAAGAAAATGAAAGAGCAACTTTAAAATTGTGTGTAGTTTAAAAAAAGTTGATATAAATACTTCTTGATCTCAATGTTGAAGAGTAACAAACACGTGAATTGCAGGCCTAAATCTGCAAGGAATATTTCGAGATCTTGTATTCCGAAACCAACTAAATATTGCAATTGGAAAAAATTCATGGATAAAAAGCTTGCCTCAGACATCCCATACTCTTTCTGAAGATCTAAATCTAAAATACATATCGCTAGTGATTCTATTCTCAGATCAAATCAAATAAATAAGAGACAAAGCGGCAAATAAAGAGAGATGAACCTGGGTATGTAGCCAATGGCGAGGAGGGTGACGAATGCGAGTGAGAGCAAGGGGAGGGAGAGAGAGGAGGAGGACGGCTGCATCATCTGCTTTGCTCGCAGCAAGGGGAGGGAGAGAGAGGAGGAGGCCGGCAGCACCATCTACTCTGCTTGCTCCTCTGCACTTACCCAGACGCCGCGGTTCTGGTCCAAGCCGGAGAAGAGCAGCCACCATTTGAGGCGGCCTTGGCTACCCTCCGTCTTGTTCACCGACTGGTGCTAGACAAGGGGAGATAAAGCCCCTGTATTCTGCCCCTACTGAGGCATCTCTGCTCTAGCACGGGGAGAAGGGAGGTGGCCGGCGGCACAGGGAGAAAGGAAGGGGACGGCGGCACGGGGAGGAGAGGAGGCGGCTGAGGCGAGTGGGGAGAGGGGGCGGAGGCGTGGAAGAGGATGGATCAGGGAGGAGACGAGGCGAAGGGGACGCGGGGCTCGGGACGAGAAGGTTTGGCGGCTAGGTTTTGACCCTTTTGGTTGCTCTGCACGTCGAGCATGGGGCGCGGGCGGAGCGGATTGGCGAATGCTTCACGAACATGGGAAAGGCACACCCAGCCAATGAACGCACGAGACGAGCCCACCCGTCATTGGTAAGTAAAAATGACCGCGAGGTAAAAAATGAATTTGACTACAAAGTGAAGATCAGACGGCCCAAATGCGCCTGATGACCGATCCAATGGTCAGAAGTGGACCAAATCGAGGGAACATCATGGAGCCAAGTTGGCTAGCATCCTTATAGGTTAGAATTCCCGGAGATCCGTAACTCCGATTGGGCTGAAATTTGAACACGATTTTTATCCGGATATTGGCTTTCTTGCTGCGAAAGAAGGGCACCAACCGCCTTCGAGGTGGCCACGAGGGCCCAGGGCACGCCTGACCCCATGGGACGCGCCCCTCACCCTCGTGGGCCCCTCAGGCATCATCTCGTGTTGATTCCACTTCCCAAAATTCACATATATTGCAAAAAAAATCTCCGTCAGTGTTATCCCGTTTGAAATCCGTTTGATATGGATTTCCTGCGAAACAAAAAACATGCAACAAACAGGAGCTGGCACTGGGCACTGGATCAATATGTTAGTCCCAAAAATAGTATAGAAAGTTTCCAGAAGTATATGAAAGTTGTATAATATTGGCATGGAACAATCAAAAATTATAGATACGACGGAGACGTATCAGCATCCCCAAGCTCAATTCCTGCTCGTTTTCGAGTAGGTAAATGATAAAAAAAGATAATTTTTTAGGTGGAATGCTACCTAGCATAATTTTGATCATGTAATCTAATCATTGCATGAATATTAAGACACGAGTGATTCAAAGCAATAGTCTATCAATTGACATTAAGACAATAATATTTCAAGCATACTAATAAAGCAATCATATCTTTTCAAAATAACATGGCCAAAGAAAGTTATCCCTACAAAATCATATGGTCTGGCTATGCTCCATCTTCACCACGCAAAATAGTCAAATCATGCACAACCCCGATGACAAGCCAAGCAATTGTTTCATACTTTTGACGTTCTCAAACCTTTTCAACTTTCACGCAATACATGAGCATGAGTCATCGACATAGCACTATAGGTGCAATAGAATATGATGGTGGAGGTTGTGTGGAGAAGACAAAAAGGAGAATGTCTCACATCGACGCGACTAATCAACGAGCTATGGAGATGCCCATAAATTAATGTGTGATGAGTAGGGATTGCCATGCAACGGATGCGCTAGAGCTATAAGTGCATGAAAGCTTAAACTGAAACTAAGTGGGTGTGCATCCAACTTGCTTGCTCATGAAGACCTAGGGCTTTTGAGGAAGCCCATCGTTGGAATATACATCCAAGTTCTATAATGAAAATTCCCACTAGTATATGAAAGTGATAACTCAAGAGACTCTCTATATGAAGAACATGGTGCTACTCTGAAGCACAAGTGTGGTAGAAGGATAGTAACATTCCCCTTCTCTCTTTTTCTCTCATTTTTTTGTTTTCTCTTTTTTTTGGTGGGCTTCTTTGGCCCCCTTTTTTATTTTGGCTTCTTTGGCCTCTCTTTTTTTATAACCTCACATGGGACAATGTTCTAATAATGATGATCATAACACTTCTATTTACTTACAACTCAATATTACAACTCGATACTAGAACAAAGATATGACTTTATATGAATGCCTCCGGTGTAATCGGATGTGCAATGATCTAGCATAGCAATGACATCAAAAAACGGACAAGCCATGAAAACATCATGCTAGCTATCTTACGATCATGCAAAGCAATATGACAATAAATGCTCAAGTCATGTATATGATGATGATGGAAGGTGCATGGCAATATATCTTGGAGTGGCTATGGAAATGCCATGATTGGTAGGTATTGTGGCTGTTTTGAGGAAGATATAAGGAGGCTTATGTGTGATAGAGCGTATCGTATCATGGGGTTTGGACACTACAAAAAAAATACACTTCCGTGATGATACGTGTTTGTCACAGTAGGTCACATTTTCTGTCATGCATGTACATCCATGACAATTTTATGACAGAATCAATATAGTCATACATGTGCTGTCGTAGAACTGTTCCATGACATTACCAAAATTATTATCACGGAAGTGCCCACTTCCATGACGATAAATCGCGCGTCACAGAAGTGCTTTCGTGAAGGGTGACCGACACGTGGCATCCACTGTAACGGAACACCGTTAAGGTATCGGGTCCGGTTTTGGATCCGATAACTGTCGGGGAGGCTGATCATACCCACGAACACCTATGGGGCCGGCAGACCAGGCCCCTTTGTGGTTCGGAGGGGGGTGGAGATCGCACGAAGAGCGGATCGAGGCGAGGCACACGAGCAGTTTACCCAGCTTCGGAGCTATCCGGAGAGATAAAACTCCTACTAATGCTTGTATGATGTATTGTGTTCTTGCTAGGGAGCGATGAGAGCTACAAAACCTAGCGTGAGTGTATCTGGTCTCGAGTGAGTCGATCGAATCAACCTCCCCACGCTGCACATGGGCCTCCTTTTATATGCTCAAGGGTCTCCGGCTGTGGCAACATAGACGAGGGTACAAATGTAAAACAGGAGTTGGTACACCTACTCGAAAGGTATGCAGTCACGAAATACCTAACTCCGACGGCAAGGGACAAAAGCAATAAATGCCTGTTAGTGTCGCCCAAACAAAGGCAACAGAGACCGTCAGTGCGCCTCCGCCGCCACGATGGCAAGCTTGTCGGCCGCTTATCGCTGCTCTCCGCTGGCTGCACAGCCTCTCGACATCGCCGCATGGAACGGTCCCATGGCGACACGTTGTCGGATGAGCTGGAGCGGAGATGGAGAGAGGTTGCTTGCCGGCAAGCACCTTGCCGCTGCCGAATCCTTGTCGCGTCCGGAGGCTCGCTGGCCCGAGCCTTCCCGCAAGCTCCTCTTACCGGGCATTGTCTTCGCATGCCTCGAGGTGGCCTTCCCGACAAGCTCCTCTTGCCGGGCCTTGTCTTCTTAATCAAATACTTTGTTCTTGAATGGCTCCAAAGGAGCCACGGAGGATCTTGGCGGCGACGAGGCAAAACCTTGCCGCTGGTGCTGAATCGTCTGCGGCACGAGCACGGGATACTAGGGTACCCTACTCTAGTACACCGACAGAGCCCCGCCCTGGTCAGACATCAGTGCCGAAGCGCTGTCGGGCCAGGCCCAAAACAAGCAGACGGTCACACGCTGCCTCGACCACGCCGCAGCCGCCTCGACCCACCACGATCCCCACTAACGGCACGCACCGGACGTGGCGTCAGGCGAGAGATCGTGGGCGCGTGGGGGTTTCTTTATTAGTATAGGCGGAACGTGCGCCCCCCTCCCCCTCTTTATAAGCGGAGGAAACAGGCGCATGCCGTCCACTCTGCCATCGATAGCGAGTCAAGAAAACCACCGCCGCTCCCCTCTTCTTCTCCGGTGCGAAGAGAGCAGCGCCCCGCCCCCTTTCGCCACAAGCGCGCTCACCGCCGTCGGCCTCCTCCGCCGCCCTCGCCATGGCTCCGAAAGCCGACAAGGAGAAGGGCGTCAAGTCGGCCGAGGCGCAGCGGCTCGCAGCGCTGCGCAAGGAGCGGGCCATCTTCCCCCCGCAGCTCGGCGCAAGGGAGCTGCAGGACGTCTTCTACCTCTTCTTCGTCGACGGAGACGCCAGGCGCATCCGCTGCACGAGGGTACTCCCGCCTCCGCATCTGATTTGGCACCAACAGGGTACCCTTTTTCGCCTTTTTCTATTGCGGCTTTTGCCCGCCTTTTCCGGAAGTTCTTCTGCGACATCATGAACACGCTTTGGCCTCCGCCTCCTTAATTTCACCCCCAACGCCGTCTTGACCATGGCAGTTTTCGCAAGATTTGTGCGAAAACTTTGTCGGAGTCCACCCAAATGTGGCACTCTTCCGCCACTTCTTTGTGCCCCGCGTCAAGAGAGGAGAGCCGCTTGCCGGAGGGATAGCCTAGGTCTCTAGGATCGGCTAGAAAGAGGCCTACCTGGAAGGAGAGTTCCGCAACAAGTGGGAGGAGTGGAGAGCCAATTGGTGTTGGGTCGTAGAGGAGAACCCGCAGCCCTTCACCGCCGTGCGCCAAACTCCAATAGTGCGCGGCAGAGATTGGAGCAACTTGGCGCCGGAGGATGCGAAGCTGAAGATAGCTGTGACCCGGATTTTGCGCCTCAGGCTTGCCGGGTTAACCGTAGGCGCAGTTGGCGCAGATTTCCTTCGTCGCCGCATCGCTCCCTTGCAGGAAAGGAGGAGGCCTGCCTGGGAGTTCCAAAATGCGGCAGACATTATGAGGTTGCGCCTGGGCCTGAATCGGAACTTCACCGTCTTGGAGCTGGACGCGATCTTGCTCGAGCTGTTCAAGAACGACCCGACCATCCCGAGTGGTTTAGGTTGCCGCTGGGGTCGCCCCATTGTGCAACAACTGGCGCCGACCGCATCCGCGCCATGATGCTGCGCAGCGATTCCCATGGGATCGTTCCAACTCGGCAGGAGCCCCCGACGAGGTCGTGCAGCAGTTCTTCGACGACTTGGAAGAAGTGCCGATCCGCCCGACGAAAGCGTAAAGGCTCACCCGCGACACCACCGACGAGGAGATGGCGCGGATTGCCACCAGTGGTGGAGGAGGCGGCAGCCGCTGCCCCTGGAGCCTTCGGGTTCACTGTGGAGGAGGCGGACGCCAAGGCGGCAAGCCTTGCCGAGCGAGGGAGGTCGCCGGTGAGGACGAGCTTGTCGAGCCCGAGGCCGGGTCGAGTGGACTCCGCCGAGGGCGCTTCTTCTCCACCACCCAGCGACTTGCCGCTGGGCCGGAGCCCGGCCCGGCCAAGAGGCGTCAAGAAGTCGGAGACGAAGTCGGGCGGCAGATCGCCCACAAAGAAGAAGGCCAAGGCGATTTCGCTTCCACCGCTGCAAGCGAGGTTGCTCGGAGCGCCCCACACCGCTGCGATAACCGGGCGGGATCTTCTTAGGCCACCGCCGACGCCTCCGCCAAGCGCCAAGAGAGCCCACTCCCGCCGCCGCACCGGAGGCGAGCCGGAGTTTGACTTCTCCGCGCCAGCCCGAGGAGGAAGGCGAAGAGTAAGCTTTGAGATTTGTGCTTGTATTTCTTCAATTTTATTGCTTCATCTTGAATCTGATTTGCTTGCTCGACTCTTTCCTTTTCGTGACGCTGGCCCAGAGAGCGTCGAAGAGGGCCAAGATCCCGACGGTCGTCGTTGAGGACGATTCTCCTGCGTGGCATAGGACGCGTCTGAGACCGCCTTTGCCGACCAAGAACCCTTCCTCAGAGCAGCCCCTCAAAGACAGCCCCCCAGAGTAAGTGTGCAGTTTTCTCCTTACTATTAGGTGTGCAGGGGTGCCCTTTCTTCGTTGATATCTCGACTGTGTGCTTGTGTAGGAGCAGAGCAGCCTCATCGAGGGCTCGGAAGCCGCCTCGAGATCTTGTCTCACGCCACTACGCCGCCAAGGGAGGAACCTCGGCAAGGGAGCGCCCACAAGGGAGGCCACTCCGACAAGGGAGGCTACCCCGCAAGGGAGGCTACCCGGCAAGGGACAGCGCCAAATGACCCTCCAAAGTGGTCGAGGCCATGGCTGCGGATCCTGCAGGTGTAATCGCCTTACACGAAAATCTCCTTGGGCTTGCTTTCTTTTGTTTCTTTTTTGAACATTTGCTTGACTGCTTTTTCTTCGTCGACGCAGAGCCGATGGAGGTCGAGGCCGCCGGGCGAGGAGGAGGCAAGGCAACACCGACGAGGCCGCCGTGGGAAGAAGAGGTCGTTCTTTGTGGAAGAAGAGGCCGTCGCCGACGGGCCTGTTGGCGAGAAGGCTGCCGAGGCTGCCGACGCAGCAGCTGGCGAGGGGTCGGGCGATCACACTGACGGCCCTGAGGCCGCAGGAGCGACAAGCGCTACACCGACAGCCGACTTCTGCTGCCGCCGCAAGGCCAGTTCGAGGAGCCCCAGCCCGACGCCACCAAGGCCGTGAAGGCGTCTTTCATCAAGCTCCCCGGGAACCGAGCTCCAAGGCGCCGGTCGAGGAGGGACCTTCGATGGCGAAGCTACTCGCCTCCGGCTGGTCGACGCTGTGGACGCGCCAAGCAAAGCAGCGGGCGAAGTCTCGAGGAGGAACAATGCCGAAGAAGCTGCTGCCGCTCTACCGCGCCTGCAGCCAAGTTGGAGACCCGGGAAGCACTTGTCGCGAGGGCAGGACCGGACATGGAGAAGCGCCAGAAGAGCTCCGAGCGCCAACCAAGAAGCTCTCCGCGATGTAGCGTAAGCGCGGGGTATCTTGCGTAAGAGCGCACGGCCTTCATCCTTGAGAAGGCCGCAATGAGGAGGAGCAGCTGGCTGCCGAGAAGCTCTCCGCGCAGAAAGCGAGTTGGCGCAGCGGAAGGTCAACCTGGACAGCCACGAAGAAGACCTTGCTGCCATGTAGGAGTCACTTGGCGGGCGCTCAGAGGCGGGATGCCGCCGCAGCCGCCGAGGCCGCCAAGGAAGAGCTGAAGGCGAAGGTGGCATACCGAGGCCAGCCTCAAGAAGAGCGGCGAAGAGCTTGCCACGCTCAAGCGTGAATGCGAGAAGGACGCCTACACTCTTGGCGAGCTGCAGAGTCGTCTCGCTGATAGAGGCAAGGAGCTCGACGCCGCCCAGGATTCCAAGGCGGATCTTGAGCTGAGCCGACCACTCGACGCAGACGTTGGACGGCGCCAGAGAGCGGGAGGTGGGCTTGTTGGAGGCGCTCAAGGCCAAGGAGGAGCTGCTAGCGAATGCTGCCTCCATCCAGAGCACCTTGAGGGAGAGCGTGGAGCACTGGATCAAGGTCTTGTGGACACCGCCACGACATCCACAACGAGTGATGGAGCTAGGGATGGCGGACCTTGCATACTCCTCCGACGAGCATCTCCAACCCAGCGCCAAACTCAACTTATTCTTCAAAGGCGTGGTGGACGGTGTCCAGCGACTCGGAAGAGGTCCCAAAGCAATGGCCGAGGAATCACGCCAGATCTGCAGGCAGGGGCCTCGAGAAGGTGTTGATAAAGGTGGCCTTCCGCAATCCGGGCCTCAACCTTAACGGCGCCCTCAGATCCTTGCCGCCAGATGCCAACGTGGAGGAGCTTCAAAGCCCTTGTCGCACCCATTGTGGACAAGGTGAACAAGATCAAGCGGATTGAGGGCGCACCGCGAGACTAGGCCGCCAACTTTATCTTTCCCTTGTCGCTGCTGATCATGTTTAGAACACTTTGTTAGATCAACGACAAGTTATTTTGTAATATACTCTATCTAAGGCGATCAATGCAACGTTATTTCCTCTACTTGATTCCTTCTTTTGTACGTGTCTGCCTTACGCATTTGGGGGACTTGTCGGTGCGGGCACTTTTGCCATGAAGCCGAGTGCGAACGCCGCTAGCCTCTCGGCAAAGGCCGCCTCCGACAAGCAACGTTGTCGCGACTAGCCGCAGCTCACTTAAGTTGTTGAGCGGACTCGAAAACAAAGTAAGGGCACGACTAGTCATGAGTTGGTTCCTCTGCGCATGAGTTTTCCATACAAAGTACTATCGTTCGAGGAAGATAACTTAAAAATTTAAAAATTGATTGCTCAAACTTTGGCAACTTAGCTTTTCTGTCTCTTGCTTCCCGATGAGGTGAAACTTCCTCAAGCGGTGCCTGGTCCATAGTATTATCTCCTCCTCCCCCCCCTGGTTAACTTGTGCGCGAGGGATCCTTCCTTTCTTTGAGAAAAGAGAAAGAAGAGGAAATAAGGTTATGGAGCCCAGTGGCTCGATTCTACTTACCGGGTATGGTTGCTGCACAAAGTGTTAGCCAAAACATGCAATAAAATGATGAAAGCATGAATTTGACAAGTTGCGCGCAACACATGAGCTTTACTGATGCACGGGGTCTGCGCCCGGCTTTGTACAAAGGATTACATTCAACAGCGGCAAGACTTGTACAAAAGGTGGTTGCCGGAACGGGTTCCGACAACCGCGCCCTATGGGTAAAACTTACGAAGATGCTCAATGTTCCAAGAGTTGCTCACCGGAATGCCATCTTCGGTCTCAAAGGCGACAGCGCCTTGAGCCTAGTGACTCGTTTCACCCGATAAGGGCCTTCCCACTTCAAGGCCAACTTGTTTGAATTCTTGGCGGACTGAACGCATCAAGAACAAGGTCGCCTTCCTCGAGACTTCGCACTAACTCTGCGGCTATGGTAGCGACGCAAAGCTTCTTGGTAGCGAGCAGCTCGCACAATGCCCGAGGATGATCCTCCTCAAGGAGCAGCGTCACATCTTGTCGCAGCCTGCTCTTGCTCAAGCTCATCATAAGCGAGCACTCGAGGCGATCCGTATACGAAGTTCCATGGGGAGAATTGCCTCTCGCTCCATAGACTAGAGCAAAAGTGTCCGCCGGTGGCTCGATTTGGTGTCATCCTGATCGACCAAAGAACCACCGGCAGCTCCTCGATCCAGTTTCTTTCGCACTTGTGCAGCCTGTCGAAAGTTCTGGTCTTGAGCCCGCGCAGCACTTCAGCATTTGCCCTCTCTGCTTGACCGTTGCTTCTCGGGTGAGCCACGGAAGCAAAGCACAGACCTTGGCGCCAAGATCTTGGATGTACTGCATGAAGGTGCGACTCGTAAATTGTGTGCCGTTGTCGGTGATGATCCTGTTAGGGATTCCGAAACGGCAAACAATCGACCTGAAGAACTTGATCGCCGACCGTGCCGCCACCTTCCTCATCGCTTCCACTTCCGCCACTTTGTGAACTTGTCGATGGCGACGCATAAGTACTCAAAGCCCCGACAGCTTCGGGGAAGGGGCCGAGGATGTCGAGCCCCTGCATCAAAAATGGCCAGGATAAAGGGATCGCCCGGAGAGCTTGAGTCGGCTGGTGTATCTGTTTGGAATGGAACCGCACGCTTCACACTTGGTTACTTGTGCAGTTGCATCCCGGAGGGCTGTCGTCCAGAAGAAACCTTGCCGGAAAGCTTTGCCTGCAAGTTCTCTTGCGCCAATGTGGTGGCCACATATGCCTCCGTGTATCTCTCGCCAACAGCTTCATCCATCTTCCACAGGAATACACTTCAATTTCACACCGTTGAGTCTTCTTCCGCATAAAGATGTCGCCGACAAACTGGTACATACTTGACCGCCGGGCTACTCTTTCCGCTTCTTCTTGCTCTTCGGGAAGTTCTCCGTCTCAAGGAAATGGACAATCTGCTGCGCCCATGCCGGAGCTTGCGGCTCGACAACAAGGACTAAAGGCACATCTCGCCGCTACACGGAACATCAGCTTCCACGGCAAGGACCTGCGGCCTTGCCGGAGTTTGATGCTCCCCGACAAGCTTGCCGGAGCAAGACTTGTCGGGAGCGCCCGCTTCAACGAAACAAACCACAGGGCCATCGGAGCAGACTACTCCTCAAAGACTGTTGGTGTTGATCTTGGGGACCTTTGCAACGACGGCTTCGGGAAGCTCACGGAAAGTAGTCACTAGAGGTCAACTTCCTCTTTTGCTTTGTCCAGCTTGATGGTGTTACGGTTGGCTATCGAGTCGACTTGAGCACAAAAATCCTCGGTTCCATTGTAACTTGAGTGCGGGCGCACTTTGACAGCCATCGGCAATATCATTCGAGCTCTTGGAACATGTTCCATTTGCAGTGCCATCAAAGTGCTCTTCTAGCTTCCTCACTTCATCGACGTAGGCTTCCATCAACGGACTCGTAATCTTTGTTCACTTGGCGGACGACAAGCTGCGAGTCACCCCGACAATAAGCTTTTTGATCCCAAGGTCCATCATGATCCTTAGACCGGCAAGCAAACCTTCATACTCTGCAGTATTGTTTGTGGCTTGCTCCTTGGGAAAGTGCATGTGGACTACGATTTGAGGTGCTCTCCGTGGGTGCGATAAGCAAAGACGCCGGCTCCGGGCGCTTTGCAGCGAGAAGGCACCATCAAAGTACATCGACCACTCTTTGCTTGCTTCTTTGACGGGAATGCTCGTCTCGAATCTCTTCATCCGGTGTTGGCGCCCATTCTCGCTATGAATTTCGCCAACGCTACGCTTTGGATAGTTGATGTGCTTTCAAACTTGAGACCAAAGCTTGACAGCTCCAACGCCCACTCGACAATCCCGCCCGTTGCTTCTGGATTCTGCAGTATCCTCTTCAGCGGAAAGCGAGTGACAACTGTGATCTCATGTGCTTGGAAGTAATGGCGCAGCTTTCTCGAGGCCATGAGGAGGCCAAAAAGCAATTTACGCACACCGAGTACCTTGACCTAGCCTCGCAGGAGGGAATCGACAAAGTAGACTGGGCGCTGCACCATCCTTTTCTCGCATCTGGTCATGCGTCTTCGTGGATCGGTCCTTGTCGGGACCAGAGCTTGTCAATAAGCCCTTCTTGTCGCTGGATGTGCTTGCCGTGGTTGCCGGCTCGTCATCCGCTTCCTCTCCGCCACTAACGCAGCACTAACCACTTGATTGGTTGCTGCTATATATAGCAAAGCAACTCTCTTGTGGCTTAGGTGCGACAAGTGTTGGAGTGGAGGATGTATCTCTTTAAGTCTCCGCAGCGCAGCCTCCGCTTCGAGTCCATTTCATTGGACCTGCCTTTTTCAAAATCTTGAAAAATGGCGGCGCTCAGCAGAACCTAGAAATAAACCCGCCGAGAGCAGCCACGCAACCGCAAGTCTTCGTACATCCTTGACGCGCTTTGGTGCTTCAATCTGCTCAATGGCCTTGATCTTGTCGGGATTAGCTTCAATCCCTCGTTGAGACATGAAGAACCCGAGAAGCTTGCGGAAGGGACTCCAAACACGCACTTCTCGGGTTGAGCTTGAGGTTGATCTTGCGCAGATTCGCAAATGTCTCGGCCCAAATCTTGAACCAGAGTTGCTTTGTCCTTGCTTTTGACCACTATGTCATCCATGTAGGCTTCTACATTTATGTGCATTTGCGGCTCAAAAGCGTCATGGACTAACCTTGCAAATGTTGAACCAGCATTCTTCAAACCGAAAGGCATCCGTATGAAACAGTTTGTGCCACATGGTGTAATGAATGCGGTCTTCTCCTCATCTTCTTTAGCCATGAAGATCTGATGGTATCCTGAGTATGCATCAAGAAACGAAAGCAAATCACATCCAGCCGTGGAGTCGACAATCTGGTCAATGCGCGGCAAGGGAAATGGATCTTTGGGACAAGCTTTATTAACATCCGAAGTCAATACAAAGTCTCCATTTTCCATTTGCTTTGGCGCATCGACTACGTGGATTGGCCAACCACGTAGGATGGAGCACCTCTCGACAAGGCCTGCTGCTTCCAGGTTTCTTGATCTCTTCGGCTATGAATTCTTGGCGCCCAACGCTTGCTTCCTGACTTTTTCCTTGACGGGCCGCGCATGAGGACAAACGGCCAGGCAGTGCTCAATCACTTTCCTGGGAACACCGGGGATGTCAGACGGTTGCCATGCAAACACGTCGACTTTCGCCCACAGGAAAGCAACGAGCGCGCCTTCCAATTTAGGGTCGAGAGAGGTACTGATGGTAAAGGTACCACCAGTGCCGTCCTCCTTGGCGGGCACCTTCTTGGTCTTTGGCGGAGCTACCATATTCTTGCACTTGCCGGTGGAGCTCGATGGTGCGTCCTCGACGGTAGCGCAGCACTCCGAAGAGGTGCGCTTACCGGAGTGAGCATCAGAGCCCTTACCGGACTTGTATTTTGTCTTCTTCCCCCCGGGAGCTTCAGCGGCAAGTGTTTGGCAATCTGTCGCGGCTGCTGCATCCCGGTAGATCTTTTCGGCACAGATAAGGGCATCCTTCTTGTCGCCATGGACAGAGATGACGCTTATCGGGCCTGGCATCTTGAGTAAATTGTAGGCGTAGCGAGAGGATGCCATGAACTTGGCGAGTGCTGGACGGCCAAGTATCCCATTGTAAGGCAATGGGAAATCGGCAACGTCGAATGTGACCCTCTCAGTCCTAAAGTTCAGCTCGCTGCCAAATGTTACCGCAACGTAATCTTCCCTTTGGCTTGCTCCTTCCGGATTGATTCCATGGAAGGTGCCGCCTCTTCGAGCTCGCTATCGTGGATTTGAAGCTTCGGAGCACCGCTGGAGGAGATCAGATTCAAGCCGCCCCGCCACAACTAGCATTTTGGTGACCTTGAGGTTGCGGATGGTTGGTGAGACCCACATCGGCAAGCACCCGACCGCAGATTATGCGATCGTGGTGGTCCTCAATATCAAAAATGATAGGCGTCGGACCAGTTCAGAGGCTTGCGTGACTCTCACGGATGGTTCCGCCGCATTGACCTCCGCATCCATTGCTTGAGTTGGCGGTGGAGGCACCTCCGCCAACGCAGAGGACCTTTGTGGCTTTCTGAAACTCCTGCTCATCGGGCGCCGCCTTCCATATCTTCATCGTCGTCATCATCTTCATCCTTGTCGCGCCGCTGGAGGTCTCCTCTTGCCGCTGCTTGGCCTTGCCGCGGTGTCCTCCCGGCGGACGTTTCTTGCTTGCTCCCCGGCACCTTCCTGGGCCTTCTCCTTGTCGCGCCGCTCGTACTCAGCTCTCTGGCTGTTCGACGAGCTGCTCGACCTTCTTGATTCTGGAGGTCGTGGCCCTTGGTGAGGTGGATCTTGCAAGATCGCTTGCCGGAGCTGTCCTGCTTGTCGGCGCCGCCACCGACCGGTGGTTGGCGTCACCGCAACCTCCTTGCCGGAGCCACCAGCCTTGGCGTTCTTGTCGCCACCTCCGCTGTCGGACTGCTCATCTGCTAGCACTTCTCGCCTTTCTTCTTCCTGTTGCCTCAGCCGGCCTTTCTTTGCCGGGCGGTGTCCTCACTTGTCGATCTCGCTTCCGCATTCTCCCCGAGTCTCCTCCCTTCCTCGGTAGCGTGCACACTTGTCGGCCAAGGCGTACAGCTCAGACGTCCTTGACTTTGCACATCGCCATCTCCTCCCTCATCCTGCGGTTCCGCACATTACGATGAAATGCTACCGATCACCGCTGCAGGGTGGACGTCTGGGATGTTGTAGTGCACATGGCTGAATCTCTGAATGAACTTGCGCAGGGACTCTCCTACCTTCTGGGCGAGCAGATGAAGGTCACTCTCTTGGCCATGAGGCTTGTGGCCACCTGTGAAGGTGCCAACAAACTGATGACACAGATCTGCCCAAGAGGATATGGAGCTGTCCGGCAAGTGCATGAGCCAAGATCTCGACGTTGGGCTTGAGCACGGCGGAAGTAGTTGGTGAGGATCTTGTCGTCCCGCCCCCGCAGCCTCGCACCGCGATGGTGTAGATGCTTTGAGGAACTCCGACGGATGCGCCCTGCCATCATACTTCTCCCAGACGACTTGTTTGAAGTTTTTCCGGCTGGGCCATCGGTCTTGCCGCAGCTCACGAGTGAACGCAGGCAACCTATCACAGACGACAAGTCGCCTGGCTCCTCCGGGCGCGCGCATGTCGCCAGAAGGCCCAGGCGCTTGTCGGATCGACGTCCGCGCTTCTCTTGGGCGCTCGATGCGAGTTCGGCGTCCTCTTGTTGTCGCTCATGAAGAACTTGGCGCTGATCGCGGCCAGCTCGCGGATCCGACGACGCGGTGGAGTCGGCTGCCGAGGTGGATCCGGTGAGTCGGCGATCTTGGCCTTCGTGGCGGAGAGTGCACGGTGGTTGCACCTCCGACAGCCTCGCCGCCACCGGCTCGCGTTTTGTCGTCGCCGCCGCAACGATGGCGTTGGTTGCCGCGAGCGTCGCCGCTGGCAAAGCCGATGAGGCTCGATAGTGGCCCTCCACTCGTCGACCTTTGTCGGCCGTTGGAGGGTAATCGAGGAGCAGCCGAGCTCGCCGTAGCTTCGCTGGAGTAGTGGGTGGCATTGGCGAACGGTGCGAGGAGCGGATATGCTCGACCTCTAACCACGTTAGAAGGAGCAGCACCCGCCCAGCGCATCAGATCTCACTGCGTACAAGCATGTTGGCGCGCATGCTGGTCTTGAGGGTCTCGATCCAGCGAACGTATGGCGTTGTGAACGCCATGACGTTGTTGGTCCCGCCTCTGAGATGGGCGCGGGATGCGCGGACGCCGAGGTTTGCGGGCCTTGTCCTTGGACTTGGCAACATCGCGAGCACCTTCGTCGGCGCCCGTTCCTCCGCCAGACGCCCCCACCACCCGCTTGCTGCGGTTAGGGTGGGTACGACGCGGATGGTTTCGCTGCCGCCAAGCCTTCTTCTTCGGTGGCATGTTGAGGAAGATGTTGATGACGCTGCTCGTGTGAACGCCGGATCAGATTCACACGGCCTCGACGCTTCTACCGGGCGCGCCAAAGATGTCGGGAGGTCGATTGCACCCACGAACACCTATGGGGCCGCGGACTGTGCCCCTTTGTGGTTCGGAGGGGGGCGGAGATCGCACGAAGAGCGGATCGAGGCGAGGCACACGAGCAGTTTACCCAGCTTCGAGCTCTCCGGAGAGATAAAACTTACTACCGCTTGTCTCGATGTATTGTGTTCTTGCTAGGGAGCGATGAGAGCTACAAAACCTAGCGTGAGTGTATCTGGTCTCGAGTGAGTCGAACGAACCGAACCCCCTCTACGTTGCACATGGGCCTCCTTTTATATGCTCAAGGGGTCTCCGAGAGGTGGCAACATAGACGAGGGTACAAATGTAAAAACAGTGCAACAGAGACCGTCAGGTGCGCCTCCGCTCGCCACGATGGCAAGCTTGTCAGCGCCGCTTATCGTTACTCTCCGCTGGCTGCACAGCCTCTCGACACGCGCGCATGGAACGGTCCCATGGCGATACGTCGCTGGATGAGCTGGAGCGGAGATGGAGAGAGGTTGCTTGCCGCGGCAAGCGCCTTGCCGCGGCCGAATCCTTGTCGCGTCCGGAGGCTTATCGCGCTCCGAGCCTTCCCGGCAAGCTCCTCTTGCCGGGGCCTTGTCTTCTGCATGCCTGGAGTGGCCTTCGCGACAAGCTCCTCTTGCCGGGGCCTTGTCTTCTTAATCAAATACTTTGTTCTTGAATGGCTCCAAAGGATCCACAGAGGATCTTGGCGGCGACGAGGCAAAACCTTGCCGCGGGGTGCTGCAACTGTCCGTGCACGAGTACGGGATACTAGGGTACCCCTACTCTAGTACACCAACAATAACCTGTTAATAGCCCGGACCAATGGGGATTTTCCACGTGTAAAATTCTGATTGGCTGACGGAAACACATGTCAGCTCTGCGTTGGCACATGTGTCACTCATCCAATGGGCGAGATGCACCTATGATATGTTGACAAATGGGCCAGCCCAAAAGTGGCCCATAAAGTTTAAATGGGTCGTCCCAACTAAAGGCCCGCAAGATTTCACGGACCATAATGGGCCGGCCCAGCTAAAGGCCCACGAGATTTTGCGGACCATAATGGGCTGGCCCAGCTAAAGTCCCACAAGATTTTGTGGGCCTTAATGGGTCGGCCCAGGTAAAGGCCCACAAGATTTTTGCGGGCCATACTGGGCCAGCCCAGGTGAAGGCCCACAATATTTTTGTGGACCATAATGGGCCGGCCCAGCTAAAGGCCCACGAGATTTCACCGACATTAATAGGCCGGCCCAGCTGTAGGCCCACAAGATTTTGAGGTCCCTAGTAGGCCGGCCCATTAACTGGCTGCCATGTTTTGGGCCAAATGCCGGGCCATATTTGATCCGGTCCATTAATGGCCTGCCACGTTCCGGGCCTAACAATGGCCCATATGAGATCCGGTCTGTTAAATGCCTACCACGTTATGGCCCAAATTATGGCCCAGATCAGGCCCGGCCCTTTAAGAGGCTTATGGCCCATATCAGATTCGGCCCATCAACTGGACGTTATGCTTTTGGGCCCACTTGCTAAAAGCCCATTTAGTAATTCGGCTTGATATTAGTTTCGGCCTGTTAAGGGCTCGTTTAACATTTCGGCCCTATATTAATTTTGGCCTGTTAAAAGCCCGTCATATAGTTGGGCCTAACTACGGCCCGGTTTGCATCTGGCCTGCTCGCAGCCGATAATCTGATTGGGCCAAACAAGGACCAAGACAATTTTGGCCTGTTAAAAGCCTATGATTTGATTGGCACAATCATGGGCCGGGGTCCATTTTGGGCTTCTGCCTGCCCGTGAGCTGTTCCGCACGTTTCAGGCCCAACCTACTTCTCAGCCTCCTAAAAGCCCATTGAGTTTTCTTGCGAAAAGAGGGGCGACAGTTTACTCGGCCTATTGAAGGCCCGACTCTACTAGCACAACACACCCTTGAAAATAAACTAAGCAACTAGTCCGCTTGACACTGCAGTAGAACCAGCATAAGTGACGGCACTGCCACCTACTCGGAGTCCGAGTCCACGTCCTCGACTTCGTCCTCGTCCCTCTTCCTCTTCCTCTTCGTCGACACTTCTTTGCTTGAACCTATTAATCGGGCTCGCTTCTTCATCAAACCCTTGTAGATATTTAAACAAAGGTAGGCATCCATTGCTGCGTGCATGGATGTGATCTTCATCTAACGTCTTGACTCCCATGCATGATGAAACTTCGTGGTGAGGTTTCTTCAGTTTAAGCGTCTGAAGGATCAATTATGGCTCTTTGCCGAGGTTGACATTGAAGGCTGAGAGGAGGACACCAGGCTTGCCTTCTTGAGATCGAAGGGCTGGCCTACAACGAGGCCTACACTACAAAAAAACCACTTCCGTGATGATACGTGTTTGTCACAGTAGGTCGCGTTTTTTGTCATGCATGTACATCCATGACAAATTTATGACAGAATCAAGATAGTCATACCTGTGATGTCATAGAAGTGTTCCATGACATACCAAAATTATCATCATGGAAGAGCCCACTTCTATGATGATAAATCGCACGTCACAGAAGTGCTTTCGTCAAGGGTGACCGACATGTGGCATCTACCGTAACGGAACGCCGTTAAGCTATCGGGTCAGATTTTGGATCCGACAACCCGTTAATGTACCACGACCAATGGGAAATTTCCACGTGTAAAATTTCGATTGGCGAAGGAACACTGTCACTCGTCGATGGGCGATGTCGCCCGTCCATTGGAGGAGACATGCCTATGATACGTCGACACATGGATGGGCCCAACAGAGGCCAATATAGGTTAAAAAGGCCGGCCCAGTCAAATGCCCATAGAACTTTCAGGTACTAATGGGCCAGCCCAATAATGGCCTACTTAATAAAGACCCATTTACGGCCCGAAGCCAGATCTGGCCCGTTAATTGTTCGCCCAATATTTGGGCCCATTTACGCCCGAAGCCAGATCTGGCCCGTTAATTGTTCGCCCAATATTTGGGCCCATTTACGGCCCGAAGCCAGATCTGGCCCGTTAATTGTTCGCCCAATATTTGGGCCATTTGCGGCCCGAAGCCAGATCTGGCCCGTTAATTGTTCGCCCAATATTTGGGCCCAACTACAGCCCAGTGACTTTCGTCCTGTTAGAGGCCTGATGTAGACATGGGCCCATTTCAGCCCAGTGTGACTTTCGGCCTAGGAATGGCCCGTGCTTCCCATGGGCCATATATGGTCCGACGGGACATCGGGCCCACTAACGGCCCATGCTAAAGGTGGCAACAGTTAAGCCCAACGTGACTTTGGGCCTGTTAAAGGCATGCCACGTGATTCGGCCCGTTGATGCCTGTACTAAGCTTTCGGCCTCTTAAAGGCCCATGATATTAGTGGGCCAACTAAGGCCCGAGATATATTTCGGCCTGGTAACGGCCCGTGAGCTAACTGGGCCCAAAACGACCCGGTCTACATTTCGCCCATCAAGGCCCGTCCGACGACTAGTGAAAATTGAGGCCCAACATGCATTTTGGCCTACTAAAGGCTCGTGGTTTCATCTCGGCCGTAATAAAGCCAAGACAATATTCACTGTTAATGGCCCAACACTACAGGCCAAACTAAGCTCGGTCGCATAAAAGGCCCAACTAAAATATAGGCGGTGTAAGTTTGGGCTGGCGCAATGTGTGAAGGCCCCAATCATTCGGTCCCAAGAAAGACGCAGTCGCCCAATTGTGGCTCGCTAAAAACCTGGCCCGTTAGAGTCGAATGTTTCGTCCGGTCGACTACATCTGATTTTTTTCACATAGCGAATGATGGCAAGAACTAGTAGGAATTAAGAACAAACCTACTCTATACAATAAAGAAATTACGGCATAGTAACTAAGAATAAACCTACACTATACAATAAAGGATTTAAGGTATATTACATCCACTTTGGGCATCAAGTTCGCCACCGGTGGTCATAAAGCTTAAACGAAGAAGCAGACATAAAAAGCGGGCACCATTGCAGCAGAACAAAATAATACTGAACCTAGACCACTTCCAAGACATTTCAAGAAAGGTTAGCCTTTATGGGGAACTCACAAGAAGTCGCTAAGCAAGGCTGTGAGAACGGCCTAGCATGTCGGTCATAGCTTCCAGGTGTAGCTGTTTAGCGATGAGGTTCTCATTGGTGTTCTCCGCAATCTTTCTTAGAGATAGGACTTCAAGTAGAAGTTGAGTTGCAGAATGCCTTTCTGCTAGAACATGGTACTGAAGAAGTCGAACTGATTCAGACAACAAATGTTGTGAGCTTGTCTGACTATTAGTCTCAAGTAACTTGAACACTGCATCAAGACAAGACTTTAGGGTTGTCTCGCTATCTTCAAGATGTTTGGCCTTCTTTGATGCAATATATGTTGGGTTTGTCTCACAACCTTCAGCAGACTTGTGCATGCCATCAGGCATATCACCCCGAAACAAAGCAGAGAGATGACAGGTTTTGCACGTGTATAAACAAAGATGATAAATGTTCTGTCAATTCTATCCAATTTCAAATTAGAAAATAAAGAGTAAGTTCAAAATATCAATAGCATAATTTGGCATTGTTCATAATGCGGGGAGCATCACCACACTACTGGATTACCATGTCAACATAACAAGCATAGATGAAGGGCAAAGAAAATCATTGTATCTATTTTGGATAATGTGCATGGCATGTTGTTCATATCATCAACCACATCAGTAAGATAAAACAGAAGATGACAAGGTGCAAACGTGGGCTGCTTCACCACACACTGGAGTATAGATCCACAAAAACAAGCATACATATAGGGAGTATTAAGTAATGTGCATGGTATGAATACGGAATTTGGTTTTACAAGTAAAACTTAGAACTTACGGTTCTTACAAACATGCATTTTGGTAGAAACAGCAAACTAAACAGCAGTAAACGATAGGGAGTATGAGCAAATTAAACAGTAGTTGAGGATAAAGGCTTTAGAAGGACTGACTTACATTAACAGTTAACACCATCTTTATAATGCCCTTCTCCATGTCAAGGGAAGGATAACTCAACAATTTCAAAGACGTAATGTTCTTCGTAAGCATTGCCTGTACTCTACATTTTTAGAGAGTAATTATAGATATGATAATACTTGAAGGGATAGAGGATAATGAAGATAAGATGCGATTGATGCTACATAATCAACTACCAATCCTCGGAAGTAGCTCATAATGTAAGTCTGATGATAGACCACGTTCAGTCCTTACAAGAGGACTGCAGAGCTAAACCTCTTCAAAAGCATTGGGTTGATTCTAAATTTATGTAAGAGTCTATATGGATCTTATAATGTCCACCAAATGGACGATTACGAGGCTAACATGTGCAGTGATGCTACATAATCAAACAGCTATGAAAGTAAGTATGGTCATATAGGGCAAGAGGTACTCACAAGAGCAATGCGATTAAAGCTTATAGTTGCGTAGATTTTGTGGTCCCTTGAGAACGGATGTTCTTACGCTAACAGTTTTCGTACAAGTGAGACATTAAGGCAAATGCAGAAATGTAGTTCAAATTGTGATGTGATATCATAGAGCGGTACCTTACTGCAGCCGAGACCAATGTGTAACAAGATTATTCCATCACCGTCGGATAAATGTAGCACCGGAGACTTTACTGAAATTTCGTTCGAGGCTTGCCATCGAAGTGCGCTTCCCTCGTAGGAACGATACTTCATCAACGAGTGCTTGAAAAGCGCAACCAACCCTTGCTCGTCATCGCAATCCAGTTTGCTCATCGCCTATTTAAAAGAATGAAATCTTGTGTCTTCTGTCAGCAGAAACATATGTAGTAATGACCATGAATAACATTAGTACATTACTTACACGTAAGTTGCGGAGGAAGACTGGAAATTGTTCTGTGTCTGTGGTATAATATTTCCATGAAGGAAAGATGCGCACAAAGTTCCTGACAACAACATAAGCTTCGTCTTCTAAACTGGGAAGAAATAGAACAGGGGTCCTATTTGCTGCAATTGGGGCTCTCTACGTTCGAAAAGGGATTTGGCAACTGGATTTGGTGTACTCTTTGCTGGAATGGGGGTTTTCGTCGCATACTGGTGCTATGTCAACTGGCATAATCATACTATTTCTGCAGTTGGGGTCTCACGAGTAGGGGCATCGAAATGACCAAAGGTAGTAGGGTTAGAGTCTGCTAGAGTTGGGGTATTTTGTGGGTTAGGTGATATTGCAACTACACCTAATGGGCTATTTGATTTATCAGGTGCCACTACCTTTTCCAAATACTTTGCTTGTGCTCCTCCACGATCAGCAATCGCCCTCTTCCTTTTGAACGTATGATACACAAGAACATCATTTGAATGGATAAATATGGTATGATGACAGATGAAACATGTACTGAAAATGGATAGGCAATGCGTATTCACATACACGATGTGTAAACTAAGCTAATGGCAGTTCAACAAAGTAGAAGCAATGCAAAGCATCAGTTGCAAGATATGTGCGAGCAATGTAACCTTGGAAAGTTAGAGCAAGTACCTTGATGGGTGAATAAGATAAGGCATCTTCCTTTGACTCCTCCACTAGGGAGCTACATTGACTTAGGTCTCACTCTAGCTCAGAATCACTATTAGGATCATATTCTGAGCATGAATCTGTAGGTGGAGAGCGTTTGCATTGCATTGCCTCCAGACTTGATTTCAGTCCCTTAATGCCAAGTTTGACAACCATGGCATTGTTCTGCTTTATTCTTTTCATGTGCGCAAGCTCATAATCATTATGATGTCGCTCGTAATCTGAGATTCATGAAAACATAAAAGTAGTCGATTATCTATGGAATGCATTATGGATTCAACTCGAGAGTGTCTCCCTATAAACCCCTGCATATGCAAAGTTCACCTCCCCAACCGTCTGACTGACCACACATAGAAATACAAACCCCTTATGTCTCTATAACAGTGTGCACACATTTCAAAACTGAAGTAGGAACATTAGAATCATATGAAATTCGTATTTGAACAAATAAACTAAGCAATTATGAGTGGCGTAATGTTTAGCTTCAAGGGTGGAGTGTTGGTAGTGCGACACAAAGCAAGTAGGCAGATTGTATTCCATGTAAAAGATCGAAACCTATGTAAAAGCTAGAAATGACACTTTCTTTCTATAAAATGCAGTGTTCGTTACCCACACATGATGGAAGAGATCACATAGAGAGATACTATTCACTCATGTCTACGGTTCCAGTATTTAGAAACAGGGTGGTCCACCCTAAAAGAATATTGACAACAAATATGACAAGGCAAGCATAGATGTAGTGAATCAATCATTTACTTGTGAGCTTATTAGGACAAGTATGCAGAATTGTAATCGCAAAGAAGAGACCGTCCAAAATCTGAATGAAGAAGTTTGTCTAGCAAAGCACTTATTGTTTGCAACTAATCAACGTGAATAATTGGATATTATATCGAATGAGTAAGAAAGACAAGTAAAAATGTCAACAAACCTGACTTGCAGTAGTAATCTGGGTCAATGTCACTACGACCAACAATCCAAAATGACTAGTTTCTGTTCCGAGGGCCGGAATTTTGAAATACATCTAAACCATTAAGTGTAGGTAGCACTGAGCACACAACACACCCTAATGACAGTCCCGCCTAATGAGTAATGAATCAATTAGAAAATGGGTGATGAGGAGTGGCTGCTGAGTGTTGAGGACGTATCTCAGGATAAATTGGGTTGGCTTGGTGGGTGTCGCACGCTGAGCCCTCGAACGGATTTGGGAAGGTAGGCAATGGCCAGCGCCGGGCAGTAGTGACGCTGTTGGGCGAGCGGCTCCTAGCCTCCTGTTAGTCCGACGTCTCCTCCTAGATTCATGCCGTCCGGTGATGGCAAGTCGCCGGTGAGGTAGGCGGCTAAGAAGTAGTAGAGATCGAGCCTTGCAGCAGAATAGAGGGAATCGGGCCCGACGACCCAAAATCCTGTATGGCCAGCCCACCGTGGGCACACTATAGAGATACACACCCGAGCGGCGAACATGCATTTTCGAAACTAATTTAGGAACATTTAGCTGACCAATTAAACAACTCTGTTTTAATAATATCAGATTCGTATTTGAACAACTAAGCTTCTTTAGCTTGATGGGTGGAGAAGTGTTATTATGACACGAAGCACGTTGTCTGATCGTATAGTGATCATAAAAGGGGGAAACTATAAGCATATTTTTTTAGCAAAAGAGGATTTCCCCTCAGATTTCTATTAAAGAAACCACCACGGAACCAACATGATCAATTAAACCCTGATCATGATCAGTTAAACTGTATTATGGCTGTGCCATGGCAGATTTGAAGCTGCAAACCAGAGAAATGATATTTAGCATCCATTGTTTGCTTCGAGCTAAGAACTAAATTCTAAGAGCTGAAAAGAAAGTAGAGTAACCAAGTTAAGATCTATTTTACGGTTGAGATCAAAAGTTGAGGAGATATGAAGTACCACCTCTCTTGCGGCGTCGTGTTGGCATTGGGGGTGCGATGGCTGTCGGTGGCGTTGAAGCAGATCTGCGACGGTAGACGGGTGCATCGAGGGATAAGTCCCGTTGTGGTGGAAGAGAAGGTCGTGTGAGCGGCCCCGGCAAAGAGGACAACGGCGCCGACGAAGCGAGAGGACGCGATGCAAGGCTACTGGTCCGTCGCCGTGGATGAGAAACGACCATCTCTAGCAGTGGACGACGCGGTCTTGGTAGGCGCTCCGGCATGGTGGAGGACGGTGGCGATGGATGTGGTGGAGGACGGCGGCGATGGATGGGGTGGCGGACGGAGGCTGGTGTAGGGATGGGGTGTTCTAGCGCGGACGATGTATGAATGGGAAAATGGAGGGAGAGCTATGGGGAACCATGTTTTTGGGACGCGCCTGTCTGAAATATGGGAATGTTATGAACTTAGCCCCTGTTTAAAATTTGGACGTCGGTTGTGGATAGGACGGTAATCTCGCATCTCGCCAATATTTGCCCAGAGCGATTTCGGGCGAGGAGAGGGTGGTTGGCGCCCACGGTGTATGAACGGGGCTGACAGGTAGGGCGGTTGTGTCACGCCTGAGTGAAGTTACAAACCTGCCCCTATTGAAAATATTTGCCTACATCGATTTCGGCAGAGTCGAGTTTGTTTTGCCGCCCACCGTGTATGAATGGGGAATGGAGGGAGAAACAGAGGTCTTTCGGACGAGCTTGAATCAAATGTATTTTGTCATTTATGTTTGACGCCCACCGTGTCGGAATGGGCTCAGAGGCAGTCATGTCACGTCTAATTGAAGTTACTAACCTACCCCTATTTAGAGCAGTGGAAAACGGGCCGATGGATTGTCCGGTAATGGGTAGACAGTAATTTCCATCTCCCAAACACTTGGCTTCGGGCAGCCAACGTGGGAGTGGACATTTTGCTGCTTCTTTAGAATTTTGGGACAATAAGCATCCACATTTACCCTGGCAACTAAATTCGAATCCATTTTGTATTCCTATATGAATCTTTATAAATCATTCTATGTGTTTTATATATCTTCAAAAGGACGACAAAGATGTATTCCTTTGTCATATATGAATATGGTTTACAAATGCCGATACTCAAATTCAGAAACTAGAATCCAGTTTAAGGTGAATTCGAATATTTGGAACACTTCATGTCCAACTCAAATGTCACACGCAGCATAATGTGTACTCCCATTTAGATATGCACACAAGCGGTGTATCAAGATTCAAATACCGAGTCAATCAACCAAAATTGTACAGAACTAACAGACATATAAACACTTATAGAGCATATGGATCAATAATATCAACTAACATACATAAGCCAGGCTGCTGTACTTTTTTAGGCTACAACATCATCCTTTTTTTAGCCAGCATGTTGGCCCTTTCTGATGCGTGCCACTTATGGTCCATCTATACTACTACTATTGCTGAATGAACATTCAACCCGATTGGCATATTTGTAGGTCTGGCACAGCAATCCAAATGAAATGTCTCCGAGTCTTATCAATTAATACAGACTTGTGCTCAAATAAAATTACAAACCAAAAAAAAACAATTATTACATGATCTCTAAAACAAATGGTTTGATTGATTACATGAATAGACAAAGACAAAGGTTATTCAACTATGGAAAGAACATTTCACCTATGATTTACCAAGTAGGAATTAATTTCCTTTTTTCCTTCAGGACCTTAACAATCTGGTCAGTCTTAGCTTGCTTTGTTTTGAAATCCACCAAATATTTAATGGTTGTCTTGAGTACTGCTTGTGATTGTGTTGTTTGCTTCCTCAACATGTCAACTTCATCTCTAAGTGCAGAAGTAGAATCTCTTTCTACCACTAGTTTAGCCTCTAGAGCATCAGCAATTGGCAATTCATAATGCACGATTAGGCCGGTGCCACTGCTGTGGGATGATGCAACGTCCATGGGGACATCGCTCTTTGATCTTGGGCTAACCTGTTTTGCCATTAAAGTTTCGATTGGATTCAGAAAAGTTGAAGTTAGCAAAACATCTCAACTGGGAGATATAACAGCCAACCAGTTAAACAAACAAGGAATTAAAGAGTTTCAATTGGATGATGAAATGTAGTTATTAACATCATTGTAACCCGCTGTTGCAGTAGCAATGCAGTTAAACAAACAAGTAGATATTTAAGTTAAGCAAAAAGGTAATTCTTAACAGTAAGTATCAAACACATAGATAGGCGCAGTCTACAATATGATTAATAGGCTGTGCCATTATGTAATAAGTAGCAAACTAAATTATGCCAAGCAACGTAATTGAACAATTTTGCAATAAGTGGCTAACTAAATATCCGAGAAGCAGGTAACTAAACTTATGCTAGTTCTTTGTACAGGCACACTGCAACTTCTTTTTCGCTTACAAGGTTGTACGAAGGAGTCCATGGCATCAATTGCTTGGATACGCAGTCCCAATACTTCTTTCTTCCCACACTGCATGGGTAAGTCGAATGGTTAATCTGGTAAGATGGTGCGTCATTGATATTTTATATGAGGACGTGTAGTACGACTATTTGTAGCGAAACACATCACGCTGGCTTTTCATCAGTATATTTCATGCGATTACTTTTGGCATATCGAGATCTAAGCAATCTACAATTGGATGAAAAGACTGGCATCTTTCACATTATTGGCGAACTCAGTTCATAGTAACAAGCAATTCAACCATTCTGTGGGTAAAAAAAAGCGCCACTGGAATATTTTTCACTATCCAATCGTACACGCTAAAAGGGGCGACGCCACCATAGGGGCTGGTATGGGCGGCCGCCTCACGTGGCTCGAATGTGTGCACCTAGTTTGAGTCGTCCAGGTTGCCCCACGCTAGTTTTCTTCGTCCCAACGCATGAGCAGGCAATGTAAAAAATGAAGAAAAATGTTTCAATTTGGATGGGCCAATAACATAAGTGCAAGGCAGGACCTATAGCAGGCCCGCGGCCCGAAGGAGCGCCTCCCATATCGATCGACAGCAGGAAAAATCCCAATTCATTCATTCCAGCCTCTAGTCTGGTTCACTCCTAACCTAGTCGCCGCTGGACAGACCGACACAGCACTTCCTCGCGCCCTCGTTGGAGGGCGGTCGCCAGGCTTCAAGCAAACTGAAGGACACGGAGATGAAGATCCAACCCTGGGTGTAGCCTGCGTGCGAGGTGTCGGTGTCAAAACCGGCGGATCTCATGTAGGGGGTCCCGATCTGTGCGTCTTTGGATGATGGTAACAGGAAGCAAGGGAAACAATGTTTACCCAGGTTCGGGCCCTCTTGATGGAGGTAAAACCCTACTTCCTGCTTGATTAATATTGAAGATATGGGTAGTACAAGAGTAGATCTACCACGAGATCGTAGAGGCTAAACCCTAGAAGCTAGCCTATGATGGTATGATTGTAATTGTGATCGGCCTTCTAAGGACCAACCTCTCCGGTTTATATAGACATCGGAGAGGGCTAGGATTTACACGGAGTCGGTTACAACGAAGGAAATATAATATCCGGATCACCAAGCTTGCCTTCCACGCCAAGGAGAATTCCATCCAGACATGGGACGAAGTCTTGAGTCTTGTATCTTCACACTTCAATAGTCCAGACGATCTATATAGTCCGGCTGTCCGGATACCCCCTAATCCAGGATTCCCTCAGTAGCCCCTGAACCAGGCTTCAATGACGATGAGTCCGGCGCGCAGTCTTCTCTTCGGCATTGTTGGACGGGTTCCATCTCCGAATACTCCAAAGTACCATTACGACGAATAGTGTCCGAACTCCATCAATGTTGTACTCCTTGGCTTGGTGCCTCAATAATGACCATCTCCACGTGTCGAGCGAATGCGAGGAGCCGAGGTATTTTTCGCATTTGCCACCCTCAATCCTTTTGGGCTGACCACCTATTTGAAGAGACGGGGATTCTCAGATCCAAACCTCACTCTTCCCCCCTCGAGCAAGCATCCAACAGAGCGCTCCGGAAAAACCATTCCAACATGGCCGGTCGTCGCAGCTCCTCTGCTCGCTCTCCTCGCTCCAAGACGGGGGACTGGGAAGAGTGTTCAGTTCCCCATAGCCGTTTGATTGTGTTACAAACCAAAGGGTTTCTCCCACCAACATTCATGGTCCTCGTCCGAGCCGGAATAGCGACCTATAATGGCGGGGAGCAAGCGGAGAGATCTCCCCATCCATCTCCAAAGGAGCGAATATGCCTCATCCTGCATCTGGTAAGGGGCGTCGGGTTTCCTATCCTCCCATTCCTTCGCGGGCTCCTGGAGTTCTATGGCCTCCAGTTACACAACTTTACCCCTGCCTCTATACTACATATAACAGGGTATGTTGCCCTTTGCGAGCTATTTTTACGCTGCGAGCCTCACTTCGGGTTATGGAAGAAGTTGTTCTGCCTTGTCCCCGCAAACCAGGGAGAATCCCTATGTATGTCGTGGGCGGGCCAAGTATGGCGCATTGCGAGACCGGATACCTATCCGGCACTCCGAAGAAGGCACCAGAGAACTGGCCTTGAGTGGTTCTACATTGACGACGCTCCTTCCGGATCCAGTCCGGACAGGTCTCCCCCCCCCCCCGTTTAGTAATGCCCCGCCGAGGGCACGTCTAAGCTGGCGCCCCCGAGGCCCCCAAGAGGAGGATACCCGGGAAATATATTACCTGATGAGCAGGATAAAGTTACTGGCCAAATCCGGACTGACGATAGTCGAGGATATGGCAATATGCATAATACGGCAACCGCTTCAATATTGGGGGAAACCCATGTGGCACTTCAACGGGGAAGATGATGCCACCCGCTGTGGCCATAAGGGTCCGGACTCCGCCACTGCTCTGGCAAGGATATTGTCCGATTTATACAAAGGGGAAGAGGAGGAATTCCTTCACATCAAACCGCGAGATGGATTCTCCATGTACAACCCCCCAAACTGGGTAAGTTGTCATTCCTTTCCCTACGTCACTTATTGTGGCGTTCTTTGCTAAGATCATCCGCCTCGATATTCCCAAGCAGGAACTGAGGAGGGCCGTAGAAGGAATCTCCAGCCCGTCCCCGCAGCCAGAGGACCCCGGAAGGGCCCTAGATCCAGGTCTCGAAGAAGATCCGGATATTACCATGGAGCTTGTCAATGGGATATTTTATCAAGCGAGCTGCGATGGCGCCTCAATGGCTATTACTGCCGACTATCCCAGACCGCTGCCTACGTCGCGCATAAGCCAAGCCGAAAAACCCTATCCTCCGAAGAGGACTCCCTTCAGATGTCATGCCTTACCCTTGAAGTAGTGTGTTTTTGCAGAGACGACGGTCGGAGCATGGGGCCGAGCCCCTAGGGACTCGTCGGCCAAGGGCGTCCGGATCAGGCAGGCTCAAGAGGAAGGCGGTAAGGGTCGACTCGCCACTACAAAGGTAAGGTAAAAACTTGTGTTGTGATTATGGTATTTTTGAAGTATGACAGCACCCTTTGTGTCCTGGCTGGAAGAGGAGCAGCCGGACTATATCCAAGGATCCTGCTAACCACGCCTCCACCAGCCGGATTCCAAAACCGGCTTCTAGAGCGGAGGCGGGAGCGGGGCCGATGCCGCATAGTTCTCCAACAGAGAATGCGGATATGCTCTCGGCCACGAATTCCGAAGTAGAGAGCGCCATGAATCACCGGCGCCGACAGGCCGTGCTTCGGAACAACATCTTTTATGAAGAGGCATTTAATGCCTCCAATTCAGGAGACACATACATCCGAGCTGCTCAAGGCGGGCTTGCCCGAGCGATGGACCAGTATACCAAAGATATACGGTTAAGAAATTTTGATAAGCATGTCTAGAAGTAGCCCCTGAGTCTTGAAACGGTTGGAACAACTGTTTTAAGGATCAATTTCTGCACAGGTCCTTGTAGATAAGAATGAGCAATTGTCTCGGGAGCTGGAGGAGTGCAAGGCCGAGCTGAGGGTTGCAGTTGCCAAGTTAGAGGAATCCCAAAAACTCTCATCCGGTAACATTTGTCTCAGTTGTACGAAGATGCACCAGTTAGTAAATGGCAGATATGACAAGTCTAACAGAAAATTCTGTAGACAATCCCGGGTTGAATCCGGAGGGCGTAAGAGAGGACGAATCGCATCTCAAAAGGCAGCTGAAGGCTGGCGAGTACATTCTTATGCAAGTTAGGCAGGAGAAGAACAATCTTCAAGATGCCAAAGTCCAGCTGGACGTGGAGTTAAAAGATCTCCGCGCTCAGCTGGCGGACTCCGTGAAGGAGAACAAAAGGCTTCGACGCGACATTTACGGTAAGTGCCTAGACGAACTGTAGTATAGTTCGGCGAGGAACTATATTGAAAGGATTGTGCTTGTAGGAATGTTAACGGGTCGCCCTGAGGAGGAGATGCCCTCATCTGCAGACGATTTACTACAAGACCTCTTACAATTGCACGTACGAGCTCGGCAGGTGATGCAGGCCTTGTGGCCGTCAAGCCTCCTGCCGAATGGCATGGGGGAGCTTGTGGATATGCTTCAAGGAGCACGGCGGCACTTCCGATTGTGGAAGATGTCAGCCTGCCGGCAGGGTGCAAGAGAAGCCTTGGCTATGGTGAAGACGTGCTACACCAAGCTGGACCCAAACCATATGGCCGAAGTCGGACCGGCGGGGCCAGATGGGCAAGAAATTCCCGTGAGTCTGGTATATGACCAGGTAGCGTTAGCCGCAGAATATTCTCAACAAGATTGTAAGCTAGATAGCCTATTGGATGATATAGAGGAGGAATATAGTCAGTCCAAGTGACTGTGTAATTCAATGGACATAATTAGTCCCTAGCCGGATTAAAATCATTTGTCATGGCGGACCTTTTCCCTTCAGCCCTCGGATCCTACAAATTGTGGTGTGTCCGAATACCCACTTGGTTATACAAAACCGGGTATGCATGGAAACCAGGCGTAGGGGTCATAAGTGCTTGAATGCATAAGTACCCAACTAATTATGGTATATTACATGGATAGTAAGAAACATCTTCGGGAGAATAGTTCCGTTAGGGGTTCCTTTCCACAATGCGCATGCGATAATGCACATGTCCGGATGCGAATGATTGCGCAGGATACAAAACTTCCGGGATTTGTGTTGTAATAAATGAATACATCTTTTGTTCACCGAATCGAATATTCTCTTAAGGAAGATAGCTTTCGGCTTCACCCAGTCTCGAGGTACACATCCGGCTGAACCGGGCAGAATAATCGCAGAGGTGCTCCCCTTATGCCCTAGCCGAATTAACGGGAACATAGGGCATAAACACAAGAGCCAGGCAACCCAGCTTGGCCACATCTTAAGTCATATCTATGCATATAATGGTGAAGAAAAGGCACATATGGAAAAAGCATGCATATGTGATGGGCAAAAAGCCATGTGAGTAATTATTTTTTAGTTTCCGTATAGGGAGCCCCCAGGTATTGCTTACACACCTAGTGTGTCCGGAGTGATCCGGGAGTCCGCACTGTATTGAATACTTTGTGTGAAGAGGAAAAAGGTCGAGAAAGGAAAAAGGGATGAAGCATAATTAGAAAGGAGGGGTTAGGAGACGAACATTGAGTTTGGCGTTAGGCGTAGAATCGCCGAGTCCGCCGCTGCTCCATGGGTTCGGCTCGAGTCTGTTATCGGATGCATTACGTAAGCGGTACACTCCTCCGGTGAGAACTTTGTCAATGACGAAGGGACCCTCCCACTTGGGTTTGAGCTTGTCCTTCTTCTTCTCCGGTAGGCGTAGAACGAGCTCGCCAATATTGTAAGTTTTGTACCGCACTTCTCTGCTTTCATATCGTAGAGCCTGCTGCTGATAGAATGCGGAGCGGGATTTTGCGATGTCGCGCTCCTCCTCCAGGGCATCCAAGTTATCCTGCCGATCTAACTCGGCTTCCTTCTCTTCATACATGCATACGCGTGGCAAATCATGTATTATGTCGCAGGGTAATACTGCTTCCGCGCCGTACACCATAAAAAATGGTGTATATCGATTAGCGATTCGGCGTGGTCTGCAGCCCCAGAGTACGGAGTCGAGCTCCTCGACCCAAAGGCGTATCCGACTCTGGCCAAGGATCGCACTAGTCCGGGTTTGATGCCGCTCATGATGAGACCATTTGCCCGCTCTACGGCCGCTTGTTTGGGGATGGTAGGCGGGCGTAAGCAAGCTTAATGTCCATTTTTGCGCACCAAGTTTTCACTTCGTCGGCTGTGAAATTTGAGCCATTATCAGTGATGATGCTGTGGGGGACACCATATAGGTGTACGACCCCGGATATGAAGTCTATTACTAGTCTGGATTCGGCAGTTTTGACTGGTTTGGCTTCTATCCATTTGGTGAATTTGTCCACCATGACCAATAAGTATTTTTTCTTATGGCTTCCCCCTTTAAGCGGCCCGACCATATCCAGCCCCCAGACCGCGAAGGGCCAAGTTATGGGGATTGTTTGGAGAGCGGTAGGGGACATATGACTGTGATTGGCAAAGAGCTGGCAACCAACGCAATGTTGGGCAAGGTCCTGTGCGTCTGCTCGGGCCATCGGCCAGTATAAACCTGTACGGAAGGCCTTGCTGACTAATGCCCGTGCCGCGCGTGGTGCCCGCCTAGTCTGGCATGGATTTCAGCCAAGAGCTGCCGCCCTTCCTCTTCGGAGATGCATCTTGGGAGCACTCCGGTAGCGCTTTTCTTGTAGAGTTCCCCTTCGTAGACTTTGTAAGCTTTAGAGCACCGGACGATGCAGCGTGCTTCATTTTGGTCTTCGGGAAGCTCCTGCCTATTTAGGTAGGCCAAGAAAGGCTCAGTCCACGGGGCGATTACAACCATGATTTCATGGGCCGAGGACGTTATTTTGGTGGTAGAACCTCTGATTATGTATGATAGTTCGGAATCTGGGGGTGTATTCGGATCCGTGCTAGTATTGCCGGACTCCCCTTCCAATACTACGGATGGCTTGAACAACCATTCCAAGAATATGTTAGGTGGGACAGGATCGCGTTTAGCACCGATGTGAGTGAGGACGTCCGCCGTTGATTGTTTTCTCGAGCCACATGGTGGAATTCGAGCCCCTCAAACCAAGCAGACATCTTGAGGATGGCATTACGGTAGGCCACCATTTTCGGGTCCTTGGCATCAAAATCTCCGTTTATTTGTGATATTGCGAGGTTTGAATCCCCGCACACTTCTAGGCGTTGAATGCCCATAGAGACTTCCATCCGAAGACCGTGCAACAGAGCCTCATATTCGGCTGCATTGTTGGAGTTTGTGTATGATATTTGGAGGACGTACTGGACCGTGTCTCCGGTGGGGGACGTCAGGACTACACATGCTCCCAATCCGGCCGGCATTTTAGATCCGTCGAAGTGCATGATCCAGTTTGAGTATGTGCCGTACTCTTTAGGGAGTTCGGCTTCTGTCCATTCGGCGATGAAGTCAGCCAATACTTGCGACTTGATGGCCCGCCGTGGTTTGTATGTTATGTCGAATGGAAGGAGCTCAATGGCCCATTTGGCAATCCGGCTCGTAGCATCGCAGTTATCTATTATGTCATTGAGTGGTACTTAGGAGGCCACCGTAATCGAACACTCTTGAAAGTAGTGTCGTAGCTTCCGGGATGCCATGAACACCGCGTATGCTATTTTTTGATAGTGTGGGTATCGGGATTTGCATGGGGTTTGGACCGTGGATACGTAGTAATCCGGCTTCTGGAGCGGGAATTTGTATCCGTCAGCCTCTCGTTCAACGACGAGCACTGCGCTTACAACTTGATGCGTTGCAGCTATGTACAGTAGCATAGGTTTGTCAATATATGGCGCTGTTAGTACTGGATTACTGGCCAATAAGGTCTTTATTTCATCGAGTCCGGCTGGCTGCATCCGTCCACGAAGTGTTAGATTGCAATCAAGAAGGCGGTAAAGAGGTAATGCCTTTTCTCCTAACCTGGAGATAAAGCGGCTTAGAGCAGCCACACATCCGGCTAGTTTCTGGATGTGCTTGAGGTCTGTTGGTATAGCCAACTGTGACAGAGCTCGGATTTTTGCCGGATTCGCTTCAATTCCTCTATTGGAAACGATGAAGCCGAGTAGTTTCCCCGAGGGGACGCCAAAAACGCATTTTTTCAGGTTCAGCTTGATGTCGGATGTCCGGAGATTGTCGAATGTAAGCCTCAAGTCATCTATTACGGTTTCAACGTGTCTTGTTTTTGTGACCACGTCATCCACGTATGCCTCCACTATTTTGCCGATTTGCTTTTCCAGGCATGTTTCAATCATGCGTTGGTAGGTTGCGCTGGCGTTCTTAAGCCCGAAAGGCATAGCGTTGAAGCAGAAAGGGCCATATGGTGTTATGAAAGCTGTTGCAGCTTGGTCAGACTCTGCCATCTTTATTTGATGGTATCCAGAGTATGCGTCGACGAAACACAACGAGTCGTGTCCTGCTGTGGCATCGATGATTTGATCGATGCGAGGGAGGGGAAAGGGATCCTTGGGGCAAGCCTTGTTGAGGTCTTTAAAGAAGACACATAGGCGCCAGGATTTGTCCTTCTTTGGTACCATTACCAGGTTTGCCAGCCAATCCGGATGCTTGATGTCTCTGATCAATCCGGCCTCGAGTAGTTTGGCTAGCTCTTCCCCCATGGCCTGCCGTTTGGGCTCTGAAAACCGTCTTAGAGTCTGCTTGACTGGTTTGTATCCTTTTAGTATATGGAGGCTGTGTTCGGCCAATCTGTGTGGGATGCCCGGCATGTCCGATGGGTGCCAGGCGAAGATGTCCCAATTCTCGCGTAAGAAGTCTCGCAGTGCGGCATCCATCGCGGGGCTCAGCTGTGTCCCGACGGAAGCTGTCTTCATGGGGTCCGTTGGATGGACTTGGAATTTGACTATCTCATCTACGGGTTTAAATGAGATGGACTTGGGTCGCTCGTCGAGTATCACGTCGTCCCTGTCCACGGTGGCACGCAGTGTTGTTAATTCTTCGGCTGCTAGGCCCTCGGATAATGCCTCCAGGGCTAGTGCTGCGGTTTTGTTTTCGGCGCAAAGTGCGACGTTCGGATCACTGGCTAGAGTGATGATTCCATTGGGTCTAGGCATTTTAAGCTTCATGTACCCGTAATGGGGTATAGCTTGAAAGCTTGTAAAGATGTCCCGCCCTAGAAGGGCGTGGTATCCGCTGCTAAAAGGGGCCACTTGGGATGTGATTTCTTCGGACCTATAATTCTCCGGGGTGCCGAATACCACGTCGAGTGTGATTTTTCCTGCACACTGCGCTTCCCGACTAGGGATAATTCCCCTGAAGGTTGTGCCGCTTTGTTCAATGCGGCCTTTGTCAATTTCCATCTTGCTGAGTGTCACTTTATAGAGCAAGTTTAGACCGCTTCCGCCATCCATGAGCACTTTAGTGAGCCGAAAGCCGTCCACGATTGGGCTAAGAACTAGAGCGGCTGGTGCCCGGACAGTCTGGAATCGAGGTTTGTCACTGGCATTGAAAGTTATAGCAATGTCGTTCCAGGGGTTTATTTTGGCCATATGGCAAATTTCCGCGGAGCTTCGATGAGCTCGCTTGCTCCTACTGTTTGAGGCAAAAGTCTCGAAGACTGTTAGTACCATATTGTGCTTGTTGGCGGGATGTTGTTCTGTAAGAAGATCCTCGCCACGTTTTGCAACCTGCTGGAGTATCCAACATGCCCTAAGGCTATGAGTTGGTGTTGTGTCCGGAGTGCTATGGAGTTTACATGGCCCATTGAGCCATTTTTCCAATACGGTTCCCCGCCCTGGGGTGGACTTTGGTTTCTTGGGGATTGGATCGGCCGACTTACGAGAGTTCGCCTGTTTAGTTCGGACAAAGGTTTTGGTGAGAGCCGGACTGTCCCAAAATTCAGCTTGGGTTTTCCAGACGCTTTCCATCGCACAAGATGCTTACGTACTATGATTGCTAAGTCCATAAGCGTACTATGTCACGGCGACTTATAGCATTAAGGATTCCTTTGTCCGTGCAGTTTTTGCAGAAGAGTGAGACTACGTCCTCCTCGTGGCAGTCCTCGACCTTGTTGAGCGCAAGGAGGAATCTAGCCCAGTAATGATGCACTGTCTCCTGGGGCTCTTGCCTGATATGGGAGAGGCGATTTAAGTCCATGTGGGTGGTTTTAGCTGAATCCGGATTCTGTTCCGATCTAGCACCCCGGGGTATCGGAGCTTCCGAGTTTGACAGCTCAGGATCCGGGACGCTGCCCAATTTTTTCGGCCCCGTGCCCGATTCTAAGTCCGGGACCCGGGTCATATCCTCCCCTGGGAAGGTGTCCGTCTCAGGGAACTCGGCGATCCGGACATAATTCGTCCTTGAAATAGAGGGATTTAATGTCCCTTTGGTCGGGTTTAAGCCCAATCCGGTCATAGTCCGTTGCGACTCCGGAAGCGGCGATGCGATCCAAGAGCTCATTAAGAGAAGAGAGCTCTATTGGATCCATCTGTTCGACGAGTTCCGAATTGATGCAAAGTTTATGTGTGATGACCCGAGAGGCCATCGTCGGCGCGACAGCCGATGGTGCGGCCATGACGTAGCCGCCTAGTCGGAGAGCTTGGCCTACAGCCAGGGCTCCCCCCGCGGTAATGTTGTCCCTGACAACGAGACGAACCATCGAGCCTTGCATCGATGACACAGAGGAACTCTCAATGGAAGCACCAATGTCGGTGTCAAAACCGGCGGATCTCGGGTAGGGGGTCCCGATCTGTGCGTCTTAGGCTGATGGTAATCGGAAGCAAGGGACACAATGCTTACCTGGTTGGGCCCTCTTGATGGAGGTAAAACCCTACTTCCTGCTTGATTAATATTGAAGATATGGGTAGTACAAGAGTAGATCTACCACGAGATCGTAGAGGCTAAACCCTAGAAACTAGCCTATGATGGTATGATTGTAATTGTGATCGGCCTTCTAAGGACCAACCTCTTCGGTTTATATAGACAACGGAGAGGGCTAGGGTTTACACGGAGTCGGTTACAAGGAAGGAAATATAATATCCGGATCGCCAAGTTTGCCTTCCATGCTAAGGAGAATTCCATCCGGACACAGGATGAAGTCTTGAGTCTTGTATCTTCATGCCTCAATAGTCCGGACGATGTATATAGGCCGGCTGTCCGGATACCCCCTAATCCAGGACTCCCTCAGGAGGCAGCAGCGGCAACACATGCATGGCATCGAGCTTGCGCAAACTGACAGTCGCAGCTTGCAAGAGTAGCATGTGCAACGAGCAGGTACATCACATCCCTGATTATATCTAATTCAACTCTTCAATTTCTGGCCAATAGTTAAACCTGACGGTGTTGTAAAACTGCTTGTATGTAGGGAATCTATGAGAAAATGAAACCAATTTCTACTTATTTTTAACTCCCCCAATCAATGCTGAATTGACTGAATCTGATGTATCTAATCATGTTTCCGGTGCAAACATACAAGCTCATGTTGTTCTTGAGCCTGAAGTGTCTAATGAATAGACTGCTAATGAAGGATTTGATGCAAACATTTTACATGCTCCTGGTGATGAACATATAGTGTCTAATGAGGGATCTAATGTAATCATTTTGCAAGCTCATTGAAGGATTTAGTGTCTAATGATGATCTTCCTTGTTGAGAGAGACAGATATTTGCAGGCATTGATGACAAGCAAATTATAGTGCATTTTCATAGCTTGAGGAAATGTCGAGGCCATCTACCAGAAATTCCCCGTATCATGACAACATAGCATAAATATTTTTCTAATTTGTTGTTTGAAACTATTAGCATACTTGTGCAGGATAGATATATTGATATGCAGTTTGCGCACTGGTTATACGTGCAATTACACTTGATATTTTCAGCAAGAGAACGAATAATCTAGCAGGTACAGACCATGTTTGTAGTTCTTGTACACCATGTTGAATTTTGTGTTTTTTGGTGCTTGCATCATTTAGTGTTTATAATCTGAACTACTTTGGATCATTAGCTGGTTTTCAAAGTGCATGTAGCTTCACATTTCTCAAGTTATGTAGATTTCCAGAGTGCAAGTGCCTTCGTATTTTTTAAGTTAAATATTCACCCCTGGTAACTTGAATTCGTGGATCAGCCACTACACACAAATCATACATGAATGTCAGTATGAATTAAATGAAATGCAGGGACTTACGCTAGGTCGTTGTACAGGCTCACTGCAGCTCTGCTTGCGCTTGGGATGTTCCATGTACAAGTCCATGTTACCACTTGCTTGGATGTGCAGGCCTTGTGCTCCTTGCACCCCCTCTGCATTTTTGACATGGCAAATGGTTGATCAAATAAGAGAAATCGACCTTGATGTTGTACCGGAGGACAGATACTTACAAGGTTATACGGGTGTGCAGGATGTGTACCAGATCTCGTAGCGCCGTCAGGCTTCGCTAAAAAAAATGGATTTCCTTGTTTCAGATGATATCTCCAGAAGAAATAAGAGTTAAAGTCAGAGTTGCATAGGCGTGTAAGCTAAGAGAGCGGTGAAAGGATATCCAAACATCGTCGGAACAGTGCACAAGGGAGTGATGTGTGGATACCTAGTTCGGGCCGGCGTTTGGGCATGCTCGCCTAGCTAGAGTGCAGGTCACTTCAGAGCCGTTGAGGGTGATGCTGTTGGAGATATGCCCTAGAGGCAATCATGTATGATGATATTTCCTATGTGTTTATGAATAAAGATAGTCCTTGGACATTATCAATGATGTGTATCAGCAAGTACGTGACTTTTTTGTGGGACTATGCATTGTATGATGACTGTCCTAAAAGGTCCCTAGTTGAAAAGGGCTGTGTGGACGCGTAGCCGACTAGACTAGCATATGACACGGTCGATGGCTTGGTCTCACTAGCCATGGAGCATTGGATGCTAACCGGATAATATGGACTTGGAAAGGTCTGGTCGGATTCGACATAGTCGGATCTGAGTCGAGATAAGGTCTGAGTCGGACAGACCCAACTATGAGACGCATCGATATGTCATCTGTGAGTCTCTAGTCCAACATACGTTCTATGTCCTAAGACCTGAGCTGACGCATGTACTCTGGATGGTGGCAGACTTGCTTTGGGCCGACCAAACGCTACTCCGTGACTGGGTAGTTACAAAGGTAGGTTTCGGGTTTGTCCAGTCCCATGCTGCGAGACATGGTCGAGCAAGATGGGATTTGCCCCTCCGATCGTGAGAGATGTACTCTGGGCCCCTCGTGTGATCCGACCAGGAATAGCATGGCCATGCGACAAGGATTATGAGATAATCCGGATTGTGGTCGGTATCACTGGAACGAGAAAGAGGTCGGGTTAGCACAAGGATGACAGTCTCGCCTTGAGCCCGACAACATATATCGTGTGGCAAAGGGAACAGAAGTGTGACATGTTGTACAGGTTCGCCTAACCAGCTTCATCGTCTGCTTGGTGGTCGACACGCCTTGCTAGAGGCCGCTACCAACCGTGCAGGTCGGAGGTGATCCGAACTGTGACCAAGCCGACTTGAACCTAAGGGGTCGCAGCAAGGAAGGAACCTACGAGGTCAGTTCATAGGACACTGGTCAGATGTGATCCGAACTGGACTAGGAACGTGACCGAATAGACTTTGGGCTTTAGGGTCCGTGCGAGGCCCAAGTGTTGAGCCCGCGACGGACGCCTATATAAAGTGGAGGTGCCGCACACTCAGGCGGTTGATCGCTTCGGCGCTGCGACTAGAGTTTGCATGTGTTGCGAATAGCCACCTCCACTCGCTGCCGACTGTGTGATCGGACCTAGCAGTCCGCCGCACGATGTTCCTCCCGCACGCGCGGATACCGTTAGAGGCGGTGCACTTGCGCCGCTCGGCGAACTTCGTGCGTGGGATCGGACGATCGATCGCTCGAGGAGATCGAACAAGGAGGAGGCGATCCACGCAGACGCCGCTGCCCCAACTCTTCTTTTCGCTGCACGACACTGCGCGTCTAGTGGTAACGAACTGTGATCCATCTCCCGTAGCATGTTCCTGGATGTTCTGCGTGTAGGAATTTTTAAATTTGCAGTCGACGCACCCTACCGCATAACCCAGCAGATGCGCTAGTGTTGGCTGGCCACGCACGGATGCACATCTTGAGTGGTAGCGGAGCACTAGGATGCAGTGGACGAGACCGTTGGTGAAGCCCCAACGGCCTCGGGGGACGAAGGTGCGACGATGTGCTTGGTGAAGTAGCCCCGGTGAGCTGGGAGACGGCGTTGGTGAAGCGCACCTGATGTGGTGGAACTCGGTGTCTGTGAGGCACTTTGGTTGCAGCGGCCGACGTTGTCGGTGGACCACCCGATGCGGTGGACGAGGGCGTAGATGAGGTAGCTCCGGTGCGGTGGTGAAGCGCGACCGTCGTCTTTGTCATCGTCGTCCGGCACAGAGGTGGGGAACAGTGGGGAAAGAGACGATACGAGGGGTGATTCGAGGGATGGCAGCGAATTAGGGATTTGAGCAATCTGGGCGCGGAAGGGGATGGTGGAGAAGAGAGATTTTGCAGGGCTGGAATTGGGGCCGCCAGATATATCAATCCGAAACGTGGAAGCGCGAACTTATATTGTCGTCATCCTTTTTTTTGGGGGAGGGGGGTGGGTGGTTGGGTGCTACGCGTCCGTCCGACACACGCGACCACCCCGACAGGACTATGCATTGGTGCCTTAAGGCACATGCCTTTGTGTCCATTACATGTGGGCCCAATAAGTTGCTGGCCCACATGTCAGTCACCCAAAGGCAGTTGCCTTTAAGGCACCCAAGCAGCGTCCACCCCGGCATGACCTCGGTGCGCACAGTGCGCCTACATTTGAGAATGCAAATGAATCTTCTTTCATTTGCAAACGAATCTGTATGTATTACCATGGCCGTGTTTTCCTTGCAATAATTAGTCATTCGAAACGAGATACTCCATCTGTTCACTTTTGTAAGTTGTTTTAGACAACTTAAAATGAACTATTTTGCACATTGTCTGAAATGTCTTCAAGGTTTTATAATAGTGAACAGAGGGAGTACTATAAATTAATTAATGAGGAGTTATTTGAAAAAAAATCGAAACGGTACCCACGCTAACATAGATTAGAGTGTGTGTCACATAATTAGTTATTTGAATTAGAGTGTGAGTCACGTAGTTAGATTTTTGAATTAGAGTGTGTGTCACATAACGATCTCAAATTCTAACGTGGATGTCGCATTTCACTGTATCCACGCTACTTTTTAAATACAAATTCATATGTATATGATGAACACCATGGTAGTGAGAAAACTTTTAGATGGATTCAAACATATGACCTACAAAATAGCACAACAAATTGAGTCAATGTCAACTTTTTGAAACTTAGTATGGCACGAATTCAAAATAATTATCCGTATGCCTGGTCCTCGGTTCAAATCTTACAATGTACACCGAATTGAAACATCGATATTAAGTCTCGTACTATGTACATCCAAATGTTGTTTTTAACCCCCCCCTCCCGCACAAACGCTACATACTTCCTATATCAGTCAATCTACCTCTCCTAACCACCTTAAGAAGCTAACGGTTTCCAACACACGTTCATTCTTCCTCTCCATGTTTCGATTTCTAAGTCTCTCAACTACACAACCCCTTTTTCCACTCTGTTACCAAATGTATTTACCTCACACACCTGCCATTGCACCTCATGCCGAGCTCTCTCTCTCTCCCCCCTCTCCCTCTCACCCTCTCGCGCTAAATACATGCATTGCCTATCTAGCCCCCCCCCCCCCCAACCTCTCGTGCGCACGCAAGCACGTTGTATATCTAGGTCACTCCCTCGAGACTGTCTCACTCTTTCTTCCGCACGACGGGCCACACTCGCTCAGTCTCCCTCTCTTTATCTGAGTCTCGTTTAACCTCGTTTTCTTTCACACACAAATGATATATCTCCCTCTTCGGGCCTCGATCGACACACTCTATACTCTCTCACGCGGATTGTCTATCTAGGTCAGTCCATCCAAGCCGCCACCACTCTTTCGACCACATGGTGGGCCACGCTCTCTCTCTCTCTCTCTCTCTCTCTCTCCGTATGTCTCGATTGACCTCGCTCTGTCTCGGACAAAAACGATATATCACCATGTTTGAGCCCAATTCGACCTATTCACATTGTATACTCTCTCACGCACATCGTCTATCTAGGTCACTCTATCCAACCCGTCTCACTCTTTTGATGGCACGGCGACCCTATGTGATCGGTTGACCTTGCTTCCTCCCACACACAAAATATAACTACACATCTGTGACTGGATTATCTCTCAAGCTCTATCTTACAGCCCTCACCCTTGCCAAAAGCTCAATCGGACAATATCTCTCTAGAGCATATATATTTGTTCAATGAATGTCTCTTGATTGACCTCGCTTTCTTACACCGTATCTTCCACGCGTTGAAGCTACTACCTCTCCATCCCTCGCAAAGCCGGAGCTATTTACATTGCGAGGGGCACTCCAACATTGGATTAATTTGTGTAGGCATTTATTCCGGTCGGTTTAGATTACATTTTCGTAGCATTCGGCCCACAACTACTCCAAACACCATTGCAACCCACGCAACTCCCCTAGTTGATTTCCCTCTGGCTTGGTCATCGCTCTCTCGCACATCCTTTCTCGCCTTCAAAGTCGCACCATGGTATTATTGAAAAAACTATGTTGTTCTCTTTAATTATTATAAATAACCTACAAAACTACACACCGATAGTCCACTTGGAATGGAACAAATTTCGACCCAGAAATTAAAGTGCTACAAACTACACACCGAGGGGCCCACATGTCATGAAAAAAATTTGGACCCATATACAAATTGAAAAATAAAGGGCGAGGATCGAACATGCGACCGGGCCTTCAAGCCGCACGTCAATAGGCAACATACATAGAATAGCAATGTTTGTTGTACCCCCTTTGTTCACATAATGTTTTTATATTACCACATCCTAATTAATGTATAACATGTAATATTATTTTTAGTACTATTCGCCTTCACTTACTGGTGGGTTCCATGTGTGCTCTCTCTCTCTCTCCTCCCATACGCATTTTGAAGCACAGGCAAACAGGGAAGAACTTCATGGGCGATGTTGCCGTTGACCATATCTCGACGCTGCGTTCACAAGTCACGGCACCAGATTTCACATACTAGTAGCACTAGTCGATTATTGTACGTGCAATGCACGTTAATTTGGAAGTATATGAAGTGCATGCGGATATTAACTAATAGGATATTATTTGGGTGTTGTCATGTGATTAGCACTATTTTTGGCATGAAATTAATCGCACGCTAAACGTGTTGAGCGCTCGACATTGAAATAGTCTAGGTCGTTGGATGACAAGGAATACATGTGGCTTGATGACATTTTATATTTAATTTGATACGGCTCTAGCCGAACATTCAATCGATCAAACCATACATTTCGTCCAGTCTGACTCCGACTTTAAATTATACGATGATCGATAAAAAATAAACGGAAATGATAAACGTTCGGATTTTAAGCATGGCAATCCGAACGTTTTTCATGGCAAATTTAGATTACACGGCGGCGGCGGGGGTGTCTCGCGGTAGGAAGCGGCTCCTCTACCGTACTCTGTGTGTCGTCGGGCCACTGATCGACGGCGACGGCGGCGTCTTGCGCCATTGTTGGCATACTCCTAGACGTTGGCCTAGCTTCAAGGAAGGCCAAAATGTTCTAGACTTCGGAGCGAGTCAACTGGGGGGAGGAGGCGACTGGCGTTGGTGCAAGGAAGCGGTCGACGACAGCCATCCATGCCGCTAAGGGGGGCACTGGCACCCGCGCAGGGACAGGCGCTGTCAACGACGCGCCAGAGACATTCGTGTGTGCACGGCACGAACGCGGCGCCGCGTCGGTCTGCGGCAGCGCAGCGGTGGAAAGTGCACGGGCGCGTGAAAGTCGGCGGGGACCTCGTGGAACCCCGTTGCATAAAGCTCGGCGACAATGTGCGGCTCCCAGCCCATCAATGCCACTTTGGGATGGTTGGCCGATCGAGCTGACGGGAGCGGAGCAGGAGGCGGGGATAGGCGCGACGTCTTCCCGCAAGTCCAGTTCAAGCTCGTCCCAAAGTGCCTTATGTTCTTGAGACTCCGGCGGGGTGTCTTCCTCAGGAAACTGGAACACTAAGGGCAGACCATCGTGATGCGGCATGGCGTACCTTTAGGTCAGGCTAGTTGGAGGTAGACGACAGGGGAATCGGAGAGGAAGAGAGAGGATTGTAGCGATACCGGGTAGTGCGGGGTTGATTTTAAATCGCGGCGCCGATTTACATTAAAAGTGGGAGCAGTTGGGACGACGGTGGGCGGTAGAGCCTGGTCAAAGGGCATGCCTCCGGTGAGTCTGCGGTGATGCCTTTCGCCGACGCCTCGACAGCCGGTAGCGCTCTGCTCAAGACGCCTCCCGTCCGACTCACACGCTTCTTGGGACGACACTTGCCGATGAGAAGCGGGGACTCGTGGCGGCACGTGAACGCCCACGATTTCAATAGTGAAAGCGTTAAGCCTTAACGTGATGGTCTTTGTTCCAAAATACCTTGGCTCTTCATTTGTGCAACTTGTCATAAGCAGCTTGTCTCGAATTGAAGAAAAAACTTAGGAAGTAATATTTGTGCCATATCACGTGACCATGCTCAGTTTCAAGAATTTATACTCACTTTTGGATTTTCTGAAATTTAAGATCCAGGATTCGAAACAATATCATAACCTGCATCATGCAATAAATTTTCAAGCCGTACATCTGTCCTGCTGTATTTCTTAAGAAAGGATTTGGTCAAACATTTTGCTTAGTTATACTTTAGACAAGTTATATATGCAGAGTAAAAGGATAATCCCTCTGTACCAGTGCATTGCCCTATATATTAACTCAACTACTAGGCATGAACAAACGGGCTCAATTCTGTGCTCATCCTGGTGTAGTAGTAGTAGTAGTACTAGGCAATGCAGTTGACGGGTGACCTTGACGAGCAGCGACCGAGGGAATTGAACCGTGCTCGGCACGGTAGGTAACGTTGTCTAGTTACTAAAGCATCCCTCTGTTGTTCATCAGTAGTCATTATGGACCGGGGACATGAGGGGAGTTTCCTAGGGCTGGAATTCTGGCCGCCAGATATTTCGACTTGAAACGCAGAGGCTCGACTGGTTGGGGTTGCCTAATGTGCGTACCACGCACGCCACCAAAGGATACGAGCCAGGTTTTTTTTAGGATCAACACGGGCCAAGGTTTGGCTGGTCCGCCGTTGGGTCCTACCATTCGAGAATACGAAAGGAACCTTTTATATTGCCGAACAAATCTATGTGTATTACAATACCCGTATTTTCCTTGCAAATACTAATCTCAACGTGGTAATTGATTTATGACGAGTTGTTGAATTAGAGTGAGTTTGTGATATAGTGATCTCAACGTGGATTTCACATTTCACGGTATCCCTAGTAAGTTTTCCAATGCAGATTCAAATTTAAAAGATGAACAATACAGAGGTGAGAAAACTTTGTATGTATCAAGCATATGACCACACACACACACACACACACGCACGCACGAACACAACAACAATCCAACAAGTATGACACGAATTCAAAACTACTCCTTCTATTCCTGAATACTAGTCTTTTAGAGAGTTCAACAAGTGACTACATACGAAGCAAAATGAGTGAATCTGGACTCTAAAATATGTCTATATACATCCGTATGTGCCAGTCCATTTGAAGCCTCTAAAAAGACTAATATTTAGGAACGAAGGGAGTAAAATGTAAGACATCCATGGTCCTCAGTTCAATATTTAAAATGAACATGAAACTGAAACATGAATATTAGGACTAGTACTACAGTACATGCAAATGTTGTGTTTAGGCGGAGCTATGATTGTCGGGGGTCAACCCCTCGACCTTAGATAAAATTGTGGATGTCTGTTTAGGGTTGTTTAGATTATATTTGTCCCCACCCTCCCAACCACCGATTGGTTGTGCACCCCCACCCCTCCTCCCCGGGAGAATATCATGTGCCCCCATACCTTAGATGCTATATGCCGATACGAGTTGCTCGAAGCTAGTAGATCTGAGATATAGCAGCTCACATGATGTGTATTAATATTTTTGCAGGAAACCTTGATGAGTTTGAGAATTGCACACAATTTGTACAGAAACTAGTTAGATGCCCTTTGATCCTATATCCAACGACCTCGAAGCTCGTATCACCGTAGCATCTAAGATGAAGGAGGACATCATATTCTCCTGTATGTTAGAATATCATGTGCTACCACAGCTTAGATGCTTTGGTGATACAAGCTCTTCGGAGGCGTTGGATTTGTGACCCAACACCTCCTCGGTGGTTCGAATGGTTTTTTGCCGAAAAGCCCCAAAAGAGTTCGTCCACTACTTACAAGCACAAAGACTGCTCAGATGCCATTGGATCTCAGACCAAACGACCTCCAAGCTCGTATCACCGTAGCATCCAAGCTGCGATAGCACCTTATGTTTTCTCGACGGAGAGTATGAGGTGCTCCCGCACCGTAGATTCTATGGTGATACGAGTTCACCGAGATCTAACGCCCACTGAGGAGGTTTGAATGTTTTTGCAATATACGGTGATAGAGTTTGGGAAATGCGCAGAAAGTACAAGTACTACGCATGTGCCATCTAATCACTGATCATACGACCTAGATGCTCATATCACCGTAGCGGGTAATTAAGCTACGGGGAGCACCTAATATGAGCACCGGGGAGCCGTTGGATCAAAGATGCAGTGGCACACACGAGGCCTGGATGTTTTATTTGCAAAAAAAACCTTTGGAGAATATGGAAATTGCGCATAATTACAAAGACTACTCCCAAGCCATTGGATCTCACTACCAACGGTGTAAAAACTCGTATCACCATAGTATCTAAGCTGCGGAGAGTTCGGCAAGGAAGTCGACTAACAGAGTTATGTCTGTAGGAATGCTCACAGGTCGTCCTGCAGAGGAAATGCCCGGTTCTACGGGTGACCTTCTTCCCAAGCTCTTACAACTGCACGAACGAGTTCGGCAGGTGATGAAAGGTGTCGCCCAGGCCTTGTGGCCATCTGTCTCCTTGCCCGAAGGCCTCAGAGAGCTTGCGGAGAGGCTTAAGGGAGCACGGCAGAGCTTCCGATTGTGGAAGATATCGGCCTGCCTTAAACACTCTTGAAAGTAGTGTCGCAGCTTCCGGGATGCCATAAACACCGCGTACGCTATCTTTTGATAATGCGGATACCGTGACTTGCATGGAGTGAGGACAGTGGACACGTAGTAAACTGGTTTTTGAAGGGGGGAATTTGTGTCCGTCCGTTTCTCGTTCGACAACGAGCACCGCGCTTACAACTTGATGAGTTGCCGCGATGTATAATAGCATTGGTTACGCCCATCTTTGGCGCGGCCAGGACCGGGTTTGTTGCCAATATGGCTTTTATTTCTTTGAGTCCGGCCATGGCGGCATCCGTCCACTCGAAGTGTTCGGTGCGCCGAAGGAGGCGATAAAGGGGTAATGCCTTTTCTCCCAAACGGGCGATAAAGCGGCTTAGAGCCGCCACGCATCCAGTCAATTTTTGTATTTGTTTGAGGTCCTCTGGGGTATCCAATTGTGACAGAGCTCGGATCTTGGCTGGGTTTGCTTCAATTCCTCTACCGGATACAATGAAGCCCAAGAGCTTTTCGGCTGGTACGCCGAAAACGCATTTTTCCGGGTTGAGCTTGATGTCATATGTTCGGAGATTATCGAATGTGAGCCTCAAGTCGTCTATTAGAGTTTCGACATGCTTGGTTTTGACGACCACATCATCTACGTATGCCTCCACTGTTTTGCCGATCTGGTTTGCCAGACATGTCTGAATCATGCGCTGATATGTTGCACCAACATTTTTTAGCCCGAAGGGCAATGTGTTGAAGCAGAATGGGCCGTATGGGGTGATAAATGCTGTTGCGGCTTGATCAGGCTCTGCCATCTTAATTTGATGGTAACCGGAGTATGCGTCGAGGAAACACAATGGATCGTGTCCTGCGGTAGCGTCGATAATTTGATCGATGCGGGGGAGGGGAAGGGATCCTTTGGGCAAGCCTTGTTGAGGTCCTTGAAATCGACGCATAGGCGCCAGGATTTGTCCTTCTTCGGTACCATCACTAGGTTTGCTAGCCAGTCCAGATGTTTTATATCTCTGATGAATCCGGCCTCCAATAGTTTGGCTAGCAACTCTCCCATGGCTTGTCTCTTAGGTTCGGAGAAACGCCGAAGGGCCTGTTTGATTGGCTTGAATCCTTTTAGGATGTTTAGGCTGTGTTCGGCTAGCCGGCGTGGGATTCCTGGCATGTCCGAAGGGTGCCGTGAAAAATGTCCCAATTTTCGCGTAGGAATTCTCGTAGTGCGGCGTCTACATCAGGGTTTAATTGTGCCCCGATGGAGGCCGTTTTTATAGGGTCCATTGGGTGGACATGGAATTTGACTATTTCGTCCGCTGGTTTAAAGGAGGTGGACTTGGATCTTTTATCGAGTATCACATTGTCCCTGTTCACCGTGGAGCACAGTGCAGTCAGTTCCTCGGCCGCTAGGGCATTGGATAGTGCCTCAAGGGCTAGTGTGGCTGTCTTATTTTCGGCGCGGAGTGCTATGTTCGGGTCGCTAGCAAGAGTGATTATTCCGTTGGGCCCGGCATTTTGAGCTTCATGTACCCATAATGGGGTATAGCTTGAAAGATTGTGAATGTCTCTCGCCCTAATAGAGCGTGGTATCCACTGCTGAATGGGGCCACTTGGAACGTGACCTCCTCGGACCTGTAATTATCCTGCGTGCCGAACACCACATCCAGTGTGATTTTTCCTGCAAGACGCTTCCCAACCGGGTATTATTCCTCTAAAGGTTGTGCTACTGGCTCAATGCGGCTCGGTCTATTTCCATTTTTCAAGGGTTTCCTCATAAATGAGGTTCAATCCGCTGCCACCGTCCATGAGTACCTTGGTAAGGCGAAAGCCGTCCACTATTGGACTGAGGACCAATGCTGCTGGTGCTCGGGCTGTTCGGAATTTGGGTTCATCACTGGCATTAAAGGTAATAGCCGTGTCACTTCATGGATTTATTGTTGCTACATGGTAGACTTCAGCAGGGCTGCGGAGTGTTTGTTTACGCATATTGTTTGATGAGAAACTCTCAAAGACTGTTAATACCGTACTGGTATCCCTGGGCTGGTGCTCTGTGGATGCTGGGGTTAGAAGCTCTTCGCAACTTTTGGCCACCTGCCGGAGTATCCAACATTCTCTAAGGCTATGAGTAGGTGTGGCGCCCTCTGTACTATGAATTTTACAGGGTCCGTTGAGCCATCCCTCCAGTACGGTTCCATGCCCCGTAGGGGGTTTATGTTTTTTGGTGTTTAACCCGGGTGATTGGCGATAATGCACCCTTTTATTTCGGACTAGGTTTGTATTCGGGGCCGGATTGTCCCAAAATCTTACTTCGGTTTTCCAGGCGCTTTCCATTGCACAGTACTTTTGTACTATGGACGCCAAGTCAGCAAAGCGTGTAATTTCACGGTGACCTATGGCATTGAGGATTCCCTTCTCCATGCAATTATTGCAAAAGAATGTACTGTTTCTTCGGGCTCTTGCCTAATATTGGATAGATCGCCTATGTTCGGGTGGGTGGTTGGAATTAGATCCGAAACCCCACCCAATCTGAGGCTCAAGGGCCAAGGTGTTTCCAAACTCGGAAGCTTGGATTCTTGGATGTTGTCCACTGAATCTAGCCCGTTGCCTGACTCTAAGTTCAGGTATTGAGTGACGTCCTCCCCTCCGCGGGTATCCGGCTTGGAGGGATTGGGAATCCGGACATAGTTAGTCCTTAAGATAGATGAAGGGTCGCCGCATTGTTCCTCCACCACATCAACGTGATGGGTGACCTGGGGAGAGTTAATCTCTCTTAGATCGGGTTTAGGCCCAATCTGATCATAGTCTGTAGCGACTCTGAGGGCGGCGATGCGATCCAAGAGCTCGTTTAAAGAAGAGAGTTCCATCGGATCTAACTGCTCGGCGAGTTCCGAGTTGACGTGAAGATTGCTTGCTTTTGATGACCCGAGAAGTCATCGTCGGCGCGGCGGCCGAACAGGCGGTCATAAGAAAACTGCCCAGCTGGAGAGTTTGGCCGATAGCCAAAGCTCCTTTAGCAACAGTGCCGTCTTTAAAGACGGGATGAGGCATCCTTCCTGATGGTGACGACACAGAGGCACTCTCAATGAAAGCACTAATGTCGGTGTCAAAACCGGTGGGTCTCGGGTAGGGGGTCCCGAACTGTGCGTCTAGGCGGATGGTAACAGGAGACAAGGGACACAATGTTTTTACCCAGCTTCGGGCCCTCTCGATGGAGGTAAAACCCTACTCCTGCTTGATTAATATTGATGATATGGGTAGTACAAGAGTAGATCTACCACGAGATCAGAGAGGCTAAACCCTAGAAGCTAGCCTATGGTATGATTGTTGTTCGTCCTATGGACTAAAACCCTCCGGTTTATATAGACACTAGAGAGGGCTAGGGTTACACATAGTCCGTTACAATGGGAGGAGATCTATGTATCCGTATTGCCAAGCTTGCCTTCCACGCCAAGGAAAGTCCCATCCGGACACGGGACGAAGTCTTCAATCTTGTAACTTCATAATCCAGGAGTCCGGCCGAAGGTTATAGTTCGGCTATCCGGACACCCCCTAATCCGGGACTCCCTCAGCTATCCTTTCTTGAACTCTATTGAAGGGCTGTCGGTTTTGTATATTATTTTTTCGGGGTGTTTAGTTGCACTGGTGGCGATCTTTGATGCCCAATGTATGTAATCTGCTGTGTGCTTGTGCTTTATTATCATAGTGGCGAATTTTGATGCCCAGTGGATGTAATATGCCGTAATTTCTTTATTGTATAGTCTAGGTTTTTTCTAATTCACGATGATGCAGTTATTTTACTGTATATATATCCTGTCTTTGCAGTATGCCGGCCAAACCGTAAAATTACGGTACATAATCGGGCCGTCATGCAAATCACCATGTATGATTCGCATCATGGGCCCCGTCATCTTGGTCCGTTAACAGGTCTAAATGTAAACCAGCCCACTAGTAGATTCGGGCCTTTAATAGGCCGACTAAGCCATCGGCCCTATTTTCCCAAGAAAACTCAATGGACCTTTAGGAGGCTGAAAAGTAGGTTGGGCACAAACGCGAAACAGCTCACGGGCCGGCAAGAAAGTTGTAAAATAGACCCCAGCCCATGAATGTGCCAATCAAATCATGGGCTTATAACATGCCAAAATTGTCTCGGTCCTTGTTTGGCCCAATCAGATTATCGGTGCTGAAATTTGGATGCAAATCGTACGTAGTTAGGCCCAACTATATGACGGGCTTTTAAAAGGCCGGAATTAATATACGGCCGAAATGTTGAATGGGCCCTTAACAGGCCGAAACTAATATCAGGCCGAATTACTAAATGGGCCTTTAGCAAATGGGCCCAAAACCGTAGCATCCAATTGACGGGCCGAATCTGATATGGGCCATAATTTAGCCCAAAGCCTCTTAAAGGTCCGGAACTGATCTGGGCCGTAATTTGGCCCAGAACATGGTAGGCTTTTAATGGGCCAGATCTCATATGGGCAATTATTAGGCCCGGAACGTGGCAGTCCATTAAAGGACCGGATCAAATATGGGCCGGCATTTGGCCCAAAACATGGCGGCCAGTTAATGGGCCGGCCTACTAGGGTACTCAAAATCTTCTGGGCCTAAAGCTGGGCCGGCCCATTATGGTCCAAAAAAATCTTGTGGGCCTTCACCTGGGCCGGCCCATATGGCCGCAAAAAATCTTGTGGGCCTTTACCTGGGCCGGCCCATTATGGCCCGCAAAATCTTGTGGGCCTTTAGCTGGGCCGTCCCATTATGGTCCGCAAAATCTTGTGGGCCTTTAGTTGGGCCGGCCCATTTAAACTTTATGGGCCAATGTTGGGCCGTGCCACGTGTCGACGTATCAGAGGCGCTTTGGGTCCAATGACTGGATGACATCTGTCCCAACGGTGAGCCGACACGTGTTTCCTCCGGCCAATGATGATTGTACACGTGGAAAATCCCCATTTGTCGGGGCTGTTAATGGGTTATCGGATCCAAAACCAGACCCGATAGCTTAACAGAGTTCCGTTACAGTAGATTCCACGTGTCGGTCACCCTTGACGAAAGCACTTCTGTGATGCACGATTTATCGTCATGGAAGTGGACACTTCCGTGATGATAATTTTGGTAATGTCATGGAACACTTCTACGACACGTGTATGACTATCTTGATTCTGTCATAAATTTGTCATGGATGTACATGCATGACAGAAATCGCGACCTACTGTGACAAAGACGTATCATCATGGAAGTGTATTTTTTTGTAGTGGTTTGTAGCTGGTTGTTGCATTGTATGCACTCGTTTTATTTTTATGCTAACCTGTTAATGGTTGTGAGTGTAGATGGATCCATTGCCGTATCCGTGCCAGTTGCAGCTGATGCCGTACATGTCGCCGCATCTCCTTCGTAGCGTGTGGGGTCGGCTATAACCCCTTGGTGATGACCCAGTCTATTGTGTGTATCGGGAGCGTCTAGCAGACTCAGTGTATGAGTATCACGCAGTGGTTACTCTGTGCACCAGTTCCGATTCCAGCACTTACACTCGTACCTCCCGGAGCGGTTTTGCTTCTACTGCTTCTCAGGCTGTCCAGCATGCTGCATTCGAGGTCCTTGTCGAGCTTTGTTATAAAGAGGTCCAGATGCAGAACCACCCAGGTTTCTACTACTATCCCTCTCTGCATGACAATGGTCGTGTCTGCTTCCCTATCATTGATCCGGAGTCTGATAGTGTTGCTAGCCACCGTTCCCGTTATATCACTGCGCGCTACCTTATGATCCACGAGCTGGCTCGAGAGCTGACTCGTGCTCGTACTTCTTTAGCCACTAATAGATCTTTCACCACTCCATCCCTACGGGGTTTACTCCTTATATTCCAACCAGTTCTAGTTCCCGCGTTTCACCGGTTACTCCTCCGAGTAGCTCGGGCGCCTCGACTGTGAATCCCCTTAGTGCTCCTGCTGAGTGGGTTTCACTTCTCACTACTCCCGTAGCCCCGATGTTTCACCCTACACCTACCCCGGAGGGAGAGCCCTCGAGGCAGGGTCGTCGTGTTACCTTCAACCCGGAGGTTTCAGTTAACCTCATCATTTCAGGATCCAAGTCCGCTTCAGGAGATGACCCCGCAGCACCAGCAGAGCAGTAGAGGTTCTGAGTATCCGCAGTCGTCAGGATGATGTACGGATGTAGTCGTACGAGTCATGATGTTTCGTTTCCTGTATGAGAGTAGTTGATCCTAGCATGATGTTTATCTTTCATGTATGAGTCTATGTATAATTATGTTGGAACTCTATTTTATTCGCCGTATTTTCTTTGTTTCGGTTTCTCTCGAGCTTTGTTGCTGGCTTTTCCCCAATTTATTTTTGGATGTTTCTCATCTCGGTTGCGTTGTCTTGGAAAAAATCCACAATAGGATGACGTGGGGAGGCAGCAGTAGCGACGCTCATGAGGATGCTCCTGTTCGTCGTTCCGCACGACAGGCAGGACACTCCCCCGAGCCGTACGTTCCACCACCGCCTCCACCGCTAAATCCGCCCTCCACCGAGCAAATTCTGCGTATGTTTGAGGAAAGGAGGAATAATGATCTTATTGAAGTATTACGAAGTGTGCAAGTGTGGTTGGATAGAATGGAAATCAGAACGGTCATCACTCCAAGCTGTCAGATTTTCAGAGGACCAAGCCTCCAAGTTTCAGTCAGGTTATTGATCCCTTGGATGAAGACGATTGGTTGCGAATCATTGAGAGGAAGCTCTGGATTACTCGTACTGAAGATGATGATAAATTTCCATTTGCAACCCATTATCTTGAAGGTGCTGCTGCCATATGGTGGGAAAATGCAAAAGCCATGTGGTCTGCTAATGAAGAAATCACCTGGGCAAAATTCAAGGATTAGTTCCGGAAATAACATACTCCTACTGGAATTATGATGGTTAAGCAGCGTGAATTTCTCGCGCTCCTTCAAGGAAATCAGCTGTGGCTGAATATTTGCAAAATTTCAATCATTTGGCCCGTTACTCCCTTTCTGACGTGGCCACCGAAGAAAGAAAGATGTACCCTCAATATGCTTGATTACCCAGATTTCCAAACTCTGATGAACAAGGCTTTCATTGCTTAAAGGGAGCACAAGCTCATATCGGACAATAGGCCTACTAATAATGATCACAAGCTCATATGTGACAGTCTGGTTTTTGCCCTCTTCTCTTTGCCTGATTTTTAGTTGGTTTGGTTTTGAAATTTGGAGTTTTGAATCTTTTCAGATGGACTTAAACACTTGGGTACCGCTTGACTTTCACCCAACTGCCTCATTTCCCTCTCTAACTATCATTTCCTCTCTGGTTCACCTCAAAAAAATATTTTGAATATTTTTCTTAAAGGAAAATATTCATTTCCCTCTCTAAAACCCTAGCTAGCTCAATGTGCTCCAAAGCAACCCCAATTTTTCTTGCCCACAAAAATCTGAGAAAATTCCCAAATATTCTTTGAACCCTAGGGCACCTTCCTGAGCAAAAATATTTCATCACTTTTTGGAATATTTTTGCTACAGAAAATATTTTCTGTTCTAGACAGAAATGGTGGTTTCTTCAGCAACTACCATTTTACTTGCTCTATTGTGGCTGATTTTTCTTGTGCATCATCACCTTATTATATGATTGCTAACCTCCAAAGCCCAGCTCCCAACTCCCAGTAGTTTGACCATAGTAAGCTCTCAAAGTTACTGACCAGAAACTTACCAAGAAATTGAAATCTATTCTACTGCGTCTGAGTCCAAACCAAAGCGTGGTAACCTCTCAATCTACCACAAACTACACGCCAGACATGAAGTTTGGGCTTAGGTCGGCCTGATGTCATAGTTCACGTGGTGACCGCGTTCGTCCAGGCGTGCTGGCATGCGGCCGACGCGCTCTACGACGCGCCCGAGCTTCTGTTGAGCGTGTGCTCGCTTCCCCGACTGCCTAAACTTGACAAACCCCGCCACAATCATCGTCCCGATCTTCTTAACTCCCTCCTGGCGCTCGCCGATCCTGGAGCTTGCCACAGCGAGCACGGGCGCGGTCCGGCCAACGCAACATTGCGCTGTGCACTGTGTTCGTCGTCACCCTCTTGCCCATGTGCACGTCTCCGCTCGCCCACAGCTCCTGCGTGAGCTGCGTCGCCTTCCCCCTCGCTCAGTGACGCCGTTCATCGTCGGGCGCCATGTCCAGGTGTCCTCAGGCGGAGCCCGATCCCCTCTCGATGCTCGGCTATAAATAGAGCCCTCCCCAGCCTCCTCGAGCATCATCCACTCCTCCCACACACTCCACGATCTCGTAGAAAGCCGTAGCCCGGCCAGGCAGGCCACGGGCCGCCGTCCCCGATCTCGAGCTCGCCGGCGATCCTCTCAGGTCGTCTCCATGGCTCCAGCCCCTCCCAGGCCCGGGCCACCCTTCCAGGGCCTCCGCCATGCCTCGGTAGTGTCGTTCCGCCAGGTTGGAGCCCATGGTGTCGCCTCTAATCACCATCATCTTCATCTTCAGCGACCTCTGCTTCCTGTCGCTGCTGGAGAGGTCGTTTCTGACGCCGTCCGACCACCCCTAGCTAATCTACAGGTACGGGCAGGTGCGCCTCCATCTTCTCATTCGATCCCTCCCTCTCGTTCTGGCCAAGAAGCTCTCCTCGCCGGCGTGTGCTCCGGCGAAGCCGTGCCGTCCTCTGTTTCCCTTTCCCCCCTGTCACCTGACTAGTAGGGTTCACTAGTCAGCCACTCAGACGCTGTGGCAGCAAGACTGAGTGGTGGCGCCCATGAGGTTTACGCCTTGACGTCACCCCCTCCCTCGATTACATTTTATTTAAATTCAAATTTAATTCTGTCCAGAGAGCTTCAAATAGCCAAAACTTTTTAACCATAAGTCCTAATGAATTGATTCTTTTTGCATTGTGTTCTTTATGAAGAAATCTAGCAGCTCACCAAAAATGAGATTTTTCCCTGCTATCGACATTTTCTGGTGAATTTCAGAAGGATTCTTGATGTTTTCTTTTTGTGTTTATAAATATTTTCAAAAAGTGAAGCTTGTCTTGAGGATCACTAGGAGGATTGTGAACCTCATGTACACTAAGGCAAGCCACAACAACATTTTCATGGTGCCATTACAATATTTGTGATTTTTCAACTTGAATTAATGATTTAATCCACGCATTTAAATCACTATTATATTATTTATATTCTGTTGGTTGCTTGTTTAAGGTTATCTGCTTAGTTTACAGAAGTTTGAAGCTAACTAAGTTGGTTAAATAACTAGAAGAAATATTTGTTATGAAGAAGTAATATGATTATGGATATGAGTAATTATTTTGAGTTATTTTCTTGGAGGAGAAAACTGATAAATTTGCTAAGTAAAGATTCTATTTAAAGTGATGATTAATCATAACAAGAGAAGTGTTATGAGTTATGATGTTTATGCTTAGTGTGGATATAGTTGACCCAGTTATTTCTGATGATATATGATGCATATATTCGTGTTGCATTTTGATGGCATATTGTGACACCGGTTACCTTCACTTTAAGTTGAACCTGATAATAACTCAACTTGAATATATCGTTCACCGGCTCATGGTACCACTGAATCGAGTTTTCGCAGTGCAAACACATTTTCCTTTATGCGAAGGCCTTTATTCGGTCCGTTGTCATGCCTCTGGTCGGTGCCTCCAATGAGGGAAGGTTATGGGCGTGCGGTACCTGGCCCGAAGGCACATAACCTTCATGCCCATTGTTGATGTTATGGTACATTGTCCATGTTTGGGACCATTTATGTTTTGCCACGACGGTGGCCGTTGGTGTCTTTGGTAGACACGGGGCCACCCAGGACTAGCCCAGTGGGGAGTGAGTCGGAGTGGCCGAGAGAGTGTCATGGCAATGGAGGGGTTTCGTCGGAATGCCGTTGGTCCACCCGAATGGGAGTGCGAGGCCATGGTTTCTGTGGTGTGGGTACAATGCGCTACCTCTGCAGAGTGTATTAAATCTATCGATAGCCGAGTCACGGTTACGGACACGCTCGATAGTAGGGCACACCATGGGTCAACGTTTAATAAATTTTGCACACTAAGTTTTGAGCTTTGCATTGTTGATGATGGTGGGTAGACCATCTTGATGTTGGAGACCAAGTGTTGGTCATGGTTGTGATCGCCGAAAAGATCACCGTTTGAGACCAAGTGTTGGTGGATGTGATTGCCAGAAAGATCACCGTTTGGTTACGAGGTAACCCGATCTAAGACCATGAGGTTGGTCCGTTTGTGATCCGAGAGCGATTGCCGTTGGTAAGCAAGTCCGAGGGGCTTATATCACAAGAGCATGATCACAACATGTTGCATATATTGTTGCATTATTAAACAATTGGTTAAATATCATGATATTGTTTGTCATTATGTTTATGCTTGTTGTGAGCTTGCAAGTACATTCAATGTACTGACCTGGTGTGTCATGCCAGATTTCAGGAAAGTCTCGTTGGAAAGGAGTGCTGTCTGAGTCTAGATCGTGTCCACATCGGTGTCCCTGTGCTATGGAGTTCCGCTAGGACCTTTTTCCGCTGCCACGTAGTTGTTCTGATCGAGGCCCCTTTATGTTCACTAAATAATGTACATATTGGTCAGCCGCACCATGTGCGCCTCTTGGCCTCGCCACCTGTTGTAATATAAACTATGATCCGCTAGCATCAATAAAGAGGTTGTTTTCTGTACCAAGATGTTGTGTGTTGCCAGAAGACATGGTCTGTGGGCTGGCAATGCATGGTAAACCGGTTGCTCTGAGCCGGGGTGCCACCAAAAGTAAAACGACATTTAGTAGAGGGAGATGTTTCGATGACCGCAGGAGCCAGAAGCGGTAGTGTATCCAGTGTGCTAGTAGGCACCCCAGTTCCCCTTCTTCTTCACTCGCACTACAACTAGGCTCGTCATTCGTTACTCTGCTAAAATCCGTGAGCGCGACGCTATGCCCTCGAGCAAACTGGAGTCGGCTGACCCCAGCACCAAGAAGATGAGGCTCCCGCCAGCGGCAACGCCTGTTGTAGATCCCGCACCCAGCTACGTGGGGAGAAGCAGCGATCCCGCCCCCACCGGATCCCAGGAACCCGTAGAATCTCGGCTGGACCGCATCAGCGATCTCCCGGATGCCGTCCTTGGGGAGATCATCTCGCTTCTCCCCACCAAGGATTGTTGTCGCAGCCAAGTCCTCTCAATTCGGTGGCGCCCTCTATGGCGCGCCGTGCCCCTTAATCTTGACTGTCGTCAGCTATCTCTCTTCAATGATTTTGAAATCCCCAGAGACATCATCTCCTCCCACCAGGGCTCCGTTCAAAGCCTCTGCATCCCTTCATGCTACCTGAACAAGCATACCGTGCCCTGCACGGTGGACGCCTGGCTGAAATCCCCTTGATTCAAAGAACTACAGCTGCTTGAGTTCTACTATTCCCCTGGAAATCACCTGCCAGATATCAACCGCCATCTACCTGTGCCCTCAGCACCGATGTCCGTCTCGCGGTTTTCCTTCTCTCTCCACACCACCACCTTTGCGTTGTGCTACCTACCAGACAATCTGGTACTAAACCTTCGACTCCCATTTCTCAGGAAACTTTCACTTATGCGGGTTTGTATATCGGATGCCTCATTGCACAACATCATCCACTCCAGTTGACCTACCCTGGAGTGCTTGGTGCTTGTTTTCACAGTTAGAATATGTTGTCTCCAAATAAAGTCGCCTAACCTTGTAAGAATTGGAATTTCTTTTGATGGAAGGCAGCTCATCATCCAAGATGCCCCTTCACTTCAAAAGTTGATCCTTGATTCTAGTTATTCACCGTCGCAAATAACCGTCCTCTCTGCGCCTAAACTGAGACCTTGGGTGTAATACATGCTCTCTGTGCTCATTTCAAGATGGTGTTTGGCTCCACAGTTCTTCAGGTACTTTATATTGTCATCTACACTTGTAACCATAAGCTGCATTTTAAATATCTACGCATAAGTTATATATCATCTCGGAGTACAAATTTTGTACTAATATTATGTTCTATGCTCAATGAAGAGTTTCTCCATGGATAGCCTATCAATGGTTCTGGATTCTGTTAAGATCTTATATATCCAAATCAATAGTTTTGATCTGAACAAGACTATTGGATTGCTGCAATGCTTTCCATGTCTGGAGAAGTTGTATATAAAGGTGATAATTTGACGCACATTGGAAGCCCGCATATAGTCTACTAGAATTAAATGTTCAACTGTTGTTCTTTCCACACTCTTTTTTAGACCTTAACTGCTTTCAATCTTCATGTCTATTTAGGCAACAGGACAGGGTAAGAAAGTTATAACCAATCGGTGGATTCGTAAGCACCGGGATTTTCTCACTTCTCATGACATTCGAGTGAAGACAATAACGCTAGAACGATATGTAGCCAACCATGCAAACACTAGATTTGTCACATTCTTCCTACTGAATGCGAGGTTACTATTGTCCATCAGGCTTAAGTTTATCAGCAGCATGTTTTGACGGATGGGTATGTCGAAGAGCAAAAAAAGGAGTTTCAGGTGGGCAAAAGAGCTTCTGGACATGTCGGGCTTCTATTTACAACATATTGTGGTCATAATCCAGTAAATTTTACGACCTAGGATGTTCATTCTATGGACCTGACCGATCCATTTGATCGTATTTGTCGAAAACAGTGCTGGAGTTAGATGTTGTTGCCCTTTTCAACCTGGGTTTTGTCTAAACCTGATGAACAATTAACCCTCATGCTTTTGTACAGTTTGTAAGCTGGAGTTAGATGTTCTTGCCCTTTTCAACTCGGCTGTGACTGTCATATTTTCTTTGAAACAAGGCAAATGGCTTGCCATTCGTTTAATGTAGAGTGAGATATTGTAACAAATTGCAACCAAGGGAAATAACATCACTCTCACCGGCTGCTTGAGCTCACTGTGCATTACAGAAGCCAAGTGATTGGCCACCACCAGCACCCACAAACTTATTTCGAACTAGCACACCAAATGGGCTGTAAATTTTCATAGGAAAGGCTGCATGACCGTGACAGATTTGGATTCTGATATTTGGGATCCATGAGGAAATAGCCTATCCAAGGTGGTGTCAACTTACTAGCTAGTCAACAAACATGTCTGTTGGCCAGCCGTTGGATTGTGATACGTCTCCAACGTATCTATAATTTTTTATTGTTCCATGCTATAATATATTATGTTTGGGATGTTAATGGGCTTATTTGTACACTTTTATATTATTTTTGGGACTAACCTATTAACCCAAGGCCCAGTGCAAATTGTTGTTTTTTTTCCTATTTTAGTGTTTCGCATAAAAGGAATATCAAACGGAGTCCAAACGGAATGAAACCTTCAGGAGCGTGATTTTTGGAACAAATGTGATCCAGAGGACTTGGAGTGGATGTCAAGGAATGAATGAGGAGGCCACGAGGCAGGGGGGTGCCTACCCCCCTGGGCGCGCCCTCCACCCTCGTGGGCCCCTCATGGCTCCACCAACCTACTTATTCCTCCTATATATACCTACATACCCTGAAACCATTGAGGAGCACCACGAAACCCAATTTCCACCGCCACAACCTTCTGTACCCGTGAGATCCCATCTTGGGGCCTTTTCCGGCGCTCACCGGAGGGGGAATTGATCACGGAGGGCTTCTACATCAACACCATAACCTCTCCGATGATGTGTGAGTAGTTTACCACAGACCTTCGGGTCCATAGTTATTAGTTAGATAGCTTCTTCTCTCTCTTTGGATCTCAATACAAATCTCTCCTTGATCTTCTTGGATATCTATTCGATGTAACTCTTTTTGCGGTGTGTTTGTCGAGATCCGATGAATTGTGGGTTTATTATCAAGATTATCTATAAACAATTTTTGAATCTTCTCTGAATTCTTCTATGTATGATTGGTTATATCTGCAAGTATCTTCGAATTATCAGTTTGGTTTGGCCTACTAGACTGATCTTTCTTGCAATGGGAGAAGTGCTTAGCTTTGGGTTCAATCTTGCATTGCTCGATCCCAGTGACAGTAGGGGAATCGAAACGTATTGTATTGTTGCCATCGAGGATAAAAAGATGGGGTTTAAATCATATTGCTTGAGTTTATCCCTCTACATCATGTCATCTTACCTAATGCGTTACTCTGTTCTTATGAACTTAATACTCTATATGCATGCTAGATAGCGGTCGATGTGTGGAGTAATAGTAGTAGATGCAGGCAGGAGTCAGTCTACTTGTCACGGACGTGATGCCTATATACATGATCATGCCTAGATATTCTCATAATTATGCACTTTTCTATCAATTGCTCGACAGTAATTGGTTCACCCACCGTAATACTTATGCTATCTTGAGAGAAGCCACTAGTGAAACCTGTGGCCCCCCGGTCTATTTTCCATCATATTAATCTTCCGTCAACTAGCTATTTACATGCGTTTATTTTGCAATCTTTACTTTTAATCTTTATCATAAAAATACTAAAAATATTATCTTATCTTCTCTATCAGATCTCACTTCTGCAAGTGGCCGTGAAGGGATTGACAACTTCTTTATCGCCTTGGTTGCAAGGTTCTTATTTGTTTGTGTAGGTACGACGGACTTGCGTGTGTCCTCCTACTTGATTGATACCCTGGTTCTCAAAAACTGAGGGAACTGTTTACGCTACTTTGCTGCATCACCCTTTCCTCTTCAAGGGAAAACCAACGCATGCTCAAGAGGTAGGAGGACGGATTTCTGGCGACGTTGCCGGGGAGTTTACACACAAGTCAAGACATACCAAGTACCCATCACAAACTCTTATCCCTCGCATTACATTATTTGCCATTTGCCTCTCGTTTTCCTCTCCCCCACTTCACCCTTGCCGTTTTATTCGCCCTCTTTCCGTTCGCCTCTTTTTTGCTTGCTTCTTGTTTTCTTGTGTGTTGGATTGCTTGTTTGTCACGATGGCTCAAGATAATACTAAATTGTGTGAATTTGCAAATACCAACAACAATGATTTTCTTTCCACTCCAATTGCTCCTCTTACCGATGCTGAATCTATTGATATTAATGCTGCTTTGCTGAATCTTGTCATGAAATATCAATTAGCCGGCCTTCCTAGTGAAGATTCCGCTACCCATCTAAATAGCTTTGTTGATTTGTGTGATATGAAAAAGAAGAAAGATGTGTACAATGATATTGTTAAACTGAAGCTATTTTCGTTTTCGCTTAGAGATCATGCTAAAATTTGGTTTTCGTCCTTGCCTAAAAATAGTATTGATTCTCGGAATAAGTGCGAAGATGCTTTTATCTCTAAGTATTTTCCTCCCGCTAAGATCATCTCTCTTAGAAACGATATTATGAATTTTAAGCAACTTGATAATGAACATGTTGCACAAGCTTAGGAGAGGATGAAATTAATGATACGTAATTACCCTACACATGGTTTGAACTTCTGGATGATTATAAAAAACTTTTATGCCAGATTGAATTTTGCTTCTACAAATCTTTTAGATTCGGCCGCGGGAGGCACTTTTATGTGAATCACTTCAGGAGAAGCTACTAAAGTCCTAGATAATGTTATGGTTAATTATTCTCAATGGCACACTGAAAGATCTACTAGTAAAAAGGGGCATGCAATTGAAGAGATTAATTTTTTGAGTGGAAAGATGTATGAACTTATGAAATTGTTTGCTAATAAGAGTGTTTCTTCTGATCCCAATGATATTCCTTTGTCTACTTTGATTGAGAATAATAATGAATCTATGGATGTGAATTTTGTTGGTAGGAATAATTTTGCTAACAACGCTTATAGAGGAAACTTTAATCCTAGGCCGTATCCTAGTAATTCCTCTAATAATTATGGTAATTCCTACAACAACTCTTATGGAAATTTTAATAAGATGCCCTCTGATTTTGAGTATAGTGTCGAAGAATTTATGATTTCTCAAAAGAATTTCAATGCTTTGCTTGAAGAAAAATTGCCTAAGATTGCTGAGTTGGCTAGGAACGTGGGTAGAATTTCTCTTGATGTTGATTCTTTGAAACTTAGATCTATTCCACCTAAGCATGATATCAATGAGTATCTCAAGGCTATGAGAATTTCCATTTATGAGTGCAAAGAAAGAACCGCTAGGATGCGTGCTAAGAAAGATTGCTTTATAAAAGCGTGTTCTTCTAGTTTTCATGATAAAAAAGATGAAGATCTAAACGTGATTGATGTGTCTCCTATTATTTGTTTTTCAATATGAATCTTGATAATGATGGGACTGGAGATGAGTCAACTTTAGTTAAAAGGCGTCCCAATGATTCAGAGTTTTTAGATCTTGACGCAAAAATTGGTAAAAGTGGGATTGAAGAGGTCAAAACTTTAGATAGCAATGAACCCACTATTTTGGATTTCAAGGAATTTAATTATGATAATTGTTCTTTAATAGATTGTATTTCCTTGTTGCAATCCGTGCTAAATTCTCTGCATGCTTATAGTCAAAATAAGGCTTTTACTAAACTATCGTTGATGCTTTAATATAATCTTATGAAGAAAAGCTTGAATTGGAAGTTTCTGTCCCTAGAAAACTTTATGATGAGTGGGAACCTACTATTAAAATTAAAATTAATGATCATGAATGCTATGCTTCCTGTGATTTGGGTGCTAGTGTTTCCACGATTCCAAAAACTTTGTGTGATTTGCTAGGTTTCCATGAACTTGATGATTGTTAAACTTGCACCTTGCGAATTCCACCATTAAGAAACCTATGTGAAGAATTAATGATGTTCTTATTTTTGAAAATAGGAATTATGTGCCCGTATATTTCAATGTCCTTGATATAGATTGCAATCCTTCATGTCCTATTATTCTTAGTAGACCTTTCCTTAGAACGATTGGTGCAGTTATTGATATGAAAGAAGGGAATATTAAATTCCAATTTCCGTTAAGGAAAGGCAATGGAACACTTTCCTAGAAACAAAATTAAATTACCTTATGAATCTATTATGAGAGCCACTTATGGATTGCATGCCAAAGATGACAATACCTAGATCTACCATTGCCTTTATGCCTAGCTAGGGGCGTTAAACGATAGCGCTTGTTGGGAGGCAACCCAATTTTATTTTAGTTTCTTGCTTTTTGGTTATGTTTAGTAATAAACAATCCATCTATCTTATGTTTAGATGTGGTTTTATGTTTTACTTAGTGTTTGTGCCAAGTAGAACCTTTGGGAAGACTTGGGTGAAGTCTTTTTGATCTTGCTGTAAAAAACAGAAACTTTAGTGCTCACGAGATTAGCTACAACTTGTTACTTGAGAGTGCTATTTAGTTTATTATTTTTGAAGATGATTAATAGATAAATTCCTCACGTCCAGCAATTTATTTTAGAATTTTTGGAGTTCCATAAGTATGCGTTTGATGCAGATTACTACAGATTGTTCTGTTTTTGACAGATTCTGTTTTTCGTGTGTTGTTTGCTTATTTTTTACGTGCAAAACTTTCTTTTTAGATTTTAATTTGTCTCTCTTAAATCTTAGTCCAGTGAGACATATAGCCACGCCGTAGAACAGGGGCTCGGATGCCATTAATGGAGACGTTGGGAGGGAGGTGTGCGGCCCGTAGAGGTCAAAGGGCTCTCCTCCCGATGAGCACGCACAGGGGTCTGATCGCACGCCTCCCGTACTCAAATAGCTACCCCGCACGGCACCTCCTAGCCAATAAAAAAAGGGGACGCGTTTCGCCAGGTAATCGGTAAGTAGAACGCCCACGGTTTCAATAATACTTGTGTTTACGATTTGTTACATGACAACACTTGTTCCAAAATGACCTTGTTGGTTGTTAATGTGTGCACCTTCGCAAGGCAGACAGAAAAATTACCACAACATGTTGGTGCCATGTCACGACACCATGCCAAGTTTCATGATTTTCAGGCGCGTTTTGGATTTACAGGAATTAAAAAACCAAGTTTCTCAATCTTTCTGGCCGAGCCATGACGCCAAGATGTTTGAATTTTATTCCCATTTCTTGCATGGGAAGTATAAATTCACCCAAGGACACACATGCGATCTTTCAACCAACTTTGGTGCAATGGAGCATGTGCTTGTAGTTCAAATTTGAATTATGCACATTAAATGCCCAAAAATTCAATTAATGTATAAAAAAGGCCAAACGAACACAGAATAATTCCAAAATTTAGCACGATACTTCTATTTGGTCTAATCTGCCTGTGTAAAAAATTAAGGCGGGAGAAGGCAGTGTACATATGTCGTTTCGCACATGGAGGTGACACGTTCCCTCTCGGAACCACGAGCCTTCTTGAGAGAAGCTCCGGTTTGCAGGAAGCTTACACCAAAGCTTGTCCCAATTCGGCCAAAAAAATTACCTCACCATGCCAAGTTTTAGGATTTTCAGGCGTGTTTTGGAATTACGAGAATTGAAAAACCAAGTTTCTCAATCTTTCCGGCCGAGCCACGAAGCCCAGATGTTTGAATTTCATTCCCATTTATTCCATGGGACCTAGAAATTCACCCAATGACACACTGGTGATTTTTCAACCAACATTGGTGCACTGGAGCATGTGCTTGTAGTTCATATTTGAATTATGCACATTAAATGCCCGGAAACTCAATTAATGTATAAAAAAGACCAAACGAACCCGGAATAATTCCAAAAGTTAGCATGATACTTCTATTTGGTCTAATCTTCATGTGTAAAAAAGTAAGGCGGCATAAGGCTGTGTACGTATGTCATTTCGCACACGGAGGTGACACGTTCCCTCTCGGAACCACAAGCCTTCTTGAGGGAATCCCAGGTTTGCAAGAGGCTTATAACAAAGCTTGTCCCAATTCGGCCAAAAAAATTACCGCATCATGTTGGTGCCACGTCATGACACCATGCCAAGTTTCATGATTTTCACGCGTGTTTTGGATTTACATGACTTTAAAAACCAAGTTTCTCAATGTTTCCGGTCGAGCCACGACACCTATATGTTTGAATTTCATTCCCATTTATTGCATGGAACCTATAAATTCATCCAAAGACACACATGCGATTTTTCTACAAACTTTGGTGCACTCGAGCATGTGCTTGTAGTTCAAATTTGAATTATGCATATTAAATGCCCAGAAACTCAATTAATGCATAAAATGCCAAATGAACCCGGAATAATTCAAAATTCAAACACGACACTCATGTACTAGTTGCATGTTCACTGTACGTAAATGTTCTAGTAATTCAAACACCATCCTTTCCCTCCGTAACACCATTTTGTCTTTCAAAACATAAGGAAAAAATCAGGTATACCACAAAATAGTTTACTAGAAAGAATCGCGTGGGATGCGATATAAAATATCTTTGCGCACCGTCTTGTTTGTCTTACGCAGCAAGCTTCATCGTCTACAGTCCACCGCCCCCGCTTGAACTACACTTGCACGCAAGTTTCTCGCAGCACCGAGCGAAATTTTTTTGCCACCGCGGAAATATCTATCTCCCCGCCCCCTCTCCCCACCAAAAGTCACATTTCCACTGTTCCTCCTTGCTTTCCAAGTTCAAACCTTCACTGCTGCTTACTTGCAGCTCAACCTCCTCGCCAGCGACCCTTCTTCTTGAAGTGCCGCCTCCTCGATGACTACCCTTCTTCTTGCAGCGCCGCCTCCTCGTCGGTGACCCTTCTTCTTGCAGCGCCGCATCCTCGCCGGTGACCCTTCTTCTTGCTGCGCGGACTCCTCGCCGCCGACCCTTCTTCTTTTTGCGTGACCTTGTCGATATGGTTAGGTAATCCACACCCCACCCACACCGTCCGCCTCCTTTCCCGTCCCACATTCCCCGACCAACAATGCTACACCTTCCGCCGAAATCACTGCAACCGTCCTCCAATTAAGCGCCGCCCACAACCATTTTGCACGCAGTATAACATGGAGCTCAGTAGCATGCGGCCGCACGCACACATGAGGTCGCTATGGCTGCCATGCGTGCCGACTGCCAGATCTTGGAGGAGCACCTCGTCTTTGAGGCCACCGTCGACACCGCCACGCGGTTGTCTACTTTAAAATAGAGTTTGTGTTGTTTTCTCGAGGCCACCGCCAGTTCCTTCTAGTGATTTGTCCTCTATAATGTTAATATGCAATCTGATGTTTAGTTAACAGTTTGGTCCTCTGAAATGTAATGTTCAATTAACACTTTGGTCCAACAATTGCTACATTTCGTAGTACTGTTCTCAAGCATTTTTTTGTTTTGTTAACTGTCTTATCTTCTAGTACATGTTTCTATTCTACAATGTTGTGCTCAGTTAACTATTTTGGTTCATTTGGTCTGTTGTCCATTTAACTGATTGGTTCAGTTCTGCAATTTGATTTTCATTTGTTGTGGGTACAATTTTGTATTGTTATGCATGTGAAATAAATCGAATTTGGTTGTACTCAATACATATTCTACTTATAGTATGGCAACTCTCAGTTAACCTGATCAAGATCTTCCTTATGTGTGTTGAAGGGAAACAATGGGAGACACTGTGGTTTACCATCGAGGTTTGTTCAAGCATGGTCCTTTGGCTAATAGCACATTATTGTGCAGTTGCAGGAATCATTCTAATATTTAGTTTCTTATAATTTGGTCTTGCACATGTAGGTCCTGCTGTCAGACGCTTAGACCAACTGTTCGGCCCATTTTGCATATAGGGAAATGAGATCTCCATGAATATAAGTCAAGTCAAGAAACTCAGAAAGATTGTTAGGATGAAAAAACTTGCAATGAATAACAGCAAGATCTTTGTTTGCACAAAGAAGAAGACATCAATCAACTATAGGATGGTACTAACTCTTTTACCTTGTTTTTACCCCTTACGCATTTCAAAATTTATAACAGCGATTTATGCATATCTTTATTTTCAGTACTTTTCAAAGCATTTCACCAATGATTACCTCTCAAACCACCTACATTGTCAAGAGGTGAGGAAGGTATTCATTCAACACCCAGGGTACAATATTGAAGTCTTGCTGAAGAGGATGAAGGTTGGGCGGGCAAGTATCCATAGCCACTGGCCTAAAGTTGCAAGGACATTCAACATCAGGCGAGGCTGAATATTTGCCTTTATCTTCTGCAGTTTCCCATATGAGATTCATTTGTCTATTTATCGTGTATGATGATACTTTCCAAAGGTTTTGGATGTTGCATGTGAAACTTGGTGCTATTGCGTAATGGCGAACTGAGTGCTGAAGCTATCTGATGTAATTCGAGTCTGAAATCCTTGTTGTTGTTATACGGATATGAAATATCTGGTGTGTTTTATAAGAAATATCAATTTGATTGGTACATGGATTATCAATAATAGGCTAATTACCCTTCTTATTTGGGTTTTCTATTGCAGACGGTTACTCAGACAGCACCATGGGCGATGAACTCAAACAACCCGCACGGTTTCTACGAAGTAGGAATGTTCGATCAAGTAACAAGCACTCACGGCTTCCGGTAGAGAACTGTTTCCGTCAGGCCACCTTGCACAAACTCACAAAAAAACTGTGTGTGATATACATACAAACAGAAATGATTTTCTGGGACTCACCGTGTGGGATGTACATACGAACGGAAACAATTGGGTTTCGATGGCCCGCCAGGTTGCACACGAGCTCATTTTGCCCTAGCATATGAGCTAGGAGGGCCTATCCCTGACGGTTTATGGGTTGTGTGGGAAGGACCCCCCCTATCGCCCACACTCACTTGGCGATGGTTACAAATGCCGTCACGGAAAGGGGTTAAAAACCGTTTGTCTAGCACGACGTTGTACCAGTGTACCTCCTCTCTCTAGCTTGATGGATCAAGAAGGAGAGGACCCCATCAAGCCGAATGTCGTGGTTTTGTCACGATAGATGTCCTAGTGTGACGACTTAGTCTGGATGCCATTGCAACCAGGCGGTTAGCTTGTCGGGGTTGATCGGAATCGAGAGACACGAGTTTACACAGGTTCGGCCCCTCGCGATCGAGGTAATAGCTTACGTCCTTCTTAGCTATTGATCGATTGTAACTTAACTTATCTGCCTCAGGGACTTGCCTTTATATACAGGTCGAGGCCCTAGGCTTACAAGAGTCTGTGTCGTATTATGATCCGTGACCTAGTATGCTTCTATCTTGTCTTGTTCCCTAAGTAAGGAAACTCTTAGAAATTTGCACCTTGGGGCTAGAAGCCGCCATCTTCGGATGGTGGGCCCTAAGCGGGCCCACTCTGTGAGCTGCCCTGCTTGTCTTGATTCTTTATCTTCAGCCACCACCTGGATGACCCGGCCCAATATGGGAGGTCATATTACGGGGTTATATCCCCAACATTAGCCCCCAGATTGATTTGAATTTATACATGTCAAGCTCTTATCATCTGGCAGCTTGTCTTCTAGCCTTAGTTGCATCATATCCGGGTCATAAAATGCCGGCTTATAATACTTCCAGACTTGTTATTTTTCACACCTTCTCATTGCTGACATCCTCCTCCAAAAATCCAGGGAGCCCAGGATGACATCATAATAACTCTTTGAGTATATCTGTTGAGCCGAAAATCAAGGTGTCCCTTGCTCAAAAAGTTACTGTGCCCCCTCGATTCTTGCGCATGCCATTATTCTTATCTCTTTTCCTTACAAATACCTACAGGGGACCCTTATTTTTTTACTTTTACCTCGCCCCCTCGCTTCTTCTTCCTCGCGCCTATACCCTTCGCACATCTGGAGCTCCACCACCCCAGCCGGACCTTGACTGGGCACCTTGTCTGGGACTGCGGCGCCACTCATTCATGGCCGAAGTTTCAAACTAGCATCACCGCCGTCCGCCACCACATCCAGGTACTCGAAACCCCATCTCGAGGTCTACATTATTTTCTTGTAGTTCATCATAGTTCATCGTAGTTCATCCGTTCCTTTTGCTGCCACTACTATTTTAGATCTAGCACCTCCATGAGCTTCTCATAGATGAAACATCAAGCCTGATGAAACATCAAGCCGGATTTTTTCTCTCTGACAGAACTCCTTCATTGCACCTTTAGATAAATTTTCCCCATTATCATTGATAATAATATGGGGATAACCAAAGCGGAAGATTAGCTTTTTTACAAACTGAACTGCAGTTGCTGCCTCGCAATCATCGACTGGTTCTACTTCAACCCAATTGGTAAATTTATCATATGCAACCAAAAGTGAGACTTTTTGTCCTTAGACCTCTTCAAGGGACCAACCATATCAAGCCCCCATACCGCAAATGGCCAAGTTATTGGGATCATCCACAACTCTTGAGACGGCACATGAGCTTGCCATGCAAACTTATGGCAACCTGTAACGCCCAATATGCAATCCTATCTGAGAGGAACTCGAAGGCCCCACCAAGGATAGAGACGCATATTGAAGACACTTTTGCAAGTTGGATATCATTACATCATACCATCACATAATAGCTGGGGATACATACAAAGGCATACAAATGCCACAAGAATACATCAATACATAGCAAACATCATACAGAAGATCGGCATTCGACTACGGATGAAGACAAATGAAAAACTAGAATGACATCCACCCTGCTAGCCCAGGCTGCCGACCAGGAGCCTATCCCCTGATCGAATAAGAAGCAGAAGAACTCCAAAAGAAGTGAACATCGATCTCACGTCATCATCATCGCATTACCTGAACCTGCAACTGTTGTTGTAGTAAACTGTGAGCCATGAGGACTCAGCAATCCCATTACCATGGGTATCAAGACTAGCAAAGCTTAAATGGGTGTGGAAAGGATAAGTGGTGTGTTTGCAGCAGCACTAAGCATTGTATGGTGGCTAACTTATGAGTAAAATAATAATATGAGAAGCTACGCAATAGTCGCAAACTAGTAATGACCAAGAAGTGATCCTGAACTAGTTACGTTCAAACATAACCCAACCGTGTTCTCTTCCCGAACCTCATCGAAAAGGGACAGTCACAGTTACGCATGTGGTTGGTGTATTTTAATTGAGTTTAGTTCAATTTCACTACAACCGGATATTAAAAATTCCCATCTGCCACATAACCGCGGAAACAACTTTCGAAAGATCAAACCCTGCAGGGGTGTCCCAACTTAGCCCATGACAAGCTCAGAATTCCAGTTCACAAGACATTTCGATAATGGTAAAACAAAACCAGCAAGACCGCCCGATATGTTGACAAATCCCAATAGGAGCCGCACGTATCTCGTTCTTAGGCACATCGGATGGGCAATACGTCGGGTTGGCTAAGACCCTGGTTGCCCATGGGGCGCCGGACATCGCCCGATTTGGACCAACACTCATGAGGAGCACTGGCCCGGGGGGTTGATTAAGATACCTCGGGGGCCGGAAGGTCCCTATGAAAGTTTGTAATTGTTATTAGGCAAATGGAGAACCAATGTTGGGCCTTGCTCGAAGAGTTTTATTCAAAGAGAACAGTCAGGGGGGCCTCACAAACCCCGACCGTGTTAGGAACGCAAAATTAAGGAACATAACATCGGTATGACGGAAACTAGGATGGCAAGAGTGGAACAGAACACCTGGCAAAATGTCGAGCCTTCCACCCTTTACCAAGTATATAGATGCATTAATTAAATTAGAGATATTGTGATATCCCATGATATCCATGTCCCAACATGGAACAACCTGCAACTAGCAACGCTATAATAGGGGCTGAGCAAAGTGGTAACATAGCCAAACAACGGTTTGCTGGGATGGTGAAAAAAGTTTATAGGCTAACATGGAAATTTCGGAGACTTGATAAACAAGCGGTAGCTAGGTAGCGCGACATAGCGATAGCATCGAGACAACTAGCATAGCAAAGATAGTAGTGAGATCCAAGGGAACGGTCATATTTCTTGAAATCCCGCTAGGAAGAAGATTGAGTCCATGAAGAAGATGACGGGCATAGATGAACCAAGGGTAGACGAATGAATCCTCACGACCTCAACGAAACAGGAACTATCGAGAAGAAGCACAACCAGAAAGAAACAAACACCATGGTAAACACACAACACATAATCATGACATGATGCTCAACCAAGTATGATGCATGACAAGGCTACATGATGCTACTCATGGCAAGTGCATATATATAGGAGAAACATGGTCACGGGAATCATCAAGACAAGATGCAAACATGAACTAGCAGATTCTCGGACTTCGAGAAAATCTGGGAATGCAACTAGGAACATTATGATGCTGACTTTGGTAGCACATAACAGCAAGCATAGAAATGTTAATTTTTATGCAAAAGACATGGGCATGTAGTATACACGGCATACTCCAACTTACTCCATTGGCACAACTCCATAGGAGGCATTGATTAATTACCATGAGATTTGCAAAATGGAACATGTTGTTAACATTCTGACAGTTATATTTTTAAGCAATTTGAGATCATTAAAATAACAAGATATATTAGGCTATAATTGCACACGAGGGCATGGACGAATAGAGCATTACAAGGTATTCTAAACATGCTTACTGGACATCTCCAGAATATGCTTAGATTTGATGGTAGCATCAAGTAAACATGGCATCACAATATAACAGATTCAGACTTGGCAGAATATACTAAGTCTATGACAACAACAAACAGTGAGTAGGCCACTTTGCAAGCTTGTGCTAGTGATAAAAGCATAACATTGCATATAAAGGACATCACCATAGGACACACATGCACGAAGTTATGGATCTCAAACATGCACATATGATATGCAAAATCTGGGACTTTTTTGTTTCATAGAAAAAAAAGGGTGAGCATGGCACAATATTAATCTCGCGGCGAGGCATAGGCGAGCTGAGCATTGCTAACCTAGTGGGCTGGGCCCAGGGTGATGGAGCAGGCCAGTTGCTCCAGCGGTGAGCTGGGCTGGCTCGAGGAGGCTCACCTCACGGGATCAGGGTCAACGGCCACGCTAGCGAGCTAGATCGGGGGTCGGCAGGCGAGGCCGAGGACAAACGGGGCGGCTATGCGACGACGATGATGGGGCGGTGGCGACAGGGAACGGAGGAGGCCGGGAATGGGGCACGGGGCAGATCCGGCCGTTCCCCGACCAGATCCGGCTGGAGGGACGTGCGACAGAGACGAGAGCAATGGATCCGGGTAGTTGGGGCTCACTGGAGCTCCAAGGCGGCGTCGGCGCTGCGAACCAGAGAGGGAGAGCTCGGGTGAGGGAAGTGCCAGAGGAGGAGAAGGAAAGGAGGGATGGGCGCGTTGGCGACCTGGCGGTGCGCTGCTCCAGCGACGACACATGGCGGCGCGGTGGAAGTCTGGTCGGCGACGACAGCGGAGCAGTGGATCGGAAGCTCCTCTCCCGATCTGGAGCTCGGGGCGAGGGCATGGGGATTGGGCCTAGGGCGGCCCGGGGTGGCTCCCCATGGACCTGGCAGGCCGTGGCGGAGTGGGGCACTAGGGGCGACGTGGCACGATGCGGGTGGCTGCAGGCTGCGGCGCTCCCCGACGGCTAGCCGCTAGGATGTCGTCAAGTGGAGGAGGTGGAGTGGATGGCACCGAAAAACGAGGGGAAGGTGGCTGGTGGTGCGGATTTCGAGGATGGAGTTGGCTGCTACCAAAAACGGAAGGGGAGGCTTCCTTTTATAGGTAGGGGCTAGGTTTTGAGGGGTTAGGAGGGGTTTCAGAGCCCTCCGATCTTGATCCGACAAATATGATTGAGGGAAGGCTAGGTGGGCCAAGGTGGGTTGTGTAGGGGGGTCTTGGGCTAAGAGAAGAGAAGAGAAGTGCAGCCCAGCAAGGGTTTTAGGATACAAAAAACGTCGGACAAATAGACCGGTTCGTGCCGCTATAGTTATTCGTTGGCGCATCAAACGGTCTCCGAACACGATGAAATTCGGCAGGCGGTCTACCAAAAACATAATAAGACCGCACGCCAACTTTCAACCCATTACGAGAACATTTTTATCCCACTTATAAAAATAATATTTCGGAGGTGCAGTGGGCGCGTGCGATTGTGTTTGGGCTCAGAATGGACAACGCAGAGAACTGGGAGACCCGGACGGATGCAAGTTTTGAAAACATGCGGATGAAATGCACATGATGACATGGCAAAGTGCAACACACATGCGAATGACATGGCAACGATGGCGAATAACTAGAAGACATCTGATGCATCGGTCTCGGGGTGTTACACAACCCTCACACCTGCGATCAATGTCCTCTGCGTCAGCTTGAGCGGCTAACCACTAAAACTATGTCCAAAATCTTTGGCCACTAAAGATCTTGACCCGGCATGGTGACCACAATCTCGTGCATGAATTTCCTGGAGAATGTCACGGCCTTTCTCAGGGGAAACACAGCATTGGAACACGCCAGTCACAGTCCATTTGTGTAACTAACCATTGACAATCGTCATGGACTTAAACGTTCGAATGATCTGTCGAACCAAAATTTCATCTTTTGGAAGCTCCCCCCGAGTCAAATAGGTCAGATAAGGCGTCTTCCAATCTGGAATAGCACGGAGAGCCACCACCAATTTCCCTTCCGAGTCAGGGATAGCAAGATCCTCTTCTGAAGGCAATTTGACTAAAGGATTATGCAGTGCATCAAGGAACACATTGGGGGAACCAGCCTATGCTGAGAACCCAGCCAAGACAGAGCATCGTTCGCCTCACTATGCCGCCGTTTTATGTGATCTACTTGATAACCTTTGAAGGGCCCAGCAATATTTGTCACTGCTTGAGAATAAGCCGCCATTAGCGGGTACTTATAATCCCAAGTCCGTGAAACTTGTTGTGCAACGAAATCTGAGTCGCCAAGGCATCTAACCTAGCTCAAGTTCATTTCCTTAGCCATGCGGAGCCCTTGTACCAAAGCTTCATACTTAGCTGCATTGTTAGTAAAGGGAAACATAAGCCTCAAGACATAACAAAACTTATCACCTCGCCCGGAAGATAAAATAATTCCAACTCTCGAGCCTTCCAACTACCTGAATCCATCAAAGTATATCGTGTAGTATGTATTGTCTGGCTTTTCCTCAGGTGTTTGTAGCTCTGTCCAGTCATTGATAAAATCCACGAAATCCCGAGACTTGGTCTTGGGGACATGTTTTAGATGATGTGGTCCAAGCTCAATAGCCCATTTAGCAACCCCGCTTCTGGCTTCTTTGTTTTGGATGATATCCCCCAAAGGAGCTGAACTGACCAGAGTGATTGGATGCCCAAGGAAATAATGCTTTAACTTGCGGCTAGCCATGAACACAACAAACACCAATTTCTTCCAATATGGGTATCTTTGCTTGGACTCTGTCAAGACCTCACTAACATAATAAACTGGCCGCTGAACTGGATATTCTTTCCATGCCTCCTTGTGCTCCACAACAACTGCTACGCTTAGGTCTTTACTATTATCCGCCATGTACAAGAGCAAAGGCTCTTTGTCTATCGGAGCACCCAAGATGGGTGGCTTAGCCAACTGCTTCTTGAGTGCTTCAAAAGCCTCATTTGCAGCATCACTCCAGACAAATTTATCAGTGTTTCTCATCATCTAGTACAAGGGAATCGCCTTCTCACTCAGGTTGCTTATGAACCGGCTCAAGGCTGCAATCCGACCCGCCAGGCGTTGAACGTCATTGATATAGGCCGGCTTAGACAGAGAGGTGATAGCTTCGATCTTCTCCTGGTTTTGCTTCGATGCCCCTCTCTGAAACCAAAAAACCTAGCAACTTTCCTGCAGGCACACCAAAAACACATTTGGTCGGGTTAATCATCACTTTGTACACCGGACATTATCAAAGGTTTCCTCCAAATTATCAAGCAAGGTTTCCTTATTCCTTGACTTAACCACAATGTCATCCACATAAGCATGAACATTGCGTCCAATATGCCCATGGAAGCAATTCTGAACACAGTGTTGAGCCCAAAAGGCATAGAAACATAGCAGAAAGCTCCAAAGGGCGTGATAAAGAAGTTTTCTCCTGATCTTCAATTGCCATCTTGTTCCGATGATAACCAGAATAAACATCCAAAAACATAAGCTTCCATAACCTGCCGTTGCATCAATGATCTGGTCAATACGGGGGAGAGCAAATGGATCAGCTGGGGAAGCCTTGTTAGGATCTGTGTAATCAACACACATGCGCCAGGTCTCGTTCTTTTTGAGCACTAGCACAAGATTAGCCAACCACCGAGGGTAAAAAACTTTAACTATGAATCCAGCGGCTAAAAGCCGGGCCACTTCTTCTCCAATGGCGATATGCCTCTCCTTGTTAAAATGATGGAGGAACTGTCGGACATGTTTCATCTTAGGATCCACATTGAGGTGGTGCTCAGCGAATTTGCTCGGCATGCCAGAAGGCTTCCATGCAAAGATATCCAGATTCTCATGGATGAACTCGATGAGTGCGCTTTCCTATTTGGGATCCATCCATGTCCCAATGGTGAGCTGTTGTGAAGAATCACCAGGGACAAAGTCAACTTGCTTTGTATCTTTTGCTGATTGGAACTTGAGTAGAGAGTCCTTCTCGGTGGTGGGCTTCTTCAGAGGGGTCATGTCAGCCGGGTCGACATTGTCCTTGTAAAACTTGAGCTCTTCATCAGCACAAGCCGTCTCGGCATAAGCAGCATCTCCTTCTCACAATCTAGAGCTATCTTACGATCTCCATGAACCATGATTGTCCCTCGTGGCCTTGGAATCTTAAGATACAGATATATGTAACAAGGGCGAGCCATGAATTTACCACAAGTCGGTCGTCCAAACAGTGCATGATATGGACTCTTTATTTTGACCACATCAAACCACATTGTCTCTGCTCTATAGTTATATCCATCACCAAAAGCTACCTTCAGAGCAATCTTCCCTGTGGTAAGCCAATTTACTAGGAACAACTCTGTGAAATACAGTAGAACACGACTTGAGATCCTTCTCTGTCAGATTCATTCGCCGGAAAGTGTCATAATACAATATGTTGATGCTGCTCCCACCATCCATAAGCACTTTAGTGGATTTGTAACAGCCCACTTGAGGGGCTGCTACCAGGGCCACATGACCCAGATCATCAACATGGGGCGGGTGATCTGCCCTGCTCCATGTGATTGTGTGCTCAGACCACTTCAAATATTGCGGCACCGCCAGCTCAACCGCGTTGATTGCCCGGTTGTGAACTTTCTGGTCCCGCTTACATGTGCTCGTAGTAAAGACATGATATTGTCCGTTATTGAGCTGCTTAGGATTACTCTGATATCCTGACTGGTTTTTCTACTAATGATTACCATGACCAGATTGCTGATTATGATTGCAATGATTCCATTGGCTTTGATAGCCAGAATTTTAGCCGCCACCACCAAAGTCGGCTCCTTGGAAACCTCCTGAGCCTGACCCGCCTAGGGGCCCATTACCGCTGCCATGATGCTGCTGAAATGACTGATTCTTGTTCTCCTGCATAATATAACTAACCTTCCAAGCATAAGAAGACGGCTTCTTAGGATAACCGTGCTTTGGACCCGGTGCATTAAGAGCTTCCTCATAATTCTTGCCCCCCAGTATAAGGCTGCTTGCCATTGTGACGCTGATTTTTGAACCCTATGTTGGTGTTAGCCACAAAATCTGACCTGCCATCGGGGTGTTTGCGTTTTTCACCATTACCATTGTTATTGTGATTACCATTCTCTGCCAAAGCATTCTGTTGCTGACCCTTGCCGCCACCATTTTTTTTTCCATGATTAGATTTATCATCATCAGAGCTAGGATCCTTCATACCGTTAGAGTCAGCATAGCTGGTAAGCACATCCATGAGGTTACCCATATACGTGCACTTGCGTTTAAGCCGCCCTAGCTTCTACACAAGAGGCTGAAAGTGAAAGTTCTTCTCCAAGATCAACACAGCTTGGGCAGCCCCAATGCTATCCGAAGAGTGGATAATTCTCGCAACCAGCCGAGCCCAATGATGGGACGATTCATCTTCGCGCTGCACACAGTGCTGCAAACCAACAATTGTCATCGGCTGCTTGCAAGTTCCTTGGAAATTCTTGATGAAGCGCTCTTTCAACTCTGCCCATGTGTTGATAGAATTAGGGGGCAGGTTCTTCAACCATGTGCGAGCCGGCCCTTCCAACATCATAGTGAAATACTTGGCACATACCGTATCGCTGACATCCAACATGTCCATGGCCAGCTCATAACTCTCAATCCAAGCCGCTGGCTCAAGATCCGCCGTGTAGTTGGGTACTTTGCGAGGTCCCTTAAAATCCTTAGACATGCGCTCGTTACGTAAAGCTGGCACTAGGAACGGCACTCCGATGGTTCTAGTGCTCGACCTGGCTCCCACTAAAGTTGAAGGAATTATCGGGTGCAGCTGATAAGCCCCCTGGTTTGCTGCCTCCGCCTCGTGATGGCCCTTGCCCTGAGCATCAATATGTGTGTTGTGGGGCGGGTTATCTTGGGGCAGTTTTCGGTGTTGTTCACTACTGGACACCGCTAGTGACTCAGCATGTCGGCTATAGCTACGCCTTGGTAGAAGGGTCGAGTGTACACGATGTTGACTATAAGGATAATTTGCCTATTGTTGCTGTCAGCAAAAGTTCAATGGCGTTCCAAGCCTCAACCGCGAACAGCGACTTGCTGGTGATAGGAAGTGCAGCAAGCCGGGTTGCCGCTTCTACCATGTTATCCACTGGGTTGGAGAAGTGACCCAGTGGTGTCAGAAAACGCGGTGGTGGTGTCTGAATAAGGCGAGGGTCAGGGTCGGCTCCTCCCTTCGTACCGGCTCTAACTGGTGAGGATGGGCCGCCGCCCTTCTACCAGGTGCATCAGAGGTTAATTGGTGTATAACCGGAACTCCCAGAATACTCGGGCCTGCCACTTGCGTGTTGAACAAACGTGCGGGCTCTTAACTCGGATGCAAACGGCTCTGGTACCTCCTCTGATGAACTTGTCGGATTTCGGGTCCCGGCAGACCCTCTAGGTTCGAACTCTGGGGTGCACGCGGAGATCTCACCCCCTACCTACCTGCACCTCGTCGCCTCGCTAGGATCTAAACTACCAAAGGAACAACACAAGAGACACATGGTTTATACTGGATCGGGCCACCATTGTGGTGTAACACCCTACCCAAAGGTGTGGTGTGGTGGATTGCCTCTTGGGCTGATGATGAACAATACAAGGAAGAACAGCCTCGCGAGGGTGAGGTGTTCTTGTGGCTAGGCTCTTGATCGGATTGGATCAAGCTAAGATGAGGTGAGATGTCCCGATCGATCCCCCTCTCTACTGTGGTGGCAAGCTCTACTTATAGGCAGGGGCCCTGGGCCTCTTCCCAAATATTGTGCGGGAAGGGCGCCAACAATTGGCCATTTTTAAGGGGAACATCTAGTACACTTATCCTGACTAAAGTTGGTCCTCGCCTGTCAAAGGCTCTGGCGGTGAAGCCGGCTTGGGCTCCACGATGACCTCCTTCCTGCCGTTGCGATGGTCTTGGTCTTGTTGCACCGAAACGGGTGCCTTTGCTTGATACTCGCTGCGCTTGCCTCCTTTGCACCAAAGGGAAATGAGGGACACTACGCTGGCTGGGCGCCTCACCGGCACCCTTGGTCGTCATGGCTTGCGTCATGGGCACCTCGTGAGGTACCGGCTTGATCTCTCCGCCTCATGAGCCAGCTTGACGAGGCCGTGCCCGAGGAAGCTTCCTGTCGTCCGTCCCGTGAGGCTTGGCCCCTCGCGAGGGTCTTGAGCTTGTACTGATGAAGATGGGCCATACTGGGCCACCCCTTGAGCCACGCTGGAGGCGGCAGGCAGGCAAGTCTGGGTACCCCCATTCCCAAAACGCCGACAGTAGCCCCCGGGCCCAAGGCACGCCTGGACTTGGCTTAGCAAAGAAGCGAAGGGGCAAGTGCAAAGCGCTGCGGGCCCTAACAGCCTGCGGCCTTGGGCGCCGCATGGCGGTTGATTGGACGTGGGCGCCTTTAGCAACTGTGCGAATCGACAAAAGTGCCGCACCCGCCTAGGCTTTGCCTCCTTTGCCTTCTCCAGTCATTGCTCAGATCCCCTTTCTTGCGCTTTTCCTTCCTGCTTCCGAAACCTCCAGATCTACTTTGACCGCTGGCCCTAGCAAGACATGGCGCCTCGCCAGACCCCGGCCGGAGCTTGGTACTCACCCGCCTTGGACTCCCCGAAAGTGTCGGAGAAGAGCCTTGCCCGAGCGCACCGGATGATGGCGGCGCAAGGCAACGACTGGGCAGCGGTGCTCAGGGCTGGCTCCGCCCTTCCCGAGGACCAAGGAAGCACCTTCTATCTGCTCTTCGTGAGCGCCATTGCTGCCGGTCTGGTGCCTCCCTTTTGTGAGTTCTTCTTTTCTGTCCTCCGCCATTACAAACTGCAAGCTCTGCACCTCCATCCCAACTCTGTTCTTCTTCTGGCGATCTTCGCCTACTATTGTGAGGCTCATGTCGTGGTGCAGCCCTCAGTGGCCTTGTTGTGCCGCTACTTCTACCTCCGGTTCTCTCGCGGACCCATCTCCGCGTGCGCGAGCTTCGTCGCGTATGGCAGCTCCAATGCCATTTCGAAGCCCGGGAAGAGGATTGAGGGCTTCAGGAGCAAGTGGGTCATGGTAGACGCTGGGCGCATCCATCCTCGGCTGATTCTGCCCACGGAGCAGCCCACGGCCACCGACGATTGGTCTCGCGCGGAACTCGTGGATCCCCGCGCGAAGCCGGTGCTGGAGAAGATGAACGCGGACCTGTGGCCGGGCAACATGGCGACGGCGAAGCTGACCGGGCGCCGCTCCCGAGGGAGTTCCTCGAGCACTGTGGCCCCTGCCCGTCACAAGATTTCGCTCACTGTGGAGGCCCCACCCGAGCCCCACAGTCTTAGCCGACGAAGATCTGGCCGCGGTCATCAAATCTTTGGTCGGGGGAGACGTGGCGAGGCTGGAGGGCGCTCCTCCCCCGGCGGAGGTCTAGCGCTCTGCGCCTCTTGCCGAGCGACGAGGAGGATGGCGATGGGCGGGGCGGCGAGAGCTTGCTCCCGATCCTGAAGAAGGACATGACTGGGCTGGTCCCCCGCGGGTCTGCCCCGGCTCCGAGGCGATCCGCAGACGCGCCTCCTGCTCCCAGGCCTCTTGAGGTTGATCCCTGCAGCCGGCTCTCGGGCTTCAAGTTTGGCCGTAGGTTGCTCGAGCCCGCGAGCGATGACCAGTAGGTGCTTGATTCTTGCTTTATTTCTTGCTTTGTCGCTGAGGCTTGATATCTGTATTCCTTGGCTAGGGCTGGCACCTGCGGTGAAGAAGCAGAAGGGAGCTCCTGAGGCTTCGTCTGGGGCAGTGCCTCCGCCCGCGAAAGAAGGTGGCGGCAAGACACGGGCCTCTCCTGCCCGTTCATCCTTGCGAGGCCTGGCGGAGCTAGCTAGAGCGAGCTCAGCCCCCATGGCCAAAGGCACTCCTGAGGTATCCTTGCCTGATGCCACTGCCGCAGCTGTCGGAGCGCAGAAGGTCCCGCCTCAGGATGTTGTGGTTACGCTGCCGTCCTCTCCTCCTACTCCACCAGCGGCTGTCTCTCCGACTCCTCCCATTGTCCTGGATCGTGCTACTACTGAACTAGACCGGTTGCGGCAAGATCTTCTGGGCGCCGACCCTCGCTTGGTGGTCGGGCGCTTGGAGCTGGCCTCCGGCTGGGTTCGCTCTGATGCTTCGATTTGAGCGGCGCTGGTTTAGGCTGCGACGGCTTGCGACGAGGAGAAGCAGGCCGTCCTTGGGGCGAAGGCTGCTCGCGACGCCGCCTTGGGGGAGGTAGCCGATGTCCGAGGTCGATGCAAGGCGCTGGAGAGCGAGCTGCAGGGCCTGCGTGACCAGCTTTCCAAGTAGGCCTGCATTCGCCAAGAGAAGGAGGAAGACATGAAGGCTCGGGAGGCGGCCGTCAAGGACCGGGATGCCAAGCTTAACCGGCGCCATGACCGCTTGGGTGCGCTGGAGCAGGAGTTGGAGGCTAAGAGGGTCAAGCTGGACGACAAGGCGCGGGTCCTCGCCGAGGACCGGGTGGCCTTCGCGGAGATGGAGGCCAAGGCTCGCACCTTGCTGAGGTCGCTTTATGACAGCGGCCTGGAAAACCCGCTGGTCGGCGCCAAGGACGGCCCTGCCAAGCTGCTTCCCTTCCTGGTCCGTGCCCTTGAAGATGTCACCCTTGGCCTTGGCCCCACGGCTGAGGCTGAGGCGCTGCGGTCTCGTCTTCTGCGGTCGACGCCGCTTCCTTATCCACGCCTACCTTCGCGATCACAACGCTGCGGTTCGGCTCATTGAGCCCGTGAGTGGCGAGCTTGCCGCTGCCGCTGCTAAGGCCGTGAAGGGTCGAGCGGAGGATCTGCTGGCGAAGTTCCGAGCTTTCAGCACCAAGCCGAAGCGAGGCGCTGCCGGTCCTGAGGCTTCACGAGGCGAACCCGCCCCGCGCAACTCCGTCGTCATCAAGTGACTCCTTTGTGGCTCCTGTTCTGCTTTCAGCTCCTGCAACATGCATCATGCCTTGAGGAGGAGTTTAAACTTGCGTTTGGTGTTGTGACAACAGTTATGGACTGTAATATTTGCTTTTGAAATCCTTGAGATTTGCGCTTTTCCTTCCAACTTGCTTATGTTCTATGCCGGCAGAGCCCCTGCCTCACAAGATACCTCGGCCATTAGCCCCGACTGGAAACCAGGACGGGACCAAGGAGTGAGGGGCTACGTGACAAGTTAGGCTCCTAAGTCGCGATGCTCAGGAGTCCCCCTTGGCGCACGAACAGCAAGTAGGGAGGTGAGATGTATGGGTGAATTTACCATTCTACGTCTGCAGAGCCCGGCCCCGCGCATACCTCAACCGCCGTTAGCCTTTCGGAACTAAGGAGTGAGGGGCTACGTGACCAGTAAGGCTCCTGAGTCGCGATGCTCAGGATTCCCCCTTGACGTTCAAACGGCCTTCGTACCTTGGCTCCGCTCGGGGAGGTACGTGCGACGAACCAGGCCCGAGGGGCCTGCCTGGGTGGCGTGCGTCTGAGCATGACCCAGGCGTAGCCCCCATGCCCAGCCCCCTCGCGTGGCACTCCCGAGGGAGGCGCTATGGCGAGGCCGGACATTGAGCTCTGGGCTCCCCCGAGGTTGATGTGCCGGGGCCACCCTCAGCTTGTTTATCACCAGCACGGAGCATAGAGCTTCCGTGTGTAGACGGGCATAGCTGCCAAGGGCAGTGTCGCTACCAACAAGGGAGCATGGTGCTTCCACTGGTGCCTGGGAGGGGGCTCCCCTCCGGGAGGAGCCCCCGGGGCGTGTACAGCCCCGCCCTGACACGTGGCTGGCACGGTAGGGCCTGACGAGGTGTATCTAGTACCCGTGAGCCAGCGGGACTCACGGGGCCCTACCTCAAGGAGGGTTGCGCCTGGCACTGGGCATTAACTTGTGACGTGTTCCTGCAAATTTGGTTAGAAGCCGACGCTCTACGTCCTCGGGTCCTGGCCCTCGAGCGGGTCTCAGCTGTCGCTGGTATGCTAGGTCGGGATGCCGTGGACAAGGCCAGAGGGGGAGGGCTGGAGAGCCAGTGGGAGCCCATGAGTCGCGATGCTCAGGTACCCGCCCCCCCTTTAACGTGCAACCGGCCGACATGAAGGAAGAAGGGGTGCCGTGGACAGGCTTCAAATAACAGTGATGATGGGTCGAACGCACGACCCGAATAAACGCAAGAGGGGTACATGCCACTGGGTCTGGCCCAAGTGGCTTGGGGATGATGCAGCCCGAGGGGCGCCCCCCGATAAGGTAAGCTAGGAACATGAAGTAAAAGGGATACACGCCGCAGGGACGGATCCATGCGGCCTGGGAATGATGCATCCCTGGGGGGCGCTCCCAGCTGGAAATGAAACTTGAAGGATGTCACCTGATAACGTTGAAGACGAAGGGATGCTAAAGTAGCAGACGTCGTGGGCAGCGGAAGCCGATCTTCACGAGCCCCTAGGCCTAGGAGCCTCGAGAGGCTTCGGAGGCGCTGGTGGCTCCTCGCGGACCATCTCCATCTCCGCCAGGACTGCGGAACGCCTGGCCTCTTGAGCCTCCAGGATGCTCCCCATGAGGCACTGGCGCGTGGCGGCCGCGTTCGGCACGCCGTAGGGCATGCGATTGTAGCTGTGGGGCGGGCCTTCGCAGCGCCCCACACGTGAGGGCCAGAGGCGCTCCTGAGAGGCGCCTCGGTTGAGCCCTGGTATGTCGATGCAGATGGGGAGCTACGGCGGGTAAGCGGCGGCTGCCACTCATGACTCTTGACTCCTGCAGCTCCTGAATGATCTGGCTGACGAACTTCTGAGGGTTTGGCCCTCCTTGCCTTGCTCCTTCCTGAGGGAAACATGCTTTGAAACACGCCCCCAAGTGGTGCCCAAGCGCCTCCCTCGTGACCTTAGCAAGGTCGGTGGCCCTCCAGGAGAGAGCCCCCTGCCTTGCTTGAGGAGGGCGCCGGGCGCGCCTTCCTATGCGACAGAAGGAGGTGCCCCCTGAATAGGCACGGACCCTGAGGGGCCTGCCTCCCGAGGGGTCGGGTCCAAGCTTTCAAATCTAGGCCGATACGACTGATATATAGGCCGACAGGGCGGTAGCGCAGGAGCTCGTTTGCCGCGATGAGCGCGGCCCGAGCCTCCAAGGGCCCGCCTCGCCTGAGGTGAGTGAAGGAGTAGTGGTACGGCCGTCTCGCCTTGCGGACGGATGCTGGGACGATGCTTGCTGCTCATTCTCTGCCGGGCCGGTGGCGGCGTTGACGGCAGGCGACGGGAACGGTGTCAGGACCCCGATTCCAAATCACATTGACCTAGCCGGTAACACCTCATATCACTTTGCGGCCTCACGCACGGTATTCCCACGGGTGTCGCCTTACCATGGCCCGGGACCGTTTGCGTCTTTTGGCTCACGTATATGACAAAGGTCGCTAGCATCCACATGATAAAGAACCCGGGCCGACATGGCTAGTCGTGAACCCAAAGCGGCGCTAACCTATGGGGACAGGCATACATGAATCACATCGAGCATGTCGGTCATCAACGTATAAATTCAGGCTGTAGCACTAGGCTAACAGGACTCCGGTATTCCGGGCTGTAGCAGGCTACGCAGGACTCCGAATAACACCGCGTGACATTTCCCGAAGGGATGTACATAGGAACGAAGTGAAACACATGCCGGCCAGTCAAGTGTCCAAGCAGTAGTGCTGGGCTAGCAGGACTCCGGTGAACCAGGCTGTAGCGGACTACTATCGCTCAGAAGCACGAGACTACATTTCCCCATATGAGAGGCTACCAAGGATAAACAACTAGTTTGTCGGATCCCACACATACCAAGCATTTCAAACATACACACAATATGCTCAATATGTGTAGATACAACATGGCATCACAACATAACTCTACGACTCAAATATTTACTCATTAGGCCCGAGGAGCGGGATATTACAAACATGGGTCTCATGACCCAACACTCTGAGCATACAAGTCAAAGCACAAGCGAAGCTAAACATGTCTGAGTACGCATAACTATAAATGAAATAAGGCCGAGAAGCCTGACTATCTACCAGATCCGCCGAGGGCACAAGATCGTAGCTGAGGTAACAAGCTAAACGTCAAGTCCAAGCGGAACTACTGGTGAGACCGACGCCTCTCTCGCAAAACATAAAATAGGCAAACGTGAGTACAATTGTACTCAGCAAGACTTACATCGTAACCAACTATATATGCATCATTATCAAAAGGATGGTGGAGTTTGACCGCAAGAAGCCAGCTTTGACTCGGTGGCTATCCTGAACTACGACTGCAAGTAACTCCTTTGAGGTGGCACACACGAGTCCACATATTCACCATATCAATACACCACTATGGACCCGCTCCCGTCTCCCTACGAGAACGCCATCCATAGCACTCACGCTTATCTTGCATTTTAGAGTATCCACTTTCACTTGTCTATGAACTGATATAGGCAACCCAGAAGTCCTTCTCCGTGGACACGACTATTCAATAGATCATATTAAACCTGCAGGGATGTACTTCTTCACACACGCTCACCACTTACCGCCGTTTACACGACATGTACTCGGCAACCTTCAAGCGGAAGCCCAACATGGGTGTCGGCCACGGCCTACCTAAACACTCAAGTCCCTAGTCCAGTTTATCGCCTATTCGGGTTCCATCCGCAGGAGTCCGCCGAGGTTTCCCATACAGCCCGAACGATGTGTGCAGGGTTCCCGAGACACCAAACGGGCGAATCGGTACAGACCACGGTGCCTACCGCAACACAACCCACCCCTATGGTCGGCTATGCTATGCCCCCCAAAGATACTACAAACACCGTAAACTACTTGCAACTCCCGGACTGAGAACAAGGGTGGTTAAGAAGCCGAGAGGGTCAATTAAGGATCCCAATGCGTGGTAGTAACAGTTTCATGGATCACAAACACAGAACTCGGTTCCTGAGGACGGCTGCAATGAGACAACCCACCATGTACTCCTACACTTAGCTCACACACAGTAGGACATGTTCACACAACCATTCCAATTCATTCCCGATGAATCAGACCTGACTCAACTCTAAGCAGTAGCAGGCATGACAACAAGCATGAATGAGTAGGCACAACATGGCTCAAAAAACTCCTACTCATGCTAGTTGGTTTCATCTAATTATCGTGGAATGATAGGTCATGCAGAGGATAAAGGGGTTCAGCTACCGCAGCAAGTAACACATGAGTCGTTGTTGTCCTAATGCAGTAAAATAGAGCAGGAGCAAGAGAGTGGGATTATATCAGAATGAACAAGGGGTTTTGCTTGCCTGGCACTTCTGAAGATAATATAGTTCATCATCGGTGTCATCGAACTCATCGTTGAAACATCGTCTACTGTGAGGGAACAAACACCGGCAACTGAGAAAGAACACCATCAATGCAATGCACATTCACATGAATGACATGTCATGTTAATGTACTGAATTCACCTAATGCAAAATCTAGCCAAGGTAATTGAAGTGGAATTCAAACAAGGTTAAACTCCAACTCCAAATGCTAGTTCATAACTTACCCTAATCATGATTCATCCTATTCAGTGAGGTTAACTTGTTCAAACATGCATGATCATGGCATAAACAGATTCTTCATATTTTTCTGATCATTTTTCATATATAAATTATTTAATTTGGAGATACAGATTAAAAGTTATGAATATTTGAAGTTTGGGGTATTTTCTGAAATTTCCTGAATTAAACTAAATCCAGAAAAGGGTATTACTGCGTCAGCCTGACGTGAGTGTGACGTCAGTGGTCAACGGAACATGGTCCGGGTCAAACCTGACAGTGGGTCCCGCGTGTCAGTATAATTAGCTTAACTAAATTTCATTAAGACTAATCCTAAATAGTTAACAGGGCTGGGCCCCACCTGTCATTGACTCAGGAGAGGCAACCAGGGCCCACCCGTGGTCAAAGTCAAAGTCGGCTGCCGGCCTAGTCACAACCCAAGGGCGGCGAGAGTGGTTTAGCCACTCCGGCGACCAAATGGCTCATGGAGGGCATCTAGGAGGAGCTGGGGAGGAGCCGAAGCTCTTGGTGGAGTTAGCCGGGTCGGGGTGGCCGGAATCGGCGCCGGCGACGTGTTTGGCGGCGGCCGGAGCTCGGGCGAGCTCGGGCACGTCGCTAGGAGGCACGGCAGGAGGTGCGGAGGGGTGCTGCGGGCTCCTGGGAACATGGTGGGTGCGGTGAAGCGCTCGGTTGCGGCTATAGGTCACGGTGGCCACGGCGGCGACATGGCCGGCGGCGAAGAGCTCTCGGTTGCGGCGGTTGGCGCGGTTAGGGAAAGGAATCGGCATCGGGGAGAGGAAGGTTCGGTGCGGGGGCTCACAGCGACGACGACGGGACGCTCCGCGAGGTCGGGGACGGTCCGGAGCCGACGAATCGGGCGACGGCGACCGGGGGTCCGAGGAGGGGAAAAGCGGCGGGGTGGCGCCTCGGGGCTTCTCCGGTCGCGTGTGACGACGGGGAGGGTGAGGGCGGCACGGCGGATCCTCTGGGCTCGTCGGGGAAGCGAGGGAGGGCCTGTGGTGGCGAGCGGCGGCGACGGCGTGTGTTCGGGAGAGAGCCAGGGAAGGGGAGAGGGAACCAGAGAGCGAGGGAGAAGCAGAGGGGGTCCAGGGGGTCCAGAGCGGCGCAGAGGAGGGGCTTCGAGGCCCTTGGTGAGGCAGGCGAGCAGGAGGAGTCGTGGCGAGCTCGGGCAAGGCGCCAGGTTCTCCTCTCGCCATTGGCAGAGGAAGACGATGAGCGAAGTAGGTGGGCTGGGCTGGCTTTGCCCAGCCGGGCTGCTACAGAGGTGGGCCGGATGGGGCGCCAGGTAAGTGGCCAGGTACGTTCCTCTCTCTCTCTTTTTCTATTTATTTCAGTTTTCTATTACTCTGTAATTTCCAGGGCTTTATTAAAAATACTAATACTACCCCAAAAATCATGAAACTTGCTCAGACCTACTGTTTGGAAAATATCCAACAGCAAACATTTAAGTTTATGATTATTTGAGCATTTAAAATATTTTATAGCATTTAAATGCCCAAATGCAAATACTTAATGAATTAATCCAAAGTGACCAAATATGTCATGAAAAATGTGCAACACCTCTGGTTATGGTTTAAAACATTTTTCCAGAAATGATGAACATTTTTTTAAGGCCGTTTGGATTACTGAAAATATTTTGAAGTTGAACCTATTTGAATTGCTTTGGTGCTAGGGTTTGGTCATCCCCATTTTCAAATTTCATGAGAATTAAACATGATGCACTGATGCAATGCCACTAGTTACAAGCAAGCTCTAGGGCTGTGACAACTCACCCCCACTAAACAAGAATCTCGCCCCGAGATTCAAGACGTGAGGTAAGAAGACAGAGGGGGTACAAGCTAACACGATCTTCACGATCCAGGTTGCACTTCATAGGAACGTTGACACGATCACCATTTTGTCTCGACGTCTTGTCTTGAGAACTACATCCAACATGACTACGAGAAGGAAAGGGGAAATTTAGAAGAATCGATCTTCTTGAGGTTCAAACAATTTAGGATCATCTTAATGATCCAAGATCAACTCATGGAGTGAGACATAAAACATTTCTGGAGTGGAGAGGTAGGGCATGCATCAGTAAGGACGGAGGAAACAATTTTACGAATGTTTCAAAATAGCGAGGGAAGTTGCCATGATTCTAAAACGGGGCACCTTAGGGGAGGTGATGCAAAGAGTTATTCCCTTAAGTGGAAAAAAGAATTACTTTTGATATAGAGATCATTGAGACTCTTTATACCAGCCTAAGGCAATCACAATAATCATTTGAAAGAGTTCGAAAGAATGACATACACGGACTAGAATGGATGATGTGGACTACCTTGTTGAAGACAACACAATGGATGATTTGCTTATCATCGGAAATGGATGGGACCCATGGTAAGTCCACTTTTGAGGATGATCCTAGACATCAACTACTGAGGAGGGCAGCCCATGGAAAATTGGCACGATGGGAAGCAAGCTGGGAACAAAATGCAAATGTTGGGAAGGTTCCAACCATCATATCTGACTGAGATTCAGATCCGATTGGTGATAGGATACTACATACCTAGCATGTCCGAAAGAAAGGTTGCAACACAAAACCGACGAGATGACGTTGTGAGATTCTCGGGGAGTGAACTATGATAGCAAGCTCCAAGACATGAGCTGGTTCTGCTACAAACCCGTGGACACGCTGTCCAAGACAAGTATGACCACGTAGTAGTCTTATAACATAGCACTACCGAGTTCAGGTGGGGAACCATCATCGAGGATAACGAAGTCCTAACATAAGTCATGACTAGTTGTTATGAAGGAACTCCTTCTCCTTGAACAAATCAATCAGTGGCTTGGTGTGCTAGGAATACATATGGAATGAAGGTTGCAAGTCTCGAGACCACATAATACTTCACACATATGCATGACTGATTTGGAATGATTCCAAGGGAAACAAAACAAACCTTTCTCAAATTCATGGCGGCAACTTACACCTAAAGCACATGAATTCGAGGAAGTCACTACTTCCATCCAGACATATGCTTCATGAACGAAACACGAAGAAATGCTTACACAAGTTTCCAATACTAGGTTGATGTTCAACATGACTCATGGGGGAGACAAAATGCTGCTGATGGGCTCAACAACAACTCATCGGAATTTCCATATCACTGGACTTCCACCATCATGTGAACACGGTGATAGTATTGGTCAAACCAAAGGATATAATGGTGTATGCTCGAGGGATCAACCACGAGTAAGACAACATTACGAACATCGTTGGTTCTGATTTGACTTGACGATGGCCCATACTCAAGTCAAAGTTTTGATAAGACAATAGATTCAACAAATGATCACAGGAACCATTCGATGAAGATATCATCTTTCTTCAACACACACTACACAAAAATATCCTTTTGGAACGAACTAAGTTAGGCAAGCTTTTATCTTCCAACTCTCCAAGTTGTTGTCTAGCTTAACCAACTAGCTCAGGGATATCCAACACAGATTCTTGGAGAAATGATGGTTCACAGGAAACCAACTTGATCACGAGCTCAACATAACAGTCAGGACACAACCCGCAACACTTCCAAGAAGATATTTGGAAAGTCACGGACCACCGGTATGTTACTAAGCTCGAGAACAATCTTGCTTTTGAGGGCAAGACGATATGATCAAATGAGCAAGGGATTGATATAATCCTAACTCATCAATCCAAGTGTGCACCAGAAATAAGGACTAGGTAGCACGATCAATCTTAGGATGATGATTTAATAACCAACACGCTAAGAATGAAAATATTGTCCATTAACTACCAAGCAACGAGGTTGCCAGGATTATCGATTTCACACATCACAATTCACTAGTCGGCATTCCGGTTGCGACAACACGGAACCGAGGAATGAACAATGATGGTGTGAGGTATCACTACGTCAAGAATTCATGAGAGTGGTGCAATTCTCATGACACACTTGACATAAAGATGGTAACACTCCAAGGTACAGCAGAGCAAAAGCTGGATTGGCATTTTGATCTGCGGAATACAAATCGCTTTGACCCAATCCTAGATATGGATGAGGTACTGGAGTTTGTTTCTCCTAGTCATTCCAGAATAGAATGGCTTGACGGACCACAAGGATAATAGGCATCGATAAACGAATGCACACATACTCTTGGTTATCAATTGATGGAGGAGGGTCGGAATATGCCTAAAGAGAGCAACTCAAAGGAACATATAATTTTTCGAGTTGTGGAGGCATGGATTAGTATATCGAGCAAAGCTCAACATTTCTCCCGGATAACCCATGCAGAGAAGGTAAGACCGGCAGAGTCACAATTATGAATGGAGAACTCCTCAAGAGTACTACGATTGTGATCTTTAATTCAAAGAATTTCCGCCTTTAAGCAGTTCATGATATTTGGAAGAAGGAAATACCACGGACCTCGAGGACTATCACAAAGTTACTAATATCCTAAAGGAACTAGCAAACACTATCAACATGAAGTAAGGTGAATCTCGGGTTCAAGAACCCAGGAGTGGAATGCCTACTAACTAATAACATCACGGGATGCTTTCAAGAATAATGGCCAGAATCATCACACTGGGGATACAAAAGCATTGCTAAATTGCTAGGTGACTTCCTAAACAACTAGGGTCATAATAATAGCTCCAACATCTATGCCGAGGCAACAAAGTACCTCAACTTACCGATTAGTGTGCTTATTCTGACCAAAAGGACATCTGAACGGAAGAAAAAGACTTGCAAATGCATCAGACTATTTAGAGACCTGGGATGACTCGGACAGCATAACGGCTGTAAATGTTCAAAATGATTGGAGACATCCTGCAAAATGGTGGCATAGCCACTCAACATCACAATATTAAGGTTCCGAGATCAACAATTATCATACAGAAATAGTAGGAACTGAACTGGGGCTTAAAACCAACAATCCTAAAGGTCTATGGATTAGTAACACGTCATCCTGATAGATAGATGAGAAGACCTAGTTCTTAACCCTATAGAAGAGAAGAGGATGACTCAGATCAGAAGGCCATGAGGTATAAGGAGTAAAAAGAGCCTTACGTTCCCTTCCACAATCAATTCCCTTACATAACTAAAGCATTTCTAGACACAACTTCGACCAGTTTGGCTTGGTAATCCTACAGGCAGTCAGGCTCTGATACCAACGCTGTCAGGACCCCGATTCCAAATCACATTGACCTAGTCGGTAACACCTCATATCACTTTGCGGCCTCACGCACGGTATTCCCACGGGTGTCGCCTTACCATGGCCCGAGACCGCTTATGCGTCATATTGGCTCACGATATGACAGTGTCGCTAGCATCCACATGATAAAGAACCCGGTCGACATGGCTAGTCGTGAACCCAAAGCGGCGCTAACCTATGGGGACAGGCATACATGAATCACATCGAGCATGTCGGTCATCAACGTATAAATTCGGGCTGTAGCACTGGCTAACAGGACTCGGTATTCCGGTCAGAGCTACGCAGGACTCGAATAACACCGCGTGACATTTCCCGAAGGACAGACATAGGAGCAGTGAAACACATGCCCGGCCGATCAAGTGTCCAAGCAGTGAGGCTGGGCTAGCAGGACTTGGTGAACCGGGCTGTAGCGGACTACTATCGCCGAAGCACGAGACTACATTTCCCCATATGAGAGGCTGCCAAGGATAAACAACTAGTTTGTCGGATCCCACACATACCAAGCATTTCAAACATACACACAATATGCTCAATATGTGTAGATACAACATGGCATCACAACATAACTCTACGACTCAAATATTTATTCATTAGGCTCCGAGGAGCGGGATATTACAAACATGGGTCTCATGACCCAACACTCAGAGCATACAAGTCAAAGTACAAGCGGAAGCTAAACATGTGTGAGTACAGACAACTATAAATGAAATAAGGCTGAGAAGCCTGACTATCTACCAGATCCTGCCGAGGGCACAAGATCGTAGCTGAGGTAACAAGCTAAACATCGAAGTCCAAGCGGAATTCTTGGTGAGACTGACGCCTCTCTCGCAAAACATAAAATAGGCAAACGTGAGTACAATTGTACTCAGCAAGACTTACATCGTAACTAACTACATATGCATCATTATCAAAAGGGGATGGTGGAGTTTGACCGCAGCAAGCCAGCTTTGACTCGATGGCTATCCTGAACTACATTGCAAGTAACTCTTTTGAGGTGGCTACACGCAGTCCACATATTCACCATATTCAATACACCACTATGGACCCGCTCCCGCCTCCCTCACGAGAATGCCATCCATAGCACTCACGCTTATCTTGCGCATTTTAGAGTATCCACTTTCACTTGTCTATGAACTGATATAGGCAACCCGAAGTCCTTCTCCACGGACACGGCTATTCGAATAGATCATATTAACCTGCAGGGTGTACTTCTTCACACACGCTCACCACTTACCGCCATACACGACATGTACTCGGCAACTTTCAGCGGAAGCCCAACGTGGGTGTCGGCCACGGCCTACCTAAACACTCAAGTCCCTAGTCCAGGTTTATCGCCTATTCGCGTTCCATCCGCAGGGAGTCCGCCGAGGTTTCCCATACAGCCCCGAACGATGTGTGCAGGGTTCCCGAGACACCAAACGGGCGAATCGGTACACTGGCCACGGTGCCTACCGCAACACAACCCACCCCTATGGTCAGCTGCTATGCGGCGGCCCCCAAAGATACTACAAACACCAGAAACTACTTGCAACTCCCGGACTGAGAACAAGGGTGGTTAAGAAGCCGAGAGGGTCAATTAAGGATCCCAATGCGTGGTAGTAACAGTTTCATGGATCACAAACACAGAACTCGGTTCCTGTGGACGGCTGCAATGAGACAACCCACCATGTACTCCTACATGGCCTCTCACCGCTACCTTTACCAAATCGTGTTCACACCCTTAGCTCACACACGCAGTAGGACATGTTCACACACCTCCAATTCATCCCTGATGAATCAGACCTGACTCAACTCTAAGAAGTAGCAGGCATGACAACAAGCATGAATGAGTAGGCACAACATGGCTCAAACAACTCCTACTCATGCTAGTGGGTTTCATCTAATCATCGTGGAATGACAGGTCATGCAGAGGATAAAGGGGTTCAGCTACCGCAGCAAGTAACACATGAGTCGTTGTTGTCCTAATGCAGTAAAATAGAGCAGGAGCGAGAGAGTGGGATTATATCGGAATGAACAAGGGGGTTTTGCTTGCCTGGAACTTCTGAAGATAATATAGTTCTTCATCGGTGTCATCGAACTCATCGTTGAAACATCGTCTACTGTGAGGGAACAAACACCGGCAACTGAGAAAGAACACCATCAATGCAATGCACATTCACATGAATGACATGTCATGTTAAGGTACTGAATTCACCTAATGCAAAATCTAGCCAAGTTAATTGAAGTGGAATTCAAACAAGGTTAAACTCCAACTCCAAATGCTAGTTCATAACTTACCCTAATGATGATTCATCCTATTCAGTGAGGTTAACTTGTTCAAACATGCATGATCATGGAATAAACAGATTCTTCGTATTTTTCTGATCATTTTTCATATATAAATTATTTAATTTGGAGATACAGATTAAAAGTTATGAATATTTGAAGTTTGGGGTATTTTCTGAAATTTCCTGAATTAAACTAAATCCGTAAAAGGGTATTATCAAGGCCACCGACGTGAGTGTGACGTCAATGGTCAATGGAACATGGTCCGGTCAAACCTGATAAAGGTCCCATGTGTCAAGATAATTAGCTTAACTAAATTTTATTAAGACTAATCCTAAATAGTTACTGTGGCTGGGCCCCACTGTCATTGACTCGGGAGAGGCAACCAGGGCCCACCCGTGGTCAAAGTCAAAGTCGGCCGGCGTCTAGCCGCCAGCCGACGCTGGCGAGAGTGGTTTGGCCACTCCGTGACCAAATGGCCCGCGGAGGGCATCTAGGAGGAGCTGGGAGGAGCCAAGCTCTTGGTGGAGTTAGTCGGGTCGGGTGGCGGAATCGGCGCCCGGCGACGTGTTTGGCGGGGCCGGAGCTGAGGCGAGCTCGGGCACGTCGCTAGGAGGCACGGCAGGAGGTGCGGAGGGGTGCTGCGGGCTCCTGGGAACATGGTGGGTGCGGTGAAGCGCTCGGTTGCGGCTATAGGTCACGGTGGCCACGGCGGCGGCATGGCCGGCGGCGAAGAGCTTTTGCTGGCGGTTGGCGCGGTTAGGGAAAGAAATCGGCACCGGGGAGAGGAAGGTTCGGTGCGGGGGCTCACAGCGATGACGACGGGACGCTCGGCGAGGTCGGGGACGGTCCGGAGCCGACGAATCGGGCGACAGCGACCGGCGGGTCCGAGGAGGGGAAAAGCGGCGGGGCAGCGCCTCGGGGCTTCTCCGGTCGCGTGTGACTGCGGGGAGGGTGAGGGCGGCACGGCGGATCCTCTGGGCTGGTCGGGGAAGCGAGGGAGGGCCTGTGGCCGTGGTGGTGGCGAGCGGAAGCGACGGCGTGTGTTCGGGAGAGAGCCAGGGAAGGGGAGAGGGAACCAGAGAGCGAGGGAGAAGCAGAGGGGGTCCAGGGGGTCCAGAGCGGCACAGAGGAGGGGCTTCGAGGCCCTTCGGTGAGGCAGGCGAGCAGGGAGGAGTCGTGGCGAGCTCGGGCAGGCGTCAGGTTCTCCTCTCGCCATCTTGGCAGAGGAAGACGATGAGCGGGTAGGTGGGCTAGGCTGGCTTTGCCCAGCCGGGCTGCTACAGAGGTGGGCCGGATGGGGCGCCAGGTAAGTGGCCAGGTACGTTCCTCTCACTCTCTTTTTCTATTTATTTCAGTTTTCTATTACTCTGTAATTTCCAGGGCTTTATTAAAAATACTAATACTACCCCAAAAATCATGAAACTTGTTTCCAGCCTACTGCTTTGGAAAATATCCAACAAAGCAAACATTTAAGTTTATGATTATTTGAGCATTTAAAATATTTTATAGCATTTAAATGCCCAAATGCAAATACTTAATGAATTAATCCAGTGACCAAATATGTCATGAAAAATGTGCAACACCTCTGGTTATGGTTTAAAACATTTTTCCAGAAATGATGAACATTTTTAAGGCCGTTTGGATTACTGAAAATATTTTGAAGTTGAACCTATTTGAATTGCTTTGGTGCTAGGGTTTGGTCATCCCCATTTTCAAATTTCATGAGAATTAAACATGATGCATGGATGCAATGCCACTAGTTACAAGCAAGCTCTAGGGCTGTGACAAACGGCGGGGGCGCCCGCCAGCGGGGGCCGTCTGGGCGACGCGGGTAGCGAGAGCGGCCCGGCGCTCGGCGCGGGCCCGACGAGCGTCTAACATGGATCCGAAGGGCGGCGAAGAACAGGGCGGCGGAAGACGGATTTCGGTGCCCCCCCCCCTACCTGGCGCGCCAAATTTCGGATTTCGTGTTCCGGCAGACCCTCTAGGTTCGAACTCTGGGGTGCACGCGGAGATCTCACCCCCTACCTGCATGCACCTCGTCGCCTCGCTAGGATCTAAACTACCAAAGGAACAACACAAGAGACACAAGTTTATACAGGTTCGGGCCACCATTGTGGTGTAACACCCTACTCGAGTGTGTGGTGTGGTGGATTGCCTCTTGGGCTGATGATGAACAATACAAGGAAGAACAGCCTCACGAGGGTGAGGTGTTCTTGTGGCTAGGCTCTTGATCGGATTGGATCAAGCTAAGATGAGGTGAGATGTCCCGATCGATCCCCCTCTCTAGTGTGGTGGCTAGCTCTACTTATAGACAGGGGCCCTAGGCCTCTTCCCAAATATTGAGCGGGAAGGGCGCAAACAATTGGCCATTTTGAAGGGGAACATATAGTACACTTAACCTGACTAAAATTGGTCCTCGCCTGTCAAAGGATCTGGTGGTGACGCCGGCTTGGGCTCCACGATGACCTCCTTCCTGCCGTTGCGACGGTCTTGGTCTTGTTGCACCGAAACGGGTGCCTTTGCTTGATACTCTCGCATGCGCTTGCCTCCTTTGCACCAAAGGGGAAATGAGGACACTGCGCGGGCTGGCACCCGCCTGGCACCCTTGGTCGTCATGGCTTGCGTCATGGGCACCTCGTGAGGTACCCCGCCTTGATCTCTCCGCCTCCTCGCGAGCCAGCCTGACGAGGCCGTGCCCGAGGAAGCTTCCTGTCGTCCGCCCGCGAGGCTTGGCCCCTCGCAAGGATATTGAGCTTGTGCTGATGAATATGGGCCGTACTGGGCCACCCCTTGAGCCACGCCGCAGGCCGCAGGCAGGCAAGTCTGGGTACCCCCGTTCCAGAACGCCGACAGAACTACATTGTATGCCTTCTGATCAAGGTTTAGACACCAAGCATCCATCTTTAGGTGCTCCACCTCTGAAGAAACTGACATGTTGTTCTTAGGAACATGCCATGAGAATCTGAAGAAACTGCCAGGAAAAACTTTCGCAAATGCCTTACCTCCCAGCGAATGTTCCTCAGCTATTGCAATCCTACACGTACACTATCCGACCGACTCGATCCTACACGAATAACCAGCGGATCATACATGTACCTCATCTAGATGAATTGAGTGCACTCATTTGACTTTCATGCTGATGTGCGACCCAGCACGGACGGGACGCACCACTGACGGGATGGGACGGGACGACACAGTCATAATTTTAGTTTTTCTAGTTTTCTATGGCATGCTCGCGTGCTAAAGCCATGTCTTCTTATGCATTGAATTCTGATGACAACCGTGCTTCCCGCGACACACTGGTTCACCTACCTTCTGCCTATAATTATTGGTTCTCGGCGTTCTCTGGTGGCACCATCACCCAACTCGCCCTATCCTCACAAGCCCCCACCAGCCCAACATTGCTTGCCACTTGCCCTCGCTCTCACCACGTCCGTCATGCCCCCGCCCGTTCGCAATAGGCAACGCCGGAGCCAGTGTTCAGTTTTTCATCGGATGGCAAACAGAGGGAGGAGGCATTCTATCGGTCTTTAGATGGCAATGCAGAGTATGATGAGAGCGTGACCGCCTGGCATAGGAGCAGCATATCATTGATTTTCCTCGCTAGTGGGGCATGGAGAAGCGGTGAAACGCTATTCTGAGTCGCGAGCAGAGTTCCCACAACTTGGCCGACTACGTAAAGGTCGGCGCTCAGCAAAAAGCCCTAGAGTCTGTCGGGCACGCACGCGTACGTGACGCCGAATATTACTACTAGCTCGTCAAGTGGGTGTCCCGCTTAGAAGCCGAAGCTTTGGTGGACCACGCCGGCGTGGAAAGGGCTAATGTGTGCGAGCAATGCGCCCTATCATACCTTTTGCAAATCCGAGGAGAGGAGGAGGACGTCGGTGCCGGCATGTAGCGTGTATCGCAGATGTCAGCCGGCATCGTCTAGTTAGCTAAGAGTAAGTTAGTACTTGTACACTAGAGTATTAGTGGGAGTAGATAGTTAAGTTGGCTATGATGGTTGTCAACATCGAAGGTCAGTACTCTATCTCTGGACCAGACCTGTTACTTTGCTCTGAATGTTGAACTTTCTGTGTGAACGTATGTAATGGACTGTTATTTTTTAAATGGGATGTATTTGTCCGCCACGGATTTAGAAGCTGACTTGTGGGCCTACTAGGTTGATGCGTACACAATGAGGAGATGATTGCACTGTCACAGCCCTAGATCAGCCCTTGTTTGTTTTTGCTTTAGCATCCATGCATCATGTTTAAATTTTACGAAACTTGAAATGGGGATTGCCTAAACCCCTAGCACCAAAATAATGCAAATAGGTTCAACTTCAAAATATTTTCAGTAATCCAAATGGCCTTCAAAATGTTCATCATTTACGGGAAAATGTTTTAAACCATAACCAGAGGTGTTGCACATTTTTCATGACATATTTGGTCACTGGATTAATTCATTAAGTAATTGCATTTGGGCATTTAAATGCTATAAAATATTTTAAATGCTCAAATAATCATAAACTTAAATGTTTGCTGTTGGATATTTTCCAAACAGTGGGCCTGAGCAAGTTTCATGATTTTTGGGGTAGTATTAGTATTTTTAATAAAGCCCTGAAAGTTACAGAATAATAGAAAACAGAAATAAAGAGAAAGAGAGAGAATCTTACCTGGACTTACCTGGCGCCCACCAACCGGCCCAGCTCCAGCGGCCCAGCCCACCACCGCCTGGCTCCCTGTCGCCTTCCTCCTCGCGCCAGTAGGCAGGGGCGCGTGCCCGGCGCGCGTGGCCACACGCCGGCCACCTCCTCCCTGCCTGGCTGCCTCCTCCTCCCCCTGGACGCCTCCATGCGTCGCCACGCACCCCCCCTGACCCCTCTCTCCCTCGCCCGTGGCCTCTCTCCTCCTCTGGCCCCCTCCCTCTTCCACCGAGCGGAGCTCGCCGTCCGCCGCCATCACCGCTGCCACAGGCCCTCCTCGCTTCCCGACTAGCCACAAGCTCCGCCACTCCATCCTCGCCTCCCCGCCACACGCGACGGAGAAGCCCCGAGGCGCCGCCTGCCGCTTTCCCTCCACGGACCGCCGGTCGCTGCCGCCCGATTCGTCGCTCCGACCGCCCGACCTTGCCGACGACGCCATCGGACGGCCTTGTGAGCTACTGCCGATCCCTCTCTTCCCGGTCATTTCCGCCAGAGCCGCCGCCGCCATTGAAGCCGGCTCACCTCCGCTGGCGCTGTCACGCCGCGCTGCTCCCTCTGACTATTTGGTCCCGGGCTAGCGCCCATCGCACTCACCGCATCACGAGGGCCACCCCTAGCGACTCAACCCGCTTGCTCGTAATCACCGCAGCTGCCGAGCCCGAAGCTCGCTTCGAGCTCGGCGGCCGCTTAGGTCGCCGCTACCGATTCCGACCGCCCAATTCCCCAATCGACTCCACCAAGAGCTGCGGCTCAACTCCATTCTACGTAGATGCCCTCCACGACCCATTTGGTCGCCGGAATGGCAAAATTCACTTGCGGCCAGCGTCGGGCTCGCCCGTGCTAAACGCCCGACGGTAGACGTTGACTTTGACCACGGTGGGCCCTAGTTGACCACTGTTGACTTATGACAGGTGGGGCCCAGCCCTGTTAACTGTTTAGGATTAGTTTTAATTAATTTTTAGTTAGGCTAATTATGCTGACACGCGGGACCCACTGTCAGGTTTGACCCGGACCATGTCCCGTTGACCACTGACGTCACACCGACGTCAGGCTGACGCAGTAATTGATTTTCTGGATTTAATTTAATTCAGGAAATTTCAGAAAATACCCCAAACTTCAAATATTCATAACTTTTAATCTGTAACTCCAAATTAATTGATTTATATATGAAAAATGATCAGAAAAATATGGAGAATATGTTTATGGCACTTTCATGCATGATTGAACAAGTTAACCTCACTGAATAGGATGAATCATGATTAGGGAAAATTATGAACTAGCATTTGGTGTTGGAGTTTAACCTTGTTTGAATTCCACTTCAATTAACCTGGCTAGACATTGCATTAGGTGAATTCAAGATTTTAACATGACATGCCATTCATGTGAATGTGCATTGCATTGATTGTGTTCTCTCTTGTTTGCCGGTAATTGTCCCCTCTTAGTAGACAACGTACCGACGATGAATTCGATGACACCGATGAAGAACTATATTATCTTCGAAGTGCTGTGCAAGCAAAACCCCTTGTTCATTCCGATATAATCCCACTCTCTCGCCTCCTGCTATATTTTACCGCATTAGGACAAAACGACTCATTTGTTACTTCGTCATGTAGCTGAACCCCTTTATCCTCTCGTGATGACTGTCATTCCACAAGAATTAGATGAAACCCACTAGCATGAGTAGGAGTTGCTTGAGCCATGTTGTGCCTACTCATTCATGCTTGTTTGTCATGCCTGCCATCGCTTAGAGTTGAGTCAGGTCCGATTCATCAGAATGAATTGGAATGGTTGTGTGAACATGTCCCATCGTGTGTGAGCTAAGTGTGTGAACACGATTTGGTAAAGGTAGCGGTGAGAGGCCATGTAGGAGTACATGGTGGGTTGTCTCATTGCAGCCGCCCTCAGGAACTGAGTTCTGTGTTTGTGATCCATGAAACAGTTACTACCATGCATTGGGATCCTTAATTGACCCTCTCGGCTTCTTAACCACCCTTGTCCTCAGTCCGGGAGTTGCAAGTAGTTTCTGGTGTTTGTAGTATGCTGGGGGCCGCACGTAACGCTGACCATAGGGGTGGGTTGTGTTGCGGTAGGCACCGTGGGTCTGGTGTACCGATTCGCCCGTTTGGTGTCTCGGGAACCCTGGACACATCGTTCGGGGCTGTATGGGAAACCTCGGCCGGACTCTCTGCGGATGGAACCCGAATAGGCGATAAACCTGGACTTGGGACTTGTGTGTTTAGGTAGGTCGTGGCCGACACCCACGTTGGGCTTCCGCTTGAAGGTTGCCGAGTACATGTCGTGTAAACGGCGGTAAGTGGTGAGAGCGTGTGTGAAGAAGTACACCCCTGCAGGGTTAATATGATCTATTCGAATAGCCGTGTCCACGGAGAAGGACTTATGGGTTGCCTATATCAGTTCATAGACAAGTGAAAGTGGACACCCTAAAATGCGCAAGATAAGCGTGAGTGCTATGGATGGCGTTCTCAGAGGGAGACGGGAGCGGGTCCATAGTGGTGTATTGATATGGTGAATATGTGGACTCGCAGCGCCACCTCAAAAGAGTTACTTGCAATCGTAGCTAGTTACGATGTAAGTCTTGCTGAGTAATGCGTTTGTACTCACGCTTGCTTATTTTATGTTTTGCAGAGAGACTTGGTCTCGCTAGTAGTTCCGCTTGGACTTGACGGTTAGCTTGTTACCTCAGCTACGATCTTGTGCCCTCGGCAGGATCTGGTAGATAGTCGGGCTTCTCGGCCTTCTTCATTTATAGTTGTCTGTACTCGAGACATGTTTAGCTTCCGCTTGTGTTTTGACTTGTATGTTTCGAGTGTTGGGTCATGAGACCCATGTTTGTAATCTCTCGCTACTCGGAGCCTAATGAATATATATTCGAGTCGTTGAGTTTTTTTGTGATGCCATTTTGTATCTACACATATTGAGCATATTTTGTGTATGTTTGAAATGCTTGGTATGTGTGGGATCCGACAAACTAGTTGTTTATCCTCGGCAGCCTCTCATATGGGGAAATGTAGTCTCGTGCTTCTGAGCGATAGTAGTCCGCTACAGCCCGGTTCACCGGAGTCCTGCTAGCCCAACACTACTGCTTGGACACTTGACTGGCCGGCATGTGTTTCACTTCGTTCCTATGTCTGTCCCTTCGGGGAAATGTCACGCGGTGTTATTCGGAGTCCTGCCTAGCCTGCTACAGCCCGGGATACCGGAGTCCTGTTATCCAGTGCTACAGCCCAATTTATACGTTGATGACCGACATGCTCGATGTGATTCATGTATGCCTGTCCCCATGGGTTAGCGCCGCTTTGGGTTCACGACTAGCCATGTCGGCCCGGTTCTTTGTCATATGGATGCTAGCGACACTATCATATACGTGAGCCAAAAGGCGCAAACGGTCCCAGGCCATGGTAAGGCGACACCCGTGGGAACACCGTGCGTGAGGCCGCAAAGTGATATGATGTGTTACATGCTAGATCGGTGTGACTTAGGATCGGGGTCCTGACATGTACGTGGAGAGGATGACAACAGGGACCCACCAGGGTCATGGCAGTACGCAAGCAAGTGCCTCCTTATTTCAAGCCAAAAAAATAGTTGCTCCTAATGGATTCCTGACATCTAGGTCCCATGCCATTGTCAACATAGTCAATAAACGAGAGAATTGCACAACGAGTGGCTAACACCAAGAACCCAGCAGCTCGCATAGTTCTTTTTGTTTTTTAGATGGAGCAGGGTATCAACTGGGCTGTGTCGGGCACTCTTGCCAGTCTAGCCAGCCTTTTATTTTATTTTTACCACAAGACCAGCCTAGTTGTTTTTTTATGAAATGGCTGATACATCTACAACGTGTCTGAGGGAGTCCTGGATTAGGGGGTATCCAGACAGCTGGTCTATATCCTTTGGCCGGACTGTGGGTCTATGAAGATACAAGATTGAAGACTTCGTCTCATGTCCGGATGGGACTCTCCTTGGCGTGGAAGGCAAGCTTGGGAATACGGATATGTAGATCTCCTTCTATTGTAGCCGACTTGGTAACCCTAGCCCCCTCCGGTCTCTATATAAACCGGAAGGATTAGTCCGTAGGACAGCAACAATCATACCATAGGCTAGCTTCTAGGGTTTAGCCTCTACGATCTCATGGTAGATCAACTCTTGTAATACTCATATCATCAAGATCAATCAAACAGGAAGTAGGGTATTACCTCCATCGACAGGGCCCGAACCTGGGTAAACATTGTGTCCCCCGACTCCTGTTACCATCCGCCTTAGACGCATAGTTCGGGACCCCCTACCTGAGATCCGCCGGTTTTGACACCGACATTGGTGCTTTCATTGAGAGTTCCACTGTGCCGTCACCGTAAGGCTTGATGGCTCCTTCGATCATCGATAACGATGCGGTCCAGGGTGAGGTCTTCCTCCCCGGACAGATCTTTATATTCGGCGGCTTCGCACTGCGGGCCAACTCGCTTGGCCATCTGGAGCAGATCGAGAGCTACGCCCTTGGCCGTCAGGTCAGGTTTGGAAACTTGAATTACACTACTGACATCAGCGGAGACATGATCTTTGATGGATTCGAACCCATGCCAGGTGTGCCGCGCGATCATGATGAGCATGATATAGCTCTGCCGTCGGACAGTGTCTGTAAGATCACACCGGCAACTACTCCGACCTTCAATCCGAAGCAAATTACGCCATGCGAGGACGGGTGGATAGACCCCGCCTTGGAAGCTGCACTCTCAGCAGCGATAGAGCCGGATACTGATCGTACCCCTCACAAAAGTCATGATGCCGAACCACTGGATTCATCTCCGGCCCGACTCCGAGCCGCCCGCACTCCATGCCTATCGAATCCGATTGGGTGCCGATCATGGACTTCACCTCCGCGGATATCTTTTCAAAGCACCGCCCTTCGGCGATGTGCTAAACTCGTTAAGGTCTCTCTCCTTGTCAGGAGAACCTTGGCCGAACTATGTCCGGCTAGAATGGGATGCGGATGACGAGGAAATTCACTCCCCACCCACCACCCACTTAGTAGCCATTGTCGACGATTTAACCGACATGCTCGACTTCATTCCGAAGAGATCGATGGTATGGACAACGATGCGGGAGACGAACAGGAGCCACTGCCCACAGGGCACTGAACGCCACCTCATCATATGATATATACATGGTGGATACACCCAAAGAAGGCAATGGCGACAAGACAGCGGAGGATGACACCTCCAAGAAGCAACCCAAGCGCCGACGTCAGCGGCGCCGCTCTAAGTCTCGCCACAACAAAAGCGGTGACACCGGCAAAGGAGATAATAGCACTCCGGACAATGCCGAAGACGACGACAATCCCCTCCAGCAAGATTTAGGGCCGGAGGATGAACAAGCCAACCTTCCCGAGTGAGCGGCAGAGGGAGAAGAGGAGGATGACATTTACATGCCTCTCTCCGAAGACGAAGTGAGCCTCGGCGATGAAGAATTTGTCGTGCATAAGGATCCCGTACAGGAGCGCTTTATGCGCCGGCTTATAGCCACAGCAAATAGCCTGAAGAAAAAGCAACAACAGCTTCGAGCTAATCAGGATTTTCTAGCAGACAGATGGACTAAAGTCCTTGCGGCCGAGGAATATGAACTCAACGCCTTCCAAGGGTTACCCAAAGCGCAGGTTGCTACCCCGACTTGAGGAGGAAGCATTGAAACCTACATCACCAGCGTATGATGCGGCTGATCGGCCACCTCGTAGCCGAGATAGAGAGGCATTCCAGCCTGAAGCTCAGCCCGCACCCCGCCACCACTCAAACAAAAATACCAAGGCACGGGGTAACACGCAAGACCTGCGAGGTGTATTGGAAAACAAGGCAAAACATGCAAGATCGATCTATGGATCAAGGGGGCGTGCACCAAAGACGTGATTTATGATCGTCACGACGGATACACTAAATGTAAATCCGGCCGAGCCGAAGACTGCAGACAATACTCATATGAACTGCATCGCGATAAAGCCCGGCACAGAGGCGCCGCAAACCCCCTATGCTTCACTAATGAAGTGATGGATCACGAATTCCCAGAAGGTTTTAAACCCGTAAATATCGAATTGTAGCGACCAGACCTCAAACAGTCTGATCTCTGTGCTCAGTGTCATCCCTGGATCAGTAATGCTGACACCACACAGTACTCAGAGGATTTATAACAGAGTAGCAATCACACACTTATTACAATCGAATGTCTCAAGAGAGAACTTAATAAAATAAATATGGCTTAAGGCCATCTAAATACGATAACAACGGAAGGCCTGGAAGAATAGGCGAGTCCATCAACTCCAACGGCATCACTGAGTATAGAACCACGGCCTAAGCACCTTACTCGTCATTCTGAAAAGTCTACAAAATGAAACTTTGCAGCCCGAAAACGGGTCAGCACATGGAATATGCTGGCAAAGTAACACATAGAGAATAATGGAAGAATAAGCCTATACTACATGCATATATGGCTGGTGGAAAGCTCTATGGTTACAGCTTATGCGTAAAGCCAATTTTCCCTACTGCAAAGGAATAAATTTATTTAACTATCATGGTGGTTGTTGAACATTGAGAATGGTTGACAGCATCCTCAATCCCAATTAAAAGTACTCATTAAACCCAACAATATTAATTAGAAGTAACATGATGAGATTCACATGATATCCAGGTACTAGATACTCAAGATGTCCATAACCGGGGACACGGCTAACCATGATTAGTTTATACACTCTGCAGAGGTTTGCGCACTTTTCCCCACAAGACTCGATCACCTCCGTTGGATTTCTCGCACTACATGATGTTTGAGAAACGGATGACCGAAACCTAGTCTTTCGGAAGCGCTAGCACCTTACATAGGGTAGACCGGTACACCTACTTTCCCCTACATCTCCTAGTCTACCCGTAAGAGTTCGCACAACTTAATCAACTATGCCAGAGCCCATAATGGCTTGTGGCTGCACACGTAAGTTTCTAGTTTGAATAATCTCATGATCCCTTTGAGCCTGGGTGGCGGTCCGAAGAAATACAGGAAAGTCTTGATGGAAAGCAGGTGCCTCAATCCACCCAGATGTGTGTTTAAGTTGCCACCTTAAATAAAACATTAATTTAACAATCTCACATTTGTCATGGAATACACTCACCCAATCCACGTCTACTGGCATAGCATGGCATAATAAGCAAACGTAGAAGTAACTCCCAAGGGTTTGAAAATAAACAGGTAATAGGTACTACCTCAACTACTTTCCATAACCCACAGTTTAATTAGATCCTAATCATGCAATGTTTGGGGATTGATCTAATGCAATAAAAACTGGGTATGAGAAAAGGTATGATCAAAGTGTTACTTGCCTTGCTGATGATCCGCGAAACCTAGAGACTCGAAGTAACAGGCGGCGCACTCCGGGTATTCTATCGCAGACAAACAAACAAGCATACAATAATTACTCATCTAATGCACAGGTAAAACCCAAATAGATTTAACCAGATAGTTGAACTTAAGAACTCCGGTTTGCAAAAAGAAACAAATCAAACGAAGCAACGAAAGTCAAACGGCGAAAGAAAACAGCTCCATTTTACTAATCTGGATCTAAGTCAAATTTTATAGATGCAAAAACTTGTTTAAGTATGTTATTCGGAAAGAGGGTTTCGAGACGAAACTCTAGGCGCTTGAATCGCCTGATTCCGATAAACGAGCGAAAAGTTATACTAAAACGAAAATCGGACCAGTAATCGCGATCAGAAAAATCGCGGATTAAATCCGAGAAAAAGAAAAACGACGAACGGGTTAATGAACGGACGTTCGTTAACTAAACTAATCTGACGAACGCGTTCGTTAAAAACGAATGAATGAACGAACGTTCGCTATTTAACTGAACCAAAAAAACAGATCTGAAAAAATAAACCGACGAAAACCGTTCGGTTTTTAAAAAAACCGAAGGCACGGAAGTCGAGGCGTGGCGAACATTTATTTGGGGCCTAGATGCAATTTTGAAAAACGCGCATTTTTCCTAAATTCAAATAAAAAGGCGAAAAACTCCAAAATAAAATCTTATTTGATTTTTTTATTAAATCTTCATTATTTCTTTATTTTGGGAACATTTTATTCCCTCTCTCATATTTTGACAGTAGAAATAATTGAAGGTAAAATAATTAAAATCAAATGATCCTATTTTCAAAATTTGAGAAAACTCAAATATGAAAATAACGAAATCCCCAACTCTCTCCATGGGTCCTTGAGTTGTGCACGATTTCTAGGATCGAGCCAGAAATGCAACAAAAATATGATATGCAATGATGCTCTATGTATAACATTCCAAATTGAAAATTTGGGATGTTACAAACCTACCCCCTTAAGATGAATCTCGCCCTCGAGATTCGGGTTGGCTAGAAAATAGGTGGGGGTGGTCCTTGAGCAGATCTTCCTCTCGCCCTGTGTGGCTTCTTCCTCGGTGTGGTGGCTCCACTGAACTTTGCAAAACTTGATAACCTTGCTGCGAGTAACTCGACTAGCAAACTCGAGAATCCTGACCGGTTTCTCCTCATAGCTCAAATCGTTACTCAACTGAATCGCCTCTAGTGGCACAGTATCTCCCAGTGGTATATCTGCCATCTCTGCGTGACACTTCTTCAACTGACAAACATGAAACACATCATGAACTCCTGACATTCCTTCAGGTAGTTCCAACTTGTACGCAACTTCTCCCATGCGCTCCAAAACACGATATGGTCCTACAAATCGGGGCGCTAACTTTCCCTTAACTCCAAAACATTTAACTCCTCGAAGTGGCAATACACGAAGATAAACTCTGTCTCCGACTTCGTATTATGTCTCCTTGCGTTTTGAATCAGCATAGCTCTTCTGTCTTGACCGGGCTACCTTGAGCCTATCGCGAATCAACTTTACTTTCCGTTCAGACTCCTTAATCAAATCCGGTCCAAACAATGGCGGTCTCCAACTTCATCCCACAAAGAGCGGGTTACGCACCTTCTTCCGTACAAGGCTTCGGAAGGGGCCATCTTCAAACTAGATTGATAACTATTGTTGTAAGAAAACTCCGCATATGGCAAATTTTCGTCCCAGCTGGATCCATAATCCAAGGTACAAGCTCTAAGCATATCCTCCAAAATCTGGTTGACTCTCTCGGTTTGTCCATTTGTCTATGGATGAAAAGCTGTGCTAAACTCCAGCCTGGTTCCCAAAGTTTCGTGCAACTCCTTCCAGAACTTTGAGGTGAATTGGGTTCCTCTATCTGATATGATACTCCTCGGAACTCCATGCAAGCAAACAATCCTGGTCATGTATATGTTAGCCAATTTGGCACTGCTATAGGTAGTCTTTACTGGAATGAAATGAGCCACCTTCGTCAAACGATCCACTACGACCCAAATTGAGTCATAGCCTGAACGAGTCCTGGGAAATCCCGTGATCAAATCCATGCCTAGTTTATCCCACTTCAATTCGGGTATCGGCAATGGCTGTATAAATCATGCTGGCTTTTGATGTTCTGCCTTCACCCTCTGACATACATCACAAACTGCTACATACTCTGCAATATCCTTCTTCATTCCGGTCCATCAAAAAGTATTCTTCAAATCCAAATACATCTTGGTATTTCCTGGGCGAATCGAATATGGTGAATCATGTGCATCTTGTTGGATCAACTTCCTGATCTCCGGATCATTGGGCACATAAACACGGTCTCCAAACCATAGGGTATCGTGCTCATCCTCACGAAATCCCTTAGCCTTCCCTTCGCTCATTTTCTCCTTTATAGAGGCAATCTCTTTGTCACCTTTCCGAGCTTCCCGATTCTATCCATCAAAGTTGATCAATCTCCAATGCTGCTACATAGCCTCTCGGAACTATTTCCAAACATAGCTCTCGAAGATCCTCGGCTAACTCCTTTGGTATTTCTCCCGTCATTAGTGTGTTGACATGACTCTTACGGCTCAACACGTCTGCTACAACATTAGCCTTTCCGAGGTGATAATGTAATATCATATCGTAATCTTTAATAAGCTCCAACCATCTCCTCTGCCTGAGATTTAACTCCTTCTGCGTGAAGATGTACTTTAAACTCTTATGATCCGTATACACCTCACAGTGGTTCCCAATAAGAAAATGTCTCCAAGTCTTCAATGCATGCACTACGGCTGCTAACTCCAAATCATGAGTAGCATAATTTAGCTCATCAGTCTTAAGCTGTCGTGAAGCATACGAAACAACTCTTCCCTCCTGCATAAGCACTGGTCCAAGTCCTCTACGTGAAGCGTCGCAATACACCTCATAATCCTTGGTCTGATCTGGCAGGATTAACACTGGTGAGGTAACCAAACATTTCTTCAACTCTTGGAAACTGGCTTCACACTCCTCAGTCCATATGAACTTGGTATCCTTCTTCAACAATTTTGTCATAGGCTTCGCAATCCTTGAGAAAGTCTCAATAAATCTCCGGTAGTATCCTGCGAGTCCAAGGAAACTCCGGATCTCTCCAACTGTTGTTGGCGCTTCCCAGTTTGTCACAGTGGCAACTTTAGTTGGGTCCACTGCTATACCTTCCCCGGATATAACATGTCCGAGAAATCCAACTTCCTTCAACAAAAACTCACACTTGCTGAACTTGGCATATAACTGGTGTTCTCTGAGCTTCTCGAGTACCAAACGCAAGTGCTCCTTATGTTCCTCTTCATTCTTCGAGTAAACCAAAATATCATCAATGAACACCACGACAAACTTATCCAAAAACTCCATAAACACTTTGTTCATCATGTTCATAAAATAGGCAGGTGCGTTAGTCGCACCAAATGACACAACAAGTATACTCATACAGCCCGCACTGTGGTAAAAGCCGTCTTAGGTATATCCTACTCTCGAATCTTCAACTGATGGTACCCTGATCGCAAATCAATCTTGGAAAACACCTTAGCTCCTTGCAATTGGTCAAACAAGTCATTGATCATCGGCAACGGGTATTTGTTCTTAATGGTTACTTCATTCAATCCTCGATAATCAACAACCATTCTTAAAGATCCATCCTTCTTCTCCACTAGAAGTACTGGTGATCCCCAAGGCGAAGAACTTGGGCGAATAAAACCTTTATCCAGTAACTCCTTAATCTGCTTCTTAATTTCCTCCAAATCTTGGGTGACATCACATACGGTCTCTTAGATATCGCCCAAAGGCTCGGCGATAGTTCAATCAGAAATTTGATGTCTCTATCCGGTGGCATGCCTGGCAACTCTTCTGGAAATATATCGGGGAAATCCCTTACAACTGGTACTTCCTCCTGCACAACTCCTGATAAGGAATTTACATGTGCCCTTCTCGGCTCATGCCGTGATACATACTTGATTCTCCTTCCTTCTGGTGTCGTAAGCAAAATTGTCTTACTGGCGCAATCGATGTTTCCTCCATACATCGACATCCAATCCATACCAAGAATTACATCCAAACCTTGGGATTCCAATATAATTAAATCCGTTGGGAAAACATGCCTCCCTATACTTAATGGCACTTGAAAACATCCTTGACTGGCCATATACTCCGCTCCCGGTGAGCTTACTAGCATTGGTGTCTTAAGAGTCCTAGTGGGCATGCTAAACTTATCCACAAATCTCCTTGATATGTATGAATGCGATGCACCATTATCAAAAAGAACAACTGATGTAAATGACTTAACCAAAAACTTACCTATTACTGCATCTGGCTGATCTTCAACCTCCTCCACGGTAACGTGGTTCACTTGTCCTCTATTGAAAGGATTCGGCTTCTTTCCTGAGTTTCCATTGCCATTTCCATTCTGGGCTTCTGGACATTCATTTGCATAATGCCCGGTCTTGCGGCACTTAAAACAAGTGATGTGGCTCAGGTCTACCTTGGTTGGGGTTGACGGGTTGGTGCGGTTTTGTCCGTTGCTTCCTCCATTCCCGTTTCCATTCTTTGTGCCATTATGATTGTGCGAGCTGCCTCCTCCATGAGTATGCTGAAATTGTCCTCCTGTCTTCGGGGTAAAGCGTAGCTTCTGCTGAGCTCCAGAGTTATACTTCCCATGTCCATACTTTCTCTTCCGATTGTCAATCTGCTGCTGCTTCCCTTCAATCATAAGAGCACGATATACTAACTCCTGGTAGTTATTGAAGGTGGCTACCATCAACTGCATGCTTAGCTCATCATTCAGTCCTTGTAGAAACTTTTCCTGCTTAGCTGCGTCTATAGCAACGTCATCTGGGGCATAACGTGCTAGCTTACTAAAGTCATCCACATACTGGCCAACTGTCAGTCCTCCTTGGCGTAAGTTGCGAAACTCACGCTTCTTCATGGCCATAGCTCCTGCTGAAACATGGGCAAGACGGAAAGCTTGTCAAGCTGATCCCATGTGACATTGTCTACAGGGTAAGTGGTTGTAAAATTCTCACACCATGCTGCTGCGGGTCCTTCAAGCTGATGTGCGGCAAATTTCACCTTTTCCCCATCTGTACATCCTGCAGTGGTCAACTCCCTCCCTACCTTGCGGAGCCAATCATCTGCAACAATCGGCTCGGTGCTACTAGAAAACACCGGCGGATTCAGCCTTAAGAAACGGGCCGAATGGTCAACAGGTGGTGGTGGCGATGGGTTGTTGTTGTTGTTGTTGTTGTTGTTGTTGTTGTTGTTATTGTTGTTTTTGTTGTTGTTGTTGTTGCCTTGGTTCCGTACCAATGTTTGAATCAAGGCATTCTGCTGCTGAATCAACTGAGTGATCTCCGGCGAGAAAACAAATCAGGGGTCGCGTCTCGGAGGCATCTGAGGGTTTATAGAAAAGACGAGAGTTAAGAATAGAATGAGGTCTAGGGAGAAAACACTACCCATATGCACATGAGACAAAACACACAATGTCACTCCAATGAATTCAAACAAGGGCATACAACGGTCTATCTATCGTTACAAAGTGTTGGAACTAAAACTAATTTTTAATGGGGGAAATCTACTACTGTTATGGTGGTCAACTAGAAAAACTGCTCCGATGAAGACTCCATGATATCTGCTCTAGCTTCATCTTCGAAATCATCATCACTAGGATCGGAATCGGTGTCGTCAATGATGATGTAGTTCTCTGGACAGGTGCAATCTTCATCTTCTCCTCCGGGTGTTGAATTTCCCATGAGTTCTTCAATCTTCTCCTTAAGATCGCCGTTTTGTCTCACTAGAGCTACAATCTCCTCCATGTAGTCCTTGCGAGTGGCCTTCAGTTCTCCTTAGTTCGATAATCTTGGCTTTTGCTGTCTTCAACTCCATCATGTCTGCGCACATCTGGTTCTCCTGGCGTCGAATGTGCTGATTTAACTCCTGGATGAAAGCTGCAATGGAACGATCCTTCTTAGTGACAACTATCTCCCATTGTTCATCTCGGCGCCCGCAAATCTGGTAGATAGTATCCTTAAGGTCTTCTTTGTAAACTTCTCCAATGTGTCCCATGGTTATGTGAGCTGCCATGCTCTTTCCTAGACTCTAGGTTGGTGCATTGAAAACACAATCTATGGGCTCCGTGATTGGCGCAAACGTCCTTCCGGGGACTTGAGCTTGAATCTTCCAGCGCTCTTCTTCGGGTGAAGCTTGGTATTCTGATGTTCAGGTACTTAGTGAGTTCCTTCAGGTGTCGTCCAAAGGGTGTATCTTCATCCGGCTGGGTGAACTTGATCCTCGCTTCCGTCATCCTAAAAGAGTAGAAAAGATGAGGAGTCAGAAATGAGAAGAGAGTAGTGATCTATGGCTTTAGCTTAATGGTCGTGTCCTACAGTCAGCGTGTGCTCTGATACCATCTTTGTAGCGACCAGACCTCAAACAGTCTGATCTCTGTGCTCAGTGTCATCCCTGGATCAGTAATGCTGACACCACACAGTACTTGGAGGATTTATAACAGAGTAGCAATCACACACTTATTACAATCGAATGTCTCAAGAGAGAACTTAATAAAATAAATATGGCTTAAGGCCATCTAAATACGATAACAGCGGAAGGCTTGGAAGAATAGGCGAGCCCATCAACTCCAACGGCATCACTGAGTATAGAACCACGGCCTAAGCACCTTACTCGTCGTCTGAAAAGTCTGCAACATGAAACGTTGCAGCCCGAAAACGGGTCAGAACATGGAATATGCTGGCAAAGTAACACATAGAGAATAATGGAAGAATAAGCCTATACTACATGCATATATGGCTGGTGGAAAGCTCTATGGTTACATTTTTGCGTAAAGCCAATTTTTCCCTACTGCAAAGGAATAAATTTATTTAACTATCATGGTGGTTTTTGAACATTGAGAATGGTTGACAGCATCCTCAATCCCAATCAAAAGTACTCATTAAACCCCAACAATATTAATTAGAAGTAACATGATGAGATTCACATGATATCCAAGTACTAGATACTCAAGATGTCCATAACCGGGGACACGGCTAACCATGATTAGTTTATACACTCTGCAGAGGTTTGCGCACTTTTCCCCACAAGACTCGATCGCCTCCGCTGTATTTCTCAAGACTACATTATGTTTGAGAAGCGGATGACCGAGACATAGTCTTTCTAAGCGCTAGCACCTTACATAGGGCAGACCGGTACACCTAATTTCCCTACATCTGCTAGTCTAGCCGTAAGAGTTCGCACAACTTAATCAACTATGCCAGAGCCCATAATTCCTTGTGGGAGCACACGTAAGTTTCTAGTTTGAATAATCTCTTGGTCACTTTGATCCTGGGTGTCGGTCCGAAGAAATACTGGCAAGTCCTGATTGAAACCATGTGCCTCAATCCACCCAGATGTGTGTTTAAGTTGCCACCTTAAATAAAACATTAATTTAACAATCTCACATTTGTCATGGAATACACTCACCCAATCCACGTCTCATCGGCATAGCATGGCATAATAAGCAAACGTAGAAGTAACTCCCAAGGGCTTGAAAATAAACAGGTAATAGGTACTACCTCAACTACTTTCCATAACCCACAGTTTAATTAGATCCTAATCATGCAATGTTTGGGGATGGATCTAATGCAATAAAATCTGGGTATGAGAAAAGGTATGATCAAAGTGTTACTTGCCTTACTGATGATCCGGGAAACCTAGAGACTCGAAGTAATAGGCGGCGCACTCTGGGTATTCTATCGCAGACAAACAAACAAGCATACAATAAGTACTCATCTAATGCACAGGTAAAACCCAAATATATCTAACCATATGGTTCAACTTAAGAACTCCGGTTTGCAAAAAGAAATAAATCACACGAAGCAACGAAGTCAAACTGCGAAAGAAAACAGCTATGTTTTACTAATCTGGATCTAAGTCAAATTTTATAGAGGCAAAAACTTGTTTAAGTAGGTTATTCGGAAAGAGGGTTTCGAGACGAAACTCTAGGCGCTTGAATCGCCTGATTCCGATAAACGAGCGAAAAGTTATACTAAACGAAAATCGGATCAGGAATCGCGATCAGAAAAATCTCCGATTAAATCCGAGAAAAAGAAAAACGACGAACGGGTTAAGGAACGGACGTTCGTTAACTAAACTAATCTAACTAACGCGTTTGTTAAAAACGATCGAACGAACGTTCGCTATTTAACCGAACCGAGAAAACCGATCTAAAAAAATAAACCGACGAAAACCGTTCGGTTTTAAAAAAAACCGAAGGCACGGAAGTCGAGGCGCAGCGAACCTCGGCGGCGGGGTCCGGCGGCGGCTCCGGCGACGTCAGGCGGTGGCGGCGGCGGCGGATCTGGCTGCGGCGGTGCGGGCGCTAGGTTAGGGTTAGGGTTTGGGCGGGCGTGGCGGCGGTGGGTCAAGGCGGGCGGCGGCTGGCTGGCGGGGCGGCTCGGCCTGGGGGGCGCTGGGCAGCAGATTTATAGTGCCCCGAGCGGAGTCCCGCTGGCACGCCCAAGGTCAGCGTTTTTTAAATAATTCCGCAGAAGAAAAATAAAAAGAAATACTAAACGGACTCCAAATATCCCGAAATAAATTTTCCCCGGCTTCTAAAATCAAGCCGGACTAGATAAACATTTATTTGGGGCCTAGATGCAATTTTGAAAACGCGCATTTTCCTAAATTCAAATAAAAGGAGAAAAACTCCAAAATAAAATCTTATTTCATTTTTTATTAAATCTTCATTATTTCTTTATTTTGGGAAAGTCATTTTATTCCTCTCTCATATTTTGACAAGAGAAATAATTGAAGATAAAATAATTAAAATCAAATGATCCTATTTTCAAAATTTGAGAAAACTGAAATATGAAAATAACGGAAATCCCCAACTCTCTCCTTGGGTCCTTGAGTTGTGCAGGATTTCTAGGATCGAGCCGTAAATGCAACAAAAATATGATATGCAATGATGCTCTATGTATAACATTCCAAATTGAAAATTTGGGATGTTACACGAATCGTATGATGGTACAACAGACCCCCCGGTATGGATTGAGGATTTCCTCCTCCACATCCACATGGCCCGCGGTGATGATCTACACGCCATCAAGTACCTCCCATCAAAACTCAAAGGACCAGCTCGGCATTGGTTGAATAGCTTGCCGCCAGAATCTGTCGGCAGTTGGGAGGATTTGGAAGAGGAATTCCTCGACAACTTCCAAGGCACTTATGTGCGCCACTGCACCGATGACTTAAGTCATATAATTCAGCAGCCAGGGGAATCAGCCAGGACATTCTAGACACGGTTTCTAACCAAGACAAACCAAATTGTCGACTGACTGGATGCAGAGGCCTTAGTGGCATTTAATCATAACATCCGTGACGATTGGCTTGCCCGACACCTCGCCAAGAAAAGCCAAAATCCATGGCAGCCCTCACGACACTCATGACCCGCTTAGGCGGGCGGTTAGCTGGTTGGCTCATAGTACCAATACAGCAAACAAACCTGACACATCAGAAGCGAGGGATGGCAATGGCAAACCACGACGCAACAAACATAAGCGCCGCTAATATGGTGAAAACGCCGAAAACACGGCAGTTAATGCCGGGTTCAGGGGCTCAAAGTCGGGTCAGCGGAATGGGCAACCCAAAAATAAAAATCCGGGTCCTTCCAGTCTGGACCATATACTCGATCGCCAATGCTAAATTCATGGCACCCCGGAAACACCAGCCACCCATACCAACAGAGAATGCTGGGTCTTCAAACAAGCCGGCAGGGCAGGTGTTAGAGACAAAGGGGAATCTCAAAGCCACGATAGCGACAAAGAGCCTAGACCACCGAACACAGGAGGGCAAAAGAAATTTCCCCCGCATATTCAATCAGTAAACGTGGTACATACCACCCAAATTACAAACTCGGACCGGATATCCATCCTTCGGATGGTGCATCAATGTAACTTGTCGTCCCACAATATAAGCTGGGGCCAGTTACCTTCAACCGCATGGATTGTCTAGTCAACGCCAGTCAGGGCAAACCAGCCGCACTAGTCCTGGACCCAATAATTTACGGGTTCCACCTCACTTGAGTCCTCCTGGACAGCATAAGCAGTCTAAATTTGCTCTACCCAGACACAGTGCGCAAGATGTGCATCGATCATTCAGTGATCAAACCAACTAAAGCCACTTTCCGAGGCATCATAACAGGTGAGGAGGCTTGCTGTACAGGCTCCATTACCCATGAGGTAGTCTTCGGACCACCAAAAAATCACCGTATCGAAGAGTTAGTCTTTGAAATCGTCCCCTTCCGCAGTAACTATCAAGCACTGCTTGGACGAACCACATTCGCTCGGTTCAACGCGGTGCCACATTATGCCTACCGTAAGCTCAAGATGCATGGTCCAAGTGGCGTCATCATGGTTAATGGCAAGGCCGAACATTCCCCCGGCCCCAAAATACTCACCACGGCCCTAGTAACAGAAACAACAAGCAGTACCTCGTAGCCGAACCTTGAGCGGGCGTCCAAGCTTCCGGACACCATCAGGGGACTCTGACCTACTTCACGAAAGGATAGCCCAGGCCGTGCAGGGCTCAACTAAACACTCCGTCAAAGGCCAGGACAGGCCGCACTCGGCGGTTCAACCGCCCTGCGACACATAAATATTTCTTACATTTCCCTCGCAGGTTCACCTTTGCACCGACCAGGACGGGCTACATGTAGGCAGCTTGAACGCGTAAGGGAATCCTTAGACATTCCCCGTAATGACCATCCGGTTATATTACGGATCCGCACTAAGCCTCTTCCACCTAGTCTCAGCAGGTTCCGCAATCATATTCTTTTCTTTTATATATCACATTATTTGTACCTATACGCATAGACGTACCACCTAAATACAACATGTGTATTTATATGACGTTTATCTGCTATTATTTCCTATTGAAATTCTTTTGTCAAAGTGGCATCTGCACATAGTGATACGCCTTAAAATATGCCAGGGCTACGTTTTACCCATAATACGACAGTAAAGTCCGAACACCTTCATGGAAGTTCGGCACCACAAACTTATAGCACTATATGCATCAGCTCCGAATCATGTCTTGGGTCAAATAGTTGGGTTTGCCCGGCTCCCATGTTTTGGTGCCTTACGTTCCGCTAAATAGGCTAAGGTAGCACTGGGAGAACTACTGCAATTGTGTCCCGGTTCTTCCGGACGAGCACCTCAATAGAGAAAGCCAAAACTGACTGTCATGATACGGCGAGAGCTGGTCAGCTGTTTGAGAGGTTGCAAAATCTTTAAGGATTTCTTCCGCACAATGCCATAACCAATGCAGCATGCGATGGATCGGATTTTCTTCCGATCAGGCGCCTATAGAGCCCCTCGTGCAGTCTTCCGAACACCAGGGGCTGCGCCTACCATACTAAAGTTCCTATGGCTACGTGAGAGTGATAAAGCCCTATAGTCTGATTGCCTAGTTCGTTGTGCTGAGCACCTCCTTCAAAGGACCCAAAATTGGGTTAAAGAGTGCTCAGGTTTACCTCGAAAACCCCCATATTTTTACATGGGGGCGGAAGCCGACGACTGGCCAACTCTCAGGATTAACATATAAAACGGCCGCACAGGAGGGTAAACTTTTATACAACATGCCATAAATAAATGACCTCGTTCAAACTTTACAAAGGACAACATGATTGACATTCATGGAAACATAATGTCCTTGACACATTGCTCTGCCGCTAGGTAGGATCCTTTCAGGACACCTTCACAATATAATTCGGGCTTGCGGTGCTCCTTCCCCTCCGGCAGTCCTTCGGTCATCAGCTTTTCAGCATCCATCTTCCCCCAGTGCACTTTTGCGCGGGTGAAGGCCATTCTCGCACCATCAATACAGACCGACTGCTTGATGACGTCAAGTCGAGGGCAGGCATTTACAAGCCGCTTCACGAGCCCAAAGTAGCTGTTCGGAATTGGCTCGGTAGGCCATAGCCGGATAATCAAATCCTTCATGGCTAGCTCCGCCGCCTTATGCAGTTCGATCAGCTGTTTCAGTTGATCGGCAAAAGGCACCGGATAATTCGGTGCCAAATACTGCGACCAGAAGAGCTTATCCGCAGTGTTCCTTTCTTCGGCTCGGTAGAAATAGGCAGCATCTGATATGCTGCGGGCAGCTCTGCAAATACCCCGAAAGTTCCAAGTTTAAAGCTAGAAAGATAATTCTCCGCAAATACTTGTTTATAGAGAAAATCCTTACCCGCCGCAATCTTCCGCGCCTCTTGGATCTCCTCCGGACGCCGTGGGTTTCCTCCCGGGCATCGCTTAGGGCCTGATGACCCTTGGTATGTTCAGATTTTTTCTCCTTTAAACTCTGCTCCAAGGTCTCGCACTTCGTCACGGCCTCTTGCAGCTCTTGCTCAGCCTTAATGACCCTGGCCTTGTGCTTCTCACGAAGAGCCTGCTCAGTGGCTGCCTTCTTGTCGGCCTCGGCCACAGCCCTTATTAAGGGCTTCGACTTGGTCACATACTAAAATTCATTCGCAATTAACGCAATTTTGACAGGTGCGTACCTTGTTTATCCCTCAACTGCATTATCACTTGGCCAAGTTCTTCTCTGGCCCGCTCCAGACATTGATTCAGCCCGGAGATCTCCGCAGTATGAGAAGTAGCAGCCGCTACAGATGCCTGCTTATAACATAAGAGATATTGATGTCATTCACTGCGTCTCCCCGCGATCATAAATTCGATCCTCTGTCCGGTTATTTCTTTCACCGAACAGTGTATCAGGGGCTACTATCTATACTATGACACTCTTCGACAACCCATAAAACATACCTCAAAGCCTCTTATAAGGCGTCTGAGCTTCGTTGAGTCCACTCTCAGTTGACTGAATCTTCTCAATCACCGCACCCATAAGCGCACGGTGTTCTTCAATGATGGAGGCGTCTTTCAATGCCACCAACAAAGCATCTCGCTGAGAGCCGAACTCAGGATCGCCCCCGCCATCAGCCCCCATGGGAATCTTTTCCCTCGCGTGTCCGGCCCCTTAGGTTTGACCTCCAGGCGCCGCCTTCACATCTTTTTCCTTTCCTCCTTGACCGGGGTCCTTTTGGGATCAGGCCTTGGTGTTATGCGCCCGATTCGGAGGAAGGGGCCTTTGGGGGCGTCCTGCTCTCCATAGCATTTGAGCTTAGCAGGTCCTCTGACGAGGATCGCTCGGTACGGGACTTCGCCGTACTTCAAAAAATATGGCCTAAGTTAGAATACTAAGCCACTATGAGTCCGGACGCCTAAAACGTACTCGGATTTTACGCACTTACATTTCACCAGGGGCTGGGCCCTCGGACCCCATGCCATGCCGCTGTCGGCGGCGGCAGTGGACTCCACCGAAAGGGGAACCTTTCCCCATTTGGGCAGCACGGCCTCCAAGTGTGCGGAGGCCGTCCTTTTCTTCCTTCCCCCCGTAGGGGATTCATCTTCCTGCTCCTCCTTGTCCTCTTCGGAGGCGGAGTGGGCATCGGAACCTTCGGATATTGTGTCTGAAGTACCGCGACGACGAAGGCCGCCCCGGGTCTTTTTGGCCTCCTTCTCGGCCGCCTTCTTCAGCACCTTGTAAGGCGCCGGGACCAGCATCTTCGTCAGAAGTGGGATGGCCGGTTCTTCGGGCAATGGGGCCGGACAATGGATCCGCTCCACCTTCTTCGTCCAGCCCTAGAGATTGTACAAAACACATTAAGCGCTTCCTTTGGGTTACACGGGTAAAGGTATGATGACTTACCAAACTTGCAGGGCGGGACAGTTGGTACCCGCGGTCCTCGGCAGAGTCCGGCCATGATTTGCTAGACTTGAAAAGCACCCTCCATATGTCCTTGTGTCATGAGCCGGAGAGCTCTCGTAAGGTCTGGTGCTTGGCCGGATCGAATTCCCATAGATTGCAAGTCCGTTGTTGGCAAGGCAGGATCCGGCAGACTAGCATCACCTGGACCACATTGACAAGTTCAATGTTCTTGTCTCGCACGTCTTTGACGCGCGTCTGGACCACCAACAGTTAAATCGGCCGAGGACCAGTTCAAGCCCTTTTTGACCCAGGATGTAAGCCGCAAGGGGGGACCGGATCGAAATTCAGGAGTAGCAGCCGATTCCGTGCTGCGCGGCTCAGTGATATAAAACCACTGCTGTTGCCACTCCATGACGGAGTCATCGAATGTTCCTGTTGGCCATATGACATTGGGCATCTTTCTCACCATAGCGCCCCCACACTCGGCATGCTCGCCTCCCACTACCTTGGGCTTCACATTAAAAATCTTCAGCCATAGGCCGAACTTTGGCGAGATGCGGAGAAAAACCTCGCACACGACAATGAATGTCGAGATGTTGAGGAAGGAATTAGGGGATAGATCGTGAAGATCGATCCCATAATAATACATGATTCCGCGAACAAACGGGTGGAGGGGAAACCCCAGCCCGCGGACAAAATGAGGGAGGAATACAACCCTCTCATGGGGTTCTGGAGTAGGGATGATTTGTCCCGCCGTCGGAAGATGGTGGCTTATTTTCTTGGCCAGGTACCCAGCCTTTCGAAGCTTTTTAATATCCTTCTCTTGGACGGTAGAGGCTATCCATTTGCCTCCCGCTCCGGATCCGGACATCCTCGGAGGACCTCTTTTGGGCATGGAAGAGGAGCGCTTGAGCGTTGGAGCTTGAACGTAAGGGAGCAAGCTGGGAGGAAGGCGTGGGTTAGAAGAATAAATCCGTGTCCCCTTATAAGGACGGGAGAGGCGATGCGCCTCCCCACTTGCCTGGTAAAGCCTCTTACTCCCCAAACGCCGTAACTGATGGCGCAGCTGGGTTACCCACATCCCTATTGATGAGAATCCCGTAATAAGGTGGACACGATGTGCCAAATAAATCGCCTCATAAAATGTGCAATGGCAGGCTGATGGAGGAAGACGGTTCGTCATGACCAAACCGTGGCAATACATCACGTTATGATAAACGGTCGGCAGATTAGATGTGTGGAAATATTATTTTCCCTACAGTGGTATGCGGAACTTGTTTTGCAGAGCCGGATACTATCCTTGTGTTCTAAATCTTCTATGGAATATTCGAAGGAGGAACCCGCCTTGCAATGCCGATGACAATCTGCGCGCCGGACTCATCGTCATTGAAGCCTGGTTCAGGGGCTACTGAGGGAGTCCTAGATTAGGGGGTATCCGGACAGCCGGACTATATCCTTTGGCCGGACTGTGGGACTATGAAGATACAAGATTGAAGACTTCATCTCGTGTCCGCATGGGACTCTCCTTGGATTGGAAGGCAAGCTTGGCAATACAGATATGTATATCTCCTTCCATGGTAACCGACTACATGTAACCCTAGCCCCCTCCGGTGTCTATATAAACCAAAAGGTTTAGTACGCAAGACAACAACAATCATACCATAGGCTAGCTTCTAGGGTTTAGCCTCTATGATCTCGTGGTAGATCAACTCTTGTAATACTCGTATCATCAAGATCAATCAAGCATGAAGTAGGGTATTACCTCCATCTAGAGGGCGAACACTGGTAAACATTGTGTCCCCGCCTCCTGTTACCATCCGCCTTAGACGCAAAGGCGGGACCCCTACCCGAGATCTGCCGGTTTTGACACCGACAGTGTCTATAATTTTTATTGTTCAATGCTTTTATATTATCAATCTTGGATGTTTTATATGCATTATTATTCTATTCTATATCATTTTTTGAACTAACCTATTAACCAAGTGCCACGTGCCAGTTGCTGTTTTCCCCTTGTTTTTGCCTTTACAGAAAATCAATACCAAACGGAGTCCAAATGGAACAAAAAAGTTTAACGATTTTTCTTAGACCACAAGACACCATGGATGCTTCGGGAGGAGGCCACGAGGTCACAACAAGCTCATAGGGCGCCGCCGCAAGTTTCTGTCCTCGTGAGATCCCATCTGGAGGCATTTTTCGGTACTCTGCCGGGGGGGGGGGGGGGTTGCGACCATGGAGGGCTTCTACATCAACCTTCCTACCCTTCCGGTCAAGGTTGGAAAAAGCGGTAGGCGTAAGCGAGGCGGTTGGCCTTCGCCTAGTGCCTAGGCGGTGCATAAGCGCCCTAGGCGCAGCCTAGGCGGTAATATAGTTTTTACTTGTAGTGTATTTGTGATTATTATATGGGTGTTGATATTAGTTTATGGCATATAAATAAGTTAATTACCACCTATTTCAATTGTAATATAACCCGTTTGGCATATCGATGTAGTATGTGGCATGATTTCTTGCTTGGGTAGGCAATTCCTTGCTTGCCCTGCCTAGACATCCATTTATGCCCTAGGCGAGGCGTTTGGCCATTGCCTAGCGCCTAGGCGTGCCTAAGCGCCTTCTAGGCACTGCCTTTTCCAACAGAGCTTCCGGTGATGTGTGAGTAGTTTACCACAGACCTACAGGTCCATAGCTAGTAGCTAGATGGATTCTTCTCTCTCCTTGATCTTCAATACAATGTTCTCCTCGATGTTCTTGGAGATCTATTCAATGTAATCTTGTTTTGCGGTGTGTTTGTTGAGATCCAACGAATCGTCGGTTTATGATCAGATTATTTATGAATATAATTTGAGTCTTCTCTGAACTCATTTATCCTTGTAAATGATTAAGATAGCTTTGTATTTCTCTCTGATATATTTATTTGGTTTGGTCAACTAGATTGATTTTTCTTGGAATGGGAGAGGTGCTTTCTAATGGGTTCAATCTTGCGGTGCTTATTCCTAGTGACAGAAAGGGACATGACTCATATTTGTATTGTTGATATTAAGGATAAAAAGATGGAGTTTGTTCATATTGATTAGATCTATCCCTCTACATCATGTCATCTTGCTTAAGGCGTTACTCCGTTCTTGTTAACTTAATACACTAGATGCATGTTGGATAGCGGTCGATGTGTGGAGTAATAGTAGTAGATGCAGGCAGGAGTCGATCTACTTGTCACGGATGTGATGCCTATATTCATGATCATTGCCTTAGATATCGTCATAATTATTCACTTTTCTATCAATTGCTCAATAGTAATTTGTTTAACCACCCTATGCTTTCTTTCAAGGGAGAAGCCTGTAGTGGAAACTATGGCCCCCGGGTCTATTCCAACCATATTATTGCTAGATCTATAAATATCAAAAACACAAAAATACCTTGCTGCGATTTATTTACTTTTATCTTATTCGCACTTTTACTTATCTTTTATATCTATCATTATAATATGTCATCCTTGCAAGTAATCATGAAGGGATTGACAACCCCTTCATCGCATTGGGTGCAAGTATTTGTTTGTTTGTGTAGGTGCAATCATTAGTGACTTGTGTCTTCCTCCTACTGGATTGATACCTTGGGTCTCAATTGAGGGAAATACGTATCTCTACTTTACTGTATCACCCTTTCCTCTTAAAGGAAAAGCCAACGCAAGCTCAAGAAGTAGTGATATCTACTACTCAACCTTCTTCTTGTAGATGTTGCTGGGCCTCCAAGTGCAGAGGTTTGTAGGACAGCAGCAAATTTCCCTCAAGTGGATGACCTAAGGTTTATCAATCCATGGGAGGCGTAGTATGAAGATGGTCTCTGTCAAACAACCCTGCAACCAAATAACAAAGAGTCTCTTGTGTCGCCAACATAGCCAATACAATGGTAAATTGTATAGGTGCACTAGTTCGGCGAAGAGATGGTGATACAAGTGCAATATGGATTGTAGACATAGGGTTTTGTAATCTGAAAATATTGAACAGCAAGGTAACTAATGATAAAAGTGAGCGTAAACGATATTGCAATGCTAGGAAACAAGGCCTAGGGTTCATACTTTCACTAGTGCAAGTTCTCTCAACAATAGTAACATAATTGGATCATATAACTATCCCTCAACATGAAACAAAGAGTCACTCCAAAGTCACTAATAGCGGAGAACAAACGAAGAGATTATTGTAGGCTACGAAACCACCTCAAAGTTATCCTTTCTGATCGATCTATTCAGGAGTCTTTAGTAAAATAACACAAAGCTATTTTTTCCGCTCAATCTATCCTAGAGTTCGTACTAGAATAACACCTTAAGACACAAATCAACCAAAACCCTAATGTCACCTAGATACTCCAATGTCACCTCAAGTATCCGTGGGTATGATTATAGGATATGCATCACACAATCTCAGATTCATCTATTCAACCAACACAAAGAACTTCAAAGAGTGCCCCAAAGTTTCTCTTTGGAGAGTCAAGAGGCAGCGTGTGCCAACTCCTATGCATCAGTTCACAAGGTCACTGAACTCACAAGTTGATCACCAAACCATACATCAACTAGATCACGTGAATATCCCATTGTCACCATAGATAAGCACATGAAAGACATACATCAAGTGTTCTCAAATCCTTAAAGACTCAATCCGATAAGATAACTTCAAAGGGAAAACTCAATACATTACAAGGAGTAGAGGAGGGGAAACGTCATAAGATCCAACAATAATAGCAAATCTCGCGATACATCCAAATCGCGCCAAATCAAGAACACGAGATAGAGAGATCAAACACATAGCTACTGGTACATACCCTCAGCCCCGAGGGTGAACTACTCCCTCCTCCTCATGGAGAGCGCCGGGATGACGAAGATGGCCACCAGTGAGGGATCCTGCCTCTAGCAGTGCCTAACAGGGACCCGATTGGTTTTGGTGGCTATGAGAGGCTTGCAGCGGCGGAACTCCCGATCTCGGTGATGTTCTGGAAGTTTGGGTATATATAGGAGAAGTTGGCGTCGGGAACAAGTCAGGGGTGTCTCCGAGGCGGCCACGAGGTAGGGGGCGCGCCCAGGGGGGTAGGGCGCGCCTCCACCCTCGTGGGTGCCTCGGGACTCTTCTGGCCCATCTCCGATACTCCATGGGCTTCTTTTGGTCCAAAAATAATCTTCATGAAATTTCAGGTCAATTGGACTCCGTTTGGTTTTCCTTTTCTACGATACTCAAAAACAAGGAAAAACCAGAACCGGCACTTGGGCTCTAGGTTAATACGTTAGTCCCAAAATCATATAAAATAGCATATAAATGCATATAAAACATCCTAGATGGATAATATAACAGCATGGAACAATAAAAAATTATAGATACGTTGGAGACGTATCAAGCATCCCTAAGCTTAATTCCTGCTCGTCCTCGAGTAGGTAAATGATAAAAACAGAATTTTTGATGTGGAATGCTACCTAACATATTTATCAATATAATCTTCTTTATTGTGGCAAGAACATTAAGATCCATAAGATTCAAGACAAAAGTTTAATATTGACATAAGAATAATAATACTTCAAGCATACTAACCAAGCAATTATGTCTTCTCAAAATAACATAGCCAAAGAAAGATCATCCCTACAAAATAATATAGTTTGGCCATGCTTCATTTTCATCACACAAAATGCTCCCATCATGCACAACCCGATGACAAGCCAAGCAATTGTTTCATACTTTAGTATTCTCAAAACTTTTCAACTTTCACGCAATATATGAGCGCGAGCCATGGACATAGCACTCTAGGTGGAATAGAATATGATTATGGAGGTTGTGTGGAGAAGACAAAAAGGGAGAAAGTCTCAGATCGACGCGGCAAGTCAACGGGCTATGGAGATGCCCATCAATTGATGTCAATGCGAGGAGTAGGGATTGCCATGCAACGGATGCACTAGAGCTATAAATGTATGAAAGCTCAACAAAAGAAACTAAGTGGGTGTGCATCCAACTTGCTTGCTCACGAAGACCGAGGGCATTTGAGGAAGCCATTGTTGGAATTTACAAGCCAAGTTCTATAACAAAAAATTCCCACTAGTATATGAAAGTGACAAAATAAGAGACTCCCTATCATGAAGATCATGGTGCTACTTTGAAGCACAAGTGTGGAAAAAGGATAGTAGCATTGTCCCTTCTGGGCCTTTCTCCTTTTTTTGGTCTTTCTTTTTTTGGCCTTTATCTTTTTTTCCTTTTTTTCTCGGGACAATGCTGTAATAATGATGATCATCAAACTTTTGTTTGTTTACAACTCAAGGGTTACAACTCGATACTAGAATAAAGTATGACTCTATATGAGTGCCTCCTGCGGTGTACCGGGATAGGCAATGAATCAAGAGTGACATGTATGAAAAATTATGCATGGTGGCCTTGCCACAAATACGATGTCAACTACATGATCATGCAAGGCAATATGACAATGATGAAACGTGTCATAATAAATAGAATTGTGGAAAGTTGCATGGCCATATATCTCGGAATGGCCATGGAAATGCCATAATAGGTAGGTATGGTGGCTGTTTTGAGGAAGATATAAGGAGGCTTATGTGTGATAGAGCATATAATATCACGGGGTTTGGATGCACCAGCGAAGTTTGCACCAACTCTCGAGGTGAGAAAGGGCAATGCATGGTACCAAGAGGCTAGCAATGATGGAAGGGTGAGAGTGCGATAATCCATGGAATCAACATTAGTCATAAAGAACTCACATACTTATTGCAAAAATCTAAAATTCATCAAAACCAAGCACTACGCGCATGCTCCTAGCGGGATAGATTGGTAGGAAAAGACCATTGCTCATCCCCGACCGCCACACATAAGGAACGCACTCAAAGAACACCTCATGCTTCCAATTTGTCACACAACGGTTACCATACGTGCATGCTACGGGACTTGCAAACCTTAACACAAGTATTTCTCAATTTCACAATTACTCAACTAGCACGACTCTAATATCACCATCTTTGTATCTCAAAACAATCATCAAGCATCAAACTTCACATAGTATTCAATGCACTTTATATGAAAGTTTTTATTATACCCATCTTGGATGCGTATCATATTAGGACTAGTTTCATAGCCAAAGCAAATTACCATGTTGTTCTAAAAGACTCTCAAAATAATATAAGTGAAGCATGAGAGTTCATCTATTTCTTCAAAATAAAACCACTGTCGTCCTTTAAAAAGATATAAGTGAAGCACTAGAGCAAATGACAAACTACTCCGAAAGATATAAGTGAAGATCAGTGAGTAGTCGAATAATTATGTAACTCTATGAAGACTCTCTAAAATTAAAAATTTCATATCATGGTATTTTATTCAGATAGCAAGCAAAACAAAAATAAAATGACGCTCCAAGAAAAACACATATCATGTGGTGAATAAAAATATAGCTCCAGGTAAAGTTACCGATGAACGAAGACGAAATAGGGGATGCCATCTGGAGCGTCCCCAAGCTTAGGCTCTTGGTTGTCCTTGAATATTACCTTGAGGTTCCTTGTTCATCCCCAGTATTAGGCTCTTGCCACTCCTTATCCCATAGTCCATCGAATCTTTACCCAAAACTTGAAAACTTCACAACACAAAACTCAACAGAAAACTCGTAAGCTCCATTAGTATAAGAAAATAAAACCACCACTTAGGTACTGTTGTGAACTTATTCTAAATTCATATTGGTGCAATATCTACTGTATTCCAACTTCTCTATGGTTTATACCCTCCGATACTACTCATAGATTCATCAAAATAAGCAAACACCACAATGAAAACAGAATCTGCCAAAAACCGAACAGTCTGTAGTAATCTGTATAAAACATGTACTTATGGAACTCCAAAAATTCTGAAATAAATTCGTGGACCTGAGGAATTTGTCTATTAATCGTCTAAAAAAGAATCAACCAAAAACCACTCTCCAGTAGAAAAGGGCAGCTAATCTCGTGAGCGCTAAAGTTTCTCTTTTTTACAGCAAGATCATAAAAACTTCACCCATGTCTTCCCAAAGGTTCTACTTGGAAAAAACACTAATTAAAACATAAAAACACATATAACCATAGGCTATATGAATTATTTATTACTAAACAGGAACAAAAAGCAAGGAACAAAAATAAAATTGGGTTGCCTCCCAACAAGCGCTAACGTTTATCGCCCCTAGCTAGGCATGATGATTTCAACGATCCTCACATAAAAGATAAGAGTTGAAACATAAAGAGAGCATCATGAAGAATATGAGTAGCACATTCAATTCTAACCCACTTCCTATGCATAGGGATTTTGTGAGCAAACAATTTATGGGAACAAGAATCAACTAGCATAGGAAGACCAAACAAGCATAACTTCAAAACATTTAACACATGGAGAGGAAACTTGATATTATTGCAATTCCTACAAGCATATGTTCCTCCCTCATAATAATTTTCAGTAGCATCATGAATGAATTCAACAATATAACCATCACATAAAGCATTCTTTTCATGATCTATAAGCATAGAAATTTTACTACTCTCCACATAAGAAAAATTCTTCTCATTCGGAATAGTGGGAGTATCATAGGAGACTAGAATACTATAAATTGTTTCCACATTAAAAGAGTAATTTTAGAAAAATGGTAATCATAATCATGGCAAGTAATATAATCATCACTACTATTTATAGCATAAGTGTCATCATAAGTAGCAACTTTTTTCTCATCATAATCAATTGAAACCTCTTCCAAGATAGTGGAATCATTACTAAATAAAGTCATGGCCTCTCCAAATCCACTTTCATAATTGTCACAATAAGATTCAACACCCTCCAAAATAGTGGGATCATTACTTCCTAAAGTTGACACTCTTCGAAACCCACTGTCATCAATATAACCATCATAAATAGGAGGCATACTATCATCATAATAAATTTGCATATCAAAACTTGGGAGGTTAAACATATCATCTTCATAAAACATAGCATCCCCAAGCTTGGGACAATCATTAATTGCAGCAAATAAATTCTCAAACTTGTCATTCTCATCAATAATGGCATCCCCAAGCTTGGGCCTTTTCATATCATAAGCATAATCACTCTCATCATTAATAGTATGGATAGCACCAATAGTATAGCAATTATCATCATCACAATGAGTAATAGGAGCAACATCATTTGGGAGGGATACCTTTTTACCTTTGCTTCTCCGTATTTTCTTTTTCCTCTTCACATCATGTGTGGGTTTAATCCTCTTTTTGCAGCTCTTATTAATGAGATTGGTTGAATAGAAAGCTCCTCCTCGTTACCTGATTCATCATAAGAAGGAATAGGAGGATATTGGGAAATATCTTCCCTTTCATTAGTATTATTTTCATCTTCTATTTGTTTTCGTGTCTTTATGTAATTGGCAATATAAGGATTTTCAATGCAATTCACCGCATAATACATATAAATTTCCTCTAGATCAAAATCAAGAACTTTATCAAGGACAAATTCTGGCATATCCTTAGTTATAGTTTCATTTCTTCATAACCCACAAGCAAACTAAGTTCATTATGATGCGCAAGGGAAATCAAGTCATCACAATTTTTGGACACGATACGGTCATGAAATAATTTGCATTGGATATTTAAATGACCACGTTCATTGAAAAGTTCACAAGGTTGGCTACGAAAATTTAAATTTTCAGCACCAACATCTAGCCTTTCTTTCAACCATTTAGTTTCTAAATACTTATGCCTCTTGCAAAATCTATCTTCCCTATTAGGTGTGTACTTGAAAACTCTATGCACTCCACAAAAATTGACATGCTTATAAGAGAAATTTTCATCATGACTAGTGCAATCATCATTAGTACTATGGATATTCAAGGAATTCATACTAAAAACATTGCAATCATGCTCATCATTCAAATATTTAGTGCGAAACATTCTAATGCATTCTTCTTCTAACACTTTGGCACAATTATCGGAATCCTTATTTTCATGAAAGACATTAAAAGATGAAGCATATGAGGTACCCTCAATTCCATTTTTTTGTAGTTTTATTTTATAGACTAAACTAGTGATAAAACAGGAAACAAAAAGATTCGATTGCAAGATCTCAAGATAAACCTTCAAGCACTCAACTCCCTGGCAACGGCGCCAGAAACTCCTTGATGTCTACTACTAAACCTTCTTCTTGTAGACGTTGTTGGGCCTCCAAGTGTAGAGGTTTGCAGGACAGTAGGAAATTTCCCTCAAGTGGATGACCTAAGGTTTATCAATCCATGAGAGGCGTAGGATGAAGATGGTCCCTCCGAAACAACCCTGCAACCAAATAACAAAGAGTCTCTTGTGTCCCCAACACACCCAATACAATGGTAAATTGTATAGGTGCACTTTTTCAGCGAAGAGATGCTGATACAAGTGCAATACGGAATGTACTTATTGGTTTTTGTAATCTGAAAATATAAAAACAGCAAGGTAACTAATGATAAAAGTGAGCATAAACGGTATTGCAATGCTAGGAAACAAGTCCTAGGGTTCATACTTTCACTAGTGTAGGTTCTCTCAACAATAATAACATAACTGGATCATATCACTATCCCTCAACATGCAACAAAGAGTCACTCCAAAGTCACTATTAGTGGAGAACGAATGAAGAGATTATTGTAGGGTACGAAACCACCTCAAAGTTATCCTTTCTGATCGATCTATTCAAGAGTCCGTAGTAAAATAACACAAAGCTATTCTTTCCGTTCGATCTATCCTAGAGTTCGTACTAGAATAACACCTTAAGACACAAATCAACCAAAACCCTAATGTCACATACATAATCCAATGTCACCTCAAGTATCCATGGGTATGATTATACGATATGCATCAGACAATCTCAGATTCGTCTATTCAACCAACACAAAGAGTGCCCCAAAGTTTCTATCGGAGAGTCAAGACGAAAACGTGTGCCAGCCCTATGCACAAGTTCACAAGGTCACTGAACTCGCAAGTTGATCACCAAACCATACATCAAGTAGATCACGTGAATATTCCATTGTCACCACAGAGAAGCACATGCAAGACATACATCAAGTGTTCTCAAATCCTTAAAGATTCAATCCAATAAGATAACTTCAAAGGGAAACTCAGTCCATTACAAGGAGTAGAGGTGGGGAAACATCATAAGATCCAACTATAATAGCAAAGCTCGCGATACATCAAGATCGTGCCAAATCAAGAACACGAGAGAGAGAGAGAGAGAAAAAACACATAGCTACTGGTACATACCCTCAGCCCTGAGGGTGAACTACTCCCTCCTCGTCATGGAGAGCGCCGGGATGATGAAGATGGCCCCCGGTGAGGGATCCCCCCTCCGGCAGGGTGCCATAATAGTATCCCAATTAGTTTTTGGTGGCTACAGAGGCTTGCGGCGGCAGAACTCCTGATCTCGGTTATGTTCTGGAAGTTTGGGTATATATAGGAGAAGTTGGCGTCGGGAATAAGTCAGGGGGGTCTCCGAGGCAGCCACGAGGTAGGGGGCGCGCCCAGGGGAGTAGGGCGCTCCCCCACCCTTGTGGGTGCCTCAGGACTCTTCTGGCACATCTCCGATACTTCGTGGGCTTCTTCTGGTCCAAAAATAATCTCCGTGAAATTTCAGGTCAATTGGACTCCGTTTGGTTTTCCTTTTGTGCGGTACTCAAAAAAAAGGAAAAAACAGAAATTGGCACTGGGCTCTAGGTTAATAGGTTAGTCCCAAAAATCATATCATAATAGCATATAAATGCATATAAAACATCCTATATGGATAATATAATAGTATGAAACAATAAAAAATTATACATTCGTATCAAGTAGCAGGAAGAATATTTGGCGCCGTTGCCAGGGAGGATCTACATCAAGCCTACCAAGTACCTATCACAAACTCTCATCACTTGCATTTACATTATTTTCCATTTGCCTCTTATTTTCCTCTCCCCCACTTCTAAAACATTTTTAGAAAAACACAAAATTATTTGCCTTTTTATTCACCTTCTTTCCGTTTGCTTTTTCGTTGGCCTTTTGTTTGCTTGTGTGCTAGATTGCTTGCTTTGCCATCATGTCTGAATCTGGGGAGGTTATCATTGATAAAACAAGTAAAAATCTGGAGGAAAAATTTGATGATTTTGTTGATGAGGATCCTTTGGAAATGTCAGGACCCCGATTCTAAGTCACACCGATCTAGCATGTAACACATCATATCACTTTGCGGCCTCACGCACGGTATTCCCATGGGTGCCACCTTACCTGGCCCGGGACCAATTGTGCCTTTTGGCTCACGTATATGATAGTGTTGCTAGCATCCATATGGCAGAGAACCCGGGCCGACATGACTAGTCGTGGAACCCAAAGTGGCACTAATTTACGGGACAGTCATACATGAACCAAAGATCGAACGTGTCGGTCATCGGCGTGTGAATCCGAACTGAGTAACTGGGCTAACAGGACTCGGAAACCCGGCTGTAGCAGGCTAGCAGGACTCGGTAATAACAAGGTGACATTTCCCGAAGGGATGTATATAGGAACGAAGTGGATCACATGCCGCCAGTCTATGTATTCCGGAGCAAAGAGTAACTGGGCTAACAAGACTCGGTAAACCGGGCTATAGCAGACTACAATGGCTCAGTGGAAGCACTAGACTACATTTCCCCATAAGAGAGGCTACCAAGGATAGACAACTAGGTTGTCGGATCCCACACATACCAAGCATTTCAATCATACACGCAATATGATCGATATGTGTAAATACAACATGGCATGACAACAAAACTCTACGACACAAGTATTTATTCATTAGGCTCCGAAGAGCCAGATATTACAAACATGGGTCTGGTGACCCAACATACAGAGCATACAAGCAACAAGCACATGTGGAAGCTTAACTTGTCTGAGTACAGACAACTACAAAAGAAAAAGGCTGAGAAGCCTGACTAACTACAAGACCCTCCCAAGGTACAAGCTCGTAGCTGAGGTTACAAGCTAAACGTCGAAGTCCACGCGGAACTACTAGCGAGACTGAAGTCACTTTGCAAAAACATAAATTAAGCAAACGTGAGTAAAAATGTACCCATCAAGACTTACATCAGAACTAGCTACATATGCATCAGTATCAACAAGGGGGTGGTGGAGTTTAACTGCAGCAAGCCAGCATTGACTTGGTGGCTATCCTAAACTACGACTGCAAGTAACTCTTTTGAGGTGGCGCACACGAGTCCCATATTCACCATATCAATACACCACTATGAATCCGCTCCCGTCTCCCTACGAGAAGGCTATCCATAGCACTCACACTTACCTTGCGCGTTTAGAGTATCCACTTTCACTTGTCTATGAACTGTATAGGCAACCCAGAAGTCCTTTACCGCGGACACGGCTATTCAAATAGATGATGTTAACCCTGCAGGGGAGTACTTCTTCACACACGCTCTCGCCACTTACCACCATGTACACGTCGTGTATCTCGGCAACCTTCAAACGGAAGCGTGGTGAGGGAGTCGGCCACGACCTGACTAACCACGCAAGTCTCTAGTCCAGGTTTATCGCCTATTTCGGTTCCATCCGCAAGGAGATCCGCCGGGTGTCGCCACGGCCCCAAATGATGTGTGCAGGGTTCCCAAGCCCACCTCGATGGATGGATCTACGCTTGGTACACCGTGCCATGATGCCTAGTCTGTCCTAAGCCCACCTGTACCTGGTGCCACTTGGTAGACTACTAACACAACCTACAAACACCAGAAACTAGTTGCAACTCCTGGACAGAGATGGAGGTGGTTAATAAGCCGAGAGGGGTCGAGTTACCGGAACCCAATGTGTGGTAGTAACTATTCATGGATCACAAACACAGAACTCAGTTCCTGAGGACGGTTTCAATGATACAACCCACCATTTACTCCTACATGGCCACTCACCGCTACCTTTACCAAATCGTGTTCACACACTTACCAATGTGTGGTAGTAAGAGATGTTCACCACATTCCAATTCATTCCCAATGAATCAGACCTGACTCAACTCTAAGCAGTAGCAGGCATGACAAACAAGCATGAATGAGTAGGCACATCAGGGCTCAAACAACTCCTACTCATGCTAGTGGGTTTCATCTATTTACTGTGGCAATGACAGGTCATGCAGAGGAAAAGGGGTTCAACTACCGCAACATGTAACAGTTGAATCGCTGTTGTCCTAATGCAGTAAAAGAGAGCAGGAGCGTGAGAGTGGGATCGTATCGTAATGAACAAGGGGGTTTTGCTTGCCTGGCACTTCTGAAGATAGTATAGTTCTTCATCAGTGTCATCGAACTCATCGTCGAAACAACTCTATTGAGAGGGGAGAATTACCGGCAACATAGAGAAAACACAACCAATGCAATGCAACAATATGATGCATTATCATGACATGTCAATATGTTGTAATTTGAGCTAATGCATCTAGCAACAAAAGGCTTTGAGTTGATTTGAACCAAAGGTTCAAATTCAAATTCGAACTATGAATTCAAATAGTGCATTATCATGTTTTGGACTAAAAAACAAGTTAACTTGTTTAAACATGCATGAAACCAATACATATGGATAGATTGTAATTTTCTGATAATTTTTCATATATAATTTATTTCATTTGGAGTTATAGATTATTTTCTATGATTTTTAGAAGTTCTAACTATTTTCTTGAATTTCCTGGATTATTTTAAATACAGAAGATCACTTATTGCGTCAGCACTACGTCATGCTTGCGTCAGTAGTCAACACAGTCAGCCAGGTCAAACCTGACGTGTGGGTCCCAGCAGTCAGTGACTCAGCGGTAATCCGGTCAAAGCCAGGGTTGACTGGGTTTGACCTTTAGGTCAGCCCACCGCCGCTGGCTATTAGGGGAGTATTAGCGCCTAACTAGAAGGCCACATCATCGAAAAACGCGTTTAGCCGCCAAAGGATGAAATCCATGACGGTGGCTCACCGGAGTTGCTCGCGCATCAAATCGCGCGCGGTTTGCGGATACGGTGAGCTGGAAGTGCGGTGCATCCAGCAGGGCAAATGCCGGAGGCTGGGATGTCCTGTGGTGGCGGCAGCAACGATGGAGGTGGCGGCCGGAGTTCGGTAGGTGCGGGGACGCGGTTGCGGTGCACTGGGAAATCAACTGGCGATGGCGGTGGCTTCCTGCGGAGCTGCTGAGCATGGTGACGCGCGCGGATGCAGGCTGCAGTGGCTCAGACCACGGCGGCACCATGGCCGGGGGTGGAGGGCTCTCGGGCTCGATGGAAACGACGACTACGCGGCGTAATCAAGCAAAGGGAGAGAGGGGGACGAAGGAGGAGCTCAAGGCGGGTCAGACGAGCGGCTCAGTGGGCTCGGGGGAGGCTTGGAGGCGACGAGCGACGCTGGCGATCTCCGGCAGTCATGCAGAGAAGAAGATCTCGATGATGAGGCTTGAAGGCGTCCGAGGTTGTGTGGTTCGGCTTAGAGGTGCACGGCAGCGAGGCGGAGCTCGTGGGCTAGCGGGATGGAGCGAGGGAGTGGCTGGCCATGGTTGTTCTTGGCGGTGGCCATGGCGGCTTAGGCCATGGGGGGGAGAGCGAGGGAGTGAGATGGCGAGGGGGTCCGCGGGATCCAGACGGCCACGGGGTGGCAATCCCGGCCACTGCCTGTGGAGGGCCAGTAGCAGGCGTGTCGGCGCTCGGGCGCCATGTCACCTCGCCTCGCCTGCCAAGAGGCGTGAGGTTGAATCTGGTATGCCCTGGTGGGCTGGCGGTTGGTTGGGCCGCCAGTAAGGAGGCCCAAGCGGGTGAGGCCAGGTGAGTTTCTTCTCTCTCTCTCTTTTCTATTTATTTCAGTTTTCTATTTTCTGCAAATGGTTTTGGCTTTATTTAAAATGCTAGAGGATACTCAAAAGTCCTGAAAATAGTTTTGGGCACTGTTTGGATTATTTCCAACAGCCCTCATTTAATTTCAAGATTATTTGGATATTTAAATTTTTTATAGCATTTAAATGTCCAAATGCAAATAGCTAATAATTTAATCCAGTGACCTTAGGTGTCCTAGAAAAATGTGAACCAATTTTGGCGGAGGTTCTAGACCAAGACAAAAGTGATGAACATTTGTGAAGGGCATTCAGTTCATTGGGAAAATATTTTAGTAACCCTAGTTGGTTTAAGTGGTCTTTGGGGGTTTGGTTCATCCCCATTTCAAGTTTCTGGAAATTTTAAACATGATGCTCACATGAAGGGCTAGCCTAGTGCATACCGGAACTAGGGATGTGACAAGAAAGAAACTACCATAATGAACACTAAAAACTCCGTGTAAGTAGCGGTAATATCATTGGAAAAAGGTGTTATCCAAGATTTATTTACTTGTGTCGGTATGCTACCTATGCTAGGAGGTTCAGTTCTTAACAAATCTTCTAGTCTGGCGGATGCAATCTCTTTGCTTATAGTTGAACATGAAAGACAATTTGTTCACATGCATCCTTCCATACAAAGGATCTTTCTAGATTTCTCTAATATTCATGATCCTTCTGTTAAGCGTGTTACCACTATATTTATAGCTTATGAATTTGGGCATACTATGAACGAATCAAGTGAAATATTTGCTCATTACAATATAAATTTTGGTTGCCCTCCTATGGAGGAGATCCTTTTTAATCAAGAAGAGATAAGGAGATTACAATCACCAGATTATGTTGCTTACAATGAGAACCTAAGGAAACAAGTTGTCCCATCTATTTTGATTGACAAAACTTCTGAAATCAATGGTAATTTTGCTATACAAAATAACGGGCTAGGATGTGTTCTTAAAGAAAATCTTAGAGATCATAATCAAAGGAACTTTCATAATGAAGAGATAATAACCGCATATAAAGGGCCAAAGGAGGAACCTCCTCCTCCCAAACTTGATCTTATTAAATTTAGCCCTTTTGATTATTGTTTCTTTACACAAATAAAACTTACTGCTGAAAGGAGGGAATATGAGATGAGAATGGATGATCTCCCTCACTTTTACTACAATACCTAGATCTATGCAATATGCCTAGCTAGGGGCGTAAAACAATAGCGCTTGTTGGGAGGCAACCCAATTTTATTTTTATGTTTCTTCTTTTGTTTTAAGTAAATATGCAATTATACGTCTGTAATGCTTGTGTTTTAGTATTTTAATTAGTGTTTGTTCCAAGTAAGACCTTTGGGATGGTTTGGAAGATTGTTGGTTTGATTATGTGCGAAAACAAAAACTTTTACGTAGCAGAATTGTTAAAAATCACTAGAGCGACAAAAAATTCGGTATTGTTTACACTTTATTGATATACAAATTTGGCAGCTTTTCCTAATGTTTCAGAATTTTTGGAGTTACAGAAGTTCGGCTAAAGTCCACATTACTATTGACTGTTCTATTTTTGACAAATTATGTTTTCATTGTGTTGTTTGCTTATTTTGATGAATCTATGGGTTGTATCGGGGGGTATGAACCATGGAGAAGTTAGAATACATTAGATATAATACAAATATAAAATTGTAATGAGTTTTCAACAGTACCTAAAAGTGGTTATTTTCTTTGTTTCACTAACGGATCTCACAGGTTTTGTGTTGAGTTTTGTGCTGTCATGTTTTCCAGTTTTGGGTGAAGTTTTGACGGACTACAGAATAAGGTGTGGCAAGAGCCTAAGCTTGGGGATGACCAAGGCACCCCAATGTAATATTCAAGGACAACCAAGCATCTAAGCTTGGGCATGCGCCTGAAGGCATCCCCTCTTTTGTCTACAATCCATCAGTAAATTACATGAGGCTATATTTTTGTTCATCACATGATATGTGTTTTGCTTGGAGCGTCTTGTATTATATGAGTCTTTTCTTCTTAGTTTTCCACAATCATCCTTGATGTACACAACTTTTGAGAGGGACACACATTAATCGTGAATTTATTAGAATACTCTATGTGCATCACTTATATCTTTTGAGCTAGGTAGTTGCTCTAGTGCTTCACTTATATCTTTTTAGAGCACGACAGTCGTTATCCGCGATGATGGTTCCCCATCTGAACTTGGTAGTGTTTAACATAAGACTACTACGTGGACATGCTTGTCTGGGACAGCGTGTACACATGTTAGCAGCAGAACCAGCTCATGTTTTGGAGCTTGCTATCGTAGTTCATTCCCGAGAATCTTGCAACATCTTCCATCGATTTGTGTTGCAAACTTTCATTTTTCCTTCTAGACTTGATGAGTCTGGAATATCCTAACACCAACCAGATCTGAATCTCAGGCAGATATGATGGTTGGAACATTCCCAACAGTTGCATGTTGTTCCCAGCTTGCATCGTCCTTGTGCCATTTCACTATGGGCTGCCTTCTTAGTAACTCTTGTCGAGGTTCATCTTCAAAAGTGGACTTACCATGGGTCCCATCCATTTCCGCTGATAAGCAAAGGTCATCCATTGCGTTGTCTTCAACAAGGTAGTCCACATCATCCATTCTAGTCTGGGTATGCCATTCCTCTACACTCCACCAAACGATCGTTTGCGAATGCCTTAGGCTGGTATAAAGAGTTTCAATGATGTTATATCAAAAGTAATTCTTTTTGCCACTTAAGGGAATAGTTCCTCGCGTCACCTCCCACAGGGTGCCCGTTATTGAATCATGGCAAATATTTCCTCGCCACCTTGACACCATCCACCATCCTTCTAAGCGTGGAATTGTTGCCCACCAATCAAACCCGTCGTTTGTTCTTCCATCCCTCTCGATGTGTTTTGTGTCTCAACTCGAGATGTTCACCCTCTCATTCCGTGAGTTGATCGTGAGTTGCTCGATCTTCAAGAAGATTAAATCCTGTAGGGTTTCCCCCTTCTTTCTATTGTCGTGTCGAGTGAAGATCTCGAAAGCAAGACGTCAAGACCAAGATGATGGAATGAATCAACATCTTCGAGAAGGGCAAATGGATCATGAAGATTGTGATAGTTTTGTGACTCCCCTTTTCCTCTTACCTCACGTCTTGAATCTCGGGGCGAGATTCTTGTTTAGTGGGGGTGAGTTGTCACAGCCCCAGATCAGCCCTTGTTTGTTTTTGCTTTAGCATCCATGCATCATGTTTAAATTTTAAGAAACTTGAAATGGGGATTGCCTAAACCCCTAGCACCAAAATAATGCAAATAGGTTCAACTTCAAAATATTTTCAGTAATCCAAATGGCCTTCAAAAATGTTCATCATTTCTGGGAAAATGTTTTAAACCATAACCAGAGGTGTTGCACATTTTTCATGACATATTTGGTCACTGGATTAATTCATTAAGTAATTGCATTTGGGCATTTAAATGCTATAAAATATTTTAAATGCTCAAATAATCATAAACTTAAATGTTTGCTGTTGGATATTTTCCAAACAGTGGGCCCGAAACAAGTTTCATGATTTTTGGGGTAGTATTAGTATTTTTAATAAAGCCCCGAAAGTTCTGAGAATAATAGAAAACAGAAATAAAGAGAAAGAGAGAGAATCTTACTCGACTTACTCGGCGCCCACCAACTGGCCCAGCTCCAAAGTGGCCCACCCACCACCACCGCTCCTCGTCGCCTTCCTCCTCGCGCCAATAGGCAGGGGCGCGTTCCCCGCGCGCGTGGCAACACGCCGGCCACCTCCTCCTGGCTGCCTCCTCCTCCCCCTGGACGCCTCCATGCGTCGCCACGCACCCCCCCTGACCCCTCTCTCCCTCGCCCGTGGCCTCTCTCCTCCTCTGGCCCCCTCCCTCTTCCACCGAGCGGAGCTCGTCGCCGTCGCTCGCCACCACCGCGGCCACAGGCCCTCCCTCGCTTCCCCGACTAGCCACAAGCTCCGCCACTCCATCCTCGCCCTCCCCACCGTCACACGCGACCGGAGAAGCCCCGAGGCGCCGCCCCGTCGCTTTTCCCCTCCGCGGACCCGCCGGTCGCCGTCGCCTGATTCGTCGGCTCCGGACCGCCCCCGACCTTGCCGACGACGCCATCGGACGCGCTGTGAGCTACTGCGTCGATCCCCTCTCTTCCCGGGTCATTTCCGCCTCGTAGCCGCCGCCGCCATTGAAGCCGAAGCTCACCTCCGGCGCTGTCGCCGGCTGCTCCGTGACCATTTGGTCCCGGCTAGCGCCCATCGCACTCACCGCATCACGAGGCCACCCCTAGCGCCTCAGCCCGCTTGCTCGTGCACCGCAGCGTGCCGAGCCCGAAGCTCGCCGAGCTCCGGCCGCTTAGGTCGTCGCCGGCGCCCGATTCAAACCGCCCGACCCCAATCGACTCCACCAAGAGCTGCGGCTCGACTCTACTACGTAGATGCCCTCCACGACCCATTTGGTCGCCGGAATGGCAAAATTCACTTGCGCCGCCGCGTCGGGCTCGCCGGCGGCTAAACGCCGGCAGCTGACGTTGACTTTGACCACGGTGGGCCCTAGTTGACCCTATTGACCCTATGACAGGTGGGGCCCAGCCCTGTTAACTGTTTAGGATTAGTTTTAATTAATTTTTAGTTAGGCTAATTATGCTGACACGCGGGACCTTTGTCGGGTTTGACCCGGACCATGTCCCGTTGACCATCGACGTCACACCGACGTCAGTCGACGCATAATTGATTTTCTGGATTTAATTTAATTCAGGAAATTTCAGAAAATACCCCAAACTTCAAATATTCATAACTTTTAATCTGTAACTCCAAATTAAATGATTTATATATGAAAAATGATCAGAAAAATATGGAGAATATGTTTATGGCACTTTCATGCATGATTGAACAAGTTAACCTCACTGAATAGGATGAATCATGATTAGGGCAAATTATGAACTAGCATTTGGTGTTGGAGTTTAACCTTGTTTGAATTCCACTTCAATTAACCTGGCTAGACATTGCATTAGGTGAATTCAGTACCTTAACATGACATGCCATTCATGTGAATGTGCATTGCATTGATTGTGTTCTCTCTTGTTTGCCGGTAATTGTCCCTCTCAAGAGACGACGTCGACGATGAATTCGATGACACCGATGAAGAACTATATTATCTTCGAAGTGCTGTGCAAGCAAAACCCCTTTGTTAATTCCTATATAATCCCACTCTCTCGCTCCTGCTCTATTTTACTGCATTAGGACAAAAACGACTCATTTGTTGCTTGCTGCGGTAGCTGAACCCCTTTATCCTCTGCATGACCTGTCATTCCACAGTAATTAGATGAAGCCCACTAGCATGAGTAGGAGTTGCTTGAGCCATGTTGTGCCTACTCATTCATGCTTGTTTGTCATGCCTGCTACTGCTTAGAGTTGAGTCAAGTCTGATTCATCGGGAATGAATTGGAATGGTTGTGTGAACATGTCCTACTGTGTGTGAGCTAAGTGTGTGAACACGATTTGGTAAAGGTAGCGGTGAGAGGCCATGTAGGAGTACATGGTGGGTTGTCTCATTGCAGCCTGGCCCCTCAGAACTGAGTTCTGTGTTTGTGATCCATGAAGCTTGATTACTACCACGCATTGGGATCCTTAATTGACCCCTCGGCTTCTTAACCACCCTTGTTCTATGTCCAGGAGTTGCAAGTAGTTTCTGGTGTTTGTAGTATGCTGGGGGGCCGCACGCAACGCTGACCATAGGGGTGGGTTGTGTTGCGGTAGGCACCGTGGCCCGGTGTACCGATTCGCCCGTTTGGTGTCTCGGGAACCCTGCACACATCGTTCGGGGCTGTATGGGAAACCTCGGCCGGACTCTCTGCAGATGGAACCCGAATAGGCGATAAACCTGGACTTGGGACTTGTGTGTTTAGGTAGGTCGTGGCCGACACCCACGTTGGGCTTCCGGTTGAAGGTTGCCGAGTACATGTCGTGTAAGCGGCGGTAAGTGGTGAGAGCGTGTGTGAAGAAGTACACCCCTGCAGGGTTAATATGATCTATTCGAATAGCCGTGTCCACGGAGAAGGACTTATGGGTTGCCTATATCAGTTCATAGACAAGTGAAAGTGGATACCCTAAAATGCGCAAGATAAGCGTGAGTGCTATGGATGGCGTTCTCGTAGGGAGACGGGAGCGGGTCCATAGTGGTGTATTGATATGGTGAATATGTGGACTCGTGTGCGCCACCTCAAAAGAGTTACTTGCAGTTGTAGCTAGTTCTGATGTAAGTCTTGCTGAGTACGTTTGTACTCACGTTTGCTTATTTTATGTTTTGCAGAGAGACTTCGGTCTCGCTAGTAGTTCCGCTTGGACTTGACGGTTAGCTTGTTACCTCAGCTACGATCTTGTGCCCTCGGCAGATGCAGTAGATAGCCGGGCTTCTCGGCCTTCTTCATTTATAGTTATGCGTACTTTCGAGACATGTTTAGCTTCCGCTTGTGTTTTGACTTGTATGCTCGAGTGTTGGGTCATGAGACCCATGTTTGTAATATCTCGCCTCCTCCGAGCCTAATGAATCCATATTTGAGTCGTAGAGTTATGTTGTGATGCCATGTTGTATCTACACATATTGAGCATATTTTGTGTATGTTTGAAATGCTTGGTATGTGTGGGATCCGACAAACTAGTTGTTTATCCTCGGCAGCCTCTCATATGGGGAAATGTAGTCTCGTGCTTCTGAGCGATAGTAGTCCGCTACAGCCGGTTCACCGGAGTCCCGCTAGCCCAAAGACTACCGCTTGGACACTTGATCGGCGGCATGTGTTTCACTTCGTTCCTATGTCCGTTCTTCGGGAAATGTCACGCGGTGTTATTCGAGTCCCGCCTAGCTCGCTACAGCCCGGGATACCGAGTCCTCATAGCCAGTGCTACAGCCCGAATTTATACGTTGATGACCGACATGCTCGATGTGATTCATGTATGCCTATCCCCATGGGTTAGCGCCGCTTTGGGTTCACGACTAGCCATGTCGGCCGGGTTCTTTGTCATATGGATGCTAGCGACACTATCATATCGTGAGCCAAAAGGCATAAACGGTCCCAGGCCATGGTAAGGCGACACCCGTGGGAACACCGTGCGTGAGGTCGCAAAGTGATATGATGTGTTACATGCTAGATCGGTGTGACTTAGGATCGGGGTCCTGACATGTACGTGGAGAGGATGACAACAGGGACCCACCAGGGTCATGGCAGTACGCAAGCAAGTGCCTCCTTATTTCAAGCCAAAAAAATAGTTCCTCCTAATGGATTCCTGACATCTAGGTCCCATGCCATTGTCAACATAGTCAATAAACGAGAGAATTGCACAACGAGTGGCTAACACCAAGAACCCAGCAGCTCGCATAGTTCTTTTTGTTTTTTAGATGGAGCAGGGTATCAACTGGGCTGTGTCGGGCACTCTTGCCAGTCTAGCCAGCCTTTTATTTTATTTTTACCACAAGACCAGCCTAGTTGTTTTTTTATGAAATGGCTGATACATCTACAACGTGTCTGAGGGAGTCCTGGATTAGGGGGTATCCGCATACCTGGTCTATATCCTTTGGCGGACTGTGGGTCTATGAAGATACAAGATTGAAGACTTCGTCTCATGTCCGGATGGGACTCTCCTTGGCGTGGAAGGCAAGCTTGGGAATACGGATATGTAGATCTCCTTCTATTGTAGCCGACTCTGTGTAACCCTAGCCCCCTCCGGTCTCTATATAAACCGGAAGGATTAGTCCGTAGGACAGCAACAATCATACCATAGGCTAGCTTCTAGGGTTTAGCCTCTACGATCTCGTGGTAGATCAACTCTTGTAATACTCATATCATCAAGATCAATCAAACAGGAAGTAGGGTATTACCTCCATCGACAGGGCCCGAACCTGGGTAAACATTGTGTCCCCCGACTCCTGTTACCATCCGCCTTAGACGCATAGTTCGGGACCCCCTACCTGAGATCCGCCGGTTTTGACACCGACATTGGTGCTTTCATTGAGAGTTCCACTGTGCCGTCACCGTAAGGCTTGATGGCTCCTTCGATCATCGGTAACGATGCGGTCCAGGGTGAGGTCTTCCTCCCCGGACAGATCTTTATATTCGGCGGCTTCGCACTGTGGGCCAACTCGCTTGGCCATCTGGAGCAGATCGAGAGCTACGCCCTTGGCCGTCAGGTCAGGTTTGGAAACTTGAATTACACTACTGACATCAGCGGAGACTTGATCTTTGATGGATTCGAACCCATGCCAGGTGTGCCGCGCGATCACGATGAGCATGATATAGCTCTGCCGTCGGACAGTGTCTGTAAGATCACATCGGCAACTACTCCGACCTTCAATCCGAAGCAAATTACGCCACGCAAGGACGGGTGGATAGACCCCGCCTTGGAAGCTGCACTCTCAGCAGCGATAGAGCCGGATACTGATCGTACCCCTCACAAAAGTCATGATGCCGAACCACTGGATTCATCTCCGGCCCCGGACTCCGAGCCGCCCGCACCCATGCCTATCGAATCCGATTGGGTGCCGATCATGGACTTCACCTCCGCGGATATCTTTCAGCACTCGCCCTTCGGCGATGTGCTAAACTCGTTAAGGTCTCTCTCCTTGTCAGGAGAACCTTGGCCGAACTATGTCCGGCTAGAATGGGATGCGGATGATGAGGAAATTCACTCCCCACCCACCACCCACTTAGTAGCCATTGTCGACGATTTAACCTACATGCTCGACTTCGATTCCGAAGAGATCGATGGTATGGACAACGATGCGGGAGACGAACAGGAGCCACTGCCCACAGGGCACTGAACGCCACCTCATCATATGATATATACATGGTGGATACACCCAAAGAAGGCAATGGCGACAAGACAGCGGAGGATGACACCTCCCAGAAGCAACCCAAGCGCCGACGTCAGCGGCGCCGCTCTAAGTCTTGCCACAACAAAAGCGGTGACACCGGCAAAGGAGATAATAGCACTCCGGACAATGCCGAAGACGACGACAATCCCCTCCAGCAAGATTTAGGGCCGGAGGATGAACAAGCCAACCTTCCCGAGTGAGCGGCAGAGGGAGAAGAGGAGGATGACATTTACATGCCTCTCTCCGAAGACGAAGTGAGCCTCGGCGACGAAGAATTTGTCGTACATAAGGATCCCGTACAGGAGCGCTTTATGCGCCGGCTTATAGCCACAGCAAATAGCCTGAAGAAAAAGCAACAACAGCTTCGAGCTAATCAGGATTTTCTAGCAGACAGATGGACTAAAGTCCTTGCGGCCGAGGAATATGAACTCGAACGCCCTTCCAAGGGTTACCCAAAGCGCAGGTTGCTACCCCGACTTGAGGAGGAAGCATTGAAACCTACATCACTAGTGTATGATGCGGCTGATCGGCCACCTCGTGGGCGAGACAGAGAGGCATTCCAGCCTGAAGCTCAGCCCGCACCCCGCCACCACTCAAACAAAAATACCAAGGCACGGGGTAACACGCAAGACCTGCGAGGTGTATTGGAAAACAAGGCAAAACATGCAGGATCGATCTATGGATCAAGGGGGCGTGCACCAGCACGTGACGATGATCGTCACGACGGATACACTAAATGTAAATCCGGCCGAGCCGAAGACTGCAGACAATACTCATATGAACTGCGTCGCGATATAGCCCGGCACAGAGGCGCCGCAAACCCCCTATGCTTCACTGATGAAGTGATGGATCACGAATTCCCAGAAGGTTTTAAACCCGTAAATATCGAATTGTAGTGACCAGACCTCAAACAGTCTGATCTCTGTGCTTAGTGTCATCCGGGATCGAATGCCGACACCACACAAGACTCGGAGGATTTATAACGAGTAGCAATCACACACTTATTACAATCGAATGTCTCAAGAGAGAACTTAATAAAATAAATATGGCTTAAGGCCATCTAAATACGATAACAACGGAAGGCCTGGAAGAATAGGCGAGTCCATCAACTCCAACGGCATCACTGAGTATAGAACCACGGCCTAAGCACCTTACTCGTCGTCTGAAAAGTCTACAAAATGAAACTTTGCAGCCCGAAAACGGGTCAGCACATGGAATATGCTGGCAAAGTAACACATAGAGAATAATGGAAGAATAAGCCTATACTACATGCATATATGGCTGGTGGAAAGCTCTATGGTTACAGTTTTGCGTAAAGCCAATTTTCCCTACTGCAAAGGAATAAATTTATTTAACTATCATGGTGGTTGTTGAACATTGAGAATGGTTGACAGCATCCTCAATCCCAATTAAAAGTACTCATTAAACCCAACAATATTAATTAGAAGTAACATGATGAGATTCACATGATATCCAAGTACTAGATACTCAAGATGTCCATAACCGGGGACACGGCTAACCATGATTAGTTTATACACTCTGCAGAGGTTTGCGCACTTTTCCCCACAAGACTCGATCGCCTCCGTTGGATTTCTCGCACTACATTATGTTTGAGAAACGGATGACCGAGACATAGTCTTTCGGAAGCGCTAGCACCTTACATAGGGCAGACCGGTACACCTAATTTCCCCTACATCTGCTAGTCTAGCCGTAAGAGTTCGCACAACTTAATCAACTATGCCAGAGCCCATAATTCCTTGTGGGAGCACACGTAAGTTTCTAGTTTGAATAATCTCATGGTCCCTTTGAGCCTGGGTGGCGGTCCGAAGAAATACAGGCAAGTCCTGATGGAAACCAGGTGCCTCAATCCACCCAGATGTGTGTTTAAGTTGCCACCTTAAATAAAACATTAATTTAACAATCTCACATTTGTCATGGAATACACTCACCCAATCCACGTCTACTGGCATAGCATGGCATAATAAGCAAACGTAGAAGTAACTCCCAAGGGCTTGAAAATAAACAGGTAATAGGTACTACCTCAACTACTTTCCATAACCCACAGTTTAATTAGATCCTAATCATGCAATGTTTGGGGATTGATCTAATGCAATAAAAACTGGGTATGAGAAAAGGTATGATCAAAGTGTTACTTGCCTTGCTGATGATCCGCGAAACCTAGAGACTCGAAGTAACAGGCGGCGCACTCTGGGTATTCTATCGCAGACAAACAAACAAGCATACAATAAGTACTCATCTAATGCACAGGTAAAACCCAAATAGATCTAACCATATGGTTCAACTTAAGAACTCCGGTTTGCAAAAAGAAATAAATCACACGAAGCAACGAAAGTCAAACTGCGAAAGAAAACAGCTATGTTTTACTAATCTGGATCTAAGTCAAATTTTATAGAGGCAAAAACTTGTTTAAGTAGGTTATTCGGAAAGAGGGTTTCGAGACGAAACTCTAGGCGCTTGAATCGCTGATTAGATAAACAATGAAAAGTTATACTAAACGAAAATCGGATCAGGAATCGCGATCAGAAAAATCTCCGATTAAATCCGAGAAAAAGAAAAACGACGAACGGGTTAAGGAACGGACGTTCGTTAACTAAACTAATCTAACTAACGCGTTTGTTAAAAACGATCGAACGAACGTTCGCTATTTAACCGAACCGAGAAAACCGATCTAAAAAAAAACCGACGAAAACCGTTCGGTTTAAAATAAAACCGAAGGCACGGAAGTCGAGGCGCGGCGAACCTCGGCGGCGGGGTCCGGCGGCTCCGGCGATGTCAGCGGTGGCGGCGGCGGCGGATCTGGGCGGCGCGTGGCGCTAGGTTAGGTTAGGGTTTGGGCGGGGCGTGGCCACGGGCGGGTGGTGGGCGTGGCGGCGGCTGGGTCAAGGGGCTCGGTCTGGGGGCTGGGGCAGCGGTATTTATAGTGCCCCCCGAGCGGAGTCCCGCTCGGGCACGGCCCAAGGTCGGTCGCGTTTTTTTAAATAATTCCGCGCAGAAGAAAAATAAAAAGAAATACTAAACGGACTCCAAAAATCCTGAAATAAATTTTCCCCGGCTTCTAAAATCAAGCCGGACTAGATAAACATTTATTTGGGGCCTAGATGCAATTTTGAAAAACGCGCATTTTTCCTAAATTCAAATAAAAAGGAGAAAAACTCCAAAATAAAATCTTATTTCATTTTTTATTAAATCTTCATTATTTCTTTATTTTGGGAAAGTCATTTTATTCCCTCTCTCATATTTTGACAGTAGAAATAATTGAAGATAAAATAATTAAAATCAAATGATCCTATTTTCAAAATTTGAGAAAACTGAAATATGAAAATAACGAAATCCCCAACTCTCTCCTTGGGTCCTTGAGTTGTGCAGGATTTCTAGGATCGAGCCAGAAATGCAACAAAAATATGATATGCAATGATGCTCTATGTATAACATTCCAAATTGAAAATTTGGGATGTTACACGAATCGTATGATGGTACAACAGACCCCCCGGTATGGATTGAGGATTTCTTCCTCCACATCCACATGGCCCGCGGTGATGATCTACACGCCATCAAGTACCTCCCACTGAAACTCAAAGGACCAGCTCGGCATTGGTTGAATAGCTTGCCAGCAGAATCTGTCGGCAGTTGGGAGGATTTGGAAGAGGAATTCCTCGACAACTTCCAAGGCACTTATGTGCGCCACCAGACGCTGATGACTTAAGTCATATAATTCAGCAGCCAGGGGAATCAGCCAGGACATTCTAGACACGGTTTCTAACCAAGACAAACCAAATTGTCGACTGACTGGATGCAGAGGCCTTAGTGGCATTTAATCATAACATCCGTGACGATTGGCTTGCCCGACACCTCGGCCAAGAAAAGCCAAAATCCATGGCAGCCCTCACGACACTCATGACCCGCTTTTGTGCGGGCGAAGTTAGCTGGTTGGCTCATAGTACCAATACAGCAAACAAACCTGACACATCAGAAGCGAGGGATGGCAATGGCAAACCACGACGCAACAAACATAAGCGCCGCTAATATGGTGAAAACGCCGAAAACACGGCAGTTAATGCCGGGTTCAGGGGCTCAAAGTCGGGTCAGCGGAATGGGCAACCCAAAAATAAAAATCCGGGTCCTTCCAGTCTGGACCATATACTCGATCGCCAATGCTAAATTCATGGCACCCGGAAACACCGACCACCCATACCAACAGAGAATGCCTGGGTCTTCAAACAAGCCGGCAGGGCAGGTGTCAGAGACAAAGGGGAATCTCAAAGCCACGATAGCGACAAAGAGCCTAGACCACCGAACACAGGAGGGCAAAAGAAATTTCCCCCGCATATTCAATCAGTAAACGTGGTACATACCACCCAAATTACAAACTCGGACCGGATATCCATCCTTCGGGATGGTGCATCAACAGAACTTGTCGTCCCACAATATAAGCTGGGGCCAGTTACCTTCAACCGCATGGATTGTCTAGTCAACGCCAGTCAGGGCAAACCAGACGCACTAGTCTTGTACCCAATAATTTACGGGTTCCACCTCACTTGAGTCCTCCTGGACAGCATAAGCAGTCTAAATTTGCTCTACCCAGACACAGTGCGCAAGATGTGCATCGATCATTCAGTGATCAAACCAACTAAAGCCACTTTCCGAGGCATCATAACAGGTGAGGAGGCTTGCTGTACAGGCTCCATTACCCATGAGGTAGTCTTGGACCACCAAAAATCACCGTATCGAAGAGTTAGTCTTTGAAATCGTCCCCTTCCGCAGTAACTATCAAGCACTGCTTGGACGAACCACATTCGCTCGGTTCAACGCGGTGCCACATTATGCCTACCGTAAGCTCAAGATGCACGGTCCAAGTGGCGTCATCATGGTTAATGGCAAGGCCGAACATTCCCCCGGCCCCAAAATACTCACCACGGCCCTAGTAACAGAAACAACGAGCAGTACCTCGTAGCCGAACCTCGAGCGGGCGTCCAAGCTTCCGGACACCATCAGGGGACTCTGACCTACTTCACGAAAGGATAGCCCAGCCCGTGCAGGGCTCAACTAAACACTCCGTCAAAGGCCAGGACAGGCCGCACTCGGCGGTTCAACCGCCCTGCGACACATAAATATTTCTTACATTTCCCTCGCAGGTTCACCTTTGCACCGACCGGGGCCGGGCTACATGTAGGCAGCTTGAGCGTAAGGGAATCCTTAGACATTCCCCGTAATGACCATCCGGTTATATTACGGATCCGCACTAAGCCTCTTCCACCTAGTCTCAGCAGGTTCCGCAATCATATTCTTTTCTTTTATATATCACATTATTTGTACCTATACGCATAGACGTACCACCTAAATACAACATGTGTATTTATATGACGTTTATCTGTTATTATTTCCTATTGAAATTCTTTTGTCAAAGTGGCATCTGCACATAGTGATACGCCTTAAAATATGCCAGGGCTACGTTTTACCCATAATACGGCAGTAAAGTCCGAACACCTTCATGGAAGTTCGGCACCACAAACTTATAGCACTATATGCATCAGCTCCGAATCATGTCTTGGGTCAAATAGTTGGGTTTGCCCGGCTCCCATGTTTTGGTGCCTTACGTTCCGCTAAATAGGCTAAGGTAGCACTGGGAGAACTACTGCAATTGTGTCCCGGTTCTTGGGACGAGCACCTCAATAGAGAAAGCCAAAACTGACTGTCATGATACGGCGAGAGCTGGTCAGCTGTTTGAGAGGTTGCAAAATCTTTAATGATTTCTTCCGCACAATGCCATAACCAATGCAGCATGCGATGGATCGGATTTTCTTCCAATCAGGCGCCTATAGAGCCCCTCGTGCAGTCTTCCGAACACCAGGGGCTGCGCCTACCATACTAAAGTTCCTATGGCTACGTGAGAGTGATAAAGCCCTATAGTCTGATTGCCTAGTTAGTTGTCTTTGAGCACCTCCTTCAAAGGACCCAAAATTGGGTTAAAGAGTGCTCGAGTTTACCTCGAAAACCCCATATTTTTACATGGGGGCGGAAGCCACGACCGCCAACTCTCAGGATTAACATATAAAACGGACGCACAGGAGGGTAAACTTTTATACAACATGCCATAAATAAATGACCTCGTTCAAACTTTACAAAGGACAACATGATTGACATTCATGGAAATATAATGTCCTTGACACATTGCTCTGCCGCTAGGTAGGATCCTTTCAGGACACCTTCACAATATAATTCGGGCTTGCGGTGCTCCTTCCCCTCCGGCAGTCCTTCGGTCATCAGCTTTTCAGCATCCATCTTCCCCCCAGTGCACTTTTGCGCGGGTGAAGGACATTCTCGCACCATCAATACAGACCGACTGCTTGATGACGTCAAGTCGAGGGCAGGCATTTACAAGCCGCTTCACGATCCCAAAGTAGCTGTTCGGAATTGGCTCGGTAGGCCATAGCCGGATAATCAAATCCTTCATGGCTAGCTCCGCCGCCTTATGCAGTTCGATCAGCTGTTTCAGTTGATCGGCAAAAGGCACCGGATAATTCGGTGCCAAATACTGCGACTAGAAGAGCTTATCCGCAGTGTTCCTTTCTTCGGCTCGGTAGAAATAGGCAGCATCTGATATGCTGCGGGGCAGCTCTGCAAATACCCCTGAAAGTTCCAAGTTTAAAGCTAGAAAGATAATTCTCTCCGCAAATACTTGTTTATAGAGAAAAATCCTTACCCGCCGCAATCTTCCGCGCCTCTTGGATCTCCTCCGGACGCCGTGGGTTTCCTCCCGGGCATCGCTTAGGGCCTGATGACCCTTGGTATGTTCAGATTCTTTCTCCTTTAAACTCTGCTCCAAGGTCTCGCACTTCGTCACGGCCTCTTGCAGCTCTTGCTCAGCCTTAATGACCCTGGCCTTGTGCTTCTCACGAAGAGCCTGCTCAGTGGCTGCCTTCTTGTCGGCCTCGGCCACAGCCTTATTAAGGGCTTCGACTTCGGTCACATACTAAAATTCATTCGCAATTAACGCAATTTTGACAGGTGCGTACCTTGTTTATCCCTCAACTGCATTATCACTTGGCCAAGTTCTTCTCTGGCCCGCTCCAGACATTGATTCAGCCCGGAGATCTCCGCAGTATGAGAAGTAGCAGCCGCTATAGATGCCTGCTTATAACAGAAGAGATATTGACGTCATTCACTGCGTCTCCCCCGCGATCATAGATTCGATCCTCTGTCCGGTTATTTCTTTCACCGAACAGTGTATTAGGAGCTACTATCTATACTATGACACTCTTCGACAACCCATAAAAAATACCTCAAAGCCTCTTATAAGGCTGATACAGGCTTCGTTGAGTCCACTCTCAGTTGACTGAATCTTCTCAATCACCGCACCCATAAGCGCACGGTGTTCTTCAATGATGGAGGCGTCTTTCAATTCCACCAACAAAGCATCTCGCTGAGAGCCGAACTTCAGATCGCCCCGCCATCAGCCCCCATGGGAATCTTTTCCCTCGCGTGTCCGGCCCCTTAGGTTTGACCTCCAGGCGCCGCCTTCACATCTTTTTCCTTTCCTCCTTGACCGGGGTCCTTTTGGGATCAGGCCTTGGTGTTATGCGCCAGTTCGGAGGAAGGGGCCTTTGGGGGCGTCCTGCTCTCCATAGCATTTGAGCTTAGCAGGTCCTCTGACGAGGATCGCTCGGTACGGGACTTCGCCGTACTTCAAAAAATATGGCCTAAGTTAGAATACTAAGCCACTATGAGTCCGGACGCCTAAAACGTACTCGGATTTTATGCACTTACGATTTCACCAGGGGCTGGGCCCTCGGACCCCATGCCATGCCGCTGTCGGCGGCGGCAGTGGACTCCTCCGAAAGGGGAACCTTTCCCCATTTGGGCAGCACGGCCTCCAAGTGTGCGGAGGCCGTCCTTTTCTTCCTTCCCCCCGTAGGGGATTCATCTTCCTCCTCCTCCTTGTCCTCTTCGGAGGCGGAGTGGGCATCGGAACCTTCGGATATTGTGTCTGAAGTACCGCGAGGATGAAGGCCGCCCTGGGTCTTTTTGGCCTCCTTCTCAGCCGCCTTCTTCGGCACCTTGTAAGGCGCCAAGACCAGCATCTTCGTCAGAAGTAGGATGGCCGGTTTTTCGGGCAGCGGGGCCGGACAATGGATCCACTCCACCTTCTTCGTCCAGCCCTAGAGATTGTACAAAACACATTAAGCGCTTCCTTTGGGTTACACGGGTAAAGGTATGATGACTTACCAAACTTGCAGGGCGGGACAGTTGGTACCGGCGGTCCTCGGCAGAGTCCGGCCATGATTTGCTAGACTTGAAAAGCACCCTCCATATGTCCTTGTGTCATGAGCCGGAGAGCTCTTGTAAGGTCTGGTGCTTGGCCGGATCGAATTCCCATAGATTGCAAGTCCGTTGTTGGCAAGGCAGGATCCGGCAGACTAGCATCACCTGGACCACATTGACAAGTTCAATGTTCTTGTCTCGCACGTCTTTGACGCGCGTCTGGACCACCAACAGTTCGTCGGCCGAGGACCAGTTCAAGCCCTTTTTGACCCAGGATGTAAGCCGCAAGGGGGGACCGGATCGAAATTCAGGAGTAGCAGCCGATTCCGTGCTGCGCGGCTCAGTGATATAAAACCACTGCTGTTGCCACTCCATGACGGAGTCATCGAATGTTGCTGTTGGCCATATGACATTGGGCATCTTGCTCACCATAGCGCCCCCACACTCGGCATGCTCGCCTCCCACTACCTTGGGCTTCACATTAAAAATCTTCAGCCATAGGCCGAACTGTGGCGAGATGCGGAGAAAAACCTCGCACACGACAATGAATGTCGAGATGTTGAGGAAGGAATTAGGGGACAGATCGTGAAGATCGATCCCATAATAATACATGATTCCCTGAACAAACGGGTGGAGGGGAAACCCCAGCCCGCGGACAAAATGAGGGAGGAATACAACCCTCTCATGGGGTTCTGGAGTAGGGATGATTTGTCCCGCCGTCGGAAGATGGTGGCTTATTTTCTTGGCCAGGTACCCAGCCTTTCGAAGCTTTTTAATATCCTTCTCTTGGGACGGTAGAGGCTATCCATTTGCCTCCCGCTCCGGATCCGGACATCCTCGGAGGACCTCTTTTGGGCATGGAAGAGGAGCGCTTGAGCGTTGGAGCTTGAACGTAAGGGAGCAAGCTGGGAGGAAGGCGTGGGTTAGAAGAATAAATCCGTGTCCCCTTATAAGGACGGGAGAGGCGATGCGCCTCCCCACTTGCCTGGTAAAGCCTCTTACTCCCCAAACGCCGTAACTGATGGCGCAGCTGGGTTACCCACATCCCTATTGATGAGAATCCCGTAATAAGGTGGACACGATGTGCCAAATAAATCGCCTCGCAAAATGTGCAATGGCAGGCTGATGGAGGAAGACGGTTCGTCATGACCAAACCGTGGCAATACATCACGTTATGATAAACGGTCGGCAGATTAGATGTGTGGAAATATTATTTTCCCTACAGTGGTATGCGGAACTTGTTTTGCAGAGCGGATACTATCCTTGTGTTCTAAATCTTCTATGGAATATTCGAGGAGGAACCCGCCTTGCAATGCCGATGACAATCTGCCGCGCGGACTCATCGTCATTGAAGCCTGGTTCAGGGCTCTTGAGGAGTCCTAGATTAGGGGTATCCGGACAGCGGACTATATCCTTTGGCCGGACTGTGGGACTATGAAGATACAAGATTGAAGACTTCATCTCGTGTCCGCATGGGACTCTCCTTGGATTGGAAGGCAAGCTTGGCAATACAGATATGTATATCTCCTTCCATGGTAACCGACTCTGTGTAACCCTAGCCCCCTCCGGTGTCTATATAAACCAAAAGGTTTAGTACGCAGGACAACAACAATCATACCATAGGCTAGCTTCTAGGGTTTAGCCTCTATGATCTCGTGGTAGATCAACTCTTGTAATACTCGTATCATCAAGATCAATCAAGCATGAAGTAGGGTATTACCTCCATCGAGAGGGCCCGAACCTGGGTAAACATTGTGTCCCCCGCCTCCTGTTACCATCCGCCTTAGACGCACAGTGCGGGACCCCCTACCCGAGATCTGCCGGTTTTGACACCGACAGTGTCTATAATTTTTATTGTTCAATGCTTTTATATTATCAATCTTGGATGTTTTATATGCATTATTATTCTATTCTATATCATTTTTTGGACTAACCTATTAAACAAGTGCCACGTGCCAGTTGCTGTTTTTCCCTTGTTTTTGCCTTTACAGAAAATCAATACCAAACGGAGTCCAAATGGAACAAAAAAATTTAACGATTTTTCTTAGACCACAAGACACCATGGATGCTTCGGGAGGAGGCCACGAGGTCACAACAAGCTCATAGGGCGCCGCCGCAAGTTTCTGTCCTCGTGAGATCCCATCTGGAGGCATTTTTCGGTACTCTGCCGGAGGGGGATTCGACCACGGAGGGCTTCTACATCAACCTTCCTACCCTTCCGGTCAAGGTTGGAAAAAGTGGTAGGCGTAAGCGAGGCGGTTGGCCTTCGCCTAGTGCCTAGGCGGTGCATAAGCGCCCTAGGCGCAGCCTAGGCGGTAATATAGTTTTTACTTGTAGTGTATTTGTGATTATTATATGGGTGTTGATATTAGTTTAGGGCATATAAATAAGTTAATTACCACCTATTTCCATTGGAATATAACCCGTTTGGCATATCGATGTAGTATGTGGCATGATTTCTTGCTTGGGTAGGCAATTCCTTGCTTGCCCTGCCTAGACATCCATTTATGCCCTAGGCGAGGCGTTTGGCCATTGCCTAGCGCCTAGGCGTGCCTAAGCGCCTTCTAGGCACTGCCTTTTCCAAGAGAGCTTGCGGTGATGTGTGAGTAGTTTACCACAGACCTACAGGTCCATAGCTAGTAGCTAGATGGATTCTTCTCTCTCCTTGATCTTCAATACAATGTTCTCCTCGATGTTCTTGGAGATCCATTCAATGTAATCTTGTTTTGCGGTGTGTTTGTTGAGATCCAAATCTATTCGTCGTTTTATTATCAGATTATTTATTAATATAATTTGAGTCTTCTCTGAACTCATTTATCCTTGTAAATGATTAAGATAGCTTTGTATTTCTCTCTGATATATTTATTTGGTTTGGTCAACTAGATTGATTTTTCTTGGAATGGGAGAGGTGCTTTCTAATGGGTTCAATCTTGCGGTGCTTATTCCTAGTGACAGAAAGGGACATGACTCATATTTGTATTGTTGATATTAAGGATAAAAAGATGGAGTTTGTTCATATTGATTAGATCTATCCTCTACATCATGTCATCTTGCTTAAGGCGTTACTCCGTTCTTGTTAACTTAATACACTAGATGCATGTTGGATAGCGGTCGATGTGTGGAGTAATAGTAGTAGATGCAGGCAGGAGTCGATCTACTTGTCACGGATGTGATGCCTATATTCATGATCATTGCCTTAGATATCGTCATAATTATTCACTTTTCTATCAATTGCTCAATAGTAATTTGTTTAACCACCCTATGCTTTCTTTCAAGGGAGAAGCCTGTAGTGGAAACTATGGCCCCCGGGTCTATTCCAACCATATTATTGCTAGATCTATAAATATAAAAAACACAAAAATACCTTGCTGCAATTTATTTACTTTTATCTTATTCGCACTTTTACTTATCTTTTATATCTATCATTATAATATGTCATCCTTGCAAGTAATCATGAAGGGATTGACAACCCCTTCATCGCATTGGGTGCAAGTATTTGTTTGTTTGTGTAGGTGCAATCATTAGTGACTTGTGTCTTCCTCCTACTGGATTGATACCTTGGGTCTCAATTGAGGGAAATACGTATCTCTACTTTACTGTATCACCCTTTCCTCTTAAAGGAAAAGCCAACGCAAGCTCAAGAAGTAGTGATATCTACTACTCAACCTTCTTCTTGTAGATGTTGCTGGGCCTCCAAGTGCAGAGGTTTGTAGGACAGCAGCAAATTTCCCTCAAGTGGATGACCTAAGGTTTATCAATCCATGGGAGGCGTAGTATGAAGATGGTCTCTGTCAAACAACCCCGCAACCAAATAACCAAGAGTCTCTTGTGTCGCCAACATAGCCAATACAATGGTAAATTGTATAGGTGCACTAGTTCGGCGAAGAGATGGTGATACAAGTGCAATATGGATTGTAGACATAGGGTTTTGTAATCTGAAAATATTGAACAGCAAGGTAACTAATGATAAAAGTGAGCGTAAACGATATTGCAATGCTAGGAAACAAGGCCTAGGGTTCATACTTTCACTAGTGCAAGTTCTCTCAACAATAGTAACATAATTGGATCATATAACTATCCCTCAACATGAAACAAAGAGTCACTCCAAAGTCACTAATAGCGGAGAACAAACGAAGAGATTATTGTAGGCTACGAAACCACCTCAAAGTTATCCTTTCTGATCGATCTATTCAGGAGTCTTTAGTAAAATAACACAAAGCTATTTTTTCCGTTCAATCTATCCTAGAGTTCGTACTAGAATAACACCTTAAGACACAAATCAACCAAAACCCTAATGTCACCTAGATACTCCAATGTCACCTCAAGTATCCGTGGGTATGATTATAGGATATGCATCACACAATCTCAGATTCATCTATTCAACCAACACAAAGAACTTCAAAGAGTGCCCCAAAGTTTCTACTGGAGAGTCAAGACGAAAACGTGTGCCAACCCCTATGCATCAGTTCACAAGGTCACTGAACTGACAAGTTGATCACCAAACCATACATCAACTAGATCACGTGAATATCCCATTGTCACCATAGATAAGCACATGAAAGACATACATCAAGTGTTCTCAAATCCTTAAAGACTCAATCCGATAAGATAACTTCAAAGGGAAAACTCAATACATTACAAGGAGTAGAGGAGGGGAAACGTCATAAGATCCAACAATAATAGCAAATCTCGCGATACATCCAAATCGCCAAATCAAGAACACGAGATAGAGAGATCAAACACATAGCTACTGGTACATACCCTCAGCCCCGAGGGTGAACTACTCCCTCCTCCTCATGGAGAGCGCCGGGATGACGAAGATGGCCACCAGTGAGGGATCCTGCCTCTAGCAGGGTGCCGGAACAGGGACCCGATTGGTTTTTGGTGGCTACAGAGGCTTGCAGCGGCGGAACTCCCGATCTCGGTTATGTTCTGGAAGTTTGGGTATATATAGGAGAAGTTGGCGTCGGGAACAAGTCAGGGGTGTCTCCGAGGCGGCCACGAGGTAGGCGCGCCAGGGGTAGGCGGCGCCTCCACCCTCGTGGGTGCCTCGGGACTCTTCTGGCCCATCTCCGATACTCCATGGGCTTCTTTTGGTCCAAAAATAATCTTCATGAAATTTCAGGTCAATTGGACTCCGTTTGGTTTTCCTTTTCTACGATACTCAAAAACAAGGAAAAAAACCAGAAACTGGCACTGGGCTCTAGGTTAATACGTTAGTCCCAAAAATCATATAAAATAGCATATAAATGCATATAAAACATCCTAGATGGATAATATAATAGCATGGAACAATAAAAAATTATAGATACGTTGGAGACGTATCAAGCATCCCTAAGCTTAATTCCTGCTCGTCCTCGAGTAGGTAAATGATAAAAACAGAATTTTTGATGTGGAATGCTACCTAACATATTTATCAATGTAATCTTCTTTATTGTGGCAAGAACATTAAGATCCATAAGATTCAAGACAAAAGTTTAATATTGACATAAGAATACTAATACTTCAAGCATACTAACCAAGCAATTATGTCTTCTCAAAATAACATAGCCAAAGAAAGATCATCCCTACAAAATAATATAGTTTGGCCATGCTTCATTTTCATCACACAAAATGCTCCCATCATGCACAACCCCGATGACAAGCCAAGCAATTTTTTCATACTTTAGTATTCTCAAAACTTTTCAACTTTCACGCAATATATGAGCGCGAGCCATGGACATAGCACTCTAGGTGGAATAGAATATGATTATGGAGGTTGTGTGGAGAAGACAAAAGGAGAAAGTCTCGGATCGACGCGGCAAGTCAACGGGCTATGGAGATGCCCATCAATTGATGTCAATGCGAGGAGTAGGGATTGCCATGCAACGGATGCACTAGAGCTATAAATGTATGAAAGCTCAACAAAAGAAACTAAGTGGGTGTGCATCCAACTTGCTTGCTCACGAAGACCAAGGGCATTTGAGGAAGCCATTGTTGGAATATACAAGCCAAGTTCTATAACAAAAAATTCCCACTAGTATATGAAAGTGACAAAATAAGAGACTCCCTATCATGAAGATCATGGTGCTACTTTGAAGCACAAGTGTGGAAAAAGGATAGTAGCATTGTCCCTTCTGGGCCTTTCTCCTTTTTTTGGTCTTTCTTTTTTGGCCTTTATCTTTTTTTACTTTTTTTCTCGGGACAATGCTGTAATAATGATGATCATCAAACTTTTGTTTTTTTACAACTCAAGGTTTACAACTAGATAATAGAATAAAGTATGACTCTATATGAGTGCCTCCTGCGGTGTCCGGGATAGGCAATGAATCAAGAGTGACATGTATGAAAAATTATGCATGGTGGCCTTGCCACAAATACGATGTCAACTACATGATCATGCAAGGCAATATGACAATGATGAAACGTGTCATAATAAATAGAATTGTGGAAAGTTGCATGGCCATATATCTCGGAATGGCCATGGAAATGCCATAATAGGTAGGTATGGTGGCTGTTTTGAGGAAGATATAAGGAGGCTTATGTGTGATAGAGCATATAATATCACGGGGTTTGGATGCACCAGCGAAGTTTGCACCAACTCTCGAGGTGAGAAAGGGCAATGCATGGTACCGAAGAGGCTAGCAATGATGGAAGGGTGAGAGTGCGTATAATCCATGGAATCAACATTAGTCATAAAGAACTCACATACTTATTGCAAAAATCTAAAATTCATCAAAACCAAGCACTACGCGCATGCTCCTAGCGGGATAGATTGGTAGGAAAAGACCATTGCTCATCCCCGACCGCCACACATAAGGAACGGACTCAAAGAACACCTCATGCTTCCAATTTGTCACACAACGGTTACCATACGTGCATGCTACGGGACTTGCAAACCTTAACACAAGTATTTCTCAATTTCACAATTACTCAACTAGCACGACTCTAATATCACCATCTTTATATCTCAAAACAATCATCAAGCATCAAACTTCACATAGTATTCAATGCACTTTATATGAAAGTTTTTATTATACCCATCTTGGATGCGTATCATATTAGGACTAGTTTCATAGACAAAGCAAATTACCATGTTGTTCTAAAAGACTCTCAAAATAATATAAGTGAAGCATGAGAGTTCATCTATTTCTTCAAAATAAAACCACCGTCAGTCCTTTAAAAAGATATAAGTGAAGCACTAGAGCAAATGACAAACTACTCCGAAAGATATAAGTGAAGATCAGTGAGTAGTCGAATAATTATGTAACTCTATGAAGACTCTCTAAAATTAAAAATTTCATATCATGGTATTTTATTCAGATAGCAAGCAAAACAAAAATAAAATGACGCTCCAAGAAAAACACATATCATGTGGTGAATAAAAATATAGCTCCAGGTAAAGTTACCGATGAACGAAGACGAAATAGGGGATGCCATCTGGAGCGTCCCCAAGCTTAGGCTCTTGGTTGTCCTTGAATATTACCTTGAGGTTCCTTGTTCATCCCAGTATTAGGCTCTTGCCACTCCTTATCCCATAGTCCATCGAATCTTTACCCAAAACTTGAAAACTTCACAACACAAAACTCAACAGAAAACTTCGTAAGCTCCATTAGTATAAGAAAATAAAACCACCACTTAGGTACTGTTGTGAACTTATTCTAAATTCATATTGGTGCAATATCTACTGTATTCCAACTTCTCTATGGTTTATACCCTCCGATACTACTCATAGATTCATCAAAATAAGCAAACACCACAATGAAAATAGAATCTGCCAAAAACCGAACAGTCTGTAGTAATCTGTATAAAACATGTACTTATGGAACTCCAAAAATTCTGAAATAAATTCGTGGACCTGAGGAATTTGTCTATTAATCATCTAAAAAAGAATCAACCAAAAATCACTCTCCAGTAGAAAAGGGCAGCTAATCTCGTGAGCGCTAAAGTTTCTCTTTTTTACAGCAAGATCATAAAAACTTCACCCATGTCTTCCCAAAGGTTCTACTTGGAACAAACACTAATTAAAACATAAAAACACATATAACCATAGGCTATATGAATTATTTATTACTAAACAGGAACAAAAAGCAAGGAACAAAAATAAAATTGGGTTGCCTCCCAACAAGCGCTAACGTTTATCGCCCCTAGCTAGGCATGATGATTTCAACGATCCTCACATAAAAGATAAGAGTTGAAACATAAAGAGAGCATCATGAAGAATATGAGTAGCACATTCAATTCTAACCCACTTCCTATGCATAGGGATTTTGTGAGCAAACAATTTATGGGAACAAGAATCAACTAGCATAGGAAGACCAAACAAGCATAACTTCAAAACATTTAACACATGGAGAGGAAACTTGATATTATTGCAATTCCTACAAGCATATGTTCCTCCCTCATAATAATTTTCAGTAGCATCATGAATGAATTCAACAATATAACCATCACATAAAGCATTCTTTTCATGATCTATAAGCATAGAAATTTTACTACTCTCCACATAAGAAAAATTCTTCTCATTCGGAATAGTGGGAGTATCATACGAGACTAGAATACTATAAATTGTTTCCACATTAAAAGAGTAATTTTAGAAAAATGGTAATCATAATCATGGCAAGTAATATAATCATCACTACTATTTATAGCATAAGTGTCATCATAAGTAGCAACTTTTTTCTCATCATAATCAATTGAAACCTCTTCCAAGATAGTGGAATCATTACTAAATAAAGTCATGGCCTCTCCAAATCCACTTTCATAATTGTCACAATAAGATTCAACACCCTCCAAAATAGTGGGATCATTACTTCCTAAAGTTGACACTCTTGAAACCCACTTGTCATCAATATAACCATCATAAATAGGAGGCATACTATCATCATAATAAATTTGCATATCAAAACTTGGGAGGTTAAACATATCATCTTCATAAAACATAGCATCCCCAAGCTTGGGACAATCATTAATTGCAGCAAATAAATTCTCAAACTTGTCATTCTCATCAATAATGGCATCCCCAAGCTTGGGCCTTTTCATATCATAAGCATAATCACTCTCATCATTAATAGTATGGATAGCACCAATAGTATAGCAATTATCATAATCACAATGAGTAATAGGAGCAACATCATTTGGGAGGGATACCTTTTTACCTTTGCTTCTCCGTATTTTCTTTTCCTCTTCACATCATGTGTGGGTTTAATCCTCTTTTTGCAGCTCTTATTAATGAGATTGGTTGAATAGAAAGCTCCTCCTCGTTACCTGATTCATCATAAGAAGGAATAGGAGGATATTGGGAAATATCTTCCCTTTCATTAGTATTATTTTCATCTTCTATTTGTTTTCTTGTCTTTATGTAATTGGCAATATAAGGATTTTCAATGCAATTCACCGCATAATACATATAAATTTCCTCTAGATCAAAATCAAGAACTTTATCAAGGACAAATTCTGGCATATCCTTAGTTATACGTTTCATTTCTTCATAACCCACAAGCAAACTAAGTTCATTATGATGCGCAAGGGAAATCAAGTCATCACAATTTTTGGACACGATACGGTCATGAAATAATTTGCATTGGATATTTAAATGACCACGTTCATTGAAAAGTTCACAAGGTTGGCTACGAAAATTTAAATTTTCAGCACAAACATCTAGCCTTTCTTGCAACCATTTAGTTTCTAAATACTTATGCCTCTTGCAAAATCTATCTTCCCTATTAGGTGTGTACTTGAAAACTCTATGCACTCCACAAAAATTGACATGCTTATAAGAGAAATTTTCATCATGACTAGTGCAATCATCATTAGTACTATGGATATTCAAGGAATTCATACTAAAAACATTGCAATCATGCTCATCATTCAAATATTTAGTGCAAAACATTCTAATGCATTCTTCTTCTAACACTTTGGCACAATTATCGGAATCCTTATTTTCATGAAAGACATTAAAAGATGAAGCATATGAGGTACCCTCAATTCCATTTTTTGTAGTTTTATTTTATAGACTAAACTAGTGATAAAACAGGAAACAAAAAGATTCGATTGCAAGATCTCAAGATAAACCTTCAAGCACTCAACTCCCCGCAACGGCGCCGAAACTCCTTGATGTCTACTACTAAACCTTCTTCTTGTAGACGTTGTTGGGCCTCCAAGTGTAGAGGTTTGCAGGACAGTAGGAAATTTCCCTCAAGTGGATGACCTAAGGTTTATCAATCCATGAGAGGCGTAGGATGAAGATGGTCCCTCCGAAACAACCCTGCAACCAAATAACAAAGAGTCTCTTGTGTCCCCAACACACTCAATACAATGGTAAATTGTATAGGTGCACTTTTTCAGCGAAGAGATGCTGATACAAGTGCAATACGGAATGTACTTATTGGTTTTTGTAATCTGAAAATATAAAAACAGCAAGGTAACTAATGATAAAAGTGAGCATAAACGGTATTGCAATGCTAGGAAACAAGTCCTAGGGTTCATACTTTCACTAGTGCAGGTTCTCTCAACAATAATAACATAACTGGATCATATCACTATCCCTCAACATGCAACAAAGAGTCACTCCAAAGTAACTATTAGTGGAGAACGAATGAAGAGATTATTGTAGGGTACGAAACCACCTCAAAGTTATCCTTTCTGATCGATCTATTCAAGAGTCCGTAGTAAAATAACACAAAGCTATTCTTTCCGTTCGATCTATCCTAGAGTTCGTACTAGAATAACACCTTAAGACACAAATCAACCAAAACCCTAATGTCACATGCATAATCCAATGTCACCTCAAGTATCCATGGGTATGATTATACGATATGCATCAGACAATCTCAGATTCGTCTATTCAACCAACACAAAGAGTGCCCCAAAGTTTCTATCGGAGAGTCAAGACGAAAACGTGTGCCAGCCCTATGCACAAGTTCACAAGGTCACTGAACTCGCAAGTTGATCACCAAACCATACATCAAGTAGATCACGTGAATATTCCATTGTCACCACAGAGAAGCACATGCAAGACATACATCAAGTGTTCTCAAATCCTTAAAGATTCAATCCAATAAGATAACTTCAAAGGAAACTCAGTCCATTACAAGGAGTAGAGGTGGGGAAACATCATAAGATCCAACTATAATAGCAAAGCTCGCGATACATCAAGATCGTGCCAAATCAAGAACACGAGAGAGAGAGAGAAAAAAAACACATAGCTACTGGTACATACCCTCAGCCCTGAGGGTGAACTACTCCCTCCTCGTCATGGAGAGCGCCGGGATGATGAAGATGGCCCCCGGTGAGGGATCCCCCCTCCGGCAGGGTGCCATAATAGTATCCCAATTAGTTTTTGGTGGCTACAGAGGCTTGCGGCGGCAGAACTCCTGATCTCGGTTATGTTCTGGAAGTTTGGGTATATATAGGAGAAGTTGGCGTCGGGAATAAGTCAGGGGGGTCTCCGAGGCAGCCACGAGGTAGGGGGCGCGCCCAGGGGAGTAGGGCGCTCCCCCACCCTTGTGGGTGCCTCAGGACTCTTCTGGCACATCTCCGATACTGTGGGCTTCTTCTGGTCCAAAAATAATCTCCGTGAAATTTCAGGTCAATTGGACTCCATTTGGTTTTCCTTTTGTGCGGTACTCAAAAAAAAGGAAAAAACAGAAATTGGCACTGGGCTCTAGGTTAATAGGTTAGTCCCAAAAATCATATCATAATAGCATATAAATGCATATAAAACATCCTATATGGATAATATAATAGTATGAAACAATAAAAAATTATACATTTGTCGGCGCCGTTGCCAGGGAGGATCTACATCAAGCCTACCAAGTACCTATCACAAACTCTCATCACTTGCATTTACATTATTTTCCATTTGCCTCTTATTTTCCTCTCCCCCACTTCTAAAACATTTTCAGAAAAACACAAAAATATTTGCCTTTTTATTCACCTTCTTTCCGTTTGCTTTTTCGTTGGCCTTTTGTTTGCTTGTGTGCTAGATTGCTTGCTTTGCCATCATGTCTGAATCTGGGGAGGTTATCATTGATAAAACAAGTAAAAATCTGGAGGAAAAATTTGATGATTTTGTTGATGAGGATCCTTTGGAAATGTCAGGACCCCGATTCTAAGTCACACCGATCTAGCATGTAACACATCATATCACTTTGCGGCCTCACGCACGGTATTCCCATGGGTGCCACCTTACCTGGCCCGGGACCAATTGTGCCTTTTGGCTCACGTATATGATAGTGTTGCTAGCATCCATATGGCAGAGAACCCGGGCCGACATGACTAGTCGTGAACCCAAAGTGGCACTAATTTACGGGGACAGTCATACATGAACCAGCATCGAACGTGTCGGTCATCAGCGTGTGAATCCGAGCTGTAGCAACTGGGCTAACAGGACTCCGGAAACCCGGGCTGTAGCAGGCTAGCAGGACTCCGGTAATAACCGCGTGACATTTCCCCGAAGGGACAGACATAGGAACGAAGTGGATCACATGCCGGCCAGTCTATGTATTCCGGAGCAGTAGCAACTGGGCTAACAAGACTCGGTAAACCGGGCTATAGCAGACTACAATGGCTCAGTGGAAGCACTAGACTACATTTCCCCATAAGAGAGGCTACCAAGGATAGACAACTAGGTTGTCGGATCCCACACATACCAAGCATTTCAATCATACACGCAATATGATCGATATGTGTAAATACAACATGGCATGACAACAAAACTCTACGACACAAGTATTTATTCATTAGGCTCTGAAGAGCCAGATATTACAAACATGGGTCTGGTGACCCAACATACAGAGCATACAAGCAACAAGCACATGTGGAAGCTTAACTTGTCTGAGTACAGACAACTACAAAAAAAAAGGCTGAGAAGCCTGACTAACTACAAGACCCTCCCAAGGTACAAGCTCGTAGCTGAGGTTACAAGCTAAACGTCGAAGTCCACGCGGAACTACTAGCGAGACTGAAGTCACTTTGCAAAAACATAAATTAAGCAAACGTGAGTAAAAATGTACCCATCAAGACTTACATCAGAACTAGCTACATATGCATCAGTATCAACAAGGGGGTGGTGGAGTTTAACTGCAGCAAGCCAGCATTGACTCGGTGGATATCCTAAACTCATTTGCAAGTAACTCTTTTGAGGTGGCGCACGAGTCCCATATTCACCATATCAATACACCACTATGAATCCGCTCCCGTCTCCCTCACGAGAAGGCTATCCATAGCACTCACACTTACCTTAGCGTTTAGAGTATCCACTTTCACTTGTCTATGAACTGTATAGGCAACCCAGAAGTCCTTTACCGCGGACACGGCTATTCAAATAGATGATGTTAACCCTGCAGGGGAGTACTTCTTCACACACGCTCTCGCCACTTACCACCATGTACACGTCGTGTATCTCGGCAACCTTCAAACGGAAGCGTGGTGAGGGAGTCGGCCACGACCTGACTAACCACGCAAGTCTCTAGTCCAGGTTTATCGCCTGTTTCGGTTCCATCCGCAAGGAGATCCGGCCGGGGTGTCGCTCACGGCCCCAAATGATGTGTGCAGGGTTCCCAAGCCCACCTCGATGGATGGATCTACGCTTGGTACACCGTGCCATGATGCTTAGTCTGTCCTAAGCCCACCTGTACCTGGTGCCACTTGGTAGACTACTAACACAACCTACAAACACCAGAAACTAGTTGCAACTCACAGGCGAGAGATGGAGGTGGTTAATAAGCCGAGAGGGGTCGAGTTACCGGAACCCAATGTGTGGTAGTAACTATTCATGGATCACAAACACAGAACTCAGTTCCTGAGGACGGTTTAAATGATACAACCCACCATTTACTCCTACATGGCCACTCACCGCTACCTTTACCAAATCGTGTTCACACACTTACCAATGTGTGGTAGTAAGAGATGTTCACCACATTCCAATTCATTCCCAATGAATCGGACTGACTCAACTCTAAGCGATAGCAGGCATGACAAACAAGCATGAATGAGTAGGCACATCAGGGCTCAAACAACTCCTACTCATGCTAGTGGGTTTCGTCTATTAACTGTGGCAATGACAGGTCATGCAGAGGAAAAGGGGTTCAACTACCGCAACATGTAACAGTTGAATCGCTGTTGTCCTAATGTAGTAAAAGAGAGCAGGAGCGTGAGAGTGGGATCGTATCGTAATGAACAAGGGGGTTTTTCTTGCCTGGCACTTCTGAAGATAGTATAGTTCTTCATCAGTGTCATCGAACTCATCGTCGAAACAACTCTATTAAGAGGGGAGAATTACCGGCAACATAGAGAAAACACAACCAATGCAATGCAACAATATGATGCATTATAATGACATGTCAATATGTTGTAATTTGAGCTAATGCATCTAGCAACAAAAGGCTTTTAGTTGATTTGAACCAAAGGTTCAAATTCAAATTCGAACTATGAATTCAAATAGTGCATTATCATGTTTTGGACTAAAAACAAGTTAACTTGTTTAAACATGCATGAAACCAATACATATGGATAGATTGTAATTTTACGATAATTTTTCATATATAATTTATTTCATTTGGAGTTATAGATTATTTTCTATGATTTTTAGAAGTTCTAACTATTTTCTTGAACTTCCTGGATTATTTTAAATACAGAAGATCACTTATTGCATCAGCACTACATCATGCTTGCGTCAGCAGTAAACACGGTCAGCCAGGTCAAACCTGAGGTGTGGGTCCCAGCAGTCAGTGATTAGCGGTAATCCGGTCAAAGCCAGGGTTGACTGGGTTTGACCCTAAGCTGGGGCCCACTGTCAGTGGCTATTAGGGGAGTATTAGCGCCTAACTAGAAGGCCACATCATCGAAAAACGTTTAGCCGCCAGTGATGAAATCCCGCGACGGTGGCTCACCGGAGTTGCTCGCGCATCAAATCGCGCGTGGTTTGCGGATACGGTGAGCTGGAAGTGCGGTGCATCCAGCAGGGCAAATGCCGGAGGCTGGGATGGCCTGTGGTGGCGGCAGCAACGATGGAGGTGGCGGCCGGAATTCGGCAGGTGCGGGGACGCGGTTGCGGTGCACTGGGAAATCAACTGGCGATGGCGGTGGCTTCATGCGGAGCTGCTGAGCATGGTGACGCGCGCGGATGCAGGCTGCGGTGGCTCAGACCATGGCGACACCATGGCCGGGGGTGGAGGGCTCTCGGGCTCGATGGAAACGACGACTACGCGGCGTAATCAAGCAAAGGGAGAGAGGGGGACGAAGGAGGAGCTCAAGGCGGGTCAGACGAGCGGCTCAGTGGGCTCGGGGGAGGCTTGGAGGCGACGAGCGACGCTGGCGATCTCCGGCAGTCATGCAGAGAAGAAGATCTCGATGATGAGGCTTGAAGGCGTCCGAGGTTGTGTGGTTCGGCTTAGAGGTGCACGCAATGAGGCGGAGCTCGTGGGCTAAGCGGGATGGAGCGAGGGAGTGGCTGGCCATGGTTGTTCTTGGCGGTGGCCATGGCGGCTTAGGCCATGGGGGGGAGAGCGAGGGAGTGAGATGGCGAGGGGGTCCGCGGGATCCAGACGGCCACGGGGTGGCAATCCCCAGCGCCGCGCTGCCCAGGGAGGGCCAGGCAGGCAGCAGCGTGTCGGCCCGCGCGGGCGCCATGCTCAGCCTCGCCTCTGCCAGTAGGCAGAGGTTGAATACAGGTATGCCCCTGGTGGGCTGGCCGGTTGGTTGGGCCGCCAGGTAAGGAGGCCCAAGCGGGTGAGGCCAGGTGAGTTTCTTCTCTCTCTCTCTTTTCTATTTATTTCAGTTTTCTATTTTCTGCAAATGGTTTTGGCTTTATTTAAAATGCTAGAGGATACTCAAAAGTCCTGAAAATAGTTTTGGGCACTGTTTGGATTATTTCCAACAGCCCTCATTTAATTTCAAGATTATTTGGATATTTAAATTTTTTATAGCATTTAAATGTCCAAATGCAAATAGCTAATAATTTAATCCAGTGACCTTAGGTGTCCTAGAAAAATGTGAACCAATTTTGGCAGAGGTTCTAGACCAAGACAAAAGTGATGAACATTTGTGAAGGGCATTTCCGGTTCATTGGGAAAATATTTTAGTAACCCTAGTTGGTTTAAGTGGTGCTGGGGGTTTGGTTCATCCCCATTTCAAGTTTCTGGAAATTTTAAACATGATGCTCACATGAAGGGCTAGCCTAGTGCATACCGGAACTAGGGATGTGACAAGAAAGAAACTACCATAATGAACACTAAAAAACTCCGTGTAAGTAGCGGTAATATCATTGGAAAAAGGTGTTATCCAAGATTTATTTACTTGTGTCGGTATGCTACCTATGCTAGGAGGTTCAGTTCTTAACAAATCTTCTAGTCTGGCGGATGCAATCTCTTTGCTTATAGTTGAACATGAAAGACAATTTGTTCACATGCATCCTTCCATACAAAGGATCTTTCTAGATTTCTCTAATATTCATGATCATACATTAGCGTGTTACCACTATATTTATAGCTTATGAATTTGGGCATACTATGAACGAATCAAGTGAAATATTTGCTCATTACAATATAAATTTTGGTTGCCCTCCTATGGAGGAGATCCTTTTTAATCAAGAAGAGATAAGGAGATTACAATCACCAGATTATGCTGCTTACAATGAGAACCTAAGGAAACAAGTTGTCCCATCTATTTTGATTGACAAAACTTCTGAAATCAATGGTAATTTTGCTATACAAAATAACGGGCTAGGATGTGTTCTTAAAGAAAATCTTAGAGATCATAATCAAAGGAACTTTTATAATGAAGAGATAATAACCCCATATAAAGGGCCAAAGGAGGAACCTCCTCCTCCCAAACTTGATCTTATTAAATTTAGCCCTTTTGATTATTGTTTCTTTCCACAAAGAAAACTTGCTGCTGAAAGGAGGGAATATGAGATGAGAATGGATGATCTCCCTCACTTTTACTACAATACCTAGATCTATGCAATATGCCTAGTTAGGGGCGTAAAACAATAGCGCTTGTTGGGAGGCAACCCAATTTTATTTTTATGTTTCTTCTTTTGTTTTAAGTAAATATGCAATTATATGTCTGTAATGCTTGTGTTTTAGTATTTTAATTAGTGTTTGTTCCAAGTAAGACCTTTGGGATGGTTTGGAAGATTGTTGGTTTGATTATGTGCGAAAACAAAAACTTTTACGTGTGAGAATTGTTAAAAATCACTAGAGCGACAAAAAATTCGATATTGTTTACACTTTATTGATATACAAATTTGGCAGCTTTTCCTAATGTTTCAGAATTTTTGGAGTTACAGAAGTTCGGCTAAAGTCCACATTACTATTGACTGTTCTATTTTTGACACATTATGTTTTCATTGTGTTGTTTGCTTATTTTGATGAATCTATGGGTTGTATCGGGGGGTATGAACCATGGAGAAGTTAGAATACATTAGATATAATACAAATATAAAATTGTAATGAGTTTTCAACAGTACCTAAAAGTGGTTATTTTCTTTGTTTCACTAACGGATCTCACAGGTTTTGTGTTGAGTTTTGTGCTGTCATGTTTTCCAGTTTTGGGTGAAGTTTTGACGGACTACAGAATAAGGTGTGGCAAGAGCCTAAGCTTGAGGATGACCAAGGCACCCCAATGTAATATTCAAGGACAACCAAGCATCTAAGCTTGGGCATGCGCCTGAAGGCATCCCCTCTTTTGTCTACAATCCATCAGTAAATTACATGAGGCTATATTTTTGTTCATCACATGATATGTGTTTTGCTTGGAGCGTCTTGTATTATATGAGTCTTTTCTTCTTAGTTTTCCACAATCATCCTTGATGTACACAACTTTTGAGAGGGACACACATTAATCGTGAATTTATTAGAATGCTCTATGTGCATCACTTATATCTTTTGAGCTAGGTAGTTGCTCTAGTGCTTCACTTATATCTTTTTAGAGCACGACAGTGGTTATATTTTAAAGAAATTAATGAAAGCTCATGATTCACTTATATTATTTTGAGAGTCTTATAAATAGTATGGCAATTTTCTTAGGTTATGAATTTAGTACTGATATGATGGGTATTCAAGAGGTATATAATAAAAACTTTCATAAAGATTGAGAAGTTTGATTCCTTGCATTTATTTTGAGATATAAAGTTGGTGATATTAGAGTCATGCTAGTGAGTAATTTTGGTTTCTGAAGAATATTTGTGTTAAGGTTTGTGATTCTTGCAGCATGCACGTATGGTCTCTCATCATGCGATGATATTGGAGCATGATTTATTATTGATTCTCTTCTTATGAGTGAAGGTCGGGGACGAGCGATGGTCTTTTCCTACCAATCTATCCCCCTAGGAGCATGCATAGTAGTACTTTGCTTCGAGGGCTAATAAACTTTTGCAATAAGTATATGAGTTCTTTATGACTAATGTGAGTGCATGGATTATACGCACTCTCACCCTTCCGCATTTTGCTAGCCTCTTCGGTACCATGCATTGCCCTTTCGCACCTTGAGCTGTGGTGCAAACTTTGCCGGTGCATCCAAACCCCATGATATGATACGCTCTTTCACACATAAGCCACCTTATATCTTCCTCAAAACAGCCACCATACCTTCCTATTATGTCATCTCCATAGCCATTTCGAGATATATTGTCACGCAACTTCCGTTGTTTCGTTTTATTATGACACATACCATCATTGTCATATTGTTTTGCATAATCATATACTTTACATAGTATTTGTGGCTTGGCCACCGTGCATATTTTTTATACATGTCACACTAGATCATTGCACATCCCGGTACACCATCGGAGGCATTCGTATAGACACATATTTTGTTCTAGTATCGAGTTGTAATTATTGACTTGTAAGTAAATAAAAGTGTGATGATCATAATTATTAAAGCATTGTCCCATTTGAGGAAAGTATGATGGAGACTATGATTCCCTCACAAGTTCGGATGAGACTGAGGGCTAAAATAAAAAAAGAGCCCAAAAAAGAGAAAATAAAAAAATAGAGAAGGGCCAATGTTACTATCCCTTTCCACACTTGTGCTTAAAAGTAGCACCATATTGTTCATGATAGAGAGTCTCCTATTTTGTCACTTTCATATATTACTAGTGGAATTTTTCCATTATAGTACTTGGCTTGTATATTCCAATGATGGGCTCCCTCAAATGCCCTAGGTCCTAATGAGCAAGCAAGTTGGATGCACACCCACTTAGTTTTCTTTTGAGATTTCATACACTTATTTCTCTAGTGCATCCGTTGCATGGAAATCCCTGCTCCTTTCAATGACATCAATTGATGTGCATCTCCATAGCCCATTGATTAGCTAGCCTCATTAATGTGAGACTTTCTCCTTTTTGTCATCTCTACACAACCACCAACATCATATTCTATTCCACCCATAGTGTTATATCCATGGCTCACGCTCATATATTGCGTGAGAGTTAAAAAAGTTGAAGCGTGTTAAAAAGTATGAACCAATTGCTTGGCTTGTCATCGAGGTTTTGTAGGGGTTGTGAGACTTTCTCCTTTTTGTTATCTCTACACAACCACCAACATCAAATTATATTCCACCCATAGTGTTATATCCATGGCTCACGCTCATATGTTGCGTGAGATTTGAAAAAGCTAAAGCGCGTTAAAAAGTAAGAACCAATTGCTTGGTTTGTCATCGGGGTTGTGCAAGATAAATACTTTATGTTAAGAAGAGGGAGCATGACAAGACTATATGATTTTGTATGGATAACTTTCTTTAGTGATTATATTTTGAAAAGACATGATTGCTTTTTAGTATGCTTGAAGTATTACTGTTTTTATGTCAATATTAAACTTTTATTTTGAATCTTACGATCTGAATGTTCATGCCACATTAAGAAAGATTACGTGATAAACATGTTAGGTAGCATTCCACATCAAAAATTATGTTTTTATCATTTACGTACTCGAGGACGAATAGGAATTAAGCTCTGGGATACTTGATACGTCTCCAACATATCTATAATTTTTTATTGTTCCATGCTATTATATTATCAATCTTGGAAGTTTTATATGCATTATTATGCTATTTTATATAATTTTTTGGGACTAACCTATTAACTTAGTGCTAAGTGCCACTGTGTTTTCTTGTTTTTGCCTTTACAAAAAATCAATACCAAACGGAAAGAAACTTTTTGAGGATTTTTCTTAGACCACAAGACACCCCGGAAGCTTTGTGAGGAGGCGAGAAGGGCCATGAGGCCACGACAAGCTCACAGGGCGCGCCCCTGGGGCGCACCTAGCAATGTTGTGGGCCCCTGTGGCTCTTCTAACCCTAATTCTTCTTCAATAAATACCTAAATATTCCCCAAAGACCATAGGGCACACCGAAAGTACTTTTCCTCTGCCACGAGTTTCTTTCCTCGTGAGATCCCATCTGGAGGACTTTTCCGGTACTCTGCCGGAGGGGGATTTGACCACGGAGGGCTTCTACGTCAATCTTGCTGGCCTTCTGATGATGTGTAAGTAGTTTACCATAGACCTACGAGTCCATATCTAGTAGCTAGATGACTTCTCCTCTCTCTTTGATCTTCAATACATTATTCTCCATGATGTTCTTGGAGATCTATTTGATGTAATCTTCTTTTGCGGTACGTTTGTTGAGATTTGATGATTGTGGGTTTCTGATCAGATTATTTATGAATATTATTTAAGTCTTCTCTCAAATCTTTTATGCATGATTAAGATAGCTCTGTATTTCTCTCCAATCTACTGATTTGGTTTGGCCAACTAGATTGATTTCCCTTGCAATGGGAGAGGTGTTTTGTAATGGGTTCAATCTAGCGGTGCTTATTCCTAGTGATAGAAAGGGGCATGACACTTATTTGTATTGTTTCCATTAAGGATAAAAAGATGGGGTTTGTTCATATTGATTGGATCTATCCCTCTACATCATGTCATCTTGCTTAAGCCGTTACTCCGTTCTTGTTAACTTAATACACTAGATGCATGCTGGATAGTGGTCGATGTGTGGAGTAATAGTAGTAGATGCAGGGAGGAGTCGGTCTACTTGTCCTGGAGGTGATGCATATATTCATGATCATTGCCTTAGATATCATCATAATTATTCGCTTTTCTACTAATTGCTCAATGGTAATTTGTTTACCCTCCGTTTGCTTTCTTTCAAGAGAGAAGCCTCTAGTGAAAACTATGGTCCCCGGGTCTATTCTTATATTATTATTTTCTGATCTATAAAATAAAAAACACAAAAATACCTCTCTGCAATTTATTTACTTTTATCTTATTTTTCACTTTCACTTATCTTTTATATCTACCACTATCAGATCTCATCTTTGCAAGTAACCGTGAAGGGATTGACAATCCCTTTATCGCAATGGATAGCCCTTTTTTTTGCAGAATACCCAACTTGGGTAGAAGCACTTTTGCCCCTGGTGAAGAGATTCTGCCGGGGATACTTCCCTCTGGTAGGGCGAAATCGAAGCCATCGTCATCACCAACGACCCTCTCATCATGGGAGGGCCAGTATTCATCAACATCTCCAACCGCACCATCTCATCTCAAAACCCAAATTCATCTCTTGTGTTCAACCTTTGTACCAAATCCTCATATTGGTACATGTGGGTGATTAGTAGTGTTGATTACATCTAGTAGTTGATGCTAGTTGGTTTATTTGATGGAAGATCATATGTTCAGATCTATTATGCTATTAAATACCTGTCAGGACCCCGATTCCAAGTCACATCGATCTAGCCGGTAACACCTCATATCACTTTGCGGCCTCACGCACGGTATTCCCACGGGTGTCGCCTTACCATGGCCCGGGACTGTTTGTGCCTTTTGGCTCACGTATATGATGGTGTCGCTAGCATCCATATGACAGAGAACCCGGGCCGACATGGCTAGTCGTGAACCCAAAGCGGCGCTAACCCATGGGGACATGCATACATGAATCACATCGAGCATGTCGATTGACGTGTGAATCCGGGCTGTAACCTTTGGGCTAACTGAGGACTCAGGGAACCCGGGTACTGTGAGCTAGGCAGGACTCGGATGTCACAGCGTGACATTTCCACGAAGGGATGAACCAGGAACAAAGTGAAACACATGCGGCCGGTCGGTGTCCAGGCGATAGTGTTGGGCTAGCAGGACTCCGGTGAACCGGGCTATAGCGGACTACTATCACTCAGGAAGCACAAGACTACATTTCCCCATATGAGAGGCTGCCAAGGATAAACAACTAGATTGTCGGATCCCAGACATACCAAGCATTTCAAACATACACACAATATGCTCAATATGTGTAAATACAACATGGAATCACAACATAACTCTCTGACTCAAATATTTATTCATTAGGCTCCGAGGCGAGATATTACAAACATGGGTCTCATGACCCAACACTTAGAAACATACAAGTCAAAGCACAAGCGGAAGCTTAACATGTCCGAAAGTCTGAGACATCTACAAATGAAAAAGGCTGAGAAGCCTGACTATTTACCAGATCCTGCCGAGGGCACAAGATCGTAGCTGAGGTAACAAGCTAAACGTCGAAGTCCACGTGGAACTACTAGCCAGACTAACGTCTCTCTGCAAAACATAAAATAAGCAAACGTGAGTACAAATGTACTCAGCAAGACTTACATCAGAACTAACTACATATGCATCATTATCAACAAAGGGGGTGGTGGAGTTTAACAATGACAAGCCAGCTTTGACTCGGTGGCTAACCTGAACTACATTTGCAAGTAACTCTTTTGAGGTGGCGCACACGAGTCCACATATTCACCATATCAATACACCACTATGGATCCACTCCCGTCTCCCTATGAGAACGCCATCCATAACACTCACGCTTATCTTGCGTATTTTAGAGTATCCACTTTCACTTGTCTATGAACTATGCGAGCAACCCGAAGTCCTTTACCGTGGACACGGCTATTCGAATAGATCATATTAACCCTACAGGGATGTACTTCTTCACACACGCTCTCGCCACTTACCTCCATGTACACCTCGTGTATCTCGGCAACCTTCAAGCGGAAACCTGGCGAGGGAGTCGGCCACGACCTGACTAACCACACAAGTCTCTAGTCCAGGTTTATTGCCTATTCGGGCTCCATCCGCAAGGAGATCCGGCCGGGGTGTCGCTCACGGCCCCAAACGATGTGAGCAGGGTTCCCGAGACACCAAGCAGGCGCCGGTACACCGTGCCACGGTGTATCTACATAACATAGCCCACCCCTAGGGTCAGCGCCACGCACTGCCCCAAGACATATCCTACAAACACGAAACTAGTTGCAACTCCTGGATAGAGATCGAGGCGATTAATAAGCCGAGAGGGGTCGAGTTACCGGAACCCAATGTGTGGTAATGCTTGTTTCATGGATCACAAACACAGAACTCAGTTCCTGAGGACGGCTGCAATGAGACAACCCACCATGTACTCCTACATGGCCTCTCACCGCTACCTTTACCAAATCGTGCTCACACACTTAGCTCTCAACAGTAGGACATGTTCACACACCTCTGATTCATCCCAGATGAATCAGACCTGACTCAACTCTAAGCAGTAGCACAAGCTGTGAGGCTCAAACAACTCCTACTCATGCTAGAGGGTTTCATCTATTTACTGTGGAATGACAGGTCATGTAGAGGATAAAGGGGTTCAGCTACCGCAACAAGTAACAGATGAATTGTTGTTTTCCTAATGCAGTAAAAGAGAGCAGGAGCGAGAGAGTTGGATTATATCGGAATGAACAAGGGGGTTTTGCTTGCCTGGCACTTCTGAAGATAGTATAGTTCTTCATCGGTGTCATCGATCACATCGCCGATACACGTCTACTGAGAGGGGATAAGCACCGACAAACAAAGAAGAAACACAATCAATGCAGTGCACAATATGATGCATGATCATGACATGGCAATATTCTGTGATTTGAGCTAATACCACTAGCAACAGATTAAAGGAAGTTGGTTTGAATACATGATTCAAATTCAAACTCCATATGTGATTATTCAAATGCCATTTAATTGATTTGAATTAAACAGTGAACAAAAGTTGTTCTAACATGCATGAAAATGGTATGGATGGATAGATTGGATTTTTCTGATCATTTTTCATATATAAATTATTTCATTTGGAGTTACGGTTGAATTACTATGATTTTTAGAAGTTTTAGCTATTTTCTGAAATAAATAAATCGTTTAGATTTATTTAAAATCTAGAAAAGGGGTTTAAAGCGTTAGCTTGAGGTCAGCACTGCGTCAGCAGTCAACCTGGGTGAAACCTGACGTGTGGGGCCACACGTCAATGACTCAGTGGTTAAGCCCGGTTCAAACCCGCACTGACCAGGGTTTGACTTGGCCCTGGGGCCCGCGGTCAGCGGCTGGTGGGTGGTTTGGGCTGCGGGATTAGGCGCTAATGACAGCCACGTTGGCCTCGACGGAGTTCAGCCGGCGACGACCTCGAGCCGCGGCGGTTCTTCGCCGGAGTCGTTGTTCCGGCGTCCAGACGACACAGGGAGAGGAGCTACGGGGAGCTGGCGAACTCGCGCATCGAGTGGTGGTGGCAGTTGGGCCTGGGATGGCCGGAGTTGCGCCGGCAACGAGCTTTGGTGGCAGCAGTAGCTCGGGCAATCTCGGGGTAGCACTATAGAGCACGGGAGGAGGCGTTGTGGTTGTCTACGGGTTCATGCGATCGTCTTGAAACTGGCAGTGGGCTCGAGGAGCAGCTGGGTGGGCTGTACAGCTACGCCATGGCCGGCGGCGAGATGCTTCGATCATGGTTGGGGATCGGGGCTAGAGCACGCGAGGGACGATGGGGCAAGGGGGAATCAGGTCAACGGCTCACCGCGGAGCTGCAGGGATGGTTAGTGGGCTCGGGGGCGCGCCGGAGTGTCCGAATCGACGGAGAAGGCACCGGAGCCGAAGCTTGAAGACGATGATGATGGCGGCTGCTTGGGGCCTCCGTGCTTCCTTCCTTCGGTGCAGAGGTGAAGCCAGAGGTGGCGAAGGCTCTGGATAGCTCGGGGAGGCAAGGCGACGGCGGTGGGCGCGGCGGCTCACGACGGCGTGCTCGGGCGCGTGAGGGAGGAGCGACGGAGAGAGACAGAGGAGGGGATGGGGACGAGAGAGAGCGAGAGAGAGACGGGGGGGGGGGGGGCCGCGTGGCGCGCACAGGCGCGTCAGGGCCGCGGTGGGAAGCAGGAGGTGGCCGGCGCGTGGGCGGGCAGCGTGGCACGCGCCTCCCATCCTTCTGGCGAGAGGAAGGGGTGGTAGCGAGGCGGCACTGGTGGGCTGGGCGAATCTGCTGGGCCACTGTAAGTGGGCCTCGGTGAGCCTTGAGGTAGCCCTTTCCTATTTGCATTTTCTTTCTGTTTTCTAATTTACGCATCTGTGTTTGGCTTTATTAAAAATGCGAGCATTTCTAAAAATCTTGCAACTGCTCATGACCCTTGTTGGAAATATATCCTCTGATAAACATTTCAGTTTGGGATTATTTGAGCATTTAAAATATTAATTAGAAATTAAATGCCCAAATGCAAATATCATAAGATTTAATTCAAAAACCCAGAATGGCCTAGAAAAATGTGCACCATTTTTGGGAGAGGTTATAGACCAATTCAAAAATTATGAACTTTTGTGAAGGGCATTTTGGGTTCATTGAAATGTTTTTCAGTTGAACCTGGTATTTTCAGGGTGGTGCTAGGGTTTGTTGATCCCCATTTCAGGTTTAGGAGAAAATTAAACATGATGCAACACAAGACTAGCTAACCCAGAGCAGACCAGAACTAGGGATGTGACAACTCACCCCCACTGAACAAGAATCTCGTCCCGTGATTCAAGACGTGAAGTAAGAAGACAGAGGGGACTCTAATAGACACGAACTTGTCGATCCAATTGCCCTTCCCGAAGATGTTGATTCATTGCTCCAATTGATCTTGACGTCCTTGCTTTCGAGATCTTCATCCAACACGATGGCGACAGAAAGAAACTCTATATAAAACGATCTACTCAAAGATCGAGCACTCAAGATCAACTCATGGAATGAGATGTTGAAACATCTCGAGTTGAGACACAAAACACATCGAGAGGGATGGAAGAACAAACAACGAGGTTTTATTTGGTGGGCAACAATTCCACGCTTAGAGAGATGGTAGATGGTGTCAAGGTGGCGAGGAAATAATTGCCATGATTCCATAACGGGGCACCTTGGGGGAGGTGACTCGTTGGACTATTCCCTTAAGTGGCAGAAAGAATTATTTTTGATCTAGAGATCATTGAGACTCTTTATACCAGCCTAAGGCAATCACAATCGATCATTTGAAGGAGTTCGAAAGAATGACATACCCGGACTAGAATGGATGATGTGGACTACCTTGTTGAAGACAACACAATGGATGATTTTTGCTTATCATTGGAGGTGGAGGGGACCAATGGTAGGACCACTTTTGAGGATGATCTTGAACAAGAATTACAAAGAAGGCAGCTCATAGTGAAATGGCACAAGGACGGTGCAAGCTGGGAACGAAATGCAACTGTTGGAATGTTCCAACCATCATATCCTTTGAGATTCAGATCCGATTGGTGATAGGATACTTCGGACTCAGCATGTCCGAAAAGAAAGGTCGCAACACAAATCGACGAGATGATGTTGCGAGATTCTCGGGATATGAACTACGCTAGCAAGCTCCAAAACATGAGCTGGTTCTGCTACACACATGTGAACACGCTGTCCCAGACAAGCATGGCCACGCAGTAGTCTTATGATAAAACACTACCGAGTTCAGGTTGGGAACCATCATCGAGGATAACGGAATCTTGTGCATGATCTAGAAATAGCACAACACGCTCATTTTCCTTGAGCAAATCAATCATTGGCTTGGTGTGCTAGGAACTCATATGGAGTGGAGGTAATTAGTCTACCAAACCATAGAATACTTTGCATGTATGCATGACTAACTTGGGATGATTCCAAGGGAAACAAAACAAACCTTTCTCAAATTCATGGCGGCAACATACACCTAATGCACGTGAATTAGAGGAAGTCACTTCTTCCATCCAAGCATAAGCTTCATGAACAGAACACGAAGGCATTGCTTACAAAGTTTCCAACACTAGGTTGATGTTCAACATGAATCATGGGGGAGACAAAATGCTGCTGATGGGCTTAACAACAATTCATCAGAATTTCCATATCACTAGACTTCCACCATCATGTGAACACGGTGATAGTATTGGTCAGACCAAAAGATGTAATGGTGTATGCTCGAGGGATCAATCACGAGTAAGACAACATTATGAACATCGTTGGTTCTGATTTGACTTGATGATAGCCCATACTCAAGTCAAAGTTTTGGCAAGACAACAGATCCAACAACTGATCACAGGGACCAATCGATGAAGATATCATCTTTCTTCAACACACACTACACAAGAATATCCCTTTGGAACATACTAAGTTAGGCAAGCTTTTATCTTCCAACTCTCCAAGTTGTTGTTTAGCTTAACCAACTAGCTCAGGGGTATCCAACATAGATTCTTGGAGAATGGCTGGTTTAGAGAAAAACCAACTTGATCACGAACTCAACATAGCGGTCAGGTGACAATCTGGTGATACTTCCGAGAAGATAATCGGAATATCACGAACCACTGGTATGTTAATAAGCTCGAGAACAATCTTTCTTTCCAGAGCAAGACGATACGATCAAATAAACAAGGGATTGAATAATCCTAACCCATTGATCGAAGAGTGCACTAGGAAAATGGACTAGGTGGCACGATCAACCTTAGGGTGATGATTCAATAGTCAACACGCTAAGAATGATAATATTGTCCATTAACTACCGAGCAACGAGGTTGCTAGGAGTATTGATTTCACACATCACGGTTCACTTGTCGGCATTCCGGTTACAATAACACGGGAACCGAGGAATGAACAATGATGGCAAGAAGTATTACTGCGTCAAGAATTCATAAGAGGTGGTGCAATTCTCATGACATTCTTGATATAAAGAGGGCAACACTCAAAGGTAGAACAAAACAAAAGCTGGATTGGCATTTTGGTCTGCGGGATACAACTAGTTTGACCCAATCCTGGATATGGATGGGATTCTGGAGTTTGTTTCTCCTAGTCATTCTGGATTAGAATGGCTTGACGGACCACAAGAGTAGTAGGCATCGATGAACGAACGCACGCATACTATTGACTATCAATTGATAGATGAAAGTCAGAAGACAAACTAAAGGGGGACAACTCAAAGGAACAAATGATTTTCTGAGTTGTGGGTGCATAGATTAGTATGTCGAACCAAGTTCAACATTTCTTTCGGATAACCCATGCGGAGAGGTAGGATTGGCAGATTCACAATTATGAATGGAGAACTCATCGAGGGCACTCCTGTTGTGATCTTTTGATCCAACAAACTTCTGCCATAAGTGGTTCATAGTATTTGGAAGAAGGAAATACCACGGACCTCGAGGACTAATGCAAAGATTACTAATAACCTAAAGGAACGAGCAAACACTATCAACATGAAGTAAGTAGGGTGAATCTCGGGTTCAAAACCCGGGAATAGAGTACCTACTAACTAAATTGCATCACGGGATCCTTTCGAGAATGATGGCCAGAATCATCACACGGGGAACACAAAACATGGCTAGTTTACTAGGTGACTCCCTAAAACACCTAGGTTCATAATAATAGCTCCAACATATATGCCGAGGCAGCGGAGTACCTCAACACGCTAATTGTGTGATTAATCTGGCCCAAATGAACATTAGAAACGGAGAGAAGGGATTTGCAAATGCATCAGACTATTTAGAGACTTGGGATGACTCGGACAGCATAACGGCTGTAAATGCTCAAAAAGATTTGAGACATCATGCAAAATGGTGGCATAACCACTCTACAACATCATAACAAGATTCTGAGATCAACAGTTAACATACAGAAATAGTAGGAACTCAACTAGGGCTTAAATCCAACAATCTTAAAGGTCTATGGATTAGTAACACGTCATCCGAATAGATAGATGAGAAGCCTAGTTCTTAATCCCCGTAGAAGAGAAGAGGATGACTCACATCGGAAGGCCATGAGGTATAAGGAGTAAAAAGCGCCTTACGTTCCCTTCCATAATCAATTCCCTTATATAACTAAAGCATTTCTAGACACAACCCGACCCGGTTTGGCTTGGTAATCCTCTGATGATCGGGCTCTGATACCAAAGCTGTCAGGACCCCGATTGCAAGTCACATCGATCTAGCCGGTAACACCTCATATCACTTTGCGGCCTCACGCACGGTATTCCCACGGGTGTCGCCTTACCATGGCCCGGGACCGTTTGCGCCTTTTGGCTCACGTATATGATGGTGTCGCTGGCAACCATATGACAGAGAACCCGGGTCGACATGGCTAGTCGTGAACCCAAAGCGGCGCTAACCCATGGGGACATGCATACATGAATCACATCGAGCATGTCGGTCAGCAACGTGTGAATCCGGGCTGTAGCACTGGGCTAACAGGACTCCGGGAACCCGGGCTGTAGCGAGCTAAGCAGGACTCTGGATGTCACCGCGTGACATTTCCGGAAGGGAAGAACCACGAGAACGAAGTGAAACACATGCCGGCCAGTCAAGTGTCCAGGCGGTAGTCTTTGGGCTAGCGAGGACTCCGGTGAACCGGGCAGAAGCGGACTACTATCGCTCGGGAAGCACTAGACTACATTTCCCCATATGAGAGGCTGCCAAGGATAAACAACTAGATTGTCAGATCCCAGACATACCAAGCATTTCAAACATACACACAATATGCTCAATATGTGTAAATACAACATGGCATCACAACATAACTCTATGACTCAAATATTTATTCATTAGGCTCCGAGGAGCGAGATATTACAAACATGGGTCTCATGACCCAACACTCGAAACATACAAGTCAAGGCACAAGCGGAAGCTTAACATGTCTGAGTACAGACATCTACAAATGAAAAAGGCTGAGAAGCCTGACTATCTACCAGATCCTGCCGACGGCACAAGATCGTAGCTGAGGTAACAAGCTAAACGTCGAAGTCCACGTGGAACTACTAGCCAGACTGACGTCTCTCTGTAAAACATAAAATAAGCAAATGTGAGTACAAATGTACTCAGCAAGACTTACATCAGAACTAACTACATATGCATCATTATCAACAAAGGGGGTGGTGGAGTTTAACAATGACAAGCCAGCTTTGACTCGGTGGCTAACTTGAACTACATTTGCAAGTAACTCTTTTGAGGTGGCGCACGAGTCCACATATTCACCATATCAATACACCACTATGGATCTGCTCCCGTCTCCCTACGAGAACGCCATCCATAGCACTCATGCTTATCTTGCGTATTTTAGACTATCCACTTTCACTTGTCTATGAACTGTACAGGCAACCCAGAAGTCCTTTACCGCGACACGGCTATTTGAATAGACCATATTAACCCTGCAGGGGTGTACTTCTTCACACACGCTCTCGCCACTTACCTCCATGTACACCTCATGTATCTCGGCAACCTTCAAGCGGAAACCTGGCGAGGGAGTCGGCCACGACTTGACTAACCACACAAGTCTCTAGTCCAGGTTTATCACCTATTCGGGTTCCATCTGCAAGGAGATCCGGCCGGGGTGTCGCTCACGGCCCCAAACGATGTGAGCAGGGTTCCCGAGACACCAAATGGGCGCCCGGTACACCGTGCCACGGTGTATCTACCGCAACATAGCCCACCCCTAGGGTCAGCGCTATGCACGGCCCCCAACACATATCCTACAAACACCAGAAACTAGTTGCAACTCCTGGACACAGATCGGGGCGATTAATAAGCCGAGAGGGGTCGAGTTACCGGAACCCAATGTGTGGTAGTAACTGTTTCATGGATCACAAAAACAGAACTCAGTTCCTGAGGACGGCTGCCTGGCCTCTCACCGCTACCTTTACCAAATCGTGTTCACACACTTAGCTCTCAACAGTAGGATATGTTCACACACCTCTGATTCATCCCAGATGAATCAGACCTGACTCAACTCTAAGCAGTAGCAGGCACAACAGGGCTCAAACATCTCCTACTCATGCTAGAGGGTTTCATCTATTTACTGTGGAATGACAGGTCATGCAGAGGATAAAGGGGTTCAGCTACCGCAGCAAGTAACAGATGAATCATTGTTGTCCTAATGCAGTAAAAGAGAGCAGGAGCGAGAGAATTGGATTATATCGGAATGAACAAGGTGGTTTTTCTTTCCTGGCACTTCTAAAGATAGTATAGTTCTTCATCGGTGTCATCGATCACATCGCCGGTACACGTCTACTGAGAGGGGATAAGCACCAACAAACAAAGAAGAAACACAATCAATGCAGTGCACAATATGATGCATGATCATGACATGGCAATATGCTGTGATTTGAGCTAATGCCACTAGCAACAGATTAAATGAAGTTGGTTTGAATACATGATTCAAATTCAAACTCCATATGTGATTATTCAAATGCCATTTAATTGATTTGAATTAAACAGTGAACAAAAGTTGTTCTAACATGCATGAAAATGGTATGGATGGATAGATTGGATTTTTCTGATCATTTTTCATATATAAATTATTTCATTTGGAGTTACGGTTGAATTACTATGATTTTTAGAAGTTGTTCTAACATGCATGAACAGGGAGAGGAGCTACGGGAGCTGGCGAACTCGCGCATCGAGTGGTGGTGGCAGTTGGGCCTGGGGTGGCCAGAGTTGCGCCGACGACGCGCTTTGGCGGCAGCAGTAGCTCGGGCAATCTCGGGGTAGCACTACAGAGCACGGGAGGAGGCGTTGTGGTTGTCTACGGGTTCATGCGATCGTGCTGAGCACAACGGTGGGCTCGGGAACGAGCTGGGGTGGCTGTGGCCACGGCTACGCCATGGCCGGCGGCGAGATGCTTCGGTCATGGTTGGGGATCGGGGCTAGAGCACGCGAGGGACGACGGGGCAAGGGGGAATCGGGTCAACGGCTCATCGCGGAGCTGCAGGGATGGTTAGTGGGCTCGGGGGCGTGCCGGAGTGGCCGAATCGACGGAGAAGGCGCCGGAGCCGAAGCTTGAAGACGATGATGATGGCAGCTGCTCGGGGCTTCCGTGCTTCCTTCCTTCGGTGCAGAGGTGAAGCGGGAGGTGGCGAAGGCTCTGGATAGCTCGGGGAGGCAAGGCGATGGCGGTGGGCGCGGCGGCTCACGCCGGCGTGCTCAGGCGCGTGAGGGAGGAGCGACGGAGAGAGACAGAGGAGGGGATGGGGACGAGAGAGAGCGAGAGAGAGACGGGGGGGGGCAGCGTGGCGCTCACAGGCGCGTCGGGGCAGCGGTGGGAAGCAGGAGGTGGCTAGCGCGTGGGCGAGCGCGTCGGGCACGCGCCTTCCATCCTTCTGGCGAGAGGTAGGGGGTGACTGGCAGAGGGCCTGGTGGGCTGGGCCGAATCTGCTGGGCCACCAGGTAAGTGGGCCTTAGGTGAGCGCCAGGGTAGCCCTTTCCTATTTGCATTTTCTTTCTGTTTTCTAATTTCTGCATCTGTGTTTGGCTTTATTAAAAATGCCAGAGCATTTCTAAAAATCTTGCAACTGCTCATGACCACTGTTGGAAATATATCCTCTGATAAACATTTCAGTTTGGGATTATTTGAGCATTTAAAATATTAATTAGAAATTAAATGCCCAAATGCAAATATCATATGATTTAATTCAAAAGCCCAGAATGGCCTAGAAAAATGTGCACCATTTTTGGGAGAGGTTCTAGACCAATTCAAAAATGATGAACTTTTGTGAAGGGCATTTTTGGTTCATTGAAATGTTTTTCAGTTGAACCTGGTATTTTCAGGGTGGTGCTAGGGTTTGTTGATCCCCATTTCAGGTTTAGGAGAAAATTAAACATGATGCAACACAAGACTAGCTAACTCAGAGCAGACCAGAACTAGGGATGTGACAATACCCCTCTGATCTTCAGCATGAATATGTTTTGTGAGTAGTTACTTTTTTTCTTGAGGACATGGTAGAAGTCTTGTCATAAGTAATCATGTGAATTTGGTATTCGTTCGATATTTTGATGATATGTATGTTGTTGATTCCCATAGTGGTGTTATGTGAATGTCAACTACATGACACTTCGCCATGTTTGGGCCTAGGGGAATGCATTGTGGACTAGTTATTAGATGACGGGTTGCTAGAGTGACAGAAGCTTAAACCCTAGTTTACACGCTATTCCATAAGGTCCTGATTTGGATCCATATGTTTAATATGGTTAGTATCTTACTTCTTGTTTCATAGTTGCGGATGCTTGCGAGAGGGGTTAATCATAAGTAGGAGGCTTGTTCAAGTAACAACAACATCAAAACACTAGTGCACCCACATATCAAATTATCAAAGTAGCAAAAGCGAATCAAACAAACATGATGAAAGTGACTAGATGAAATTCCCATTCCGGCCTGTCCTTTCCTACATAAAGGATTGGGCTACCTTTCTGCACTTTTGTTATCCTTACTATTACTTGCTTGTTACATACTACTTTGCTATCAAACTATCTGTTACCGACAATTTTAGTGCCTACAGAAAATACCTTCCTGAAAACCGCTTATCATTTCCTTCTGCTCTTCATTGGGTTCAATACTCTTCCTTATCGAAAGGACTACGATTGATCCCCTATACTTGTGGGTCATCACTTCGCACGCAAGGAAGTGCCACTGGTATGCGTTGCTGCTATACAAACGGTTTTTAACACCTTTCCGCGACGGCATTTGGAACCGTCGCCAAGTGAGTGTGGGCGATACAGGGGTCCTTCCCACATGACCCGGAAACCATCGAGAATAGGGTGCCTTGATGCATATAGTTGTCCCTATATAACCTTTTTGATATCTCGAATATCCCAAACGCTACATCCTTGCTGCTCGTTTGTTCTCGCATTGCCATCACAGTCGGAGTTTTGTGGTTTTACCTAAAACCAGGAAGATTCTAGGCACGGGAGTTTTCCAGGCACGTACCAAACTGGCTCTACGTTTACATTCCTAGCACATTACAAATAGTTCATGATTATAAACCGCGTACGATAGGTAGATAATCACACACATTTAGTTTTCCCGCACCCTATGTGATAGTGTCTGACATCATACACGCTTTGCAAACGGCAACTGTGTGCATTGTTACACATGTTTCCTCTCCGTGAACCATGTCAGATTATGATGTATATCGCACATGATGTGCTTTATTAACCATGTGCACCGTAATGACCTGCAAACCGTACTTTCGCCCTAATTTAATTGCTTCTATTTAGAATTGTACCTAATTTAAACTTGAAAGTAGGCTATAGCTTTATTCATATCCATCAGGTTGGAACAAGCAATGCATTATTTGGTTCACAAGTACATTTGTTTTAGAATTACATAAGCACCAAATAAAAATGATGAACAAGGGTTCTATACTTGTACTATTACAGATGGAAAAGAAAGAGGCAACAGACATTCTTGTTGCTGAACAAGGTGAAGCGGAATGGCCCTATTGTGCTCTCCTGGATGCAGAAGGCACACATGACTCTAGTCCGACCCCTTGTGATGGTCGACCGCCAATCATGTAGTTTGAGAGGTAATCTTGAGTAAACTGCTTCAGGACCCACTGCAAAGGAAAAAAAATTCTGACATTGTGATCTAACACAACTCATTACGGGCAGTAAAAAGAAAGCTACAGGGTTCTTACTTACCATCCTGCAGTTCACTGTTGTCTTGCATAAAGAGTAAACAAATAGTTTGATTGACATCTTTTGACCCATTTTAATAACAATCTTTATCATTTTCCTCACTTGATGCTGGTTGATGAATATCTCATTGCCTCATACGCAGAAACGGTAGAAGTGTGGATCTTGGCAATGACATATGTACCTAAAAGCACCAAGTCAATATTAGAAGCTAAACAACAATTGCAAAATGATGTAGTACAACACTCACTCCATCCCATCATATAATATATTATTACATGTATATCTAGACATCATTAGAGCATTAAGGTAACACTCTTCCTTGTTGCTATGTAGCCTTGGATTGCAAATTTAGTCATTCAGTACAATGCATGTTGCTATGTAGCTTCAATGTGCAGGCTTAAGCATGCTAGTTAAGCAAAACAAGAAGTGGAAAGGTGTGTTAACTGCATCATGCATAACATTTAAAAACAAGCAAATAGTCATTCAAATTGGTATTGTGCAGGTCCAAGTACACTAGTTGTTGTTAATAAAACATAAAGGCATGTTAACTGCAATATCCTGAACAGCAACCAAATATCGTAATTCATAATGGTATTGTTGAAACTGTTATTGATGAAATTGAATTGCACGGCAAATAGTTGCACATATAGAGCACCACATTGTGAAGAACTAAAATAAACAAGTCATACGGCCATCTCTAGGCGATCCTTTAAAAGTTAAAGGACTAAAACCCTTAGTGGATATATATATATATATATATATATATATATATATATATATATACTTCAGTAATTTTTGGCCTTTTCTAGTCGATCCCCTAAACTTAACATTGTAAACTTCAATTTGATCAAGTTCAAAGCAGGTTCAGCCGAAAGTAGCATGCATTCAAACATAAAGATAGATAGTTTTGTATAACCGAACGTAAAAAATAAATTTAAACTAAGCTAAACTACTTTTGGTCAAAGTAGAGGTCGAGCCAATCCTTCCTCGTCATGTACGGTGTGCCGAGAGCCGGGTCCGAGCCGGTGTCGTCACCGGGGTCGTTGGGGAAGGAACTCCTCAACTCGTCGACATCGATCTCCTCGTCCTCGGGGCCCACCTCGATGCCCTCCGCACGGCTGTCCTCGCCTCCTTCGACCTCGTCATTGGAGGAGAGCGTGAAACCCTCGTCGCCCTCCACACCGCCGTCCTTGCCGCCTTCGACCTCGTCATCATAGGAGAGCGCGATAACCTTGCCGTCCTCCTCGCCGGAAAAGGTCGCCCGCTTTGCCTCCACGAGCTTCGGGTGATGCCGGCGGAGCTCTTGCATGTAGGCCTCATCGGCGGCCTCGGCCTCGAGGCGCTCCCATGCCTTGTGGTCCTCCCGCGCCATAGCCGAGCTCACCACCCCTGGTTCCGGCAGAACGAGATTGACCGGACGTGTGCCGAAGGGGAAATTGAGCCTAGCCGCCGCGCTGTGGTAGCGGACCTGCTAGCGGTCGTACTCCATGGCCGTGAGCTCGGACGTGTGGAAGCTACCCAGACACCGGCGGGTGTGGGTCTCCCAATCTGTAATATCGGCGACCCCCGAGGGAGGACGGGGAAGTCGACGAACCGGCGTAGGGGCACGGCGACATGCGGCTCGGGGGACCAGTGATGGCGGATCGAGCCCGCGTAGGACGAGGGGGACACCTCAGCGGCCACCTCACCGACGTCTGGCCAAAAGGCGGCGATAAACCTCCTTTTGACCATTGGCTCCTCTAGCTCCTTGGCACACAGGCAGAGGTTGAGGATGGAGGCGGCAGCGATGGCGGCGACCTACCAATGGTTTTGAGGGTGGTGTGTGTCTATGTGAGCGGAGGTTTTGGGGACTGTGTGGTGTGTGTGTGGAGGGGGGCAAGGTGGTGTTTGAGGAAATACTACGACAACTGAAAATTTTACTAGGCAGGAGTAAGAAAGCAGGACTACTGAAAATTTGGATCAAGGGCGAGCAGATATTTTTTAGATTGCGAGGGTTGCAGACGCAGGAGTAAAATGCCAGGACTACTGAAAATCTGAGTCAAGGGACTAAAGCAGAGCAGGAGTAACAAACATTACACACGGACCGCACATGCTAATCATGTGCTATCAAACATTAAAACCTTCCAGGCGGTAGATATTTTTGAGATTACGAGGCAGTAATATTTTCGAGATTGTGAGGGATGCAGAGGGGGAGTAGTTGGGGAGCGAGCTAGTGTGCTTGACATGCCGACTGTGGACTGTAGCTGATGCACCTTCTCGCGTAAGCCATATGCGTACTATACACTGACGGTGCTCCAGGATATTTTGTACTGCATGTCACACGGTTGGTGATAATAAACTGTGTGGGATCTACTTGATTTTTCATCTTGATTGGAATTACATAATGGGGTCACAGTGGTAATGGACAGTGTTTGAATTGCTAGAAATTTTATCTGCAGTGAACATGCAACTATATGTGTGTCGTAAGAGAATTGGAATTATTCAGGGTTCGTTTGGACATTTTATACATTAAATTGGTTTTCTAGCCATTTCAGGTGCACAATTCAATATTAAACTACATGCACATGCACTACTAGGGAAAAGCTTATACACAGACGCTTACTAGTAGCGAGGGTTAAAAATCCTCGCTACTGCTACTTACTAGTAGCGCAGGTTTTTAAACCTCGCTACTACTAAGTTGATAACAGTAGCGCGGGTTTTTAACCCTCGCTACTACTAAGCGGTCTCTACCGTGCCCCCCAGGACATGCCATAGTAGTAGCGCGGGTTTTTAACCCTCACTACTACTAAGTTGATAGCAGTAGCTTTGGTTATTAACCCTCGCTACTACTAAGTGGTCTCTACCGTGCCCCTGGACCATGCCATAGTAGTAGCGATGGTTATAAACCCGCTACTACTAAGTTTTTACCCCTCGCTACTACTAATCGGTCTCAACCGTGCCCCTCAGGGACATGCCATAGTAGTAGCGAGGGGTAAAAACCGCTACTACTAAATCTTGGGTTTCAAACTCTACCCCGGTGGATCGTCTTTTCAGTTTCAAAAAATAAAAGAAAATGATGAAAATGTCAAAAAAAGAAAATAAGTTTCCCATGTGATATGTGGTCTAGTTGTTGGGAAAATTTGCAAATACAATTTCGACTTTATTTGCAAAATCTCTCGAGAATTTGTAAAAATGGGCATAACTTTTGCATACTAACTCGGATGAAAAAGTTTTTTATATGAAAAATCATCTACTCGAAAAGTTACATCCAAATTTAACCGGGGGAACCCCGTTAAACATTTTCAAAATCCTCAAAAACCTAACAGAAAAAAAGTTACGGGGCATTTAAGATCTGGAGGCAAAAAAATTCAAAAAAATCAGTTTTTTTCATTTTTGTTAAATCTGGTCAAATCATGGTCAAACTAATTATTCAAGAATATTACTGTTACTAAATAATTATTTCACTTTTTTTGAATTTTGATCAAATCTGGTCAAACTATGGTCAAACTGTGGTCAAACAATGGTCAAACTAATTATTCAAGAAATACTAGTGTTACTAAATATTAGTGTTATTTTTTAGAACAATAGTAACAAACTCAAACAGTGAAATGTGTGACTTCATGCTCAAGCTAAATTCCTCAGGTTAATAGGATTGACATCTTACTATTGTCAGGAAAACAACAAGTGCAGACTTGGAAACGAGGGAGAATAGACCCCGAAAGTTAAGCGTGCTCAAATTTGGAGTAGTGAGAGGATGGGTGACCGTCCGGGAAGTTAGATGATTTGGAATGATGAGGGGTGATTAGAGATTAGAGATTAAATTGAGCAGCGATGAGGGGTGATTAGAGATTGGAGGTTAAAATAATTCAAAAATTTGAAAATTAGGGAAAAATCGATTTTTTTCGAAAAAATTCAAAAAAAATCAGAGATTAGAGATTAGTAGTAGCGCGGGTTTTTACCCATGCTACTACTATGACAATAGTAGTAGCATCGGTGGCACCTGCCATCGCTATATATTAGTATGTAGCACCTTATTAGTAGCGCCGGCCCCCGCGCTACTAATAGGCCCAAAACCCACGCTGCTGCTAGGCTTTTCCCTAGTAGTGATGCTCTGGTGCACCAACGTGGGTTGTAAAATCATATATGTGTCCATGGGTTTATGCTTATGTCCCATGCAAGAAATGGGGATGAATTTCGAACACCATGGCACCGTGGCTCTCCGGCAAACGTCGACGTACTTGCTTTTGTAATTCTAGTAAATCCAAAAGTCGCCCGAAATTCATGAAACTTGGCATGCTATCATGGAGCGGCATCAACGTGCCATGGTAAGATATTTGTCCCATCTGGGGCAGGTTTGGGTATAAGCTTCTCACAAACCAGAGCTTCTCACAAAAAGTGTGATGGTTTCGGTAGGGAACGTTTCACCTTTGTGGACGAAACGATATCTGTTGCCTCTTCTTGGTTTCAATTTTTTTCCTAGTGTCAACATAGAACAACACGAGGGTTGTGTTAATTTTTGAATTTTTCAGGGTTCGTTTGGACATTTTTATACATTAATTGAGTTTTCAATGCATTTATGTGCATCATTCAAATTTGAACTACATTCACATGCTCTAATGCATCTAAATTGGTTGAAAATTCAAATTCATGTCGTTGGTTGCATGCCTATGTCCCATGCGAGAAATGGGGATGAATTTCGAACACCACAACACCGTGGCTCTCTGGCAAACGTCGACGCACTTTCTTTTGTAATTCTAGTAAATCCAAAAGTCATCCGAAATTCATGATACTTGGCATGCTATCATGGAGCGGCATCAACATGTTGTGGTAAAAAATTGTCCCATTTGGTGTAGGTTTGGGTATAAGCTAATCACAAACCAGAACTTCTCACAACAAGCCTAATCGTTTTAGTAGGGAACGTGCCACCTTTGGGGATGAAACGATATCCTTTGCCTCTTATTGCTTTCAAAAAATTTCTAGTGTCAACATATAAAAACATGAATGCTGTGTTAAGTTTTGGAATTTTTCAGGGTTTGTTTAGACATTTTTATACATTAACTGGGTTTTCTAGGCATTTTATGTGCATAATTCAAATTTGAACTACATGCACATGGTCCAGTGCATATAAATTGGTTGAAAAATCAAATCTGTGTCCTTGGGTGCATGCTTAGGTCCCATGCAAGAAATAGGAATGAATTTCATACACCAGGGCACTATTGATGGCCGGCAAAACATTGAGATACCTGGTTCTTAAATTCTAGTAAATCCAAAACTCGTCTGAAAGTCATGAAACTTGGCATGTTATCATGGATGGGCATCAACATGTCGTGGTAAAAAATTTATCCCATTTGGGGCAGCTTTGTGTATAATGATGACCCACAAGTATAGGGGATCAATTGTAGCTCTTTTCGATAAGTAATAGTGTCGAACCCAACGAGGAGCAGAATGAAATGACAAGTAGTTTTCGATGAGTAATGTATGCAAGTGCTGAAATTGTAAGTAGCGGAGTAGTTTGATAGCAAGATAATTTGTAACGAGCAAGTAACAATAGTAGTAACAAAAGTGCAGCAAGGTAGCCCAATCCTTTTGAGGCAAAGGACATGCCAAAACGGTCTCTTATGATAAGCAAAGTGTTCTTGAGGGTACACAGGCTTTTCATCTAGTCAGTTTCATCATTTCGGTTCGATTTGTGTTCGCTACTTTGATAATTTGATATTTGGGTGGACTGGTGCTTAGGTGCAGTAATTACTTTAACAAACCTCCTACTTATGATTAACCCTCCCGCAAGCATCCATTACTACGAGAAAAGTATTAAGAATAAATTCTAACCATAACATTAAACTTTTAGATCCAATTGGTCCCTTACGGAATAGCGCATAAACCGGGGTTTAAGCTTCTATCACTCTTGCAACCCATCATCTAATTGCTACTCCACAATGCATTCCCTTAGGCCCAAATATGGTGAAGTGTCATGTAGTCGACATTCACATGACACTACTAGGGAATCACAACATACATACTATCAAAATGTCGAACACATATCAAGTTCACATGATTACTGGCAACATGATTTCTCCCGTGACCTCCAGAACAAAAGTAACTACTTACAAATGATAAACATGCCCATGATTAGAGGAGTAGTAAATAGCATATTGGACCTGAACATATAATCTTCCACCAAATAAACCATATAGTAATCAACTACAAGATGTAATAACCACTATTAGTCACCTGCAAGCACCAATCTATAGTTCTGGTAACAAGATTGAACACAAGAGATGAACTAGGGTTTGAGATGAGATGGTGCGTTGAAGATGTTGATGGATATTGCCCCCCAAGATGGGAGAGTTGGTGGTGATGATGAGGATGACGATTTCCCCTTCCGAGAGGGAAGTTCCCCCGGCGGAATCGCTACGCCGGAGGGCAAAAGTGCTCCTACCCAAGTTCCCCCTCGAGGCAGCGGCGCATCGTCCCGAAAGTCCTGTCCTTATTTTTCTATGTCAAAATGACCTATATACCAGAAGATGGGCACCAGAGGTGGGCCTGGGTGAGCACAACCCACCGAGGCGCCTGGCTCGGGCGCGCCTAGGTGGGTTGTGTCCACCTGTTGGGCCCCCTCTAGTAGTTATTTGCTCCAATAATTCTTAAATATTCCATAAAAAATCTCTGTGAAGTTTCAGCTTGTATGCAGTTGTGCAGAATAGGTAGCCTGACGTAGCTTTTCCAGTCCAGATTTTCGGTGCGGAATTCTCCCTCTTGGTGTGTAACTCCCCCAAGCTTAGACCTCGCTTGTCCTCAAGCGAAAACCGAAATTGGAAAACATGTTCACATGCTTTGGGAGTGATACGTCCATTTGGCATCATGCTATTATATCGATATTTATTGCATTATGGGCTGTTATTACACATTATGTCACAATACGTATGCCTATTCTTTCTTATTTTACAAGGTTTACATAAGGAGGGAGAATGCTTAATTTGGAATTCTGGGCTGGAAAAGGAGCAAATATTAGAGACCTATTCCGCACAACTCCAAAAGTCCTGAAACTCCATGGAAGTTATTTTTGGAAATAATAAAAAATACTGGAAGAAGAATCCACGTCAGGGGGTCCTCCACCTGTCCACGAGGGTGGGGGGCGCGCCCTACCCGCCTGGGCGCGCCCCCCGGCCTCGTGGGCCCCTTGTTGGCCCTCCGGTGCCTATCTTCTGCTATATGAAGTCTTTCGTCCGAAGAAAAATCATAAGATAGCTTTCGGGACGAGACTCCGCCGCCACGAGGCGCAACCTTGGCGGAACCAATCTAGGGCTCCGGCAGAGCTGTTCTGCCGGGGACACTTCCCTCCGGGAGGGGGAAATCATCACCATCGTCATCATCAACGCTCCTCTCATCGGGAGAGGCCAATCTCCATCAACATCTTCACCAGCACCATCTCATCTCAAACCCTAGTTCATCTCTTGTATCCAATTGTTTTCTCTAAGTCTGGGATTGGTACCTGTAGGTTGCTAGTAGTGTTGATTACTCCTTGTAGTTGATGCTAGTTGTTTATTTGGTGGAAGATCGTATGTTTAGTTCCTTTATGCATATTACTACTCCTCTGATTCTGAACATGAATATGCTTTGTGAGTAGTTACGTTTGTTCCTGAGGACATGGGAGAAGTCTTTCTATTAGTAGTCATGTGAATTTGGTATTATTTCAATATTTTGATGAGATGTATATTATCTCTCCTCTAGTGGTGTTATGTGAACGTCGACTACATGACACTTCACCATTATTTGGGCCTAGAGGAAGGAATTGGGAAGTAATAAGTAGATGATAGGTTGCTAGAGTGACAGAAGCTTAAACCCTAGTTTATGCTTTGCTTCGTAAGGGGCTGATTTGGATCTATATGTTTCATGCTATGGTTAGGTTTACCTTAATACTTGTTTCATAGTTGCGGATTCTTGCAATAGGGGTTAATCATAAGTGGGATTCTTGTTCAAGTAAGAACAGCACCCAAGCAGCGGTCCACCCACATATCAAATTATCAAAGTACCGAACGCGAACCGTATGAACGTGATGAAAACTAGCTTGACGATAATTCCCATGTGTCCTCAGGAGCTCTTTTCTCTATATAAGAGTTTGTCCAGGCTTGTCCTTTGCTACAAAAAAGATTGGGCCACTTTGCTGCACTTTATTTACTTTTGTTACTTGTTGCTCGTTACCAATTATCTTATCATAAAACTATCTGTTACCTATTATTTCAGTGCTTGCAGAGAATACCTTGCTAAAAACCGCTTACCATTTCCTTCTGCTCCTCGTTGGGTTCGGCACTCTTACTTATCGAAAGGACTACGATAGATCCCCTATACTTGTGGGTCATCAAGACTCTTTTCTGGCGTCGTTGCCGGGGAGTGAAGCGCCTTTGGTAGGTGGAATTTGGTAAGGAAAAAATTTATATAGTGTGCTGAAATTTACTATCACTTGTATACGGAAAGTAATCCTCTGAGGGGCTAGTTTGGGGTATCTTCACCCCGACCAGTAGAGCAAAGAGTTGCTCCTCAACCTACTGAACCTACTGAAAATGAAAATGTCTACTTTGAGATTCCTTCAGGTATGATAGAAAAACTGCTAGCTAATCCCTTTGCAGGAGATGGAACAATGCATCCTAATGAGCACCTAATATATGTGGATGAAGTTTTTGGATTATTTAAGCTTGCAGGTGTGCCCGGTGATGTTATTAAGAAGAATGTCTTACCTTTATCTTTGAAGGGAGATGCATTGACATGGTATAGGCTATATGATGATATGGGATCATGGAACTACAAACGATTGAAATTGTAATTTCATCAGAAGTTTTATCCTATCATCTTGTTCATCGTGATCGCAATTATATATATAATTTTTGGCCTCGCGAAGGAGAAAGCATCGCTCAAGCTTGGGGGAGGCTTAAATCAATGTTATATTCATGCCCCAATCATGAACTACCAAGAGAAATAGTTATTCAAAATTTTTAGGCTCGGCTTTATGATAACAAAGGGAATATCCTTTTGCAAGAGACTAGTGAGAGGCCTAGAAATTTTAGAGAAGTCTTTGATAAATCTCCTATAGAAACCAGCATGACCTAGGAAACTACGAATACCTTTTATATCTTTAGGACATGGCATTTTCTCAATTGCATCGACCTTAGCTTGGTCCACTTCAATACCTCTTTCAGAAATTTTATGACCCAAGATAATGCCTTCATTAACCATAAAGTGGCACTTCTCCCAATTCAAGACAAGATTTGTTTGCTCGCATCTCTGCAAAACTCGATCAAGATTGCTTAAATATTCATCAAAAGACTTCCCATAAACAGAGAAGTCATCCATGAAAACCTCAACAATCCTTTCACAAAAGTCAGAGAATATAGAAGTTATACATCTTTGAAAGGTAGCAGGTGCATTACATAAACAAAAAGGCATACGTCTATAAGCACAGTGTTGTGGTTTTGTCACAGCAGATGTCCTAGAAAAAGGACTTAGTCGTGGAGCCAACGCGATCGGTTAAGTTAAAGGGGTTAAAGTGGACAAGGGACGCAAGATAATTTCTACTAGTTCGGCCCCTTGCGGTGAAGGTAAAAGCCTATGATCCAGTTGTTGTGGGATTGCTTGGGTTTCGATGACTAGGGAGCGAATACGCTTTGCCTGAGTCTCAAGTTGTTGTCTGTTGTCCTTGAACCGCCGCCGGGTCATCCCCTTATATACATGGGTTGACACCCGTCGGTTTACAGAACCCCGAGGTCGGCTCATAAACGTGTCCGGCTCGGTCTCTGCTCTTTTTATCTTACAACACAAGTTTACATGCTAATGTAGGTTTAGATCTACGGGCCTTAAACCAACTCTGGACCCAGGGCCTTCATAAAGCGTCAATGCCTCTGTCTTCATGGGCTTCAGATTCAATGAGCCACTATGGGGTTAACCCGGCCTCTCCTGGCCGGTTCACGCCCAGTGGTAATATCCCCAACATTAGGCCCCAGATTTATTTGAACTGGTTCATGTCAACCCTCAACGCATCATCATCTTCACAGAAGTCCTGTAAACAGACATGGTGTCACTTTCCAGGACCATGATAAATCGCCATGACATCATCTTTTATTTTAAGAACTATGCATGACCCACCTTCATTAATGGGCCTCCGACAATTGAGGCAACAGAGCTATCACCTATCCCATTTTCTGGACTCCTCGATTCTCGCGCCTGCCTTTTATCCATTCACTTAATAAATAAGGCCGAGGGGTCCTTTTCACTTTCCCCCTCGTGCCTCTTCGCGTCGTCGTCTTCCTCGCGCCGACCGACCCTCGAGCTCTGCCGCCACCGTCATCCTTCGCCTCTGCTTCGATGAAGGCCACTGCATCAACCTGACCGTATTAGAGAAACGAGGTGATCCTCCGCTGCTTCTTCCTGCACCAGTAAGTTCCTCTTCTCCTCACCCCAGATCCACCATTAGGGTTTGGTGTTCTTCATAGCTTTTTGAATTTCTTGAACCTGTTCCTCCTTCAGTAATACCAATGGCCAGTTAGATCTGATTGTTTTCAGCGCCTTTTGTAGTTTAAACTCCTTTCTTCTTATTAAGGCATCTGCTTGATATCAAACTCATCTGAACTTACTGAACTTTTTGAGCACTTGAAATTAGACCAGAATATATTTTGATTATCCAACACACGGCAGATCTGAAATTCCCATGGCAAACTGTGAAACTTGCTTTTCCTTTACTTATACATCTTTAGACTTGTATCTTTAATACCAGATTAGGCGGTTTAACCTCATAGAAAAAATGATGATCCGGTAGGTACCATTAGTCCCCTGTTGAACCGCCAATGCATTCCTCATTGTACTGTCTCCATTGTCAGACTCCGGTTTACAAATAACCATCTCCGGTTTAACAATATGCTTACATCCTTATACCGCTTTATAGTTGTCCACTTTAAATCGTAAACCAGTATAATCATGTTTCAGATTTTCATTGCCATGGCCAAGCAAGTCTATGAATGCAATTGGGCTCCTTCTCGAGTAACCGAAGATCAGTTAAACAACTGTGTTGCAACGGGCGCTTTAGCCAAGAAAGATGTCATCCACTGGAGGGTCCCTGGCCCGGAAAATCCTCCTACACCAAAGGGTGGAGAGGTAGTCGTATTTGCTGATCACCTGGGTCGAGGTTTTAGCCCTCCCGGTTCGAATTTTTTCCGATATGTACTAGCCAGTTTTTAGCTGCACCCTCAAGACATCGGTCCAAATTCTATGACCATCATCTGCCACTTCCAAGTGTTCTGTGAGGCTTATCTGCAAGAGGAACCCACAGTCAAACTGTTTAGGGATTTATTTCACTTAAACCATCGCACAGAGTTCACGGATGGACCCAATACGGAATTGAGTGGAATGGCGGTTCAGAAAAGGAAGGAAGTTACTTTCCCTCATCACAAGATCCACAGTCACCCCAAAGAGTGGAACCAGAGTTGGTTTTACTTCAAAGATACATCTCCAACCAATGAGAACCCCTTGCCGGGTTACCACCCTCACCGCCTTAGTAATACACATCCTTTTCCTCAGAGGTTGACTGCAAAAGAAAGGGCCAACTATGCCCCTCAACTATCAAAGCTTAGAGCCTTCATGGCGAACGGTTTGAAGGAGTTGACCTTGCTCATTGTTGGATAAGCTATAGTATTCTTCCCTTAAGCCGGCGCTCCGGTTTGATGTGTGAGTACACAGGGAGTTTGAAGGATGCTCAACGACACATTGATATTCATCTTACAGATGCGGAAGTTACTGAGGCTGTAAAGAAGATGCTGAATGAACTGGAGGCTGTCTGTGGCCAGACCGGACTACTTCCTTTCTGCACCTTCAACAAACCGCTGGCTGCAAGAATCATATAATCTTTTTATCTTAAAATGCTTCTGTCCAAATATTCTCTGAAAGTGTGATTATTTTCTAACAGGGTAATGATCCGTTCTGGAACAAGAAACCTCAAGACAAACCGGCAAAGCCGCAAGATAAAACGGCCAAGCCACTTCGCCCAAAGACCAAGGTTGTTAAGATATCTGCCAAGAAAAGGACCACTTCATCCTCCGAGTTAAATGCTGATGACGATGTGGGTAACCCGGAATCAGAGGTAGAACTTGACTCTCTTGGTTCGTTTTTCGTACACCTCATTGACAATGATTATTATCAGGACAACGCTGAAGGCAGTCACGCTGATGATGTAGAGGTAATCATTCTTTCCTCCAATTCAGATCCTCAGCCAACATAAAAAATCCGTCGAGGAAACCTGAAAGTAAAATTTTCTCAATCCCTTGCTTACTAGGACCCAAACTTTCTTTTGAAGACGCAACCGCACGAGGCTCGCCGCACAACACGGCACAACGGCCAAGTAGTTACCTCCGCCGGTTTACCGAACACTCTGGTTCGGAAACGCCGATCAGAGGTCTCTTATCCGCTTGACACCTCATGCCCCAAAGCGGGTTGTTTCCGCCAGCCTCTTAACCCGTCTGATTCAAATTATCAGGGTACTTCTCACTCATCTTCTGGCGAGTCGTCGGCCACGAAACTTCCACCCCTCAAAACAGTTCTTGGGTGAGCTATATACTTGTTTTTATCCTTGATATGTTATTTTTATATATTGTACTGATCCTCATGTTTATTTTTCTCAGCGCCAAGCCCAGTCCAAGCAAGAAGGCTCGGTTGAAAAAACTGGCTGATGATAACGCGGCTGTTGAACCGGAAAAAACTCCAGATCCTAAAGAGACCAATGTTGACGCCATGCTTAATGACCCACCGCCTCAAGACCATGACTTTTCTGCTGAGCAGGTAGAAGTTGACACCACAAGCCATGCTGACCAGCCAACCAGCCCTGTCCGACCTGATGACAAACCGTTTAGTCCAGTTAAAGATACAGACAAACCGCTAACTCCAGTAAAAGCTGTTGATGATAAAGAGGATGATATTATGATTAATAGCATTGGCCACACCTCTCCTGGTAATCCTGTTGCTTTATCAAAGAATACTGCCAAGGACGAGCTCTCTGCTATCGGCAAAGGCAAATGGAACGCCGATTTCTCAAACTATGCCCATCTTAACGCTCAAGACCTTCCCTCCGGCTTCTTGAACCGTCAGTACACCAGCCGCGACTATGAAGCAGGTTTGGTAAATTTGATGAAAGAGTGATATGAGGTAATTAATACTCGACTCTGCATAACTATGTCTCTTGTAAATTCCAAATATCAACTCCAGTAGCCCCCAAGTGACGGTTTATGATATCAATCTAAACCGGGACTTAGTAATAATCTTTATATTTGTAACACTACATCTTTTTTCACTGGTTTAGTCCCCAAGGGCGGGTTTAACTTTATAAAGATGAACCGGGACTATAGAAGAATTCCCATATAAGCAATTATGAGCAAACACACATTAGCCCCCAAGTGCCAAGATTAATACTTGTATTGTGCTTGGGACTTGTAGAAATTTCTGATAAGGAGCAAATATGCATTAGCCCCCAAGTACGAAGGCATAACTTGTTATGTGCTTGGTACTTCAAATATGTACTGTCAACTCATTATATATCTGTCTCTTTATAGGCTGAGCTGAGCAAGAAGGAAAGCCAAACTGCTGATCTGCAAGAGAACCTCATATCCCAGCAAGCCGAAACCTCCAAAGCCAAGGAAGAGTTGACCATCGCTCTAGGCGCTATGGAAAAACTGAAAGATGGCTTCAACAAGGAGCGGGCATATTGGGAGATAGAAAAATCCGCTTTGCAAAAAAGGGCCGAAGACGCAGAAGTAGCTCTTAAACCGGTGGTAGATGAACTGACCAGTGTAAAGCGGCAGATTCATGCCATGACTGCTGCTGTGTTCGGTAAACATCTTTTCCTTATACTTCCAACATGGCTTCCCATGTGTTGTTGGTTTACCGATGTTGACAATGGTGCAGGAACTCGCATTAGCCATCTGGGCTCTGATGTACAGAAGAGCTGAAGGCTGCCTACACTCTGATAGAGAGCGAGTTGTATAAACCGCAAGCGGATCATCTATACTGCTTCACACAATAAGCCTCCTCCCACCTTGATCAAGGAAACCTTAGAAAGGTTATCTATTCTTCCTGCCCGGGTAGAAGAGCTAAAAAAGTCTGCTGCAAGAGCGGGCGCTCTGACCGTACTAACCCGGGCAAAAGCATGGGTACCTGAGTTTGATCCAGTGGAAGTGGCCCAAGGCTATCCCAGCTTGAAAGAAGACGGAACAGAATTTGGCAATGATGATGTCTGAACCATGAACCGGGAAGTACGTCCATTGGCTTGTCAACTGGCTGAAGAGGCGGATCTCTCGTACTACCAGGCTAGTTATGATGACAAAAAACAGAAGGGTTGCTGCACCAATTCCAGAAGCGCAAAATATTATCCCACCAATCCTTAAGCACACTTATGCCCCTCACATTGAACCGTCCACACTTATAAGCGATGAAGCTGTATTCCAAGCCCTAACTGGGATCGACTGGGCAACTGTTGACTTCCAGCCACTTGGTAGAGAGGAGGGAGTTGAACTGGTGCGAGATGATCCACAGCCATCAGGCCAAGCTGGTGACGAATCATGATCCAGAGGCCAGTTTAGTCTTCTACATGCCGCAACACGTATTTGAGAAAACAATTATCCATTTGGCCACTGAAATGCCTTGTAATAGGCTAGTTAAAACACTTGGTCTGTTATGCCTTCCTGCATATTTATCTACGACTGATGCTTGCTAATCCTCCATGCTTAAGATATGATGTTCATAATCCATAACCATTTATTCAAGCTATCCCTGCAGATAAGAAGCTTAAAGCGCCCTGGCGGTTTACCACCGGGCGGGTCAGAATACCCAAATATATATATGACCAAGGTTTATAACCATGGTTGTAAAACATAACCAAATATGTAAATATATGATACCTTTTATCTTTAAGCATAATGTTGGCTGACCAACTTTGTAGTGAGGGTCATAAACCTACTCCGGAGGATAAGTAACTACTGTTATATGCTGCCGGTTTACAATAAATTCGTTCCGGGTTGTGATAAACACCGGTTTATTCCATACTGGTGACTTTGAGTCAAAACCAGACCGGGCTGATAGTCTCCGGATTATAACTTGATCATGTACTGACAACTTGTAGTTGACAGCCTAACCCGGTTGCTGAACACCGGTTTGAAAACTTCACAAATCTTGTCAAAAGAAAGAAAAAAACTTAGCAATAAGGCATATAAAAACCGTTGTAGTCGAGGCTTTTCACGAGCTACCAGGCCCCAAATTTTAGGCTTTTCATGGGCTGCCAGGCCACTTAGTTAAACATTTCTCAAAGCCTTTTAAGATGGTCCTCAATCCTTAACCAATCATCGTTTTAACTTGAAAAGTAAAGGGTCTTCATTTTAGATTAACTTGTCGAATTTCGAAGGGTCATACCAGGTTTACCTAGGCGGAGTGACTTACTTAAATAGGCAGGTTAACCTGGGGTTTTAGGTGTATACACCAGGCTTCCAAGCCATGGCTTGATAACCTATTACAAGTGTAGATTCTTTGTTCATTTCGACAACAAAGAATCCCCAATTAACATTTTGATCTGTGCTCAGCGGGTGTCCATGTTTGAGTTGTTGTTTTATAACACTCTCTTTGGCCCCGGATTGATTTGGCTTTGAGCCGATCAAGACGTGTGACTATGGTTCAGATATGACCAAGCCCCCAAGTGATGCTGTGGCATTGCGCCGATCAAGAGGTGTAGCTATGGTTCGGATATGACCAAGCCCCAAAATGATGTAATATAAAGCTTGGAGAAGCTGAATCGAGGGGTAAACCAGACACCGCATTATAAAAAGAAGCTTCATGTAACCACACATGATGTAAGAAAAACAACAGATACCCCGCTTTAGCTGAGGTTCCAGTTTATTATATTGATCTTAATATATACATTGTCATAATATGTACATAAGCATAGCCTATGGCTCGAGTATAGTAGGGCCGAAGATGAGCGATATTCCACGGCCGGTGGGTCTCCTCCTCCGGTTTACGTGAGTCTGTGCGCTCTCGAACATCTATAAGGTAGTATGACCCGTTGTGCAGATTCTTGCTGACCACAAAGGGTCCTTCCCAAGGAGGGGATAGCTTGTGCATATTCGTCTGATCCTGGCTGAGTCGAAGCACCAAATCGCCTTCTTGAAAGGTTCTGGTTCTAACCCGACGGCTGTGATAACGGCACAAATCTTGCTGATAAATCACCGAACGGGCTGCTGCCGTGTCACGCTCCTCATCTAACAGGTCAAGAGCTTCCTGCCATGCCTTCTCATTGTCAGCTTCCGCATATGCCGCCACACGGGGTGAGTCATGACGGATATCACTAGGAAGAACCGCTTCGGCTCCATAAACCATGAAGAACTGTGTGTACCCTGTCGATATGTTGGGTGTGGTATTGATGCTCCATAATACAAAAGGTAACTCCTCAACCCAACAACCCGGCGTTCGTTGCAAAGGAACAATAAGCCGGTGTTTGATGTCTTTCAAGATCTCTTGATTGGCCCTCTCCGCTTGACCATTGGGTGGGGTGAGCCAGCGATGAATCGTCAAGCGGATGTGCTCACGTTAGCGAGTAACTCCTTCATGGCACCCTTGGACAGATTGGTACCATTATCTGTGATAATGTTGCGTGGAAAGCCAAACCGGAAGATCACCTTCTTGATGAATTGAACCACCGTAGCTGCATCACACTTACTAACTGGCTCTTCCTCCACCCATTTAGTGAACTTATCAACCGCCACCAAAAAAGGTGGGTCTTCTTGTCCTTGGATCTCTTGAAAGGCCCGACCATATCCAGCCCCCAAGTTGCAAACGGCCAAGTCATTGGAATCATCCTCAACTCTTGAGCCGGTACATGAGCACGTCGTGAGAATTTTTGGCATCCATCGCACCTTTTGACCAAGTCCTCAGCATCAGCATGAGCCGTCAACCAATAGAAACCATGAAGAAACGCCTTGGCCACCAGCGATTTCGAACCGGCATGGTGACCACAATCTCCTTCGTGGATCTCACGCAATATTTCACGGCCTTCTTCAGGGAATACACAACGTTGAAACGCCCCTGCCACACTACAATGATGTAACTCTCCATTGATAATACTCATGGACTTCGACCGCTAGAGTATCTGGCCTGGCCAAAGTTTCATCCTCTGGTAACTCGCCCCGCTTCATATACGCCAAATATGGAACCGTTCAATCCGGGATAACATGAAGAGCCGCCACCAACTGAGCTTCCGGATTAGGAGCTTGACAGATGGATTATGCAAAACATCCAGGAAGCCATTAGGTGGAACCGGTTTACGTTGGGAACCCAGGCGGCTTAAAGCATCCTCCACTTCATTTTTCCGTCAGTCCACATGATCCACCTGACGACCTTTGAAGTGACCTGCAACAATATCCACCTCACGACGATATGCCGCCATGAGTGGGTCCTTGGAGTCCCAAGTGCCGGACACTTGTTGAGCCACCAGGTCCGAGTCACCGAAGCACTTAAATCGGCTTAGGTTCATCTCCTTAGCCATCCGAAGACCATGGAGTAAGGCCTCATATTCACCTGCATTGTTGGTGCAATGGAACATTAAACGGAGAACATAACAAAACTTATCACCTCGTGGGGAAGTTAATAAGGCTCCAGCCCCCGAGCCCTCCAATTGCCTAGACCCATCAAAATGGATAGTCCAATAAGTATGATCCGGCTTCTCTTCTGGCGCTTGTAGTTCTGTCCAATCATTGATGAAATCCACAAGTGCCTGAGATTTGATCGCCGTTTGGGGTATGTATTTCAACCCGTGATGCCCAAGCTCGATAGCTGTAACACCCCGGATTCGATGCGCCAGGTGTCCGCCAGTTATTCGCCGTCTTTGCCATGTCATTTGCTTGCGTGTTGCACTTTGCCATGTCATCATATGCATTTCATATCATGTCATCATGTGCATTTAATTTTGCATACGTGTTCGTCTCTTGCATCCGAGCATTTTCCCCGTTGTCCGTTTTGCAATCCGGCACTCCTATGTCTCCCGGCGCCCCCTTTTACCTCTTTTCATGTGCGGGTGTTAAACGGTCTCGGAATGGACCGAGGTTTGTCAAGCGGCCTTGGTATAGCACCGGTAGACCGCCTGTCAAGTTTCGTGTCATTCGGAGGTCGTTTGGTACTCCAACGGTTAACCGGGTAACCGTGAAAGCCTCTTTTGTTGCAGCCCAACACCCTTCCAAACTGGCCCAAAACCCACCAAACTCCCCTCCATGCTCTCGGTCGTTCGATCACGATCGCGTGGCCGAAAACCGCACCTCATTTGGACTCTCCTAGCTCCCTCTACCTATAAATATGTCTTCCTCCCCGAAATCGCAGTCCAAATCCATCCCGAAACCCTAAATCGTCCCCGCGCCGCGCCGGACATGTCCGTCCCTGGCCGGACAGAATCGTGTGTTTTTGAGCATGTTCTACTGATTTATGGAGATAACTCAGTGTTCATGTTTTGTAATGCTTTACCTGTACATCATTCCCATGCCTTTTGTTTTTATGTTGAGGTCCTGTAGCATGTTGTTTTGATGCTTGCTATATGCCTAGTTGCTGTTTTGGACAGATTGTTGCTATGACTTGTATTGTGTGTATGTGTTGCACCGTTGCTCCGTTTTGAGTGTGCTCTATATGAAACTTTTTTGATTGTGCATGTAGTTTCATATTATCATGTTGCATCCATGTTTTGAGAGTGTTTGCTTGATGTTTGTATGCATTTTGCATCAATGCCATGTTTATCTTGTTTTGCTCATATCTTCTAGGCCGTAGCTCCGAATCTAATGAACTTTATATGTAACTTGACTAGGATTTCGTGTAGATCATTGTGGTGCATCTTAACTTGCTGTTTAACAACTTGAACATAATGTTTATTCAGATCTGGACCAATTTCGAAATTTGCATATGAGGACTTACCGGAATTGTTAAATGTTGTTCCCGCCTCATTTAAACTTGCCTTGATGTGTTGTTCTTGTTTGCATCATCTCTTGCCATGAGTAACTTCATCTAGAATTGTCATGCATCATGTTTGTTGTGCATCTTGTCATGTTCATGTGTGGTGTGTTTACCTATGTTGTGTGCTTCTTCTTGTTAGTTCCTGTTGCGTTGCGATCGTGAGGATTCGTTCGTCAACGCTTGGTTCGGCTTCATGCGTTCGTCTTCTTCATGGACTCGTTCTTCTTCCTTGCGGATTTCAGGCAAGATGACCGCTACTGGATCTCACTACTATCATTGCTATGCTAGTTGCTTCGTTCTATCGCTGTGCTGCGCTACCTATTACACATTTATCAAGCCATCCCAAATTGCCATGTCAGCCTCTAACCTTTGACACCTTTCCTAGCAAACCGTTGTTTGGCTATGTTACCACTTTGCTCAGCCCCTCTTATAGCGTTGTTAGTTGCAGGTGAAGATGAAGTTCGTTCCTTGTTGGTACATGGAGATGTTGTTCCTTGTTGGAACATGTTCACTTGTTGGGATATAACAATATATCTTATTTAATTAATGCATCTATATACTTGGTAAAGGGTGGAAGGTTCGGCCTTATGCCTGGTGTTTTGTTCCACTCTTGCCGCCCTAGTTTCCGTCATATCGGTGTTATGTTCCCGGATTTCGCGTCCCTAACGCGGTCGGGTGATTTATGGGACCCCTTGACAGTTCGCTTTGAATAAGACTTTTCCAAAGAAGGCCCAACATTGGTTTTACCATTTGCCTCACCCAGCCTTTTTTTTCCTTGGGTTTCCGGAGCCCAAGGGTCATCTTTATTTTAGCCCCGGGCCGGTGCTTCTCTAAGTCTTGGCCTGAACCGAGTAGATGAAGGGGGCCACCTTGGGGCAACTTGAGGTTTGGTTTTACTCGGAGGATGTCTCAGCCGGTGTTGCCCGGAGACCGAGATATGTGCAGCTCCTCTCGGGAGTGTCGGCGCAGCGGGCGGCGGTGCTGGTCTTGTTTTATTCTTTGTCGAAATGTCTTGTAGCCGGATTCGAGACTGATCGGGTCTTCGGGAGAAGGAATATCCTTCGTTGATCGCGAGAGCTTATCATGGGCTAAGTTGGGACACCCTGCAGGGTATAAACTTTCGAGAGCCGTGCCCGCGATTTATGTGGCAGATGGGAATTTGTTAATATCCGGTTGTAGTAAACCCGAAGTTGATGTTAATCAAAATACACCAACCGTGTGCGTAACCGTGAGTGTCTCTTTTCGGGGTTGATCGAGAGGAGAACACGGTTTCTTGGGTTATGTCTGACGTAAGTAGGAGTTCAGGATCACTTCTTGATCATTGTTAGTGACGACCGTTCCTTTGTTTCTCTTCTCGCTCTCATTTGCGTATGTTAGCCACCATATATGCTTAGTCGCTGCTGCAACCTCACCACTTCACCTCTTCCTTACCCATTAAGCTTTGCTAGTCTTGATACCCATGGTAATGGGATTCTTTGAGTCCTCGTGGCTCACAGATTACTACACCACCCGATTGCAGGTACAGGTTTGCGATGATCATGGCGTGAGAGCGATGTTTGCTTGTGTTGGAGTTCTTCTTACGCTTCTTCTTCGATCAGGGATAGGTTCGGTCGGCAGCTGGGCTAGGTGGTGGATGTCGTTTGAGCTTCTGTTTATGTTTCATCCGTAGTCGGATGTTGATCTTGTACATGATGTTGATGTATTCTTGTGGCATTGTATGCATTATGTATGTATCCCTATGTATTATGTAGTGTTGATGTAATGATATCCACCTTGCAAAAGCGTTTCAATATGCGGGTCTATCCTTGGTGGGACCGTCGAGTTCCTTTTGGATGGGGTCGCATATTGGGCGTGACAATAGCCCTCTTAGCAATCCAGCCAGTTGCTTCCCTATTCTGGATTATATCCCCCAAAGGAGCAGAGCTGACCACCGTGATGGGATGACGTTGGAAATATTGCTTAAGCTTCCGGTTTGCCATGAAAACTCCATACACCAATTTTTGCCAATGTGGGTATCTCTGCTTGGACTCATTAAGTACCTCACTGATATAGTAAACCGGCTGCTGAACCGGATATTCCTTTCCCGCCTCCTTGCGCTCCACCACAATAGCCACACTAACAGCCCGGGCGTTAGCTGCCACATATAGCAACAATGGTTCTTTGTCAACCGGAGCATCGAGAATCGGCGGATTAGCCAGCTGCCGTTTTAATTCATCAAATGCTTCATCAGCGGCGTCACTCCAGACGAAGCTATCCGTTTTCTTCAGCATCTGATACAAAGGGATGGCTTTCTCGCCAAGGCGACTGATAAACCGGCTCAACGCAGCAATCCGGCCTGGCAGGCGCTGAACATCATTGATACACTTCTGTTTGGCCAAAGAGGTGATAGCTTTGATCTTTTCCGGATTAGCTTCAATCCCCCTGTTAGACACCAAGAAGCCCAAGAGCTTGCCTGCCGGTACACCAAAACGCACTTGGCCGGATTAAGCATCATTTTATAAACCCGCAGGTTATCGAAGGTCTCTTTTAAATAATCTATCAATGTCTCCTTCTGTCTAGATTTTACCACAATATCATCCACATAAGCTTGAACATTGCGGCTGATCTGATCATGAAGACAATTCTGCACACATTGTTGATAAGTCGCCTCGGCACTCTTGAGCCCAAAGGTCATAGACACATAACAGAAGGCTCCAAAAGGAGTTATGAAGAATGTCTTCTCCTGGTCCTTAACTGCCATTTTGATCTGATGGTAGCCAGAATACGCATCCAGAAAGCTCGAACGCTCTCAACCCGCCGTAGCATCAATGATTTGAACAATACGAGGGAGGGCAAAAGGATCTGCTGGACATGCTTTGTTGAGATCTGTGTAATCCACACACATACGCCAAGTGCCATTCTTCTTAAGTACTAGCACCGGATTAGCCAACCACTTAGGATGAAACACTTCAATGATAAACCCAGCCGCCAAGAGCCTGGCAACTTCTTCTCCAATAGCTTTGTGTCTTTCTTCATTGAACCGGCGGAGAAATTGCTTGAACGGTTTATACTTGGGATCAACATTGAGAGTGTGCTCAGGAGTTCTCTCGGTACACCTGGCATGTCAGAAGGCTTCCACGCAAAGATGTCTCGATTCTCACGGATGAACTCGATGAGCACGCTTTCCTATTTCGGATCCAAGTTAGCGCTGATGCTAAACTGCTTGGACGAATCGCCGGGCACGAAGTCAACAAGCTTAGTCTCATCAGCCGATTTAAACTTCACGGCCGGATCATGCTTAGTAGTTGGTTTCTTTAATGAAGTCATATCTGCCGAATCAACATTGTCCTTATAGAACTTCAATTCCTCAGTTGCACAAACCAACTCAGCGTATGCCGCATCACCCTCTTCACATTCCAAAGCGATCTTGCAGGTCCCGTGCACTGTGATGGTCCCCTTATGACCCGGCATCTTGAGCTACAGATAGACATAACAGGGCCTTGCCATAAACATAGCATAAGCAAGTCGTGCAAACAGGGCATGTGTAACGCCCCGGATTCGATGCGCCAGGTGTTTGCCAGTTATTCGCCGTCGTTGCCATGCCATGTGCTTGCGTGTTGCACTTTGCCATGTCATCATCTGCATTTCATATCATGTCATCATGTGCATCTCATTTCGGATTCGTGTTCGTCTCATGCATCCGAGCATTTTCCCCGTTGTCCGTTTTCCAATCCGGCACTCCTATGTCTCCCGGCGCCCCCTTTTGCCTCTTTTTGTGAGCGGGTGTTAAACATTCTCGGAATGGACCGAGGTTTGTCAAGCGGCCTTGGTGCTATAGCACCGGTAGACCGCCTGTCAAGTTTCGTGCCATTTGGAGTCCGTTGATACTCAGCAGTTAGCAGGGTAACATGAAAGCCTCTTTTGTGTGCAGCCCAACACCCCTTCATAGTGGCCCAAAACCCATCCAAACCCCCTCCATGCTCTCGGTCGTTCGATCACGATCGTGTGGGCGAAAACCGCGCTCCATTTGGACTCTCCTAGCTCCCTCTATCTATAAATAGGTGTCTCCCCCCGATTTTTCGCGCAGATGAACCCTAACCTAGTCCCTCTCCGCCGTCGGACGTTTTTCCCCGCCGCCGGACATGTCCGTCGCCTCCCGCAGGGAATCTGAGCTCGCCACGTGTCGCCCCGCGCCCACTTCGCCATCGCAGCCCGCCGGGGCCCGACCGCGGCCCGCCCCGGGCCGATCTGGGCCCGAGGCGCCCACGCCGCGCGTCGCCGGGCGCCCAGGCGCTCGCCTCCTCCTCGAGCAACAGCGCCCGCCGCCTCTCCGCCCACCGGCGACCAAGGCCGCCGGGGCAAGCCCGCCGCCGGTCACCTCGACCCAGGCCAGCGCCGCCCGCCTCCTTCTCCTCCTTCCCTCTCCTTCCCTCTCCTTCACCAGCTCGCTCTCTGTCTCCAGGAAGCGCCGCCACGTCCATGGAGCTCCGCCCCGTCGTCGCCCGACCCTGCCGCCGCCGGGAACGGATCCGGCCGCTCCAGATCCGCCCGGATCCGGCCGGTCCCCGCGCCGTCTTCGCCGCTCGCCGTCGGGCAACCACCGCCGCCGCCGCCGCCTGCCTCCCCGATCCAGTCGGGACCGAGGAGGACGACGCCCATCTCCTCCAGCACCGCGCCCGTGCATGGGCACCGTGTCCCGCATCCACCACGTGGGCGCATGACCCAGCCAGCTCCCTTCGCCCCAACCGGCCAGCTCCAGCCGACCGGGCCTGCAGCCCATGGTGAGCCCCCTAATTCTCGCACGTGCGTAGAATAGTTATATTGCGCTTGCTCTGTTTTTTTTTTGCATAAAACTGCCAAGTCCCTGAAATTCATCATTCTGGTGCATAATTTGACCTGCCATAACTTGATGTGTGTTGCTTCGTTTGCTGCGTTTAATATGTAAAAATGTTCATCAGGATGTGCTCTTAACTTCATTCCATTATGCCATGTTTGTTTGAGTCCATCTTGATGCCCGAATCATCGTTGCAAGAGTGCTATGTGATGTTAACCTGCTGAAACTGTTATAACTTGCCGTTTTGTCTTTTTCATTGCATTTTGTGTGTGCATCTTATGAGCTTGATGTCTACATGAGTTATGAGCTATGTCATGCCATATTTACAGGAGTGTCATCCATGTATTTTTGTGAGTTGTGTAGTGAGTGCATCGAGCTCGTGAAGTAGGGTACTTGGTGTTACTGTTTTGCTAGTCTGAATCTGCTATATCATGATGCTATGTTAGCCTGCTGCTACAAGTCATTCTATGTATAATCTGGAGATGTTCACTAAGGATGTTTTGTTATACATGTCTTCCTCTATCCATCCATGCCCTTTGTTGCAATTATAGTCTGCTGTAACATGTTGTAATCTTCCTCTCAAATTGCTAAATATTGTTGCTTTCAGCCTGTTAACATTAAGTTCAATGTCGCCATGATTGTTGTTAGTGATCCATGCACCCGATGAACTTGCTATTTCCATGCTTAGCTTCATAAACATGTCTTATTACTGTTGGTCACCTTGACATGCCATGTATTTTTCTGTAGTGAGTGGTTCAAGCTCACTAACATGCCTACTTATTGTTGTTCCTGCCATGTATGAATCTGTAATATAACTTGCTATGTTTACATGGGTGCCATCATATTTTCTGTGCCTTTTTGGCTCATGGTAAGTAAAGGACTTTTGTTCTATGCGTTTAGTATAGTTATTCTATGCCTTTTTTTGCCATGATAAGTTCCTTTAGCATGTTGTTTGATAGCTCTAAACATTGCAACCTGATGTTATTTCCTGATAAGTCTGAAACTGTTATTATATGCAATCTTGTCATGTGTTTTTAGGAATGTTCTTGTGATTTATGGAGATAGCTCAATGTTCATGTTTTCTAATGCTTTACCTGTACATCATGCCCGTTCCTTTTTTTTTCATATTGTGGTACTGTAGCATGTTGTTTTGATGCTTGCAATATGCCTAGTTGCTGTTTTGGACAGCTTGTCCTTTAAACTTGTTTCATGTGTATGTGTTGAACCGTTGCTCCGTTTTGAGTGTGCTCTATACGAAACTTGCTTGATTTTGCATGTAGTTTCATATTATCAAGTTGCATCCTTGTTTTGATGTGTTTTCTTGATGTTTGTATGCATTTTGCATCAATGCCATGTTTAACTTGTTTTGCTCATATCTTCTAGGCCGTACCACCGAATTAAATGAACTTTATATGTAACTTGACTAGAATTTCGTGTAGATCATCGTGGTGCATCTTAAATTGCTGTTTAACAACTTGAACATAAAGTTTATTCAGATCTGGACCAATTTCGAAATTTCCATATGAGGATTTACCGGAATTGTTATATGTTGTTCCCGGCGTCATTTAAACTTGCTTTGATGTGGTGCTCTTGTTTGCATCATCTCTTGCCATGAGTAGCCTCATCTAGTTTAGTCATGCATCATGCTTGTTGTGCATCATGTATTGTCTATGTGTGGTGTGTTTACCATGTTGTGTGCTTCTTCTCGATAGTTCCCGTTTCGTTGCGATCGTGAGGATTCGTTAAATCTCACGCTTGGTTCGTCTTCGTGGCTTCATCTTCTTCATGGACTCATTCTTCTTCCTAGCGGGATTTCAGGCAAGATGACCGCTACCCTGGATCTCACTACTATCATTGCTATGCTAGTTGCTTCGTTCTATCGCTTTGTCACGCTACCTATCTCTTGTTGCTCAAGCCTCACTAATTGCCATGTCAGCCTCTAACCTTTGTTACCCTTTCTAGCAAACCGTTGTTTGGCTATGTTACCGCTTTGCTCAGCCCCTCTTATAGCGTGCTAGTTGCAGGTGAAGATGAAGATTGCTCCATGTTGGATTATGTTTATGTTGGGATATCACAATATCTCTTATATTATTAATGCATCTATATACTTGGTAAAGGGTGGAAGGCTCGGCCTTATGCTTGGTGTTTTGTTCCACTCTTGCCGCCCTAGTTTACATCATATCGGTATTATGTTCCCGGATTTTGCGTCCCTAACGCGGTTGGGTGATTTATGGGACCCCTTGACAGTTCGCTTTGAATAAAACTCTTCCAAAGAAGGCCCAACATTGGTTTTACCATTGCCTCACCTAGCCCTTTTTCCCTTGGGAGTCGCGCTCTCAAGGGTCATCTTCATTTTAGCCCCCCCGGGCCAATGCTTGTCTAAGTGTTGGTCCAAACTAGAGCCACTTGCAGTGCCACCTCGGGAAACTTGAGGCTGGTTCTAGTTATGCGTCGCTCATCCGGTCGTGGCCTGAAATGAGATCTGTGCTACTATCGGGATGTCGGCCATGGGAGGTCTTGCTGGTCTTGTTTTATTCTTTGTCGAAATGTCTTGCAGCCGGGATTCTGAGACTGATCGGGTCTTCCCGGGGAGAAGGAATATCCTTCGTTGATCGCGAGAGCTTATCATGGGCTAAGTTGGGACACCCCTGCAGGGTTTGAACTTTCGAAAGCCGTGCCCGCGGTTATGTGTCAGATGGGAATTTGTTAATATCCGGTTGTAGTAAACTTGAAGTAAACTCTTCTAAAATACACCAACCATGTGCATAACCGTGAGTGTCTCTTTTCGGGGTTGATCGAGAGGAGAACACGGTTTCTTGGGTTATGTCTGACGTAAGCAGGAGTTCAGTATCACTTCTTGATCATTACTAGTTGGCGACCGTTCCTTTGTTTTCTCTTCTCGCTCTGATTTGCGTATGTTAGCCACCATATATGCTTAGCCGCTGCAGCAACGTCACCACTTTACCCCTTCCTTACCCTTTAAGCTTTGCTAGTCTTGATACCCATGGTAATGGGATTGCTGAGTCCTCGTGGCTCACATATTACTACACCAACGATTGCAGGTGTAGGTTATGCGATGATCATGACGCGAGCAATGCATGCTTGCTTTGGAGTTCTTCTTACGCTTCTTCTTGATCGGGGATAGGTTCCAGGTCGGCAGCCTTGGCTAGCAGGGTGGATATTGTTTGAGTTTCTGTTTATGGTTCATCCGTAGTCGAATGTTGATCTTGTATGTTGTATTGTTGTATTCATGTGACATTGCATGTCTTGTTTGTATCCCTATGTATTATGTAATGTTGATGTAATGATATCCACCTTGCAAAAGCATTTCAATATGCGGGTCTATCCTTGGTGGGACCTTCGAGTTCCTTTAGGATAGGGTCGCATATTGGGCGTGACAGCATGATATGGGCTCTTGATTTTCACCTCAAAGGTCAAATTCTCTGATCTTGAATCATGCTCGTCGCCAAAAGCAACTTCCAGAGCTATCTTACCAACGGGATATGCCGATTTACCAGGTACCACACCATGAAAGACCGTGTTGGACGGTTTAAGATTTTTATCTGTTAACCCCATGCGACGGAAGATTTCATAATAAAGGATATTGATACTACTCCCTCCATCCATGAGTACTTTGGTTAACTTATAACCTCCCACCTGAGGTGCCACTACCAACGCCAGATGACCCGGATTATCAACTCGGGGCGGATGATCCTCTCGACTCCACACAATAGGCTGTTCAGACCAGCGTAAGTATCGGGGAACCGCCGGTTCGCGCTTGTCCAGGCTAGTGGTGAAGATGTGATACTGCCCACTATTCAACTGCTTCGGGTTGCTCTAGTAACAAGACTGATGCTGCTGCTGTTGCTGATTCCCCAGATTATTATAACCACCTCGTGTCGGGGAGGCTGATCGGACCCACGAACACCTATGGGACCGGCGGACCGAGTCCCTTTTGGTTCGGAGGGGGGCGGAGATCGCACGAAGAGCGGATCGAGGCAAAGCACACGAGTAGTTTACCCAGCTTCGAGCTCTCGGAGAGATAATACTCCTACTGCTGCTTGTCTAATTGTATTGTGTTCTTGCTAAGGAGCGATGAGAGCTACAAGACCTAGCGTGAGTGTTCTCTGGTTACGTTGGAATCGAACCCCCCCCCCCTCTACGTTGCGCATGGGCCTCCTTTTATATGCTCAAGGGGTCTCCGACAGGTGGCAACGTAGATGAGGGTACAAATGGAAAAATAGTAGTTGGTACACCTACTTGTACAGTGTACAGTGTACTCTACCTAACCACGGCGGCAAGGGACAAAAGCATTAAATGCCGTCACATCGCCTAAACAATGCAACAGGGACCGTCGGAGCGCCACCGTCGCCACAATGGCAAGCTTGTCAGCCGCTTATCGCTACTCTCCCGCTGGCTGCACAGCCTCTTGACCTGTAGCGCATGGAATGGTCCCATGGCGACCACGTTGGTGAATGAGCTGGAGCGGAGATGAAGAGAGGTTACTGCCGCGGCAAGTGCCTTGCAGCGGCTGAATCCTGTCGCGTCCGGGAGGCTTGTCTCTCTCGAGCCTTCCGGCAAGCTCCTCTTGTCGGGGTCTTGTCTTCTGCGTGCCTTGAGTGGCCTTCCGGCAACCTCCTCTTGCCGGGGCCTTGTCTTCTTGGTTAAATACTTTGTTCTTGAATGGCTCCAAAGGAACCACGGAGGATCTTGGCGGTGACCGGGCAAGCCTTGCCGCTGAGTGCTTGAACTGCCCGTGCGAAGTTCGGGATACTAGGGTACCCCTACTCTAGTACACCGGCAGAGCCGGGCCTGGGCCACACACGGTGCCGAGCGCTGTTGGGCCAGGCCCAAAACAGTGCACGGTCACACGCGGCCTTGATCACGCCGTAACTTGCTCTGGACCCACCACGTCCCCCACGAACAGCACGCATTGAACTTGGCATCGTGGGAGAGATCGTGGGGGGTGGGCCTGTTGGAGAAGATCAAGGCCAACGAGGAGCTGCTGGCGAATGCTGTTGCCACCCAGAGCGCCTTGAGGGAGAGTGTGGAGCCTGGACGAAGGTCTCGTGGATATCGCCGCCGCCATCCACTGAGCTGATGGAGCCGGATGGTGGATCTTGGATACTCCTCCGACGAGCACCTCCAACCCAGCGCCAAGCTTAGCTTATTCTTCAAGGGCGTGGTGGCGGGTCTCCAGCTGACTCGGAAGAGATCCCAAAGCAGCCGGCCGAGGAATCGCGCCAGATCTGTGCAGGAGCCCTCCAGAAGGTGTTGATGAAGGTGGCCTTCCGCAATCCAGGCCTCAACCTCGACGGCGTCCTTAGATCCTTGCCGCCAGATGCCGATGTGGAGGCTCAAAGCCCTTGTCGCACCCATTGTGGACAAGGTGGGCAAGATCAAGCGGGTTGATGGCGACCCGTGAGACTAGGCCGCCAATTTTATCTTTCCCTTGTCGCTGCTGATCATGTTTAGAACAATTTATTAGATCCGCGACAAGCTATTTTGTAATATGACTCTATCTTAGGCGATGATTGGAATGTTATTTCCTTTACTTGATTCCTTCCTTTGTACGTTTTTGCCCTACGCTTTTAGGGAACTTGTCGGTGCAGGCACCTTTGCATGGCCGAGTCGCGGAACATCAATGACTTCTTTGGCGGTGCCGCCTCCGACAAGCAACCTTGTCGCGACTAGCTGCAGCTCACTTAAGTTATTGAGCGGACTCGAAACAAAGTAAGGGCGCGACTAGCTGCGAGTTGGTTCCTCCGCGCAGGTTTTTCCATACAAAGTACTATCGTTCGAGGAAGATAACTTAAAAATTTAAGAACTGATTGCTCAAACTTGGGCAACTTAGCTTTTTCTGTCGTTTGCTTCCCGATAAGGCGAAACTTCCTCGAGCAACGCTTGGTCCATAGTATTATCTTCTCCTTCCCCCCTGGTTAACTTGTGCGCGAGGGAACCTTCCTTTCTTTGAGAAAAGAGAAAGAAGAGAAATAAAGTTATGGAGCCCAGCGACTCGATATTGCTTACCGGGTGTGGGTGCTGCACAAAGTGTTAGCCAAAACATGCAATAAAATGAAGAAAGCATGAATTTGACAAGTTGTGCGCAACACATGAGCTTTACTGATGCACGGGGTCTGCGCCCGGCTTTGTACAAAGGATTACATGCAACATCGGCAAGACTTGTACAAAAGGTGGTTGCGGAACAGGTTCGCAACCGCGCTCTGAGTAAAACTTACAAAGATGCTCAATGTTCCAGAGTTGCTCACCGGAATGCCATCTTCGGTCTCAAAGGCGGACAGCGCCGAGCCTAGTGACTTCGTTTCACCCGATAAGGGCCTTCCCACTTCAAGGCGTCAACTTGTTTGAATTCTTGGCGGACTGAACGCGCCGAAGAACAAGGTCGCCTTCCTCGAGGCTTCTGGCACTAACTTTGCGGCTATGGTAGCGATGTAAAGCTTGCTGGTAACGAGCAGCTCGTACAGCGGCCTGAAGACGGTCCTCCTCAAGGAGCAACGCGTCATCTTGTCCCAGCTGCTCTTGCTCAAGCTCATCATAAGCGAGTACTCGAGGTGACCCGTATACGAGTTCCGTGGGGAGAACTGCCTCTGCTCCATAGACTAGAGCAAAGGTGTACGGCGGTGGCTCGATTTGGCGTCGTCTGATTGACCAAAGAACCACCGGCAGCTCCTCAATCCGGTTTCTTCCGCACTTGTGCAGCTGTCGAATGTTACGGTCTTGAGCCGCGCAGACTTCAGCATTGCCCTCTACGCTTGACCGTTGCTTCTCGGATGAGCAACGAAGCAAAACAGACCTTGGAGCCAAGATCTTGGGCGTCTTTGCATGAAGGTGCGACTCATAAATTGTGTGCCGTTGTCGGTGATGATCCTGTTAGGGATTCGAAGCGACAAACAATCGACACGAAGAACTTGATGGCTGTGGCGTCACCTTCCTCATCGCTTCCACTTCCGACCACTTTGTGAACTTTTTCGATTCTGACGTACAAGTACTCAAAGCCCCGACATCTCGAAGAAAGGGGCCGAGAATGTCGAGCCCCGGACCAAAATGGCCGGGATAAAGGGATCGTCTGGAGAGCTTGAGCTGGCGGTGTATCTGTTGGAATGGAACCGCACGCTTCACACTTGGTTACTTGTGCGGTTGCATCACGGAGGGCTGTCGGCGAGAAGAAACCTTGCCGGAAAGCTTTGCCGACAAGTGCTCTTGGCCAATGTGATGACCACATATGCCTCCATGTATCTTCGCCAACAGCTTTTGTCCATCTTCGGTAAATACACTTCAATTTCACACCGTTGAGTCTTCTTACATGCAGGTGTCTTTGTCGACAAACTGGTACATACTTGACTGCCGGGCTACTCTTTCGTATTGTTCTTGCTCTTCGGGATGTTCTCACATCTCAAGGGAATGGACAATCATCGTGCCCATCTTTGGAGCTTGCGGCTCGACAACAAGGACTAAAGGCACATCTGCTGCTGGGAACATCCGCTTACGGCAAGAACCTGCGGTTCGGCCGGAGCTTGATGTTCCCTGGCAAGCTTGCCGGAGCAGTGCTTGTCGGGAGCGTCTGCTTCAACGAAACAAACCCTTGGGCTTGTCGGAGCAGACTGCCCCTCAGCATTCTTGGTGTTGATCCTGGGGACCTTTTTGGTGGCGGCTTCGGGAAGCTCTGCCGGAAAATAGTCACCAGAAATCAACTTCCTCTTCTTGTTCTGTCCAGTTGATGGTGTTACGGTTGGTTGAGTTAGCTTGAGCACAAAAATCCCTGGTTCCACGAGCAACTTAAGTGCAGCGCACTTTGGCGAACCATCGGCAATATCATTACGAGCTCTTGGAACATGTTCCATTTGTAGGCCGTCAAAGTGTTCTTCTAGCTTTCTCACTTCATCAACGTAGGCTTCCATCAATGGACTCGATAATCTTTGTTCACTTGGCGGACGAAGCTGCGAATCACCCACGACAATAAGCTTCTTAATCCCAAGGTCTCTGCAATCCTAAGACCGGCAAGCAAACCTTCATACTCTGCTTTGTATTGTTTGTTGCTTGCTCCTTGGGAAAATGCATTTGGACTATGTACTTGAGGTGCTCTCCGGTGGGTGCTATAAGCAGCACGCCAAAGACCGACGCCTTTGCAGCGAGAAGGCACCATCAAAGTACATCAGCCACTCTTTGCTCGCTTCCTTGACGGGGATGCTCGTCTCTGGAATTTCTTCATCTTGCGTTGGGGTCCATTCCGCTATGAACTCTGCCAATGCTCTGCTTTGGATAGTTGATGTTCTTTCAAACTTGAGGCCAAACCTTGACAGTTCCAGTGCCCACTCGACAATCCTGCCTGTCGCTTCTGGATTTTGTAGTATCCTCTTCATGAAAGCGGTGACGACTGTTATCTCATGTGCTTGGAAGTAATGGCGCAGCTTTCTCGAGGCCATGAGGAGGCCGAAAAGCAATTTACGCAGTGAGTACCTTGACCTAGCCCCCTGCAAGAGAGAACTGACAAAGTAAACTGGGCGCTGTACCATCTTTTTCTGCATCTTGTCGCATGCCTACGCAGATCCGTCCTTGTCGGGACCAGAGCTTGTCGTTGAAGTGCCTTGCTTTTCGCTGGATGTATCTGCCATGGTTGCCGGCTCATCGTCCGCCTCCCTCTCCGCTACTAACGCAGCACTAACCACTTGATTGGTTGCCGCTATATATAGCAGCAACTTCTCTTGTGGCTTAGGTGCGACAAGTATTGGAGTGGAGGACAGGTACCTCTTTAGGTCCTGCAGCGCAGCCTCCGCTTCGAGTCCATTTCATTGCACCTGCCTTTTTTCAAAATCTTGAAAAATGGCAGGCTGCTCAGCAGAACCTAGAGATAAACCTGCTGAGAGCAGCCACGCAACCGGCAAGTCTTCGTACATCCTTGACGCGCTTTGCTGCTTCAATCTGCTCAATGGCCTTGATCTTGTCGGGATTGGCTTCAATTCCCCGCTGAGACACGAAGAACCCGATAAGCTTGCCGGAAGGGACTCCGAACACGCACTTCTCGGGGTTGAGCTTGAGGTTGATCTTGCACAGATTTGCAATGGTCTCATCCAAATCTTGAACCAGAGTTGCTTTGTCCTTGCTCTTGACCACTATGTCATCCATGTAGGCTTCTACATTTCTGTGCATTTGCGGCTCAAAAGCTTCATGGACTACTCTTGCAAACGTTGAACCAGCATTCTTCAAACCGAAAGGCATCCGTATGAAACAGTATGTGCCACATGGAGTAATGAATGCGGTTTTCTCTTCATCCTCTTACGCCATGAAGATCCGATGATATCTGAGTATGCATCAAGAAATGAAAGCAAATCACATCGGTAGTGGAGTCAACAATCTGTCGATGCGCGGCAAGGAAAGCGGGTCTTTGGGGCAAGCTTTATTAACATCCATGAAGTCAATACAAAGTCTCCATTTCCCATTTGCCTTGCGCACAACTACAGGATTGGCCAACCACGTAGGATGGAGCACTCCTCTGACAAGGCCTGCTGCTTCCAATTTCTTGATCTCTTCTGCGATGAATTCTTGGCGCTCCACTGCCTGCTTCCTGACTTTCTGCTTGACGGGTCGCGCATGAGGACAGACAGCTAAGTGATGCTCAATTACTTTCCTGGGAACACCGGGGATGTCAGACGGTTTCCATGCAAACACGTTGACGTTCACCCGCAGGAAAGCAACGAGCGCGCCTTCCTATTTAGGGTCGAGAGTGGCACTGATGGTGAAGGTACCACCAGTGCCGTCCTCCTTGGTGGACACCTTCTTGGTCTTTGGCGGAGCTGCCATCGTCTTCTTGCACTTGCCGGTGGAGCTCAATGGTGCGTCCTCGACGGTAGCGTAGCACTTCGAAGAGGTGCGCTTGCCGGAGTGGGCATCAGAGCTCTTGCCGGACTTGGTCTTCTTCCCCGGAGCTTGATGACAAGTGTTTTGCTTTCTGTTGCAGCTGCTGCCTCCCGGTAGATCTTGTCGGCACAGATAAGAGCATCTTTCTTGTCGCCATGGACAGAGATGATGCTTATCGGGCCTGGGATCTTGAGTAAGTTGTATGCATAATGAGAGGCTGCCATGAACTTAGCGAGTGCTGGACGGCCAAGTATCCCATTGTAAGGCAATGGGAAATCAGCAACGTCGAATGTGACCCTCTCAGTCCTAAAGTTCAGCTCGCTGCCAAATGTTACCGGCAACGTGATCTTCCCCTTCGGCTTGCTCCTTTCCGGATTGATTCCTTGGAATGTGCCAGTCTCTTCGAGCTCGCTGTCAGGGATCTGAAGCTTCTGGAGCACTGCGGAGGAGATCAGGTTTAAGCCGGCCCCGCCGTCAACTAGCATCTTGGTGACCTTGAGGTTGCGGATAGTTGGTGAGACCAACATCGGCAAGCACCCAACCGCAGTTATGCGATCAGGGTGGTCCTATTTATCAAAGATGATAGGCGTCTTGGACCACTTCAGAGGCTTGTGTGACTCTACGGATGGTTCAACTGCATTAACTTCCCGCATCCACTGCTTGAGTTGGCGGTGGGAAGTATGCAGGGAAGCACCTCCGTCAACGCAGAGGACCTCTGTAGCTTTCTAAAACTCCTGCTCATCGGCCTCATCATCATCCATGTCTTCATCGCCGTCTTCGTCTTCATCCTTGTCGCGGCCGCGGGGAGGCATGTCTCCTTGCCGCTGCTTGGCCTTGCCGCGGCGCCCTCCCCGCCCGGGACGTTTCTTGCTGGCTCCTCCAGCACCTTCTTGGGCCTTCTCCTTGTCGCGTCTCTCAGATTCAGCTGCTGCTGCTCGGCAAGCTGCTCTACCTTCTTGCAGCTCACGGAGGTCATGGCCCTTGGTGTGGTGGATCTTGCGATTGCTTGCCGGAGCCGTCCTGCTTGTCGGCGGCCGCCACAGACTGGTGGTTGGCGCCAGCTGCAATCTCCTTGCCGGAGCTACCAGCCTTGGCGTTCTTGTCGCCACCTCCGTTGCCGGACTACTCAACAACTAGCACATCTCTGCCTTTCTTTTTCATGTTGCCCCGCCGCCGGCTCTTCTTTGCCGGAGCGGTCTCCTCACCGCCGATCCTCCCGCTTGGTATTCTCTCCGGAGTCTCCTCCTTCCTCGACGCGTGCACACTTGTCGGCCAGGGCGTATAGCTCATCGACGTCTTCGATTTTGCACATCGCCATCTCCTCCGCATCCTGCGGTTTCGCGACGCTCGATGGAACGCACCGATCACCGCAGGGTGGACATCCGGGATGTTGTGCCGTACACGGCTGAATCTTTGAATATACTTATGCTAGGGCTCTCCTTCCTTCGGGCGGCAGATGAAGGTCGCTTTCTTGGCCATGGGGCTTGTGGTCGCTGTAAAGGCGCCAACAAACTGATGGCATAGATCTGCCCAAGAAGATATGGAGTTGTCCGGCAAATGCATGAGCCAGGACCTGACATTGGGTTTGAGCACCAGTGGGAAGTAGTTGGCAAGGATCTTATCGTCTCGCCCCCCGGCAGCCTGCACCGTGCTGGTGTAGATACTGAGGAACTCCGACGGGTGCGTCTTGCCGTCGTACTTCTCCGGTATGTCTGGCTTGAAGTTCTTCTTGCTGGGCAACTGGACTTGCCGCAGCTCACGAGTGAACGCAGGGCAACCTACCGCGTACGGCAAGTCGCCTGGTTCCTCTGGCGCGTGCATGTCAACAGAGGGCCCAGCGCGCTTGTCGGATTGACGCTGTGCTTCTCTTCGGCGCTCGATGCGAGTTCGAGCGTCCTCTTGCTATCGATCGTGTAGCACTTGGTGCTGATCGCGATGAGCTCGTGCATCTGATGATGCAGTGGAGTCGCTGTCGAGGTGGGTCCGGCGAGTCGGCGATCTTGGCCTTCGGGGCGGAGAGTGCATGGTGGTTGCACCCCCACCGGTCTCGTCGCCACCGGCTCGTGTTGGGTAGTCTTGCCGCGGCAGCGATGCGCTCGGTTGCCGCGGAGCGTCGCCGTTAGCGAAGCCGATGAGACTCTGAATGGTGGCCCTCCATTCATCAACCTTGTCGGCCGTTGGAGGGTAATCGAAGCGGTGAGCTCGCCCGAGCTTCTGCTGGAGTAGTGGGCGGCAGTGGCGAATGGTGCGAGGAGCGGGATATGCTCGGACTTCTAACTATGTTAGAACGAGCAGTATCTCGTCCGGGCGACCGTGCCTCGCTCGCGCCAGCATGTTGGCGTGTATGCTGGTCTTGAACGTCCCGGGATCCCCTAGCTCGATTTTGGTCCAACGAGCGTATGGCATTGTGAATGCCATGACGCGGTCGGTCCCGCGCCGCCTGAGACAGGCGCGGTGCATGTACGGACGCCGAGGTCTGTGCAGCCTTGTCCTTAGACTTGGCAGCACCGTGAGCGTTCATTCTTCCGCAGGCGTTTACCCCACCACCTGTTTGCTCCGGTGGTGGTGGGTTCGACGCGGACGGGCCCTCTGCCGCCGAAGCCTTCTTCTTCGGTGGCATGTTGATGAAGATGTCGAAGATGATGAAGATGTTGCTCGTGTGAACGCCGGATCAGGTTCACACAGCCTCGACGCCCCCTACCTGGCGCGCCAAAGATGTCGGGGAGGCTGATCGGACCCACGAACACCTATGGGACCGGCGGACCGAGTCCCTTTTGGTTCGGAGGGGGGCGGAGATCGCACGAAGAGCGGATCGAGGCGAAGCACACGAGTAGTTTACCCAGCTTCGGAGCTCTCCGGAGAGATAATACTCCTACTGCTGCTTGTCTAATTGTATTGTGTTCTAGCTAAGGAGCGATGAGAGCTACAAGACCTAGCATGAGTGTTCTCTGGTTACGTTGGAATCGAACCCCCCCCCCCCCCTCTACGTTGCGCATGGGCCTCCTTTTATATGCTCAAGGGGTCTCCAACAGGTGTCAACGTATATGAGGGTACAAATGGAAAAAATAGTAGTTGGTACACCTACTTGTACAGTGTACAGTGTACTCTACCTAACCCTGACGGCAAGGGACAAAAGCATTAAATGCCCGTCCCTGTCGCCTAAACAGTGCAACAGGGACCGTCAGGAGCGCCACCGTTCACCACGATGGCAAGCTTGTCAGCGCCGCTTATCGCTGCTCCCCGCTGGCTGCACAGCCTCTTGACACGCGCGCATGGAATGGTCCCATGGCGACATGTTGGTGAATGAGCTGGAGCGGAGATGAAGAGAGGTTGCCTGCCGCGGCAAGTGCCTTGCCGCGGCTGAATCCTTGTCGCGTCCGGAGGCTTGTCGCTCTCCGAGCCTTCCCAGCAAGCTCCTCTTGCCGGGGTCTTGTCTTCTGCGTGCCTTGAGTGGCCTTCCACGCAAGCTCCTCTTGCCGCGCCTTGTCTTCTTGGTTAAATACTTTGTTCTTGAATGGCTCCAAAGGAACCACGGAGGATCTTGGCGGTGACTGTGCAAGCCTTGCCGCTGGTGTCAGAATCGCCTGCGGCACGAAGTTCGGGATACTAGGGTACCCCTACTCTAGTACACCGACACCTTGGTTGCCCTGATTGCTTTGATTTCCATGTCCGTTCTGGTTACTATGAAAACCTGAACTGGAATTGCCTCCACCAGAACCCATCCCATGAGACCCGGGGCCCGAACCGCCACCCGGTCCATGATCATACCGAAAAGAAACAGAATTTTTGAACTCTTGCATGATGTAACAATCTTTCCAGAGGTGCGTGGACGGGTTCTCCTTCGTCCCGTGCTTTGGGCAAGGCTGGTTCAACAGATAAGACAGGCGGTCCGGATTAGTACTTGGTCATCCACCGCGCTGGGGCGGTTTACCCTTACGCCGTTGGCCTTTGTCCTGCATGTTGGTATTAGCCACAAAATCCAAGCTATTATCCGCTTTACGCTTACCGTTGTTTCCATGGCCTGCCGAGTTGTGCTGCTGCCCCTTGGTATGTCCGCTCTTCTTTCCCTTCCCTGTCTTCTCATCATCAGACTCGGGGTCCTTGGTACCATCAGAGTCGGCATATTTCACCAGAGCAGCCATGAGAGTCCCCATATCATTACAGTGGCGTTTGAGCCGCCCCAACTTCAGCTTCAGAGGTGCAAACCGGCAATTGCCTTCCAATGTTAAAACTGTTGTGTCAGCGTTAATGCTGTCTGATGAATGCAAAATCTCCGAAACCCGGCGCACCCAATGGGTTGTTGATTCTCCTTCCTCCTGGAAACAGGCAGCTAGGTCCACAATTGACATGGGCTGCTTGCACGTATCCTTGAAGTTCTGGATAAACCGGGCCCTCAGCTCGGCCCATGACCTGGAGTTAGCTGGAAACTTTTTCAACCATGTTCGAGCCGTTCCTTCCAACATCATGGTAAAGTATTTAGCACACGCCGCATCGTCCACATCCAGCATCTCCATTGCCATCTCATAGCTTTCCACCCATGACCCGGGGGATAAATCGGCGGTGTAATTCGGCACTTTTCGTGGGCCTTTGAAATCCTTGGGCAGGCGCACGTTGCGCAGCGCTGGGACGAGACATGGTACTCCCAAAGAACTACAGGTAACCCCTGGCTCCACCATTGTGGTTGGACGAACCGGAGTATACTGATGGGCTTCATGTTGCGCCGCTAAATCGGCCTCTCTACGTGCCCGAGCCCGATCCACCACTTCCTGAGCATCACCAGCACCACCCGCCGGGTTATTGCCACGGGGTGGACCACGGCTTCGCACGTTGCTTGATACTGCTGGTTCATCCATCCGCCTGCTGTAACTCCGGCTTGGGCGGGGAGTGGAATGGATCCTATCGCAACTATATGAATAAGCCTCCTGTTGAACCAAGGCTGTCTGAACAAGCTCCCTAACCCGTCGCGTCTCGACTGCCACGGGAGACTCCCCTTCGATCGGGTTAGAGTAATCACCCGGTGGTGTTGGGATGTGCTGCGTCACAATGTTGTTCTGGCGAGGCGGATCCACCAAACACGACTGAACCTGCGCCCATGCTCCAGGTGCCTCCAACCGGTCTATCACCGGCGGATTGCTGGTCCTTGCTCCTAGGGTATTAAAGAGGTTCCTAGGCATCATTCGACGGCAGGCGAGATCGGTACCTCCTCTTCAGGACATCATTCGACGCACTCTGATCCAGCATAAGTCGGTAAGTCTGGGCATCCAACGCAGCCCGTTCCGCAGCCATCCTGGTATCCTCTTCTGCCAAGGCAGCCTTGGCCTGGGTGATCTGATCTTTCACCTTCACGATTTCCGCATTATGTGCGTCTTGGTCCGCCGGGTTAACATCTCCCATCAGCGTTGCCAAAGCGTCAAACAGATCAGATAGAACCTGAGACGGCGGTTGCACAGGGCCTCCTGCCCCAGCCGCTGCTGTTGATCCGGAAATCATCCTCGCTGCGGTCGAAGAGTGGAGGGCTGGTAGTGTACCGGCCATGAAGATCGCAACCCGGTTTGGCAGATCAAAGGGGTCCGGAATACTGTCGCAATCGGAACAACCCCAATCCGGCCATCTTGCAATTGGTACAACAAGTCGGTCTCTCTGGTGGATGACTCGTCGCCGGAATAAACGACGGTTTCACCACCAGATTCTGATCTATCCTCAGATTCCCCCCCGTGGATGACTCCCACGAAGGCACACTTCATGACAGGCTTAACCCGTGCAGGTCTCGCACGCTGAGCCGTTTCGACGAGGTCGGTGCAGATGTCCGGCTCAGGGCTCGGTTCTTCGATCTTGCCAATGAAAACGTGTATGCCACCAAAGGGGACCCGGTACCCGTACTCCATTGAGCCGGCCTCGGGGCCCCAGCCTGCATCGTTGATGTAGAGCTTGCCGTGATGACTCTTGGTCATCCGGCCCACAGCGTAGCCCTTGAGTCGTTCGAAGCTGCCCTCTAAGAACTCAAAACCATCATGCGATAGCCCCACAGTGGGCGCCAATTGTCGTGGTTTTGTCACGGCAGATGTCCTCGAAAAAGGACTTAGTCGTGGAGCCATCGCTACGGGTTAACTTAAGGGGGTTAAAGCGGAGAAGGGACGCAAGAGAAATTATACTGGTTCAGCCCCTTGCGGTGAAGGTAAAAGCCTATGTCGGTGTCAAAACCGGCGGATCGGGGGTAGGGGGTCCCAAACTATGCGTCTAAGGCGGATGGTAACAGGAGGTGGGGGACACAATGTTTACCCAGGTTCGGGTCCTCTCGGTGGAGGTAATACCCTACTTCCTGCTTGATTGATCTTGATGATATGAGTATTACAAGAGTTGATCTACCACGAGATCATAGAGGCTAAACTCTAGAAGCTAGCATATGGTATGATTGTTGTTGTCCTGTGGACTAAACCCTCCGGTTTATATAGACACTAGAGGGGGCTAGGGTTACACAGAGTCGGTTACAAGGGAGGAGATCTACATATCCGAATTGCCAAGCTTGCCTTCCATGCAAAGGAGAATCCCATCCGGACACGGGACGAAGTCTTCAATCTTGTATCTTCATAGTCCAACAGTCCGGCAAAAGTATATAGTCCGGCTATCCGAGGACCCCCTAATACAGGACTCCCTCAGTAGGCCCTGAACCAGGCTTCAACGACGATGAGTCCGGCGCACAGATCGTCTTCGGCATTGCAAGGCAGGTTCCTCCTTCGAATACTCCATAGAAGATTTTGAACACAAGGATCGTGTCCGGCTCTGCAAAACAAATTCCACATACCACCGTAGAGAGTACAATATCCCACAAATCTAATCTACTGACAAATTTCATAACGTGACATCAAGCCATGGCCCGGTCATTATTTGAACCATTTTTCTCAACCAGCTACTGCCCATATTGCGAGGCGGTTTTCATGGCATGTCTTGTCGAAGCAGAGATCGTGTCCCCTTATCACAGGATTCTCATCAATACGGATGTGGGTAACCCAGCCACGCCATCAATTGTGGCGCTTGGAAAATAAGAGGTTTTACCAGGGGAGTGGGGAGGCACATCGCCTCTTCCGCCCTTATAAAGGGGCAAGGATTTACTCTTTTCACCCACGCCTTCTTCACGATTTATTCCCTTCTGCTCAAGCTCCAACGCCCGAGTGCTCCTCTTCCCTGACCACAAAAGGTCCCCCGAAATTGTCCGGATCTAGAGTAGGAGGCAAATGGATGGCCTCTACCGTCGAAGAGAAGGATATCAAAAAGCTTCGGAAGGCCGGGTACCTGGCCAAGAAAATCAGCCACCGTCTCCCGACGGCAGGGCAGATCGTCCCTACTCCTGAACCCCACGAGAGGATTCTATTCCTTCCTCACTTTGTCCGTGGGCTAGGGTTTCCCCTTCACCCATTCGTTCGCGACATCATGTATTATTATGGGATCGATCTTCGTGATATGTCCCCTAATTCCTTCCTCAACATCTCAACATTCATTGTCGTGTCCGAGGCCTTCCTCCGCATTTCGCCGTACTTTGATTTATGGTTGAAGACTTTTAATGTGAAGCCCAAGGTGGTGGGCGGCGAGCACGCCGAGTGTTGGGGCGCCATGGTGAGCAAGATTCCCAAAGTCATATGGCCAACGGGAACCTTCAACGATTCTGTCAAAGAGTGACAACAGCAGTGGTTTTATATCACCGAGCCGCCCGGCACAGAGTGGCCCGCCTCTCCTGAGTTCCGATCTGATGCCCCCATGCGGCTTACATCCTGGGTCAAAAAGGGCCTGGACTTTTCCTCGTCCGACGAACTGTTGGAGCTCCAGACGTGTGTTGAAGATATGGGAGACAAGAATATTGAACTTGCCAATGTGGTCCAGGTGATGTTAGTACGCCGGATCTTGCCTTGTCAGCATCAGACTTGCAATTTATGGGGATTTGATCCGGCCAGGCACCAAACCTTGCGAGAGCTTTTTGGCTCCTCGCACAAGGACATCTAGAAGGTGATTTTCAAGTCCAGCAAATCGTGGCCGGACTCCGCCGAGGACCATGGGTTCCAATTGTCCCGCCCGGCAAGTTCGGTAAGTTATCATACTTTTCTATCCGTGTAACCCAAAGGAAGTGCTTAACGTGTTTTATACGACTCTCCCAGGGCTGGACGAAGAAGCCGGAGCGGATCCATTATCCGGTACCGCTGCCCGAAGAACCGGCCATCCCACTTCTGATGAAGATGTTGGTCCCAGCGCCTTACAGGGTGCCGAAGAAGACGGCCGAGAAGGAGGCCAAAAATACTCGGGCCGGCCTTCGTCGCCGCGGTGCTTCGGACATAGTACCTAAAGGCTCCAATGCCCATTCCGCCTCCGAAGAGGACGAGGAGCGGGAGGAAGATTAATCCCCTGCGGGGGGAAGAAAGAAGAGGACGGCCTCCGTACACTTGGAGGCCGAGCTGCCCAAAATTGGAAAGGTTCCTCTTCCGGAGGAGTCCGCTGCCGCCGCCGACAGCGGCCCTGGCATGGGAACTCAGGGCCCAGCCCCTGGTGAATTCGTCAGTGTATAAAATCCGAGTATGTCTTAGGTGTCCGAACTCATCGTGGCTTAGTTTTTTTGTAGTCCGGCGCGGTCCCGTACCAAACAATCCTAATCAGAGGACTTGCTAAACTTAAATGTTATGGAGAGCGGACGCCCCAAAAGGCCCCTTCCTCCAAATAGGTGCATAACACCGAGGCTTCGGACCAGAAGGACCCTGGCCAAGGAGGAAAGGAGAAAACCATGAAAGCGGCGCCTGGAGGTCAAACCTCAGGGGCAGGATACGTGGGAGAAAAGATTGCCAAAGGGGCTGACGGCGGGGGCGATCCTGAGTTCGGCCCCCAACCAGATGTGATTCCAGAGACCTATATGGCTCCAGAATCAAGGAGGCAGCTTCCTTCGAGAGGGGGCGTGTCTGTTCCATTGGCGACCGCTGTCTATCCAGAAGTGTAGGATGCTTTGTTGGTGGCGTTGAGAGACGCCTCCATCGTTGATGAACACCGTGCCCTTATGGGTGCGGTGATTGAGAAGATTCAGTCAACTGGGAATGGACTGAGCGAAGCCTATATCAGCCTTATAAAAGGTTTTGTGGTACGTTTTATGAGTTATCGAAGAGTGTCATAGTATAGATAGCAGCCCCTGATACTCTCTTCGGTAAAAGAAAGAACTGGACAGAGGATCGAATTGTATGTTCGCAGGAACACTCATTGAATGGCATCTATTTTTCTTCTGTCATAAGCAGGTGTCTGTAACGGCTGCTTCTTCTCATACTGTAGAGATCTCCGGGCTTAATCAAAGTCTGGAGCGGGCCACAGAAGAACTTGGCCAATTGAAAATGCAGTTGAGGTGTAAACAAGGTATGCACAAGTCTTTGTTCGCGTTTATTGCGAATCAATTTTCAGTATGAACTGAGTTTTATGACTTGCGCTAGGGATTGTGACCGAAGTCGAAGCCCTTAAGAAGGCTGTGGTCGAGGCCGAGAAAAAGGCAGCCACTGAACAGGCTCTTCGTGAGAAGCACGAGGCCAGGGTTATTAAAGCTGAGCAGGAGCTACAAGAGGCCGTGCGGAAATGCGAGTCCTTGGAGCAGAGTTTAATGGAGCAGAGTTTAATGGAGCAGAGTTTAATGGAGAAGGAAGCTGAACTCACCAAGGCGCATCAGGCCATGAGCGATGCCCGGCAAGAAACCAAAAGCACCCTGCAGGAGATCCAGGAGGCGAGAAAGATCGCAGCCGGTAAGGCTTTTTCCCTGTGGAGTAAGTATTTGGGGGTGGGGCGAACTGATGTTTCTAATTTTGAATCCGGATTTCTCGGGGGTATTTTCCGAGCTACCTCGCAGCATATCAGATGCCGCTCAATTCTACCGAGCCAAAGAAAGGGAAACTGCAGATAAACTCTTCTGGGCGCAGTATTTGGCACTGAATTATCCGGTGCCTTTTACCGATCAGCTGAAGCAGCTGGTCGAACTGCATAAGGCGGCGGGACTAGCCATGAAAGATTTGGTTATCCGGCTATGGCCTACCGAGCCAATTCCAAGCAGCTACTTCGGGCTCGTGAGGCGGCTCGTGAGCACTTGCCCTCGACTTGACGTCATCAAACGGTCGGTCTACATAGAAGGTGCGTGAATGGCCTTCGCCCGTGCCAAGGTGCACTGGGGGAAGATGGATGCCGAAAAGCTGATGACCGAAGGACCGCCAGAGGGGAAGGAGCACTGCAAGCCCGAATTATATTATGAGAGTGTCCGGAAGGGATCTTACCTTGCAGCAAGGCTATGCAGCAAGGACTTTATATTTCCATGAGTGCCAATCATGTTGTCCTTTGTAATGTTTGAACAAGGTCGTTTATTTGTCGCCTGTTATATAAAAGTTTACCCTCCTGTGCGGCCGTTTTATATGTTAAGCCTGAGAGTTGGCCAGTCGTCGGCTTCTGCCCCCATGTAGGAAGTACGGGGGTGTTCGGGATAAACCTGAGCACTCTTTATCCCAGTTTTGGGTACTTCGAAGGAGGTGCTCAGCACAACGAGCCACGCAATCGACTATAGGGCTTTATCACTCTCACTTAGCCATAGGAGCTTTAGTTTGGTCGGCGCAGCCCCTGGTGTTCGTAAGACCGTACTAGGGGCTCTATAAGCACCTGATCGGAGAAAGAACCTATCCCTCGCATACTGCATTGGTTATGGCATTATGCGGGAGAAATCTTTAAAGATTTTGTGACCTCTCGAACAGCTGACCAGCTCTTGCCGTATCATGACAGTCAGTTTTCGGCTTTCTCTACTGAAGTGCTCATCCGGAAGAACCGGGACACAATCGCAGTAGTTCTCCGAGTGCTACCTTAGCCGACATAGCGGAACGTAAGGTACCAAAACATGGGAGCCGGGCAAACCCAACTATTGACCCAAGACATGATTCGAAGCTGATGCATATAATGCTATAGGTTTGGGGTGCCGAGCTTCCCTGAAGGTGTTCAGACTTTAATGTCGTGTTATAGGTAAAACGAAGCCCCTGGCATATTTTAAGTCATATCGTTGTGTACGGATGCCACTTGACAGAATGATTTCAACAAGAAATAACAGCAGGTAAACGTCATATAAATCCACATGTTGTATTTGAGTAGTACATCTATGCGTATGGGTACAAGTAATGTGATAAAAAGGAATATGATTACGGAACCTGCTGAGACCATGGGGAAGGGGCTGAGTGCGGAGCCGTAATATAGCTGGACGGTCACTGCAGGAGATGTCTAAGGATTCCCTTATGCGTTCAAACTGCCTCCGTGTAGCCTGTCCTGGTCGGCGCAAAGGTGAACCTGCGAAAGAAATGTAATGAATATTTATGTGCCGTGGGGCGGTTGAGCCGCTGAGTTCGGCCTATCCTGGCCTACACCGGAGTGTTTAGTTGAGTCCAGGACGAGCCGGGCTATCCTTCCGCGAAGCAGTTCGGAGTCCCTTGACGGTGTCCGGAAGCCTGGACGGCGACTCGAGGTTCTGCTGCAAGGTGCCGCTCGTTGCTTCTGCTGCTAGGGCTGTTGTATACTTGTTGGCGCCAAGGGAAGGTTCGTGTGAGGACCCCGATTCCAAGTCGCATCGACCTAGCCGGTAACACCTCATATCACTTTGTGGCCTCACGCACGGTATTCCCACGGGTGTCGCCTTACCATGGCCCGGGACCGTTTGCGTCTTTTGGCTCACGTATATGATAGTGTCGCTAGCATCCACATGACAAAGAACCGGGCCGACATGGCTAGTCGTGAACCCAAAGCGGCGCTAACCTATGGGGACAGGCATACATGAATCACATCGAGCATGTCGGTCATCAACGTATATATTCGGGCTGTAGCACTTTGGGCTAACAGGACTCCGGTATCCTGTAGCATGAGCTAGGCAGGACTCCGAATACCACCGCGTGACATTTCCCGAAGGGACAGACATAGGAACAAAGTGAAACACATGCCGGCCGATCAAGTGTCCAAGCGGTAGTGCTTTGGGCTAGCAGGACTCGGTGAACCGGCTGTAGTGGACTACTATCGCTCGGAAGCACGAGACTACATTTCCCCATATGAGAGGCTGCCAAGGATAAACAACTAGTTTGTCGGATCCCACTCATACCAAGCATTTCAATCATACACGCATAATATGCCCGATATGAGTAAATACAACAAGGCATCACAACAAAACTCTACAACTCAAGTACTTTATTTAAAAGGCTCAGGAGCCATACATAACATAGTCATACAGGTAGGGGTCACATGACCCAACACTCAAGTCATACAATCATACAAGCACATGCGGAAGCAAACTAGTCTCGAGTACGACTCTAGAAAGAAAGAAAGCTTGTTGGAGCCTTTCTATCTACAATGGCCCTTCACAAGCCTTGGATCGCCACCTGGGTGGCTAGTTCACTCGTCGATGTCAAGGTCTACATAGAACCCATCGGAAAGGGCAGTGTTGTCGTCTGAAAAACATTAATTAAGCAAACATGAGTATGGAGGTACTCAGCAAGTCTTACCACAGAATCCTATCATACATGCACATTCTCAAGAAGGTGGTGGAGTTATTTGCAGCAAGCCAGCTTTGACTCTTGGCTAAGCTATCCTACGTGACACCACTTGAAAAGCTTTTGTCGCACACGAGTCCACTGATCACCATTACAATACTCCACCGTGGATCCTCTCTCGTCATCCCACGAGAGGGCCATCCACGATACTCACACTTATCTTGAGGCTTTTAGTAGTATCCATTTACTTGTCTATGAACCGGTAGAGGTAACCCAGAAGTCCTTCTCCGTGGACACGGCTCTTCGAATAGATCATATTAAACCTGCAGGGGTGTACTTCTTCACACGCTCTCACCACTTACCGCCGTTTACGACATGTACTCGGCAACCTTCAAGCGGAAGCCCAACGTGGGTGTCGGCCACAGCCTACCTAAACACACAAGTCCCAAGTCCAGGTTTATCGCCTATTCGGGTTCCATCCGCAGGAGTCCGGCCGAGGTTTCCCGTCTGACCCCGAACGATGTGTCTGAGGTTCCCGAGACACCAAACGGGCGAATCGGTACACTGGCCACGGTGCCTACCGCAACACAACCCACCCCTACGGGTTGCGGCGGCCCTCAAAGATGCTACAAACGCCAGAAACTACTTGCAACTCCCGGACTGAGGACAAGAGTGGTTAAGAAGCCGAGAGGGTCAATTAAGGATCCCAATGCGTGGTAGTAACTGTTTCATGGATCACAAACACAGATCTCAGTTCTTAGGGACGGCTTCAATGAAACAACCCACCATGTACTCCTACATGGCCTCTCATCGATACCTTTACCAAAACGTGTTCAACACTTTCACTCTCCAACCAACACAACCTTTCACTCCAGTTCATCATCCCGATGAGCCAGACCTGACACAACTCTAAGCATAGCAAGTATAGCATGGTAGGAATCACAAACATGGCTCAATCAACTCCTACACATACTAGTGGGTTTCATCTAGTTACTATGGCAATGACAGGTCATGCAAAGGAAGTGGGTTCAACTACCGCAGCACACAACAGTTTGAATCGCGTTGTCTTAATGCAAGAAACGAGAGCAGAAGCTAGAACATGGGTTTGTATCGTAATGATCAATGAGTTGCTTGCCCGATGGAACGGGGTAGAGTAACGCCCTTCGATGGATAGTCGAGGTTATCCTCGGGCAGAACCTATCACGAAAAAGCATATCGAAAGTAAACACACATGACAAAATGCAACAATATGATGCATGCTATGACATGGCAATATGGATGTGTGTTAGCCTAATGCAAGCTGAAACAATAGGGGATGAACTCATTTGAATTAATGATTCAAATGATAGCTCATTTGAAATAGCCCTAAAGGTGCATTATCTTATTCTGGTTAAACAGCAAGGTTAACTTGTTTTAACATGCATGAAACCTGTACCAATGGATAGAATGGATTTTTCTGATCATTTTTCATATATAAATCTTTTGCATTTGGAGTTCTGATTAAAAGTTATAAGCATTTGAAATTTGAATTATATTCGGAATTTCTTGTATTAGAATAAATCCAGAAATTAGATTAATGCGTCGACCATGCGTCGACATGACGCCGTGGTCAACAGAGACGTCCAGGTCAAACCCGACAGTGGGTCCCGCGTGTCAGGGTAATTAACTTAACTAATGTTTAATTAAAACTAACCTATTTAGTTAGCGGTGGCTGGGCCCCATCCGCGATGACTCGTCTGAGTCAACAGGCCCACGTGGTCAAGGTCCACGTCGGCTGCACGGCGACTAACCGCCGGCGAAACCGATGCGGCGGAGGAAGTGCTTTTGGTGATTCCGGTGACCAAATGAGTCATGGAGGGTGGCTACGAATAGCTGGGTGCAAGCCGCGGTCACATTGGTGGAGCCGGTTGGGGTCGGGTGGCGGAGTTGGCGCCGGCTGACGAGCTAGGCGGCCGCCGGGGTTCGTCCGAAGATGAACTTGGGCTAGAGGGGTCGGTGAGGTGCGGGGAGTGTGCGGTTAGACCCCATGGGGTGCGGTGAGTGTGAGGGACACCACGAGGTGGCCGGAGAGTGACCGGGAGCACGTCAGCAACGAGCTCCACGGCGGGTGCGGGTGAGCTTGGTTCGGTTGCTACGCTGCTCGAGAGCGAGAGAGAGAGGGAAGGAGAGGTAGATGGGCTCACGGGCGACGCGTAGAAGCTCTCATCGAGGTCGGGGACGAACCGGAGCGTCGGCGGCGTTGAAAGGGATCTCCGGCGACGGCGAACTCGGTCGAGGTCGGTGGGGTGGACTCGGGGCACTAGAGCGAGCGGGGCTCGGCTGGTTCGGGGTAATGGAGTGCGGAGGTCCCGGACATGGTGAGGAGGAGCACGGCGGCGGGGAGCACGGTTATGACGATGGTGCGGCGGGCGTCGGCCAAGGCGGGGAGCACGATGGAGAGGGACCGGGAGGAGAGGGGTGTCGGGGGTTCGGGGCAGAGGAGGAGGGCGATCCACGTCGCGGCTGGGCGAGGGAGCGGCGAGGCGGCGACCAGTGCGTGGCACCCATGCGGTGAGGCCGCCGAGCACTGCTGCTGCGCCTGGCCGAGCCAATCAGCTATTGGCCATTGTCTGGGCTGGGCCGGGCAGGTGGGCAGGTAGGTGGCGTCAGTAAGTCTTTTCCTGCTTTTATTTATTTTCTAATATTCTGCAACTTTGTGGGGTTTTCTAAAATACCAAAACAGTTTTAAAATTCACCAAAATGCTCCTGGTCCCTTGTTGGAATATTTCCAACATGAAACATTTCGGTTTGGCAATTTTTGGACATTTAAAATAATTTATATAATTTGAAATGCTCAAGCTCAAAAACTTATGAATTAATCCAAGGACCTTTGGATGACCTAGAAAATGATGCACCATTTTTGACATAGGCTCTGAACCAAAGCAAAGATGATGAGCATTTTGAAGGGCATTTCAGGTTCATTGAAATAATTTTTAGTAAACCCTAGTTGAATAAAGGGGGGGGGGGGTGTTCTGGGGGTTTCCTATCTTCCCCATTTCAAATTCAAATGAAATTTAAACATGATGCACACCCTAATGCATGGTCTAACTGGGATGTGACAACTCACCCCCACTCAAAAGAATCTCGTCCCGAGATTTAGGATCTATTGCGAAAAAGGTGGGATACTCAAGTCGAAGACGATCCTCCCTTTCCCGAGTTGCTCCTTGCTCGGAATGGTTTGACCATTGAACCTTTAGAAACTTGATATTCTGATGTCGAGTGGTACGCTTGGCTTGATCGAGAATACGAACGGGATATTCTCGATAGGTGAGGTTATCTTGGAGATCAAGCGTTTCGTGGTCTACTCCACGGATAGGATCCGAGAAGCAACGCCTGAGTTGGGAAACGTGGAAGACATCATGGACTCTGGAGAGATGCGGAGGTAGTTCCAATTGGTAGGCAACTTCTCCTCGTTTGGCGAGAATGCGAAAGGGTCCAATGTAACGAGGAGCCAACTTGCCTTTGATACCGAATCGATGGGTTCCTTCAAAGGAGTAACCCGAAGGTAAGCCTGCTCGCCAATTCCATAAGTCATAGGCTTATGCTTGCGGTCATATTGGCTCTTTTGACGAGATTGGGCTGTTTTCAATTTCTCACGAACAACGCGAACCTGCTCCTCTGCTTCCTGAATCATGTCCGGGCCAAAGAGTTGTCTCTCCCCGGTTTCTGACCAGTTAAGAGGCGTTCGACATTTCCGTCCGTAAAGAACTTCGAAAGGGGCTTTGCCCAGGCTGGCTTGATAACTATTGTTATAAGCGAACTCGGCGAATGGAAGGCATTTCTCCCAATTCATGCCGAAAGAGATGATGAAGCTCAAGCATATCCTCTAGGATTTGATTGACTCGTTCTACTTGACCACTTGATTGAGGATGGAAAGCGGTGCTAAAGGAGAGACGAGTTCCCATAGCGTTTGGAAACTTTCCCAAAATCGAGAGGTGAAGAGACTTCCACGGTCTGAGTTAATCTCTAATGGAACACCATGAAGAGACACTATTCGTGAGATGTACAAATCAGCTAGCTGGCTAGCGGTTATATTCTCACGAACGGGTAGGAAGTGGGCTACTTTGGAAAGACGATCAACGACAACGAAGATAGCGTTATTCCCTCTCTTGGTCCTGGGAAACCCGGTAATGAAATCCATACCGATTTTATCCCATTTCCATTCAGGAATTTCCAAAGGTTGAAGGGTACCAGCAGGCCGTTGATGCTCTGCTTTAACTCGACGACAGACGTCGCGGTTAGCAATGTATTGAGCGATTTCTCTCTTCATCCTAGTCCACCAAAACCTCCGGCGAGGGTCTTGATACATTTTAGTACTACCGGGATGAATGGTGAGAGGAGAGTCATGAGCTTCCTTAAGGATCGGTTGTCGTAGCTGTTGTTTCTTGGGAACCACCAAACAGTTCTCAAAGAAAACAACACCTCGTTCATCTATGGAGAAACATTTAGCAGCTCCGCTAGCAATGTTCTCCTTGATCCGAGATATTCCTCTATCATACTGCTGAGCAGCTATGATTCGATCCGTAAGGTTAGGTTTCGCCACCAGGGTAGAGAGGAATCCTCGAGGGACAATGTGGAGATTAAGCTTACGAAATTCCTTGTGGAGAAATGGTTGACTTTGTTGTAACATCAGATTGTTACAATAAGATTTCCGACTTAGGGCGTCGGCCATGACATTGGCTTTGCACAGGGTGTAAGATATTCCTAAGTCGTAATCTGTAATCAACTCGACCCAACGTCTTTGCATGAGATTCAAATCCGGTTTGGTGAAGATATATTTCAGACTTTTGTGATCAGTGTAGATTTAGCAACGATTACCAAGAATGTAATGTCGCAAAGTTTTGAGTTCATGAACCATCGCTGCAAGCTCTAGATCGTGTGTGGGATAGTTATCCTCATGTGGACGAATCGCCGAGAAGCGTAGGCAATCACATGACGATCTTGCATGAGTATGCAACCTAGTCCTTGTCGCTAAGCGTCGCAATAGATAATAAAGTCCTTAGAAAAACTGGTGGAACAAGTACGGGAGCAGATGTCGAGCGTCTTTTCAGTTCTGAAAAGCTGAACTTCGACCGTGGTGTCCATTCGAACTTCTTATCTTTCTTGAGGAGTTCGGTTAGAGGTTTGGCAACTTTAGAGAAATTCTCGACGAAGCGACGGCAATAGCTCGCTAAACCGAGAAAACTCCGAACTTGCTTGACCGATTCAGGTGGAGTCCAGTCAAGGACGGCTTGAACTCGCTCGGGATTGACAGCAATGCCCTTACCAGAGATTACATGGCCTAGGTAGGTCACTTCTGGTAACCAGAATTCACACTTAGAGAATTTGGCATAAAGGCGGTGCTCTCGAAGTTTCATCAATACTAGCCTTAGATGTTCGGCATGTTCTTCCTCATTCTTGGAGTAGATGAGTATATCATCGAGGTATACCATGACGAATTTATCCAAATACTCCATGAAGATTGAGTTCATTAACCGAGAGAAGGTGGCTGGAGCATTGGTTAATCCGAAGGACATGACGGTGTACTCGTATTAGCCATAACGAGTAACAAAGGCCGTCTTAGGAATGTCCCCGTTCTTGATTTTGATTTGATGGTAACCCAACCTCAAATCCATCTTTGAAAAGACTGAGGATCCAGCGAGCTGATCATACGTGTCGTTGATCCCGGGAGGCGGATACTTGTTCCTCGATAGTGACCAAATTGACAGTCGATAATCCACAACCATCCGATCCGTACCATCCTTCTTCTTGACGAAGAGGACGGGCAAGCCCATGGAGATGAACTAGGACGGATGAAACCTTTTGCAAGGACTCATCGAGTTGTTTCTTGAGTTCAGCTAGTTCTAGGGGTGCCATCTTATAAGGTCTTCTAGAGATTGGGACGGTTCCGGAACAAGATCTATCACGAACTCGACATCCTGTCGGGTGGAACACTGGCAGTTCCTCTGAAAGACATCCGGAAAATCACGGACTATCGGAATATCTTCGAGGTCCGGAAGGGGATTGGCGTTTAAGGAGTAAAGTGGCGCTTAGACACTCGGGTTAGAACATTCACCGTCTTGCCCGAGGGATGGGTGTGAGCTGAACAGTTCTAGTAGAGCAATCAATCTTAGCATAATGGGCTGACATCCGGTCCATACCCAAGATGATGTTTATGTCCGAGGACTTGAGAGCTATTAAGGAAGCAAGAAAGACTAGTCTGTCGACAAGAATTTCATTCCCATGACTTATTCTAGAGGTTTGCCATCTAGAACCAGGGGTCTGAATTTCCATGGAAGTGTGCATGTCACAGAATGTGGTGTTGTGTAATCGAGCATAGCTCTCAGAAATAAATGAATGAGATGCTCCAGTATCAAAAAGAACAGTTGCCGGATGACAATTAACAAGGAGCGTACCGAGGGGCGGCGTTGGGATCCTCATAGGTTTCTTCAGCAGAAACATAGTTGACATGGCCACGGCGGTGGCAACTGGTTTAGCATAGGGCACCTTTCTGGCCGGCTTGCCACGGCCAATGTACTTTCCAACTTGGTGGGGTTGTTCTGGGGACACTCGCGGATGTAGTGGCCCGTCTCTCCACATTTGAAGCAAGTTATCATATTGGGGCGTGGAGCAGCACTAGCAGCGGGCCTCCATAAGTCTTGGGCGGAACATATCTTTGGTTGGGGCGAGGCGCCTCAAAAGATGGCCTCGGGGTGAACTCGGGTGGTAGAGCGTATTTGGAATCCAAACCCGGCGCCACGGGATCGAGCGGAGAAGATCCAGAGTCACGGATGTGCTTGCGTGAAGCCTCAAAATCAGTCTGCCTTGATTTGGCCGATAGCCTTGTTGACTAACTTCGGAAAAGAGGTACACTCATGCAGATGAAGGTCTCGGCGTAGCTCAGGGCTAAGTCCCTTGCGGAACCCTGCCTGCTTCTTGGCATCGGTAGAAACTTCTTCGGGAGCATAACGTGCTAACCTTTCAAATTCACGGTTGTAGGCATCCACTGTCAGCCTACCCTGGGTGAAACTGCAGAATTCCTCCCTTTTGTGATCCATAAGACCTTCTGGGATATGATGCTCACGGAAGGCGGCATCAATTCAGCCCAAGTTGTAACTTGTCCAACCGGACGCATAGCCTCATAATTCTCCCACCGAGAGACTAGCGGGGCCTTCAAGATGATAAGCGGCAAAAGTAACCTTGTCGCCTTCAGCCACGTTAGCGTAACGCAGCTTGTGGTGGATGTCGCGAAGCCAATCATCCGCGTCGAGAGGCTCAACGGAATATTTGAACTTCGGTGGATACTGACTTGACGAAGTCATTGAGTGAACCATATCATTTCTTGGCTGGCGTGCGGTGTTTTGCTCAATCCGCTCCAAAGAGGCGATTGGTCTCACGCTTATTGCATTCTCGCTCAAAGATAACCTCGGCCAAAGATGGCGGTTGAGGCAGATTTGCATTTCCAACAAGGCTGGCTTCCGCCGCCTCCGGAGCAGCAGGATTGTTATGCGGTGTTGACCATCCTAGGAGACAAAGCAAAGGTTTAAACCAGGATGGCAGAATTTAACAAGGAAGTGCGGAAGGTAATGGATAGCATGGAATGCAAAGATGTTCATCCGTATGACATGGTAATATAAAGATGCCATATATATATACCAACGGTCATACACACCATTCATAGTTTAGTACAAGCTGACGTGGTACAACTATAAGGAAAGGCGTTACATCTCATCGGAAGCATTCCAACTCCTATACATTATTTTACGCACTTCCGAACGATACACACTAAGTCATATTCCACAAGTCACGCAGACGGTGGAAATACAACTATTACCATACTAGGAATACTACTACTAACTCAGGCAGTTCCATAGTAGTCCTCATAGAAGTCACCACCCAAGCTCGAAGTGGAACATGATCATCCGGAAGCAGACAATCTGTGGAGCACGTGGACCATAGGGACTCGGATGTGGCCGTGGTCCAACAAACGGTGGCGTGACGAGGCCCACGAGGAGGAGTGATGCCTCCTACCTCACGCCACTCCATAAAGTCTGGCAGACCAGCCCGACCGGGTACAAGTCCCTCATGTCCATGTATCCGCTTGCACGGCAGTGCAAACCGAGTCGAGTAGCCCGGTGATCAGCACGGGCATTAAAGAGCTCCATACGCAAGGCCCGGTTTTCCACGGTCCTTGTCTTCCAAAGATCTCCGTGGTGGTGCGAAGAAGTGAGTCCTCATGGGATGCATCGTTGTACAAACCACGAAGGTAGCCATGCGCCCGGGGAGGGATGCCGGCATGTAGCGGAAATCGCTGTTGACCGACAAAGGCGATTCGCTCGAATAATAGTCATCATAGAATAGGCTACATCTTGCACGGACATCCCAATAGTGATCCCAAGTCCATAAGAACGGTGGAGCGGTTCAGTAGCTCCGGATAGGATGGATAAATCCTGACCGTGCACGAGATATTGGCTTTGGTTGAAATCCCTAAACTGCTCCTCGACGGTATATTCAGGTACCATCGGTAACCTGTCTCGACCATCACCGAACCAACATTGCCGTGTGACCACACACACCAATGCAACGGGTCAGACGAACCACTTGGTTACGGGGACGGTGGCCATCTGAAAGCACAGCCACAATGCAAAGACATTAGAATTTCTAGGGAAAATCGGGCAGCATAACATCTGTAAATGCTCAAAATCAGATTTTAGACATTCAAAACAGATTGCAAAACCACTCAATAACATCATATCAAGGTTACGGTTCAACCGATAGCATACTAAAAATTTAGTAGCATTGAACCGAGGATGTAACCAACAATCCTATAAGTTACTACGGATTAGTAACACGTGAACACGATAGAGAGAAGAGAGCCTAGTCCTATATCCACGCCGAATGAGAAGAGGATGACTCGGATCGAGAGGGCCTAAGGTAAAGGAGTAAAAAGAGCCTTACGTTCCCTCCCACAATCAATTCCCCTACATATAACTAAATCATTTCTAGACTCAACATCGACCAGTTTGGCTTAGCGAACCTACAGGCAGCCCTGCTCTAATGCCAACGCTGTCAGGACCCCGATTCCAAGTCGCATCAACCTAGCCGGTAACACCTCATATCACTTTGTGGCCTCACACACGGTATTCCCACGGGTGTCGCCTTACCATGGCCCGGGACCGTTTGCGTCTTTTGGCTCACGTATATGATAGTGTCGCTAGCATCCACATGACAAAAACCCGGGCCGACATGGCTAGTCGTGAACCCAAAGCGGGCGCTTAACCTATGGGGACAGGCATACATGAATCACATCGAGCATGTCGGTCATCAACGTATGTATTCGGGCTGTAGCACCGGGCTAACAGGACTCCGGTATCCCGGGCTGTAGCAGGCTAGGCAGGACTCCGAATACCACCGCGTGACATTTCCCCGAAGGGACAGACATAGGAACGAAGTGAAACACATGCCGGCCAGTCAAGTGTCCAAGCAGTAGTGCTGGGCTAGCAGGACTCCGGTGAACCGGTATGGCGGACTACTATCGCTCGTAAGCACGAGACTACATTTCCCCATATGAGAGGCTGCCAAGGATAAACAACTAGTTTGTGGATCCCACTCATACCAAGCATTTCAATCATACACGCATAATATGCCCGATATGAGTAAATACAACAAGGCATCACAACAAAACTCTACAACTCAAGTACTTTATTTAAAAGGCTCCGAGGAGCCATACATAACATAGTCATACAGGTAGGGGTCACATGACCCAACACTCAAGTCATACAATCATACAAGCACATGCGGAAGCAAACTAGTCTGAGTCTGGACTCTAGAAAGAAAAGAAAGCTTGTTGGAGCCTTTCTATCTACAATGGCCCTTCACAAGCCTTGGATCGCCACCGGGTGGCTAGTTCACTCGTCGATGTCAAGGTCTACATAGAACCCATCGGAAAGGGCGGTGTTGTCGATGCGAAAACATTAATTAAGCAAACATGAGTACGGAGGTACTCAGCAAGTCTTACCACGTAATCCTATCATACATGCACATTCTCTAGAAGGTGGTGGAGTTATTTGACAAGCCCGACTTTGACTCTTGGCTAAGCTATCCTACGTGACACCACTTGAAAAGCTTTTGTCGCTTTACGAGTCCACCGATCACCATTACAATACTCCACCGTGGATCCTCTCTCGTCATCCCACGAGAGGGCCATCCACGATACTCACACTTATCTTGAGGCTTTTAGTAGTATCCATTTACTTGTCTATGAACTGATATAGGTAACCCACAAGTCCTTCTCCGTGGAAACGGCTATTCGAATAGATCATATTAAACCCTGCAGGGGTGTACTTCTTCACACACGCTCTCAGCACTTACCGCCGTTTACACGACATGTACTCGGCAACCTTCAAGCGGAAGCCCAACGTGGGTGTCGGCCACAGCCTACCTAAACACACAAGTCCCAAGTCCAGGTTGATCGCCTATTCGGGTTCCATCCACAGGGAGTCCGGCCGAGGTTTCCCAGACGGCCCCGAACGATGTGTACAGGTTCCCGAGACACCAAACAGGGCGAATCGGTACACCGGGCCACGGTGCCTACCGCAACACAACCCACCCCTACGGTCGGCGTATGCGTCTGACTGACATGCTACAAACGCGGAAACTACTTGCAACTCGGATGAGGACAAGAGTGGTTAAGAAGCCGAGAGGGTCAATTAAGGATCCCAATGCGTGGTAGTAACTGTTTCATGGATCACAAACACAGATCTCAGTTCTTAGGGACGGCTTCAATGAAACAACCCACCATGTACTCCTACATGGCCTCTCATCGATACCTTTACCAAAACGTGTTCAACACTTTCACTCTCGAACCAACACAACCTTTCACTCCGGTTCATCATCCCGATGAGCGGACCTGACACAACTCTAAGCATAGCAAGCATAGCATGGTAGGAATCACAAACATGGCTTAATCAACTCCTACACATACTAGTGGGTTTCATCTATTCTTGTGGCAATGACAGGTCATGCAAAGGAAGTGGGTTCAACTACCGCATGACACACAACAGTTTGAATCGCGTTGTCTTAATGCAGTAAACGGGAGCAGAAGCTAGAACATGGGTTTGTATCGGAATGATCAATGAGTTGCTTGCACGATGGAGCAGGGGTAGAGTAATCGCCCTTGGATGGATAGTCGAGGTTATCCTCAAGGCGAGAACCTATCACGAAAAAGCATATCGAAAAGTAAACACACATGACAAAATGCAACAATATGATGCATGCTATGACATGGCAATATGGATGTGTGTTAGCCTAATGCAAACTGAAACAATAGGGGATGAACTCATTTGAATTAATGATTCAAATGATAGCTCATTTGAAATAGCCCTAAAGGTGCATTATCTTATTCTGGTTAAACAGCAAGGTTAACTTGTTTTAACATGCATGAAACCTGTACCAATGGATAGAATGGATTTTTTTGATCATTTTTCATATATAAATCTTTGCATTTGGAGTTACAGATTAAAAGTTATAAGCATTTGAAATTTGAATTATATTCTGGAATTTCTTGTATTAGAATAAATCCAGAATTAGATTAATGCGTCGACCATGCGTCGACATGACGCCGTGGTCAACAGAGGCGTCGAGTCAAACTGACGATGGGTCCCGCGTGTCGGGTAATTAACTTAACTAATGTTTAATTAAAACTAACCTATTTAGTTAGCGTGGCTGGGCCCCATCTCGCGATGACTCGTCGGAGTCAACGCGGGCCCACGTGGTCAAGGTCCACGTCGGCTTTTGCGGCGACTAGCCGCCGTGAGCCCGACGGCGGAGGAAGTGCTTTTGGTGATTCCGGTGACCAAATGAGTCGCGGAGGGTGGCTACGGATAGCTGGGTGCAAGCCGCGGTGTTGGTGGAGCGGTTGTGGTCGGGTGGCGGAGTTGGCGCGGCGACGAGCCAGGCGGCCGCCGGGTCGGTCGAAGATGAACTTGGGCTAGAGGGTCGGTGAGGTGCGGGAGTGTGCGGTTAGACCCCATGGGGTGCGGTGAGTGTGAGGGACACCACGAGGTGGCGGAGAGTGACCGGAGCACGTCGGGACGAGCTCCACGGGCGGCGGCGGTGAGCTTGGTTCGGTTGCTACGCTGCTCGAGAGCGAGAGAGAGGGAAGGAGAGGTAGATGGGCTCACAGGCGACGCGTAGAAGCTCTCATCGAGGTCGGGGACGAACCGGAGCGTCGGCGGCGTTGAAAGGGATCTCCGGCGACGGCGAACTCGGTCGAGGTCGGTGGGGTGGACTCGGGGCACTAGAGCGAGCGGGGCTCGGCTGGTTCGGGGTAATGGAGTGCGGCGGAGCTCCTGGACATGGTGAGGAGGAGCACGGGCGGCGGGGAGCACGGTTGCGACGATGGTGCGGCGGCGGCGTCGTCGGCCAAGGCGGGGGAGCACGATGGAGAGGGACCGGGGAGGAGAGGGGGTGTCCAGGGGGTTCGGGGGAGAGAAGGAGGGCGATCCACGTCGCGGCTGGGCGAGGGGAGCGGCGAGGCGGCGACCAGGTGCGTGGCACCCATGCGGTGCCCGCCGAAGCACTGGCTGCTGCACTGGCGAAGCCAAGCAGCCATTGGCGCGCTGCTGGGCTGGGCCGGCAGGTGGGCCGGGTAGGTGGAGTCAGGTAAGTCATTTCCTGCTTTTATATATTTTCTAATATTCTGCAACTTTGTGGGGTTTTCTAAAATACCAAAACAGTTTTAAAATTCACCAAAATGCTCTTGGTCCCTTGTTGGAATATTTCCAACATGAAACATTTTGGTTTGGCAATTTTTGGACATTTAAAATATTTTATATAATTTGAAATGCTCAAGCTCAAAAACTTATGAATTAATCCAAGGACCTTTGGATGACCTAGAAAATGATGCACCACTTTTGACATAGGCTCGAACCAAAGCAAAGATGATGAGCATTTTGAAGGGCATTTCAGGTTCATTGAAATAATTTTAGTAAACCCTAGTTGAATTAAGGGGGGTGTTCTGGGGGTTTCCTGTCTTCCCCATTTCAAATTCAAATGAAGTTTAAACATGATGCACACCCTAATGCATGGTCTAACTGGGATGTGACAGTTCGACCTTGCCATTAACCGTGATGACGCCGCGTGGACCAGGCATATTGAGCTTACGGTAGGCATAATGTGGCACCGCGTTGAATCGAGCGAACGCGGTCCGTCCAGTAGTGCCTGACAATCACTGCTGAAAGGGACGATTTCGAAGATTAACTCTTCGGTGCGGTAATTTTCCGGAGATCCAAAGACTACCTCCAGGGCAATGGAGCCTGTACAGCTGGCTTCCACACCTGGTATAATTCCTCTGAAAGTGGTTTTAGTGGGTTTGATCACCGAATGATCGATGCCTATCTTGTGCGCTGTGTCCTGGTAAAGCAGATTTAGACTGCTGCCTCCGTCCATAAGGACTCGAGTGAGGTGGAACCCATCTATTATTGGGTCGAGGACTAATGTGGCTGAATCGCCCTGATTGGCGTTAAGTGGACAGTCTGTGCGGTTGAAAGTGACCGGTCCTAGTATATATTGTGGGAAGACTAGTTCCATTGAGACGCCATCCCTAAGGATACATGTCCGGTCCGAGTTGGTAATTTGGGTGGTATTTACCACATTCACCGATTGAATATGCGGGGGAAATTTCTTTTGCCCTCTCATGTTCGGTGATTTGGGCTCTTCATCGCCATCACCTTGCAACCCCCCTTCCCCATTTTTGGCGCCTGCCATGCCGGCTTGTTTGAAGACCCATCATTCTCTGTTGGTATGGGTAGCTGGCGTTTCTGGGGTGCCATGGATTTGGCATTGGCGATCGAGTAGGGGGTCCAGGCTGGGTGGACCCGGATTTTTATTTTTGAGTGGCCCGTGCCGCTGACGGCCTTTGAGCCCCTGAACCCGGCATTAACTGTCGTATTTTCTGCGTTGTCACCATATTTGCGGCGCTTATGTTTGTTGCGTCATGATTTGTCGCTGCCATCCCTAGCTTCTGATATGCCAAGTTTGCTTGCTGTATTGGTACTACGAGCCAACCAGCTATCTTCGCCCGCACAAAAGTGGGTCATAAGTGTCGTGAGGGCTGCCATGGATTTTGGCTTCTCTTGGCCAAGTTGCCGGGCAAGCCATTCATCACTGGTATTATGCTTAAATGCTGCTAAGGCCTCTACATCCGGACAGTCGACTATTTGGTTCTTCTTGGTTAGGAACCGGGTCCAGAATTTCCTGGCCGATTCCCCTGGTTGCTAAGTTGTAGGACTTAAGTCATCAGCGTCCGGTGGTCGCACATAAGTGCCCTGGAAGTTGTCAAGGAATGCATCTTCCAAATCCTCCCAACTGCCGATGGAATCTTCTGGCAAGCTATTCAACCAATGCCCGGTTGGTCCTTTGAGTTTTAGTGGGAGGTACTTGATGGCATGTAGATCATCACCGCGGGCCATATGGATGTGGAGGAGGAAATCCTCAATCCATACCGCGGGGTCTGTTGTGCCATCATATCACGACGCAGTTCATATGAGTCTTGTCTGCTGTATTCGGCCCTGCCGGATTTACTTTTAGTGTATCGGGCGTGACGGTGATCGTCCCATTTTGGTGCGCGCCCCCGTGACCCGTATATCGATCTTGCCTGTTTTACCCTGCTTTCCAATTCATCTCGCAGGTCCCGCGGGTTGCCCCGGGCCTTGGTATTTTTATTTGAGTGGCGGCGAGGTGCAGGCTGAACTTCAGGCTGAAACGCCTCTCTATCTTGGCCATGCGGTGGCTGGTCAGCCGCATCATACGCTGGTGAAGTAGGTTTCACTGCTTCCTCCTCGAGTAGCGACCTGCGTTTTGGGTAACTCTTGGAGGGGCGTCCGCAAGGACTTCTGTCCATCTGTCTGCTAGCAAACCTTGATCAGCTCGAAGTTGTTGTTGCTTTTTCTTCAGGCTATTTGCCGTGGCTATAAGCCGGCGCTTGAAGCACTCCTGCTCGATGGGATCCTCAGGCATGATAAATTCTTCGTCGCCAAGGCTCACCTCGTCTGCGGAGAGAGGCATGTAATTGTCATCCTCCGTTTCTTTATCTGCTGCCTGTTCTGGAGGGCTAGCTTGTTCATCCTCCTGCTCTAGATCTAGCTGGAGGGCATTGTCATCGTCTTCGGCACTATCCGGAGTGTTGTTGTCTCTTGCACCGGTATCATTGCTTTTTGTGTGGCGGGACTTAGAGCGGCGCCGCTGACGTCGGTGCTTGGGTTTCTTCTTGAAGGGGTCATCCTCCGCTGTCTTGTCGCCATTGCCTTCTTTGGGGGTATCCACCATGTATATATTGTATGATGAGGTGGCGGTCCAGCGCCCCGTGGGCGATGGTTCCTGTTCATCTCCTGCATCATCGTCCATACCGTTGATGTCTTCGGAGTCGAAGTCGAGCATGTCGGTTAAATCGTCGATAGTGGCTACTAAGTGGGTGGTGGGTGGTCAGCGAATTTCTTTGTCGTCCGCATCCCATCCTAGCCGGACATAGTTCGACCAAGGTTCTCCTGACAAGGAGATAGACCTTAACGAATTTAGCACGTCGCCAAAGGGCGAGTGCGGAAAGATGTCCGTGGATGTAAACTCCACGATCGGCGCCCAATCGGATTTGATAGGCACGAGTGCAGGCGGCTCGGAGTCCGTGGCCGGAGACGAATCCAGTGGTTCGGAATCACGACTCTCGTGAGGGGTGAAGTCAGCATCCGGCTTTATCGCCGATGAGAATATGGCCTCCGTGGCGGGGTCTATCCCTCCGTCCTTGTATGGCGCAATTTGCTTCGGATTGAAGGCCAGAGTAGTTGCCGGCGTGATCTCCCGAACACTGTTCGACTGTAGAGCTATATCATGCTCGTCGTGACCGTGCGGCACACCTGGCATGGGCTCGAATCCGTCGAAGATCAAGTCTTCGCAGATATCGGCAGTGTAATTCAAGTTCCCAAACCTGAACTGGTGGCCAGGGGCATAGCTCTCGATCTGCTCTAGATGGCCAAGCGAGTTAGCCCGCAGAGCGAAGCCGCCGAATACGAAGATCTGTCCGGGGAGGAAAACCTCACCCTGGACCGCATCGTTACCGATGATCGAAGGAGCCATCAGACCTTATGGCGACGACAAAGTGGAACTCTCGGTGAAAGCACCAATGTCGATGTCAAAACCGGCGGATCCCGGGTAGGGGGCCCGAACTGTGCGTCTAAGGCGGATGGTAACACGAGGCGGGGGACATAATGTTTACCCAGGTTCGGGCCCTCTCGATGGAGGTAATATCCTACTTCCTGCTTGATTGATCTTGATGGTATGAGTATTACAAGAGTTGATCTACCACGAGATCGTAGAGGCTAAACCCTAGAAGCTAGCCTATGGTATGATTGTTGTTGTCCTACGGACTAAACCCTCCGGTTTAAATAGACACCGGAGGGGGTTAGGGTTAGACAGAGTCGGTTACAAGGGAGGAGATCTACATATCTGTATCGCGAAGCTTGCCATCCACGCCAAGAAGTGTCCCATCCGGACACGGGACGAAGTCTTCAATCTTGTATCTTCATAGTGCAAGAGTTCGGCCAAAGGATATAGTCCGACTGTCCAGAGACCCCCTAATCCAGGACTCCCTCAGCCTACGATCCAGTTGTTGTGGGATTGCTTGTGTTTCTATGACCAGGGAGCGAATACGCTTTGCCTGAGTCTCGAGTTGTTGTCTGTTGTCCTCGAACCGCTGCCGGGTCGTCCGCTTATATACATGGGTTGACGGCCGTCAGTTTACAGAATCCCGAGCCCGACTCATAAACGTGTCTGGCTCGGTCTCTGTTCTTTTTATCTTACAACACAAGTTTACATGCTAATGTCGGTTTACATCTTCGGGCCTTAAACCAACTCTGGGCTCTGGGCCTTCCTAAAACATCACTGTCTCTTTTTTCATGGGCTTCAGATATAATGAGCCACTATGGGGTTAACCCGGCCTCTCCTGGCCGGTTTACGCCCAGTAGTAATATCCCCAACACATAGGTTCCAAAAGGACAAGTTAAAGTGGTCTTTTCTTGATCAGGTTGAGAAACAGGTATTTGTGAAAAAATAGAATATCCATCAAAGAAAAAAATTGTGTGTGCTTAGATAATCTTTCAAGAATTTGATCAATAAAAGGCAAAGGGTAATGATCTTTTCTAGTTGCAATGTTTAATTTTCTAAAATCAATTACCATTCTATAGCCTGTAACAATTCTCCGTTGAATAAGTTCATTCTTATCATTAGAAACAACAGTTATATCTCCTTTCTTAGGAACACAATGAACAGGACTTACCCATCTACTATCAGCTATAGGATAGATTATACGTGCTTGCTGAAGTTTTAATATTTCCGTTCTTACCACTTCTTCCATCTTTGGATTTAACCGGCGTTGGTGATCAACAACGGGTTTAGCATCAAGTTCCATATTTATTATGTGCTGACATAGAGTGGGACTAATGCCCTTTAAATCATCAAGAGTATATCCAATAGCAGCTCGGTGCTTTATTAGAACTTTCAATAATCTTTATTCTTCATGTTCTGAAAGATTAGCACTAATAATAACATGATATATATTCTTTTCATCAAGATAAGCATATTTCAAAGTGTCTGGCAATTGTTTTAATTCAAACACAGGATGACCTTTAGGTGGAGGAGGACCTCCTAGACTTTTAATATGCAAATGGTGTTTAAGCAGAGGACGTTGTTCAAAGAATTTTTTATCTATTTCATTTCTTTCATGCATATGTAAATCATTTTCATGGTCTAGCAAATATTGTTCGAAAGGATCAGTAGGTGGTACAACAATAGAAGCAAGACCAATTAATTCATATTTACTAGGTAATTCTTTTTCATGAAGCTTTCTACTAAACTTGGAGAACTTAAACTCATGAGACTCAACACCAAAACTAACACCGACAGTTTGTTTCTCACAATCTATCTTAGCATTAACTGTGTTCAAGAAAGGTCTACCAAAGATAATGGGACAAAAGTCATCTTGTGGGGAACCAAGAACAAGAAAATCAGTAGGGTATTTTATTTCCCCTCACAAGACTTCAACATCTCTAACAATCCCATTTGGTGAAATGGTGTCTCTATTAGAAAGTTTAATAGTAACATCTATGTCTTCTATTTCTGGGGGTGCTATGTCATTCATAATTTCTTGATATAAGGTGTAAGGAATAGCACTCACACTAGCAGCTATGTCACATAAACCACGATAACAGTGATCTCCTATTTTAACTGAGATGACATGCATGCCAACAACAGGTCCATGTTTATCCTTTTTATCAGGTTTGGCAATTCTAGCAGCTTCTTCACAAAAGTAAATAACATGCCCATCTATATCTTCTTCCAAGAGATCTTTAACCATAGCAATGCTAGGTTCTACTCTAATCTGTTCATCAGGTTTAGTTGTTCTAATATAGCTTATGTTAACCATAGTTGAAACTTTAGCATGTTCCTTTATCCTAAAAGGGAAAGGTGGTTTCTCAATATAAGTTGAAGGAACAACTGGATCAACATTGTAAAGTATAATTTATTCTTTAACTGGTATCAATTCTTTAATTTCTTCTTTAATAGGTAGGTGATATTTAAACCACTTCACTTTAGGGAGTTCAACATGAGTAGCAAATGTTTCACAAACGGAGGCTAATATCTCTGAGCCAAGTCCATATTTAGTGCTAAACTTTTGAAAAGCCGGTATCCAAAAAAGATTTAACACAATCATACTGAAGTTTAATACCTGACTCTTTACCTTTGTCGAGTTCCCAACCTTCAGAGTTGCATTTAATTCTTTCCAAAAGATCCCACAGGAATTCAATAGTCTTCTTCATAAAATAACCAGCACAAGAAGTATCAAGCATGGTTTGATCATTACGAGAAAGCCGAGCATAAAAATTCTGGATAATAATTTCTCTTGAGAGCTCATGATTGGGGCATGAATATAACATTGAATTAAGCCTCCCCCAATCTAGAGCGATACTTTCTCTTTCACGAGGCCAAAAATTATATATATAATTGCGATCACGATGAACTAGATGCATAGGATAAATTTTTTGGTGGAACTCCAATTTCAAACGATTCCAATTCCATGATCCAATATCATCGCATAGCCTATGCCATGCTAATGCTTTTCCCTTCAAAGATAAGGAAAGCCTTCTTCATAACTTCATCCACAGGTAGACACGCAAGCTTAAACAATCCAACAATTTGTTCTACATATATCAAGTGCATATCAGGATGTTCGGTTCCATCTCCTGCATAAGGATTAGCTAGCAGTTTTTCTATAATATGCGAAGGAATTTCATATTTAATATTTTCAGTAGGTGAAATAGGTTGAGGGGTAGCTAGTTGTGGTTCCGGACGAGGTGAAGATACCCTGAACAAACCCCTCAAAGGATTGCTTTCCATAGTAAGAAGTGACAATAAATTTCAGCACACTATATAAATGTTTCCTTACCAAATTCCACTTACCAAAGGCGCTTCACTCCCCGGCAATGGTGCCAGAAAATAGCCTTGATGACCTACAAGTATAGGGGATCAATTGTAGCTCTTTTCGATAAGTAAGAGTGTCGAACCCAACGAGGAGCAGAAGGAAATGACAAGTAGTTTTCAGTAAGGTAATGTCTGCAAGTGTTTAAATTGTAAGTAGGAGAGTAGTTTGATAGCAAGATAATTTCTAAAGAGCAAGTAATGGTAGTAGTAATAAAAGTGCAGCAAGGTATCCTGTTGGGGATATTACCACTGGGCGTAAACCGGCCAGGAGAGGCCGGGTTAACCCCATAAGTAGTTCATTATATCTAAAGCCCATGAAGACAGACGGTGACACTTTATGAAGGCCCATGTCCCAAAGCCGGTTTAAGTCCTGTAGACATAAACCGGTATTGATATGTAAACTTGTGTTGTAAGATAGAAAGAGCAGAGACCGATCCGGACACGTTTATGAGCCGGCCTCGGGATTATGTAAACCGACGGGCGTCAACCCATGTATATAAGGGGATGACCTGGTGGCGGTTCAAGGACAACAGATAACAACTCGAGACTCAGGCAAAGCGTATTCGTTCCCTGGTCATCGAAACCCAAGCAATCCCACAACAACTGGATCGTAGGCTTTTAAATTCACCACACGGGGCCAAACCAGTATAAACTCTCTTGCGTCCCTTGTCCGCTTTAACCCCTTTAAGTTAACCCATGGCGATGGCTCCATGACTAAGTCCTTTTATCTAGGACATCTGCCATGACAAAACCACGACAGTTGGCGCCCACCGTGGGGCTATCGCACGATGGTTTCAAATTCTTAGAGGGCAGCTTCAAAGGACTCAAGGGTTATGCTGTGGGCCGGATGACCAAAAGTCGTCGCGGCAACCTCTACATCGACGATGCAAGCTGGGGCCCCGAGGCCGACTCGATCGAGTATGGGTATCGGGTCCCCTTTGGTGGCATACACGTTTTCATTGGCAAAATTGGAGAACCGGGCCCTGAGCTGAACATCTGCACCGACCTCGTCGAGACGGCTCAGCGTGCGAGATCTGCCCGGGTCAAGCCGGTCAGGAAGCGTGCCTTCGTGGGAGTCATCCACGGAGGGGAATCTGAGGATAGATCGGAATCTGGTGGTGAAACCGTCGTTTATTCAGGCGATGAGTCATCAACCGGAGAGACCTAGTCTCTGTATCAGTTGCAAGATGGCCGGATTGAGGGCTGTTCCGATGGCGACAGTATTCCAGACCCCTTGGATCTGCCGAACCGGGTGGCGATCTTCATGGCCGGTACACAACCAGCGCTCAACTCTTCAACTGCGGCGACGATAATTTCCGAATGAACATAAACAATAGCGGCTGGGGCAGGAGGCCATGTGAGACCGCCGGCTCAGGTTCTATCTGATTTGTTTGATGCTTTGGCAATGCTGATGGCGGAGGTTAACCCGGTGGATCAGGATGCACACAATGCATAGATTGCAAAAGTGAAAGATCAGATCACCCAGGCCAAAGCCGACTTGGCAGCTGAGGATTCCAGGATGGCTGCAGAGCGGGCCGCATTGGATGCACATGCTTACCGGCTTATGCTGGATCACAGTGCATCGAACGATGTCCTAAAGAGGAGGTACTGATCTCGCCTGCCGCCGGTTTATGAAGATAGGAACCTCTTTAATACCCCAGGAGCAGAGACCAGTAATCTGCTGGTCGTAAACCGGGCGAAGGCACCTGGAGCAGGGGCGCCAGTTCAGCCGCGTTCGGCGGATCCGCCTCGCCAGAACAACATTTCGACACAGCATGTCCCGACACCACCAGGTCATTACTCTCACCCGATGGACAACATTGTCGCTGCTGCTTCACGGCTGGCGGCCATCCCGATCGAAGGTGAGTCTCCGGCGGCGGTTGAGATGTGTCGGGTTAGGGAGCTTCTTCAGACAGCCTTGGTTCAGCAGGAGGCTTATTCATTAAGTCGCAATCGGATCCATTCCACTCCCTGCCCAAGCCGGACTTACAACAGGCGGGTGGTGCTGATGATGCTGAGGAGGTGGTGGACCGGGCTCGGGCACGTAGAGAGGCTGAGTTATCGGCGCAGCATGATGCCCGTCAGCTTACTCCGGTTCATCCAACCACGTCGGTGGAACCGGGGGTTACTTCTAGGTCTTTGGGGGTACCGTGTTCGCCCCGTCCAACAAGAACGCAAGGCGTCCGCTTCAAGGATTTGTGTCCCGCCAAGAAAGTCCCGATTTACACCACCGATTTATCCCACGAAACATGGATAGAAAGCTATGAGATGGCCATGGAGATGTTGCATGTGGATGATGCGGCATGTGCAAAATACTTCACCATGATGCTAGAAGGGACGGCCCGCACTTGGCTAAAGAGCTTACCGGCTAATTCTATCTGGTCATGGGCCGAGTTGAGAGCACGGCTTATCCAGAATTTCAAGGATACATGCAAGCAGCCCATGTCAATTGTGGACTTAGCTGCCTGTGTCCAGGAGGAAGGAGAGTCAACAACCCGTTGGGTGCGCCGGGTTTCAGAGATTTTGCATTCATCGGACCGCATCAACGCTGATACCGCAGTTTTAACATTGGAAGGCAATTGCCGGTTTGAACCCCTGAAGTTGAAGGTGGGACGGCTCAAACGTCATTGTGATGACATGGGTACCCTCATGGCCGCTTTGGTGAATTATGCCGACTCTGATAGTACCAAGGATCCCAAGTCTGACGATGATAAGACAGGGAAGGGAAAAAGGAGTGGCAGCGCCAAGGGGCAGCACCACAACCCGGCGGATCATGGAAATGGCGGCAAGCGTAAGGCTGACCACAGCTTAGACTTTGTGGCTAATACCAACACACATGACAAGGGCCATTGGCGTAAGGGTAAACCGCCCCAGTGCGGTGGAGGGCCAAGTCCTAACCCGGAACGCCTATCTTATCCGTTGAACCAGCCTTGCCCAAAGCATGGGACGAAGGAAAACCCGTCCACGCACCTTTGGAAAGATTGTTACATCATGCAAGAGTTCAAAAATTCTGATTCTTTTCGGTATGATCATGGACCGGGTGGTGGTTCGGGCCTCGGGTCTCATGGGCCAGGTTATGGTGGAGGCAGTTCTGGTTCAGGTTTTCATGGTAACCAGAGCGGACATGGCAATCCAGGCAATCAGGGCAACCAAGGTGGTTATAACAATCAAGAAAATCAGCTACAGCAGCAACAACAGTCGGGTTACTAGAGCAACCCGAAGTAGTTGAATAGTGGATAGTATCATGTCTTCACCACTAGCCTGGACAAGCGCGATCAGAAGCTCCATAAAAGGGCAGTGAATTCCGTTGAACCAGCGGTGCCCCGTTACTTGCGCTGGTCTGAGCAGCCAATCGTGTGGAGTAGAGAAGATCATCCGCCCCGGGTTGACAATCCGGGTCATCTAGCGTTGGTGGTGGCACCTCAGGTGGGAGGTTATAAGTTCACTAAGGTACTCATGGATGGGGGAGTAGTATAGATATCCTCTATTATGAAACTTTCCGTCGCATGGGATTAACAGATAAAAATCTTAAACCGTCCAATACGGTGTTCCATGGTGTGGTGCCTTGTAAATCGGCATATCCTGTTGGTAAAATAGCTCTGGAGGTGGCTTTTGGAGATGAGCATGACTCGAGATCAGAAACTTTGACCTTTGAAGTGGTGAAAATCGAAAGCCCGTATCATGCTCTATTTGGACGGTCAGTTTATGCTAAGTTTATGGCACGACCTTGTTATGTCTATCTGCAGCTCAAGATGCTGGGTCACAAGGGAACCATAACAGTGCATGGGAGACGCAAGATCGCTCTGGAGTGTGAAGAAGGTGATGCAGCTTCTGCTGAGTCGGTTTGTGCAACAGAAGAATTGAAGTTCTGCAAAGACAATGCTGATCCGGCAGATATGACTTCATTGAAGAAACCAACTACAGAGCATGATTCGGCCCTGAAGTTTAAATCGGCTGATGAGACTAAGCTTGTTGACTTCGTGCCCGACGATTCGTCCAAGCAGTTTAGCATCAGCGCTAACTTGGATCCGAAATAGGAAAGCATGGTCATCGAGATCATCCGTGAGAATCGGGACATCTTTGCGTGGAAGCCTTCTGACATGCCAGGTGTACCGCGAGAACTCGCTGAGCACACTCTCAATATTGATCCCAAGTATAAACTGGTCAAGCAGTTTATCCACCGGTTCAATGAAGAAAGACGCAAGGATATTGGAGAAGAAGTAGCCAGGCTCTTGGCGGCTGGGTTTATCATTAAAGTATTTCATCTTGAGTGGTTGGCTAATCCAGTGCTGGTCCTTAAGAAGAACGACACTTGGCGTATGTGTGTGGACTACACAGATCCAACAAAGCCTGTCCAGCAGATCCTTTTGCCCTCCCCTGTATTGATCAAATTATTGATGCTACGGCGGGTTGCGAGCATTTAAGCTTTTTGGATGCATATTCTGGTTATCGTCAGATCAAAATGGCAGTTAAGGACCAGGAAAAGACAACCTTCATAACTCCCTTTGGATCCTTCTGCTATGTGTCCATGCCCTTTGGGCTCAAGAGTGCCTAGCCGACTTATCAATGGTGGTTGCAAAATTGTCTTCATAAACAGATCGGCCCCAATGTTCACGCCTATGTGGATGATATTGTGGTGAAATCAAGGAAGAACGAGACATTGATTGATGACTTGAAGGAAACCTTTGATAACATACGGGTTTATAAAATGATGCTTAATCCGGCCAAGTGCGTCTTTGGTGTACCTGCAGGCAAGCTCTTGGGCGTTTTGGTGTCTAACAGGGGCATTGAAGTTAATCCGAAAAAGATCAGAGCCATCACCTCCTTGGCCAAACCGAAGTGTATCAATGATGTTCAACGCCTGGCAGGCCGGATTGCCGCGTTGAGCCGGTTTATCAGTCGCCTTGACTAGAAGGCCATCCCTTTATAACAGATGCAGAAGAAAACGGATAACTTCGTCTGGAGTGACGCCGCTAATGATGCATTTGAGGACTTAAAGCGGCAGCTAGCTAATCCGCCGATTCTCGCTGCTCCGGTTGACAAAGAACTATTGTTGCTATATGTGGCAGCTAACGCTCGGGCTGTTAGTGTGGCTATTGTGGTGGAGCGCAAGGATGAAGGAAAGGAGTATCCGGTTCAGCGGCCGGTTTACTATATCAGTGAGGTACTTATTGAGTCCAAGCAGAGGTATTCGCATTGGCAAAAATTGGTGTATGGGGTTTTCCTGGCAAGCTAGAAGCTTAAACAATATTTCCAAGGTCATCCCATCAAGGTGGTCAGCTCCGCTCCTTTGGGGGATATAATCCAGAACAAGGAAGCAACTGGCCGGATTGCTAAGTGGGCTATCAAGCTCGGGCCTCATGGGTTGAAATACATACCCCGAACGGTGATCAAATCTCAGGCACTTGTGGATTTCATTAATGATTGGACAGAACTACAAGCGCCAGAAGAGAAGCCGGATCATACTTATTGGACTATTCATTTTGATGGGTCCAGGCAATTGGAGAGCTCGGGGGCTGGAGTCTATTAACTTCCCCACGAGATGATAAGTTTTGTTATGTTCTCCGTTTAATGTTCCCTTGCACTAATAATGCAGCTGAATACGAGGGTTTACTCCATGGTCTTCGGATGGCTAAGGAGATGAACCTAAGCCGAGTTAAGTGCTTCGGTGACTTGGATTTGTTGGCTCCCAAGTGTCTGGCACTTGGGATTCCAGGGACCCACTCATGGCAGCATATTGTCGTGAGGTGGATATTATTGCAGGTCACTTTAAAGGTTATCAGGTGGATCATGTGGACAGGCGGAAGAATGAAGCGGAGGATGCTTTAAGCCGCCTGGGTTCCCAACGTAAACCGATTCCACCTAATGTCTTCTTGTTTGTTCTGCATAATACGTCCGTCAAGCTCCCTGGTGAAGAGGATTTGGCTATTCCTGATCCGCAAGCTCAGTTGGTGGTGGCTCTTCATGTTATTATGGATTGGACGGTTCCATATCTGGCGTATATGAACCGGGGTGAGTTACCAGAGGATGAAACTTTGGCCAGGCAGATAATCAGGCGGTCCATGTCCATGACTATTATCAACGGAGAGTTACATCATTGCAGTGTGACAGGGGCATTTCAACGCTGTGTGTCTCCTGAAGAGGGCCGTGATATTTTGCGTGAGATCCACGAAGGAGATTGTGGTTACCACGCCGGTTCAAAATCTTTGGTGGCCAAGGCATTTCGTCATTGTTTCTATTGGTTGACAGCTCATGCTGATGCCGAGGACTTGGTCAAAAGATGTGATGGCTGTCAGAAATTTTCAAGGCGCGCTCATGTACCGGTTGAAGAATTGAGGATGATTCCAATCACTAGGCCATTTGCAACTTGGGGGCTGGATATGGTTGGGCCTTTCAAGAGATCCAAGGACAAGAAGACCCACCTTTTGGTGGCAGTTGATAAGTTCATAAAGTGGGTGGAGGAAGAGCCCGTTAGTAAGTGTGATGCAGCTATGGCGGTGCAGTTCATCAAAAAGGTGATCTTCTGGTTTGGCTTTCCACACAGCATTATAACAGACAATGGTACCAATCTGTCAAAGGGTGCCATGAAGGAGTTCTATCAACGTGAGCACATCCAGGTTGACGTTTCATCAGTGGCTCACCCCCAGTCCAATGGTCAAGTGGAGAGGGCCAATCAAGAGATCTTCAGAGGCATCAAACCCGGCTGATGGTTCCCTTGCAATGGACGCCGGGTTGTTGGGTTGAGGAGTTACCTTCTGTGTTATGGAGAATCAATACCACACCCAACAGATCGACAGGATACACACCGTTATTCATGGTTTATGGAGCGAAAGCAGTTCTTCCTAGTGACTTCCATCATGACTCACCTCGTGTAGCGGCATATGTTGAAGCTGACAACGAGAAGGCACGGTTGGAAGCTCTTCACCTGTTAGATGAGGAGTGTGACATAGCGGCAGCCCGTTCGGCGATTTATTAGCAAGATCTGCGTCGTTATCATAGCCGCCGGGTTAGAACCAGAACCTTTCAAGAAGGCGATTTGGTGCTTCGACTCATCCAGTATCAGACGGATATGCACAAGCTATACGCCCCTTGGGAAGGACCCTTTGGGGCCAGCAAGAATCTACACAACAGGTCATACTACCTAATCGATGTTTGAGAGCGCAAAGACTCACGTAAATCGGAGGTGGAGACCAACCGGCCGTGGAATATTGCTCATCTTCGGCCTTACTATACTTGAGACATAGGCTCTGCTTATGTACATATTATGACAATGTATATATTATGATCAATATGATAAACCGGAACCTTAGCTAAAGCGGGGTATCTGTTGTTTTTTCTTACATCATCTGTGGTTACATGGAGCTTCTGTTTATAAAGCTTTATGTTACATCACTTGGGGGCTTGGTCGTATCCGAACCATAGCTACACCTCTTGATCGATGCTATGCCACAACAACACTTGGGGGCTTGGTCGTATTCAAACCATAGTCACACCTATTGATCGGCTCAAAGCCAAATCAATCCGGGGCCAAAGAGAGTGTTGTAAAACAACAACTCAAACATAGGCACCCACTGAGCACAGCTCAAAATGTTACTTGGGGTTTATTTGCTATCAAAATGAACTTGGAATCTACACTTGTAATAGGCTATCAAGCCATGGCTTGGAAGACTGGTGTATACACCTAAAAGCCCGGGTTAACCTGCCTATTTAAGTAAGTCACTCCGCCCAGGTAAACATGGTGTGACCCTCTGAACTTTGACAAGTTACTCTAAAATAAAGACCCTGGACCTGTCAAGTTAAAACGATGATTGGTTAAGGATTCAAGACCATCTTAAAAGGCTTTGCAAGAATGGTTTAACTCAGTGGCCTGGAAGCCCATGAAAAGCCTCGAATTTGGGGCCTGGCAGCCCGTGAAAAGCCTCGACGACAACGGTTTTATTTGCCTTTTGCTAAGTTTTTCTTTCTTTTGATAAGATTTGTGATGTTTTCAAACCGGTGGTTATCAACCCGGTTAAGCTATCAGCTACAAGTTGTCAGTACATGATCAAGTTATAATCCGGAGACTATCAGCCCGGTCTAGTTTTGACTCAAAGTCACCAGTATATAACAAACCGGTGTTTATCATAACCCGGAACGGTTTTATTGTCAACCAATGTCATATAACAGGAGTTACTTATACTCCAGATTAGGGTTATGACCCTCACTACAAAGTTGGTTAGCCAACATTATGCCTAAAGGTCACAGGTATTGTATATTTCCATATTTGGTTATCTTTACAACCTTGGTTATAAACCTTGGTCATATATATGTATTTGGGTATCATGACCTGCCCGGTGGTAAACCGCCAGGGCGCTTTAAGCTTCTTATCTGCAGGAACAACTTGAATAAATGGATATGGATTATGAACATCATATCTTAAGCATGTCCGATTAAGCAAGCATCAGTCGTAGATAAATATGCATGAAGGCATAACAGACCAAGTGTTTTAACTAGCCTATTACAAGGTGTTTCAGTGCCCAAAAGGATAATTGTTTTCTCAAATACGTGTTGCAGCATGTAGAAGGCTAAACCGGCCTCCGGATTATGATTGGTCACTAGCTTGACCTGACGGCTGCGGATCATCTTGCACCGGTTCCTCCTCTTCGTCTCTACCCAGCGGCTGGAAGTCAATAGTTGTCCAGTCGATTCCAGGTAACGCTTGGAACATAGCTTCGTCGCTTATAAGGGTGGACGGTTCAATATCGGGGGCATAAGTGTGATTACGGATTGGAGGGATCAGATTTTGCCCTTCTGGAATTGGTGCAGCAACCCCCTTCTGGAATTGGTGCAGCAACCCGTTTGTTCTTATCATCATAACTTGCATGATAGTATGAGAGGTCAGCTTCTTCAGCCAATTGACAAGCCAGTGGACGTACTTCCCGGTTTATGGTGCGGAGATCCTCCTGGCCAAATTCTGATCTGTCTTCTTTTAAGCTTGGGAAGCCTTTAGCCATGTCCACCGGATCAAGATCAGGCACCCACGCCTTCGCCCGGGTTCGAGCGGTCAGAGCTCCGACCCTTGCCGCAGCTTTCTTTAGTTCTTCAACCTGGGCAGGCAGCATGGATAGCCATTCTAAGATGCCCTTGATCAATGTTGGAGGTGGTTTATTGTGTGAAGCGGTGCAGATGATCCGCTGCGCACCAGTATACAACTGCTCTATCAAAGTGTAGGCATCCTTCAGCTTCTTTTGTACATCAGAGCCCAGATGGCTAATACGAGTTCCTGCACTATTGTACACATCAGTAAACCGACAACACAAGGGAAAACATGTCAAAAGTATAAGGACAAGATGTTTACTGAATACAGCAGCAGTCATGGCATGAATCTGTCGCTTTACACCGTTCAGTTCGTCAACCGCCGGTTTAAGAGCTGCTTCTGCGTCTTCGGCCCTTTTTCGCAAAGTGGATTTTTCTGTCTCCCAATATGCCCGCTCCTTGTTGAAGCCCTCTTTCATTCTCCATAGCGCCTAGAGCGCTCGTCAATTCTTCCTTGGCTTTGGAGGTTTCGGCTTGCTGGGATTTGAGGTTCTCTTGCAGATCAGCGGTTTGGCTTTCCTTCTTACTTAGCTCAGCCTATAAAGAGACAGATATATTATCTGTTGATAGTACATATTTGAAGTATCCAGCACATAACAAGTTATGCCCTTGTTACTTGGGGGCTAATGCATATTTGCACTTTATCAGACATTTTACAAGTCCCAAGCACAATACAAGTATTAATCTTGGCACTTGGGGGATAATGTGTATTTTCTCATAATTGCGGCTATGGGAATTCTTCTACAGTCCTGGTTCATCTTTATAAGGTTAAACTGGCCCTTGGGGACTATACGAGTGAGAAAAAGATGCAGTGTTGCAAAATATAAAGATTGTTACTAAAAGTCCCGGTTCAGATTGATATAATAAACCGTCACTTGGGGGCTACTAGAGTTGATATTTGGAAGTCACAAGAGAGACAGTTAAGCAGACTTGAGTATTAATTACCTCATATCGCTCAAATTTACCAAACCGGCTTCATAGTCACGGCTGGTGTACAGACGGTTCAAGAAGTCGGAGTGAAGGTCTTGAGCATTCATATGAGCAAATAATTTGACAAATCAGCGTTCCATTTGCCTTTGCCAATTGTAGAGAGCTCGTCTTTGGAAGTATACTTTGACAAAGCGACAGGGTTGCCAGTAGTGGTGTGCCCAGTGCCAGTATTCACAATGTCATCATCTTTGTCATCACCAGCCGTTACTGGGATTGGCGGCTTTTCAGTATTTTTAACTGGACTGACCGGTTTGTCATCAGCTCGGACATGGCTCATTGGCTAGTCAACACGGTTTGTGGTGTCAACTTCCACCTGCTCAGCAAAGAAGTCATGGTCTTGAGGCGGTGGGTCATTAAGTATGGCGTCAACATTGGTCGCTTTAGGATCTGGAGTCTTCTCTGGTTCAACAGCCACGTTCGCATCAGCCGGTTTATTCAACCGAGCCTTCTTGCTAGGTCTGGGCTTGGTGCTGACAAAGATAAACATGAGGATCAGTACATTATATATTAAAATAACATATCAAGGATAAAAATAAGTGTATGGCTCACCCAAGAACTGTTTTGAGGGGTGGAAGCTTTGTGGCTAACGACTCGCCAGAAGATGAGTGAGAAGTACCCTGGTAATTCGAATCAGACAGGTTAAGAGGCTGACGGAAACAACCCGCTTTGGGGCATGAAGTGTTAAGGAGATGATAGACCTCTGATCGGCGTTTTCGAACCGGAGTGTTTGGTAAACCGGCGAAGGTAACTACCTGGCCGCTGTGCCGGGTTGTGCGGCGAGCTTCCTGCTGCTGTGTCTTCAAAAGAAAGTTTGGGTCCAAGTAAGCAAGGGGGTGAGAAAATTTTACTTTCCGGTTTGCTCAACGGATTTTTGATGTTGGCAGAGGATCTGAATCGGAGGAAAGAATGATTACCTCCTGATAATAATCATTGCCAATGAGGTGTACAAAAAATGAACCAAGAGAGTCAAGTTCTACCTCTGATTCCGGGTTACCCACATCGTCATCAGCTGGTAGCTTGGAGGATGAAGTGGTCCTTTTCTTGGCAGGTTTCTTAACAACCTTGGTCTTTGGGCGAAGTGGCTTGGCCATTTTGTCTTGCGGCTTTGCCGGTTTTTCTTGAGGTTTCTTGTTCTAGAACGGATCATTACCCCTGTCAGAGAATAATCACGCTTTCAGAGAATATTTGGACAGAAGCAAATTAAGATTAAAAGATTATATGATTCTTAGAGCGGGCGGTTTGTTAGGTGCAGAAAGGGAGTAGTCCAGTTTGGGCACAGACATCCTCCGGTTCGTTCAGCATCTTCTTTACAGCCTCAGTAACTTCCGCATCTGCAAGCTGAATGTCAATGTGTTGTTGAGCATCCTTCAAACTCCCTGTGTACTCACACATGAAACTGGAGTGTCGGCTTAAGGGCAGAATACTCCAGCTTATCCAACAACGAGCAAGATCAACTCCTGTCAAACCGTTCGTGATGAAGGCTCTAAGCTTTGATAGTTTAGGAGCATAGTTGGCACTTTCTTTTCAGTCAACCTCTGAGGAAAAGTATGTGTATTGCTAAGGCGTTCAGGGCGGTAACTGGCAGGGGGTTTTCATCAGGTGGAGATGTATCCTTGCAGTAAATCCTAGTCTGGTTCCACTCTTTGGGGTGACTGTGGAGCTTGGGATGAGGGAAAGTGACTTCCTTCCTTTTCTGAACCGCCATTCCGCCCAATTCAGTACTGGGTCCATCTGTGAATTCTGTGCAACGTTTTAAGTGAAAGAAATCCCTAAACAGTTCGACTGTAGGTTCCTCTTGTAGATAAGCCCCACAGAACACTTGGAAGTGGCAGATGTTGGTCACAGAATTTGGACCGATGTCGTGAGGGCGCAGTTGAAAACTGGCCAGTACATCCCAGAATTTTTTTGAACCGGGAGGGCTAAAACCTCGACTCAAGTGATCAGCAAACACAACTAGCTCTCCATCCTTGGGTATAGGAGGATTTTCTGGGCCATGGACTCTCCAGTGGATGATAGCTTTCTTGGCTAAAGCGCTCGTTTTAACACAATTGTTTAACTGCTCTTTGGTTACTCAAGAAGGAGCCCAATTGCATTCATAGACTTGCTTGGCCATGGCAATGAAAATCTGAAACATGATTATTGCCGGTTTAAGATTTACAGTGGACAACTATACAGCTGTATAAGGACGTAAGCATATTGTTAAACCGGAATTGATTATTTGTAAACCGGAGTCTGGCAATGGAAACAGTACAATGATGAATACATTGGCGGTTCAACAGGGGACTAATGGTATCTACTGGGTCATCATTTCTTCTATGAAGTTAAACCGCCTAATCTGGTATTGAATATACAAGTCTAAAGATCTATAAGTGAAGGAAAAACAAGTTTCACAGTTTGGCATGGGAATTTTAGATCTGCCGTGCGTTGGATAATCAAAATATATTCTGGTCTAATTTCAGGTGTTCAAAAAGTTCAGTAAGTTCAGATGAGTTTGATATCAAACAGATGCATTGACAAGAAGAAAAGAGTTTAAACTACAAAATACGCTGAACACGATCAGATCTAGCTGGCCATTGGTATTACTGAAGGAGGAACAGCTTCAAGCTATGAAGAACACCGAACCCTAATGGCGGATCTGGGGTGAGGAGAAGAGGAACTTACTGGTGTAGGAGGAAGCAGCGGTGGGTCACCGCGTTTCTCTGATACGGTCAGGTTGATGCAGCGGCCTTTGTCGAAGCAGATGCGAAGGACGACGGCGGCGGCAAAGCTCGAGGGTCGGTCGGCGTGAGGAAGGCGACGATGCGAAGAGGCATGAGGGGGAAAAGTGAAAGTGACCCCTCGACCTTATTTATAAGATGAATGGATAAAAGGCAGGCATGAGAATCGAGGAGCCCAAAAAATGGGGTGTGTGACAACTTTGTTGCCTCGATCTTGGAACCCAATAATGAAGATGGGTTATACACAGTTTAAAATAGCAGATGACGTCATGGCGGTTTACCATGGTCCTGGAAGGTGACGTCACGGCGGTTTACAAGATTATATGAAGATGTTGAAAGAAGAAATTTTCTTAAGTATTGAGGATTGACATGAACCAGTTCAAATCAATCCGGGGCCTAATGTTGGGGATATTACCACTGGGCGTAAACCGGCCAGGAGAGGCCGGGTTAACCCCATAATTAGTTCATTATATCTGAAGCCCATGAAGACAGACGGTGACCCTTTATGAAGGCCCAGGGCCCAAAGCCGGTTTAAGGCTTGTAGACATAAACTGGTATTGATATGTAAACTTGTGTTGTAAGATAGAAAGAGCAGAGACCGAGCCGAACACGTTTATGAGCCGGCCTCGGGATTCTGTAAACCGACGGGCGTCAACCCATATATATAAGGAGACGAACCGGCGGCGGTTCAAGGACAACAGATAACAACTCGAGACTCAGGCAAAGCGTATTCGCTCCTTGGTCATCGAAACCCAAGCAATCTCACAACAACTGGATCATAGGCTTTTACCTCCAATGCAAGGGGCCGAACCAGTATAAACTCTCTTGTGTCACTTGTCCGCTTTAACCCCTTTATGTTAACCCGCAGCGATGGTTCCACTACTAAGTCCTTTCTCTAGGACATCTGCCGTGACAAAACCACGACATATCCCAATCCTTTTGAGGCAAAGGACAGGCCAAAACGGTTTCTTATGATAAGCAAAGTGTACACGTGATTTTCATCTAGTCACTTTCATCATGTTGGTTCGATTTGTGTTCGCTACTTTGATAATTTGATATGTGGGTGGACCGGTGCTTAGGTGTTGTTCTTACTTGAAAAAATCTCCTACTTATGATTAACCCTCCCGCAAGCATCCGCAACTACGAGAAAAGTATTGAGAATAAATTCTTACCATAGCATTAAACTTTTGGATCCAATCTATCCCTTACGGATTAGTGCATAAACTGGGGTTTAAGCTTCTGTCACTCTCGCAACCCATCATCTAATTGATACTCCACAATGCATTCACTTAGGCCCAAATATGGTGAAGTGTCATGTAGTCGATGTTCACATGACACCATTAAGGGAATCGAAACATACATACTTTCAAAATATCAAACACATATCAAGTTCACACGATTAACTGCGACATGATTTCTTCAGTGACCTCAAGAACAAAAGTAACTACTCACAAATGATAAACATGCTCATGATCAGAGAAGTATTAAATAGCATATTGGATCTGAACATATAATCTTCCACCAAATAAACCATATAGTAATCAACTACAAGATGTAATCAACACTACTAGTCACCCACAAGCACCAATCTATACTTCCGGTAACAAGATTGAACACAAGAGATGAACTAGGGTTTGAGATGAAATTGTGTTCTTGAAGATGTTGATGGAGATTTCCCTCCCCAAGATCGAAGAGTTGTTGGTGATGATGAGGACAATGATTTCCCCCTCCGGGAGGGAAGTTCCCATGTCGGAATCGCTCCGCTGGAGGGCAAAAGTGCTCCTGCCCAAGTTCCGCATCGAGGCGGCGGCGCTTCATCCCAAAAGTCCTCTCCTTATTTTTTCGAGGTCAAAATGACCTATATACCAGAAGATGGGCACCGGAGGTGGGCCTGGGTGAGCACAACCCACCAGGGGGCGGCTGGGCTCCCTGGCGCGCCCAGAAGGGTTGTGCCCACCTGGTGGGCCCCCTCTGGTAGTTATTTGCTCCAATAATTCTTAAATTTTCCATAAAAAATCTCCGTGAAGTTTCAGCTTGTTTGGAGTTGTCCAGAATAGTTAGCCTGACGTAGCTTTTCCAAGTCCAGATTTCCAGCTGCCGGAATTCTCCCTCTTGGTGTGTACCTTGCAAATTATGAGAGAAAAGGCATTAGAATTAGTCCAAAAAGCATTATTATGTGTAGAAACATAATAAATAACAGTAAGAAAACATGATGCAAAATGGACGTATCAACAAGGTTCTCACAAACCAGAGCTTCTCACAACAAGGCTGATGGTTTCCGTAGGGAACGTGCCACCTTTGGGGACGAAACGATATCCGTTACCTCTTATTGCTTTCAAAAAATTTCTAGTGTCAACATAGAACAACAGGAGTGTTGTGTTAAGTTTTGGAAATTTTCGGGGTTTGTTTGGACATTTTTATACATTAACTAGGTTTTCTAGGCATTTTTTGTGCATACTTAAAATTTGGAATACATGCACATGCTCCAGTGCATATAAATTTGTTGAAAAATCAAAGTTCTGTCCTTGGGTGCATGCTTAGGTCCCATGCAAGAAATCGGAGTGAAATTCAATCATCTGGGCGTCGTGGCTCGGCCAGAAAGATTGTGAAACTTCATTTTTTAAATTCCTGTAAATCCAAAACACACCTGAAAATTATGAAACTTAGCATGGTGTCATGACATGGCACCAACATGTTGTGGTCATTTTTCTATCCGATTTGTGAAGGTGCACACATTTAAAATCAACAAAGTCATTTTGGAACAAGTGTTGTTATGTTATAAATCAGAAACACAACTATTATTGAAACCATGAGCGTTCTACTTACCAATTACGCGCCGCCACGCGTCCCCTTTTTTATTGGCTAGGAGGTGTCGTGCGGGGTAGCTATTTGAGTACAGGAGGCATGCAATCAGATCCCTGCGCATGCTCATCGGGAGGAGAGCCTTTTGACCTCTATCCGCTGCGCACCTCCATGCTAACGTCTCCATTAATGGCGCCCAAGCCCCTGTTTCACGGCGTGGCTATGTCTCACTGGACTAAGATTTAAGAGAGAAAAATGAAAATTTGAAAAGAACGTTTTGCACGGATCTTGATGTAAGATTCGACGTACCTATATAGCATCGACTGCGACTTATGGCAAGCATGATGAATATAAGGACGATGACAGTGGATAATAATTGTCTTACATATTTAGGAACATAATTAAAAAAGCCACATGCGGCAACGCCCAAAATACACAAGGGCAAAAGAATAAGGAAGACAACGATCTGGCTCACTAATCTCTACTTTCTTGATTCGTTGCTGCAAGCCACGGAAACTAGTCTCCGTGGCGAGCAGCGATTATCTCTTTTGTGTCCTCAAGATGCTGGTTGAGAGCATCCACGGATTCCTGCACCAGCCTTTTGCGCTTGGTGCGTAGCATGGCATTCTCGTCCATAAATTTCTCGACGATGACGCTGGTCCTCTTCAACAAGGCAGTGGTCTCCTGTTGTTGCTCCGCACTTCCGACGATCTACGCCCTCAGCAGGTCGCGCTCGGCCCAGAGCTTCGCATTGCTCTCATTTAGTTGTCGGATAACTATGGTAGCCTGTTCAAACGAGGCTTTCACGGCGAGGCGGCAGGTCGCGCTCGGCCCAGAGCTACGGCCGCGCAGCGGCACATGTCGGGTGCTTTCGCGGCGAGGCGGGACATCTCTCGTGCTTCCGCTTCCATGCTTGCCTCTCCCTGGTCGTAATCTCTCAACCCAGAACTCACGCTGGCCATGGCAGACGCAAGGGGAAGATGATGAATGACTTGTTTGTTTTTGCGGGTGAGGAGTTGAGGAGGAATGTGCAGTCATCTTGGAGCAGTAGTATTTATAACCGGGTACTAATACAGTCCAAAGTGGGAAACCGTTTAGGTTTTGATCGGTGTGAACATGTTTGCAATTTGGAATTTGATGGGACGCAGGCTCAAAATTTATTGAAGATTATATAAAGTGTTGCACTATGCCCGGACGGCGTAACGTGGGCACGCTTTCTCGGCCGCGTACGTGGCGTTGGCACCATAGAGTGCACCGCGATAGGCAATGTCAGCAAACGTCTTGTTCCCAGAACCGTGCACGCTCGTTATTACCATCGCACACGCTTCTTTTAATTAGAATGTCTTGCGCGAAACCACGGCCACCTATGGGACCAGGGGGCCCCTTGCTGGTTCGACAGGGGGACTTCATGTTGCACAAAGAGCAGACAAGCGTGTGACAACACGGCAGAGATCACGTGGGTAGTTTCACTTAGGTTCGGGCCGCCACAAGGCGTAAAACCCTACTCCTGCTTTGGTGGATTGATGGTGGAAAGGTGGTGGCGGAGCGTAGTACACTTGCCCGGCAAGGGTTGCCTCTGGGCAATAGTGGCTACGCGCGTATGGGGGTGTGAGTTACCCAACCTTCTAACCCTGTCTATGGTTGCCATGGGCCTCCTTTTATATATCAAGGGTCACCACAATGGCAAAGTAGTCATTATGCACTGATATGATAGCAAACAGTGATATCATACCTAACTCAGCGGGCTGCTAGGTCACATTAAATGCACCGCTCAATGTCACATCATTGGTTGCATGACAAGGCTTGCCGGGATATCTTGCCAGCTCCGCGCCTGCTCGTTGACATGTTGTGGGACGGGTGTTGTCTGTGGGTTTTTCCTGTAGGGAGGGGCTGCCACATAGTCACTCCGCGGCTTGACACCGCACTGATCGACAACGTGGGTCGTGGTGCAATGTTTGGTCAGGTGGTTTTGCCTCTGCGAGCCCCGGCAAGCCCTGCCAGGGCGCTTTGGTCGCCTGCTTCTAGCGGCGGCCTCGCCCCTTGCCGGGCTCGCCTACCCGACAAAGGAGGCCTTTTTCTTGACGATATCCTGCTTCTTTGGCTTGATCTTGGTCCCTCTTATATGCGTGTTGGTCCTTCGAATCTGTTGGTTCCATCTACATGTTGGCTTGATCTTGGCTTGTCCATGCAGGAGTCTGGGGAAAATGCATACCCCTGTATATTTTCCCCGACATAAGGCCCCAGGCCTGAGCCACACATGTCGCTTGGCACGTTGGGTTAGGCCCCAAACAGTGCGCGAACTCATACAGCCCGTATCTGGAGGTGAAGGATGTCTTGGGAATATCTTCTGTCCGTACTTTTAATTGATGGTATCCTGACCTTAAGTCAATCTTTGAGAAGACCTTGGCTTGAGCCAGCTGGTCAAATAAATCATTTATCCGTGGCATCGGATATTTGTTCTTGATTGTGACCATGTTGAGTGCTCGATAGTCTATACACAATCTCAGTGTCCCATCCTTTTTCTTGGCAAATAAAACTGGTGAGCCCCAAGGTGAGGAGCTGGCTCGAGTAAATCCTTTGTCCAGTAATTATTTTATTTGCTTCTCTAATTCCACCAACTCTGAGGGTGCCATTCTATATGGTTTCTTGTAGATGGGGGTGGTTCTAGGTGCTAGTTCAATGCTGAACTCTATCTCCCGGTCTGGTGGCATGCCTGGTAGTTCTTCGGGAAATATGTCGGGGGACTCACACACTACTGGGACTTTGCTTAACTCTAAAACGTCCACCTTGTTCAACCTTGGTTGCCGTGATATTCGTCTTTCTTGAGCTGAAACTTTTATTGTCTTCTCGTGATGGTGGGTAAGAATCACTGTCTGGTTGAAGCAGTCAATAAATCCTTTGTTGGTGGTTAACCAGTCCATTCCTAGGATGACATCTAGTCCCTTATTTTCCAATACAATAAGGTTGGCGTGAAACTTTAATCCCTCAAACTCAATAACCACACCTTGGCAGTAACTCTGAGTAACTTGCTTAATCCCGGGGGACTTGATGATCATGGACTTTTCCAGGGGAAGCATTGAAAAATCATTTTGCAAAGCAAATTTCTTTGAAATGAACGAGTGAGAAGCTCCAGAATCAAACAAAACCGTGGCAGGTATTGTGTTGACAGGGAACGTACCGAGTACGATATCCGGGGCATTATGTGCTTCCTCCTTGGTCACATGGTTCACGTGACCCTTCTTGTGATTATTATTGGGGTTGAAGTTGTTGCACTTGGGTGCTGAATTATTCCCACCGTGGTTCGGCGTGGGAGCCGAGTTTCTTGGCTTTGGGCACTGCTTAGCATAGTGCCCCTCTTCTCCACAGGCGTAGCAAGTAACACCTGGGCGTTATGTAAAATCCTTGTCCATTGCATGAAAATTCTTGATCGAGCGTGCGATATTGGTTGTGGACTTGTTTGCTCCACTCTTCTGAAAGTCAGTCTTTCTTCGGTTGTTGCGAGCTTGAGTAGTTTGGTCCCTCTTGCGCTTGCGAAAATCTTCCAAACTACGACGCTCATTTTCCAGGGTAATGGCCTTGTCCACAAGTGTTTTGAAGTCTGGAAAGGTGTGTACGACCAGCTGGCATTTGAGTGCTGGTGCAAGACCATCCCGAACCTTTTCCATCTTTTTATTCTCAGTCATGTGCTCTTCGTTGGCATAACGAGATAACTGAGTAAACAGACTGTTGTACTCGGTCACCGTCATGCCTCTCTGCTTGAGGTCATCAAACTCCCTCTTCTTGATTTTCATAACGCTTTTGGGGATATGCGCCCCACGAAAACCCTCTTTAAATTCTTCCCAGGTGATGTTATTCTCATTGGGGTGCATGTGTAGGAAATTTTCCCACCATGATGCAGCTGCTCATGTGAGGTAGTGAGGTGCATAAAGTACCTTCTCATGGTCTGAACATTGTGCAATAATCAATTCCCTTTCAATGTCTCGAAGCCAGTCATCGGCCTCAAGAGGTTTGTCAGTGTGCGAGAAAGTTGGGGGACGCGTCTTTTGTAGTTCTGATAATTTGGATTGCTGCTGATACGGTCCACGGTGATTTCCCATATTGATGACATGGTTCATCATTTCTTGGTGCTGTTGCTGGCTTTGCTCATAAAGGCGGCACACTTGAGAAAAAGTTGTCTCACTGCCCTGTTGACTTGACTGTCCCCGTGTGAAATTGTTGTTTGTCTGGCGGATTTGGCATGGAACGAGTCCAAGGACGAGACATTTTCCTCTCTGGGGATATATTTTGGAAAATCCATAAGGAAAAATAAATTGAGCCGCAAAAATAAATAAATACGCAAAGGCGAAATTTTTTAAACGCTCCAAGATTTTTCAAGAAAATATTTGATTGTGCATGGAGAAGGACTGCTCAGTACATATCTTACATGCAAGCAGTAATTATACAATACATCACTCAGGATGTGCGTACACAATCCTGACATGTTATTTAGGCTAGTGCACTTCTCCCAGTTCCTACATGATGCGCATACAAACTACTTCTCACAACCTATATACATATAAACATATCATACATGCTGGCACAACGCAGGGCTGCTAGGCGCACTCAGTCGGAGATGGTAAGGATTTCCCTTGGCCTGCCGAGGGTGAGGCCCAGTGATGCCGGGGACTCAACCTCCTCCTCACTAATAGGCTTCAGGCGTGAAGTGCTGCGCTGAGAAGCTGAAGCGGGCGCGAGAGGTGGTGCAACACGGACTGGTGTGGGAGCAATAGGTGGTGCCACATGGACTGGAGTGGGTGCAATAGGTGGTCTGACACGGACTGGAGTGGGCGCGATGACTTGGTCAAACTCCTCAGTGGTAGGCAGGCGACGAGCGGTGGCGAGGATGGCAGGTGAGTAAGATGCTGAGGATGAGACAAAGGTCAGTGGTGGTGCTGTGTGGAGGAGCTCCCTCCTGTTGGCGGCGCAGCCATGGACTGAGTCCATATGGGCAGCCACAAGGTCATCCACAAGGTTATCGAAAGCTTCCTCAAGTGCCTAGAGGTATTCAACAAGCATCTCAATAGCCTCATCTCGCTCTCCCCTGGGGCAAGCGAATGCATAGTGACAAGTGTATGGCACGTGGCATGGAAGGTAGCGGTAGCGACGAGTCTTCATTGAAGGAAGAACATCTCGGAGACGAGCTATCGCCTCGCAGGCTGCCATCTACATGGCATGCCTCTCCGTAGGCATGGCCCTGCCAACAAATCGAAATTGCCGTGACTCTGAATGCCCTTCCTTGAACTGCACCGCGGCCTGGTGCATAGACAGACTGTCGCTGATCTTGTGTTGGTAGAGTGTGAACACTGGGCGAACCGATGGCCCAATCGCGATCTTGACGATGTAGGTGAGGAGCTTGATAAACCCCTCAGGTACATTGGCGAACACCTGCGACTCACAGTCGCTGCTAGCTATCTACAAAACTAGACAAAAATTCCGAATAGTCAGATCATAAATTTATGATGACTAACAGAAAATTGCTACATTTTGCAAAAATGCTAAAATTGCACTAAGACGCTAATAACCGATTAGCGATCACACCTAGTGGCTTCTTTGATCAGCCTGGCTCTGGTACCAAGTTTGTCACGACCGGTTTTCAATAAAATACTTATTGAGAAACCGATCCTTTTATTTCCAAGTATAGGAGAGTCCTCCTTACTGGTAGACAAATTCTTGATACAGAAATCCAGAAGTACTAAATATATTACAAGGTTGAGCTGAGGTTGCTCAACAATTTATTACAAGCACGCCAATAATGTACATAAAGGCGGATATGACACAAGGGTGTGGTGGCATACTCTTGACTTCGCATATAAAAGTGGCGGTGGATATGTCACGATGAAGTGGGTGACATTAACTCCTACTCTTGCAGCTCATCGAGCGTGAAGTGAGGCTCGATAATTTATTCGGGTAGCGGAAGCGAATATGGTACAAGTGATAAATTCCAGGATCGCACGGGACTGACTGGGACTCCTCTAGGCGTCGGACTCGCTATCGAACTCTTCATCCATAAGATCGCCTTCGTCAACATCTGGCCAAATCAACAAGCCAGGTGAGTACTTTGAAAGTACACGCAAGACAGTTCGGACATAAGATATAACAAATGTAAGCATGATGCATCATGAGCAATTGGCAATGTACACTCAAATGATAAACTTGCACGACATGTTAAATAAAAGGAAGTCAGGCGGTAATCCTCCCGAAATCCCAAAAAAATAACTGGAAACCGATCGAGTGTCTGAAGTGACGCCTCGAATGTTGAACAATTAAATTATCATGCCGCAGTCGGGCGTCTAAGCGACACCACGTAAAGGGCTTATATTGGAAAATAAATGACAGTGCGTGCCACAGTCGGACGTCAAAGCGACATCACATAAAGGGCTTATATCGAAAGTAAATAACAAGACTTCCACAGTCGGACGTCTGAGCGACATCACATAAAGGGCTTATATCGAAAGTAAACAGCATAAATGCCACAGTCGGACGTCTAAGCGACATCACATAAAGGGCTTATATCGAAAGTAAATAGCATAAATGCCACAGTTGGACGTCTGAGCGACATCACATAAAGGGCTTATATCGAAAGTAAACAGCATAAATGCCACAGTCGGACGTCTGAGCGACATCACATAAAGGGCTTATATTTCATTGTTGTATTCAAGCAGTATAGGCTATTCCAAGGAAAGATACTCAGCACATAATAATAAACGGGTTAGTCCGTCCACAGGATTAATCATATAACCGAGTTCACCACTCATGTCTGTTCACCGGAGATTTGTCGAGGAGACTGACACTGAGACTGACAGGACAAGTTGAACACAGATATTGACCATAGATACGGTTACTTGAATGAGTTTGACTCTGCAGAGTTTGTACAATTAAACCACAGCCAACGGATTTCAGTAGTCGCAAGGGACTAGTTCCGTTTACGGTATTTGACAAGAAACACATCTAACCAGTACACACCCAATTCCACATTCCGCTGCCAGGAATCACCCTAGGCAACGTTCAAGAAAAACTCTAAGACGGGGAGGTCACAACCTCGAATAACATGGGATCAAATTTATCTCGCGCGCTCTAATGGGTGGCCCCTCTCGGTCCCAACCGGAAACACCCATGCTCCCTGACCGGATGATGGGCTTTAATCCAGGGCCATGGAACCCTCATCCCGGCCCCTCTGTTTGGTGTGTACCAGGAAAGAGGTTTGCAACTTACTAAACCATATTCCAGAAAGAAAACATGTGGTAGTACAAGAAAAGGAACGGATGGTAACGTGACTTGATTCACGTTGACACTGGAGTTAAATAGTTTGGCATAAGACTGGCATGCTACAACAATACCATCTTATCACCCATCATGTCACCACATGATCAAGTAAACTCACATCGATTCACACATCGAGTTTCGAAGATCACTTGCAATGGCTTTGCATGCAACATAACATTCACGGGTGTTCACGTAATCCTGTCATGAAATAACTACTTAAGCAAACACGCAAAACACTCATCATATCAAAGGTTCAAACATGCTTGCCTGGTTCGGAGTAGTCGGAGTCTAGCTCGGTGAAGTTCGCAGTTCCGTCACCTCTTCCGGTATCTACGGTACAAAGAAAACGTGTACTAACGTGAATACCGTGGGTGCACAAAAAGTATTCGAAATATTTTTACAATAAATATGATAAAAAACTAGACAGAAAATTAAAGAGGACAGAAAAAGAATCAGTCAAAAATCATTTTCTGTTTAAAAGTTATTAGAGTTTCAGTCCAGGGACTTGTTTGTAATGAAACAGAAAGTTTCCAGGGGCTAGCTTATAAAAACAAAAAACGATTCGATTAAAAACCCACAAACTCCAAAGGAAAACTTATCCTGCCCGAAGGTGTTTTCAGGAAACGGTTCGGAAAAGGGGGAAAAGCTGACGAGGGGTCCCACCCGTCAGGTTTGAATTTTTGAACAGAGTCACCGGCGCCCGAAGGCTGCGGTGGTCGCCGGAGGCGATGCACGACGAGTTAGGAGGAGTGGGTGGTACCTACGGGTTCCTTGGGTCCTTCCGCACCTGTGGGTGGTGGAGTTGGTCGACGACGAGCACCACGTCGACGGGGGCCTCAACCTCGGTGGGCGGTGGTTCGGGCGTTGGTGGATCTCGTCAGGGAGGGCTACAAAGGTTGAATTGAGGCTCAGGTTAGAATACTGGGTGCACCAGAGGGCTGCTGACGCGGTTTGGGAGGAGGGGGTGGCCTCACCTGAGTGAATCAAGCCGGAGCCCGAGGCGGATCGGGGCGGCTGGAGTCGGCGAAGGAGACCTCCTCGGGGTCCTCCTGGTGGCTTGGCGGGGCTCTGGTGAGGTGGAGTTGTGGTGCGGGATCGAGAACGAGCTCGGGGTCTCCTTTTATAGCTGATCCGAGGCGGTGGTCGTGAACGGAATAGCTCCAGCGGCGATTACGGTGGTGCAGTGGTTAGTCAGGTGGTTTAGGGGGCTAGGCATCACCGTGGGGGCCTACTGGTTTGGTTTAGGTGCTAAGCTTGGCCTGCCTTGGTTGATACTCCAAGTTCTGAACGGAACAGCGCACGAAGCTCGTCGGTGTGGCAGGGAGAACGCTCTGTGCTGCTCAGGCCACGACGAAAGTGCCGCAGCATGCGCAGGCAAGCACACGGCCATGCGGAGGCCTCGGGTGGCTTGGGCGGTGCTAGACGGCGCCGAAAGCTGGAGCTGATCCCTGCTGGCCGCCACGGGTGGCTCTGCCACCGCAGAAGCTGCCGGCGTCAGCGGGACATGTCACCACCGATGATGGTGCCCGTCCAAAGGACCGTGCGGTGCTCTGGATAAGAAGAAGGAGCAGTGTGCATGGCGCCAGAGTGGGCACTGGTGAGATCGACGCCGTGTCTTTGAAGAAAACGACACTGACGGTCGAATCAAACATCGAACTACGAACATGTACAAGAACAAGGCAGGCCAGGTGCTCGATTTAAATGATTTTGGCATGTGGAGAAATTTCCTGGAGCTGATCTTTGGTGGGGTGGCCTCTCAGTGCACCTAGGGGCTGCCTGATTTTTGTCAGAATTTTTGGAAAAGGAAAAAAATATGAATTTCGCCAAAAATGATGAATCTGGTCCAAACTTGCAGTGAGTGAAACTTGAAAATTTTGAATTGTGGAAGAGTGGATCTTGATGGATCTAGGTTGGGGGTGCTAGGGACTAGCCAGAGGAGTTGGTTTGAGATCAAAACTCAAAGGAAATCAGATACTTCCTTTGTAAATCACCTAGGTCCAAAAGAAAAGATAGAGATAGTTTTGGGGATAAAATAAATGGAATAAAAATCAGAAATGGGTTGAACTTGTTGGAATAGAATATTTGGCTTGACCCAAAGTGGAGGGAGGGGTTTTGGGAGAAATTTTGATATGAGGTGTGGTAAAACAATGGGTGGTTGCAAAAAAAAAAGAATAGCCCCAAAACCCATAGGGTTTCTTTTTAACAACAATTAATTTCGCAAAAATTTATTGTGATGAGTTAACATCAGGAGGGAAGTTTTTAAAACTAAACACCAAGGTTGAGGAAGACACAAAAATAAAATACTTGTCATAGGAGCAATTTTTTTCAGAAGGAGGGGCTTTTTCGAAAGGTTTTAAATAGCTTCCTTCAAATCAAATAAAGGGTTTGTTAGAAACCAAATAATTTTTTTTGGAGTGTCACATTAGGCCCAATGTGGATATGTTCCAGCATTACTTTGTTCTGCGGGTGGAGACCAAGGTTAACCACTCTGGAATCATTAGCTGGATGCCGACGTGGAGAGGAAGATTTGGGATTAACTCCCCGGGTACCAGCGCGAGAGGTGGGATGAATGGAGAGGGGTTTGGTGCTGGATCCAAGATAAGGAAGCCCCCGAGTTCTGCGAAGCACGGAAGGAATGTGTTGGGCGTGGCAAGGATTGGAGCGCCAAAGGCCTCACTGAGGATAGGATGCGCCTGACAATTAATGGGATCACCCGTTTGAGGATCGTCGGGTTAACCATAGAACATGTGGGGGTAGATTTTCTTCTCCGCCGCATCTCACCGCTGCAGGAAAGGCACACACCCGTGTGCCTGTATGGCGATGCTGCGGAAAGGATGAGGCCGCTTCCAAGGTTGGACAATAACTTATCAGTTTATGGTCATGCTTGGTTGTGCGACCAACTGTTTGGCCGCTTCGAGTTATTCAAGCTCCTGGCAACCGTTATCCGTATGAACATTAATTCTGCCCTAGACCAGATACTGAAGTGGATGCCTAACTGCAGCGCCGAAGGGGTAGCGAGCACTTGGCAGCTGCCCCCTGGATGAAGAGATCGAGTGGTCAAACACCCTGGTGGAGAGGGCCACCAGGACCGAAACCAGAATGTATAAACTGAACCTCCTCTGCGGGGGTGGCATATATTTTGAAGAGGGTCGAGGAGGACAAGGCCACCCGCCTCGCGGGGATGGAGAAGGCATGAAAGGCCGAGGAGTGAAAAGGGTAAGGACGGGAGTTCTTCCTAGGGCGCGGTGAGGTGCAAGCCACAGAAGGAGCTGTGGGGGAAGAGCACGTCGGGGATAACTTTGCCGGGCTAGAGGCTCTTGCCACGGCAGCGGCAGAGCTTCAGGAGGAGGAGGAGGTTGGCGAGGTGGCGGGGCTTGAGGAGTGGCTCGAGACAGGCCTGCAAGACCCCGAGCCGGACCCCAAATAGCGCACCCGCAGACGTGCTGCTACCCGAGGGGCGGCGGCCTCTAACCCAACGCCAGCAGCCAAGAGAGTGAAGAAGACCGCCACCAAAGCCATGAAGGCTGAGGTGGCGTGCCGCCAATCTCCTCGTCTTTCCTAGACCAAGGCCTCCTCCGCCAAGCGACCAACGGACATGGAGGCGGAGGCCAGCCCCCACTCCGGCTCGAGCTCCTTGCAGAGCTCGTCTTCCCCGGAGCTCTTGGCGCCACGGCAAGCACCGAAGCTGCCGGGGAGTTTTGACCCTCCGTCTCTAAAGAGAAGACACAAGTCTCCACCTCCCATGGAGTTCAAATTGAACTCCGTGCTCATTTCAGTAGAGTAAGGAGGATTTTTCCTTTCCTGGATAGCTTGTGCATATCTAATTATTTTTGCTGACTGACCTCTTGTTCTTGTTGTTGTTGCCAGCAGGGAAGTGGAGGAGGACACGGAAACCCTCGTCCACCATTCCCGGAAGAGGCTCTGATGTCTTGGGTCGTTGAAGGGTGCAGAGAGCCCGATCTTGGCGGGGGGTGATATAGAGGACTCCGCGTCGAACCCCATCTTAGCCCTCGGCCCGGGAGTGGAGACTTGGTCACATCCGACGAGGTGATAGGGACAGCCTTCCCGTTCCCCCGGTGGAGGAGGAGGTGAGACGATGCAGGGCGAGCCCCTCCCTGAGGGGCATGCTTCCCCTGTCGCTCGAGTCGAAGAAACCGCCTTGGAACCCTCCACGGCTGAGGCTGCGCAGAAGGCTATTGAGTCCACCCCGCCAGAGGATGAAGCTCATGACCCAGCAATAGTTGTTGCCGGGGAGACAGAGACTCCTGCCCGGCAGACCTCTCCACGTACCTTACTTAATTCTTCTTTTCTTTCATGTTCTGATTGCTTCCACTGACTTCTCCATTTGCTTGATACTTCTGTTCCTTCGTTATTCACTGGCCCTTTCATATGCAGCCCCTCAAACCGAGGACCTAGATCTACTGAAGGTGGTGGCTAATATAGGGAGGGCCGCCGCAGATGAAGCCGTAGAGCTTGCTACTGCTGAGGGACAGGATCTCGCTGCCGGGGATGCAGTGGGCTCCTTGGCAGTGATGGAGTTTTCTTTGTAGGACGTCCCGTACGGGAAGTAGCCGTTAAGGTGAAAATCCCTCTCCAGACTTTGGGCACACTCCCCGCCACCGGGATCATCGCTGAGATTCCGCCACCCTCCTCGAGCATGCTGGCAATGGTGTTGTCGCCACCCGGAGCTGGAGCCCCCGGACTGTCCATGAAAATGGATGCTGAGCTCAATGAAGAGCTTCAACGTCTCTTGGCTCTGCTTTATGAGGGAGCTGGAGAGGCCGATGACTCAGCCGCCATTGCCATGAACTTGTCATTCACAGAATCCATGGCGGCGGGCATGAAGGAGATGCAGGCCCGGCACAAGCAGAAGTGGCAGGCGCTCAAGGAGCGGCGTGAGTCAGCCAACAAGGTGGACGAGAAGCTGAAGGACAAGTGTTTGGAGTTGTGCGAATGCAACGACAAGCAGTTTAAGATGCTCATGAAGAAGCAAGAGACACTCTAGATGATGAGAGAAGACGTCATGGCCCGCAAGGCGCGTCTGGCGGACCACAAGGCATCTCTGGACGCCAGAGAGCGAGAGATCTCCCTCCGGGAGGAGAAGCTCAAGGCCACTATCCGCGCCAAGGATGAAGATCTGGAGGCTCTTGTGCAGCCGCGAACCAAGGAACTGGAGGACAAGCACGGAGCCGCACTGGACGCCCTTGCAGCTGATTATGCCGCTTAGCTACAGAAGCTTATTAATGATCTGGCCACCATGTCTACCGTCTGACCTCGACCAGCAGGTAGCTAAGCTGAGTGAGCATCCCGCCAGAGCCGCCACGGAGGTGGAGGCACTCAAAGAAGAAGCATAGCAGGTGGAGATCCACTTGGCTGATGCGTATTCGCAGCTCTCCTCCAAGACTCAGAGCCTTGAAGCTACCAACGGTAACATCACGGGCATGAAGGCGAGGATCGACATGTTGGAGCATTCGGTGGAGTCCCTTGAGTCCCGCCAGCAGTTGTTGTCCATGGATTTGGACACCGCCAAGTGTCTCTAGCAGGATGCAGAGGACAAGCTAAAGAAACAGGTCAATATGAGTAATCTCTGGATCAAGAGCCTGATCGATATGGCCGATTACCTGGGTGGTCAGGCTGCGGCGATGGGCATGGACGGCCCAGTATTCCTGGTTAGCAAGCAAGAGGTCCCAAGCGTCAAGCTGGGACACTTCTTCAACGAGCTGATCGAAAAGCCGAAAGTGCATGAACAGGGAAGGGCTGAGAAGTTTGCAACCGAGTCTGGGAGGCTTGCCCGTGAAACCCTCCTCATGGTCTTGAGCAATATCGTCTACAGCCATCTGAACCTCGACCTCGAGGACGGATTCAAGAAGCCGCTGGTAGGCGCTGACATCACTGCCTCCAAGGAGAAAGCTGCTCCTCGGGCTGACAGGCTTCTTCATGTTTGAACTGCTCCACAAGGCCATCGGGCCAAGTATCGGGCCGTGGTTGCTCCTGCGTTTCTCTGTAATGAAGCATGACATGCATTTTGCATTTAGTCATTCTATCTGTAATGTTTGCACGGAACTGATATTCCTAGCTAGATTTTAAATGTGTGTTTATCCCTTCGAGCCCTGTACGTTTGCGTCCATATGATTGATCCCTATGTATGCTCTGGATGCCTGCTGGTAGCATATTGCCACGATTATCATAAGGGTTCGACCCTTATTAGTCATCTTGGTGTGGATGTGTCCCAGCAGGTTTTTCCCAGGTAGTTCTTGATGCAACCTCTCGACCTGCGAGCATTGCTCTAGACAGGACGATGGTGCAATCAAAGAAGCTAGCCAAGGTTCCATCACACAAGGGTTTTCACGATACGAATGCTTACCAGAGTTAAGGGATAAACGACTGCAAAATTCTGAAATGTATCAATCAAGAAGTGAAAGCAAAAACTTAGCTTTCATTTTGAGCTTCTTCCTCCTCTATCAGGCCATGCACGTCAGGCGCGCCCATGGCACCTGGAGGAGCAGAAGACAATCAGATGGTTTGCTCGTTCCCGGCAGGGACCGATATGCATTTCTCGTGGCTGGCGGGCATCGAGGCATAGTGTCGGGCTTCTCTGGTCCTCCTCCCTTTTTCTCCTTTACTTTCGAGTCAGTCCGGCGGCTGCTGTTGCATGGGTCATGCCGATGCGGGCAGCCTTGCCGAAGTGCACTTGTCGGGGCGTCTATCGACAGACTGATACCAGCGCTTTGCTCAGGATTGCCCAGAATGGGGGGATTACTCAACCGAGCGTCGCGCGGTAATCATCGACATCGACGATGTCGGGGCCAAAGCAATTCGACTGCTGATGAAGGGAAGGGACGGGAAGGAGGGAGCTCGCGCCCGCACATCTTGTGCCCTTTCTCTGAACGGCACCCGAATGGTGGGTACGCCATATGGGTCGTCTAGGTAGGCTTATCGTCACCAGCGGTGATCTTCGCCGTAGCCGTGGCTACAACGAGGCGTGGAGACCAACAATGTAGCACGGGGACGGCCCCGCTTTGCTTCTGCGTCTTCGTGGGCACCACGGTCGATGGCCTAGTTGAAGACGAAGATGGCGATGAAGATGACGCGCTGCATACGCCTTTAGGTTCGCACAAGCGAGCCCCCTACCTAGCGCGCCAAAGATTTCGCAGGATACCACAGCCACCTATGGGACCAGGAGGCCTCTTGCTGGTTCGGCAGGGGGACATCGCGTTGCACAAAGACCAGACGAGCGTGAGATAGCACGACAAAGATCACGCGGGCAGTTTTACCCAGGTTCAGGCCGCCGCGTGGCGTAAAACCCTGCTCCTGCTTTGTTGCATTGATGGTGGAAAGGTGGTGGAGGAGCTTAGTACATTTGCCCGGCAAGGGTTGGCTCAGGGCGATAATGGCTACGCGCGTATGGGAGTGTGAGTTATCCAACCTTCTAACCCTGTCTACGATTGTCATGGGCCTCCTTTTATAAACCAAGGGGTCACCACAATGGCAAAGTAGTCATTATGCACTGATATGATAACAAATAGTGCTATCATACCTAACTCTACGAGCTGATAGGTCGCATGAAATGCATAGCTCAATGTCACACCATTGGTTGCCCGACAAGGCTTGCCGGGCTATCTTGCCAGCTCCGCGCCTGGCGAAAGACCACTTCAAGGTACTGGAATGAACTCATTATTTCTTTATATTGGTGTTAAACCTACTGCATTCCAACTTCTCTATGTGTAACACCCATGATGCGGCTATATCTCCCACGTGTCGAGGCATGAGTTGGAGGCATAAACGCATGGTGGTTTTGTCGCAAGAAGGGTCATCTTCACACAATCCCATGTAATGAACAAGAATGGGATAAAGAGTTGGCTTACAATCACCACTTCACACAAATAACAAGTTAAGCATACATCATCCAGAGTACAATAAAAGTCCAACTACGAAATAAAAGAAGACAACCCCAGATGCTAGATCTCCGATCGTCCCAACTGGGCTCCACTACTGATCATCAGGAAACGAAATGTAGTAACGCCCAAGTTCCTCGTTGAACTCCCACTTGAGTTCGGTAGCATCACCTGCACTGGTATCATCGGCACCTACAACTGTTTTGGTAGAATCTGTGAGTCACGAGGACTCAGCAATCTCAAAACCCGCGAGATCAATACTATTTAAGCTTATAGATAGGATAGGGTAATGAGGTGGAGCTGCAGCAAGCACTAAGCAAATATGGTGGCTAACATATGCAAATAAGAGCGAGAAGAGAAGATATGCAACGGTCGTGAAGCTAGCAATGATCAAGAAGTGATCCTAAAACTACTTATGTTCATACATAACCCAAACCGTGCTCACTTTCCGGACTCCGCCGAGAAGAGACCATCATGGCTACACACACGGTTGATGCATTTTAATTAAGTCAAGTGTCAAGTTCTCTACAACCGGTCATTAACAAATTCCCATCTGCCACATAACCGCGGGCACGACATTCGAAAGATAATACACTGCAGGGGTGTCCCAACTTAGCCCATCACAAGCTCTCACGGTCAGCGAAGGATATTCCTTCTCCCGGGAAGACCAGATCAGGCTTGGAATCCCGGTTACAAGACATTTCGACAATGGTAAAACAAGACCAGCAAATCCGCCCGATGTGCCGACAAATCCCGATAGGATTCGCACGTATCTCATTCTCAGGGCACACTGGATGGGCAAGACGTCGGGTTGGCATAGACCCTGGTTGCCCAGGGGGCGCCGGACATCGCCCAGGTAAAACAAAGTCCGTTAAAATAGTAACGTTTGCAACCACAACAGGCACATCCTCACAAATTCCGACAGGTATAGTAGTTGATTTATCAGCCATTTGCAAAGATATTTCTGTAGGTGTCAACTTATTCAAATCAAGTCTATGATATAGAGAGAGAGGCATAACACTAACACTGGTTCCAAGATCACATAAAGCAGTTTTAACATAGTTTCTTTTAATGGAGCATGGTATAGTAGGTACTCCTGGATCTCCAAGTTTCTTTGGTATTCCACCCTTAAAAGCCTAATTAGCAAGCATGTTGGAAATGTCAGCTTCCGGTATCTTTCTTTTATTTGTAACAATATCTTTCATATACTTAGCATAAGGATTCATTTTGAGCATATCAGTCAATCACATATGCAAAAATATAGGTCTAATCATTTCAGCAAAGCACTCAAAATCCTCATCATCCTTTTTCTTGGAGGGTTTGGGAGGAAAAGGCATGGGTTTCTGAACTCATGGTTCTCTTTCTTTACCATGTTTTCTAGCAACAAAGTCTCTCTTATCATAACGTTGAGTCTTTGATTGTGGGTTATCAAGATCAACAGCAGGTTCAGTTTCTACATTATTATCATTACTAGGTTGAGCATCATCATGAACATCATCATTAACATTTTCACTAGGTTCATGTTCATTACGGATTGTGTTTCAAAGATCGGACATAGAGATATCATTTGGATTCTCGTGTGGTTCAGCAATAGGTTCACTAGAAGTTTGCAAAGTCCTATCATTTTTCTTTTTCTTCCTTTTAGAAGAACTAGGTACATCAACATTATTTCTCTGAGAATCTTGCTCAATTCTCTTAGGGTGGCCTTCAGGATACAAAGGTTCCTCAGTCATTCTACCAGTTCTAGTAGCCACTCTAACAACATAATCATTTTTCTTACTATTCATTTCATTGATCAAATCATTTTGAGCTTTAAGTACTTGTTCTACTTGAGTAGTAACCTTAGAAGCATGTTTGCTAACAAGTTTAAGTTCACCTCTAATATTAGCCATATAATCACCCAAGTGTTTAATCATATAAGCATTTTGTTTTAATTGTCTACCAAAATAAGCATTGAAATCTTCTTGCTTATACATAAAGTTGTCAATCTCATCCAAGCATTGGCTAGCAATTTTAGTAGGAGGGATTTTAGCTCTATCATATCTATAAAGAGAATTTACCTTTACTACCTGTGTCGGGTTATCAAGACCAGGAGGTTCTTCAATAGGTAATGGATTAAGATCATAAGTTTCTTCAACAGGCGGTATATTAAGACCATCTATTTCTTCAATAGGAGGTAAATTCTTAACATCTTCAGCTTTAACACCTTTTTCTTTCATAGATTTCTTTGCCTCTTGCATATCTTCAGGACTAAGAAATAGAACGCCTCTCTTCTTCAGAGTTGGTTTAGGAATAGGCTCAGTAATTGGAGCAGGAGCTAGATCAGGAGGTGTCCAATTATTTTCATTTGTCAACATATTATTCAATAGAATTTCAACTTCATCCGGTGTTCTTTCCCTGAAAACAGAACCAACACAACTATCCAGGTAATCTCTGGAACATCGGTTAGTCCATTATAAAAGATATCAAGTATTCCATTTTTCTTAAGAGGATGATCAAGCAAAGCATTAAGTAACTTGAGAAGCCTCCCCCAAACTTGTGGGAGACTCTCTTCTTCAATTTGCACAAAGTTGTATATTTCCTTTAGAGCAGCTTGTTTCTTATGAGCAGGGAAATATTTAACAGAGAAGTAATAAATCATATCCTGGGGACTATGCACACAACCAGGATCAAGAGAATTAAACCATGTCTTAGCATCACCCTTTAATGAGAAAGGAAATATTTTTAGTATATAAAAGTAGCGAGATCTCTCATCATTAGTGAACAGGGTGGCTATATCATTTAATTTAGTAAGATGTGCCACAACAGTTTCAGATTCATAGCCATGAAAAGGATCAGATTCAACCATAGTAATTATATTAGGATCAACAGATAATTCATAATCCTTATCAGCAACACAAATAGGTGAAGTAGCAAAAGCAGGGTCAGGCCTCATTCTATCTCTAAGTGATTGATTACTCCATTCAGCTAATAGCCTCTTAAGTTCATATCAATCTTTGCAAGCTAGAATGGCTGCAGAAGCTTCCATATCAAAAACATAACCCTCAGGAATAATAGGCCTATCTTCATCATCATTTTCATCAATATAATCAGTTTCAATAATTTCTTTCTCTCTAGCCCTAGCAATTTGTTCATCAAGAAATTCACTAAGGGGCACAGTAGTATCAAGCATAGTAGTAGTTTCATCATAAGTGTCATGCATAGCAGAAGTGGCATCATCAATAACATGCGACATATCAAAACGAATAGCAGAAGCAGGTTTAGGTGTCGCCAGCTTACTCAAAATGTAAGGTGAATCAAGTGCAGAGCTAGATGGCAGTTCCTTACCTCCCCTCGTAGTTGAGGGATAAATTGTTGTATTAGCGTCTTTCAAGTTCGTCATAGTGTCCAGCAGATATAAATCCCAAGTGACTCAAAGAATAGAGCTATGCTCCCTGGCAACGGCGCTAGAAAATAGTCTTGATAACCCACAAGTATAGGGGATCGCAACAGTTTTTGAGGGTAGAGTATTCAACCCAAATTTATTGATTCGACACAAGGGGAGCTAATGAATATTCTGAAGTATTAGCAGCTGAGTTGTCAATTTAACCACACCTGGATAACTTAATATATGCAGCAAAGTGTTTAGTAGCAAATTAATACGATAGTAGTGGTAACGGTAAATAAAAGTAACAAAAGCAAAAGTAATATTTTTGGTGTTTTGTAGTGATTGTAATAGTAACAACGAAAAAGTAAATAAGCGGAGAACCAGTATATGGAAAAGCTCGTAGGCATTGGATTGGTGATGGATAATTATGCCGGATGCGGTTCATCATGTAACAAGAGTAACATAGGGTGACATGTAACTAGCTCCAATTCATCAATGTAATGTAGGCATGTATTCTGAATATAGTCATACGTGCTTATGGAAAAGAACTTGCATGACATCTTTTGTCCTACCCACCCGTGTCAGCGGGGTCCTAATGGAAACTAAGGGATATTAAGGCCTCCTTTTAATGAGAACCGGAACAAAGCATTAGCACATAGTGAATACATGAACTCCTCAAACTATGATCATCACCTGGAGTGGTCCCAATTATTGTCACTTCGGGGTTGCCAGATCATAACACATAGTAGGTGACTATAAACTTGCAAGATAGGATCAAGAACACACATATATTCATGAAAACATAATAGGTTCAAATCTGAAATCACGACACTCGGGCTCTAGTGACAAGAATTAAGCATAGCAAAGTCATAGCAACATTAATCTCAGAATATAGTGGATACTAGGGATCAAACCGTAACAAAACTAACTCGATTACATGATAGATCTCATCCAACCCATCACCGTCCAGCAACCCTACGATGGAATTACTCACGAACGGCGGTGAGCATCATGAAATTGGTTATGGAGGATGGTTGATGATGACGACGGTGACGAATCCCCCTCTCCGGAGCCCCGAATGGACTCCAGATCAGCCCTCTTGAGAGGTTTTAGGGCTTGGCGGCGGCTCCGTCTCGTATAACGCGGTGATTTCTTCTCCTTGATTTTTTTCTCCCCGAAAGCAAATATATAGAGTTGGAGTTGGCGTCGGAGGAGCCTCAGAGGGCCCACGAGGTAGGGGGCGTGCCCTAGGGGGGCGCGCCCCCACCCTGGTGGGCAGGTGGTGGGCCCCCTGGCTTTCATCTTTTGCAACGATTTTTTATTATTTCCGAAAAGATGTTCCGTGAAGTTTCAGGTCATTCCGAGAAGTTTTGTTTCTGCACATAAATAACACCATGGCAAGTTTGCTGAAAACAACGTCAGTCTGGGGTTAGTTCCATTCAAATCATGCAAATTAGAGTCCAAAACAAGGGCAAAAGTGTTTGGAAATGTAGATACGACGGAGACATATCAGTACCCCTTCTTCATGGATTACTTCTCTTGCTGGCCCTACCCCCTTTCTCTGATTAAATCAACGTCAGCATGCACACCTACGGCTTTCACCTCCTCGACTTTACGATGAATGCCGTGGTGTGCATGGCCTTCTTCGCCCACCTCTGCGAGGGCTTTGGCAGAGTGCTCCCCAGCACGACGCTCTTCCGCCACTACTTCTATCCTCGCATCCAGCCAGGGGATGCCATTTTTGGGTGCATCACCTGGATCCTGAGGATCCAGGAGAAGGGCACGTACCCGGAGGGTTCCCAAAAGGAGAGGTGGAACGAGTGGCGGGGCCGGTGGCTCTAGATCATGGAGAAGGATCCGCAGGAGTTCTGCCGAGTTTGCCAGAGCCCGTCGACCTGCCGCAAGGACTGGAGCGGCCTCGACGCCACTGATAAGAAGCTCACGGTCGCCACCACCATGGCCGGGCTCACCCTTGAGATGATTGGGGCCGATTTCATCCATCACCGAATCGTCCCGCTGCACAACAAGGTGAGGCCGGCCTGGGACATTAGGAATGCGGCCGATATCATGAGGCTCCGCCCTAGCCTGAAGCACAACTTCACGGTGCTGGGGCATGCCCATTTTTGCCAGAGGCTCTTTTAGCTCAATGTGGACGGCGACGGCGGGGCTGAGAGGACCGTCAAATCCGTGAAGATCGGCAAGGCCATCAAGGGGCCTCTGTCTGGGTTGCCGGCGGGAGTGGTCCCGCTGAGAAACAACTCTCGCCAGTCCGCTATCATCGCCATGATGCCGGACATCAACGCGCACGAGCTCGACCCCGCCTGGGGCGAGCCGCCAGCAGAGAAGGTGCAGGAGTTTTTCAACAACTTATCGGAGAACTATGTCCGCGATGAGCCGCTCCACATCCGCGACACCACCAAGGAGGAGCTGGACTACATCGCCGCCAGGGCGGCGGAGGTGGCGCTTGCCAAGGAAGCCGGCAGCGTCGGCGCTATGGAGGTCAAGGCCGACGCGGCCGAGGAGGAGAAGGAGCTCACCAAGTGGATGGAGTCTGCCGCGGAGGCCAGCGGCACCGGCTCCGCCCCCCCCCCCCTCGTTGAAGATGTAGTCGAGGAGTCGACCGAGGAAGAGGCCGAGGCTGTCGACCCCTCGGCCGTAGGGAAGAGGCGCGTCCTACGGCGGGCCAGCTCCAGCAAGCCGGTCCGGCCCGGAGGGACCGCGCAGCGGCAACAGGTTCAGGAATAGTCCGTGCGCCAGACGAGGGCCGCGGCGTCGAAGGCCGCGGTAGCGAAGAAGGCAGTGCAAACCACCGTAGAGAAGAAGAAGAAGGCCACCTCCTCCTCATCCAAACGGCGTCGGACCACATCGTCTTCTCCTTCTCCTTCGGATGGCAACTCGGAGGTTAATTTTGACCTTGGGTCCTTCAGCCGAAAGAGGAAGAGGAGGCTAGTGGAAGAGGAGGTGGAGGACGAGTAAGTGCTTCGCCCTCAATCATCTCCTGTCCCCACGCCTATGCTATCCTCTTTTAACTTGATATTATCCTAACAGGGACATGGAGACATTGTCCCAGAGGGTGGCGAAGTGGGCCAGGGCCTCGACGGGCGACTAGCCCCCGGCGAGCTCTCCGCGCACGTCGGAGTTGGTGGTGATCATCCCGGACGACAGCCCCCGACGCAGCCCCCACTTCAGCCCCTAGCATCAGTACATTACTCACTTCCTGTCGGTGTGCGTTGGGGCACGATCCCTTGGTGCTAATCTTGCCAGGTTCACAGGAGGGGAGAGACAGCAGGAGGACCTGCTGAGGGCCACTCCCAACACGCCGCCCCCGTAAACCACACCGCCCAGAGGGGCGTCCCCGACGAAGGCATCAAGCACTGAGCCCTTGCGCACAGAGGAGGTGAATTTGGGTGGCAGTGGCTCCATCCCGACAACAGACGTCGGCGGGGAGGGAAACACTTCTTCCCAGCTTGGCGCGGGTACGTGGCCTACCTTCCGTCCCTGTCTTTTCTTTTGCTTGGACCTTGACTTTGGCCCCGTCTAATTGTCCTTCTTGGTATTCAGACCCTCCCTCGGTGGACCAGGAGGACATTGATACTGTCATCGGGGAGGTCGCCAAGGATGCCGAGGCCGAGGCCGATAAGATTGCTGCCGAGGAGGCCACCAAGACCGCCGCTAAGGAGGCCGCCAAGGGGCCTGCCGGGGAGGCCGGCAAAGCCGCTGCCGAAGAGGCCGGCAAGGGGCCTGCCGGGGAGGGGGTGGCTGACGACCAACCTTGCTCCCCTCCAGCCCCTGCCCCCAGAAATTACTTGAAGGTGGGCGACGACATGTTCGTCCACCTCCCGGGGACGGCGAGCACCAGGGCGCCAACCGAGGGGGAGGTGTTCGACGATGAGGCGCTCGCCACTGCCGGGCTTCACGTTGTTAATGAACCGAGCGCCAGCGGTGGCGGTTCCCAAGAGGAGCAGCTTCTCCGGGCCATGAACGCCAACTTCCAGAAGCTCCAGGCGCTCCACCATGCCCGCCTAGACAAGGCGAAGTCCAAGATGGCGGCAACGGACAAGGCGGAGGCGGATCTTGAGGAGCGCCTTGCCCAGACGCAGGCCTGGTTCCGTGAGGCTCATGAGGGACTGAATGCTGCCCAGGACGAGCTGGCTGAGCGCAAATAGGAGCTCATTCTGAAGCAGGATAATGTCGAGAACCAGGAGGCGGCGAAGGAACAGGCCGCCAAGGACGCGGCCGCTTGGCAATAGCACCAGGCTCTGCTAAACTCCCAGGAGGAGGAGCTTGCCGCCCGTGAGTAGGCGCTCCACGCTACACTCCACGGCAAGGATGAGGAGGTCGAGAAGCTCGTCGTGCAGCGGACCAAGGAGCTAGAGCAGAGGCACAAGGAGGCACTCAATGCTTAGGCCCTGGTCCATGCAGGCAAGGTGAAGGAACTAGAGCGGGAGCGGGAGGAGCTGAAGAAGGTGGCCTCGGAGCTGACGAAGGAGAGGGACAGGGCCAACCGTTCTTTGGCGGATGCCCAGGCCGCAGTCTCCGAGAAGGCCAAGCTGCTCTCCGAGCCAAACGAATCCATCAACGACCTTAAGCTGAAGGCGGGCGGCTTGGAGGGGAAGCTCTCGGAGGCTGGGGCTCGTGAGGAGACCCTGAACAATGCCCTGGAGGAGAAGAAACGGCTGCAGAGGGAAGGCGCCGCCGAGTACGAGGGGTACACACGCGTAAACCTCTAGATCAGCCACCTCGTCGATGTCGCGGAGAGGCTCACCGCACAGCTAGCCGCCATGGGCCTGCCGGATGTCAGGTACTCCCCGGAGCCGAACAAGAGCCCTAATGCCAGGCTGACCCTGTTCTTCGAGGGCGTCCTCGGAGCCCCGGAGTGGCTCCGCTCCAACCGAGTGACCTCTCTGGCCAATGAGGCCCGGAAGCTTTGCCGGGGTGCCCTGACCAAGGTCCTCAACAAGGGGGCGTACTGGAACCCCAACATCGACTTTGCCGACGCGCTAGAGAGCCTGCCGGAGGACGTGGACCTCGCGACGCTCGAGGAGCGTATCGAGCCCATCATCAGCTACGTCGACAGAGTCCAAACGGTGGAGGGCCAGCGCCGGGACTAGGCACCTCGTTTCTCATCGCCACTACGGGTTCATGACCAAGACAATCTTATCTTAAGTTAGAACCGCAGCAACAATTGATGTAATATAACTCTACAGTAATTTAAGATGAAACATGCTATCTTTCTTTGTACATATGCACCCTACGCCCCGTAGGATAGGTTTGCCGGCGCGTAAACGCATGCTATGGCGCCTTGAGGATGGATCCTTAGCGGCCTGCCGGGGGCGCTTGCTGCGGGGAAACTCACCTTGCCATTCTCAGCGCGGCCGCTTAAACTATTGAGCAGACTCGAAACAGGGCATGGGCGTTGCTAATAGTGGGCAGGCCACCTTGCCGTTCTCAGCGCGATCGCATGAACTGTTGAGCGGACTCGAAACAGAATAAGGGCGTTGCCAATAGCGTAAGGGTCCCACGGCGTGCAGGTTTTCCGTACAAAGAGCAAGATCTTTCGAGGAGAATAACCTTATATTAAGAAGAATTGCCTAAAGTTATGCGTGAATTAGCTTTTCGTGGCCACGCAGATGACACCAGAGGGCGGCTGATCGACCTCGCCTTCTCATCTCGAGCCCTCCCCATGGAAAAGTCGATGTGTCGGCTTCAAAACCAGATTCTCACAGCTTGCGCCCCCTACCAGGCGAACCAAAGATGTCGGTGGAAATGACACCCATGGGATCATGGGGAATCCCTTTTATGGTTGGCGGGCGCGGGGTTGTGGAAAGAGCGGGTTTAGAAGATCAACACGGGGGTTTTATCCAGGTTTGGGCCACGAGTGACGCGTAATACCCTACTCATGCTAGTTTGTGTTTATCTGGTGTTCTTGGACTAGCTACAAAACGTGCGGGGTCCAAAAAGTCTGAATCCTCTCTCAGTACGCCGCGGGCCTCCTTTTATAGTCAAAGGGGCAGCCACAGTGGCACAGAGGAGGTGGAAAGTTGTACAGTAGTTGAGTTTATTCCTGGCACTGCAGGATAAAATACATTTAATGCGCTGCTGATGTGCCCTTCTTGCTTTATCGAGGACGGCAAGGAAGCTCGTCCCACCTGTCACCATCTCGCCTTGCTTCGGCACGCGTCCAGGCTGACGAGGCGTCTAGGGCCACGCTGGCTGGCTGGCTGCTGAGTTGGTCTCGTGGTAGAGTCTTCACGAAGATCTGCATGCCACCACATAGGTGCTTGCTGAGTTGACCTTGGATCTGCATGCCGCCACGCAGGTGCCTGTCTAGTTGGCGGGCTGGCAGCTGTGTGGGAGTGGTGGTGGAGTCTTGGCGTGTGCCCCGGCAAGGATCTTGCCGGGGGCTTGCAGGTGTCCTTGGCAAGGGTCTTGCCGAGGGTCTTGTGGGCGTCTCCAGCAAGGATCATGCCGGAGGTCTTCATCTTCTGGTTCTCATCTAGTCTTCTATGTCCTTGGTCTTGACAAAGATCTACATGCCACCATGCAGGCGCCTCCCGAGCCATGGTTCCAATGTTGTCGATGGTGTCGGAACTCTTAGGCTCAAGGGTGGCGGCTCTGCTGGTGTTGGACAAGTTGCCCCAGCAAGGGCCCTTGCCGGGGCTACGCACTACAAAAAAAGACAACATCCGTGGCATTTTGGGCCGAACGAATTTTTTTCTGTCATACATATGACACTTCTATGACGATAATTGTGACAAAACCCGGTATCATCATAGATGTGGTGGGCTCCTACTTCTATGACAAAAAGTCATGACAGAAAATGGGCTTTTCGTCCTGGGCGGCCCGGAGACGCAGCTGCATGACATTCTTTGGGCCGTCCATGACGGAAAAACCGTGGTAGAAGCTAGGGGGAGGAAAATTTCGGGGAGTTCCCGGTTACGGTGGGAGGTCGGGGACCGAGCAATGCACGTTTCTCTCGTACACGTACGCGCGTGTGTGCGAGGCGTTGGCTCTAACTAAACCCGAGCGAGGCGTTGGGCTCTAACTGAACCCGAGTGATTGCACTGCAGGCTACGCGTTACTGAACCCGAGCGATCGATCGATGGCTGTTAACTGAACCCGATCGAGCGATTCCTTCGCTACTGCCGCTAACTGAAGCCGATCGATTGGATGAACAGTGAGTGTTGCGGGGGCGGTTTGGATGAACAGTGAGCAGTGGCGTTGCCTCTGGATGAATAGGACCCCGTGGTTTGGAGGGCTGGATGAACAATAGACGGTGGAGGGGTGCCCGTGGAGGGGTGGTTGAACAGGACCCCGTGTTGTGGAGGGCTGGATGAACAGTAGACGGTGGATGGGTCATTGAACAGTAGCCGGTGGAGTAGTGCACGGTGGAGGCTGGATGAACAGGAGCCCATGGAGGCTGGAGGAGGTCGATGGTGGAGATGAACAGTATCCCGTGGAGTCCCGTTTTGCGGTACGCCACACCCGTTCCGATGAATAGGACCCCTGTTTCGACAGTAGGAGGTCCGTTTCGTCCGTTTTGCGGTATGCCATACCCCTCCCGATCAACAGGACCCCCGTTTCGACCGTAGGAGGTCCGTTTCCTCCGTTTTGCGGTACGCCACACCCCTCCCGATCAATAGGACCCCTGTTTCGACTGTCGGAGGTTCGTTTCCTCCATTTTGCGGTATGCCACACCCCTCCCGATCAACAGGACCCCGTTCCAAACGTAGGAGGTCTGTTTCCTCCGTTGTGCGGTACGCCAGGCCTCGTTTCCATCGCCTGTTCCGTCCAAGGCCTCCCGACGAACACGACAACGCATTCCGTTCCGACCCAGCCGGTTCGCTCCCACGCGTTCTGTTGCCTCCCCATGAACACGACACATTCCGTTGCCTTCCCATGAATACGACGCATTTCGTTGCCTCCCCATGAACACGACGACGCTGTTTCTCCATTCCGACCCAGCCATGTACATGAACCCTCGCCGTATGTATGCACGAGTAGGCGTTCGAGACCCCGCCCGTATGTACACATACACGGGTCAGATTTTCTTTCTTGCACCACGACGCTATGCGTGCGTGTACATGCTACATGCGGCGCCTCTACTACGACACGCACGCCTCTACATCCACCAAGATATATATGCATTACCGTCAGCGACCAGAATGACAACGCCACGCACGCTTCGACCAGGTGGGTCCCGACCGCCGTGCACTTCCTCCCTTGGAAGATGTAGCCGGGGTCCCAGCAATGTGGGGCGAATCGTTTTGGGTTTTTTGCCCGAACGCACTTCCTTGCGTGCGAAGATGTAGCTGGTGGGTCCCAGCAGTCAGGGGGACGAATCGTTTTTTTTTTGCCCGGACGCACTTCCTTGCGTGCGAAGGTGTAGCTGGTGGGTCCCAGCTGTCAGGGGGAACGTTTTTTTCACGAAATACGGTGGCCCATCCGGTGGGTCCCTACTGTCAGGTGGAGGAATCATTATTTTCCGCGTAATAAGGGGGCACTTCCTTGCTGCCGCCATGGACCCAGCTGTCAGCCTCTCCACGTCTGATCCACATCCGATGGAAGTCGTTCCTTGACCACGTTGACCACGCCGCGCCGAGAGCACCAGGGTGGTGGACGACGGCGAGGCCTAGGAAGGGGACGACGCGGAGCCGGTGAAGACGCGGCAGTGGATGCCCACGCGGAGAGGAGTATGAGGGTTCACTCGTTCGGCTGCGGTGTGAGGCTGCCGTCGCCGCAGGGCCTGGCCAGCGGTGGGAATAGTAGGGGGCGGTGAGGCCTCAAGCAAAGACAACCGGCCAAGGGAGGCAGAGCAAGCGCACGACCAGCGCTGCTTTGGGCGGCTGGAGCAAGAAGACCAGAGGTTGAAGAAGCACCTGACCGTTGGATGGACATCGACGTCACTGGAGCTAGAATCGTTCATATTGACTAAGTTGACAAAGCCCTCCATCCTCGTCAACTTAGTAGGCCCACAAGTCAGCCTCCCACCAAGGTGGGTCCCAGCTAGCAGGGGGTATTCATTTTTTTGTGCGTAATAAAGAGGCACTTCCGGTGGGTCCGAGTTGACAGCGGGGGGAACATTTTTTTCGCGAAATACGGTCGCCCGTCCGGTGGGTCCCAGCAGTCAGGGGGGAAACGTTTTTTTCGCGAAATAAGGTAGCCTGTCCGGTGGATCCCTGCTGTCAGGTGGAGGCCCTATTCAAGAATTCATCCGATTAACCAGTTAACTTGCCGATTAATCCCTACTCGTAGGGTCGTCGGGTAGCCGATAAACTGATAAATCGTCCGATTAATTGATTAAATGTCCGATTAACTTGTCGATTAGCCTATTAATCCCCTACTCGCTAGCCAACCGAGCAGCTACCAGTTAACAATTTCCTCAACAAGGGGTGGAGGAATAATTATTTTGCGCGTAATAAGGAGGCACTTCCTTGCGGCCGCCGTGGACCCAAATTGCCCCGCCTCTCCACGCACAAGCATTACTCTTCCGATGGAAGTCGCTCGTTGACCACGTTGACCACGCCGCACCGAGAGCACCAGGGCGGTGGACGAAGGCGACGCCTAGGAAGGGGACGACGCAGAGCTGGGGATGACGCAGCAGTGGAAGCCCGCGCGGAGAGGAGTACGACGGTTAACTGGTTCGGCTGCGGTGTGAGGCTACCATCGCCGCAGAATAACAGGGGGTGTGGGTGAGTGGAGGGATGGCCTGGCTAGCGGTGGGAGTAGTATGGGGGCGGTGAGGCCTCCACGGCAGCACAACCAGCCACGGGAGGCAGGAGCAGGCGGCACGACCGGCGCTGCTTTGGGCGGCTGGACCAAGAAGACCAGAGGTTGAAGAAGCACTACGGCCGTTGGATGGACATCGTATGGTCACTGAAGCTAGAATCGTTTATATTGACTAAGTTGACAAAGCCCTTGGTACGCTCCAACTTAGTAGGCCCACAAGTCAGCCTCCGAAATGGTGCGCCCCAGATGTCAGGGGGAGGAATAATTTTTTGGGAGGCCGAAGCTAAGAATATCCGAGATTGAAGAAGAAGCACGACATCCGTTGGATAGACATCCAACGGCCACTGCTGCTAGAACCGTGTGTTGACTATAATAAGTTGACAAAGCCTTGCATACACGTCAACTTATTTTTTTTTTTGGGGACGCGTCACTTAGTAGGCCCACAAGTGTGTGGCAGAGAACTTATAGCCCATTTGCATTTTGTAAGAATGTACAGCCCATTTTTGAATTCTAATGGAATTTACAACAGCCCATTTACAGTTTGTTAAAAGTATAGCCCATTTTCTAGCTAGGACAACGATTAATAATTTCAACCAACCGTTGAAGACAGAATTCAATAAAATTTCCCACATTTTGATGGGATCCGAAATATTTTGATCCCGAAATTTCTAGTCAGATTAAATATAAATTTGTATTACGTAAAAATCCAACGAAACAGTGCGCGCGCAACAATGAAAATTTAATATTTTCAAAATCCATAAATAATAGTTTATAAACTAATTTCGTGTTTGATGCATTTTTATAGTTACTGCCCAATTTTTATAATTACATCCCATTTATTATTTTTTAAAGCCCATTTTCCTGTTAAGCCTAATGCAACCCTCCTAGGAAAGATTTGCAGCCGAGCGGGGCGGAGAATAACAAGTTGACCTTGCCTGGGTATTCCTCAAAAAGCCATATAGCTGGGCTAGCCATTTTCATCTAGAAAAAATTAGTATCTGGGATGGATATCTGGCCTGGGCTAGATGGGCCACAGCCCGCCCAGTTAATACCCTGCTCTCCGCTGAACAACAACGAAATCATCGCCAAGAAAAACTCTGCAGTGCTCACGCCTCAAAAACACAAATACTGCTCGACCTGCTTGCTCCTAGCTGTCGGCCGCACCTTGTGCAATTCCCTCGTTTATATTGACTACATAGGTTGACAATGGTGTGGGACTGTGATGTCAGGAAACCAGGAGAAAGCAAAAAGATATATAGTTGTACATAATAAGGATGCACTTGCGTACGTACGGCTATGACCCTAGTGGGTCCCTAGTGTCATCCAGTCAAAATAAAGTCATCTACTGAATCCTCATGTTCGTTGACCATGTTAACAATGCTCGGCGCCACGGCGAGTGCAACAACTCGAAGGACAACGGAGAGGGCCTCGCGGGCCCTATGGAGGTCTGATATAGCGCTCGCTGCTCATTCAGGAAGCCAGGATCATCGGACACCTATGAGCACCTTCGAGAAACTGAGACAACATGAAACGGTAAGGCCGCGCTTGGGAGCTCTGGTTTATTTCAAACCTGTATTAACATACAAGTGTAATTTACTCGTCATCGGAAACAACGCGTAAAATACAGGCGTAATGAAACCGAGGGCCCGAGGTTTGTAAGTAAAACCGGCGGGTTACGCGTGTAATTTGAGAGACCAGTGTATATTTTACGAGCACTGCTATATGGACGACATTACCAGACAATACATGCACGACGTGCGTATCAAGCCATCCATGGGCAAGGCTGAAACAGCAGCTAATGGCTGGATTAGAAATCGTCCGAGTGTCGTTCAGCGTTTTTATCGTGTGTGTGAAGTACTTCCGATATTTTACTAGTCGAAATCAACCAACCAAGCGCCTTTGCCCGAGACCATCTGCTTTAATTTACAAGCATCAGTTTTACAAGCGGTTTTGGTTGGAAAACGACGATCCAATCACGGCCTAATATCATGAATTGGTCGGAAGATCATATGGTTTCACGTCTAACCTACCCGACTTGTCGTATAGGCTATGAATGAAACATCAGACGATGAACTTCTTAAGCATGGAAGCAACAGAAGAGGATGTTCTTCTTAACAAGCAAATCACTGGCATTAGATCGACATGCAAAACAATACGAAGCATTATTCTTAGGAGGCACGGTGAACAGCTCGTGATGTCGCATGCCACAACATTCCAAGCTCAACTTTGCAATCAAACACAAGGCCCGGCATTACGCATAATATTCGAACAAACTCTTAACACAGGAATATCTCAGCAGAGTAACTATTTACATCTAAACTGAACACAGAATAGGAAAAAACACTGACGCTGCTCACGGCAAGAAGCGCCCCACTGAAAAATATCAAATGCATGTCTTCCGCTAACACCAATGAGCAAATTTTGACAAGGTTTTCCAATTCCAATATATTAAACTAACGTCTTCTTGCTAACATCAATGATTAAACTTTGAAAAGCTTTTCCCATTCAAAATATGTAATGCCTATGATCTTGGAGTCCTGTCGTAGCTTCTTGTACTTGTTTGGGCACTTTTTGCCCAGGGCACTCCACGTGTTGTTAAATTGCCAATGGTCTCTGCAGAGTAGTCATGTCACCGGTGTCTAATAATACTCTTTAAACCTTCTCGGTCATTCCTTCTGTAATATAGCACAAACTATGACTGCTTCTTTCTGCAAAGTGGAACGACCAACTGGACCCAGTAATGCAGCATTTTGCCTTGGACACATTGGCTCCTTTTGTGCAGTTCAACTAAAATCGAAGTCGGAATAAAACTGAGCTTTAATTTTCATATCCGTGTAAGCAACAATAGGTATAAGGGAAACAATTACTGAGAAATAACGGTTGATGACTTGTACTCCCAGCAGAAAAGCATCTCTTGATCTACTTTATCTTAATGGGAAACAAAGTGAGAGTAGCAATTCTCCATCAGTGTGATTCATTCATATTGACTGAGACATTATCTTAACAATGCCTTGTTTCAACATGTATGAAGAGCGACAAAGCAGAAAAGTACCATTCCTAAGACAATGCAACTGATTCATTTTAACAGAGACATTATCTTAACAATACCTTGGTTAAACATGTAGAAAGAACTACAAAGCAGGATAGTACCATTCCTAACAAGTGTTGCAGTTTTGAACTAAGATTCAGTAGTTAATTAATTCTGAGAGTGGCATTGCTTAATATTACCAGCGGCATTAGATTAATGAAAAGCATAAATAGTTCCAGGGGAGAGTGGGCGCAACAACAGTATGTGCTTCCATCTACTTATAAAGGGGGTGATGCTAAGTTTGTTGTAACGAAGCAACAAGCATCATGTCTGGGTTGGTCCCATTTTTGTTCACTACTTAATGGGAAAAGACAGCAATACAATAGCTCCAATTCAACATTTATTTAAAACAGTACCAATACAAGTAGCACAACATCTCTAAGCACACTGCACAATCATGTGGATGAAGGACTGTACTGACCTTTCATGAGACCACCAGGATAAAATACGAATCTGCCAACACGAATAGGAAATCCAATCTCGTTTATTGCAGTTGCACTGAAATCAAGCAAAGTGTTTCGCGTAGCGAAGCAAAATGTTGCAATAGCAACAAGTTGAATAGATATCCCTATTTAAACAGAGGCAAAAAAGGAATCAATTACTGGCTAATAAAGGAGGATGAAACATGCGGCCACAAAAATGGTAATCCCGCCAATCCCTAACAAGTGTTGCAGTTTTGGAATAAGATTAAGTAGTTAATTCTGAGAGTGGCATCAATTACTAGCAACAAGTTGAATCGATACCCCTGTTTTAACCGAGGCAAAAAAGGAAACAATTACTTGCCGATAAAGGAGGATGAAACAAACGGTGACAGAAAGAAGCATCTAAGTTATCTTGGATGCAAAACAAAGTAGGATAGTAGCATTTCTAAAACGGTTGCATTGATTCATATTAACAGAGACATTCCCTTGAAACAACATTCGTTAAAAAATGTAATTTACTTTTAACAGTGGCATTGCTTCAATTTTCTGGCGGCATTATTAGATTAACAACAGCTAAATAGCTGTATGGGACATGCCAGCACCATGTGCGTCCACACGTATAAATGGGTGATGCAGAGTATGTGGCCAAGCAGCATATAAGTGTTGGTCCCATATTTGTTCTCTTTGCACCTTTTTCCTAAGTGAGGGCAGCAAATCTAGTCCTGCACAAACTACCCGACCCCCCCAGTTTCTTTCCCTTTTCAACAAAGAGATCGGTTCCTTACAGATGTGTGTACTGGGTTACCCCCCTTTTCCCTTTTCGACCTACAAAGCGGCTTGATAGCTAGTCTATACTACTTTCTGCCCCTCCTTTCCTCATTGAACCACGTCCTAGATTCTTGCTCCAGCCCACCGCACCTTTCTTTCCTCTTTGAACCAAGACCTAGATTCGACAGATTGAAAAAGATCCACATGCAGCTAGAGCGACGACGATTTTAAAGAAACTTATACCTTAGGGTCATCGGGATGTGGCAAGGTGTGCAGCGGGAGGCCGGATCTGCCCACACTACGTACGGCAGAGAGGAAGAAGGGGTTGGTGGCCCTCCCGCACAGGCGCTGGGTGAAAGAGAACAGCGCAGCCGGCAGTGGATTGCCTCCCTCGCCGAAGGCGATAGAGTGAACGCTGCACCTCCTCCCTTCCCGATGCGACGGGATACAGACGCCTCCTTCACCAGCTGTGAGGGGGGAGAGAGAGACAAGAGGCCAACGTAGTCTTGTTTAGATTTGGTGAAGAGAGGGTGAAAGACTGTGAATATAGCAAACCCTAGCAAATGAATGCTGAGCCTCCAGCGTGTAACATATATGTAGTGCGGCGAGCGTGTGGAGAGTGCAAACCCTAGCGAACAAGCGCTGAGGCTCCCGCTTATATATATACTACTGTAGTACAGACTGAGCTCCGGTGCCTTCACTGCACCTGCTTTTGGTTGTATGACAGGTGAGCCAGCCACATTTTGGGCCCACCTATCATAAACCCAAAGGCAGGTGCACTAAGTCAATGAAGCCGCGTCCATATAGTACTCTCGTGTATACGACTAATATATAGTCGAGTGGTTTTCTTATTCTCTCCATAACAATCGTTTTAAATTGTGTAAGTACGAAACGAAACTCTTTATTGAGTGTACAGTGAAGAAAACTAGTACTACTTCCGATGAACTAACGATCCACGCCCACGCGTCCTGGTCGCACTTCCTGTCCTTCACGTGTGGTACACTACCCTCCCTTAAGTGAACAACCATAAATGCGCCAAATTATCGGAAACGTGTGAGAGTCTGTACAAATAAAGAATTTTAATTTCAATTATTGGAAATGTTTGAGAGTATTACAAAGTTTGACTTCAGTCCAATCTAATATGCGGAGTAAATAAAAATGGAGGGCTACTACGTCCATCCGGGTTTTTAGTCCACACCATTTTTTAAATCAAAGTTAATAGCTAGACAAATAAAATTACAGCGGAGCTGGAGACAAAGTTGTGAGAAGGCTTAGAAATCAATACAAAACTTATGCTCTTAGTACCAATGTCGATCCTTCTTCAAGGAAACATTTTGTTCATAGCCAATTGTGTGATAAAATTGCACCAACGTGAAAGACGACTGCGTCTCCAACGTAACCAAGGTGAACTTACGAAGGATATCATCTTTGTGCGTAACAAGCAAAGAGCACTGATGGAAGACAGCTTGTTTTCATTGAAAATCGATCAGCTTCACCAGCAGACGCAACTATGAGGCGCAACCATGAGCATCGAGAGGTCATCATGGTGATGCATCATCCATTTGGCATCAAGTTTGGGTGAGGCACCTATGAAGTTCGACAAATCCTCACTGTGGTATGTTTCTTCTCAGTAATCAAGCTCGAGGAAGGAAGAACCACGTGGCAGAGGACAATGAGGCGGAACAACAATGGCCATCCAATTTTGTGCAGTTCCACTAAAATTGAGGAAGACATGCCCGGTATGGAGAGACGCATCGCTGTTTCCAAAAATATAAAAAGGGTTAGCAACGACATCTCAATTGTCAATAAGAATTAATGAAAAGTACACCAACAAATGTAAGCATCATAATTATATCTTGATGGGAACTAAACCAGGATACCCGAGAAAAAGCATTTCTTCATTTAACCAAAGTGATAGTACTACCACCATATGGACAATGACCGCACAACCACCATGTACTTTTTGTCGAAACAACATGTATACCTCCACCGAGGCGTAAATCAGGACAACTTTTCCAGTGGCATTTCCTCTATAATAGTACTAGTAGGTGATGTTGGACCAGCTGACGAACCCTAGCTACTATGCATGGGGAGCTGGGGAGTAGTCGCATAGAAGAAAACCTGCACGCAGCGACCTGGGGAGCTGGACCAGTACAAGAAGTTAGACCTCAGGTGGGCGGGATGTCGTTTAGGCGGGCGGGCGGGATCTGGCCACACGACGGCAGCGAACAAGGGCGCGGAGGATCTTCGTCCGCGCCAGCACCAGCTCCTAGAGGACGGTGCGCATAGGCTCCCTCTGTCACCGACGGCGACAACATCAACGCTGCACCTCCTCACCTCCCGTAGCGGACGGGATTCGGTCGGATCTTTGACCACCGGTGAGGAGAGAGATAGAGTGGACACTGTCATCTTGTTTTGATATGGAGAGGGTGAGAGAGCGAGACGCGAGAAACTCTATCAAACAAGAGGCTATAATGGAGTAAAAAAATCTCTCCATAGTAGTGGTTTTTAATAGTATACGCCCGTTCACGGAAAAAAGAAACAAAAACTGGCGGACAATTTTTCAAGGGTCTGTCTAGGACACATCTAAGTTGATGTCCACTCTGTTTGTGGTCTATTTTTTTTTTGTCCTAGTTTATTTTGTTTCTTGTTGCTACATTATATACTTGTGGGAGCTTAGATGTGATATCCTTAAATAACATCTAGATGTGAATTAGACAATCTAATTTTCTAACGTACCAAGAATGAAAACTCGATCAAAAACACGCCCCGCCTGTGTCGCGAGAGTCATCACACGAATTTAACATAGACATAGACATGCATATCCGTGTTTACGTAACTTTCCATTTCCATCTCCATCTCCAATCATATTTGTCCAACTGGCACATTATTTACATTGTTAATTATATACACAGCAATATTAACATACAACATCTCTTGTTTGCGCACGTCTGGACTGCTGCCACGGCCGGTCCTGACCAACCCGAACCCTCTTCATCACCCGCGCGTGCTTCCCGCCCGAAACGGTCAGTGCCGCATTCATGCCCGGCCAGAGCGGACGCGACCTCTCACTGGCACCGGCATTGAAGCGGCGCGCCGGCCGAGAGAGCGTTGCTTGCGCCTCTTCCGGGTGCACGCGGCTGCTCCACGTTCAAAGGTCGCAATAGCCGGCTACAACATGCATGTAAAAAGTTCTTGGGAGTCCGTGCTGCAGCTAGCTGTCCTGCCCCAACTCGTCAATCTCTTCTAGTAGTGCTAGTACTCTATGGCGCGATCCGTCGACAAGCAGGCGGGAAAGTTATCGTATACTCGGTTTGCGGTAAGTGGCATGCCGTGAAACCGTGTGGGGTCGAGCCGTGGAGGAGGGTCAGACACGAACACGACAGACGTGATTTAAACGTTGGTTTTGCTCGATGGCGCGATCCAACGAAACGAAACATTGGTTTCTCTCCATTTCCATTTTTCTCTGGAAAAACGGAAACTTTCCACTCCATTTTCATTCCTATTCCAAGGTTGCCCCGTTAGAACATTCCATCAAATACATAGGAAAACTAACATGCATGCTGATGCATCTCAATGATTCACAGATCATAGCCAATATTTACTTCACAGCTAAAGAAAAAAGTTGTGAGAGCGTGTACGAAAGAAAAACTACTAATGGGGTCACTACGATTGAAACCCTAAACCCTAAACATGATTTAATTCCCTGGCAAGGTAGAACCTGTCGAAGGAAAGACGACTGGCACCCTCGGATCATATGATGCTTTTGTGCAGTTCCACTAAAATCGACTTGAGCATCCTTGATGGCAAAGATATTGAAGAAGTGTGATTAGAATAATAGTACTAGCACTAGTTCATGAGACATAAACTCATCACAAGTAGAAGCCGGTAGAAGTAGAGAAAGATCGACATGGAGATGGAGCTACGGCAGTGGAGCAAGCCGTCTCCAAAAGGAAGATGGACTACCTGGGATGTCGAGCTGTAGCTAGAAGGGCAGTTGGGACGCGGCATCAGCCCATACCACGGTGACCCCCAATTGGGACGCACCGACTGTGGGTTTTCTCCCTCGCCTATGTCGACTGCGTCTACGCAGAACATTGTTCCTTCCGCCAGCTACGGGATCAGGCCCGTCGTTCTATGCTTGTGAAGAGAGCAACCTTAGCAAGCAGGCTTGTAGCTTAGGCTCCTGCTAGTGTATATATAGTGGTTTTATTTTTCTCTCCATATCAACCATTTTATATTGCGTACGTGTCATTGAAGAGTGAAATGATGGTTGCTTCTTACAACTAACTTACTGTGTGATTTGACTGCTCCTTAGTGGCCCCTACACGTACTCCCCCTACGTGTATGCAACATACACTGCGTACACATGGATGAAAAACGCCATGACGCCGAATGAATGCATGTCCAAGCACACGACGGAATACACACGGTCACGCTAAGTGCTCAACCTACACGTGCATGCACACACATACTCAGTCAGGGTGAGCTAGTGACCGTATAAACACTAGAAAATATATATATTTAGGGCAATGAGCATATTATGAAGTCCACTGACCGTATTTTTACAAATATATAGTGACTAACAGTGTATTTATCTCGTTTGAAATTAAGCCATATTAACCAGAGAGGAGGCAGTATGGACTAGCATTACTTTGCTGTGTCCCGTCAACTTGCCGAATGAGGAGAAGGTTGCAGGACGGGAGAAGCTTGCACGCGGTGGCTCGCAGGACAAAGAGAAACTTTTGACTAATGCAAGCTCTCCCTCGCTCAGGCGGTGGACGTGCAACCGTTAATTCGGTATCAGATTGCCAAAAGCTTACACTATACTACTAGTGCTACTATTGTTTGACTTCCCAAATAGGCGAACAGCCAAGCGCAAAGTTTACTAGTACTAGTACTACTACTATAGTCTATAAAGGTACGTACTATACTAGTACTAGGAACCGGATGGAGGAGCGTCTGCACTCTTTTTATAATTTTAAAATGTGATAAAGGAATCTTCAACACATTTGGTTCTCTTCGAGGGTTTTCGCATGTGATAATGGAAATTGATTGCATGGAACACTCCCCACAATTCTCGATTAATTCTGGCTCATATCCTGTTACAAATAGTAGCGCTCGGTAATATTTCCTCTTTTTTTGTTATTCAGCATGTAAACAGGTCAGCAAACCTTGCGGGCGATCTTCGGCGAACCGTGCTTGCTGCACTTTGAATGTGGCCGAGAGCTGGCTTGATGAAACACCTCGCTTCCTACTTCTTTTTGTGGGGTACCTCGCTTCCTAGTGACCAGTGTCTTGGCTGATCGTCCTAAGAATGCTTATATATGAATAAAGCTCTCTCATTTACCCGCAAAAAAGATTAAGCCATATTAACCAGAAAGGAGGGAGTATGGACTAGCACTACTTTTTGGTGTGTCCCGTCAACTCGCAGAATGAGGAGAAGCTTGCAGGAAAAGGTGAAGCTTGCTTACGCCTTTTGACTAATGCAACCTACCCTCGGTGGACATGCATCAGTACAGTCGGTGTCAGATTGTCAGAGGCATACACTGTAGTACCCAACATGCGGAGTACCATCATTTCTTCGACTTTACGAAGAGGCAAAGAGCCAAGCGCAGTAGTACAAGTAGTACTTACTAGAACCGCATGGTGGAGCGTCTGTACTCTTTTTTTATCTCTGATAAAGTACACATTTATTCCGGAGAAGGGCGGAAAATGGCAGCCCAACATGTAATGAATGATATCGATCAACCAACCATGCTCGAATATATCTTGGCCTTCGTGCGAGCCCGTCTGTGTGTTCTCGCCTCGCCTCTCTCAAGGAACGGCGGGTTGGCTCTTTGCCGTCAATTGAGATCGGTTTGCTCACACTCCTTTCCCACATGTCAGTGATATGCCAAGAGGAGGTGCGTTGACCAACTGGCTATACGCGTACTTGGTTTTGCACCTCCATACTAATCCTCCCTCCGTCACAGTTTATAGGGCGCACTTCATTATGATGCATTTCTCTCAATGCATTTCCACCACCAGAGAGACTTTAGACGCGTTTGGTTTATTGCTCAATTAATTAGGGTGTGGTAACCGCAATCAAGTCCACAATTTTCTCTCTATGTACTGTACTACTACGGAGTGGAGTAAGTGCATGCATGTGTGTACCCGGGGTGGAAGCACTGCATGCATGTGTGTACGCCATGCTATAACTACCAATGTTATTTTTCAGGCCGGTCGCTAGTCGCCTTGGTCCCATAGATTTTTTCTTTTTCCTGAAGCACTGTATAGACAGTGGCGGATGGAGTAGTATGAGCGGATTCAAAGAAGAGTGTATTGATGGTTGCTTCTTAAGAGCAACTTACAGTGGGAAAGGTGGGGCTTATGATTTCACTGCTCATTACTCACTATTAATGCGGCGCAACGACCAGGATGAGTCTCCCAAGCGGTTGTGCACTACCCCCTCGGTTCTTAAATATACTCCGGAGTATATTTGTCTTTCTAGAGATTTCACCGAGTGACTACTCAAACATTTGTCTTTTTAGAGATTTCAAATGGACTGGCACATACGGATGTATATATACATATTTTAGAGTGTAGATTCACTCATTTTGCAACGTATGTAGTCAGTTATTGAAATCTCTAGAAAGACGAATAGAATATTTAGGAACGGAGGGAGTACACATACGAAGCAAAATGAGTGAATCTACACTCTAAAATATGCCCGTTTGAAATTTGTAAAAAGACAGATATTTAGGAACAAAGGAGTATAATTTTGTGCATGGCACATGGACTCGGATGATGAAGAGGCTTCTGGCAATGCTATCAAGCTTCCATCATTTGTTTACATAATTGATGTACTATACAAATAATTTTCCAGCGACATGAAAATGTACAAACGTGTGAGCTTTCAGCTTTTATTTCGCGTGTCTTGCCATCGATGCTCTTTCGGAAACAATAAAAAACTAACTTCCTTGCTAATGCATGTCAATTATTAGCAGATCAGAGCTAATAATTATATCACAACTGAAGACAGAGTTGTGAGAAGGTGTTAAATTAAAATTGATCCATGCTTTCATTGGCAGCAAAGTCCCCCCAGCTTTGTCTGAATCAACAAGGCATGTTGGGAAAAAAGTAGCTATCTGGAGCATGCAACATTCAGATCATTTTGTGCAGTTCCACTAAAATAGAGCTGAGCGTCACTGTTCCAAAGATATTAAGTGTGATTACGATAATAGAGGACTGCTGATGAAACAATAAACACACAAATAGAAGCCGGTCACCTTTGCGGTCTCTCTTAAGACTAACTAGTTGGAGAAGATTAGGATCGGAGTTGGATGAGGAGGATAGAGAAAAACCAATCTCCCTTTGTGCCGTCAAGACCGAATGTAGAGACGCGTTGCCGTGTGACATTTTAGTACAACCGCACAAAACACTCATAAGAAAAAAGTGATTTGTGCAGTTCACCAAAAGGTCGCAATAACAACGAGGTGAAATGGATAGCCCTGCTTTGCAAAAAAGAGGTAGAAAGGAAATACCATCGCCAATAACAGCTTGATGACACATGCGATGACAAAAAAGAAGCATATTCCTTGCCCTAAGGGAAGATAACAAAACGGTTGTGTTTGTCTAAAACGGTGTGAGGACGAGAATGCAATATGGAAAGTACCGGACGAGCCACGCTTTTGGGCAAAGAACTATGGAAGATCCACATGCAGCGACGTGGGAAGACGGGCAGTGGAGCAAGGCCGGAGGGGATACCTGGAAGTCGTCGGGATGTAACTAGGTGAGCGGCGGTGGGCGGAATCTACGAGCAGGTGTCGTAGGCCCTGCCGTGCCGGAGCTTGGTCAGAGAGAACGGCGTGTACCGCAGATCGGGACGTGCTGCCTCGGCGCCGTCGAACGGAGAAACCATGCACTTCCTCCCTTTCCCCCGGCGGACGGGATGCGGCCGGATCAGTGACCAATGGTGAGAGAGAGAGAGAGAGGCCACCGCACTCCCATTCCCCCGGCGGACGGGATGCGTCCGGATCAGTGACCAACGGTGAGAGAGAGAGAGGCCACTGCAGGCTTGCGTGAGATACTTTGAAGAGCGACAAACCAGGCACGCAAGGCTCCATTCTATATAGTGAGCGGACTACCTTTTTCTCCATAAAAATCGTTTTATATTCTGTGTACATGCCATTGAGCGCTATAACTTTGTTTAAAAATAACGCGGCAACGCGTCAAGTCGAACTTTTTTCGTGCAGGCGTGGTACACGACCTCCCTAGGTAAACAACCGCTACAGGCGTTCAAATTAGCACGTGGGCTGCCATTTCATAAAGAAATGAGCTCCACGTGTACCCGCGCGGGTGTGGCTGGGCACGAAGCGCAGTAATGCGTGCACGGTGCACCTATTCTCTTCTTGTATACGTACACCACCTACGTGGGGTTGTGTGAGAGAGATACAAACCTAGAGAGATATAGTGTGTGGGTTCTTGAGATTTTGGGGGGGGGGTCAATAAAAAATGTAACATATGCAATGTGTGTGAAATAGAGTCCTGGATATAACATATATAGAGAGGGGGCGATCCACGAGAAGACAGTGGAGGTATCATCGGCTTGAGGTGTCCATAGAATCGAAAAGAGGGATGATGTGTGTGTCTGCGCGCGCGCGATCGATAAAGAGTGCCATCGAATTTGCATGTGCCCACGTCAAAGATATAGAGTGGCTGGCTTACTGGAACATGAGAGGGGACATGTGCAGTTTGTCTCTGTGGCATGGATACCTACCTGCAGCGCTCGACTATCGGTGTGTGGTGGGGGAAGAGGGAGGCCCAATTAACTATAGACGTACAATGGCTAGTATATGTGTGGAGGAGGAGAGAGGCCTACCTCATGTATTAAGGAGATCGATCTGCCTCATGTATTAAGGGAGATCGATCGGCATCCATGCATATGTGCAGGAGAGGAATAAGGTTGGGAGAGAGACAAAGCTAGAGTGTTGGAGGGGGTGGTAGTAGAGTTGCTTCAAACAAATGGTGGGATAGGCTTGCTAGAAAAACGGAGGGCACACCCGCAATATCAATAAGAGAGTAGATAGCTGCTTGTTGTCTGTGCACGTGCGTGTGAGAGACGGGTCAGGAGGCATGCACGAATGATGAGGGGGGGATGATGTGGCTGTGGTAAGCAGACATAACTACATAGGAAGATCAATCGCCCTTTATTAGAGAAAGGAGAGACATAACTTGTGAGGTACGTCGATCGATGGGGGGGTAGTTAAAGTCGATCTAGGTATATGTTGGGAGATCGATCGGTATACATGCATGTGTGTGTTAGAGGCAAATGAGGCACGAGGATAAGGATAGAGAGATAGGGATGCATGTAGGAGGTGGTACGAGAGGCATACTATATCGAGCGGGGACGAGTGTGCAAGTACGAGAACGATGAAAAGAGTGGTGGGAGTGAGGCATGGACGGTGACAAGATAAGAGGGGAAGCTTGTGTTTGTGCTAGGCACACCTGGATAGAGAGGCATATCGATCGATGTGTGCCGTAAAAAAGGAGCTGGGGGCCTACACACACCATGGGTGATTGACCTAAAGTGAAAAGACGAATTTGCGTGATGGAGGTAGAGAATGCTGAGGGAGGGTGGGAGGGATGCGGGCGTGTGCATGCACAAGAGAAAGTTAGCGCTAGCTAAAAAGATAAGAGGGTTGTGTGGGTGTAAAAGACGAATAATGATCATATATACTTCATTATAAAAAGCGAATTCAGATATTTGAAGAATTTATCATAGTGTTTTAAACCGACGCATGTGTGAATATATATAACGGTGATACACAGGTGTGTTTATGAACATGTCATACTACGTTTAATATATTTTATCTCTACTCTTATAAAAAACAGAGTTGTTGATGATGATGTGCCTGCCATCCTGCATTATAGGCCGTCCGATTTATATCTCATGGATAGCAAGGAAACTATGATGGTTGAAGTTGGCAACAATCATGATTGTAGATTCTTATTGAAATAGAGAAACGAATTCAAATTTAGTTCGAATTACAGCGGTACGTTAGACATTTGGAATGCATAAAATGTTGGTATGAGTAGGTTACATGCATTATACAAAGAAGTTTAAAATTTTAATCGGACATAACATGGATTCATACTCCCTCCTTCCATCTATATAGGGCGTAATGAGATTTTTAAGACCACCTTTGATTTTTGAGACATGCACAATGTGAAAATTATATCATTGAAAGAGCCTTTCATAGACGAAGTTAACGGTGTCCTTTGTGTAAGTTGCATGTCATATATCATTGCTCTAATATTTGGTCAAACTTAGCATCGAAAAACGCATTAGGCCCTATATAGATGGAAGGAGGGAGTAGCTTTGAATACCACTCGTATAGTAAAATGGGGCAAGACTCTCTTTGTGTGGTGTGAATAGTTTTATTTTTTTGTTTTCTTTTTGGTTGAGGGAAGTGCGAATTGATTTGGTACGTACAAGTACAATATTACTACACGTTAGGCTTGTCCCTAAAATTCAACCCGCTGCCTTGTTATATCCGAAAATTCAGATATCGTGCTCCCAAAACTGGCGCTTTCACAACCCGCCTTGCTATCCCGAAATTACAACACGCGAAAACTCCCTCTAGCTGCCAAATCCCGATAAGCTTAAATCCCCTTCTAACCTCGAGCCAAAAGGGCCGCTTAGTTCAAATCGGTGGGGGTACTTTTGTAACACACCCTACATATTGGACAAGCGCGTCCTCAAGTCATCCTTCACCCCTCCCATCTCCCCATTTTCGCCATTTGAAATCCCAGGCCGCCATAACCTCTCCGCTCCAGCCGCGAAACCCCACCCTCCTTCGTCTGCCACGTCACCGCTGCCCAGCCGGAGCCTCTTCCCCGACGATGTCGTCCACCGCAATAGCTCGACGTCCCTCGTCCACCTCCCCGGATGAGGATCCGTCGTCCATCTTGCCGTCCCGCCGGTTCAGCCGCCCCGTCCAAGGAGCTGCTCCGACGATCGCCTCGTCTATCGCGGCTGCTCCATCCCCAAAAAGCGCTGCCTTAACCTGCTCCACCGGAACCACAGCATCCTAACCGACTCCTCGGACGAAGCCGAGGCCTACTCGGCGCCACCAAAGAGGTTGTACACTCATCGCATCGCACCTTCTCCTTAACTCGACATCCTGGCGCCGACGGTGCTCCATCCCGCACCCCCATGGAGCGGCTACCATGAAGTTGGCGCCGTGGCCGACATCTCCACGGCGGCTCTCCCCCAGCGCGAGGCCCCTTCGGCGACGGCGTCCATACCAACCGGATCTGCTGCAGCAGCTCCGGCTCTCGCTCGATCGCTCGCTCGCCCAGCTGCTGCTACTGCTCTCCCCCTCGTTCGTGCTGCTGCTCTGCTCCGATTAAGCCACACTTCAGTCAACTGAATCGACTTTTGGGTCATCGATTGGGGGTTGGAGGGGCTCGCTGGTTAAGGAAGAACCACCGCGATCGGGACGGGGCTCACGGAGAGGTACCCCACTATCTATCTTAGGCTTCAGGGTGGGGGCGGGGGGCCTAGAGGGCGGGCCGGGGCGGTGGTGGCGAGTGGTTTCGGGGCAGCGAGGCGGCACTGGGCCGGCGGTTCGGCCTGTGGTGGCTGGCGGCTCAGGGGGGTGCAGGTTGAAGATGAACTGCATGCCCTCCCTAAACTACATGTCAAGTGCCTCTCTGCTACCATTGCGTTCAGTTTCAACAGTAGCATTCAGATTCCACAGTAATTTCAGTTTCGGCAGTTAAGTTCAGGGTAAACAGTTTTTACCTCATCTGTTGTAGTCAGGTGGGTTTTGGTGATGTTAATTTTACATCCATTTTACATCATCTATTGGAGATGCTATTATAATCTCACTTGATATTGACGATGTATGTCTTGTGCTGCTTCAGCCTTGACGTCTTACGGCTCGCCGGAGCTGCTCCAACGATAGAACGATCCATCACGACAGAGCAGTGCCCAGGACGCCGACAACAGATTCCTCAGATCTTCCTCCACACCTCCGATAGCCACCTCTGCCTCAACTGCTTCAGCGACCAACCCAATGATGCTGAGGTCGATACGGCTACGGCAAAGAGGTTGTACACTTGTTGCATCACTTATTACTATATATTCACGTCGATCCATTAGGGTTATTTTGGTTCAACAGAAAAACGTTGATCCACTGGTTGTTACCATCACTCTAAATTTCTGCATGCCCTCCTTACATAATCTCACCATATTTTTTCGTATGCATGTCAGATATTGTACACAGTCATGTTGAACATGTAGAGAGAAAGAGAAGAGTTTTGCGCGGCAATACAATGTCATGCAGACATCGCTCCATGGTGGGTTCAATGGCAAACCCTCCCACCCCTCTCCGTGATTGTAATCCAGAGGAACATATCTGTTCGAGGCAGATCTGCACGCCACGACCACTCCTATTTACCCCCAAGGTGTTTTCTCTACCTTGGCATGATGATGTTAGTCATATCATGCATATGTTGCCTTGCAGTGCCTACTTTTGACATCATATATGTCATCCGCTTAGTTTAGACATGTTCAGAATGCCACCTGCTTAGTTTCTATATCATATATGGGAATTATGCGTCTCATGTCTTTACCCAGCCATAATATATGTGAAATGTGCAATGCCATCCTGTTTAACCATGCATCATATATTTGAATGATATCTTGCCCATCCTTTTCTTCATTACATTTCCATTTGTCGACAATGTTTGTACATTAAACTACTCTTCCTGTGAATCAGCCATTTGGGTGGGAGATGGAAAAATCTGGAGTGAAAACAAGGCCTTCAGAGAAGACAGTTCTACCTGTCGAAGCAGATCTCTTGTTGGGTCCCGATAGCTCCTCAAAGATGGATTCAGAGACAGATGACCAATCATCTTCCCCCACTGAGGTGTATTCTCTAACTTGTCACGGTTATACTGCTCATATCATGCATACGGTGTCTTGCATTGCATAGTTTAGACATCATATACACAGTATTCAACACCATGTTCTTAGTTCAGACATCATATCGAATGCCCTCTGTTTAGCATATAAATCACATATGTGAATTAAATGATGCAATCCTAATTACTTACATACCATGTAGGTGAATTATGTCATGAGATCCTGTTTAGTTATTCATCATGTCTTTGAATTATGTTATGCTATGCTATCCAGTTTAGATAGAAATCATATATGTGAAATTATGTCATGCTATCCGTTTTAGGTAAACAATATACATGTCAACTATTTCATGCCCTCTTTTTACCACACTATCTATTGCATCTGTCTCTCATACAATGTCTATACATTCAACTATGTTTCCTGTTTATTAGCCATTTGAATTGGAGAGGGTGATGCCAAGATTCAGCGGAATAAAACACGTTATTCAAATAAAACAGTGCTACCTCATGGATTAGAAAGCAACTCGGTTGTACATGAACAAGAACCAGACCTAACAAACATAACACAAACTCTCGCAGAATGTACCCCTCATCGCGATGGGCAGAGAACCAGCTTAACCCAATCAAACCCCAACCTCACCGATAGTAACCCAGTTCTTGTTGACACAAAGACCATCTCCACCACAGAGCTCCCAAACAAGAGCAGTTAGTAAGGCAGCTCCAGTGCCCAAAGGGCCAGTACTATCACGACAAACCCCAACTCCACCAGTTAGTACGCCTATTCCTGTGGAGGAAGGACAACCAGCCAGTCGTAGTTTAGCATCTATCGCATTTGATGTTGTTAAATCGTATGGGCGTATCTTCCCATCTTGGAAATATTATACTGAAGATGAAGGAAAATGCCAGTTGCAGGTGTTTGTCCAGGAGTTATGTGTAAGTAATGTTATTCATGGCAATTACTTTTCTTCGTCCCATACATCCTACCTCCATGATGGTTATAATACAGCAAATTTTCCCATTTTTCTCTATAGAGAAGGACCGATTTGGAAACTCAGGGATGAGGTAACCTGTGCTAATACCTCTGCTTATCTTCAAGAATGCTTGGTGGCGATATCGGAATTACCTAAAGAAAACGTGATTTCACCGCAAAGAAACTCATCAAATTCCCTTACGTTCTCCTCGAGACACATTTATCGGACGATGACCGGGAACGCTTTGTTCTATCTTGGTCCCGAACCAAGAATGTGGTAAGGTCTATGAGCTCATTTTCTATTTTTAAGTATTTTATTCTTGCGTCTTACTGTACTCTGTTCATGTAGAAGAAGTGCCTAAACCTGAAGAACAACTGTTCTAATTTAAGATTCCATTGTTGCCATAGTTCAAAAAAGCGCTAGGCGTTAATTGTGCGTTTTGCCACCGCCTTGCGCTTTACTGACCAAAGCGCATGCTTATGCGCAGTTATGCACAGATTATGCGTAGTTATGCGCAATGTGTTTTGCCAACGCCTAGAGCGTATGCGCGCTTAAGCGCTCGCTTAGGCGCGCCTTTTTTAACTATGATTGCTTTGCTCTTGTATCACTATATTTACTCATACAAACTTATTTTTAAACTGAAGGATCCAATCAAAACTCCAATGGCACAGCAGGTATGTTCACGCATGTTTCTTTAACAGGTTTTCTCTTATCAATAGCTGTGTTGATTTCAATTTCAATTGTGTATACAGTTGACTTCCATATCATGCACATTACTAGCATCACAATAGAGCCAATAGTGTTGTTGTACATGTAGACCCGTGGTACCCATCTGAAATCTTGTTGTGCGGTGTAGTTTCCCACGCTTTGTATACTTTCACTGCTGCTTTTTCTTGAACTGATATGATTTGAACCGTGTTTCTATTTTGATTTTGCAAGACAATGAAGTGACCATAGGACATAGATATATGTTTGTTTGATGCTTTTATTATGTACTAGTACTTGGAAATAGAAGACTTGGTAGTTTAATCCTGTCCACCTTACTAATGATCTGGTTCACCGAAATGAGATTCATGTACTAGTACATGCTAAACTTCTTATGTGTCTGCTTGTTTCTTCTTTTAGAATGCTGACAGAATATTGGGGAAGAGTGCCTTATTAAGCAATGGTAAAGGAAGTAATGCAGATAAGGTTCAGGATAGTGACACATCCTTGTCGGTCTCCAACAAAGCTGATAAAACAGCTAAGGAAGACTATCTTGAAGACAGTGAGACAACCCCAAAGTCCTGTCTTGGTTTAGTGTTCGAGTTATTGGCCACTACCGCTTGCACAAGCTATTCAAACTCACTTTCTCGAATCAGTTCGGTTTCTTGAGTCTCAACTACATGTCGAAAGACATCGATTAGCTGTGTCGCGACAAGAAGCGGAAGGATCTGCGAAGTCCTCGGAGCATTCAGATGCATATTTTCCGTGCAACAGCAAGCGTTGGAGGATTTCAGCGCCAAACAGGACAAAGCTAATCAGCTTGCTAAGCTTATTGCCAGCATGGTGGATACCCAGGATAACGTTTCTTGAGCTCTTCTGAAGTTGTTTCAGTTATGCTCTTGTTTTGTTGCCGCACTGGTGGCCAATTTTGACGGCCAGTGTATGTAATATACTGCTTTGTTCCCTATATTTGCACTGGTGGCGAACTTTGATGCCCAGTGGATGTAATATGTGTAATAGCGGTAATAGGCTAGCGTTAATTGCTTGCTTATTTATTTCCTTATTGTCTTGTTTAGTTGTTTGCTTGTAGTCACTTCAGTTCTTTTTCTGTGTTTTACTAGTGGCCACAATAGCCTATTTTTGGTAACTAGGCCAAAATAAACATGGCAACACACGGACTGTTGTAACCATGGGCCTCCCCGCAGTCAGATGATCCATGGGCCTTCGTCCGGCCGTAGGATCCATTGGCCTTCTATACGGGCCGTAGGATCCATCGGCCTTCTATACGGGCCTTAGGGTCCATGGGCCTTCTACGGGCCGTAGGGTCCACGGGCCTTCTATGGGCCGTACGATCCATGGGCCTTCTACGGGCCATACTATCCATGGGCCTCATACGGGCCGTAGGATCCATGGGCCTTCTATGGGGCGTTTCATCATTTCGCCAATCATGGGCCGTACTATTCTTGGACCATAACGGGCTGTTAATAGGCCATATTTGATAACTCTATGAAAACAGCCCAACGGGTTTTTTTGACATGAAAACGGCCCAACGTATTAACGGTCCGCAAACGGGCCGACTGTAATGACGGGCTGAATTTGGCCCACAAGCAGAAAATGACAAGAACGGGTCAGTATGTAAATCGAATCGTAAATGAGCCTAAGAATCAATTGGCCCTGAGAAGGCCGAAAGATAACTTGGGCTGGAAACGACCCAATGGAATAACGGGCCGTTAATGGGTATAAAGTGATACACTGTTCATTACGGGCCAGTTTCACCACGGGCCGTTAATCGACCAAGAGTTACAAAGGTCCTCATATGGGCCGAAAGAAGTCATGGGCCACACATGGGCCGGAAGTTAAAACGGGCTGAATCATATGGGACGGCCCAGATGACGCTACTAGGCCTAATTTGGATAGGGCGTAATGGGCCCTGGGTTAGTGGGCTGTAAATGGGCTATATGCGAACATGCCGTTAACAGGCTTTCCGTGGGCCGGGCCGCCACCTTTTGACCAAGTCAAACGGGCCGGCCTTTTCATAGGAATGGGCCTCTGTTGGGCCGTGCCACATGTCGCCGTATCATAGGCGACTTCGGTCCAATGAACGGATGACATCTGTCCCAACGCTGAGCTGACACGTGTTTCCTCCAGCCAATGATGATTTTACACGTGGAAAATCCCCATTGGTCGAGGCTGTTAACGGGTTATCGGATCCAAAACCTGACCCGGTAGCTTAACGGCGTTCCGTTACGGTGGATGCCACGTGTCGGTCACCCTTGATGAAAGCACTTACGGACGCGCGATTTATCGTCATGGAAGTGGACACTTCCGTGATGATAATTTTGGTAATGTCATGGAACACTTCTACGACAGCACAGGTATGACTATCTTGATTCGGTCATAAATTTGTCATGGATGTACATGCATGACAAAAAACACGGCCTACTTTGACAAACATGTATCATCACGGAAGTGTATTTTTTTTGTAGTGACGTAAGCTGCCCCGGCAAGGCTCGTGATGGGGAGAGCCCACCTTGTCCCTTCGCTTCTTGCGCTTCTGTCTTGTCGTTGCTTTGGTAGTCTTGTGTCTTCGCTCCCTCTGCCCCGCCAAGCCTGGCCGTGGGCGTGTGGCTGCGACTGCCCGTGCACAAGTAAAGGGGTACAAAAAGGACCCCTACTTTTGTACACCGACAAATACATAGTGGGATCGATCCCTCGTGTTTAGTACATAGTTAGCTAGTGCAATCGCTTAGGTTCAGTAAGAGAACGCCTCGCAAGGGTTCAGTTAGCGAGCGCCTCGCACAAACGCGCGTACGAGAGAAATGCGCAAACCACACTGCATCGGTTGGCCCCGACCAACCACCGTAACCGGGAACTCCCTGATGACCCACAAGTATATTGGATCAATTGTAGCCTTTACGATATGTAAGAGTGTCGAACCCATCGATGAGCAGAAGGAAATGACAAGTGGTTTTCAGCAAGGTAATGTCTGCAAGTGCCGAAATTCTAAGTAATAGAGTAGTTTGATAGCAAGGTAATTTGTAACGAGCAAGTAAAGGAAATAGTAACAAAAGTGCAGCAAGGTATCCCAATCCTTTTGTGGCAAAGGAAATGCCAAAACAGTCTCTTATAATAGGCAAAGCGTTCTTGAGGGTACACGGGAATTTCATCTAGTCACTTTCATCATATTGGTTTGATTTGTGTTTCCTACTTTGATAATTTGATACGTGGGCGGACTGGTGCTTACGTGATGTTCTTACTTGAACAAACCTCCTACTTATGATTAACCCCCTCGCAAGCATCGAAAACTATGAGAAAAGTATTAAGAATAAATTCTAACCATAACGTTGAACTCTTGGATCCAATCGGTCCCTTACAGAATAGCGCATAAACTAGGGTTTAAGATTTTGTCACTCTCGCAACCCATCATCTAATAACTACTCCACAATGCATTCCCTTAGGCCCAAATATGGTGAAGTGTCCTGTAGTAGACGTTCACATGACACCACTAAGGTAATCACCACATACATACTATCAAAATATCGAACACACATCAAGTTCACATGATTACTTGCAACATGATTTCTCCCGTGACCTCAAGAAAAAAAGTAACTACTCACAAGTGAATAACATGCTCAAGATCAGATGGGTATTAAATAGCATAATGGATCTGAACATATAATCTTCCACCAAATAAACCATATGGAAATCAACTACAAGATGTAATCAACACTACTAGTCACCTACAAGCACCAATCTATAGTTCAAGTACAAAGATTGGACACAAGAGATGAACTAGGGTTTGAGAGGAGATGGCACTGTTGAAGATGTTGATGGAGATTGCCCTCCCCAAGATGGGAGAGTTGTTGGTGATGTTGATGACGATGATTTACCCCTCCGGGAGGGAAGCTCCCCCGGTGGAATCGCTCCGCCGGAGGGCAAAAGTGCTCCTGCCCAAGTTCCGCCTCGAGACGGCGATGCACCGTTCAGAAAGTCCTCTCCTTATTTTTTTCTACGTCAAAATGACTTATATACGAGAAGATGGGCACTAGAGGTGGGCCGGGCTGAGCACAACCCACCAGGGCGCGCCTGGGGGGCCAGGGGCACCCTGGTGTCTTGTTCTCACCAAGTGGCCCCCCTTCGGTAGTCATTTGCTCCGGTATTTCTCATTTATTCCATCAAAATTCCTCATGGAGTTTCAGCTTATTCGGAGTTGTGCATAATAGGTGGCCTGGCATAGCTTTTCCAGGTCCAGATTTCCAGCTGCCGGAATTCTCCCTCTTTTTGTGAACCTTGCATATTATGAGATAAAAGGCATTAGAATTACTCCAAAAAGCATTATTATGCATATAAACATTATAAATAACAGTAGGTAAACATGATGCAAAATGGACGTATCAAATCCCCCAAGCTTAGACCTCGCTTATCCTCAAGCGAAAACCGAAATTGAAAAACATGTCCACATGCTTAGAGAGAGAGGTGTCTATAAAAACAAAATACGGACATAGAAACATCATGTGAATTATTATAAGAGCAACAAACTTAAGCATAAAAATTTATCATAGAACTTTTATCATAGACTTCTCATGAATAAGTAACAATTCATCACACCATCGAAGTATAAAGCATAAAGTCTACTGGAAACCAACAAACTATGTTCCCAGTCAACTTTGCAACTACAATTTGTCATCTTTTCTGGAAGGGTCACGTATAGGAGCCTTTAGGGAAGTCCACATACTCAACCATCATATAGTCTTCTATGATTGCTAACACTCACCGCATACACATGAGCAAAACGTTTCAATCGGACACATAGAAAGAGAGGGGCTTATAGTTTCGCCTCCCAACATACTCACCCCCAGGGTGACGTCAACAATAATAACTCATGCTACCCACATCCAACTGCATATATGTGCCTAGATCTTTCCTCGCCACATGATGCTTGCCAAAAGAGAAAAATAAAAGGAATAGAGAGAATAACTTTGACTCTTACATAAAAGTAAAGGATAGGCCCTTCGCAGAGGGAAGCAGAGGTTGCCATGCACTTTCTGTTTGTATGATTAATCCTTTAGTGGAAAAGAACATCACGTTATATTGCCCGTTATGATAGCAACCTTTATTATGCAGTATGTCGCTTTTATTCTTTGCTATCACAAGTTCGTACAACGCTCAATTTTCTCTTATACTAAATGATCTAATACTTTTAGAAGCAATTTTTATTGCCTTGCTGCACCGATGACAACTTACTTGAAGGATCTTACTCAATCCATAGGTAGGTATGGTGGACTCTTGAAAATAAGATTTGGGTTTAAGGGTTTTTAGATGCACAAGTAGTATCTCTACTTGGTGCGGAATTTTTGGCGCAAAGATGGGGGGCAAGCACCACATGTTGAAGGATCTATGACAATATAACTTCCATGTGAATATGAGCAAACATAAATCATTACTTTGTCTTCCCTTTCCAACGTCAACAATTTTGGCATATAATATTTTGATGGGGGCTCACAATCACGAAAGAGTTCCAAGATAATGTATTTGCATGTGAATCTCCTCTTCCCTTATTAATTCTTTCATGAATTGCATCATTGACCAATGCTATGTTTGTCAATCTACAATAAATTTTTCTACTTATGCTTTTCCTTATGTGATGTCATTACTCACCATCAGATTAATATATGATCTTTTTAATTTATTTCCTTTCTTTTTATTTAACATGAAAGTAAAAAAAATCAAACTAAACTTTTTTATATATCTCTCACACAATTACAAGCATAGATCACTAAGCATACTCTCAAAAAGAAAGGATCTAACTAAAATTTTATTCATCTAAAGCAAAAGATAACTATGGATCGAACTAAGATAAGTAAGGGAAAAGATAGTGGAGGTGATATGAGACCGGGGCACCTCCCCGAAGCTTGGCGTAAGCCAAGAGGAGTGCCCATAACCGAGACTCAATTTTCTTTTGGTGATGAAGAAGGAGGTGGTGGTGATGAAGTGGTAGCGATCTTGTCCTTCATGGTTAAGAGATTCTTCAATCTACAGATAATGCTCCGGAGGGCGATGATGTGCTCTTGCAACAGAATATTTTCACGGGTGAGATATTTATTTTGCACATGAACCGTTTCAATGATCCGAAAGGCTTTGATCTCGGTGGGGATGAGATGATCATAGTAAGGTTTAAGGCTATCTTCTTCTTCTTCCTCGGCAGGCCAGGCCTACTCAACCACCCGTGCTTGATCTTCGGTAGCCTCCTTGCTCTTGTACCCTTTGACGGCTTCTACGGGCTCTTCTCTCTTCAGCTCGATCTTCATCAACCAAACATGATGCCTGGCTCAACAGATCTGACTGAAAACAGCAAGAAAAGAAAACAAAATATTTCACCGCGATACGGAGGTCAATAGGTTTGGGGGTATATAAAGATGTTTTATCTTGGGAAACAAGCAAATGGAAGAAAAATGGAGTCCAGAGGGTACCCTAGGTGGGCACAACCCAGGGTCACCTTCCTGGTAGTTTCTTATTTTCTAAATTTTTGTTATATTCAAAAACGGAGAGAGAATATTTTTGCAGATTTTTCGGAGTCTGTTTACTTACCTTATCACGTACCTCCTCTTTTTCATGATTCTGGAAGGTTTCTTTTATGTGTTCTTCCAGTGTCATAGTTTGGATAATATTGCTTTCAACATTAATGGGTGTACCTGAGATATAATGTTTTATTTGTTGCCCATTAACAACCTTCGGGTTAGTACCTTCGACATTATTTATTTTGATAGCTCCAGATAGATAAACCTCCTCAATAACATAGGGTCCTTCCCATTTGGAGAGGAGTTTTCCTGTAAAGAATCTGAAATGAGAGTTGTACAAAAGAACATATTCTCCAACTTTGAACTCACACTTTTGGATTCTTTTATCATGCCATCTTTTAACTTTCTCTTTAAATAATTTGGCATTTTCATAAGCTTGGGTTCTCCATTCATCTAATGAGCTAATATAAAATAACCTCTTCTCACCAGCAAGTTTGAAATCATAGTTGAGTTCTTTAATTGCCCAATATGCTTTATGCTCTAACTCTAGAGGCAAATGACAAGCTTTTCCATAAACCATTTTATAAGGAGACATACCCATAGGATTTTTATATGCTGTTCTATAAGCCCAAAGGGCATCTTCTAATTTCTTAGACCAATTCTTCTGGGATCTATTGACAGTCTTTTGCAAAATTAACTTTATTTCTCTATTGCGAAGTTCAACTTGACCACTAGACTGAGGATGATAGGGTGATGCAATTCTATCGTTAACTTCATACTTAGCAAGCATTTTACGGAAAGCACCATGAATAAAGTGTGAACCACCATCAGTCATTAAATATCTAGGGACTCCAAACATTGGGAAAATAAATTCTTGAAGCATTTTAGTAGAGGTGTTGTGATCAGCAATACTAGTTGGAATAGCTTCTACCCACTTAGTAACATAATCAACAACAACCAAAATATGTGTATACCCATTAGAGGTAGGAAAAGGTCCCATGTAATCAAATCCCCAAACATCAAATGGTTCAACAGCAAGTGAATAATTCATAGACATTTCTTGGCGCTTACTGATATTACCTATTCTTTCACATTCATCACAAGATAAGACAAACTTACGAGCATCCTTGAAGAGAGTAGGCCAATAAAACCGAGGTTGCAATACCTTGTGAGCAGTTCTGTCTCCCGCATGATGTCCTCCATAAGCTTCAGAGTGACATTTCCATAGGTTTGTCCCTGTTCATGCTCAGGTACACAAAGCCGAATAATACCATCTACTCATTTATAAAGATGTGGGTCATCCCAAAAGTAATGTCTTAAATCATAGAAGAATTTTTTCTATTGTTGGTATGTAAAACTTGTTGGTAAATATTTAGCAACAATATAATTAAGATAATCAGCATACCAAGGAGTGTGATGAGAAAATTTATTGCAGCTAACTGCTCATCGGGAAAACTATCATCAATAGGTAGTGGGTCATTAAGGACATTCTCCAACCTAGACAAGTTACACTGCTCCTTTTCTATCAGTGATATGCAAATCAAATTCTTGTAGCAAGAGAACCCATCCAATAAGCGTAGGTTTGGCATCTTTCTTTTCCATAAGATATTTTATAGCAGCATGATCAGCGTGAACAATAACTTTACAGTCAACAATGTAAGATCTAAATTTCTCACAAGCAAACACCACTGCTAGAAATTCTTTTTCAGTAGTAGCATAATTTTGTTGTGTACTGTCTAAAGTTTTACTAGCATAGTGAATAACATTTAGTTTCTTATCAACTCTTTGTCCTAGAAGAGCAACAACAACATAATCAATAGCATCACACATAATTTCAAAAGGCAAGTTCCAATCAGGTGGTTGAAGAAAGGTGCAGAAATTAAGGCTTTCTTGAGTGTTTCGAAGGCTTCTAAACAATCATCATCAAAAACAAAAGGAATATCCTTTTGCAAAAGATTTGTAAGAGCCCTAGAAATTTTAGAAAAAGTTGGGTAAACGACACCTATGGGACCACGGGGATCCCTTCTACGGTTTGGCAGGGAACAGGGGCTAAGCAAAGAGCAGATCTAGTGATCAACACCACGGGTCTTTACCCTGGTTCGGGTCGTAGAGATGCGTAAAACCCTAGTCCTGCTTGATTGTGTATTGAGTGTTCTTGAGCTTCGGCTCATTGCTGCGCATTCAAGCTGGGCCGAGAGGTCCAAAAAGCCGAATCCTCCTCCAGTATGCCGTGGGCCTCCTTTTATATGACCAAAGGGGCTGCCACAGTGGCATACAGGAGGTGTAAAGTAACAAGACTGTACATGCTTATCTTTGTCATCTAAGGACAAACGCATTAAATGCGCCGCTTACATGTCCTCTAGCTTTATCGGGGACGGGGAGAGAGCACTTCCCGTCCGTTGCCGCCCCGCCCCGTCTCGACATGCGTCCATGACGATGGGGCATGCAGTGCCAAGTTGGCTGGCCAGCTGCTCCGTTGGAGAGGTGGCAGGGTCTTCACGAAGATCTGCCTGCCACCACGCGGGCACCTGCCAGGCTCGTAGGTCAGCTCCCGCACTGGAGTGGTGACTGGGCAGCCGAGTCTGGCCATGGTCTTGCCGATGTCCCCGGCAAGGACCTTGGCGGGCCCTCGTGGGCGTCCTCAACAAGGATCTTGACGGGGCCTCGTGGGCGTCCTCGGCAGGGATCTTGCTGGCCTCTCATCTTCTGGCCTTCACAAAGATCTGCACGCCACTACGTGCGTGCCCTTGGATTCTGGCCTTAAGGTTGTCGATGGTGTCAGAGCTCTCAGCTACAAGGGTGGTGCTCTGTAAGTCGTCCCGGCAAGGAACTTGCTGGGGTCTCGCAGGCTGCCCCGGCAAGGCCCTTGCCGAGGATCGAACTCGTCCTCTGTTTTCTGACTTGGTTGTTTTTCTTTGTCTTGTATCTGTCCCATATCGCCCTCTTCGCGCTTTGCCACGCGTGGGGTTATGACTGCCTGTGCACAAGTCTGGGGTGCAAAAGGCCCAAACTTTAGTACACCGACAGGAGCCCCCGGGCCTGGGCCACACACGAGTGCGAGGCGTCGTTGGGCCAGGCCCAAACAGTGCGCAGGCATGCATGGAAGGGAATAATTGCTATAATCTTCTCGTCGTCTATGCTTGCGGTGGCCCGTGAATAGCCTTTATTCACAGGACGATAATCGTTGTTCCACGCTTCCCACTACGCCCGCCTTTTTCACCACGTACGCCGCATGCATGGCGCGGGGTAGGTGGCGGACGCGCGGGATATGGGAGGGCGTTGATAACCCACAAGTATAGGGGATCGCAAGAGTTTCCGAGGGTAGAGTATTCAACCAAAATTATTGATTCGACACAAGGGGAGCCAAAGAATATTCTCAAGTATTAGCAGTTGAGTTGTCAATTCAACCACACCTGGATAACTTAGTATCTGCAGCAAAGTATTTAGTAGCAAAGTAATATGGAAGTAATGGTAACGATAGCAAAAGTAATATTTTTGGGTTTTGTAGTGATTGTAACAGTAGCAACGGTAAAGTAAATAAGCGAAGAACAATATGCGAAAATCTCGTAGGCATTGGATCGGTGATGGAGAATTATGCCGGATGCGGTTCTTCATGTAACAGTCATAACATAGGGTGACACAGAACTAGCTCCATTTCATCAATGTAATGTAGGCATGTATTCCGAATATAGTCATGCGTGCTTATGGAAAAGAACTTGCATGACATCTTTTGTCCTACCCTCCCGTGGCAGCGGGGTCCTGATGGAAACTAAGGGATATTAAGGCCTCCTTTTAATAGAGTACCGGACCAAAGCATTAACACATAGTGAATACATGAAGTCCTCAAACTATGGTCATCACCGGGAGTTGTCCCGATTATTGTCACTTTCGGGTTGCCGGATCATAACACATAGTAGGTGACTATAGACTTGCAAGATAGGATCAAGGACTCACATATATTCATGAAAACATAATAGGTTCAGATATGAAATCATGGCACTCGGTCCCTAGTGACAAGCATTAAGCATAGCAAAGTCATAGCAACATCAATCTCAAAACATAGTGGATACTAGGGATAATACCCTAACAAAACTAACTCGATTACATGATAAATCTCATCCAACCCATCACCGTCCAGCAGGCCTACGGTGGAATTACTCATGCACGGTGGTGAGCATCATGAAATTGGTGATGGAGGATGGTTGATGATGATGACAGCGATGAATCCCCCTCTCTGGAGCCCCGAACGGACTCCAGATCAGCCATCCCGAGAGGTTTTAGGGATTGGCGGCGGCTCCATATCGTAAAACGTGATGAATCCTTCTCTCTGATTTTTTTTCTCGCTGAAAGTGAATATATGGAGTTCGAGTTGAGGTCGGTGGAGCGTCAGGGGGCCCACGAGGCAGGGGGGCACGCCCCCCACCCTCGTGGATAGGGTGTGGGCCCCTGACGTGGATTCTTCTTCCAGTATTTTTAATATTTTCCAAAAATACGTTCCGTGGAGTTTCAGGTCATTCTGAGAACTTTTGTTTCTGCACATAAATAACACCATGGAAAGTCTGCTGAAAACAGCGTCAGTCCGGGTTAGTTCCATTCAAATCATGCAAGTTAGAGTCCAAAAAAAGGGCAAAAGTATTTGGAAAAGTAGATACGAAGGAGACGTATCAGGCGTGCCATGGCAGATACCCATGTGCCTTTGATTGGAGCGGGGAGGGCGGCTATCGGCCTCGCTCGTTTCCAATGGCTTTAATGAGCCGGACTTGAAAGGACTCTTTCGAGGAGGTGTAGAGCCAGCCCCCAGCCCTCCCTGCTTGGCTATAAAAAGGGGGATTGGGAGGAGAAGGGGGGCATCCCCTCGCGTCTTCTTCTTCCCCGTTCTTGATCCACCACCATGCCAAGAGAGCGCGGTCGCGGCCGTCCTTCTACCGAGGCGACTAGATCTTCCTCTCACCAAAGAGCCGCGACGGTTAAGGAAGAGCCAGACGCCCAAGGCGAAGGTGCTTGACAGGGCCGCGGTCGGCGAGGTGGTCGAGGCAGAGGTGGACGTGGAAGGGGGCACCTGCAGCGCCACCGTCTCCACCACCATCTCCTCCTGCTTTGTCGAGCGGCCATGTCGGAGACACGGCGCTGGAGTTTATCCTGCAGCTGTGCGAACCGCCGCGTAGCCGCCTCTGTCTTCCCGAGGCGTTCGCGAGGGTGCTGGAGGTTGACCAGCCTTCGAGGTTGAGGCTTCACATGATGGGATGTTGCAATGGCGACATGCGGGCGAACGTAAACTTCCCCGTCCGTCATGTAATGTTTCTTCATCGTGGCTGGAAAACCTTCGCACGTGCCCACTGCCTGATGAAGGGGCACGTCCTCCGCTTCAAATTAGTGGAGGCTGCCCTACTCTCCATCATGGTTTTGGACGCTCGAGAATCTGTCTAGGGTGCTGCGTGGAGAGCTCGACTAAAGATGAAAGCTCCTCCTCAAGCGATAGCGACGAGGAGGAGATCGGTGGGGAGGACGACGGGGATGGGTCCGACTAGTCATCGGGCGCCCCGTGCCTAGGCGACGCCGGCAGCACCATCATTTGCACCTGGTCTTCTCCCCGGCAGAGTGATTTGCCGGGGGTGGTTCTTGGCGGTGGCCTCTCAAGCCAGCTCCTTGAACTTCTCGGGGCCACCACCTCTAGCGGCTAGCGCTGGAAGGCTAGAGAAGATGAAGAAGGTGGGTGGCGGGCCGTCAAGTCGGAGTACGATGGCACGGACGCCTTCATCGCGTATTGCCGGCCCACTGCCTCATCTTTCGGCTTCTCTCCCGATCCGTTGTCGGCATCCTGGGAATGGGGGTCCCCAGACTTGCCTGCTTGCGGCCCACAGCATGGCTCCACCAGCGGTCCTGTAAGACCCATCTTCACCAGCAAACACTTAAGACCCTCGTGGGGGGCCAAGCCTCGCGAGGTGGAGACACAAGACCTCCTCTAGAGCGACCTCACCATGCTGGCTCGCGAGGGGCGGAGAGATCAAGGCAAGGGACACCTCGCGAGGTTCCTGTGACGTAGGCCATGACGACTGGAGCCAGGCGGGCGCTAGGCAGGCGCCAGCGCGCGCAGTGTCCTCGTTTCCTCTTTGGTGCTAAAGGGGAAAGCGCAGGCGAGGAGTCCCGAGGCATCAGGCAAAGGTTTCCATATCGGTGCAATGATACCAAGACCAGCAGGACGGCAAGACCGAGGTCATCGTGGAGCCCAAGACAGCGTCACTAGCAGAGCCTTTGGCAGGCAAAGACAACCTTTAGTCAGGATAACTTGTACTAGTTGTCTCCCTTTGAATTTGGCCGTTGTTGGCTCCCTTCCCACGCAATATTTGGGAAGAGGACCAGGGCCTCTATAAATAGGACTAGCCACAACCATAGGAGAAAAGGGATCTTGGACTGGATCCATTCCATCCTCACACTCACCAGGGACAAGAGCTCATCTCCTCAGGAGGCTGTTCTTCCCTTGTACTATTCATCCTCAGCCCAAGAGGCAATCCACCACACCACACTGGAGTAGGGTATTACACCACATCGGTGGCACGAACCAGTATAAATCTTGTGTCTCTTGTGTTGTGAGTTGGTCGAGCTATGCTCTGAGATCACGGTGAGGGTGAGGGCGTGATTAGGTAGGGAGAGATCTTCGTGCGCACCGCAGTGTTCGAACCTCAAGGGTTTTGCCGGAACCCAAAATCTGACACCCGTCATCACCAGCCTTCTTCCGGACGGATGCCGGGGGGTTCTCTTGGTGTCTTCTGCCGCGTGTACCTCGCCTAGGCGCTCCTTTTGCCCTCCTGCTATCTTGGTCCGCTTTCTGAGGAGAGGGGCAAGAAAGGGATTACGAGCATCTTACCTTTTTTTTAGATCTTAAGCCTGCGGGCACTTGTCGAATTTGAACTCTGTAACCCTTAGCTTATGCTTACATTCCATATGAATTGTACTTGTTAAATCAACGTATTAACAAAGAAAAAGCGTGTTTGCTGGGTTCTTTTGTGCGTAAGCGAGGCTCACACCAAGGAACGGGTCCTTGCCATTTCTTTTAAGTAGACAATGTCCCCCGGCAACCGGCCTTGCCGTCCTCCCGCTTTATACCACGAATACGCTCACGCCTTTGGCTGAGGCAGGGGCAGAGTAGGATTAGGCCTATCGCCCATCCCCTTTCCACCGCAACCACAACCAAATCCTGGCCCAAAAAGGGATTTTGGGCACAGGGAAGAGGGAGCACGGTGGCATGAGATAGAGCGAAGTTTCATATGGAAGTACGTAGCTGGGGAAAAAGACTTATCTGAATCTGCTGCCCACGGCAGCCTTGGCTTGCCGGGGCCGGGGTGTCAATTCGTCTCATTTCCTTCAAAAAGTTCTGCTGAAGCGCCCGTGCAGCCTGCAAACCAAAGAGGACTGGAAGGGACAAAAAGACACACACACTCGACCTCTATGCTAGGGGTTAGTTGCCGCTAAGTACTATCAACCCTACCATAGAGAAACTCAATCTAACATGCATGCTATTTCTTAGGGCGCCAGTGCTTCGTTTATTCATCTGTTGCTCAGTGTTTGCGCCTGGCTTTGTACAAAGGGTCACATGCTCTGCCGGCAAGGCTTGTACAAAAGGTGGCCTGGCGGGGGGCCAGGCAGCCGCGCCTTACGGGTAAAACTTGCAAATATGTTGGATGTTCCAGGAGTTGCTCACTGGGATACCGTCTTGGTCTCTAGGAGGACCACGCCAGGCCTGGTGACTCGTATTACCCGATAAGGGCCTTCCCACTTTGGCGTCAACTTGTTGGAATTCTTGGCTGACTGAACGCGCCGAAGAACAAGGTCACCTTCCTCAAAGCTTCGAGCATGAACCTTGCGGCTATGTTAGCGGCACAATGCTTGCTGGTAGCGTGAAGCTCGCACAGCAGCCTGAAGAGGATCTTCTTCAAGGAGCGTGGCGTCATCTTGCCGCAGCTGCTCTTGCTCAAGCTCATCAAAAGCGAGAACTCAAGGTGACCCGTATGTGAGTTCCGTGGGGAGAACTGCTTCTGCCCCGTACACGAGGGAGAAGGGTGTCTGGTCGGTGGCTCGATTTGGCATTGTTCTGATTGACCAAAGAACCGTCGGCAACTCGTCAATCCAGCGTCTTCCGCACTTGTGCAGCCTGTCGAAAGTCCTCGTCCCGAGGCCTCGCAACACCTCAGCATTTTCCCTCTCCGCCTGGTCGTTGCTTTGTGGATGTCCAACAGAAGCAAAACATATCTTGTTGCCGATGTCTTGGGCCTATTGCATGAAGGTGTGGCTTGTGAACAGCGTGCCGTTGTCGGTGATGACTCTGTTTGGCACACCAAAATGGCAAACTAGCCCTTTGATGAATTTGAGGGCTGACTGTGCTGTCACCTTTCACACCGCTTCCGCTTCTGGCCACTTTTGAACTTGTCGATCGCAACGTACAAGTACTCAAAGCCCCCGACAACGCTGGAAAAGGAGGCCAATATGTCGAGCCCCTAGACCGAAAATGGCCAGGAAAGAGGGATTGTCTGAAGAGCTTGAGCTGGTTGATGGAGTTTCTTCGAATGGAACTGACACGCTTCACACTTGGTTACTAGTGTAGCTGCATCCTGGAGAGCAGCAGGACAGAAGAAACCTTGCCAAAACGCCTTGCCGGCAAGGGCCCTTGATCCTATGTGAGAGCCACATATGCCTCCATGTATCTCTGCCAACAGCTCCAGTCCATTCTCCCGGGGGATACACTTCAATTCTTTTCCTGTACGGGACATCGTCCACAAACTGGTACATGGCAGACCGATGGGCTACTTTCTCTGCTTCTTCCTATTCTTCAGGGAGTTCCTCTGTTTGGAGGAACCGAACGGTGTGCTGCACCCATGACGAAGCCTGAGGCTCGACGGCAAGGACTAGAGGCATTTCTTGTGCCGCGGGAGCGGTTGTCTCTACGGCAAGGGCTTGAGGCCCTGCCGAAGCCTGTTGCTCCTCGGCAAGCTTGGCGTCCCTGGCAACATCCTTGTTGGCGGCTCCTGGGAGCTCAGAAGGAAAGTACTTACCGGTGCCTGATTTTCTTCACCTATTTTGTCCTGTCGATGGTTCAACGGATTGCTGAGTTAGTTGGAGCACAAAGGTCCCGGGTTCCACAGGTAACTTGAGGGCAGCACGTTTCGACAGGTCGTCAGCAATTCTGTTCTCCGCTCGAGGAACATGCTCTTCTTGTAGACCGTCAAAACGCTCTACCAACTTCCTCACTTCATCTACATAAGCTTCCATCAGCGGGCTCTGATAAACCTTGTTCACTTGCTTCACCACGAGTTGCGAGTCCCCACGGACGATCAGCTTTCTGATCCCAAGGTCTACCGCGATCCTGAGACCGGCAAGCAGCCCCTCATACTCTGTGGTGTTGTTCGTCAATCCCTCCAGGGGAGAATGCATTTGGACTACGTACTTGAGGTGCTCTCCCGTGGGCGCGATAAGCAGCACGCCAGCGCCAGCGCCTTGCTGCGAGAAAGCCCCATCAAAGTACATAATCCAGTCGCGCTATCTTCCTTGCCGGGTAGAGTGGTCTCTTGAATTTCTTTGTGAGGCTTGAGGTCCGTTCTGTAATGAACTCTGCCAAAGCCCTTCTCTGGATTGTCGAAATGCTTTCAAACCTGAGGCCAAAGCTTGACAGTTCCAATGCCGATTCCACAATCGTTCCGGCTGCATCTGGATTGTGTAAGATCCGATGCAATGGGAAGCGAGTGATGACGGTGATCTCATGTGCTTGAAAATAATGACGCAGCTTCCTCGAATCCATAAGGAGGCCGAAGAGCAACTTTTACACACCGGAGTACCTTGATCTAGCTCCCTGCAAGAGGGAGATGACAAAGTAAACTGGGTGCTGCATCATCTTCTTTCTCTATACCACTTCATTTGCTTGTGTTGATCCTGCCTTGCCGGCGCTAGACTTTGCCGGGGCTCCTGTCTCACCAGTGCCAGACTCTGCTGGGGGTCCTGCCTTGCTGGCACCAGACCCTGCCGGGGGGGACTCTAGCTCGTCATACGACAGTCCTTCCGCCGCTACCACTTTTTCGTCAACTTCCCTCTGCACGGAACATCTGCCGCCGAAACCTTCTTCTTCGGTGGCATGTCGATGAAGATGATGAAGATCTAGCTCGTGTGGACGCGGATCAGGTTCACACAATCTCGACGCCCCCTACCTGGCGCACCAAAGATGTCGGGGCGGCTGATCTGGCCCACGAACACCTATGGGACCGGCTGGGGGCTGCGCTGGGGGCTGCTTTGAGGAAGAGTTGCCGCGTCCGGCAAGGTGGTCTCGGACGCGCCTCCTGCTGTCGCGGTGGGTTCGTCCTCGATGACAATCACCAGGGCCTTGGCTCTCTTCGACGCTCTCTGGGCGGCGTCACGAAAAGGAATGGGTTCAGAGTGAAGCAAATCAGATACAAGACAAAGCAACAAGCCGAAGAACAAATGCTGCAAAGAATCTTACTCTTCTTCTTCCTCGTCGGAGCTGAGCGCGGAGAGATCAAATTCTGGCTCGCCTCCAGTACGACGAGGCGGAAGAGTAGGTTCCCTTGGCCGCTTGGCGGGAGCAGAAGCGGTGGTCTGCGAGGGCCCCGCTCCAGTTGCCGCAGCGGCGTGAGGTGCTCCCGCGGCAACAGTGCTTGCCGCGGTGGAGCGCGTCGCGCGGCGCGGCGGCTGTTGACCCGTCTGCCGCTCCGCCACGCCTCCGCCCTGTGGAGACGCCTTCTTGGTGGAGCTGGGGCTCCGCCACGGCAATCTGTCTGGCGAAGGGGAGGAGGCGCCCTCGGCTCGCTTCGCCGACTTAGCTTTCAGTTCCCGACAAGCTCTTCCTCGCCCGGCAAACTCCCTCGCCGACAAGGCTTGCCGCCTCTGCTGCCTCTGCCTCCTCCACGGTGAATCCGAACCGCTTGCGGCGGCTGCTGCCGCCTCTTCCAGCCTGGTGGCGATGCGCTGCATCTCATCATCGGTGGTGTCGCGGGTGAGGCTCTTCTGTTCATCAGGGCGGACCGGCACTTCTACCAGGCTGTCAAAGAACACTCGCACGACGTCATCTGCAGGCTCTTGCCAGGTTGGAACGATTCCATGCGAGTCGCACAACGGCATCATTGCACGGTTGCGGTCGAGCGAGGAGTTGTTGCACAGCGGGACGACATTCTTCGGCAACCTGAACGCTCCGGGATGCTCAGGATCGTGCTTGAATAGCTCCAAGAGCATCGCGGCCCGCCTGTGACAATGAAATTGAAGTTGAGGCCCGGGCGCAGCCTCATGATATCCGCTGCTCCGGAACTCCCAGCGGGTCTCCTCCTCTCCTGCAGGGGGCGGCGCGGCGACGAAGGAAATCTGCGCCAGCCGCGCTTACATGAGTCCGGCAAGCCTCAGCGTAGGATCCGGATGACGGCAATCTTCAGCCTAGCGTCTTCCGGCCAGACTGCTCCAATCGCTGTCACAAGACTAGTGAGGTTTGGCGCTGGGCGGTAAACGGCCGCGGTTCTCCTCGACAATCCAGCACCAGTCTCCTCTCCACTCATCCCATTTGCTGCGGAGCTCTCCTCCAGATAACCTTCCTTCTTGCCGGTCCTCGAAATCCAGCGATCCCACCGGAAAGAGGCTCCCTCTCTCAACTCGGGGCATAAAGAAGTGGCGGAAAAGGGCTACGTTTGGATGGACTCCGACAAAGTTTTCGCAGAGATGTGCGAAAACTGCCATGGTCAGAACAACATTGGGGGTGAAGTCAAGGAGGCGGAACCCGTAGGCGGGCAGAGCCTGCAGTAGAAGAATAGCGCGAAGAAAGGGTACCCATTCGGAGCCAGTTCCGAAGCAGCAGCTGGGAGTACCTTCGTGCGCGGATGCGCTCGCGTCTCCGTTGACCAGAAGAGGTAGTAGTACTCCCTCAGCTCCCTCGCGGCGAGTTGGGGGGAAAAGATTGCCCGCTCCTTCCGCAGCACCGCAAGCCGCTGCGCCTCGGCCGACTTCACAGCCTTCCCCTTGTCGGCTTTCGGAGCCATGGCGGAGGTGGTGAGGGAGATCGACGGCGTTGGTGATGCTGGTGGCGATGAAGTGAGCGCTGCTCTCTCTTCAGCCTTGGGAAGAAGGGGAGGCAGCGGGGTTTTTTGAGATTGGACAAGAATCGGCGAGATGGGCGAACTGCCTGCTTCTGCTTATAAAGAGGGAGGGGCGGACGTTCCGTCTTTCCAAATAAAGAAACCACCCACGATCTCTCACACGATGCCGCATTCGACGTGGTGCCATTCGTGGAGGCGTGGTGGGTCCGGGTGAGTTACTGGCGTAACCTGTGCAAGGCGTGCCCGTGCCCTGTTTTGGGCCTGGCCCAACAGCGCTCGGCACCGTGTGTGGCCCAGGCCCGGGAGCTCCTGTCGGTGTACTAGAGTAGGGGTACCCTAGTATCCCGAACTTGTGCACGGGCAGTTGCAGCCCTCCGCGGCAAGGCTTACCGGGTGACCGCCAAGGTCCTCCGTGGTTCCTTTGGAGCCATTCAAGAACAAAGTATTCAAGCCAAGGAGACAAGGCCACGGCAAGAGGAGCTTGCCGGGAAGGCCACCCAAGGCACCTAGGAGACAAGGCCACGGCAAGAGGAGCTTGCCGGGAAGGCCACCCAAGGCACCTAGGAGACAAGGCCCCGGCAAGAGGAGCTTGCCGGGAAGGCCACCCTAGGCTTCTAGGAGACAAGGCCCCGGCAAGAGGAGCTTGCCGGGAAGGCCCGGTGAGCGACAAGCTTCCGGACGCGACAAGACAACAATCATGCAAGGCGCTTGTCATGCAGACCACCACTCAGTACTGCGCTCCAAAGACATCCACTAACGTGTAAGCCACAGGACCTTTCCGGTAGCACGCGTGGCAAGAGGCCGTGCGGCCAGCGGAGCGCGGTGGCAAGCGGCGCTGACAAGATTGCCATCGTGGCAAGCGGTGGCGCCCCTGACGGTCCCTTTCTGCACTGTTAGGGCGATGTAGACGGGCATTTAATGCCTTTGTCCCCTGCCGTCAGGGTTAGGTATGATACACTGTACAAGTAGCTGTACCAACCACTCCTTTTCCATTTTTACCCTTGTCTATGTTGCCACCTGTCGGAGATCCCTTTAGCATATAAAAGGAGGCCCATGCGCAACGTAGAGGGGGGTTCGAGAGGTTCTAAGCCAGACAACACTCACGCTCGGTCTCGTTAGCAGCTTGTGTATACTGTAGCACTCAGCGCTCCTGAGCAAGAACTCAATACACTCAGACATGCAGCAGTAGGAGTGTTATCTCTCCGGAGAGCTCCGAAGCTGGGTAAACCGCTCGTGCGCTTCGCCTCGATCTGCTCTTCGTGCGACCTCCGCCCCCCGCCGAACCGAAAGGGGCTCGGTCCGCCGGTCCCATAGGTGTTCGTGGGCCAGATCAGTGGTGCTGCCTTGGATTTGTTGCTCTTACTGGTGGACCTATCTGGCACATCCTCGATGGGAGCGCAACACTCCGAAGAGGCGCGCTTGCCAAAGTGTGTGCAGGAGGTCTTGCCAGAGGCGGTCTCAACTGAAGTGGCCTTGCCGGCAGGGGCAAAGGCCTTGCCGGTTTTCTTCTTTCCCGGGGCTTCAGCGGCAGGAGCAAGTGCCTTGGTGGCAGTTGCTGCAACTGCCTCCCGGTAGAGTTGGTCGGCGCAGATGAGCGCGTCTTTCTTGTCGGAGGGGACGGTGATGATGCTCATTAGCCCGGGCATCTTTAACGTGTTGTAGGCGTAATGTGATGCCGCCATGAACTTGGCCACTGCTGGGTGGCCGAGAATCCCATTATAGAGCAAGGGGATCTTGGCAACACAAAAACGATCTTCCCCGTCCTATAGTTTAGCTTGCCCAAGAATGTAATGGGCAACGTGATTTTACCCTTCGGTTGACTCCTTCCCGGGTTGACCCCTTGAAACATGCTCGTTTCCTTGAGATCTCCATCAGGGATTTGCAGCCTCTTGATCACAGTGGGAGAGATCAAGTTCGGACGGGCCCCACCATCAACTAGAACTTTTGTCACCTTGAGGTCGCGTATCGTTGGTAAAACCAACAACGGCAAACACCCGACCGCCATTGTGCGATCAGGGTGATCCTCGGTGTCAAAAATGATAGGCGTGTTGGACCACTTCAGTGGCTTCTGGGCATCGAACGATGGATCTGCCGCAGTGACTTCACGCGCCCACTGTTTGAGTAGGCGGTGAGAGGTATGCAACGAGGCACCACTGTCGACGCACATGGACTCTGTAGCTTTCTGGAACTCGTGCTTGCTTGACTCGTCATCCTCATCATGAACATCGTCTCCCTCTTTCTTGTCTCGGCCCCGAGCGGGTCTCTCTGGTTGGTTATCTTTGCCGCAGAGACCTCCTCGGCCGCCACGCTCCTTACCGGACCCCTCAGCACCGTGTTGGCCCTTCTCCTCTCATACTCAGCTCTCTGCTTCTCTGCAAGCAGCTCAACCTGACGACAATTCTGGAGGTCATGGCCCTTGGTGCGATGGATCTTGCAGTACTGCTTGTCGGAGCCTTCTGGCTTGTCGGCAGCGGCCATGGCCCGGCAGGCGGTGCACCCGGCAACTTCCTTGCCGGGGTCATCAGCCTTGGCCTTCTTGGCGGCGCCGGGGTCGCTGGATCCCTTGACGGCAAGCACGGTCTTGCTTTTGCACTTCCTATTGCGTTGTCGGCCCTTCTTTGCCGGGGAGACGACATCTTCGTCCGTGTAGTCAGTTTCTGCGTTGGCATCTTCGCCGGACTACTTCCTCCCTTCTTCAGCCCGAGCACATCTGTCGGCCAAAACATAAAGCTTAGCGATATCCCTAACTTTGTTCATCACCAGCTCCTCACGCATTTGCAGTTGCGCACATTCTGATGGAATGCACTGATGACGGCGGCGGGATGAAAATCTGGGATGTTGTATTGCACACAGCTGAACCTTTGTATGTACTTGCGCAGCCGTCCTTCTAGGGGATGACATGCAAATCACTTGCCTGGCCAGGAGCTTGGTGGCCCCCGGTAAAGGCGCCAACAAATTCATGGCACAGATCCGACCAAGAAGAAATGGAATCCGCTGGCAGGTGCATCAACATTGACATGACGTTGGGCTTAAGTGCCAGCGAGAAGTAATTAGCAAGAACCTTGTCGTCGCGAGCCTCGGCAGATTGCATCGCGATGGTGTAGATGCCCAGGAACTCCGACGGGTGAGTCTTGCTGTTGTACTTCTCTTCGACCTTAGGCTTGAATGTATGATGGGTGGGCCACTGGAATTGCCGCAGCTCACGGGTAAAAGCTGGACAACCCACCTTGTAAGGTAAGTCGCCAGAACCCCCCAGCACTGGGCGGTCCCCGGCAGGCCTGCACGCCTATCTGACTAAGGACGCGCTTCGCATCACCGCTCGATAGTGGTCTGAGCGTCTTCATGGACTCGCTCCCGAAGAACTTGATGTTGGTCGCGGCAGGCTCATGGGTCGGACGATGATGTGCACACGTTGTCACATGTGTCGGCCCGATGAGCCGACGGCTGCTGTTGCTGGCGTGGAGGAGGAGAGTGCACCGTGGTCACTGAGGGAGTCCTGGATTAGGGGGTCCTCGGACAGCCGGACTGTTGGACTTTGAAGATACAAGATTGAAGACTTCGTCCCGTGTCCGGATGGGATCTCCTTTGCGTGGAAGGCAAGCTTGGCAATTCAGATATGTAGATCTCCTCCCTTGTAACCGACTCTGTGTAACCCTAGCCCCCTCCGGTGTCTATATAAACCGGAGGGTTTAGTCCGTAGGACAACAACAATCATAATCAGAGGCTAGCTTCTAAGGTTTAGCCTCTACGATCTCGTGGTAGATCAACTCTTGTAATACTCATATCATCAAGATCAATCAAGCAGGAAGTAGGGTATTACCTCCATCGAGAGGGCCCGAAACAAGCTAAAAATTGTGTCCCCCGCCTCCTGTTACCATCCGCCTTAGACGCACAGTTCGGGACCCCCTACCCGAGATCCGCCGGTTTTGACACCGACATTGGTGCTTTCATTGAGAGTTCCACTGTGCCGTCACCATAAGGCTTGATGGCTCCTTCGATCATCGGCAACGATGCGATCCAGGGTGAGGTTTTTCTCCCTGGACAGATCTTCGTATTCGGCGGCTTCGCACTGCGGGCCAACTCGCTTGGTCATCTGGAGCAGATCGAGAGCTATGCCCCTGGTCGTCTGGTCAGGTTTGGAAACTTAAACTATACTGCCGACATACGCGGAGACATGATCTTCGACTGATTCGAGCCGGTGTCAGGTGCGCCGCACAGTCACGACGAGCATGATTTAGTTCTGCCGTCGGACGGTGTTCGTGAGATCACACCTGTGGCTACTCTATCCCTCAAACCGGAGCATATTACGCCGTCCGAGGGCGGGTGGATGGACCCCGCCACGGAGGCCGCACACTCAGTGGTGATAGAGCCGAATACTAACTTCACCTCCCATGAGACCTGTGTTGCCGGACTCTTGGATTCGTCCCCGTCCACGGGCTCCGAACCGCCTGCGTCAGTGCCTATCGAATCTGATTGGGCACCGATCATGGAGTTTTCCTCCGCGAATATCTTTCAACACTCGCCCCTAGGCGATGTGCTAAATTCATTAAGGTCTCTCTCCTTGTCAGGAGTCCCTTGGCCAAACTGTGTACGGCTTGAGTGGGAAGCGGACGACGAAGAAATTTGTTCCCCACCCACCACCCACTTAATAGCCACTGTTGATGACTTATCCGACTTGCTCGATTTCGGCTCCGAAGACATCGACGGTATGGACGACGATGCAGGAGAAGAACAGGAACTACCGCCACGGGGCGCTGGACTGCCACCTCATAATATGATATATACATGGTGGACACCCCCAAACAAAGCGATGCCAATAAGGCAACGGAGGATAATCCCCTTGAGAAGCAATCTAAGCACCGGCGTCATCGGCGCCACTCTAAGCCCCTCCATAGCAAAAGCAGCGATACCGGCACAAGAGACAATAACGCTGCGGATAATGCCGAAGACGAAAACAATCCCCTCCAACCAGGCCTCGAGCGGGAGGATGGGCAAGCTAGCCCTAAGGAACAGGCAGCAGACGGAGAATCAGAGGATGACAATTACATGCCTCTCTCCGAAGACGAGGTGAGCCTCGGCGACGAAGAATTTATCGTGCCTGAGGATCCCGTCGAACAGGAGCGCTTCAAGCACCGGCTTATAGCCACAGCAAAAAGCCTGAAGAAAAAGCAACAACAGCTTCAAGTTGACCAAGATCTGCTACCGGATAGATGGACTGAGGTCCTGGCGGCGGAGGAATACGAACTCGAACGCTCAACCAAAAGTTACCCAAAGTGCAGGTTGCTACCCCAACTCGAGGAGGAAGCATTAAAGCCTACGCTTCCAGCATATGATGCGGCTGACCGGCCACCTCGTGGCCGAGACAAAGCGGCATATCAGGCTGAAGTCCAGCCCTCACCCCGTCGCCAGTTAAACAAAAATACCAAGGCCCGGGGTAACACATAGGACCTGCGAGACGTATTGGAAAACAAAGCACGACATGCAAGATCGATCTACGGATCACGGGGCGCCCAACGCAGCGATTTGACGACCGGCCATGCCGGATATATTAAAAGCAAATCCGGCCGGGCCGAATACAACAGACAAGACTCGTATGAACAACGTCGTGATATAGCCCGTCAAAGAGGCGCCGCACACCCTCTATGCTTCACTGATGAAGTAATGGATCATGAATTCCCAGAAGGTTTTAAACCCGTAAACATTGAATCATATGATGATACAAGAGACCCCGCGACATAGATTGAAGATTTCCTCCTCCACAACCACATGGCCTGTGGTGACGATCTGCATGCTATCATGTACCTCCCATTAAAACTCAAAGGACCTGATCGGCATTGGCTCAATTGCCTGCCGGCAAACTCCATTGGCAGTTGGGAGAATTTGGAGGACGCATTCCTTGACAACTTCCAGGGAACTTATGTGCGACCAGCGGATGCCGATGACTTGAGTCACATAACCCAATAGCCAGGGGGCAGCCAGGAAATTCTGGACTCGGTTCCTAACTAAAAAGAACCAAATTGTCGACTGTCCGGATGCTGAGGCCTTAGCGGCATTTAAGCATAACACACGCGACGAGTGGCTCACCCGACACCTCGGCCAAGAAAAGCCGAAGTCCATGGCAGGCCTCATGACACTCATGACCTGCTTTTGTGTCGGCGAGGACAGCTGGCTGGCTCGTAGCAACAACACATCAAGAAATCCTTGAAATTCAGATGGAAAAGATAGCAACGGCAGGCCACAGCGCAACAGACACAAGCGCCGCAACAATGGCGACAACGCCGAAGACACGACAGTTAATGCCGGATTCAGTGGCCCTAAATCCGGTCAGCGGAAAAAGCCGTTCAAAAGAAGCAATCCGGGCCCGTCCAACTTGAACCGCATACTCGATCGCTCGTGTCAAATTCACGGCACCCCCGATAAACCAGCCAACCAAACCAACAGAGAATGCTGGGTGTTGAAAGAAGGTCGGCAAGTTCAATGCCGAAAACAAGGAAAAGGGACTGCATAGCGACGACGAGGAGGAGCCCCAGCCGCCGAACACAGGAGGACAGAAGAAATTTCCTCCCCAAGTGAAAACGGTAAACATGATATACGCAACCCATATTCCCAAGCGGGAACGGAAGCGTGCACTGAGGGACGTCTATGCGATGGAGCCAGTCGCCCCAAATTTCAACCCATGGTCTTCTTGTCCAATCACCTTCCATCACAGGGACCACCCCACCAGTATCTGTCATGGCGGTTCTGCCGCATTGGTCCTTGACCCCATCATTGACGGATTTCACCTCACTCGAGTCCTTATGGACAGTGGCAGTAGCCTGAACCTGCTCTATCAGGATATAGTGCGCAAAATGGGTATAGTCCCCTCGAGGATCAAACCCATCAAAACCACCTTTAAAGGTGTCATCCCAGGTGTAGAGGGCTGTTGCACGGGCTCAATCACACTGGAAGTGGTCTTCAGATCTCCGGACAACTTCCGAAGCGAGGAGTTAATCTTCGATATCGTCCCCTTCCACAGTGGCTATCACGCACTGCTCGGGCGAACCGCATTTGCCAGATTCAATGCGGTACCGCATTATGCATACCTCAAGCTCAAAATGCCAGGACCTCGCGGGGTTATAACAGTTAATGGAAACACAAAACGCTCGCTCTGCACGGAGGAGCACACTACGGCCCTCGGAGCAGAAGCGCAAAGCAGCCTTATGAGGCAAACCGCCAATTCGGCGCAAAAGACCCCGCACACCTTCAAGCGAGTCCGGAGTACCCTACAAGAGGATCGACAGGCACATTTAGAGCTCGCCTAGCAATTCAGCCTCCGTCCTAGTCGCAGTCAAGCGGCGAAATTTGCGTCGCGCGTACATAATTACGCACTCAAGATACCATGGGCAGGCGGAGGCACGGCCCACAATGCGGCTCAACCGCCTCAGGACCCGTATACCTTTAACATTTTCTTCCTTTCAGGCCCCTATTATCTGAAGGCCCTCTCCGATCGTCTAATTATCGGACCCGTCATGGGAAGGAAACACCAAGGAAGCAAGAAGCTTTGACGTACAAGGGAATCCCCAGGTGGTCTCTGATAACGATCGATATACCTGTTTTGCATACCCACATGCAGCTTGCCCTTGAATAGGACATGTCAAATAGTCCTATTTTTTACTTATTGCACTACATGTATGCATACGCTTTGACGTATCATTTAAATTACAATGTACATCATTAGCTCATTATTGCACTCCTTTATCTTTTTTCTTGTCTGCTTATTTACGACAAATTGCACCCGTACATTCGGATACGTCCAGTGCGCCAGGGGCTTTAGTGCACCCCATAACACAGAAAAGTCCGAACACTTTCGACAGTGCGGCACCCCGAACTTATAGCATTATATGCATCAGCTCCGAATCAGTTCTTGGGTCAATAGTTGGGATTGCCCGGCTCCCATGTTTTGGTACCTTACGTTCCGCTATATCGGCTAAGCTAGCGCTGGGAGAACTACTGCGATTGTGTCCCGGTTCTTCCGGACGAACACCTCAGTAGAGAAGGCCGGAAACTGATTGTCAATGAGGCGAGAGCTGGTCGCTGTTCGAGAAGTCTCAAATCCTTCAAGATTTTTTCCGCTTCGGGCGAGGAGTCAGCCTTGTCCGATTTAGGCGTACATAGCGCCCCAAGTTCGGCCTTCCGAATACTAGGGGCTTCGCCAAAATTTAAAATTGTAGACTTCTATGGCTAACCGAGAGTGATAAAGCTTTATAGTCCGATTACCTGGTTCGTTGTGCTGAACACCTCCTTCGATGGACCCAAAATTGGGATAAAGAGTGATCAGGTTTATCCTGAACACTCTAGTACTAGTTACATGGGGGCAGAAGCCGACGACTGACAAACTCCCAAAATATATAAACGGCCGGAGCGGCGGTAATTTTTTAAATTAACAAGCGTTACATATCACACATGAACTCGTTTCATATTACAGGATCACATGAGTACATTCATTCAAATATTACATCCTTAGCACATTCCTCTGCCACAAGGCGAGCACCCTTCCGGACACTATCATAATACTTTTCGGGGTGGCGATGCTCCTTGCCCTCCGGAGGACCCTCCTTCACCAGCTTTTCAGCGTCTATCTTTGCCTAGTGCACTTTCGCCCGGGCAAAAGCCCTGCATGCACCCTCAATGCAGACGAACCGCTTTATGACTTCAAACTATGGGCAGGCATTCACAAGCCGTCTTACCAGGCCGAAATAGCTGCCAGGTAGGGGCTCGCCAGGCCACATCCGGACTATGAGACCCTTCATGGCCAGTTCGGCCGCCTTGTGAAGCTCGACCATTTGCTTCCACTGGTCGCTCAAGGGCATCGGATGTTTGGTCCCAGTATACTGAGACCAGAACAACTTCTCCGTCGAGCTCCCTTCCTCAGCCCGGTAGAACTCCGCGGCATCCTACACACTACTGGGTAGATCTGCGAACGCTCCTGGATAGCTCCGAATTCGGGTAAGTAAAAGGAAAGTTTCCTTCACATGCTTGCTTTGCCTAATGAATGCCTTACCCGCCGCTATCTTCTTGACTGCCTCAATTTCCTGGAGGGCCTTTTGGTCTTCGGCCTTGGCATTTTGTGCGTTCTCGAGGGCCTTCGCAAGCTCGGACCCTTGCGTCTTAGAGTCATGCTCCAAGGACTCATACTTCTTGACAAACTCCTGGAGCTCTTGCTGAACCTCGCCGACTCGGGCCTCTTGCTTCTCGCGCTCGGCGCGCTCCTTGGCCGCTTTGCCTTTGGCCTCAGACATCGCCTTCTTCAGGGCTGCCACTTCGTTTGTGGCCCCTAGCAAAATTCATGACGATCCTATGATCTAACAAACCACCTTCCTTTTTCTCTATCAATAAACAGACGGGGTATCAGTTACATTTGTTCTCTTCGAGCTGCCTCTTGGTGAGGCCGAGCTCTTCCTCGGACCGCTAAAGGTCCCGCTTTAGTGCGGAGACCTCCGACGTGCGAGCGACAGCGGCCAGTAGCGAAGCCTGCTGATTCACATAGACATATTCTGATTAGACTCCTGAGATTATTATTTGATCCTCTGTTCGGCCTTTCTTTGCGAACACCAAACAGAGCATCAGGGGCTACTGTTTATGCTGTAACATTTTCTCATAATTTGATTACTCACCTCAAATCCTGTTAGGAGGCTGACATAGGCTTCAGTCAGTCCGCTTTTGGCGGACCGAACCTTCTTGACCACCGCACTCATGATAGTGTGGTTCTCTTCGTCAATGGAAGCGCCGCGAAGCTCTTCCAGCAAATTATCCGATGCCTCTGGATGGATAGAGGCCATCGGCACGGACGGCTTGCCCCCCTTGGCGAGGGATCGCCCAACAGAATCCGGAACCACTTGAGGTTCCGGCACAGTATTCAGTTGGGGGCTAAACTTGCTGCCCCCGGCATTAGAGCACATGGGAGTCTTGCCCCCCCTTGCGCACAGCTCTTGGAATGTCGCCTTGGGGCGCCTCCAGAACTATCTCCCCTTGGTTCAGTGCCCTTTGAGACAATACCTCGACATCATCCGTAGCGCGGGGGGAGGAGGTGGTCGGGAGTGAATCGTTGTTTATCTCCGACTGGCCCAAAGACTCATCCGAAGAGGATACAACGATATGGGCTTTGGATGGACTGCATGATCATGTTTGGCATGATAAGAAGCAATAAAATAAAACATACCAAGAACTATTATGGTATTCGTATACTTACGACTTTGCCATGGGCTTGTCCCTGGGTAACCACTCCTCCTCACTGAAGGCGGCCGCTGTGGAGCAGTCCGGAAGGAGAGTTCTTCCCTTCTTGGACCCTTCGGTCTCCCCAGATGGGGCGGCCTTCCTTTTCTTGTCTCCCCCGGCTGGGGGGAGAACTTTTCTCTTCCTCCTCCTTGTTTTCGTGGGAGGAGGGCGCCTCAGTGTTATCGGACGATGAATCCGAGACAACCTTGCGCCGGAGACCTTTCCTGGTCTGCGCGGCCTTCTTCTTGGCCTTCTTCTCTGGCGCCTCACAGGGCGCCGGAACCAGCATCTCCGTTAAGAGAGCCCTTGTTGGATCTTCGGCAGTGGGGCCGGACAATCGATCCGCTCCGCCGTCGTGACCAGTCCTGTTAAATGGCGTGGAGGCTTAGATCCCCCACATGATTATACTGGGGAAAGAAACATCTTATGAGATATAAGGAGCTTACCGGATTGGCAGGGCGCTTTGCACTGAGTCCGCGATCCTCGGTAAGGGGAGGAGGTACCTCGGTAGACTTGAACAACACCTTCCAGATGTCCTGGTGCGTCGTGTCGAAGAGCTCTCACAGCGTCTGGTGCATAGCCGGGTCGAACTCCCACATATTGAATGCCCGTCTTTGACACGGGAGGATCCGGCGGAAGAGCATGACCTGGACCACGTTGACAAGCTTGATTTTCTTGCCTATCATGTTTTTAACGCAGTTCTGGAGTCCGTTCAGCTCCACCGATGAACCCCAGGATAGGCCCTTTTCTTTCCAGGAGGTGAGCCGCATGGGGATGCCGGATCAAAATTCGGGGGCCGCCACCCAGTTGGTGTCGCGCGGCTCGGTGATGTAGAACCACCCCGATTGCCACCCCTTCACGGTCTCCACATAGGAGCCTTTGATTTAGGTGACGTTGGGCATTTTTCCCACCATGGCGCCTCCGCACTCCGCTTGCTGGCCGACCACCACCTTCGGTTTAACATTGAAGGTCTTCAGCCACAGGCCGAAGTGGGGCTTGATGTGGAGGTAGGCCTCGCACACGACGATAAATGTCGAGATGTTGAGGATGAAATTAGGGGCTAGATCTGTAAGTGCATCTAGTGCCCCTTAGTGATTTTGGTGTATTGAAGACTTATAGGTTAAGGGACTAATGTGTTTATAAGTCTATGAGGATTTTGATATTTACAGAGAAAGTTGACCCCTAAAAATGAAGTTCTTCAACTGAAGACTTTCTGAAGACTTTGAAAGTGAAGAAATTGGTGTGAACTTGAAGACTTGGTATTCATTCGAGGAACATGAAGCGTGAAGACTTTTGTTTTCGTAGTTTCATTTTATCTTTCTTGAGTCATAGGAAACAGCGTACTGTGAAAGGGGGTCGAGGAAATACTAAGGAAAATTTTCCATGTGATGCTCAACTCAAAATCCTACACCTACCAATCCCTTCGAGTGAAGCCATTGGAAATATCATACAGCTCAGTCAATTTCTTCAAAGGATGAGACGAAGTTCTTCCGGTCATTTGAGGAATTTGTTCTCGACCGAGGAGTTAGGAATTCGCCAAAGGCGGATTGCCTACACAGTGAGGAACATGATAGCCCTGAGGAATTTGAGCCTCAAATTTCCGACCGTTGCTGTGCTATGCGCCAGCTGTCCCAAAATATCTACCCACCTAATGGTCATATCATTTGAAGGGCATTTATGTCTTATCATGTCGGGCTACTCGCTATGCTATAAATAGCCGCCCCCTACAACCACTAGCTGGTTGGCTACTCCAAGAGAAACTAACACTTGTCATTTGAGAGCATCCCATCCTCCGGGGACTTTGAGTGAAAATCATGAAGTGAGGAAAACCCAAACCCAAACACCTACAAACCCAAAGTGATTGAGCATCACTGAAGAGATTGATCCTGCGTGGATCTGACGCTTGTTACCTTTGAAGACTGTGCTTCTTCCAGACGGTTAGGCGTCATGGTCTAGAGCATCCAAGAGGGATTGTGGATCGCTGAGTGACCGAGTTTGTGAAGGTTCGGAAGTCACCTGAAGACTTACCACGAGTGACTGGGCGAGGTCTGTGTGACCTTAGGTCAAGGAGAATAAGGTGAGGACTGTGTGTCCGGGACTGTGTATCCTCAGGTTTAAATACCTAGCCGCTCCAACCAGATGTACAACTAAGACAGCAGTTGGAACTGGTCTACCAAATCATTGTCTTCACCAAGCCAAGTCGTTCTATTTCCTCAACACTTCATTACCTCATTATTGTGTTGTGTGCTTGTCATATCTGTGTTTGAAGACTTTGACTGAAGACTTTCTCAATTTCCACAGTTAAATTTCTTCAGTCTGTTTGTCTTCATCCTGTGCTATCCCGTGATTACGCTTTCTGTACTCTGTGCTTGTCTTCATTTCATCATCATGACTATGCTTGTCTTCTGTTATGTTTACTTCTGAGTACTTATTCCGCTGCAAGTAGTTCTTCGCTAAGGAATTTCCTCATCGGAAAATTCCTGAGTGAAAAATTTAAAAAAATCGCCTATTCACCCCTCCACTAGTCGATATAACGCACTTTCAATTGGTATCAGAGCAAGGTACTCCCTTGTTCTGTGTGATTTTGGTTTAACCACCTGGAGTTTTAGTTATGTCGACCGCAGTTATGATCAAGGTCTCTGCTGGCTGTCCTACCTTCGATGGGACAGACTACCCCTACTGGAAGAATAAGATGCGAATGCATCTTGAGGCAATTGATAACGATCTCTGGTGTGTTGTGGAAAATGGTGTTCCCTCTGTCTCACCATCACTGAATGCTACTCACGTGAAGAGATTCAAGCAACTCGATTCTCAAGCGAAGAATATCATATGTGGCCATCTGAGCAAAGGATAGTATGGAAGAGTGAGTGCTTTTGAAACTGCTAAGCTTATCTGGGATAGGCTGTCCAAAGTGAATGAAGGAGTCTCAACTCAGCGTGACTCTCGAGTTGATGTTCTTCGCAATCTCTTCAACCGCTTCAAAAGACTCGACAATGAAAATGTTCAACAAACCTTCGATCGCCTCACTGACATCTCAAATGAGCTTCAAGCGCTTGGTGCCACTAACATCACCGACCATGAGGTGGTGAAGAAATTGTTGAGATCGCTTGATTCCTCATTTGATACTCTGGCATTGTTGATACAAGAACAAGCTGATTACAAGTCACTTGATCCCGCTGATATCCTCGAGAGGCTAAATACTCATGAGTTCCAGCTTGCTGAAAATAGAGATCTCTATGGTTCGAGCTATGGCAGATCACGTGCATTTAATGCCAAGGCAGTTTCTGAGTCTGAAGATGAAGACTCTGGCAGCAGCCTTGGTGATCCTGAAGAACTGAGCCATGAACTAGTATTGCTCGTGAAGAAATTCCAAAAGTTCTTAAGACGTGGCCGCTTTGGAAGACCCTCAAGGAGTAATGATTCCTCATCCAGTGACTACAAGAAGAGGCTTTGTCACAAATGCAAGAAACCGGGACATTACATTCAAGATTGTCCTCAGTGGGAAAATGAATCAAAGAAGAAGAAATACAAGGATTACAGTTCTGATGATGCGAAGAAAAAGAAGAAATCCTCAAAATCCTCATCATCAAAATCCTCAAAGTCTTCATCTCACAAGAAGAGCAGCTCCAAGAAGGCTCGGGCATTCATTGGCAAGGAAATGGACTCTGAGGCTGAATCTGAAGAAAATGAGGAAGAGGAGGCATCTGAGGAGTCCGAATCCGGCGAGGTGAGCCTAGCCCTCGCTACTACATTCGTCAGCAAGTCTATCTTCAACACTGAAGAAAATGACCTCACCAACAAGGCTGATGAAGGCAATGATGACTACGCTCCCACCTATTGCTTCATGGCAAAGGGTGTCGGTACTCAAATATACCTCCTCTGAATCTAGTGAGAATGAATCTGATGAAAATCTTAAGCCCAGCTATTCTAAACTTGGTAAGATTGTTGTGAAACAACAAAGGGCTTTTGAAAAGGTTCAAAACATGCTAGACAAAAGTGATGATATGTTGGGTGAAGAAATGGATCGCACTAAAACCTTGACTGAAAATCTTCAGAGACTTCAGACCAGGTTTGACAACCTTCAAGGTCATTATCTTATCATGAGAAGCTTTCCTATGAATTTCTTCAAAGAAAGCAAGATCTTGAGAAGCGAAGAGTGAGTTGTGAAGATCTTCAGAAGGAGCGTGATTCATTACTTGCTCAACAAATCAGCACTGCTCAGGAAGAATTTGTTCCTCCATGTTTGAAATGCATTGAACGTGAATCTGCTAAATCTTCACCTGAATGTTCAAATGCTACTAATGCTACAAATTCTTCACCTGTCTCTATTATCACTAATTCCTCATCTGAGGACATTGCTAGTATCACTGACGATGCAGGGCTAAAGGAATTGTACATAAAAGGCATGTACAAAAGCCTCAAAGGACATCAGACTCTTTGTGATGTGCTTGAAAAGAAGATCCTCAACAGGAACCCTAGGAAAGAGGGTATTGCCTTTGAGAGGAAACTCAATGTTGATGGCACATATTGGAAGCTCGAAAGTACCCCAAAACCTCATGGGTTTTACGCAAAGGGACCTCCAGTTGATCCATCTAATCTATCTGGCTTTACATGTGAATCTTCTCATTCTTCTAATGAGTCATTTGACTCCAACTATAAACTGTTCAAAAATCAGAATAGTGAAGTATTTGATAGATTTGTTGGCACTAACTACAGGAACGGTTCCCCTATGAATAAAATCTGGGTTCCCAAAAGGTTCCTTGAAAGTCTTCAGGTGAATGTCCTCATGACACCACCTGTGAAGAACAGGAACCCCAGATCAAATTCTTCATATGGACCAAATTCTTCATATGGATTCAAGTCCTCATACGGACCAAATTCCTCATGTGGATAAAATTCCTCAAAAGGATCAAAATCCTCATATGATTAACATTGTGCTAACAACTCTGTTTCGCAGGGAAGAGCTAAGGGATATGAATATGAGCATTATTCTTCTAATCATTATGTTCATAAGTCCTCGGAGCATTTTTCTGCTTATTCATATGCTTACCCTAACTCTTATGTGAAACGAAATGGATTGGCTTCTCTGCCACCATTCTCATATGGAGCTCATAGAGTGATGAACTCTTTACCAACCCTTCAGATGTGGGTGGTGAAGAGAAAGAACTAATCTCTTCTGCAGGGTCAGGTCTCCAGATGTGCTCAAACGTCTGAAGAATTTGCTGGAGACCTGAAAAGGCCTAAAAGCACGCAGGCTAATCATGTAGAAATGAACTCTCATTTCTCACGTCCTCATACTGCTATATCTGTCTTACTGCTTGATGAAATTGATATAATGAATTGATGTCATATTCTTCACTGATGAAGTATATGAGTTCGTAAGATGCACTAATTCATCTACAGGATGATCAACCTAAAGCCACTGAGTGGGTCCTTGATAGTGGATGTACAAATCACATGACTGGTGACAAGAATCTATTGATTGATGCTCCATCATCTCCATCGCATCTGAAGCATATCATCTTTGCTGGCAAAGGCAAAAGTCAGGTATTGGGTCTAGGTAAGGTTGTGATCTCAAAAGATCGACACATGGGCAAAGTCATACTTGTCGAGTCCTTAGGATACAACCTTATGTCTGTCTCAATGCTTTGTGATCTTGATATGGTTGTTGTCTTTGGCAAGTATCGTTGTGTTGTGGTTATGGAAACTGACAATTCCAAAGTCTTCGAAGGCTTTAGGAGAGGAGACTTGTATATTGTTGATTTCTCTACAGGACCGCAACAAGCCTACTTGCAAAAGCTTCAGTAGGCTGGCTATGGCATCGATCACTTGGTCATGCAAACATGAGGAATTTGCACACGCTTGCAAATAAGAAGCATGTCATTGGCATTGAGAATCTCAAATTCCTCAAGGATCACTTATGCGGAGCCTGTGAATCTGGAAAGATGACCAAGGCTAACCATCCAGCAAAGACTATCATGACCAACACTCGACCATTCGAATTGCTTCACATGGACCTCTTTGGTCCTAATCATTACTCAGCAGTCACAAATGATGCATCTCTATATGGTCTTGTTATTGTTGATGATTACTCTCGTTACACATGGGTACATATTGTTACTTAAAAACATGAAGTGCAGGAAATCTTCAAACGATTTTCCTTGAGGGCTTCAACCAACTTTGGTGTGAAGATCAAGCACATCAGAAGTGACAATGGAATTGAGTTCAAGAACTCTGGTCTTGATGACTATCTTGATGAACTTGGTATTACTCATGAGTTATCTGCTCCTTATACTCCTCGGCAGAATGGCGTCGTGGAGCGCAAGAACAGGACTCTTGTTGAGATGGCTCGCACTATGCGTGATGATTACAAGATGCCTCGTCACTTCTAGATTGAGGCAATTTATACTGCGTGCCACATCATCAACAGGGTATATCTTCCCAAATTCTTCAAGAAGACTGCCTATGAACTCCTCACTGACAAGAAACCCGATGTGATTTATTTCAAAGTCTTCGGTGCTAAATGTTGGATTAGAGATCCTCATCACAATGCTAAATTTGCACTGAAAGCACATGAAGGTTTTATGCTTGGTTACGGAAAGGACTCGCACACCTACATAGTCTTCAACAACGTTGTTCACAAGGTTGTTGAAACTGTAGATGTCTTGATTCGATGAAACTAATGGCTCACAAAGAGAGCACCTACCTTCTGTGATAGATGAACCAGCACCTGAGGAATCTATCAAGTTCAAGGCTACTGAGGATGTCATTCCTACTGAAGAATCTGCTGAAGAATTCATTCTAGAACGTGAAGAACGTAGAGCTAATGCAACTGAAGAAAATGGTGCTGGAGAAAATGCTGATCAAATTCCTCGACGGCAACCAGCTCATCCTCGTGTTGCAAAAGAAGTGCAAGTTGAAAAGATCATCGATGACATTGAAGCACCAGGTCCTCTCACACGCTCAAAAGCTTCACATTTATCTAACTTTTGTGGGCACTATGCTTTTGTCTCTATCACAGATCCCACTAAGGTAGATGAAGCATTTCTGGAGCCTGAGTGGATCCAGGCCATGCAAGAAGAATTACATCAATTCGAGCTCAGCAACGTTTGGGAACTGGTCAAACGTCTAGATCCTCGCAAGCACAATATCATTGGCACAAAGTGGATCTACCGCAACAAGCAAGATGAAAATGGCCTTGTGGTGAGGAATAAGGCACGGCTTGTAGCTCAAGGCTACACACAGGTTGAAGGAATTGATTTCGATGAAACTTTTTCACCTGTTACTAGACTTGAGGCTATTCGCATATTACTTGCTTATGCTAACCATCATGATATCACTTTATATCAAATGGATGTGAAAAGTGAATTCCTCAATGTAAGCTTGAGGAAGAAGTATATGTTGCTAAACCCCCAGGTTTTGAAGATCCTAAGCATCTTGACAAAGTGTTCAGACTCAACAAGGCCCTCTATGGCCTCAAGCAGGCCCCTCGGGCGTGGTATGATACTTTGGAGGAATTCCTCATGAAGAAAGGCTTCAAACCCGGTTCACTCGACCCTACTCTTTTCACTAAATCTTATGATGCTGAATTGTTTGTGTACCAAATATATGTTGATGATATTATCTTTGGTTGTACTGACCAACGTTATAGTGATGAATTTTCCTATATGATGAGTGAAGAATATCAAATGTCTATGATGGGAGACTTGAAATTCTTCTTAGGTCTTCAAATTGGCCAACAAATAAGAATGACATATTCATATCTCAGGAGAAATACCTCAAGGATGTACTGAGGAAATTCGGCATGCAAGATTGCAAAGGAGTCAAAATTACTATGCCCACAAATGGCCATTTGTGCACTGATGAAAATGGTATTGACTTCGATCATAAGGTATACCACTCCATGATTGGTTCTTTATTGTACTTATGTGCATCTAGGCCAGATATAATGCTTAGTATTTGCATGTGTGCCTGATTTCAAGCTACACCGAAGGAATCACACCCTAAGGCTGTGAAGCATATTCTTCGATATCTAGCTCACACACCAACACTTGGATTATGGTACCCCAAGGGCTCGGCTTTTGATCTCATTGGATATTCTGACTCGACTATCTTTGGTGATCGTGCGGACCACAAGTCAACATCTGGTACATGTCATTTCCTCGGACGATCTTCGGTCTGTTGGTCCACGAAGAAACAGAACTACGTATCACTGTCTACTGCTGAAGCTGAGTACATTTGTCGGATTTCGGGTTCCGGCATACCCTTGAGGTTCGAACGCTGGGGTGCATGCGGAGATCTTTCCCCTACCAGCTCACGCGTCGATGGTTAGCAAGGGATCTAAACTAAGAGGAAGAACACACAAGGGACATGAGGTTTATACTAGTTCGGGCCACCATTGTGGTGTAATACCCTACTCTAGTTTGTGGTGTGGTGGATTGCCTCAGGGGCTGATGATAAAAAGTACAAAGGAAGAACAGCCTCACGAGGGGCTGTTCTTGAGCTGGTGCAATGGACTGCTTGGATGAGTCCAGTCGCTTCTCTCTCTCTCTCTCTCTCTCTCTCTCTCTCTCTCTCTCTCTCTGTTCGACATGTTCTCATCCTCCCTCTTCATTTGATGGCTAGTCCAATTTATAGAGGGAGGCCCTGGGCATCTTCTCAAATAATGAGCGGGAAGGGCGCCAACAATTGGCCATTTTGAAGGGGAACATCTAGTACATTTATCCTGACTAAAGTCGATCTCGGCTGGCAAATCCTCTGACGGTGACGCCGTCTTGGGCTCCACGATGACCTCCTTCCTGCCGCTCTGCTGATCTTGGTCATGTTTCACCGAAGCGGTAACCTTTACCTGATGCCTTGGCATGTGCTTGCCTACTTTGCACCAAAGGGGAAGCAAGGACACTGCGCAGGCTGGCGCCCGCCTGGCGCCCGCCTATTTGATCGCCATGGCTTGCGTCAGGGGCACCCTCGTGAGGTACCCTGCCTTGATGTCTCCGCCTCCTCGTGAGCCTGCCTGAAGAGGCTGCTCCTGGGGAAGGTTCCTGTCGTTCACCCCGCGAGGCTTGGCACCTCGTGAGGGTCTTGAGCTTGAGCTGATGAAGCTGGGCCGCGCTGGGCCCCCACTTGAGCCACGCCGCATGCCGCAGGCAGGCAAGTCTGGGGACCCCCGTTCCCAGAACACCGACACTAGCCCCCGGGCCCCAGGCGCGCCCGGACTTGGCTTAGCAGAGAAGCGAAGGGGCAAGTGCGAAGCACCGCGGGCCCCAACAGCCTGCGGCCTTGGGCGCTGCATGGCGATTGATTGGTCATGGGCGTCTCCGCTTCCCCACGGTGCCTCATTACACGGCCGGCTAAGAGGACCCGGGGTTGCACACATCCTTTCCCATTTCGCCGTCCGCGCACTCCCGGCCCTTCCTTCTTCCTCTGGCTCCAACTTCCGCCCTTGATCCAACTCGGACCCTCACCCTTCCTGTCGCCATGGCGCCAACGAAGAAGGAAAAGGCGAAGAAGCCCGCGCCTTCGTCCCGCTCGCCTCCGGCGGTGGCCCCCGTCGTTGATCGATCCATCATACTCAACCCCGAGGCCTTGGGCAAGGTCCGCTCTGCTCTTTCCACAATCTTCAACGAGTGCGGCAGGACCACGACATGGCCTGCATCCCATGCCTCCTTCGACAGGATTGTCATGGAGGTCCGGTTCTTCGCTGATGCCCTGTGGGCGGGTCTGGTTCCCCCTTTCTCCGCTTTCTTCAAAGCGGTGCTCTCCCACTATCTTATCCACATGATGTATCTTGGGCCTGAGTCCATTACCCACCTGGCTGTCTTCGCCTTTGCCTGTGAGGCAACGGTGGGCATCCCTCCTTCCGTTGCCCTGCTGCGTCACTTCTTCTATTTGCGCCTGAGCGATCCTACTCAATGCTCGGGTTGTGTGAGATTCCTTGTGGTGCCAGAGACGGCTGCTTCGGGGATCGATTTCGGACTCCCTCCCCCTGAGGCCAAGTTCAGAGAGCGGTGGTTGTATGTGGACGTTGGGGTGCCCAGCCCCCTGCTCTCGCATCCTACCTTGCCCGTTGTTCCCAACTCAGTGGGGTCACGAGGCGCCACGGACCCCGGCTTGGATCTGCCCGCGCGCCGCTGAGAGCTTGAGGGCGCTCAACATGACGGCGCCCAAGGTGGTGAAGGAGTTCCTCCAGTGTCGCATTGCTCCTCTCCAGCGACACTCTCAGGATGTGGGACTTTGCGGGGTGCCAAGACCGCATGCGACTTCAGGAGGGGGGCCTGGCGCCTGAAGTGCTGAGGACGGTGCTAAGGGTCCTGGTTGGCGATCCTTCCCCAGGCAGCCTTCGACGTGATGGTGCCCTCTTGTATCTCTGTTTAGGCAGGAACGATTTCGTGAAGCAGATGACCAGTTTTGACGAGTGGGGGATGCGCCCGGTTGGCCTCAGGGGGCCTCGCGAGAACCCAGTTGCCGTGGTGGCTCTTCCGCTCACCCAAAGTGATGGAGCAGGGAGACGAGAACCATCAAGAGTTGAAGGAGACGACGTTGAGGTGGTGACGCCGCGCGGAGCCCCGAGGGCGGCATCTCCCGGAGCTCATTACGGAATAGTGATAGGTGAGGAGTCTCGTCCTCCGGCTCCCGAGGTTGGGGCTCCCGAGGCCCCGGTCGTCCCTCTTGAGGCGGCGCCTGGTGGCGTCCCCCAGGCTGGTCCCATTGGCGCTGATCATCTAGCCACCTCCTCCATGACACAAACCGACCCTTGCGCCGAGCGCTTGGGCCGGTTCTGCGTGGACTTCGTGGCCCTCAGCAAGAGGAAGGAGGCCTCGGGCGGTGACGATCGCCCTTGCCGCGTGCTGAAGTGCAGGAGGTACTTCGCCACAGAAGAGTAAGTCCTCTCCGCCCTCTGCTCCTCTACTTCTTGGTTCTTGCAGCTGACTGTGGCCTTTCAGGGGCCTTCCTGCCGAATTCGCGGAGACGGCCAAGGAGCCATCTCCCCAAGCTCAGTCCTTGTTGTTGGTCCTTGGTGCGTCAAGTTCAAGCGGCGCCCTTACCACTCAGCCGGTCGGAGAGGTGGCCCGTTTAGCTGGGCGTCCCGAGACTGTGCGCCTGCTGTCTTCCCTTCACGAGTTCTCCTGGGGCACAGCCAACTTGCCCCGTGCTCCTTCCTTGGTCGTGGACGGTGATTGGTTGAAGTCGATCTTGAGATCTTCTTCTCGGAACAGACCGGCGCTAGGCCCTTCTCCTAGCAAGGTCCGTACGGCGATTGTTGGGGTGCCAGCCCCCTGCCCTGCGGGAGGAGGCGCGCCGCCTCTGGGCCCTCCTCATACACCAGCAGCAGAGGGTGACGCGGAAGACGTGCTCAGGCGTGCTCGCGAACGTCGCGCCCGTCGTCAGGAATTTCTCCATGGGGCGACGGACGCGGTGAACCGGCTCGGGGCGGAGCTCGCCGGCAAAGATTCGTGTCTTGAGGCCGAAGGTTTGCGCCTTGCCGAGGAGAGGCGCAAGCTGAAGATAGCCGTTGCCCTCGCGCATCACCAGCGTGACCTTGACAATGCGAAGGCTGAGGCGTCGTTGGCGGCCTCGCGAGAGGCTTGCTCCCGAGCCGTCGAGGAGGCCCTGGTAGTAGATCGGCGGCGCAGGGATGCTGAGGAGCATGTGTGGGAGCTCCAAGCATGGAGCAACTCTCTGGAGCAGCAGGTGGAGTTGCGCCAGGCTGCACTTGTGTCGCTGAAGGGAGCTTCCGTCGACCAGGCGAAGCTCCAGAAGCGCGAGGAAGCACTGACCTGGCGGCCGCCGAGTGCAACCTCGATCTTGAGCTGTTGGAGACGAGGGAACGCCTGGTGGCTTAGGCGGAGGACGATGTCGCCGCGCGCGAGGCCCGAGCCCAAGAAGAGGTGGACCGCCGCATAGCGGAAGCTCGCTCAGGCCTCGAGCGCCAGTATGAGTTGAGGTTGGAGTTGGTCAGGGCCGAAGCTAAGGGCAGGACCGCGGCCCTCAAGGCCAGGCTGGACGAAGTGACCCGGGGTGCGGACTCCTCCGCAGCCGCACTTCGCGCAGCGCAGGCGGAGTTGACCTCCTCCCGCGACGAGCTGCTTCTTCTTCGACAGAGGATTGATGGCACGAGGCCACTACACGGCAGAACGAGGACGAGATTCCTCAGCGGCGGGTTCTGGAGCACGAGCACGCCCCCTTGCTCCGGATGCTCAGGGAACGGGCTAACGCAGCCCTGGGCAATATTCGCGAGGACGCCGCTGAGGAGCCGCACGAGACTAACTACGCCGGCATCCTCCAGTATTTCGCTGATGTGGTGACACTCCTGGAGAACCACGCCGAGAGGTCTCGTTGGCTCGTCGAGGAGAGCAGCCGAGCCTTGCTCGGGCACGCCTTCTCCCGTGTCTTCAGTTATCTACGGGACAGGGATCCCCACTTTGACTTTGATGCCGCCATCGCACTGGTGCCCATAGCCGTCCGGGGCAACCTGGCGCAATGGGTGGAGGATCACGTGGACGACCTTGTCAGGGCCTTCACGTCTGATGATGACGGCGTGATCGCGGCCGCCGATGAAGGTGGCGTGGTGGATGGTCCTGGTGCTGGCGGAGGTGTTGGTGACGTCGATGATGTTAGCGATGCTAGCGACGCCTCCGGAGGTGATCCAGAAGGCGCGGCAAGCGACATGTCCGTCTGATTGTTTGTCGCTGCTGTTTACCCTGCACAAAAGATGTTCGGGCTTGGCCCTAAAGACTGTGAGAGCATTTTGGGAGGGGAAGCCCCTCATGTAAAGGTTTGCGGTAAATGTCCTGGTAATCTTAACGCAGCGTGTGAGCTTAACGGTCGGCCCGGTGGTGGGTCAGCTGGCTCGTTTACCTTTTGACCCTAGTGAGCCTCGAGCGGGGCTGTGGGGGCCATAGTGCCATATGTGTCTTCTGGGTCAACCCATTGATCCTGTGATAAGAACCTCCGGAGAGGGAGTGGCGGCAGCTGTCCGAGCTGTGGACGCGATTGGCCCGGCCCGGCTCACGAGGGGAGGCAGCTGACGATAGCTTTGGACGCAAAGCCGAAACCAGAACACGAGAGATTGCTTGAATGAGACTAAACACCCCTTCCCCAAACGCATGCAAGGCTCGAACTCAAATCCAACTTAAATTCAAATCAAAGAAACTCGTCAACAGAGGAAAAGGCAAAAAAGCAAAAGGCCGCGTCCGGCACCTAGTCTAGTCTTCGACGTCTTCTTCTCACCAAATGGAGCTAAGTGCTGCCACTGGGCAAGGGAGGGAGCCCCAGGGCCTAAGGCTGGCTCTCCTGAGACTCCGGGGCGTGTACAGCCCCACTCATTATTACGTGAGAGTGTCACGGGGCAGCGAGCTTCATAGGCACTGGGCCTTCTTCACAGGTACCGGCCTTTCTTCATATCGCCAGATGAGGGCCCCGCCTTGCGCCACATTCTACCACCACTGACGGCGGCCGGAGACCAAGGACGTCGCCAATGGGGTAGAGCGGTCGCCGGCGGTTCCCCCGACGACCACGGGTCCTCTGTCGGGGGCAGGCCCTGAGGCACCTCCCCGACAGAGGGCCTACCTCCTGAGAACATCTTGCGCCAAGCGCCGCGGGGACGAACGTGGATCTCTGCCCCTCTACTGTAGCCCCCGATGCCCTCCTCCTGAGGGGTAAGAGGCTGCAGTGTTGGGGCAGCCACCTGTCACGGCGACCTGTACCTCCTGCGGCACACGGTTAGCATAGGCTTGCTCCTGAGGAATTAATGGTACGAGATAGTTGCTGCCGCCGGCGCGGTCGTCGAGGCTCTCCTGGGGTTCCTGAAAGAGCTCAGCTTGTGGTGTCTCCTCGCCCCAGCTTGGCCCAAGGAACGAGCCATGGTCTTCTTCCCGTGCGCTCTCTTGATCCATCATGTGGGGCACATAAGCTTCTGGGGACGCTGCCCCGTAGGTCTCGCCGTAGTGCCCCTCATGCCACGCAGTCCTACCCGGAGAGTTTTCTTGGGAGTGGTGCCGCGGTGGTCCGCCGACGCCAAAGGTCATGGCGTGCGCTCCTTCGCCGGTCGGAGATGGGGTCCGCGCGGCTTGCTACCTGGTGCTGCTGGCTAGGTTGGCGTCGAGTAGGCCCTGGAGCCCTCTTGAGGTTGCATGGGCGCGCATGGGGCCTCCATACGGCACGCTCTGGGACAAAGGTGGTAGCCGGACGCAGAAAGGAGGTGCTCCCGAGGCGGCGGCGACAAGGAGCTCGGCCACCCGCTCCAACAGCACGTCGTGGCCCCCTCTATAAGCTAGCACCATAACAGCTCTCGGGCCACCGTGAGCGCGGCCCTGGAGTTCGCCTGCTCCCGTCGAGTGTGCATCGCCGTGGCCGCGGCGTGGCTTGAGGCTCTGGCCGCTGACCGCACCTGTCGCGGCATGAGGGCTGGCGGCGTCTGGCCACGTCGCCCGCGCCCCGCAGCGCCTTGTGGAGCGTGAGCTGCCCGAGGTGCAAGGTTGAGGTCGCCTGGTCAAGCGGCTGCAGCGTGTGCCACGCCGCCCCGCGGTGGGTGTCGGTTGCCGGGTCGCTTGACATCGAACGATGAGGCGACGAAACGCGAGGCGGCGGAGGAAGGATTCAGGCGCACCCCTACTGGGGTGCGCGCGGAGATCTTTCCCCTACCAGCTCACATGTCAATGGTTAGCAAGGGATCTAAACTAAGAGGAAGAACAGACAAGGGACACGAGGTTTATACTAGTTCGGGCCACCATTGTGGTGTAATACCCTACTCTAGTTTGTGGTGTGGTGGATTGCCTCAGGGGCTAATGATGAACAGTACAAAGGAAGAACAACCTCGCGAGGGGCTGTTCTTGAGCTGGTGCGATGGAATGATTGGATGAGTCCAGTTGCTTCTCTCTCTCTCTCTCTCTCTCTCTCTCTCTCTCTCCCTCTCTCTCTCTGTTCGACCTGTTCTCATCCTCCCTCTTCGTTTGGTTGGTAGTCCTATTTTGTCGGATTTCGGGTTCCGGCAGACCCTTGAGGTTCGAACGATGGTGTGCGCGCGGAGATCCAACCCTCCATCATCTCGTACCTCGCCGAATTGCAGGGACCTAAACTACTAACGGAACAACACAAGAGACACAAGATTTATACTAGTTCGGGCCACCGTTGTGGTGTAATACCCTACTCTAGTTTGTGGCGTGGTGGATTGCCTATGGGGCTGTTGAGGAACAGTACAGGGAAGAACAGCCTCACGAGGGTCTGTTCTTGGTGGGTGTGATGAACTGCTAGGTGGTGTCCCGTCGCTCAAGCTTGAGGATCGGGTCTCTGTCTTTCTCTGGATACCGATCGTTTCGATCCCCCTACTCTGAGTGTGGCTATTCCTATTTATAGGCGAAGGCCCTAGGCCTCTACCCAAATATTGAGCGGGAAGGGTGCCAACAATTGGCCATTTTGAAGGGGGGTTCCGGCAGACCCTTGAGGTTCAAACACTGGGGTGCGCGCGGAGATCCAACCCTCCACCGTCTCGTACCTCGCCGAATCGCAGGGGCCTAAACTACTAACAGAACAGCACAAGAGACACAAGATTTATACTAGTTCGGGCCACCGTTGTGGTGTAATACCCTACTCTAGTTTGTGGCGTGGTGGATTGCCTCTGGGGCTGTTGTGGAACAGTACAGGGAAGAACAGCCTCACGAGGGTCTGTTCTTTGTGGGTGTGATGAACTGCTAGGTGGTGTCCCGTCGCTCAAGCTTGAGGATCGGGTCTCTGTCTTTCTCTGGATGCCGATCGTTTCGATCCCCCTACTCTGACTGTGGCTACTCCTATTTATAGGCGAAGGCCCTAGGCCTCTTCCCAAATATTGAGCGGGAAGGGCGCCAACAATTGGCCATTTTGAAGGGGGGTTCCGGCAGACCCTTGAGGTTCAAACACTGGGGTGCGCGCGGAGATCCAGCCCTCCACCGTCTCGTACCTCGCCGAATCGCAGGGACCTGAACTACTAACAGAACAGCACAAGAGACACAAGATTTATACTAGTTCGGGCCACCGTTGTGGTGTAATACCCTACTCTAGTTTGTGGCGTGGTGGATTGCCTCTGGGGCTGTTGAGGAACAGTACAGGGAAGAACAGCCTCACGAGGGTCTGTTCTTGGTGGGTGTGATGAACTGCTAGGTGGTGTCCTGTCGCTCTAGCTTGAGGATCGGGTCTCTGTCTTTCTCTGGATGCCGATCGTTTCGATCCCCCTACTCTGAGTGTGGGTACTCCTATTTATAGGCAAAGGCCCTGGGCCTCTTCCCAAATATTGAGCGGGAAGGGCGCCAACAATTGGCCATTTTGAAGGGGAACAGCGGGTACACTTATCCTGACTAAAGTTGGTCCTCGCTTGCCAAAGGCTACGTGATGACGCCTGCTTGGGCTCCATGATGACTCCCTTCCAGCCGTTGGGGCTGGTCTTGGTCTTGTTGAACCGAAACGGATGCCTTTGCTTGATGCTCTCGCCTGCGCTTGCTCCCTTTGCACCAAAGAGGAAAGGAGGACGCTGCGCAGGCTGGTGCTCGACTGGCGCCCTTGGTCATCATGGCTTGCATCATGGGCACCTCGCGAGGTACCCTGCCTTGAACTCTCCGCCTCCTCATGAGCCAACCTGAGGAGGCCGTGCCTGAGGAAGCTCCTGGTCATCCGCCCCGCGAGGCTTGGCCCCTCGCGAGGGTCTTGCGTTTGTGCAGATGAATATGGGCTGTCCTGGGCCTCCTTTGAGCCATGCCGCAGGCCGCAGGCAGGCAAGTCTGGGGACCCCCGTTCCCAGAACGCCGACATATTTATAGAGGGAGGCCCTGGGCCTCTTCCAAAATAATGAGCAGGAAGGGCGCCAACAATTGTCCATTTTGAAGGGGAACATATAGTACACTTATCCTCACTAAAGTTGGTCTTCGGCTTCCAAAGGCTCTAACGGTGACGCCGTCCTGGGCTCCACGATGACCTCCTTCCTGCCGCTCTGCTGGTCTTGGTCTTGTTGCACCGAAGCGGTAACCTTTACCTGATGCCTTGGCCTTTCTTGCCTCCTTTGCACCAAAGGGGAAGCGAGGACACTGCGCAGGCTGGCGCCCGCCTGGTCTTGATCGTCATGGGCTTGCGTCACGGGGCACCCTCGTGAGGTACCCTGACTTGATCTCTCCGCCTCCTCGTGAGCCTACCGCATGATGAGGCTGCTCCTGAGGAAGGTTCCTGTTGTCCACCCCGCGAGGCTTGACCCCTCGCGAGGGTCTTGAGCTTGAGCTGATGAAGCTGGGCCGCGCTGGGCCCCCACTTGAGCCACGCCGCAGGCCATAGGCAGGCAAGTCTGGGGACCCCCGTTCCCAGAACGCCGACAACATTGCTGCTGGTTCTTGCTGTGCTCAACTGCTATGGATGAAGCAAACTCTCAAGGAATACAACGTCAACGTGAAGAATGTGCCTCTCCTATATGACAATGAGAGTGCCATCAAGATTTCTCACAACCCAGTTCAGCACTCAAAGACAAAGCACATTCAGATTCGTCATCATTTTCTTTGCGATCATGTGTTGAAGGGCGATATTTCTATTGAGCATGTGAAGACTGAAGACCAGCTAGCCGATATCTTCACAAAGCCCTTGGATGAGAAGAGATTTAGCAAGTTGCGGTGTGAGCTAATTATCTTAAAATCTTAGAATGTTCTTTGAAAAGGACACTCATCCTAACACTTATGCAAAATTGATGACTTAGATGTGCAACACATGAAGAAACGTTTTTCTTCAATAAATGAATAATAACACTCAAAATGTGAAGAAAATAAATAAGAATTTGATTCTCAGAACCCTACGACAATTGTACGGGGTGTCTGAAATCATCATTTTTATACGGTGGGTCACGCCACCACCAAAGTTGAAAATCTTCAATTTGAGTTTTTCCTCAATTGTGAAATTCCTCAGTTCTTCAAATTCTTCAAGTTTGCAAAATCTTCATTGTTTCCGTCGTTTTTCTTCATTGGCTATATATATAGATGAGTTTATGTCCTCTATGGCATTCATGTATGGATATTTCTTCAAGTTGCATTTTTTGCTAATTGAATGTTATCGGACCCTTCCCCCTCTATGCTATACTCAACCCAATCTATTCACAAATTATTTATGTGCGTTCTATTTGAAACTCGTTCAAAATCTTCGCTGTGTCTTTGTCAGCTGAAGAATTTGCAAACGGAACTTTAAACTTATCTTATCCAAATTTTCGGCTTTGCTGCTCAAACCATTCTGAATCCCATGATAGACTTATCTATTCAACCACGATCTAACACGATCTGCACTTTTCAGTACGTGGGTGACACATGTCATGCGAATGAGAAGGGTTAGGGGCACGTTCGTCCAAAATATTTGGGCGAACAGTTTTTCACCATGGCTATAAATACCCACTCTCCCCTTCCTCACTTCCTTTACTCCGCTCGACCTCTCTCTCCCGCTCGAGCTTCTCAAACCCTAGCGCCACCGCTACTCCATCGTCGCCGGTGAGGAAGAGCTTCACTGCCTCGACCTCGTTGCCGACGTACTCGCGCCGACTGCGGAAATCTTCACTCCGCCGCTGCCGTTGCCGTCTTCCTCCGCCGAGTTAGGGCGTGGAAGATCTGCACAGACGAACTTCACTTCTCCACCTCACTGTTCGTCGTGTTCTTCGTTCAGGGTAATTAAAAGTTAATTTTGTTGCCCCCTTTGATTCAAATGATTTCTACAAAATCCTCAAAGGTGTTTTATTCTTCAAATCCTCACACACTAAACACCTCACATGTCATCTATTCTTGATTCGTTTCTCTAAGCATCATTTTTCTTCAAGATTCCTCAATTGTGTGGATCTTCAATCTATACAACTCTGGAACCTAAGACAAAGAACACTTAGTGAAATTCTTCAAGACTCATCTGGTCAAATTCCTCAAACTTGTTCTTTTTGAAAAACCTTCTGAGAATGCATATGACCTCTCCAAATTCCTCGCAACTATACTCTGTTCACAGGTACTCATGTCCATTGCTGAATCACTAGGTTCTCATCAACTTAACTCATTTGCAGCGTTCCTCGAAGAAAAGTTGCATACTTCTTCAGAGAATTCGATTGTTCAAATTCCTCAACTGAAGAAATTGGCCGACGGTAAGAAGCCACAGAAAGGTGGAAAGAAGCCTGAGGTCGTGACTGCCTTTGAGATCCCTGATGACATATACAAAGACTATTGCACTCCTGATGAGGCCAAGTTTGGTAAGGAGAACAAAAATCAGCGCAAAGTGCGCATCCAGAGGATAGAAAGGAGATGGGCAAGAGAATGGAGGGAGTACAGGTATGTAACTCCAAAGTACATGAAGAAATTCGCTCTAAATCCTCCATGCCCAAGACCTCCATTGGCACCTGGCCAAGAAGCAGATCCCACCAGCCTCAAGCGCAGTGAGGACTATCCTGATGAATGGGCAAAGCGCCAGGACAAGTTGGCTAGAAAAGCCAAAGAAGCAGTGAGGAAATTCAATGAAGACTGTGCTGCTGCTGAGCCCTCTGTTAAGCCTAAGAAATCTATGGCAAAGAAGCCTGCACGTAAACCAAGTGCTTCACCTACAGTGTCCTCAAGGCCAAGTTCCTCAGCAATGCCCTCGCGGCCAGAATCTTCCAAGTCCTCAAAGCCAATTCCTCATGCTGCTCCAGCACCATCAAAATCCTCAGCTCCTCCAAAGTCCTCAGCTGCTCCGTCAAAATCCACAGCACCTGTGCATCTTGCCACGTACAAAGGACTACAGCATCTCCATTGCCTCCGGTGTCTCGGCTAGTTCCTCGGTTGCACCAAACTCTTCAACGGGACCCTCTGCTGAAGACAAAGGCCATCTTTGGACGAGGTCCTCGCCCTAGTCCTCGTAAGAAGGTGTCGCCTTCCAAGTGCCGTCTGAAGAAGACGAAGCTGATGATGAAGAACTTGCTGAAATCATCAGAGATAGGCAAGTCAGGGCCACTAGAGCCAAAGGCACAAATGTGCTTCTGCTTTTGGATCCAAAGTTGATCCTCGACTACATTGATCTCTGGCACAAGGACCCAAACACTCCTATGCCTGATTTCAATTTGACTCCTGGCCAAAGTGACATGCTGACCCATTTCATCCAAGAAGAAAAATGGAAATATGAGAAGGCCAGGCAGATCAAGAAAGCACAGTATAGGAAAGAAAAATTTCTGAAGAACAACATTGTCTCTATGACAACTGATGAACTTGTAAAGATCCAGTCTGAAATCAAAGCCCTCAACGATAACTTCAATGCTTACTATGCTGATTGGCAAGGAGCCAAAGTCTGGTTTGTTAAACTGACTGAGAAGTTCACCTCCAATGTTGCAGCTCCATCGCAACAAGAAATTCCTCAGGCTGAAGCATTGATACGTCTCCAACGTATCTATAATTTTTTATTGCTCCATGCTATATTATCTATTGTTTTCGACTATATTGGGCTTTATTTTCCACTTTTATATTAATTTTGGGACTAACCTATTAACCGGAGGCCCAGCCCAGAATTGCTATTTTTTTCCTATTTCAGTGTTTCGAAGAAACGGAATATCAAACGGAGTCCAACGGAATGAAATCTTCGGGAACGTGATTTTCTCATCAGATAAGATCTAGGAGACTTGGACCCTCCGTCAAGAAAGCCACGAGGTGGCCCCGAGGGTGGAGGGCGCACCCCCTAGGGCGCGCCCCCTGCCTCGTGGGCCCCTCGAAGCTCCACCGACGTACTCCTTCCTCCTATATATACCTACGTATCCCCAACAGATCAGATACGGAGCCAAAAAACCTAATTCCGGAGCTCCGCCGGAAGGGAATTCCACCACGGAGGGCTTCTACATCATCCTCATAGCCTCTCCGATGAAGTGTGAGTAGTTTACCTCAGACCTTCGGGTCCATAGTTAGTAGCTAGATGGCTTCTTCTCTCTTTTTGGATCTCAATACAATGTTCTCCCCCTCTCTCGTGGAGATCTATTCGATGTAATCTTCTTTTTGCGGTGTGTTTGTTGAGACCGATGGATTGTGGGTTTATGATCAAGATTATCTATGAGCAATATTTGAATCTTCTCTCAATTCTTTTATGTATGATTGGTTATCTTTGCAAGTCTCTTCGAATTATCCGTTTGGTTTGGCCAACTAGATTGGTAGTTCTTGCAACGGGAGAAGTGTTTAGATTTGGGTTCAATCTTGCGGTGTCCTTACCCAAAGGATGTAAAGGGTTGCAAGGCACGTATTGTATTGTTGCCATCGAGGATAACAAGATGGGGTATTTATCATATTGCACGAATTTATTCATCTACATCATGTCATCTTGCTTAAGGCGTTACTCTATTTTCATTAACTTAATACTCTAGATGCATGCTAGATAGGGGTCGATGAGTGGAGTAATAGTAGTAGATGCAGGCAGGAGTCGGTCTACTTTTCTCGGACGTGATACCTAGATATTCTCATAATTATGCTCAATTATGTCAATTGCTCAACAGTAATTCATTCACCCACCATAAAATACCTATGCTCTTGAGAGAAGCCACTAGTGAAATCTATGGCCCCAGGTTCTATTCTCATCATATTAATCTTCCTATGCTTTATTATTGCTTTGCTTTTTTACTTTGCTTTTTATTTTTCTTTGCATCTTTATACCAAAAATACCAAAAATATTATCTATCATCTCTATTAGATCTCACTCTCGTAAGTGACCGTGAAGGGATTGACAACCCCTATTCGCGTTGGTTGCAAGGAGCTATTTGTTTTGTGTAGGTACGAGGGACTTGTGTCTGGCCTCCTACTGGATTGATACCTTGGTTTTCAAAAACTGAGGGAAATACTTATGCTACTCATCTGCATCATCCTCTCCTCTTCGGGGAAAACCAACGCAAGCTCAAGACGTAGCAAGCATCTGCTCAGCCAACTGAAGAACATGCCTGCACCGCTGATGACTTTCAGGCTACTGAAGAAAATGTGAGTTCCGGGGCTGATGACTGCATTCCAGCCGCTGAAGAAACTGCCAGGGCATCCACTAGTGGTGCGCCTGAAGAAAATGAAGAGGTCAGGACAACTGCATCAGTTTTGCCTGAAGAAAATCAAGCAGATTCCTCTGCTCCTCCTGCGCCTACACCAACTCCAATCCTTCCATCTGCATTAGATGTGAAGAAGACCAAGGCTACAGAGCGTGCAGTAGTGAAGAAGAGGAAAGCATCAGCTACTTCAGATTATTCAGCTTCGAAGAAAATGAAGCCTATCACAAGTTCATTTGAAAATCCCATTGATGTTGTTCCGATCTCAACCATGCCATCAAAGGACCTTGTTCCTTTTGATGAAGAATATATGGTCCCTAGCGGATCTGATGAAGAAAATCCGTCTGCTACTTCGTCAGAGCAGATGGATGAAGAAATTGAAGTGGATGAGATCCCTTCAACACCTCTTGTATCCTCGCCTATGCCTCAGTTCACAGCTGAAGAGGCCGGCGTTGAAGAAATGGAAGATGAAGATGTGGACATTGGCTGTACCACACCAGAGATGAATGATGACTTTTGGGAAAGTTAGCACCCCAACTCTCCACTCTTCACACCTTTACAACAAATACCTCAGTCCCCTGCACCAACCGTTCAAATGGGCTCTGAAGAAACTCACCCCACCTCGTCTGTACGTGAAGAAATTCCAGCCACTAGTGCTGAAGAAACTGCTGCTGCTGAACAGCTGAAGACGCAGACTGCTGCTGAAGAGGAACCAGAAATTCCTCAGCCTGAGGAACCTGAGATTGTGATTCCTGAAGTTTTGATGCAACTCACTGACACTCCTCTGCCCAAGCCAAATGATCCATTCTCAAGGAAGCAAAAATTCAAGGCTGAAGACTTTTTCGGCGAGCATGTATTCTTCACTGACTACAACCCCTATGACTCTGCTCGCATAAGGAAGAGGCGTTTCTGGACTGCCAGCCAGGCCAATTTCCATTCCTCAGTGCTGTTCAACAAAGACAAAGTCTTCGATCATGAACACATTCCTCACGTGGATATGGAATCTCTGCCGTGTTTCGAGCCAGTCCTCAGTGTTCTTCACGACGCTAGACTGTTAAATTTCTGCACTGACATATGTGATTGGAATGAAGAACTCATTCTTCAATTTTATGCGACGCTGCACATCACAGGAGATTCTGAAGATGTTAACTCATGGGTGCTGGACTGGATGTCTGAAAATACTCACTACAAGGCACCAGCTACTGAATTGCTTTGTACCTTACAACTCAGTCCTCCCCTTGAAGCTGCTCGTTGCGTCTATAGTGAACCCGAGCTTACAGATCATTACATGCAAGTGCTGAGGAAGCCATTGAAGCCAGGTCAGGCCCCACGAACCAAATTCCTCGTGAAGGAGTTACTATATGTGCCTCGGACTGTCTATCGCATTTTGACGAAGACACTGAGTACAATTAAGGGCCACGACTCGAATGAAGAAGAAGTCGTTGGCATCATGAAGAATCTGCTTTCCAATATCATTCATGGCGTTCCTGTCAACTTTCCATGATTTCTTCATGAGGACTCTGGCCAATATCGCTATGTCACCTTTTGAGCTGAAGCCTTATGCACCTTGGATTATGAGATTCATCAGAACAAGGTCTTCACTCAACTACAAAGCTGATACACTGAATCATTGCAGCTACTTGCCTCCAATTGAAGTCCTCAAATGGACATTTTCCTCAACTGATGACAAAGGCAAGGCCGCTACTGTTATAGATGAAGGCATTCGTCCATTGGATGGTCAATTTCGCAACGCTGCATCCTATTCAACCAATGACGACTCTGCCACCCATGACTCTGCCGGCAACACTGCCAAGCAAAATCCTCAAGGCACAAGCACCTGTGGTGATGACCGATCGTGAGCTTCTCCTCGCCTTTCATCAGAAAGTTGATCGCAATCATAAATGGGTCAAGAGACAGTTTGGTTCAATTCTTCACAACATGACCTCAACCCACAATGCAGTGAAGAAAAACCAATACTACCTTCATGAAACCTTCAACCGTACCTGGGCTGTTTTGTCTCATGTCTATAGCGAAGACGATCTGAAGAAAATGGGTCTCAAGGAAGACTTTGACTGGTCTGCACCTCCACCGAAGAAATACAAGAAGGTCAAGGTTCCTTCCTTGGTGGCCAGCTCCTATTCTTCATCGCACGACACCGATGAACATGAAGACTTGGATGACACTGCGGCAGGCCCAACATCAACAAACAACCCCAACAACGCTGGCGCTCCTTCATCAACTTGATATTCTTCAGGGGCGTTAGTCCTCAATTTCGATCCTTTTGGTCATTCGATGACAAAGGGGGAGAAATTTGAGTTAGTCTTCAAGCGGGTCTATTATATGGGCTTTTTTTGCTAAGTTACAACTCTCGTTCTTCTGATGACTTTGCTGGATCGAGTTGTAAACTTAAACCCGATGGTGCTCTGATACTTTCGATGTGTTATTCTGCATGCTTATTCCTCGTTAATATTATTGCACGCATGCTGAATTTCATCACCACCATATTTCATCATGCATTTCAAATTCTTCACATTATATGTCAAATGCGTGTATGAATTATAAGATATAGGGGGAGATCTCCATGATTCAACTCTTCATGTGTGCATTGCTTCAAAAGCAAATTCCTCACTATGCACACCTTCAGGGGGAGTTCTTCTATATCTTGCAATCAAATTCCTCAGTATCAGTACTTACACTTCATATGTTTATCCCCGTTGAAAACATAACCTATATTGTCATCAATCACCAAAAAGGGGGAGATTGTAAGTGCATCTAGCGCCCCTTAGTGATATTGGTGTATTGAAGACTTATAGGTTGAGGGACTAATGTGTTTATGAGTGTACACAGGTCTATAAGTCTATGAGGAGTTTGATATTTACAGAGAAAGTCGACCCCTAAAAATGAAGTTCTTCGACTGAAGACTTTGGTATTCTGAAGACTTTCTGAAGACTTTGAAAGTGAAGAAATTGGTGTGACCTTGAAGACTTGGTATTCATTCAAGGAACATGAAGCGTGAAGCCTTTTGTTTTTGTAGTTTCATTTTCAATTTATTGAGTCATAGGGAACACCGTACTGTTAAAGGGGGTCGAGGAAATACTAAGGAAAAATTTCCATGTGATGCTCAACTCAAAATCCTACACCTACCAATCCCTTCGAGTGAAGCCATTGGAAATCTCATACAGCTCAGTCAATTTCTTCAAAGGATGTAGACGAAGTTCTTATGGTCGCTGACGAATTTGTTCTGACTGAGGAGTTAGGAATTCGCCAGTGCGGATTGCTTACACAGTGAGGAACATGATAGCCCTGAGGAATTTGAGCCTCAAATTTCCGACCGTTGATGTGCTATGCGCCAGCTGTCCCAAAATATCTACCCACCTAACGACCATATCATTGAAGGGCATTTATGTCTTATCATGTCGGGCTGCTCCCTAGGCTATAAATAGCCGCCCCCTACAACCACTAGCTGGTTGGCTGCTCCGAGAGAAACTGACACTTGTCATTTGAGAGCATCCCATCCTCCGAGGACGTTGAGTGAAAATCATCAAGTGAGGAAAACCCAAACCCAAACACCTACAAACCCAAAGTGATTGAGCATCGCTGAAGAGATTGATCCTGCATGGATCCGACGCTTGTTACCTTTGAAGACGCTGCTTCTTCCAGACGGTTAGGCGTCATGGTCGAGAGCATCCAAGATGAATTGTGGATCGCCGAGTGACCGAGTTCGTGAAGGTTCAGAAGTCATCAGAAGACTTACCACGAGTGAATGGGCAAGGTCTGTGTGACCTTACCTCAAGGAGAATACGGTGAGGACTGTGTGTCCGGGACTGTGTGTCCTCAGGTTTACATATTTAGACACTCCAACCAGATGTACAACTGAGACAGCAGTTGGAACTGGTCTACCAAATCATTGTCTTCACCAAGCCACTTGGTTCATTTTCCTCAACACTTAATTTCCTCATTACTGTGTTGTGTGCTTGTCATATCTGTGTTTGAAGACTCTGACTGAAGACTTTCTCAATTTCCTCAGTTCAATTTCTTCAGTCTGTTTGTCTTCATCCTGTGCTATCCTGTGATTACGCTTTCTGTACTCTGTGGTTGTCTTCATTTCATCATGATGACTATACTTGTCTTTTGTTATGTTTACTTCTGAGTACTTATTCCGCTGCAAGTACTTCTTCGCTAAGTAATTTCCTCACCGGCAAATTCCTCAGTGAAGAATTCATAAAAATCGCCTATTCACTCCCCTCTAGTCGATATAATGCACTTTCAAGATCATGGAAGTCCAGCTCGTAGTAGAACATGAGCCTGCGAACGAATGGGTGGAGTGGAAATCCCAGCCAACGGACGAAGTGGGTAAGGAATACAAAACTTTCGTGGGGTTCTGGAGTTGGGATGATCTGCCCCGAGTCTGGGAGCCGGTGCGCGATGTCTGCGGCCAGGTATCCGGCTTGCCGGAGATTCATAATGTTCTGCTCTGTAACGGAGGAGACCATCCACTTGCCTCCCGCTCCGGACATGCTTGGAGTGGTTTTGTGGAGAAAATGCGAACTTGGGCGCTGGATCTCGAGTGCGCAAGAATGGATGGGCGGGGAAGGATAAGGCATGGGTGAAGAAGAGGAGTCCTTGTCCCTTTATAAGGGCGGAAGAAACTCTGCGCCTCCCCACCTGCCTGGTAAACTCGCTTATTCCCCAAGCGCCGTGATTGATGGTGCGGTTGGGTTACCCACACCCGTATTGATGAGAATCCCGTGATAAGGGGACACGATCTCTGCTTCGACAAGACGTGCCAAGAAAACCGCCTCGCAATATGGGCAGTAGCTGGTTGAGAAAAACGGTTCGAATAATGACCGGGCCATGGCGTGATGTCATGTTATGAAATTTGTCAGCAGATTAGATTTGTGGGATATTGTACTCTCTACGGTGGTATGTGGAATTTGTTTTGCAGAGCCGGACACGATCCTTCTATTCAAAATCTTCTATGGAGTATTCGGAGGAGGAACCTGCCTTGCAATGCCGAAGACGATCTGCACGCCGGACACATCATCATTGAAGCCTGGTTCAGGGGCTACTGAGGGAGTCCTGGATTAGGGGGTCCTCGGACAGCCGGACTATATATTTTGGCCGGACTGTTGGACTATGAAGATACAAGATTGAAGACTTCGTCCCATGTCCAGATGGGACTCTCCTTTGCATGGAAGGCAAGCTTGGAAATTCGGATATGTAGATCTCCTCCCTTTTAACCAACTCTGTGTAACCCTAGCCCGCTCCGGTGTCTATATTAACCGTAGGGTTTAGTCTGTAGGACAATAACAATCATAATCATAGGCTAGCTTCTAGGGTTTAGCCTCTATGATCTCGTGGTAGATCAACTCTTGTAATACTCATATCATCAAGATCAATCAAGTAGGAAGTAGGGTATTACCTCCATCGAGAGGGACCGAACCTGGGTAAACATTGTGTCCCCCGCCTCCTATTACCATCCGCCTCAGACGCACAGTTCGGGTCCCCTACCCGAGATCCGCCGGTTTTGACACCGACAGTCGCGGCACCTCCGGTCCTTCCACCACCGGCATACGCATGCTCGATAGAGCGCCGGCACGAGGGCCCCGCTGGTCGCGGTTCATCTTTATTAGCGAAGCTGATGAGGCTCTGAATGGTAGCTCTCTACTCGTTGAGCTTCTTCGCAGCAAGAGGAAAGTCGAAGAGGAGTTGCACGCGTGCCAACGCTTCTGCTGGCGTGGATGGCGGCGAAAGCTGCCTGGACCATGACGCGCTCTGACTTCTAACCACGTTCGAAGGAGCTCTACCACGGTGTCGCGGCCGCGCGCCGTTTTCGCCAGCGCCTGGGCGTGCATGCTGGCCCGGTGCATCTCGAGAGTGATGCAGAGGGCTCTTCCGTGGCAGCGCTCGGGGTCACCAACATCGCGGCGTTGCTCTTCACACGCGACTAGGGAAGACCGCGGCGCGGGCGCCAGCTGGGGCATCTTGGAGGTCGCCATGCCGTCAGTGGGAAGCACGGCTCTGCCCTTGGACCCAGCAGTGTGCGGCTCATCGTCTCGGGCACGAACGACGCTGCTCGCCTGGCTTCGATTGCCGGAGTGTCGTGGATGCTCACGGGCCACGCTTCTGCCACCATCCAGCGCTGCCCTGTCGCCCGCCCGTGCTGGTACAGGAGGTTCGGCTCTAGCCGAATCGATCGCCGTGATCCCCTTCTTCTTGGAGCCATGGTAATGACGTGATAATCTCTAGATCAGGTTCTCCAAGCTCTCAGGTCCCCTACCAGGCGCACCAAAGATGTTGGTGAAACGACACCCTATGGGACCATAGGATCCCTTCTACGGTTTGTCAGGGAATAGGGGCTAAGCAAAGAGCAGATCTGGTGATCAACACCACGGGTCTTTACCCAGGTTCGGGCCACAGAGATGCATAAAACCCTAGTCCTGTTTGATTGTGTATTGAGTGTTCTTGATCTTCGGCTCGCTGTTGCGCATGAAAGCTGGGCCGATAGGTCCAAAAATTCGAATCCTCCTCCAATACGCCATGGGCCTCCTTTTATATAACCAAAGGGGCTGCCACAGTGGAATACAGGAGGTGTAAAGTAACTATAGTGTGCAGGCTTATCTTGGCATCTAAGGACCAACGCATTAAATGTGCCACTTACGTGCGCTCTAGCTTTATCGGGGACGGGGAGAGAGCCCGTCCCGTCCGTTGTTTCACCTCCTCGTCTCGACACGCGTCCATGCCGATGGGGCATGCAGTGCCAAGTTGGCTGGCCAGCTGCTGCGCTGGAGAGGTGGCAGGGTCTTCACGATTATCTGCATGCCACCACGCGGGCGCCTGCCAGGCTGGCAGGTCAGCCACCGCACTGGAGTGGTGACTGGGCAGCCGAGTCTGGCCACAGTCTTGCCGATGTCCCCGGCAAGGATCTTGCCGAGGCCTCATGGGCGTCCTCGACTAGGATCTTTCCGGGGCCTCGTGGGCGTCCTCGATAGGGATATTTCCGGGGCCTCATGGGCTTCCTCAGCAGGGATCTTGCTGGCGTCTCGTCTTCTGGCCTTCACTAAGATCTGCACGCCAGTATGCACGTGCCCTTTGATTCTGGCCTTAACGTTGTCGATGGTTTCAAAGCTCTCAACCACAAGGGTGGTGCTCTGTAAGTCGTCCCGGCAAGGTCCTTGTCGGGGTCTCACAAGCCGCCCCGGCAAGGCCCTTGCCGGGGATCCAAATCTTCCTCTGTTCTCTAACTTGGCTGTTTTTCTTTGTCTTGTATCTGTCCCCGCTCACCCTCTTTGCGCTTTGCCACGCGTGGGGTTACGACTTCCCGTGCACAAGTCTGGGGTGCTAAAGGCACAAACTTTAGTACACCGACAGAAATGTATTTGATAAATCTCCTATAGGAACCATCATCACCAAGGAAACTAGGAATACCTTTGATAACTTTAGGACATGGCATTTTCTCAATTGCATCAACCTTAGCTTTGTCCACCTCAATACCTCTTTCAGAAATTTTATGGCCCAAAACAATACCTTCATTAACCATAAAGTGGCACTTCTGCCAATTCAAGACAAGATTCGTTTGCTCACATCTCTTCAAAACCCGATCAAGATTGCTTAAACAATCATCAAAAGACTTCCCATAAACTGAAAAATCATCCATGAAAACCTCAACAATCTTTTCACAAAATTCAAAAAATATGGCGGTCATACATCTTTGAAAGGTAGCAGGTGCATTGCATAAACCAAAAGGCATACATCCACTACTAGGGAAAAGCCTAGCAGCAGCGCGGGTTTTAGGCCTATCAAGAGGCACGGCAGTGCGCCATCGATAAGGCGCCTGACAATGTATAGCGATGAGCGTGCCCCAGCCCACGCTACTGCTAAATCGGTTTAGTAGTAGCGACTTCCCAGAGGAGCGCTACTGGTAATTAGTAGTAGTGCTTCTCCCCGCCCGCGCTGCTACTATTATTTCGTATTTCATTTCTTTTTTATTTCATGTTGTATTCATACACCTTTACACAAGTTTTCATACAACTGGAATTTAGAGATTGTTTTTACATCATAATGAGTTATTACATCACGGGGTGAAAGAATCAGTGGACTAGTTTCAAGTGGATGTCCATCCACTTGAAACTAATCCGCGGTTCTTTCACCCAATGATATAATAAATATCTCATCATCATCATATCATTAACAACTTATCATCATAATACATCATTGTCATATAACACCTCCTCAAGATCATCGTTTTCATCAGTGAGACATCACATAGCAAATTGGTCACTAGTCGTAATCACAACTCTAACACATTGTACCACATAATAAACATATTGTACCTCATAGGACCTACTACATTCTCTTAGGACCTACTATATTCTCTAAGGTAAAATAGCAAAAAACAAGATAGCCCCTGACTCTCCATTATGGAGAATGGAGATTATCCTGTCTCCAATTCTTGCCTTTCGCTTAATGTTACTTCCAAGAACCTCCTTGCGAATCTCCAAACATTTTTTCCATTCTTTGATTAGCATGTGTTCACCAGTTTTAGAAATGCGATATGCACAGGTGAGCTCCTTAGATTGACCTGGTTGTATGTTCATAACTTCAAGGCGACCATTCTGATACATCAGATGAGGCACACAATCCATCGGGATTTTCTGTTGAAAAACATAGTAATAACTTCATAGTTATCAATGATGTACTAGTTTTAGAAGTATGCAAAAGATGCACGGATGTCGTAATAGTAAAAAATCTTACCAGGGTATCTCCATAGAAGTTACCGTGGTTCAACACATGCACTAGTGGCACGTATTCACCATAATTTCGAGGAGTTCGATAACAGGTATTGTAATGGGTTTTGTCTACCATCTTCCGCACATTGTTTGAAGATTCAAAATAAGCTGTCAACTATTTTGAAATAAACAATATAAATTAGTTAATAACTATGTTTGAGAAACTCACATTGCGGTAGAATTGGAAGCGTATCAACAAGGACCCAAATGTCCATATTGTCTTGCTCGATGTCAGGATCACCAAGATCCATGGTGACAATCATACCCTCATAAAAACCATACATTTTGCAAAGTGCTTCCCAATTTTGGCAACCAAAATGGGTTACGCTCTGAGAATTGTACAGATTTACTTCAAAATCCATATCATGATGGGTCTTTAGGTGTATTTTATTTGTTTGAAAATTTTCATGGTCTTCAAAACCCATCCTCTCCAAGACATAGCGTCTTGCATGCCATGGGATAAGCTAGTCGAATTGTAAAAGATGAAAATTAGATGTTGAAATAGTTGAAGTCATGCTTAATTACGAAAAAAACACTTGTCGTTGTTGCATACCGTTTCAACATCGAAGGTCTCGTCGAGCTTAATGCTGAAGCGCCGATCTTCGTCCAGCTCAACGAACCTATCGCACATACCTCGATCGTCGTGGCACCAGCTGCACTCCCCCGGGAGACTATCATCGTCCGAGTACGACATTTCCTACGTTCATAATTCAAAGATTAAACTTGTACAATTAAATATATGTACTACAAAACCTAAATTAGATCATTATTTTTCGAGAAAATTCAGGCCACTCGATATTTCCTACATATTCTAGTACAAGTCATGCCAGAATTTACGGAAAAATCTGGCATGACCTTTGCTTAAAAAGGACATATCGAGCGCCTGAAATTTTCCGGAACGGAAATTAATCAACACTCCAGCAAAACATAGGCCACTCGGAGGTGTAACCTGAACATGACCTGACACTTGGGTAACCACATATCCTATTTGAGCAACACAAGATATACATGGAGATTTGGCTAGTCTCGCCTCGAGGTCGGAGGGGGACGGTGACGGGGACGACGGCGGGGATGATGGAGGGGCTCCTTGATTTCTGCAAAAGCAAAAACCCTATAAGTTATCACTAATACGTCCCTAATAATTGTTTAACTAAAAAGATAACAACAAATATGACATGTTCAACTAGTTCTATTAATTCAACTAGTTCTTACTAAATATAAACTTACTATAAATTATCTTACCAAAAATAATTCTTTCTAAAGATAAAGTAGTTCAACTAGTTATATTAATTATCTTACTAAAAATACATTAGTTCTATTAATTCAACTAGTTTATTAATTTACTTACTAAACAAGTTCAAATAAAATTAAACTAGTTCAACTAGTTTATTAATTTACTTACTAATTATTTTAAACACTTACTAAAAACAGTAAAAATAAACTACATTATACAATAGTTAACTAGTACCATCACTACTACTAATTAACATCTACTATTGCTAAAAATCATTATCTATGAACCCTAAATTAACATCTACTACTACTAAAAAACATCTAGTACTAACTAAGCAGAGAGAATGGGGTGGGGGAGGGGTGGGGGGCTTACAGAGAGGGGAGAGACGGTGGCGGGGAGGTGCTCGGTGGCGGAGAGGTAGGAGCGGCGAGGGCGGGCTCGGGATCGGGAGGCGGCGGCGGGGTTAATTGGGGGAGGCGGCGGCGACGTTGAGGTCGAGAATGGCGGTGAGATCAAGAGCGGAGGGGGTGGGGGAGGCGGCGGCGACGGTGAGCGGCGGCGGGCGGCGGCGGTGAGGTTGAAGGCGGCCTCGGGCGGCGGCGGTTAGGGCAGGCTCGGGCTCGGGCGGCGGCAACAAAGGAGTAGGGGAACAAGGGGAGGAAGGAGGACTTAGCAAAATTTTGAGCGGGCGGGTGGTTAAGTCGAACTAGCAAAGAAGCAAGATTTTTAGGAAACGCGCTATAGCTAAAGTAGCTATAGCGCGTTTTATGGAAACACTCTACTGCTAAGTCTAAGCACGCATCAAAAATATACATTGGGCATCATTGATCTTTTTGTGTAGAATCTAAATAGTCAAAATGAATCCTCACTTTACCTGTATAGGTACAGGCGAGGATTCATATTGCAGCCACAAATCCTACAAATATAGTTCAATGAAGACCAAGTGCTCGAGGTAGTTTGAGAAGTAACATATTTAAGGTGGTAAACACCTTGTTCGCTTAGCAGTATGGGACTAAACTTAATTAGGTGCAACACTTAGCAGCAGCGAGTTTTGCCGAAAAACGCTGCTACTAAGTACTTTAGCAGCAGCGCATCCATGGAAGGGCGCTACTACTATATCTACCCTGGAGGCAAATCCATGGCAACTATAGTAGTAGCGCTTGTTTCACCTAGAGCGCTACTGCTACCTAGTTATTAGTAGTGCGGTTAAGTTAAGCTCACTACTGCTAGTTAGCAGTAGCGCCTGTTTTTAAACCGCGCTGCTGATAATATTATGTGTATAAGGTTTTCCCTAGTAGTGGTCTATAAGCATAAGTTCCAAAAGGACAAGTAAAAGTGGTCTTTTCTTGATCAGGTTGAGAAACAGGTATTTGTGAAACCCAGAATATCCATCAAGGAAGAAGAAATGTGTGTGCTTAGATAATCTTTCTAGCATTTGATCGATAGAAGGCAAAGGGTAATGATCTTTTCTAGTTGCTTTGTTTAATTTTCTAAAATAAATCACCATTCTATAGCCCGTAACAATTCTTTGTGGAATGAGTTCGTTCTTATCATTAGGAACAATAGTAGTACCTCCCTTCTTATGAACACAATGAACTTGACTTACCCATCTACTATCAGCTATAGGATAGATTATACCTGCGTTCTTACCACTTCTTTCATCTTCGAATTTAACCGACGTTGGTGATCAACAACGGGTTTAGCATCAGGTTCCATATTAATTTTGTGTCGACAGAGAGTGGGACTAATGCCCTTTAAATCATCAAGAGTATATCCAATAGAAGCTCGGTGGTTCCTTAGAACTTTCGATAGTCTTTCTTCCTCATGTTCTGAAAGGTTAGCACTAATAATAACATGATATATCTTCTTCTCAACGAGATAAGCTCATAAGAATACTTTGAAGTGTCTGGCAATTGTTTTAATTCAAACACAGGATCACCTTTAGGTGGAGGAGGAGCTCCTAGAGTTTCAATAGGCAAATTGTGTTTAAGCATAGGACGTTGTTCAAAGAAAATCTTATCTATTTCGTTTCTTTCATGCATATGTAAATCATTCTCATGGTCTAGCAGATATTGTTCTAAAGGATCAAGAGGGAGGTACAACAATAGAAGCAAGACCAATAATTTCATCCTTACTAGGCAATTCTCTTTTAAGAGGATTTCTACTAAACTTGGAAAATTTAAACTCATGAGACTCATCACCAAAACTAACACTGATAGTTTGTTTCTCATAATCTATTTTAGCATTAACGGTGTTCAAGAAAGGTCTACCAAAGATAATGGGACAAAAGACATCTTGTAGGGAACCAAGAACAAGAAATTCAGTAGGGTATTTTATTTTCCCACACAATACTTCAACATCTCTAATAATCCGGAGTAGTGTGATGGTATCTCTATTAGCAAGTTTAATAGTCGCATCTTTGTCTTCTATTTCAGCGGGTGCTATGCCATTCATAATTTCTTGATATAAGGTAAACGGAATAGCACTCATGCTAGCACCTATGTCACATAAACTATGATAATAGTGATCTCCTATTTTAACTGAGACAACAGGCATGCGAACAACGAGTCTATGTTTAATTTTTTTTAGGTTTGGCAATTCTAGCAGCTTCATCACAGAAGTAAATAACATGCCCATCTATATTTTCTTCTAGGAGATCCTTAACCATAGCAACACTATGTTCTACCTTGATTTTTTTAGCTGCCTTAGGTGTTCTAATATAACTTTTATTGGCCACAGTTGAAACTTTAGCATGTTCGTTCATCCTAATAGGGAAAGGTGGTTTCTCAATATAAGCAGTAGGAACAACTAGATCAACATTATAAATAATAGTTTCATCTTTAGCTATTACTGATTCTTTAATTTCTTCTTTAATAGGTGGGTGATATTGGAACCACTTCTCTTTAGGAAGATCAACATGAGTAGCAAAAGATTCACAGAAGGAGGCTACTATCTTAGAGTCAAGTCCATATTTAGTGCTAAATTTTTTAAAAGCATCGGTATTCATAAAAGATTTAACACAATCAAACTAAGCTTAATACCTGACTCTTTACCTTCATCGAGTTCGCAATCTTCAGAGTTGTGTTTAATTCTTTCCAAAAGATCCCACCGAAATTCAATAGTCTTCTTCATAAAAGAACCAGGACAAGAAGTATTAAGCATGGATCGATCATTATGAAAAAGCCGAGCATAAAAATTCTGAATAATAATTTCTCTTGAGAGCTCATGATTGGGGCATGAATATTACATTGACTTAAGCCTCCCTCAAGCTAGAGCAATACTTTCTCCTTCACAAGGCCAAAAATTAAATATATAATTCCGATCACGATCAACTAGATGCATAGGATAATTGTTTTTGGTGACACTCCAATTTCAATCGATTCTAGTCTAAGATCCAATATTTTTACCTTCAAAGATATCAATGCCAATGTTTTTACCTTCAAAGATAAAGGGAAAACCTTCTTCTTAACTTCATCTTTGGGTAAACCTGCAAGCTTAAACAATCCACAAATTTCTTTCACATATATCAATTGCATATCAGGATGTTTGGTTCCATCACCTGCATAAGGATGAGCTAGCAGTTGTTCTATCATACCCTAAGGAATTTCATGTTCAATATTTTTAGTAGGTGTAGTAGCTTGAGGGGTAACTAATTGTGGTTCCGCTCGAGGTGAACATACCCCGAACAAACCCCTCAAAGGATTGTTCTCCATAGTAACAAGGGACAATAAATTTCAGCACGTAGTAATATTTTTTCCATACCAAGGGCGCTTCACTCCTCTGCAACGGCGCCAAAAAAGAGCCTTGATGACCCACAAGTATATGGGATCAATTGTAGCCTTTTCGATAAGTAAGAGTGTCGAACCCAACGAGGAGCACAAGGAAATGACAAGTTGTTTTTAGCAAGGTAATGTCTAAAAGTGATGAAATTGTAAGTAACATGGTAGTATGATAGCAAGGTACTTTGTAACGAGAAAGTATCGGTAATAGTAGCAAAAGTGCAGCAAGGTAGCCCAATCCTTTTGAGGCAAAGGACAGGCTGAAACAGTATCTTATAATAGGCAAAGCGTTCTTGAGGGTACACGGGAATTTCATCTAGTCGCTTTCATCATATTGGTTTGATTTGTGTTCGCTACATTGATAATTTGATATGTGGGTGGACCGGTGCTGAGGTGTCGTTCTTACTTGAAAAAAACTCCTACTTATGATTAACCCCCTCGCAAGCATCCGCAACTATTAGAAAAGTATTAAGAATAAATTCTAACCATAGCATTAAACTCTTGGATCCAATCGGTCCCTTACGGAATAGCGCATAAACTAGGGTTTAAGCTTCCATCGGTCTCGCAACCCATCATCTAATAACTACTCCACAATGCATTCCCTTAGGACCAAATATGGTGAAGTGTCCTATAGTCGACGTTCACATGACACCACTAAGGGAATCACAACATACATACTATCAAAATATCGAACACATATCAAGTTCACATGATTACTTGCAACATGATTTCTCCCATGACCTCAAGAACAAAAGTAACTACTCACAAGTGATAAACATGCTTAAGATCAGAGGGGTTGAAATAGCATAATGGATCTGAATATATAATCCTCCACCAAATAAACCATATAGTAATCAACTAAAAGATGTAATCAACACTACTAGTCACCCACAAGCACCAATCTATATTTCCGGTACAAAGATTGAACACAAGATGTGAACTAGGATTTGAGAGGAGATGGTGTTGTTGAAGATGTTGATGGAGATTGCCCTCCCCAAGATGGGAGAGTTGTTGGTGATGATGATGACGATGATTTCCCCCTCCGGGAGGGAACTTCCCTCGGCGGAATCGCTCCGCCGGAGGGCAAAAATACTCCTGCCCAAGTTCCGCCTCGAGACGGCAGCGCTCCTCCTGAAAGTCCTCTCCTTATTTTTTTTCTAGGTCAATATGACTTATATACTAGAAGATGGGCACTGGAGGTGGTCCGGGCTGAGCACAACACACTAGGGCGTGCTGGGGGGCGCGCCTGGTGTCTTGTGCTCACTGGTAGCCCCTCTAGTAGTTATTTCCTCAAGTATTTATTATTTATTCCATAAAAATTCCTCGTGGAGTTTTAGCTTATTTGGAGTTGTGCAGGATAGGTGGCCTGCCGTAGCTTTTCCAGGTCCAGATTTCCAAATTACGAATTCTCCTCTTTGTGTGAACCTTGCATATTATGAGAGAAAAGGCATTAGAATTACTCCAAAAAGCATTATTATGCATAAAAACATTATAAATAACAGTAGGTAAACATGATGAAATATGGACGTATCACTCATCGATATTTTCCTCGCCCTCACTTCTACCACAATTTTTTACGGTATGGATGGCCCAAAGAATGTCATGCAGGTGTGTCTCCGGCCGGCCCAGGATGGAAAGCCCATTTTCTGTCATGATTTTTTGTCACAGAAGTAGGAGCCCACTACACAAATGATAATACGTGTTTTTGTTACAATTATCGTCATAGAAGTGTCATAACCATGACAGTAAAAAAATTCTTTCGGGCCATAATGTCATGGATGTTTCGTTTTTTTGTAGTGAGTAGATTATATTTTGCATAGTTAGTTGCTCTTGGTGCTACTGAAAATGAGCTTGCATGTTGAATTCTTTGAGTTCCAAGTAGCTTGAATGCTTGATATAGCCTCTACAGATCCATAGGAGTAGTTGCTATCAATCTTGTGAAATTTTGTTGACATCATTTTGTGGCCAATTTTTTTTAGAAATGTGTTCATAGGAAAAATGAACTTCTTCCGGAACAGTCCCTCTAAACGGAATGCCAAGAGAGTCATTGGGGACTCCTCGGATAGTGACCTCAACATTTCGTTAGGACGGAGGTCCGTCCATGCGAATGGCCGCACAATGCCTTCATGAATGAAGCTGGATTCTACCAAGAGTTCGCGCAATTTGTTGCCAATGCCGGATTGATCGACTTCCTCGTAGATGAGTGTGACCAGCACCACATCCTTACAAATTCTTTTGTGCAAAAATTTTATTTCTTGAATAGGCTCGAACCATGGGATATGTTTGATTACCTCTGATGGGGAAATAAGAGAGCCTAGACCGGAGGAGTTTGAGGGTTTCCTGCGCACTCTAACTCTAGGAGAGGAAACGGGTGTCTCGAACGCCCGAGCTACTAGTTTGCATTTTCCTGATGTGCATTACTTTGATTTATTCATAGGGAAATGCTTGACTACTAGAGAGCAAGGTGGTGCACTCAGTGCTCCTGACCTTGCCATATTATGCCGTGCACTTCATAGTGACAAAACTTATAACGTTGGAGCTATCATTGCACGCCGCCTGCACACTAATTGGACTAAGGGTAAAATTCATGGTGGTATTTATGCTACTCGCTTAGCGACACATTTTCATGTTAACATGCACCCTCATGATTACTTGTTTCCTAGAGTTTACTTAGATCACCAATCGATGCAGGATCACCACTTTATTGATGCTCCTGAGCCTCCCCACCACATTCGTTATAACTTGGTTTTTAGTGAGGTTACTCATGATGTTATCCCGTTGCCCGCACCTGCTTTGTTTGACTTTCGTGCCAGGAACGGATACACTGTTATGCTACTGGACATCGTTGCTTACTGGAGTGCGTTGGCAGCGGCAAAGGATGAGGCCCGGGATTGGGACGCTCAGGTGCTGCCGCCTCAACACTTCCATATGGGACCAGATGGCTACTAAGGATGGTGATTACCAAGCCAGGCCAAAGCCTAAGCCTGGGGGAGTATGCTTTCAAGAATATTACATTCATGTTCACACATTTCATTCGAGTTCTCGGTTGTCATCATTGTATAATCCATGTTAGTTTTTATTTTCTTGATTTCTTCTTCTGTTTTTTAAAAACTTTAAGAAAATCCAAAAAATAGTTCTCGCTTCTTTTTGGTTTTTCTTTCTAGTTTAATTTGATGTAGTATTAAAAGAAAACCCAAAAATATTTCTCTTTTATTCTTTTGCATGTTGGGAGCTTTCCCATGTAAAGAGTTTTTCTCGTGTTGTGTTCCTTTGTTGATTTGCTTCCTTCAAGAAAAACTAAGAGCCCCAAATTATTTTTGGTGTGTTTCTCTGAGATTCTTTTCTTTTGTTGAGTCATCGTAAGGAGAAGACCAGGTTGAAAAGTTGAGTGGATATCATATGCATTATGGTTGATCCAACAAAGAGCCGTATTACCTTGTCTTCTGATTTGAATAAAATGTTTGCAGATTCCAGCTTAGTTCACGGCACTCTTGCACTATTATTATTTTCATATCAATCGGTCATGCAAGTGAAAGGCAATAATGACAATAATTTGATGAAGTGAATGTGGCAAGGAAAAGTGAGTATGAACTCAACTTGTTTTTGTTTTTTTAATATTTTTTACTCAGTATCGATGATTCAGCATATTATGATTAAACATGTTTATAATGACAATTAGATATTATAGTTTCTCATGTCATGCTTAAGTAGCTAGCAGGGATAATGACTTATCTTGGGTGTCAACGTGCATTAAAATGGTTATGATTAAGTATGATAGTATCGTATCCTCCTCTGAATGTCTCAAGTGGCTTGACTTGGCACATGTTCACGCATGTAGTTGATTCAAAACCAACATAGCCTCCATGATATTTATCTTCATGGTGCTTATATCATACTCATGCATGATTATGATCGTTTTCGCTCTCTAGTTGGTCGCTTCTCAACCTTTTTTCTAGCCTTCGCCTATACTAAGTGGGAATACTGCTTGCGCATCCAAACCCTAAACCAAAGTTGTTCTAGATGAGTCCACTATATCTACCTATATGTGGTATTACTCTGCCATTCCAAGTAAAGTTGCATGTGCCTCCTCTAAATATTCAAATGAACATTTGTTTTGTGCGCCCATACCGCTCATGGGGCGACAGGGGTGGTCAGTATCTTCCATGCTAAGCGGGTTATTCTCATGATGAGTGTTTATTCACTTGTCCTTACACTAGAGGGGCTGGGGATCGGGATCCCCAATCCCATGATCAAATCACAAAATAATGAAACAAACTCCCGCGAAAAGTTGTTGGTATGGAGGGCACCAGAGGATTCGGCTAGCCATGGCTTGTGTTTGTTGGCTGAGGGGGAGTAAACTTTACAATTCCACTTGGGAACTGTCGCTAATTTTCTTAGCATGGAAGATATTGAAAACTCTCGGTCATGATGTTGACAGGAAAGGCATGCCTCTCAAAATTACATTTATCTCTAATTTAAGCTTCAAGCTCTGGCATGTCGGTGTGGAACGACACCTATGGGATCACAAGAATCCCTACCATGGTTGCCGGGGCGCAGGGTTGCGAAGAGAGCAGGGCTAGTAGACAGCACAAGGATCGTTTCTCCAGGGTTGCGAGGAGAGCAGGGCTAGCGTAAAACCGTAGTCCTTCTTTGGTGGGTGTATTTCTGAGAGTTCTTGAGCTCTTGAACTAGCTGTGCTCGGTGCATGGTTCGAAAAAGCTGAATCCTTCTCCTGGTCGCCTCGGGCCTCCTTTTATAGGAAAAAGGGGTTGCCACAGTGGCACACAGGAGGTGGAAAGGTCTACAGTGGCACGAGGTTATCCCTCAGACATGTGACAAGGTGCATTTAATGCATAGCTTAGGTGTCCCCTTGCTTTATCGGGGATGGGGGCGAGGCCCGTCCCGTTCGTCGCCGCTGCTCCTTGCTTCGACACGCGCCTCGGCCAGGGATGCGTGTGGTGCCATGTAGGCAGGTAGGCAGCTGAGTTGGCGCGGTAGTGGAGCCTTCACGAAGATCTGCATGCCGCCACGCACGTGCTCGATGAGTTGGCCTGGGAGCTGCATGTTGTCATGCAGGTGCCTGCCCAGCTGGTTGGGCTGGCAGCTGCATGTGAACGGCGGTGGAAGCTTGGTTGACGTGGGCTTGGCGGTGGCCTCGCCAGCGTCTTTGGCGAGGGCCTTGCCAGGTGGCCCGGCGAGGGTCTTGCCGTGGCGTGCTGTCGTCCCCGGCAAGGATCTTGTCGGGGGTCTGGTGGCCTTCCTCGGCAAGGATCTTGCCAACAATCGTCATCTTCTAATCCTCATCTGACCTTGAATATGTCTTCACAAAGATCTGCATGCCACCACAGAGGTGCCTTTCTGAGCCCTGGCCCCATGCTGATGATGGCGCTGAGGGCCGTAGGCTCAAGGGTGGCTACTCTGTTGGTGCAGGGCGAGCTGTCCCGGCAAGGGTCTTGCCGGGGCCGCTGAGGCCGCCTAACAAGGGTCTTGCCGTGGGAACCTGGTTCGTCCCTCTACTCTTTGTGGTCTTGGTCTTGGCGTTGCTTTAATTGTCTTGGGCTTCGATCTTACCTTGGCTCACCTCCCTCGTTCTGCTTGATGTGGTCGTGGGCGCGGCTCTGACTACTCGTGCATAGGAAAAGGGGTACAAAAATGCGCCCCTATTTTTGTACACCGACAGGAGCCCCCGAGCCTAGGCCCCACATAGCACGACACGTCATTGGGCCAGGCCCAAAATGGTGCGCGGCCAGGTGGGGCGGTTTTTACCGTGGTAAGATTCTTCGCGTGCTCCGCCTCCCACGACCCGCGCACATGGCGCGGCGTGGAGGGGTGTGCGTGACGTGGCGGCATGTGTGGGGTGGTTTTCACACGCATACGTCACATCGCAGTAAAGAGGCGGCTTGCGCCTTCCCCGTAAAAAGAGGGAGGCGTGGAGGTGCGGCTCATTTATTAAGCGGGGCCGGGTTGCGGTTTTCAAGGCATCCACTCCCCACGATCACGGGGTGGGGAGAGGTCGCCTCACCTGTCCCCTCAGTTCTGCACAACTGCCACACGTCTTTCATGCGCTTGGGGTGGCAAACGGTGGAGGCGGGAAACCGGGCCATCGCTGGTTGGGGCAGCGGGTCGGTCCTGATTCCCTGCGCCTCCGGTGTCTGGATTGGCCGAGCAGGGCGGCCGAGCCCCAACCCCGCCTCTTTGTAAAGAGGGGGAAGGGGGGATGGCGTCCCGCACATCTTCTATCATCTGTCTCCTCTTGCTTCTGCTCCTCCCTTTCACTCTCCATGGAGAAAGGGAACCCTGGTCCTTCAACGATGGCGGCAAGGGTCGCCGCTCGACAGCGTGTCCCTCCTCCTCCTGAGCCCGCGGTGGCGGAACTGGCCGCGAGGGAAAGGGGGAGGGGGGAGGCCGTGGGCGAGGCCGGGGCAGAGGTCGCAGTGCTCGGGGAAGTGGAGGACGGGGTGGCGCGCCGGCTTCGTCCCCACCAATGGTGCCTTTCCCGATGGAAGGCCATGTTGAAGACCAGCCTTGCGAGTTCTTCATGAGGCTCCGCCGCCCCCCGCGTTGTCGTCTTCGTCTCCCTACCTCGTTCGCTCGGGTGATGGAGCGTGCCCCGCCCCAGACCCTCATGTTGCACATGAGGGGTTGCGGGAACGGGGGCACGTGGGTCGACATCGACTTCCCAGCTCCTCGAGTTATGTATCTCCGCCGTGGATGGAAGACGTTCGCCCGCATCCACAGCCTGACGGCGGGGCTCGTTCTCTACTTCAAGTTAATGGAGGACGGCCTGCTTTCCGTCAAGGTCTTCGGAGAGTTTGGAACTCGTTTGAAATGCTGCGTGGAGAGCTCCTCTGATGGAGATTCTGATGATGGAAGCTCGTCCTCGAGCGAAAGTGACAAGGAGGACAGCGGGGCGGATAGCGAGGACGAGTCCAACTAGGTGTCGGATGCCCCGCTCCTGGGCGGGTGCAGCAGCAGCAGCATCTGCACCTGGCCGCTCCTCCGGCGGAGGTTTGCCGGGGGCAGGGCCAGCTCCTTGGACTTCTCGGGGCCGTCTCCTTGGGCGGCTGGCATCGGGAGGCTGCGGAAGAGAAAGAGGGCGGGCGGCAAGGTCGTCAACTCGGAGTATGTGGGCACCGACGCTTTAATCGCATATTGCCGGTCCTGCCGCCTCATCTTCCAGCTCCTTTCCCGGCACCGTCATCACTGGCCTGCCCGGCGGCCACCGAGGTGTTCTCTTGGTGCTTTCTACTGCTCGTAGCTCGCCTAGGCACCCCTTTTGCCCTTTCGCCTCCTTGACCTGCCTCCTGAGGAGAGAGACAATTAAGGGATTACGGGCATCTTATCTCTTTTTTAGTTTGTAAGCCTGCGGGCCTTTGTTAAATTTAAAACTTGTAATCCCCTTGCTCATGTTTTTCATCTCGCATTTAACTGCACTGTATGGGATGTTTTTAATGAAAAAGGGATGCTTGCCGGGTTTTTCGTTCGCGGGTAAATCCTGCGACAAGGAGTGAATCCTTGTTATTGTTTAAGATAAACGTTTTTCGCCCGGCAACAAGCCTTGCCGTCCCCCCACTCTACTCGACCGTTCTCGCGCTCTTGGCGGAGGCAGGGATGAAGTGGGCTTCAGGCTCCTCGTTCCACCTCCTCGCCGCCGCGGCTACGACCAAATCCGGACCCAGGAGATAATCCTTAGGTATAGAAAATAGGGGAGCACGGCAGCCTAGAGATAAAAACGAGGTTTCACATACCCTAGTCCGGTTCCGAAATGCATGACAAAGGATAAAAGACTTATCTGGATCTGCAGCCCCCAACAATCTCATCTTGCTGCGGTTGGATCCTTGTGCTTGCAGCTCCCGGCAATTCTGGTTTGCCGGGGTCGGGGCGCTGGTCCATTTCCTTCTTTCCGAGTAGCTCAGCAGAAGTGCTGATGTGTCCTGCGAACCAAAGCAGGACAAAAAAGGAACAGATAGACGCGCACTCGACCTCTAGGCTAGGGGTTAGTCACCGCTAAGCACTATCAACCCTAACCAAGGAAGAGACTCGACCTAGCATGCATGCTATAACTTAGTGCGACAACGCTTCATTTATTTATGCTTAGGTTCTGCGCCTGGCTCTGTACAAAGGGTCACATGACTTGCCGGCAAAGCTTGTACAGAAGCTGGCTTGCCGCCGCACCTTATGGGTAAAACTTGCGAAGATGCTCGATGTTCCAGGAGTTGCTCACTGGGACGGCATCTTCGGTCTCCAGCGGATCGCGCCAAAGCTTGGTGACTCAGATACCCGATAGGGCCTTCCCTTCGGCGTCAACTTGTTGGAATTCTTGGCCGACTGAACGCGCCGAAGAACAAGGTTGCCTTCCTCAAAGCTTCGGGCATGAACCTTGCGGCTATGGTAGCGGCGCAAGGCTTGCTGGTAGCGTGCCGCTCTCACAGCCGCCCGAAGACGATCTTCCTCAAGGAGCGTCGCCTCATCTTGGCGCAACGGCTCTTGCTCAATCTCATCATAAGCGAGCACTCGAGGTGACCCGTATATGAGTTCCGTGGGGAGAACTGCTTCTGCCCCGTATACCAGGGCAAAAGGTGTCTGGCCGGTGGCTCGATTTGGCGTCGTCCTGATTGACCAAAGAACCGCCGGCAACTCATCAATCCAGCGCCTTCCACTCTTGTGCAGCTTGTCAAAGGTCTTCATTCTCAGGCCTCGCAACACTTCAGCATTTGCCCTCTCCGCTTGGCCATTGCTCCGTGGATGTGCCACGGAAGCAAAACAGGCCTTGCTGCCGAGGTCTTGGATGTACTGCGTGAAGGTGTGGCTTGTGAACTGCGTGCCGTTGTCGGTGATGACTCTGTTTGGCACACCAAAACGATAGACAGTCCTTTGAAGAACTTGATGGCTGACTGAGCTGTCACCTTCCTCACTTCTTCCACCTCCGGCCAGTTTGTGAACTTGTCGATTGCAACGTACAAGTACTCAAAGCCCCCGACAGCGCAGGGGAAAGGGCCCAGTATATCGAGCCCCCGGACTGAGAATGGCCAGGAGAGAGGGATTGTTTGAAGGGCTTGGGCTGGTTGATGAAGCTTCTTTGAATGGAACTGGCATGCTTCACACTTGGTTACTAGTGCCGTCGGATCCTGGAGCGCGGTGGGCCAGAAGAAACCTTGCCGGAACGCCTTCCCGGCAAGGGCCCTTGACCCTATGTGGGATCCACATATGCCTCCATGTATCTCCGCCAACAGCTCCAGTCCTTCGTCCCAGGGGATGCACTTGAGTTTCACACCGTTCGGCCTTCTCCGGTACAGGACGTCATCGACGAACTGGTATAGGGCGGACCAACGGGCTACTTTCTCCGCTTCTTCCTGCTCCTTAGGAAGCTCCCCTGTTTGGAGGAATTGGACGGTATGTTGCACCCATGTCGGAGCCTGGGGCTCGACGGCAAGGACCAAAGGCATCTCTTCCGCCATGGGAGCGGCTGTCTCTACGGCCAGGGCTTAACGACCTGCCGGAGCGATTGTTCTTAGGCAGGTTTCGGCGTCATGGCAAAGACCTTTTGCCGGCGGCCCTGGGGGGCTCGGTAGGAAAGTACTTGCGGGGACCTGATTTTCTCCGTTTGCTCTGCCCCGCTGATGGTTCGACGGATGGTTGAGTTAATCAGAGCAAAACGGTACCTGGTTCCACAGGTAGCTTGAATGCGGCATGCTTTGACAGGTAATCGACGATGTCATTCTCCGCTCGGGGGACGTGCTCCGCCTGAATACCATCAAAGCGTTCCTCCAGCTTCCTCACGTCATCTACGTAAGCTTCCATCAATGGGCTCTAATAATCCTTGTTGACCTGCCTGACAACGAGCTGTGAGCCACCCCTGACGATGAGCTTCTTAACCCCGAGGTCTGCCGCGATCCTGAGACCGGCAAGCAATCGCTCGTATTCAGCGATGTTGTTGGTGGACATCTCCCTGGGGAAGTGCATCTGGATCACGTACTTGAGGTGTTCTCCGGTGGGTGCGACGAGCAGCACACCAGCACCGGCGCCTTGCAACGAGAAAGCAACATCAAAGTACATGATCTAGTCACGGTCTGCTTCCTTGCCGGGGAGAGGGTCTCTTGGATTTCTTCGTCAGGCGTCAAGGTCCATTCTGTGATGAACTCCGCCAAGAGACTGCTCTAAATTTTCGAGGTACTTTCAAACTTTAAACCGTAGCTTGACAGCTCCAAGGCCCATTACACAATCCTTCCGGTTGCGTCTGGGTTGTGCAGTATCCGTTGCAACGGGAGACGGGTGACGACAGTGATCTCATGGGCTTGGAAGTAGTGACGCAGCTTCCTCGAGGCCATAAGGAGGCCGAAGAGAAATTTTTGCAAGCTGGAATACCTCAACCTAGCCCCCTGCAAGAGGGAGCTGACAAAGTAAACCGGGTGCTGCATCATCTTCTTCTTTTGCACCACTTCATACGACTGTGCGGGCATTGCCTTGGTGGCACCAGACTCTGCCGGGGGCCGCGCCCTATCGGCACCAGGCCCTGCCGGGGGAATCTTTGGCTTGCCATCTGCTGGTTCTGCCGCCATTGCAGCCTCCTCGTCGACCTCCCTCTGTGCCACCAGTGCGGCGCTGACCACTTGATTCGCTGCCGCCAGACATAAAGAAAGAACGACTCTTGTGGTTTAGGCGCAACCAGTATTGGCATGGAGGAAAGGTATTTCTTCAGGTCCTGCAGTGCTGCCTCAGCTTCCGGGGTCCACTCTATTGGGCCTGCCTTCTTCAAGATTTTGAAGAAGGGAAGGGCGCGCTAGGCGGACTTGGAGATGAATCGGCTCATGGCGGCAACGCAGCCGGTGAGCCGACACACATCCTTGATCCGCTTGGGCGCCTCAATCTGCTCAATATCCTTGATCTTGTCTGGGTTTGCCTCGATCCCGCGTTGCGACACAAAGAACCTGAGAAGCATGCCGGACGGAACGCCGAAGACACATTTCTCAGGGTTCATCTTGAGGTTGATCTTGCGCAGGTTAGAAAATGTCTCTTCTAGATCTTGCACAAGAGTTGGCCCGTCCTTGGTTTTGACCACTATGTCATCCATGTAGGCCTCCATATTTCTATGGAGCTGAGGTTCAAAACCAATTTGGACTGCTCTTGCATACGATGAGCCAGCACTCTTCAACCCGAAAGGCATCCGTAAAAAGCAATACGTACCACATGGTGTGATGAATGATGTCTTCTCTTCATCCTCTCTTGTCATGATGATTTGGTGGTAGCCTGAGTAGGCGTCGAGGAATGATAACAGATCACACCCGGCTGTGGAGTCAACAATCTGGTCGATGCGCGGTAGCGGGAAGGGGTCCTTAGGACAAGCCTTATTAATATCTGTGTAATCAATACACAGCCTCCACTTCCCATTCGCCTTGCGCACCACTACCGGATTGGCCAACCACGTCGGGTGGAGCACCCCTCTCACCAAACCTGCGGCTTCCAACTTCCTGATCTCCTCCGTGATGAACTCCTACCTTTCCAGAGCCTGCGTTCTGACCTTCTGCTTGACGGGCCGCGCGTGGGGGCAGACAGCTAGGTGGTGCTCAATCACCTCCCTGGGAACACCGGGGATGTCAGACGCTTGCCATGCAAACACGTTGACATTTGCCCGCAGGAAGGTGATGAGCGCGTCTTCCTATTTGTTGTCGAGGGTGGAGCCTATGATGAAGGGCCCTCCCATGCCATCCTCCCCAACGGGCACCTTCTTGGTCTGCGGCGGCTTGGCTCTGGATCTCTTGCTCTTGTCGGTAGAGCTCTCTGGCACGTCCTCAACAGTAGCACAACACTCCGAGGAGGTGCACTTGCCGGAGTGGGTGCGAGAGGTCTTGCCGGGCTCCTTCTTCCCTCTCGGGCTTTCAGCGGGAGGAGCAGGTGCCTTGACGACAGCTGCTGCAACTGCTTCCCGGTAGAGTTGGTTGGCGCAGATCAGCGCGTCCTTCTTGTCGAAGGGGACGGAGATGATGGTCAACGGCCCGGGCATCTTCAGCATGTTGTAGGCATAGTGTAACGCCGCCACGAACTTGGCTAGAGTCGGGAGGCCGAGGATCCCGTTGTAGGGCAATGGGATCTCGGCCACGTCGAAGACGCATCCTCTCCGCCCCGTAGTTCAACTCTCCTCCACCTGTCACGGGCAGTGTGACCTTTCCTTTTGGCTGGCTCCTCCCCGGATTGACCCCTTGAAATGTGCCCGTTTCCTCGAGGTCTCCATCAGGGATTTGCAACGTTTTGATCACGACAGGCGAGATCAGGTTCAGGCCGGCCCCGCCGTCAACCAACATCTTATTCACCCTGAGGTTGCATATCATTGGCGAGACCAACAATGGCAAACAACCGACCGCAGTAGTGCGGTCAGGGTGGTCCTCGGCGTCAAAGATGAGGGGTGTGCTGGACCACTTCAGCGGCTTCTGAGCGTCGAACGACGGCTCTGCTGCCGTAATCTCATGTGCCCACTGCTTGAGCTAGCGGTGAGAGGTATGCAGCGAGGCGCAGCCATCGACGCACATGGCCTCCGTAGCCTTCTGGAACCCTTGCTCACCAGACTTGTCGTCCTCGTCGTGATCGTCGTCTTCTTGTTTCTTGTCGCCGCCCCGGGCGGGCCTCTCTTGCTGGTTGTCCTTGCTGGGGCAGCCTCCTTGGCCGCCACGCTTCTTGCCGGATCCCTCAGCACCGTCCTAGTTCTTCTCCTTGTCCCGCCTTTCGTACTCAGCCTTTTGCTTCTCAGCAAGCAGCTCGATTTGTCGGCAGTTCTGGATGTCGTGGCCCTTGGTCCGGTGGATCTTGCAGTATTGCTTGCCGCAACTTCCTAGCTTGTCGGTAGCCGCCAGGGCCCGGCAGGCGGCGCACCCGGCAACCTCCTTGCCGGGGGCGTCTGCCTTGACCTTCTTGCCGGCACCGTATCGTCAGATCCCTCAACGGCAAGCACGGACTTGGCTTTGCGTTTCTTGTTGCGACACCAGCTCTTGTTCATCGGGGTGGCGGCGTCTTTATCGGTAGAGTCGGTTCCTGCGCTGGCATCTTCGCCGAGGTACTTCCTTCCCTTTTCAGCCTGGGCGCACCTATCGGCCAGAACGTAGAGCTCGGCCACATCCTTAACCTTGGTCATCGCCAGCTCCTCGCGCATCTTGCGATTGCGCACATTCTGGTGGAAGGCGCTAATCACAGCAGTGGTATGAACGTCGGGGATGTTGTACTTCACCCGGCTGAATCTCTGGATGTACTTGCGCATGGTCTCCCCTTCCTTCTGTGGGATGATATGCAGATCACTGGCCTGGCCATGAGCTTGGCGGGCTCCTGTGAAGGCGCCAATGAACTCATGGCACAAATCTGACCAAGAAGAAATGGAATCCACCGGCAAGTGCATCAACCAAGACATCACATTCCGCTTGAGCGCCAGCGGGAAATAGTTGGCAAGCATCTTGTCATCGCGAGCCCCAGCGGCCTGCATCGCAATGGTCTAGATGCTGATGAACTCGGACGGATGGGTCTTTCCTGTGTACTTCTCACCGACGTCGGGCTTGAACGTGCGGTGGGATGGCCACTGGAACTGCCTTAGCTCATGGTTAAAATTCGGGCATCCCACCTCGTAAGTTAGGCCGCCGGGCTCCCCGGTGCCGGGTGGTCCATAGCGGGTCCCGCCCGCTTGTCCGACTGGCGGCGAGTTTCGCGCCGGCGCTCGACGGTGGTTCCAGCGTCTTCGTGAGCTTCCTCCCAAAGGACCTGGTGCTGGTCGTGGTGGGTTCGCGGGTCGGATGACGCTATGGTGATGCTATCACAAGCATAATCACGACGGGTTGACGCCCGCGGCGGCTGGCGAGGAGGAGCGGAATACACCGTGGCCGCAACTCCCCCGGTCCTCCCAGCGCCAGCATGTGGTGGCTCGGTGGAACGCCGACTCGAGGGCCCCTCCGGTCGTGGATTGTCTTTGTTTGCGACGGCGACGAGGCTCCGGATGGTAGCCCTCCACTCGTCGAGCTTCTCTGAAGTAGGAGGGAAGTCGAGGAGCAGCTATGCGCGTGCCAAAGCATCCGCTGGCGTGGGCGGCGGCGACAACTGCGTTGATCGCGGCGCGCTTCGACTTCTAACCATGTTAGAAGGAGCTCCGTCACGACCCAGCGGCTGCGTGCCATTTTCACCAGCGCTTCGGGGAGCGTGCTGAACCCCTTCATCTTGCCAATGACGCACGGGTCTCTTCCTACGGCGGTGCCCAGGGTCACCAACATGGTGACGCTGCTCGGCGCGCACACCATGGGAAGAACGCGCGGTGGTAGCCGGTGTAGGTGTCCTGGAGGTCGCCATGCTGCCCGGGGTCGGCACAACGACGCCCCTGGAGGGCCCCGTACAACCTGCGGGGGGTCCAACTCCGTCTTTGGATCCGGCGATGCGTAGCCGGTCATCTAGCGCATGAAGGATGCCGCTCGCCAGGCTCCGACTGCCTGGGCGATGCTGGTGCTCGCTGGTCGTGGCCCGGGTCCTGTCTGCAACCGACCCGCTGCTCATCCACACCGGCACGGGTCGTTCGGCTCCCAATGAGTCGATTGCCGTGTCCGTCTTCTTCTTAGGGGCCATGGCGACAAAGAACTGCTAAGCTGACTACTAGACCAGATTCTCCCAAAGATGTCGGTGTGGAACGACACCTATTGGATCACAAGAATCCCTACTACGGTTGTCGGGGCGCATGGTTGCAAGGATAGCAGGGCTAGTAGACAGCACAAGGATAGTTTACCCAGGTTCGGGCCGCGAGGCTGCATGAAACCCTAGTCTTGCTTTAGTGGGTGTATTTCTGGGAGTTCTTGAGCTCTCGAACTATCTGTGGTCGGTGCACGGTTTGAAAAAGCCGAATCCTTTTCCTGGTCGCCTCGGGCCTCCTTTCATAGGAAAAAGGGGTTGCCATAGTGGCACACAGGAGGTGGAAAGGTCTACAGTGGCACGAGGTTATCCCTCGTATTACAGGAAAAGGTACATTTAATGCATAGCTTAGGTGTGCCCTTGCTTTATCAGGGACGGGGGCGAGGCCCGTACCATTCGTCGCCGCTCCTCCTCGCTTCGACACGCGCCTCGACCAGGGACGCGTGCGGTGCCATGTAGGCAGGCAGGCAGCTGAGTTGGCGCGGTGGTGGAGCCTTGACGAAGATCTGCATGCCGTCGGGCAGGTGCTCGATGAGGTTGCCCGGGAGCTGCATGTTGCCACGCAGGTGCCCGCCCAACTGTTTGGGCTGGCAGCTGCATGTGAACGGTGGTGGAAGCTTGGTTGACGTGGGCTTGGTGGTGGCCTCGTTGGTGTCTTTGGCGACGGCCTTGCCGGGTGGCCCGGCAAGGGTCTTGCCGTGGCGTGCTTTCGTCCCCGACAAGGATCTTGCCGGGGGTCTAGTGGCCTTCCTCGGCAAGGATCTTGCCGAGAATCATCGTCTTCTAATCCTCATCTTCCAATACCCATCTGACCTTGAATATGTCTTCACAAAGATCTGCATGCCACCACAGAGGTGCCTTTCCAAGCCCTGTCCCCACGCTGATGATGGTGCTGGGGGCCATGGGCTCAAGGGTGGCTGCTCTGTTGGTGCGGGGTGAGCTGTCCCGGCAAGGGTCTTGCAGTGGCCGCTGAGGCCGCCCGGCAAGGGTCTTGCCGGGGGAACCTACTTCGTCCATCTGCTCTTTGTGGTCTTGGCCTTGGCGTTTCTTTAATTGTCTTGGGCTTCGATCTTACCTTGGCTCACCTCCCTCGTTCTGCTTGGTGTGGTCGTGGGCGCGGCTCTGACTGCCCGTGCACAGGAAAAAGGGTACAAAAATATGCCCCTATTTTTGTACACCGACATGGCACCTCTACAAATCCCTGCTTCCCTTTATGAAGGGCCTATGTGTTTACTTTTATGTCATTTTACTTTTATTGTTGAGTCAGCACCTTCTCAAACAAGCACCAGTCTTGAGACCACTATTGTCATTCTTATGCATTGTGTATAGTTAATATTGTGTGCATCATGACTGAATCTCTTCTACTATGAATTACAATATTTAGTCAATGCTCGCTAGTCGATTATGATTGTTTCCTCAAAGTGTTGGCATTTGATATATTTTATTATTGCTCGCTAGTCGATTATGCCATTGATATGAGTGAATATAATTCTAACAGTTATAATTTTCATGGTTAGTTATGGATACAAGAACAAAAGAGTTCGTAAATGTTTTTCTTTATCACTTCCAATTTGTCAACTCAATTTCTTGAGGACAAGCAATAAGTTAAGCTTGGGGGAGTAGATATGTCTTCGTCGTATCTACTTTTTCAAACACTTTTGCTCTTGTTTTGGACTTTGATTTGCACGATTTGAACGAAACTAACCCGGCCTGACGCTGTTTTCCGCAGAACTACCATGATGTTGTGTTTTCGCAGAAATAAAAGCTCTCGATATTGTACGAATTTTTTTAGATATTTTTTTGGAATATATAAAAGATATTGGAGCCAAGACCCACTGGAGGGGGCCACCTAGTGCCCACAAGGCACTAGGGCATGCCCACCCACCTAGGGGTGCCCTGGTGGCTTATGGGCCCCATGAGGCTCTGCTTACCCAAATCTCAAGCCTATAAATTCCTATTTCCCGTGAGAAAAATAACATAAGAAGTTTCATCATGTTTAACGATATGGAGCCTGTCGGATTTACGATCCCGGCAAAACCCTTAAGGTTCGAACACTGGGGTGAGCGCGAAGATCTCCCCCTCATCGATCATGCCCTCACACGGTTCGCGATCTCTAGGCTAAGCACGACGAACTCTCACCATACGAGACACAAGATTTATACTGGTTCGGGCCACCGTTGTGGTGTAATACCCTACTCTAGTGTGGTGATGGTGGATTGCCTCTTGGGCTGAGGATGAACAATACAAGGGGAAAAACAGCCTCCTGAGGAGAGGTGTTCTTGTGCTTGGTGAACTTGTGGGTGTGAGGATGAACTAGATCTAGTCCAAGGTGAGGTGAGTTGAGACTCAGTTGCCTCCTACTGTGGTGGCCCCCTATTTATAGAGGCCCTGGTCCTCTTCCCAAATATTGAGCGGGAAGGGAGCCAACAATGGCCAATTTGAAAGGGGACAGCTAGTACAGCTTATCATGACAAAAGTTGTATTCACCTGCAAAAGGCTCTGGTGGTGACGCCATCTTGGGCTCCATGGTGACCTCCATCTTGCCGTCCTGCTGGTCTTGGTCTCGTTGCAACGATATGGAAACCTTTGCTTGACGCCTCGGTACTCCTCGTCTGTGCTTGCCTCCTTAGCACCAAAGAGGAAGCAATGACACTGTGTGCACTGGCACCCGCCTGGCGCCCGCCTCTTCTCGATCGTCATGGCTCACGTCATTGGTACCTCGCGAGGGGTGCCTTGCCTTGATCTCTCTGCCCCTCGCGAGCCAGCCTGGTGAAGGCACTCTCGAGGAGGTCTTGTGTTGTCCGCCTCGCGAGGCTTGGCCCCTCGCGAGGGTCTTGAATGCTTGTTGGTGAAGATGGGCCATACCGGCCCGCTTGTGGAGCCACGCCGTGGGCCGCAGGCAGGCAAGTATGGGGACCCCAGTTCCCAGAACACAAACAGTAGGCCCTGGGCCCAAGGCGCGCTTAGACTTGGCTTCAAGGCAAAGCCAAAGGGAAAATGCGGAGCGCCGCGGGCCCCAACAGCCTGCGGCCCTGGTCGACGTCTGGCGATTCATTGGACGCGGGCGCCTCCGCTTCCCCATGCTGCCTCGGCAACTGCCAGGCTGTCAAAAGGCTGGTGTAGACAGCACTTGCCTTCATTGCTTCCTTTCGCCTTGCTCCAGATCCCATTTCTCTCTCCCTGCTTCCGAAATTTCCGGACCTGCTCCCATCTCCTTCCGCATTGGCGACCAATGGCGCCCTGGAGGATCAAGCCTACCTCGTCGATGGCCTGGTACGAGCCTGCTCTCGACGCGCCCAACGTCTCGGATAAGAACATCGCCGCCACGCGCTTGCTGATGGCGGGGAAAGCAATGAGAGGGGGAAGACTGAGCACCGGGTTGGCTCTGACGTGCCGGAACCCGAGGGAAGCACCTTCTTCCCCTTCTTCACGAGCAGCACCGTCGCAGGGTTGGTTCCCCCCTTCTCTGACTTCTTCTATGAGCTCCTTGGCCACTACGGGCTGCAGGCGCTGCATCTCCATCCCAACTCTATCCTTCTCTTGTCGATCTTCGCCTACTACTGCGAGGCGTTCCTCGGCGTGATGTCGTCCGTGGCTCTTCTGCACCACTTCTTCTTCGTCCGCATCAACGAGGATCATACCTCCGGGTGCGCCAATTTCATCGCGGCCGGCAAGGCCAACTCAATCTCGAAGACTGGGAAGAAGGTTGACGGCTTCATGAGCAAGTGGGTCATGATGGACGCCAAGTGCGTCCACCCATGCTTGATGCTGCCCACGGAGATGCCCCAGTCTGACAAGGGGTGGTCTTGCACAAAGCTCAGTGATGAGTGGGCGACGTTGGTGCTGGAGCAAATGATCATGGACCTGAAGCCAGGCAACGCGAAGGCGGCAAAGGTGACAGGGGCCATGCTACTGAGGGAATTCCTTCTGCTGCGCTTGGCCCCGCTTCAGGCGCGTACGCGCCCCTTATGGAGGCTTGGGGACGAGGAGGGCAAGGTTCGCCTGAGCCCGGAAGCCTTGCCTGACGGTAAGCTGGCCGCAACTCTCCGCCTCCTGGTCGGGGACGGCCAGGAGTACCCGCCAACCATCTTTATTCTGTTGTTCTGCCGCAAGGACGGGGCGCAGGTCGTGGCCGCCAGGCTGACCTTTGACGGACGCGGGCTGGTGCCGTCGGCGCCGACGCCTATGGAGCTATCTTCTGGTGAGTCCCGCAGGGAGGAAGAGGAGGACGTGGACTCGGAGGTGACCCCTGAAGGGATGTGGGAGACCTCCCCCCTGAGCAAGGCTGCCATCCTCCGCACCCTGCCAGACGACGACGAGGCCGGTGCTCGCCAGGAGAAGGGGGAGCCACCCACGGTCCTGTCAGGACCCCGATTCGAAGTAACAACGATCTAGCCGGTAACAACTCATATCACTTTGCGGCCTCACGCACGGTATTCCCATGGGTGTCGCCTTACCATGGCCCGGGACCGTTTGCGCCTTTTGGCTCACGTATATGATAGTGTCGCTAGCATTAATATGACAGAGAACCCTGGCCGACATGACTAGTCGTGAACCCAAAGTGGCACTAACTTACGGGGACAGGCATACATGAATCAACATCGAGCATGTCGGTCAGCAGCGTGTGAATCCAGGCTGTAGCACTGGGCTAACAGGACTTCGGGAACCCGGGCTGTAGCAGGCTAGGCAGGACTCCGGATGTCACCGCGTGACATTTCCCCGAAGGGACAGACACAGGAACGAAGTGAATCACATGCCGGCCAGTCAAGTGTTCCGGAGCAGTAGTGCTGGGCTAGCAGGACTCCGGTGAACCGGGCTGTAGCGGACTACTATGGCTCATGGAAGCACAAGACTACATTTCCCCATAAGAGAGGCTACCAAGGATAAACAACTAGGTTGTCGAATCCCACACATACCAAGCATTTCAATCATACACACAATATGCTCGATATGTGTAAATACAACATGGCATCACAACATAACTCTATGACTCAAGTATTTATTCATTAGGTTCCGAGGAGCCAAGTATTACAAACATGGGTCTCATGACCCCAACATACAGAGCATACAAGCAACAAGCACATGCGGAAGCTTAACTTGTCTGAGTACAGACAACTACAAATGAAGAAGGCTGAGAAGTCTGACTATCTATAAGACCTTGCCGAGGGCACAAGTTCGTAGCTGAGGTATCAAGCTAAACGTCGAAGTCCACACGGAACTACTAATGAGACTGACGTCTCTCTGCAAAACATAAAATAGGCAAACGTGAGTACAAATGTAGGCAGCAAGACTTACATCAGAACTAACTACATATGCATCGGTATCAACAAAGGGGGTAGTGGAGTTTAACTGCAGCAAGCCAGCTTTGACTCAGTGGCTAACCTAAACTACGACTGCAAGCAACTCTTTTGAGGTGGCGCACACGAGTCTATATATTCACCAATCAATGCACCACTATGGATCCGCTCCCGTCTACCTACGAGAACGCCATCCATAACACTCACGCTTATCTTGCGCATTTTAGAGTATCCACTTCAAGTTATCTATGAACTGTACAGGCAACCCAGAAGTCCTTTACCGTGGACACGGCTATTCGAATAAATGATGTGAAACCTGCAGGGGTGTCCTTCTTCACACACGCTCTCTCCACTTACCACCATGTAGACATCGTGTATCTCGGCAACCTTCAAGCGGAAGCCTAGCGAGGGAGTCGTCCATGACCTAACTAACCACACAAGTCTCTAGTCCAGGTTTATCGCCTATTCGGGTTCCATCTGCGAGGAGATCCGGCCGGGGTGTCGCTCACGGCTCCAAACGATGAGAGCAGGGTTCCCGTGGCACCAAACGGGCATCCTGGTACACGCTGCCTCGTGTCTCTACCGCAACATAGCCTACCCCTAGGGTAAGCGCTATGCACGGCCCCCAACACATATCCTAAAAACACCAGAAACTAGTTGCAACTCCTGGACAGATATCGAGGCGATTAATAAGCCGAGAGGGGTCGAGTTACCGGAACCCAATGTGTGGTAGTAACTGTTCATGGATCACAAACACAGAACTCAGTTCCTGAGGATGGCTGCAATGAGACAACCCACCATGTACTCCTACATGGCCTCTCACCGCTACCTTTACCAAATCGTGTTCACACACTTAGCTCTCAAAAGTAGGACATGTTCACCACATTCCAATTCATTCCCGATGAATCAGACCTGACTCAACTCTAAGCAGTAGCAGGCATGACAACAAGCATGAATGAGTATGCACATCAGGTCTCAAACAATTCCTACTCATGCTAGTGGGTTTCATCTATTTACTGTGGCAATGACAGGTCATGCAGAGGAAAGGGGTTCAACTACCGCAGCATGCAATAGTTGAATCGTTGTTGTCCTAATGTAGTAAAAGAGAGCAAGAGCGAGAGAGTGGGATTGTATCAGAATGAACAAGGGGGTTTTGCTTGCCTGGCACTTCTGAAGATGATATAGCTCTTCATCGGTGTCATTGAACTCATCGTAGAAACCACGTGTACCGAGAGGCGACAGATACCGGCAACAGAGAAGGAAACACAATCAATGCAATTCACAATATGATGCATGATCATGACATGGCAATATGCTGTGGTTTGGCCTAATGCAACTACAACCAGATGGGTTTGAGTTATTTTGAACCCAAGGTTCAAGTTCAAACTCAAACTATGACTTTATAAAGTGCATTATCATGTTTTGATATAAACAGCAGGTTTAAGTTGCTTTATCATGCATGAAACCAAAGGCATTTAATATATTGGATTTTTATGATCATTTTTCATATAAAACTTATTTCATTCTGAGTTATAGATTATTTTCTATGAATTTTTGAACTTTGCAACATTTTCTGGAATTTCCTATATAAGAATAAATCCAGGAAATGATTTACTGCGTCAGCCTGGCGTCAGTGTGACATCAGCGGTCAACTGACCCGATCCAGGTCAAACCTGACCAGGGGCCCACCGGTCAGTGTCACGTTGCTAGTTAGGGTCGCTGACGTGTGGGTCCAGTCAACGACCACGTCAGCGGGGTCAAACCCCGCCGGTCAAGCGGTCAACCCGCCTGCGTTTAGCCGCCGGCGGCAGCAGACGCGGCGGAGCGTGTGGGGACCCCGACTCATAAGTCGAGATCACCGAATGCACGTGTACAGTGATCCCAGTGATCAATGCTCACTGAACACACAGAAGCTGAATAACAAGTCTTACATCCATACATACCGTATTACACAAGTAGGACCATTATGGTCGAGTCTTGAGTATAACATCGCAGCGGAAATCTTCGTCGATAACCTGGACCCATGTCATCTGCCTTAACCCTACAGGCATTCTGACTGGGAAGCGTCCTAGCTCGCATGTTCGTCGCCGAAGTATTCTTCATCATATCACGTTCTTTCATGCCTGGCCAATAAAATAAGCAGTGGCAAGCCAATGAGTACTTTGAATGTACTCGCAAGCAACCCATGTTTTGGTTTGAGATACAACAATGCATGATATAGGTAAATTTTTGCAGAAAGCTAGTTTTGAGTGCAATGACATGTTCACCAACTTGTAAGACATGCATCATGAGAATTCAAGTAACCATGAGGACAGGTTACCGATATCAACATAAATAGAGTGGGCACCAACCCAACTCAATCATGTCAAGTCCTTTGACTTGACCCAAGTAGTTTTATCAACACACACACATAGTTGTGAAACTCTGGACGTAGTTTAAGCAGCACCGCCCAACTGTCCTTGACCGTGGACACGGCTATTCGAATAGTTTTACACTCTGCAGAGGTTGCACACTTTACCCACAAGATCCGGGGAACTTCCGTGTCATCCACGACCCGCGATACCTCAAGTACGCGGGGTAAGCACCCGATCACTATCTTTCCCTAGACGACACTAACAAGGAGTCCACTCGTTGTTCCGTATCCTCACGATGTACATCATACGAGACTCTCTCGAGATCGTAACATCCGAGAGGGGAAACAACGGTGTATCCGGTGCCTGTAAGACAGTCATGGCCGCCCTACATGGCACGACCCGTCGAGAGAGAGCACCAACTCTCCCCCGTTACTAGTAATGCGGGCTCCAAGCTAGTATCGGCCTAAGTAGTCAATAATGCCCTTTCCCATATAAGGGTAGAGTGGTTGCACATGTAAGGTTGGGACAGTCGACAAATCTTAAATCTAATCCGTTTTCGAAAACAACACACACAATTGCCTCGGTACACCACTTCGTCATCAAGTGGTTACCCATTCCATCATCTCCCTCGGGCATAAGTGGCACCCGACGGGGTTTTCGAAAAAGTCTTTTGAAAAACTTTGCCTCCTTCACCATGCATATACCCGTCCCTTTTTGTGTAGCACTACATTAGCATCCTATCTACTCCCACCGGCATAACCCTCATAAGAAGGTAGGGTCATGCACAATGCAAGTATCAATGAGGAAGTAACGGTGGCAAGCCACCCCATGTGGTCACCACAATATCATGACTCCGATGCAAGCAATAAAAGTGCTATATGACATGCATAAAAAAAGGGTTTCATAGACATGGTCAAAGGGCTTCTTGCCTTGGTCTTCAAGTTCTTCAAATCCTTCTCCTTCTTCTTCTTCAGCAACTTCGTCTAGTACGGGATCTAATCGTAAATGCGAAAATAACGAGAAAATAAGGCAATAGTAAAACAGAAAAACCAAAGCGCTCAAAAAAATGTCAACTCATTTTTAATAAATACTAGGGGGAAATCTAAGAATGGTAAAATTCCTGGTTTTGGATTTGAAGTAGCAGAATAGAAGAAATGGATTTTCAAAGATGGATTTAAATGCTCAAATTTGAATTTAAATTTGAACAGTCTGAGAAAAGTTTGATGGATATTTATGAAAGTTACACCATTAAATAGGTGGGATTTTTAGAAGAATTTAGGAGTTGGAATTACTGCATTTGGATTATTATTTAATCCTGTGGAATTATTTGAAATATAACAGAAAAAGAAAAAGGAAAACTGGCGCTGTGTCACTGGGCCAGAAAGGTCACAGTGCAGAAGGCCAGAAGGGATTCAGCCCGCGCGAGGCTGCCACGTCGAAGGCGTAAAGGCAAAATACGCCTTCCACCGACGCAGGAAAACGGTTCGCGCGCGCGTGCAATTTTAAACCTGACGGGTGGGGCCCACCCGTCAGTATGTGATGCTGACTGACGGGCCCCACGGCCGTCGTCTTCCACATCGAGCCAGAGAGGGAGGCGAGCTCACCGGCGTCGCTGTGGTCGACGACGAGGCGATCCGGGGGCACCTGCGTGCTTAGGGCGGAGTCGCCGTTCGGGTGGAGGTGGAGGCGGTCGCCGGAGCGCAGGGGTTCGCCGGCGACGAGGAGGACGGCGGCAAAGCTTCGGGAGGAGTTCGCCCCGGTCGATTTCGGCTGCAAACGAGGCGGGGGAGAGAGGGGAAATGGTCAGAGAGGTGAGGCGGTTCCAGATCGAGAGAGAGAGAGAGGGCAAAGGAGGCCTGTACCACGAGATCAACGGTCGACCGAGGCGGCGGAGCTCCGGTCGATCCCGAGCATAGAAGCTCTCCGAGGCTGATTGGGTGGTGGTAGCGCGTGCTTGGGGGAGTGAGAAGGAGGTGGATGCCACGAGAGAGACACTGGGCGAGCTTTAATAGCCGGGCGCGGTCCACCGTGGACTCGTCTTGGCCGGCGAGATCACAGGCGAGACCAGAGGCCGTGTGGGCACACGAGGGTGAGTCCGGGCCGTTCATGGATGAGGTCTACGACCAGGTGAACGAAGAGAATGAGCGGGGGAGGGCCAGAGGCTGCGCGCGTGTGAGTTCGTTCATTGGAGCTCTCGGGCGGCGGCGCGTCTGGTGAGGCGAGAGGAGGGAGAAGGAGGAGGGGACAGAGGCGTGGCGTCTGCGGATGTCGAGGAGCATCGGTGGCGTGAGGGGAGAGCCGAGGTGGCGGGAGGTGGTTGGAAGGGGCGGCTACGGTCGGGAGGCGCAGAAGGCCAGCCTCGAAGCGATGCATATGGCCGGCATGGCCATTTTTCCAGCGCTCTGGGTTTGGCCTCTAGTGTCCGGGGGCTCTATGGGGAAGTAAACAAATGGGGAGGGGCATTGGATGCCCTAGATGGCCACTGGAGGGAGGAGGGAGGTGAGGAAGAGAGGGAAAGGGGATGTCCAGTGGGGTAAATGAGGTGGTTTCACCCCTCAATCATTGAGCTGAGGTGCAGCCATTATTCTTTGGAGGTAGAGGAGGACTTGGAGGGGTTGTGGTAAAAATTTGAGCTCAAGGAGAATAGTGTGAGTGGTCAAAATGGTGATTTTTGAAAATTGACAGAAGGTGTTTGATGCAAATTTGGGCAAGCAAATTAACCCCACTTGACATGAGAATTAACAAGATCAAGTGTCACACATAATTGAGGTTGACCACGAAGTTTGAGTCCATTTGAAGAAAGTTGCCAATGTAACTTTGGTAAACCCTAGAAATCAGCAGAAATGGCTTTACCAAGATTTAGTCATGCAAATCTATTCTCCTTGATGCACCACTTGGTGTAGTGTAATCATTTGAGGATTTGAACATGTCCACAAAAATTCAGATCAAAAGGACACACTTGGCAATGTAGAGTTCTTCAAATTTGGTTCTGGACAGAGAGGGTTTTGGGGCACTTTGATCAAGATAACATTCTCTCCAACTTGTGCCATTTGGTCTAGATGCATTATTACACCATTCGAGCATGTAAACCAAGTTTGAGAGCATTTGGACATGTTTGACAGTGCAAAGTTGTTCAAACTTGAAAAAGGACAAAAGTGGTTTTGAGAGGGTTTCATGGGGTTATACTATTCTCCATGACATGATACTTACCAAGATCATCCAAAATGTCATATGTGACATGCTAGAATTTTCTTGGAATTTTTGGAGAATATTTCCTTTGTAAATATTTCAAAAGCTTGAAATATCCAGAAAGGGTTTTTGAGGGGTTAGACCAATATTTTGAACATGACCATGTGTTGAAACTCTTATATATGGACAATATATGTCCTATGAGTTGCCCTAAATTTTGCCAAATATTTTTGGAGCAATAAAAATAATTTTTCCCTATTAAAGACCATTTCTGGCCTTAAGAAAAAGCTTTTAAATAAAATAGGAAAATGACTTTTAAAATTATATTTTTGTGGTTTATGGAAGTCCTATATCTAATAGGTTTCAAATATACCTTTTGAAATATTTTTCATACCCGAAATCAAGTACTTGCAGTGCAAATCTCAATTCAAGGGTTTTTGGAAAACTAATTTTTATAAAATACTATTTGGCCAAATTATTTTTGTAAGAAAATACTATATTGCTCTATACTCATGGCATGATCATTGGGCAGAAGCTTGGGGCAAGGAGATGAAGTATAGAAGGTGGAGTTGTGTTGACTTTAAAGAGCACTTTGAAAACACAGAGAGAAAACCAACTCAAATAAAAGTCAAATAATGCAAAAGTTTTTGTCAAACCACATTTTATCATGATTCATCATCTTAAGTGTTGTGCCATGAAAATCAGGGTGTGACAGAGCGGCACGGGATTCGCCTATAGGGCGCCGATTGGCGTGTGGAGCACAACTACGGGATGCGGACGCTCGTCCGCATCCAACCGTGGTGGTGGCACGGCCGAGCAGTGGCCGGAGTGGCGCCGGCGACGAGCTCAGCGGTGGCCGAACCTTGGTCGAGCTCGGGCTCGTTGCTGCAGTGGCCTAGGCGGGGCAGCGCTAGCACCTACGGCTCCTACGCGATGCGGGGAGGGATCTAGGCGGGACGGCCGGACTAGTAGATGGCCAGAGACACGTCGGTGGCGAGCACAGGCGGTGATGCGTGCGGGCGAGCTCAAGGAGGCGCGTACGGTGCACGCAAGCAAAACGAAGAGGGGGGGAAGGATCAGTGGCTCACTTCGGGTGCAGGAGAGCGAACGGCGAGGTCGGGGAGGCAAAGATGGCGATGAAACGGCGATGGCGATCTCGGTGTCGGGAGGTTGAAGACGAGCTCGGCGAGGTCGTTTGGGGGCTTCAGGCGTCGCGCGGCTAGGTGAGAAGGTCGAGGAAGAAGTGGCGGGGCTTCTGGGTGCGTCGGTGGAGCGTGGGGTGGCCAGTGGCCGTAGCAGAGCACGGCGGCGCCCTCTGGTGCGCTCGGGAAGAAAGGGGGAGGAAGCCAGAGGAGGGGAGGAGCTGCGAGTGTTAGAGAGAGGTCAGGGGGGAGGCGCGTGGCGTCGTCTGGACACGTCCGGGGCGTCGGCAGAAGCAGGAGGTGGCTCGGGCGCGTGGACGCGCGCGTCGAGCACGTGACTCTCATCCTTCTGGCGAGAGGAGGGAGATGACTGGCATCGGCCAGCTCGGCTAGGCCGTGTTGGGCCAGGCCAGATGGGCGCCAGGTTAGTTTCCTTTCTCTCTCTCTTTTCTGTTTTCCATTTATTCTGTTTTGTTTTGATTAGGGGTGTTGTCTGAATTACTCCAGTGACCCATAACAACTTCCAACATTAGTGGAGCATCTAAAATATATATATCATTTAAATAGCTCCAATTCAAATATGTTTGAATTAATTCAAAGCCCAAATATGTCCTGCAAAAATGTAAACCATTTTTGGTAGATGCTTCCACCTCAATCCAGAAATGTTGAACATTTTCAGAGGGCATTTTGAGTTCGATGAAAAAGATTGTATTTTGACCCTAGTTGAATTCATTTGGTGCTAGGGTTTAAGCATCCCCATTTCAAAATTAATAGAAATTGAAAATGATGCATGGATGCAATGCCACTAATTACAAGAAGATTTCTAGGGCTGTGACAACTCACCCCCACTAAACAAGAATCTCGTCTCGAGATTCAAGACGTGAGGTAAGAAGACAAAGGGGGCACAAGGCCAACACAATCTTCACGATCCAAGATGCACCTCATAAGGTTGTTGATTCATTGCATACGTTGATCTTGACATCCTCGCTTTTGATATCTTCATCCACGCGATGACGATGGAAAGAAACTCTACTAGGATTGATCTTCTCAAAGATCGAACTATACAATCTCAACTCGCGGAATGAGATGTTGAAACATCTCGAGTTGAGACACAAAACACATAGAGAGTGATGGAAGAACTAACGACGGGGTTTGATTTGGTGGGCAACAATTCCACGCTTAGAAAGATGGTGGATGGTGTCAGTTGGCGAGGAAATAATTGCCATGATCCCGTAACGGGGCACCTTGGAAAAGGTGACTCGTTGAACTGTTCCCTTAAGTGGCAAAAAGAATTACTTTTGATCCATAGATCATTGAAACTCTTCATACCATCTTAAGGCAATTTACCATTGATCGTTTGAAATAGCTCGAAGAAATGGCATACTCGGACTAGGATGGACGATGTGGACTACCATGTTGAAGACAACGCAATGGATGACTTTTGCTTATCACTGGAAATGGATGGGACCCATGACAGGACCATTTTTGAAGATGATCCTGGATAGCAACTACCGAGAAGGGTAGCCCATGGGGAATTGGCACAATGGCGGTGCAAGCTGGGAACAAAATGCAACTGTTGGGAAAGTTCCAACCATCATATCTGCCTGAGATTCAGATTCGATTGGTGATAGGATACTTCAGACTCAGCATGTCTGAAAAGAAAGTTTGGAACACAATTCGATGAGATGGTGTTGCGAGACTCTCGGGAGATGAACTACGATAGCGAGCTCCAAAACATTAGCTGGTTCTGCTACACACCTGCGAACACACTGTCCTAGACAAGCATGACCACATGGTAGTTTTATAATAAAACACTACCGAGTTTTGGTTGGGAACCATCATCTAGGGTAACAAAGTCTTGTGCATGACCTAGGATTTGCACAACAACTCCTTTTCCTTGAACAAATCAATCAGTGGCTTGGTGTGCTAGGGACACATATAGAACGAAGGTTGCAAGTCTCCGTACCACAGAATACTTCGCACGTATGCATGACCGATTTGGGATGATTCCAATAGAAGCAACATTGACTTTCTCGAATCCACGGCGGCAACTTGCATCAGATGCACATGAATTAGAGGAAGTCACTACTTGCATCCAAACATATGCTTCATGAACGAAACACGAAGAAATGCTTACACAAGTTTCCAACACTAAGTTGATGTTCAACATGAGTCATGGGGGGAGACAAAATGCTGCTGATGGGTTCAACAGCAACTCATCGGAATTTCCATATCACTGGACTTCCACCATCATGTGAACACGGTGATAGCATTGGTCAGACCAAAAGATGTAATGGTGTATGCTCGAGGGATCAACCATGAGTAAGACAACATTGCGAACATCGTTGGTTCTGATTTGACTTGACGATAGCCCATACTCAAGTCAAAGTTTTGACAAGGCAATAGATCCAACAACTGATCACGAGGACCAATTGGTGAAGATATCATCTTCCTTCAACACACAGGCACAAAAGATATACCTTTGGAATGAACTAAGTCAGATAAAGCTTTATCCTTCCAACTCTCCAAGTTGTTGTTTAGCTTAACCAACTAGCTCAGGGGTATCCAACACAAACTCTCGGAGAATGGGCGGTTTGGAGGAAAAACCAACATGATCATGAACTCAACATAGCGGTCAGGTGACAACCCGGTAATACTTCCGAGAAGATATTCAGAACATCACGAACCACCGATATGTTACTAAGCTCGAGAACAATCTTGCTTTTCAGAGCAAGACGATATGATCAAATAAGCAAAGGATTGAATAATCCTAACTCATTGATCGAAGAGTGCACCAGAAATAACGACTAGGTAGCACAATCTATCTTAGAATGATGATTCAATAACCAACACGCTAAGAGTGAGAACATTGTCCATTTACTACCAAGCAACGGAGTTGCTAGGAGTATTGATTTCACACATCACGATTCACTTGTCGGCATTCCGGTTACAACAACATGGAACCGAGGAATGAACAATGATGGCAAGAAGTATCACTAAATCAAGAATTCATAAGAGGTGGTGAAATTCTCTTGATAAGAAAGAGGGTGACACTCCACGGTAGAACATAGCAAAAGCTAGGTTGGCATTTTGATCTGTGGATTACAACTACTTTGACCCAATCCTAGAAATGGCTAAGTTACTGGAGTTTGTTTCTCCTAGTCATTCCAAAATAGAATGGCCTGACGGGCCACAAGAATAATAGGCATCGACAGCGAATGCACGCATACTCTTGACTATCAAACGATAGATGGGGGTCAGAATACAACTAAAGAGAACAACTCAAGGAACATATAACTTTCCGAGTTGTGGATTCATGGGTTAGTATGTCAAATGAGTTCAACATATTTCTTCCGTATAACCCATGCAGAATGATAGAACTGGCAGAGTCGCAATATGAACGGAGTACTCCTCAAGATCACCCTGGTTGTGATCTTTGGTTCGAAAGAACTTCTGCCATGATGGTTCATGGTATTGGAAGAATGAGGTACCATGGACCTCGAGGACTATCGCAAAGGTTACTAATATGTTAAGGGAACTAGTAAATACTAACAACATGAAGTACAGTGAATCTCGGGTTCAAAAACCCAGGAGTAGAATACCTACTACTAAGTAGCATCACGGGGTGCTTTCGAGAATGATGGCCAGAATCATCACACTAGGAATATAAAGCATTGCTAGATTACTAGGTGGTTCTCTAGGATGCCTAGGGTCATAATACTAGCTCCATCATATATGTCAAGGCAATGGAGTACCTCAACAGACCGGTTAGTGTGATTAATATGGCCCAAATGGACATCAGGAACATGGAGGAATGATTGCAAGTGCATTAGACTATTTAGAAACCTGGGATGACTCGGACAACATAACGGCTATAAATGCTCAGAAAAAGATTTGATACATTCACAAGGATTTGCGTAGTCACTTAACAACATCATATCAAGGTTCTGGTTCAACTGACAACATACTAAAAGTAGTAGAAACTGAACTGGGGCTTAAATCCATCAATCCTATAAGTCTCTATCATAGTAGCTCGCCATCCTTATAGATAGATGAGAAGGCCTAATTCTTAATCCCCGTAGAAAGGAAGAGGATGACTCAGATCAGAAGGGCATAAGGTAAAGGAGTAAACGAGCCTTGTGTTCCCTTCCACAATCAATTCCCTTATATAACTAAAGCATTTCTAGACACAACTTCGACCAGTTTGGCTTGGTAATCCTGACAGCGATCGAGCTCTGATACCAAAGATGTCAGGACCCTGATTCCAAGTCACATCGATCTATCCGGTAACACCTCGTATCACTTTGCGGCCTCACGCATGGTATTCCCACTGGTGTCGCCATACCATGGCCCGGGACCGTTTGCGCCTTTTGGCTCATGTATATGATAGTGTCACTAGCATCCATATGACAGAGAACCCGGGCCGACATGACTAGTCGTGAAACCAAAGTGGCACTAACTTACGGGGACAGGCATACATGAATCAAAATCGAGCATGTCGATTGATGGCGTGTGAATCCGGATCAGTACCTTTGGGCTAACAGGACTCCAGGAATCCGGGCTGTAGCAGGCTAGGCAGGACTCCGGATGTCACTGCATGACATTCCCCCGAATGGACAGACATAGGAACGAAGTGAATCACATGCCGCTACCAAGTATTCAGGGAAGCGATAGTCTTTGGGCTAAGCGGGACTCGGTGAACCGGGTCATGGCGGACTACTATGGCTCATGGAAGCACAAGACTACATTTCCCCATAAGAGAGGCCACCAAGGATAAACAACTAGGTTGTCAGATCCCACACATACCAAGCATTTCAATCATACACACAATATGCTCGATATGAGTAAATACAACATGGCGTCACAACATAACTCTATGACTCAAGTATTTATTCATTAGGCTCTTAGGAGCCAAGTATTACAAACATGGGTCTCATGACCCCAACATACAGAGCATACAAGCAACAAGCACATGCGGAAGCTTAACTTGTCTGAGTACAGACAACTACAAATGAAGAAGGCTGAGAAGTCTGACTATCTACAAGACCTTGTCGAGGGCTCAAGATCGTAGCTAAGGTATCAAGCTAAATGTCGAAGTCCACACGGAACTACTAACGAGACTGACGTCTCTCTGCAAAACATGAAATTGGCAAACGTGAGTACAAATGTACCGAACAAGACTCACATCAGAACTAACTACATATGCATCGGTATCAACAAAGGGGGTAGTGGAGTTTAACTGCAACAAGCCAGCTTTGACTCAGTGGCTAACCTGAACTACGACTGCAAGCAACTCTTTTGAGGTGGCGCACACGAGTCCACATATTCACCAATCAATACACCACTATGGATCCGCTCCCATCTACCTACGAGAACGCCATCGATAGCACTCACGCTATCTTGCACATTTTAGAGTATCCACTTCAAGTTATCTATGAACTGTACAGGCAACCCAAAAGTCCTTTACCGTGCACACGGCTATCCGGATAGATGATGTGAACCCTGCAGGGGTGTACTTCGTCACACATGCTCTCGCCACTTACCACCATGTACACGTCGTGTATCTCGGCAACCTTCAAGCGGAAGCCTGGCGAGGGAGTCGGCCATGACCTGACTAACCACACAACTCTCTAGTCCAGGTTTATCGCCTATTCGGGTTCCATCCGCGAGGAGATCCAGCCGGGGTGTCGCTCACGGCCCCAAACGATGAGAGCAGGTTCCCGAGGCACCAAATGGGCGTAGCGATACACGGTGCCTCGTGTCTCTACCGCAACCTAGCTCACCCCTAGGGTCAGCGCTACGCACGGCCCACAACACATATCCTACAAACACCAAAAACTAGTTGCAACTCCTGGACAGACATCGAGGCGATTAATAAGCCGAAAGGGATCGAGTTACCGGAATCCAATGTGTGGTAGTAACTGTTCATGGATCACAAACACGTAACTTCAGTTCACGAGGATGGCTGCAATGAGACAACCCGCCATGTCTTTGCTACATGGCCTCTCACCGCTACCTTTACCAAATCGTGTTCACACACTTAGCTCTCAACAGTAGGACATGTTCACCACATTCCAATTCATTCCCGATGAATCAGACCTGACTCAACTCTAAGCACTAGCAGGCATGAAAACAAGCATGATGAGTAGGAACATCAGGGCTCAAACAATTCCTACTCATGCTAGTGGGTTTCATCTATTTACTTTGGCAATGACAGGTCATGCAGAGGAAAGGGGTTCAACTACCGCAGCATGTAATAGTAGAATCGTTGTTGGCCTAATGTAGTAAAAGAGAGCAGGAGCGAGAGAGTGGGATTGTATCGGAATGAACAAGGGGGGTTTTCCTGCCTGGCACTTCTGAAGATGATATAGCTCTTCATCGGTGTCATCGAACTCATCGTCGAAACCACGTGTACCGAGAGCGGACAGATACCGGCAACAGAGAAGGAAACACAATCAATGCAATGGACAATATGATGCATGATCATGACATGGCAATATGTTGTGGTTTTCCCTAATGCAACTACAACCAGATGGGTTTGAGTTATTTTGAACCCAAGGTTCAAGTTCAAACTCAAACTATGACTTTATAAAGTGCATTATCATGTTTTGATATAAACAGCAGGTTTAAGTTGCTTTAACATGCATGAAACCAGTGCAGATGAATAGATTGGATTTTTATGATCACTTTTCATATATAACTTATTTCATTCTGAGTTATAGATTATTTTCTATGAATTTTTGAAGTTTGCAACATTTTCTGGAATTTCCTATATAAGAGTAAATCCAGCAAATGATTTACTGCGTCAGCCTGGCGTCAGTGTGACGTCAGCGGTCAACTAACCCAGTCTAGGTCAAACCTGACCAGGGGGGCCCACTGGTCAGTGTCACGGTGCTAGTTAGGGTCGTTGACGTGTGGGTCCAGTCAACGGCCAAATCAGCGGGGTCAAACCCCGCCGGTCAAGCGGTTAATCCGCCGGCGTTTAGCCGGCGGCGGCAGCAGACGCGGCGGAGCGATGCGGGATTCACCTACAGGGCGCTGTTTGGCGCGCGGAGCGCAGCTACAAGATGCGGATGCTCGTCCGCATCCAACCGTAGTTGTGGCGCGGCCAAGGAGTGGCCTGAGTGGCGCAGGCGACGAGCTCGGTGGCGGCCAAAGCTCGGTCGAGCTCGGGCTCTTTGCTGCAGTGGCCTAGGCGGGGCGGCGCTAGCACCTATGGCTCCTACGCGATGCGGGGAGGGAGCTAGGCAGGACGGCCGGACTAGTAGATGGCCGGAAACACATGCGGGCGAGCTCAAGGCGGCGCGTAAGGTGCACGCAAGCGAAAACGGAGTGGGGGGAAGGATCAGTGGCTCACTACGGGTGCAGGGTAGCGAACGGCGAGCTCGGGGAGGTGGAGATGGCGACGAAACAGCGATGGCGATCTCGGCATCAGGAGGTCGAAGACGAGCTCGGCGAGGTCATTCAGGGGCTTCAGGCGTCGCGCAACTCGGTGAGAAGGTCGAGGAAAAAGTGGCGGGGCTTCTGGTCGCATCGGCCGAGCGTGGGGTAGCCGGTGGCGGCGGCAGAGCACGGCGGCGCCCTCTGGTGCACTCGGGAAGAAATGAGAAGGAAGCCAGAGGAGGGGAGGAGCTTCGAGTGTGAGAGAGAGGTCAGGGGGGAGGCGCGTGCCGTCGTCTGGAGCTGTCCGGGGCGTCGGTAGAAGCAGGAGGTGGCTCGGGCGCGTGGACGCGCGCGTCGAGCACGCGACTCTCGTCCTTCTGGCGAGAGGAGGGAGATGACTGGCATCGGCCAGCTGGGCTGGGCCGTGCTGGGCCAGGCCAGGTGGGCGCCAGGTTAGTTTCCTTTCTCTCTATCTTTTCTGTTTTCTATTTATTCTGTTTTGTTTTGATTTAGTAAAATACTAAACCATTTTATAAAATCCTGGAAACAATTTGGGGTGTTGTGTGAATTATTCCAGTGACCCGTAACAACTTCCAACATTTTTGGAGCATCTAAAATATATATAGCATTTAAATAGCTCCAATTCGAATATGTTTGAATTAATTCAAAGCCCAAATATGTCCTGCAAAAATGTAAACCATTTTTGGTAGATGCTTCCACCTCAATCCAGAAATGTTGAACATTTTCAGAGGGAATTTTGAGTTCAATGAAAAAGATTTTATTTTGGCCCTAGTTGAATTCATTTGGTGCTAGGGTTTAAGCATCCCCATTTCAAAATTAATAGAAAATGAAAATGATGCATGGATGCAATGCCACTAATTACAAGAAGATTTCTAGGGCTGTGACAGGTCCCGACAAGGGGCAGGTCGGCATTGATCTCCCGAGATGCTGCTCCTGCTTTGACACCGCCTGGGGCTGCCTCCGGTCCCTCCGCCGCCCTGTCTTCTGCTCCTGGAGGCCGCGCGCCCGCGCCTCAAGCCTCAAGGCTCTCGGGCTTCAAGCTCACCAAGCGGAGGGTGGACTAGGCCGTAGTGGATCAGTATGTGCCTGTGCTTTGTCTTGTTCTTGATTATGCTGCTGCTTCTTGATGCTTCTCCGTTGTGCGATTAGGCCGATGCCTCTGACGAAGAAGAGGAAGGAGGGGGCGGTGGTGCTGCCCGAGACCAACCCACCTGCTCCGTCGACGTCTCCCTCCGTGGAGAAGGGCGGCATTGGCGCTCATGTCTCTCAGGCCCGGTCGTCCTCGCGAGGTATGGGGGAGAACCCTCTGGAGGAGTCAACCCCCGTGACCTTGCTGGCTCCGGACGCACTGGCGTCCGGCTCGGCTACTGGAGCCGCCAATACTCAGGATCCCCCAGTCCCCCAGGCTAAGGTGACAATACATTCTCCTCCGCCTCCTACTACATTGCTGATCCCAAGTCCTTCTGCCTCCCCTGACGTCTTGGAGCGGGCCCTTATGGAGATGACACGGCTTCAAGAAGATCTTCAAGGCGCCGACCACCTCCTGGTGGCCGAGCGGCTGGAGCTGGTTTCTGGCTAGCTCTGTTCCGACGTGTCTCTTCGGGTGGCGCTGAGCCAGGCCGTGGCGACCTCTTAAAGGAGAAGTAGGCTTCCGCCCAGGCAGTGGCCACTCGCGAGGCGGCGCTGAAGGAAGTCAAGGCCGCCAAGAGTCATTGCCAGGCACTGGAGGCCGAGCTGAAGACCCTGCGCAACAAACACGCAGAGGAAGCCCGTGGCCGTCTGGCGGAGGAGGAGAAAATGAAGGCCCGAGAGGACGCCGTGAAGGGTCGCGACGCTGAGCTGGAGCAGTCGGCAAAGGCGTAGGACATTGAGCGCGGCCGACGGGAGGAGCTGGAACGGAAGGTGAAGGCGGAGGAAGCCGAACTTGACGCGAAGGCGAAGGTTCTGGCTGAGGACCGCGCGGTCTTCGCGCTCCTCAAGGAGAGGTCTCGCGCGGCGCTGAAGACGCTCTATGAGAAGGGCTTGGAGAAGCCGCTAACCACCGACGAGGAAGGCCCGGCCCAGCTGCTCCCCTACTTGGTCGAGGTGCTCGAGGAAGTCGCAGACGGCATTGGTCCCATGGCACAGGAAGAGGCTCGTGTCCTTTCTTCAGCTGCGCTGACTCGTGTCTTCAGCCACCTCCATCTTCGCGACCCTACCGCTCGCCTTGATGAGCTGCTAGAGCCCGTGGCTGATGAACACTACACAGCCGCCGCCGCAGCCATGAAAGGTCCAGAGGAAGCCCTGCTGAAGAAGTTCCGCGCCTTCGATCGGAGGCGCCATTACTCCTGCTGCTCCGACCGGTGGCCACGATGAAGGCGACGTCATGAAGGGAGGAGCGCCTCTGGCAGGCGTCGGTGGTGCTCAGGGATGACCTGCGGCTCCTTTGCTATTTTATTCCTGCAACATGCATCATGCCTCGTGGAGGCGTTAAACTTGCGTTTGGTATTGTGAGAACAATATGTCTTGTAATATTTGATTTAGATTTTGCGATTTTCTCCCTATTTGCTTTACGTTCTACATCAGCACGGCCCGGCCCCGCGCATACCTCAGCTACCGTTGGATCGTCCGGAGACCAGGACGGGACAAAGTGTTAAGGGGCTACATGACCAGTTAGGCTCCTGAGACGCGATGCTCAGGAGTCCCCCTTGATGCGCAAACAGCTGATAGGGAGGAGATGCGAGGGTAGGTTTAGTGTTATACGTCAGCAGGGCCCAGCGACGCGCATACCATCGCTGCCGTTGGGTCATCCGGAGACTAGGACGAGACCAAGGAGTGAGGGGCTACTGTCACACCCTGATTTTCATGCCACTACACTTATGCTAAAAATCATGATAAAATGTGGTTTGACAAAAACTTTTGAGTGTTTTGGACCTTGCCTTGATTGGTTTTTGTCTGCTATTTGCAAGTGCTCTAAAAATCAAATAAATCCTCCAACTCCTATACTTCATCTCCTTGCTCCAAACTCTTGAACCAATGATCATGCCATGTGTATAGGACATAAAAATAATTTCTTACAAAAATAATTTGGCCAATTAGTATTTTAAAAAATTAGTTTTCCAAAAACCCTGAATTGAGGTTTGCCTTTGCAAGTACTTAATTAAGGGTAAAAAATCTTTCCAAAAATATATTTGACTCCTATTAGATATAGGATACCCAGAAACCACAAAACTACAATTTTAAAAGTTATTTACCTATTTTATTTAAAGGCTTTTTCTTTAGGCCAGAAATGGTCTTTAATAGGTTAAAATTATTTTTATGCTTTAAAAATATCTGGTAAAACCTAGGGAAACTCAGTGGAAATATATTGTCCATATATAAGATTTTCAACACATGGTCATGTTCAAAATATTGGTCAAATCCCTCAAAAACCCTTTCTGGATATTTCAAGATTTTGAAATATTTAAAAAGGAAATATTCTCCAAAAAATTCCAAGGAAATTCTAGCATGTCACATATGACATGTTTGATGATCTTGACAAGTATCATGTCATGGAGAATAGTATAACCCCATGAAATCCCCTCAAAACCATTTCTGTCCATTTTGAAGTTTGAGCAACTTTACATTGCCAAACATGTCCAAATGTTCTCAAACCTTGTGAACATGCTCAAATGGTCTAATAATTCATCTAGACAAAATGGCACAAGTTGGAGAAAATGTTATATTGATCAAAGTGCCCCAAAACCCTCTCTGACCAGAATCAAATTTGAACAAGTTTGTACTACCAACATTCTCTCCTTGACCCCAACTCTTGTGCGCATGTTCACATGACCAAATGAGGCCACTACACCAAGTGGTTTATCAAGGCAAAGTGATTTGCTCAACTAGATCTACACAAGTTCATTTCTTCTAATTTCTAGGGTTTACAAAAGTTGCATTGGCAACTTTGCCCAAATAAGCTCTAAATTGGTGGAAGGCCCTAATTATATGTGACATTTCACCCTGTGGAGTATCATGGCAATTGGGAATCATATGCTTCCACAAACCATTATCAAACACCTTCTGACACTTTACCAAAATTCCATTTTTGACCTCTTCCACTAATCTCCATGGCCTCAACTTTTTACCACAGCTACTACTGACCCTCTTCTACCTCCAGTAACTTTCCCCTGGCCATTGCTCAATGATTGAGGGGTGAAACACCCCCCTTTACCTCCCAGGACAGCAGCTTCTCTCCTCCCTCTCACCCCCCTCCTCACACCAGAGCACCTCCAGAGCATCCAATGCCTCATACACTTTGTTTACTCACCTCCAAAATCCCTAGACACTAGTGGACATGCCCATGGCACATAAACAATGCCATGCCATGCAGAGTTCGTGCTCTGGAGCGCGCTACAGTGCACCACCACACTGTAGCTCACCCATTCCGACGGCATGCGACAACCTTGGGCGCCGGGACCGTGTCCCCCGAGGACTCCTCGGCGTGCATGACACTCCTAGCTGTCGGGCCCCTCCTCTCTCGCTCTCCTCTTCCCCCTGTCGAGCTCACCCGAGCACCGTCCGGGCTCACCAGTCGCTGCACTCGTGCGGAGCCTCCTCGAGCTCGCTCTGCTCCTCCTCTACCTTCCCAGAACCCTGGGCTACGCCCACGAGCACCGCAGAGGGCTCTATCCCCCCTCCCTCGACTGCCACGGCAATTCCCGCGGGCACCAGTGAGCTTCGCTCACGGTGCGCCACGGCCCCGCCATACAAGGCCACCCCCGGCCTCTCCAGCGTCACCTACCACACCACGCGCCTTCCCTAGACCCCCCTGACTAACTCACTTCCTCTCCTGCGCCCTCCATGCGTCCCCCTGGCCGGAGCTTTCCCGCCGACCACCGCTCGAATTCGAGCGCATCGACCCCTCTCTCTTCCCCCTAGATACTCCAGCACCTTCTCACAACCACCGCCGACCCACCCCGGGCTCCATTTCCTCCCATATCTCGCCGTCCTGCCGTGCCCATCCTCGTCGTCTCCAGTCTCCGCCATGGCTGACGCTCCGCCCAACTCCGGCGCTCCCCCGCATCCAGCGCGACCACCTCTGGGCGCAGCGTGGAACGGGGAATCCGCCCAGACCACCGTCCTGGCCCCGGGCGCAGCGGAGCGGCCGGAATCACCGCCGGCGCGTGCGCCGTCTGTCCCCTGCCTCTACCCGTCAGGAGGAAGGAGGAGGAGGCGGGAAGAGGGAGATAGTTGGCGTGGGACCCACGTGTCAGCGGGCCCCGGGCCCGCCCGGTTTAAGTGGAAACGGCATCAAGGATACCGCGTCCCGGTACTGAAAGCGTAACGTCCGAATACGCCTACGACGTCGCCTGGTTCACCCCGCAGCCTTGCCGCTGGGTCGGCCCACTGCTAAACTGCGCCCAGTGCACTGGATAAGGGTAAAACCCTTTCCCTTTCCTTTTTCTTTTTCTGTAAATTTGTAAAATCCACAAATAAATCAAATTAACTCCAAATTTGATGATTCCAATTTCCAGAGACTCCATAAATCAAGCCCTATTTAATAGGATACAATGGAAATTTTTGTTGTCCTTGGTATTCACTGAACCTTTTAAAAAGGTCATTTATCCACATAAGTCCACTTCAAAAATCCATATTATATTCATTTCAACTCCAAATCCAGTGAAACCAATTTCTAAATGTTTCTAAAATCATGCCTGAATTAATGGGTACTTTTACTAATTTTTATAAAATGGCATTCTATGGACAACTTGTGGATGCATCAAATCCATTGATTCCATCATATTGAAATGTTTAGAAATATCCATTGATCCACTTCCAATGAAATCAACTTGGTCATTCCTCATATGACTAGAGGTATCCTAGAAAAGTCCAACTCACATTTTTAGAACACTTTTATTCTTGCCTTGTCATGTTGCTTATTATGGTTGTTTTCGACGATAGTTGACGAAGTAGACGAAATGCTCGGAGTTGGACCAGAGATATTTGAAGACCTAGAATACTTTGTTAAAACAGGCAAGCAGCCCTTTGACCATGTCTAAGAAACCCTTTTTATGGATGTCATATGGCACTTTTATTGCTTGCATCGAAGTCATGATAAATTGGTGACCACTTGAGGTGGTTTTCCTCTGTTGCTTTTCTCGTTGACACTTGCATGATGCATGACCCTACCTTTCTATGAGGGTTATGCCGGTGGGAGTAGATAGGATGCTAAAGTAGTGCTACGCAAAAAGGGACGGGAATATGCATGGTGATGGAGGCAAAGTATTTTCAAAAGACTTTTCGAAAACCCCATCGGGTGCCACTTATGCCCGGGGGAGATGATGAGTTGGGTAACCACTTGATGACGAAGTGGTGTACCGAGGCAAGTGTGTGTGTTGTTTCCAAAACGGATTGGTTTAAGTTGCGACCGTTATTCCGACCTTACATGCGCAACCACTCTACCCTTATATGGGAAAGGGCATTATTGATTACCTAGGCTGATACTAGCTTGGAGCCCACATTACTAGTGACGGGGGAGATTTGGTGCTCTCTCTCGGGACGGGTCGTGCAGTGTAGGGCAGCCATGATCGCTTTCACGTGGCACCGGATACACCGTTGTGTCCCCTCTCGGATGTTACGATCTCGAGTGAGTCTCGTATGATGTACATCCTGAGGATACGGAACAACGAGTGGACTCCTTGTTAGTGTCGTCTAGGGAAAGATAGTGATCGGGTGCTTACCTCGGGTACTTGAGGTATCGCGGGTCGTGGATGACACGGAAGTTCCCAGGATCTTGTGGGTAAAGTGTGCAACCTTTGCGGTGTGTAAAACTATTGAATAGCCGTGTCCACGGTCAAGGACAGTTGGGTAACCGCTCTTGGGCTACGTCCACATGTTTACAAACCAGTGTGTGTGTTTGGATAAGTGGGAAGATCTACTTAGGTCAAGTCAAAGGACTTGACATGATTGAGTTGGGTTGGTACCCACTCTATTTATGTTGATATCTGTAACCTGTCCTCATGGTTACTTGAATTCTCCTGATGCATGTCTTACAAGTTGTTGAACATGTCATTGCACTCAAAACTAGCTTTCTGCAAAAAAAAATTCCTATATCATGCAGTGTTGTATCTTGAACCAAAACATGGGTTGCTTGCGAGTACATTCAAAGTACTCATTGGCTTGCCACTGGTTATTTTATTGGCCAAGCATGAAAGAACATGATATAATGAAGAGTACCTTGGAGACGAACATGCGAGCGAGGACGCTTCTCAGTCAGAATGCCTATTGGGTTAAGGCAGATGGCATGGGTCCAAGTTGTTATTGAAGATTTCCGCTGCGATGATACACTCAAGACTTGACCATAATGGTCCTACTTGTGTAAAATGGTATGTACGGATGTAAGACTCTTGTTATTCGGCTCGTGTGTTCAGTGAGCATTGATCTCCGGGATCATCGTACACGCAGCATTCGGTGATCTCGACTTATGAGTCGGGGCCCCCACAGAGCTGGTATCAGAGCCATCCTGACTGTAGTAAGCCTTAGTTAGCATGGTCGTTAGTTAGGGTAAAACTATTTCCAAAACTACTACTAGTTTTCAAAACTATCTATACTTCTCTTCCCTTCTTAGTTTTTCGAAAACTAAGGTATACTTTCCTTATTGATCTCTTCCCTTCAAAACCTTTGGTCGCTAGAACCCTTATGCCCCTCGACCAATCGGATTCCTTGTAATCCTCGTGGATAATCTAGAAGGAAGATGCCTTGCGGACATTCACCCACATCTCCACGAACACAAGATTGGCGACATCACAACAAGACGATACCAACAGAAGATACATCCTCGAGGAATGAGGACCTGAGGACCCAGGAGATGGTGACACCCTTGAAACTGCCCCAAGATGATGCAACCTTAGCCTACGATGATCAGGGCATAGGATATGCAAGATCATGATATACATCGCTAATAGAGTAACCCTGTCACTACCGTTGTTGTATCGGCAACCACCGACGGATGAGAACCTAGCCATTTGGTCCGCCTCACCATAGTGAGCAGGAAAACGGTTCTCCTCATCCCCCGCTCTTGGTGTCGATGTTGTCATCAACGTAAGCGACATGATGGACCTCTATTTATGCCTTGTTAATGTCATTGCATAAAGGAGTGCCACCTGGAACCGCCAACACCTTAAAAAGGCAAAAGTGATCATCATGATTAAGAAGACAATAGAAGACCAAGTCAATGCCAGTTACGAGGAGCCACATTCACCCCATCACTTCAACAGGCGAGAAGTTGTTGAAGAATCTTCAGGCTCAACCCGGTTTGTTTCATCACACAACTACTAGAGACGTAGCAACACCTGAGGAAAACCCAGAAGACTGCACGAGGCACGAAGTAAAGCACGACTACTTAGTCTGAGAACCCATAGGGTAGGATGAGTCGTGTAGCCCTTATGCACAGTCGAGTCCGTATGATGGTTCGAATAGAACCATGACTGTGTGTTGCTTGTTTTTATTTGCTTGTGTTTTGATATAAGTCGCACTTTTTCCCTAGGCAACAAGTACGCGACTATATCACCTTCCTTGTTTTCCTTTGTTTGGCCCTTTTTGGCACCCGTTTGTTGCACCTGCACTAAAGAACCCCCTTTAGGCATTCCCCATCTATGCCACTTTTCTCTCTCATCTCTCTCATCAACTGAAGACCGGCAAGACAAGATACACTAGGGATTCTACCTCGGCGACCAACAAGCACTCAAGACTCTTGCTACAGCCTCCTCGACCAAGTGGAACCCTGTAGAGCTGTGTTTACACCTCAAGACTAGAACCCTATCCCTATACCCTACAAGACTTCACGAGATACCCCAGCCCGAAACCTTAACCTTGAGCTTAACCTACGGAATCACAAGAGGACCAGTTAAGCCTCTGTAACGTTGCGCAAGACTGGGTTCATTATGGAACTAGTGGACTTAGTGAGCGAGCACATTATCATTCTAATATAGCACAAGGACAGACGATGCCATAGGAAAGACCAATTTGGGGATATATGAACAGAGGACAAATGACTTGATGAGTTTATATCAATGACTTTGAGGAATCATCCGAGACTATTTTGTGGATTATGAGGCTTTAATGTTGGTAGAGGAACTTGGTGGGATCATGATTATAGAGTAGCATAGCTTTCATTACCCCTGAGTAAATTGGATTTATAGGACAATTATGATCGCAAGCTGAAACTCCTGGAAGTGCAAGGATTTGACTTGATCAGATGATATTGATTGGAGACAGTTGATATTACGTAAATAACTTGAGGGAAACATGTAGGATTCTTCGTTGGACAAGAAATTTGGATTTAAATAGGTGATCCTAGTTGAGTATAGATGCTGAGTAAGCCTGCAGGATTCAGAGTAAATTGGATTTAGACTGATGATCTCGATCATGATACTATGTTTCTTGGGGGACAATAAACTAGGAGATTGGATTAATTGTCGGAGTTGATTTAGGGTTATATATAAGCTTGACCTTGGAGTTTACTTGACCATGATAATGGAAATTGGTGGAATGACTATAGTAAGGTAGCCCTTTCAAGTGTTTGGGGATTATTGGAACCTTAGGAGATCATGTGGAACACCATAACCATTGGATTTGTAGAATTAAATGGATTATGTAGTGATTGATGGAATTAATGGGCTGTGGGAGTTGATTCATAGGAAGGAAACAGGATCTTGGAGTGGCATACGACGTGTTTCCTTGGGATAGAGATGCACTATCCTGAACCTTAGAAGAATAGGTTGAGCACCTGGATTGTCATGTTTAATTCAAGCTTGGAAGCTGGTATGCTCTACCCATGGACTTTTACATAGGGATAGCCATGCATATGAGTTTGGGTATAGTTGAAATGTATGATTTTGTTAGGCCCCTTCTCGTGAGCCATGAGCATATGAATAGCATGAGTGATGATTGGAGTTGACCTATATGAGATGATTCTTTTGGTAATATGATGTGAGGACTAGGTAGAACTATTGGCATCTCAGAAACTGTGCTTAAGGATGAGACGATAAGCGTTCACCCGCACACTAGAACCTTTGAAACTCTTAAGCCCCACCAAACCACAACATGGTCGGATCATGACCACGGGCTTTGGCTCTAGGACAAGAAGACCTTTGCCAATGCTCAATCGAGACCACCACCAATACCCCAGCCTACTTTGCGTACCCCATAGACTTCATGGAGTGCTTACACAAGATAGTTGTCATCATCATTTGGTGACCTACTTGTCCACCCGAAGACGGAAGAAGAGCCGTTCAGCTAGTCCAGGAATATTTGAAGACCGCCATGCCAAGGAGGAAGAACTACCACCATCATCAAGAAGTAAACATCCGCGTCGAAGACCAGGTGTATCTGCAAGCCACTTCTCTCTAAGGAACCAAGCATTTCCATGAGAAGGAGACCCACACCAAGATTCATCGGCCACCTTCGAGATCACTCCAAGATTTAACAGCCCCCTCCGAGATCACTTCAAGACGAAGAGTAGACGGCTACCAGCTAGAGTTACCACCTGAGTTACCTGATGGGCACAACGCTTTCCATGCATCACAACCCCGGAAGTGTTTCCAACTTCCTAACTTGCCTGATCTCTACGAAGGCACTGACCACCGAGCAATCGACCCCTAGCCCAATCTAACCTACCGCGAGCTACCCATTAGCAACCTGGATCAAGAAGAGCGTCATACACGAAGCCACACCATCAAGTACTTCAAGCTCAATGGAGCACTACACGGAAGCAGAAGCAACATGAGGACTTGAAGACTACCCCAGATCCAAGTTTCTGTATCCCTTTCCGCGCCTAGTTTGGGGAATCTCGGGGACGAGATTCTTGTAAGGGGGGTAGGTCTTTCACACCCTGATTTTCATGCCACTACACTTATGCTAAAAATCATGATAAAATGTTGTTTGACAAAAACTTTTGAGTGTTTTGGACCTTGCCTTGATTGGTTTTTGTCTGCTGTTTGCAAGTGCTCTAAAAATCAAATAAATCCTCCAACTCCTATACTTCATCTCCTTGCTCCAAACTCTTGAACCAATGATCATGCCATGTGTATAGGACATAAAAATAATTTCTTACAAAAATAATTTGGCCAATTAGTATTTTTAAAAATTAGTTTTCCAAAAACCCCTGAATTGAGGTTTGCACTACAAGTACTTAATTAAAGGCAGTAAAAATCTTTCCAAAAATATATTTGACTCCTATTAGATATAGGATACCCAGAAACCACAAAAATATAATTTTAAAATTATTTACCTATTTTATTTCAAGGCTTTTTCTTTAGGCCAGAAATGGTCTTTAATAGGTTTAAATTATTTTTATGCTTTAAAAATATTTGGTAAAACCTAGGGAAACTCAGTGGAAATATATTGTCCATATATAAGATTTTCAACACATGGTCATGTTCAAAATATTGGTCAAATCCCTCAAAACCCCTTTTTGGATATTTCAAGATTTTGAAATATTTACAAAGGAAATATTCTCCAAAAAATTCCAAGGAAATTCTAGCATGTCACATATGACATGTTTGATGATCTTGACAAGTATCATGTCATGGAGAATAGTATAACCCCATGAAATCCCCTCAAAACCATTTCTGTCCCATTTTGAAGTTTGAGCAACTTTACATTGCCAAACATGTCCAAATGTTCTCAAACCTTGTGAACATGCTCAAATGGTCTAATAATTCATCTAGACCAAATGGCACAAGTTGGAGAAAATGTTATATTGATCAAAGTTCCCCAAAACCCACTCTGACCAGAATCAAATTTGAACAACTTTGTACTACCAACTTTCTCTCCTTGCCCCAACTCTTGTGAGCATGTTCACATGACCAAATGAGGCCACTACACCAAGTGGTTTATCAAGGCAAAGTTATTTGCTCAAATAGATCTACACAAGTTCATTTCTTCTAATTTTTAGGGTTTACAAAAGTTGCATTGGCAACTTTGCCCAAATAATCTCTAAATTGGTGGAAGGCCCTAATTATATGTGCCATTTCACCCTGTGGAGTATCATGGCAGTTGGGAATCATATGCTTGCCCAAACCATTATCAAACACCTTCTGACACTTTACCAAAATTCCATTTTTTTGACCTCTTCCACTAATCTCCATGGCCTCAACTTTTTACCACAGCTACTACTGACCCTCTTCTACCTCCAGTAACTTTCCCCTGGCCATTGCTCAATGATTGAGGGGTGAAACACCCCCATTTACCTCCCTGGACAGCAGCTTCTCTCCTCCCTCTCACCCCCCTCCTCACACCAGAGCACCTCCAGAGCATCCAATGCCTCATACACTTTGTTTACTCACCTCCAAAACCCCTAGACACTAGTGGACATGCCCATGGCACATAAACAATGCCATTCCATGCAGAGTTCGTGCTCTGGAGCGCGCTACAGTGCACCACCACACTGTAGCTCACCCATTCCGAGGGCATGCGACAACCTTGGGCGCCGGGACCGTGTCCCCCGAGGACTCCTCGGCATGCGTGACACTCCTAGCTGTCGGGCCCCTCCTCTCTCGCTCTCCTCTTCCCCCCTGTCAAGCTCACCCGAGCGCCGTCCGCGCTCACCAGTCGCTGCACTCGTGCGGGGCATCCTCGAGCTCGCTCTGCTCCTCCTCTACCCTCCCAGAACCCTGGGCTACGCCCACGAGCACCGCAGAGGGCTCTATCCCCCCTCCCTCGACTGCCTCGGCAATTCCTGCGGGCACCAGTGAGCTTCGCTCACGGTGCGCCACGGCCCCGCCATACAAGGCCACCCCCGGCCTCTCCAGCGTCACCTACCAAACCACGCGCCTTCCCTAGACCCCCCTGACTAACTCACTTCCTCTCCTGCGCCCTCCATGCGTCCCCCTGGCCGGAGCTTTCCCGCCGACCACCGCTCGAATTCGAGCGCATCGACCCCTCTCTCTTCCCCCTAGATACTCCAGCACCTTCTCACAACCTCCGCCGACCCACCCCGGGCTCCATTTCCTCCCATATCTCGCCGTCCTGCCGGGCCCATCCTCGTCGTCTCCGGTCTCCGCCATGGCTGACGCTCCGCCCGACTCTGGCGCTCCCCCGCATCCAGCGCGACCACCTCTAGGCGCAGCGTGGAACGGGGAATCCGCCCAGACCACCGGCCTGGCCCCGGGCGCAGCAGAGCGGCCGGAATGACCGCTGGCGCGTGCACCGTCTGTCCCCTGCCTCTACCCGTCGGGAGGAAGGAGGAGGAGGCAGGAAGAGAGAGAGAGAGTTGGCGTGGGACCCACGTGTCAGCGGGCCCCGGGCCCGCCCGGTTTAAGTGGAAACGGCATCAAGGATACCGCGTCCCGGCACTAAAAGCGTAACGTCTGAATACGCCTACGACGTTATCCGGTTCGCCCCGCAGCCTTGCCGCTGGGCCGGCCCACTGCTAAACTGCGCCCAGTGCGCTGGATAAGGGTAAAACCCTTTCCCTTTCCTTTTTATTTTTATGTAAATTTGTAAAATCCACAAATAAATCAAATTAACTCCAAATTTGATGATTCAAATTTCCAGAGACTCCATAAATCAAGCCCTATGTAATAGGATACAGTGGAAATTTTTGTTGTCCTCGGTTTTCACCGAACCTTTTAAAAAGGTCATTTATCCACATAAGTCCACTTCAAAAATCCATATTATATTCATTTCAAGTCCAAATCCAATGAAACCAATTTCTAAATGTTTCTAAAATCATGCCTGAATTAATGGGTACTTTTACTCATTTTTATAAAATGGCATTCTGTGGACAACTTGTAGATGCATCAAATCCATTGATTCCATCATATTGAAATGTTTAGAAATATCCATTGATCCAATTCCAATGAAATCACCTTGGTCATTCCTCATATGACTAGAGGTATCCTAGAAAGGTCCAACTTACATTTTTAGAACACTTTTATTCTTGCCTTGTCGTGTTGCTTATTATGGTTGTTTTCGACGATAGTTGACGAAGTAGACGAAATGCTCGGAGTTGGACCAGAGATATTTGAAGACCTCGAAGACTTTGTTAAAACAGGCAAGCAGCCCTTTGACCATGTCTAAGAAACCCTTTTTATGCATGTCATATGGCACTTTTATTGCTTGCATCGAAGTCATGATAAATTGGTGACCACTTGAGGTGGTTTGCCTCTGTTGCTTTTCTCGTTGACAATTGCATGATGCATGACCCTACCTTTCTATGAGGGTTATGCCGGTGGGAGTAGATAGGATGCTAAGGTAGTGCTACGCAAAAAGGGACGGGAATATGCATGGTGATGGAGGCAAAGTATTTTCAAAAGACTTTTCGAAAACCCCATCGGTTGCCACTTATGCCCGGGGAGATGATGAGTTGGGTAACCACTTGATGACGAAGTGGTGTACCGAGGCAAGTGTGTGTGTTGTTTCCAAAACGGATTGGTTTTAGTTGCGACCGTTATTCCGACCTTACATGCGCAACCACTCTACCCTTATATGGGAAAGGGCATTATTGATTACCTAGGCTGATACTAGCTTGGAGCCCACATTACTAGTGACGGGGGAGAGTTGGTGCTCTCTGTCGGGATGGGGTCGTGCCAGGTAGGGCGGCCATGATTGTTTTCACAGGGCACCGGATACACCGTTGTGTCCCCTCTCGGATGTTACGATCTCGAGTGAGTCTCGTATGATGTACATCCTGAGGATAAGGAACAACGAGTGGACTCCTTGTTAGTGTCATCTAGGGAAAGATAGTGATCGGGTTCTTACCCCGGGTACTTGAGGTATCGCGGGTCGTGGATGACACGGAAGTTCCCCGGATCTTGTGGGTAAAGTGTGCAACCTCTGCAGAGTGTAAAACTATTCGAATAGCCGTGTCCATGGTCAAGGACAGTTGGGTAAACGCTCTTGGGCTACGTCCACATGTTTACAAACCAGTTTGTGTGTTTGGATAAGTGGGAAGATCTACTTAGGTCAAGTCAAAGGACTTGACATGATTGAGTTGGGTTGGTGCCCACTCTATTTATGTTGATATCTGTAACCTGTCCTCATGGTTACTTGAATTCTCCTGATGCATGTCTTACAAGTTGTTGAACATGTCATTGCACTCAAAACTAGCTTTACGCAAAAAATTCCTATATCATGCAAAGGTGTTGTATCTTGAACCAAAACATGGGTTGCTTAAGTAGTACATTCAAAGTACTCATTGGCTTGCCACTGGTTATTTTATTGGCCAGGCATGAAAGAACATGATATAATGAAGAGTACCTTGGAGACGAACATGCGAGCTAGGACGCTTCCCAGTCAGAATGCCTGTTGGGTTAAGGCAGATGGCATGGGTCCAAGTTGTTATTGAAGATTTCCGCTGCGATGATACACTCAAGACTTGACCATAATGGTCCTACTTGTGTAAAATGGTATGTACGGATGTAAGACTCTTGTTATTCAGCTTCTGTGTGTTCAGTGGGCATTGATCTCTGGGATCACTGTACACGTGCATTCGGTGATCTCGACTTATGAGTCGGGGCCCCCACAGCTACGTGACCAGTTAGGCTCCTGAGTCGCGATGCACAGGAGTCCCCCTTGACGTGCAAACAACCTTCATACCTTTGCCCTTGCCGAGGCTCGACTCAGGAGGGGCGCGTGACGACCAGGTCAGGGGAACCTGGTTGGGTGGCGTATGCATGTGCGTGACCCGAGCGCAGCCCCCATGCCCAGCGCCCTCACGCGACTTTCCCAAGGGTAGGTGTTGCGGTGAGGCCACACACTGAGCTCAAGGGCTCCCTGAAGTTGATACGGCCATGGGGCCGCCCTCAGTTGTTTATCACCAGCGCGGAGCATATCGCTTCCGCACTTGCACGGGCATAGCCGCTCCTTGGCAGTGTCGAAGGCCAGCGCGGAGCATGGTGCTTACACTGGTACGTGGGAGGGGACTCCCTACTGCGGAGAGCCCCCGGGGCGTGTACAGCCCCGCCCTGACACATGGCTTGCACGGCAGGGCTACACGAGGTGTGTCTCTGCACTCGTGAGCCAGAGCGGGATTCATGAGGCCCTACCTCAAGGCGGGTTGCGCCTGGTTTTGATTCTTGTTTGCTGTGGTGGCCCTGCGTGGTGGTTAGGCAACCTGCGCCGAACGAATCTCCTGAGGTTATCGCGTGAGAAGGCCAAGCACCATAGGCCCCAGGAGATGACGTGAACGGGACCGGTCCGCCAGATAGAGTTCAGCCATTGGATTTATCGACGCTGCAGGGACGGGCCTGAGCACAGACGCTATGCCTAACCTTTCTCACGCGAAGGGTCCTCAAGAAAGAGAGTCGGCGCGCGGCTCCCATGGTAGGTGACAATCAAGCAGGTGATAGTCATATATAGTTTAAGCATGGAAGCAAACTGGTTTAAGTAAATGCAGGGAAGATACACGCCACTGGGTCAGGCCCGAGCGGCTTGGGGATGATGCAGCCCGAGGGGCGCCCCCAGAAATGTAAGCTAAAGATATAAAATGGATATGCGCCGCAGGGACGGACCCACGTGGTCTGGGAATGATGCAGCCCTGAGGGCGCTCCCATCTAAATAAACTTGGAAAATGTCACCTGATTCTATTGATGAAGGAATGTTGAGGCAGTTGTAGATGCGTGGTACAGGGTTTTCTCCTCATGAGCCACCAGGGCCCTGAGCCTTGGGAGGCTCTGGGGGTCCAGGCAATTTCTTGAGGACCGTCTCCATCTCTGCCAGGACTGCGTGGTGCCTGGCCTCCTGAGCCGCCAAGATGCACTGCAAGTTGCGTCGGTAGGCGGATGCCACACTCGGCAGGCCAAAGGGCATGCGAATGTAGCTGTGCGGTGGGCCCTCGCAGCGTCCCACGTGGGAAGGCCAGAAGAGCTCCTGAGACGTGGCCTTGTTGAGCCCTGGAACGTCTATGCAGACGCGCAACCCGGCACCCTCACCTGGATTGGGGGGCTGCGCCAGGTGAGCGGAGATCGCCGCGCATGGCCATCGCATCCTACTGTTCCTGGGTGGTCTTGGTTATAAACTCCCGAGCGCTGGGCGCTCCTCGCCCTGTGTCCTCCTGAGGGAGTTGTGCCGCAAAGAATGCCTCCAAATGGTGCCCGAGTGCCTCCCTCATGATTTTGGCAAGGTCTGAGGCCCTCCAGAAGAGAGCCCCCGAGCCCTGCCCGAGGAGGGCATCGGGCGCGCCTTCCTATGCGATGGAGGGAGGCGCCCCAGGTGCAGGCGCCGATCTGGTCGTGGCGCCGGTTGAGGCGCCGCTTGCCTGAGGCCCAGTATAGAGCAGCTGCTTCTTCTTCTTGGGGATGGCCTCAGGAGGGCACTCGCCCTTGCTGTCGGGGTCGTCGATTGATGCTGCTTGGAAGGCGCGCTCGAGGGAGCACACCGCATCTCTTTCTTCACAGGGGACTTGATGATCCCGCCGCTCCCTGGCATCTTGAGGATGTTGTAGCCGTGGTGCGTCACTGCCATAAACTTGGCCAGGGCCGGGTATCTGAGGATGGCATTATACGGCAGACGGATGTGAGCGACGTCGAAGTCGATGAGCTCGGTGCTGTAGTTGTTGCGTTGTCCGAAGGTGACAGGAAGGCGGACCTGCCCTATCGGGGTAGTGGAGCCGTCGGTCACTCCTGAGAAAGTCTTGGTAGGCTGAAGCTGATCGTATGGCACTTGGAGGTTGTCGAACGTATCGACGGAGAGGACGTTGAGCCCTGCGCCGCCATCGATGAGGGTCTTGGTAACTTGTACATTGCTGATGACGGGCGAACAAAGCATCGGGAGAGCGCCAGCGATTGCCGCACACTTGAGATGATCTGCCAAACTGAAGTTGATGGCGCTCTTGGACCACCTGAGTGGGCGCGTGGCCTCGAACCTGGGGAGGACTGCGTTCACCTCGTGGGCAAACTGCTTGAAGATGCGTTGAGAGGCTGGGGCTTGAGCTCCGCCCAAGATGCAGACGATCGCGCGCGGCTCGTGGAAGCCCCCAGCCCCCTTGTCTTGATGGTGGTCGTCATTCCTTATTGGTGGTGGTGGCAGCGGAGGAAGCCCAGCATTGCTCTGAGGACAGTCCTCGCGAGGCTGATCCCTCTAGGCACCCTCGCGAGGCTGATCCTGCCAGCGGTCCTCATGAGGCCGGTCGCGCCACTCCTGGCGTGGGCCTCGGTCATCCCAGCGTCCTCCGCCACGTACTCCTCCTCGGCTGTAGCCTCGGTCGTTGCGCTCGGGGCATCGACTGAAGTGTTCGTCGCGAATGGCCCTGAGCTCTTGAAAATCGTTGGTGTTGTGGTTGTGCACGTTGTGGAAGGCGCAGAACGGTCGGCTGCTCTTGGATGACTCGGGCTGGTCCCTGCCGCGCTTCGTGTCCGGCTCCGCCGCGAGCACGGTGACTCCCTTGCGCTTCACGTCCTTGGCCTTGGCTTTCTTCTCCTCTGGGTCGGCAGCCGGGAGCTCGAGGAGGGAAAGGCGCCCTTCCTCAGCCCTTGTGCACTTGGTCGCCAGGTTGAACAGCTCGTGGATGGCGAGCTCCTCCTTCATCTTGACGTCGCGGACGCCATCGGAGAATGCAGAGATGATGGCCTCGTCCGTCACCTTGGGGATCTTGAGACGAACGTTGTTGAAGCATTGGATGTACTTCTGGAGGGTCTCCCCTTGGGGATCTTTTTGTGTTTATATTTTCAGAAAGAGAAGCTTGTCTTGAGGATCACCAGGAGGATTGTGAACCTCATCTGCACTAAGGCAAGCCACAACAACATTTTCATGGTGCCATTACAATATTTGTGATTTTTCAACTTGAATTAATGATTTGATCCATGCATTTAAATCAGTATTATTTTACTTATATTCTGTTGGTTGCTTGTTTAAGTTGATATGCTTAGTTTCCAGAAGTTTGAAGCTAACTAAGTTGGTTAAATAACTAGAAGAAATAGTTGTTATGAAGAAGTAATATGGTTATGGATATAAGTAATTATTTTGAGTTATTTTCTTGGAGGAGAAAAATGATAAATTTGCTATGTAAAGATTCTGTTTAAAATGATGATTAATCATAACCAGAGATGTGATATGAGTTGTGATGTTTATGCTTAGTGTGGATATAGTTGACCCATCTATTTCCGATGATATATGATGCATATATTCGTGTTGCATTTTCATGGCAAATTATGACACCGGTTACCTTCACTTTATGTTGAACCTGATAATAACTCACCTTGAATATATCATTGACCGGGTCATGGTGCCACTGAATCGAGTTTTCCCAGTGCTGTCGGATTTCGGGTTCCGGCAGACCCTTGAGGTTCAAACACTGGGGTGTGCACGGAGATCTTTCCCCTACCAGCTCACGCATAATGGCTTGCAAGGGATCTAAACTAGGAACGATGAACAACACAAGAGACACAAGGTTTATACTGTTTCGGGCCACCGTTGTGGTGTAATACCTTACTCCAGTGTGTGGTGTGGTGGATTGCCTCTGGGGCTGAGGAAGAACAGTACAAAGGAAGAATAGCCTCGCGAGGGGCTGTTCTTGAGCTGGTGCGATGGACTGCTTGGGTGAGTCCAGTCGCTTCTCTCTCTCTCTCTCTCTCTCTCTCTCTCTCTCTCTCGTTGATTCCCCCCTTTCTTTCTGTGGTGGTTGGTCCTATTTATAGAGGGAGGCCCTAGGCCTCTTCCCAAATAATGAGCGGGAAGGGCGCCAACAATTGGCCATTTTGAAGGGGAACATCTAGTACAGTTATCCTGACTAAAGTTGGTCTTCGGCTGCCAAAGGCTCTGACGGTGACGCCGTCCCGGGCTCCTCGATGACCTCCGTCCTGCCGCTCTGCTGGTCTTGGTCTTGTTGTACCGAAACGGTAAGCTTTTCCTGATGCCTTGGTCTGTGCTTGCCTCCTTTGAACCAAAGGGGAAACGAGGACACTGCGCAGGCTGGCGCCCGCCTGGCGCACGCCTGGTCTTGATCGTCATGGCTGGCATCACGGGGCACCCTCGTGAGGTACCCTGCCTTGATCTCTCCACCTCCTCATGAGCCTGCCTGACGACGTTGCTTCTAAGGAAGGTTCCTATCGTCCGCCCCGCTAGGCTTGGCCCCTCGCGAGGGTCTTGAGCTTGAGCTGATGAAGCTGGGCCTCGCTGGACCCCCACTTGAGCCACGCCGCAGGCCGCAGGCAGGCAAGTCTGGGGATCCCCATTCCCAGAACACCGACAGTAGCCCCCGGGCCCAAGGCACGCCCGGACTTGGCTTAGCAGAGAAGCGAAGGGGCAAGTGCGAAGCACCGCGGGCCCCAACAGCCTCCGGCCCTGGGCGCCGCGTGGCGATTAATTGGTCGTGGGCATCTCCGCTTACCCACGATCCCTCGGCAACTGCATGACTTAACAAGTCCTTGCACGCAGAAATGGGTCATGATTACCTGTGATCGTGGAGGCCGTCGGTTGGCCTCCTCCGGCTATAAGTAAAGAACGGCACAAGCCCTTCCAGTCCATCTCTTCTTGCTACTCCTTCCTCTCCATCCTTGCCCTTGCTCCACATTGCGACAATGGCTTCGATCCGCCGGTTTTCTGCAGAAGAGAAGGGAAAGGCCCCCCGAGAGGTCCCCGACCCGCTTCTACCGAAGAAATGGCTAGTCCTCTGCCGCCGAGATGAGGGCGCCCGGCAGGAGGTGTCGAGGCCCTGGTACAAGCGGCCGCCGCCAGGGTTCCCGCTGCCCTTGTACGCCCGCATCGAGCGCCCTGGAGGAGCAGACGCCGAGCGACACAGACGCCACCGCCGTCGGCGCCGGCGGGTCACGGCAGTGCGCGTCGTTCCTCCTGGAGTCCATGCCGAGGGCTCCTCCCGAGAGCTCGTTCTCCACGCCGCCATGCTTCCTCAATCTTGGATTCGCCTTCCTCCCTCCTTCGCCTTCGAGATCCCGTCGAGAGGCTCTCTTGAGCTCTGGTTGCAGCACGCTGGCTGCAGCACCCCTGCGACCGGAGCGGAGGTTGCGGTTGTCGCTCCGGGCAAGGTCTACATGACCCGAAGCTAGGGTGAGATCGCCCGGGTCTGCCGGACAAGGGGCGCCCTCGTGATCCACCTCGAATATCATGGCACCTCCTTGATGTTCTTCAAGGTCTCCGACGCAGAGGGACGCTGGCTGGAATGCTGCCCCGAGAAGAGCGGTTGGGGCATCGTCGCGGCGAGGACTAGGCCCGCCGGTCGCCCCCTCGGCAGCTCCTCGGGCAGCAGCGAAGGGGCTGGAGGGTCCAGCGCCTCCGCCGAGCTTCTGGCGACTCCGGAGACGAGCGACGACAGCTACGAGCCCCCGAGCTCGCACCGCGCTCGGAGCCGGGCGGGCGCTTCAGGATAGCGGCGCCGGTGATCTGGATGGGGTTGGCGCCGGCGCCTGGCGGCCCACTGTTGATGATGGCGTCTCCTGCGGAGGCACGCTTAGTCGGCGTTCCTTAGGATTAGCACCTTTTATTTCCTGCAAAGAATCGAAGTAGCACCCCGCGGGGGTATGTAAGGCGCTGGCCTTGTTTTCGTGAATATTATATCCTTATGATGAATCGGTGCGAGATGCTTGTTCTGTCCCGGCTCAACTCCCCCTTTCTTTCCTCATGAGGGCTCGGTGCTCTGTCGACAGGTCCCGGCCCCTGTGTAGGCTTCGGCCGTGCCGGTATGCTGTGTCGCGATGCCATGGTCAAGGCCAGGAGGTGAGCGGCCCGAGGTCCAGTAAGAGCCCCTGAGTCGCGATGCTCAGGAGGCCCCCTTTAGCGCTCAAGCAGCCTCCGCTGGGCGAGAAAGGTAGTCAGCTTTGCCGTGACGGAGCAGGAGTAGGCGAGGGTTAAGCGTCGAGTGGATCAGTTTTCGAGTGACTTATCTTGCGGGTTTGGAATGGCGTTCGATGAGGTGCCGTGCCTGCGCGACAGCAACTGAGGTGTTGCTGGGTCGGGTCCTCGCGAGCTTCTTCCCTCACCCCCGTGCTTTCCTTAGTGCTCTACGTCCTCAGGTCACGACCCTCGAGCGAGCTCAGCCGCCGCTGGTATGACAGGTCGCGATGCCGTGGGTCAATGCCAGGGGGTGAGGGCTGGAGAGCCAGTAAGAGCCCATGAGTCGCGATGCTCAGGTACCCCCCCTTTTAACGTGCAAGAGGATCGCACCGAAGAGGAGGAGAGAAGGCTCGTAATGCGCCAGTGTTGCTCCTGGAGCAGGTCCTGTGTACCAACCACGAGGGGAAACAAGATTCGTTGTTACGATTGCCAGCCAACCATTGGTCGCTCCAAGGGAGTGATCGGGGTCACTGAGGGCTTGGTGAGGTGGTGCCTTGCGGGGCTGTCGCGGCCAGAGCTCAGCCACTCAGATTTATCGGCGTTGCAGGGATGGACCTGCGCATGCAAGCGTGCTGGCCCGAGCGAAAGGCTCCAAAGGTAGGTGTCAATCGGGTAGGCGATTATGTCAAGAATGTTATGTATGAATAAGAAAATCCATCTAGATAGGTGCGGAGAAAGCACATGCCACTGGGTCTGGCCCGAGCAGCTTGGGGATAATGCAGCCCGAGGGGCGCCCCCAACAAGGTAAGTGAAGAACATAAGAAAAATGGATACATGCTGCAGGGACGGACCCACGCGGCCTGGGAATAATGCAGCCCAAGGGGCGCTCCCAGCTGAAAACGGAACTTGGAAAGGTGTCACCTGATATGGTCGGAGATGGCGGGGTGTTGAGGTAGCGGACGACGCGTGATGAGGAAGACGGCCCTCACGAGCCCTCCGGACCTGGAGCCTCGGGAGGCTCCGGGGGCACGGGGGGTTCCTCGAGAGCCATTTCCATCTCTGCCAGGACCACGCGCTGCTTGACCTCTTGAGCCTCCAGAGCGCACCTCAAGGGCGCCGATGGGCGGCGACTGCTGCTCGACAGGCCGAAAGGCATGCGAACGTGGCTGTGAGGTGGACCCTGCAACGCCCCCACGCTGCGTGAGGGCCAGAGGCGCTCCTGAGATGCGGCCTGGTTGAGCCCTGGTATGTCGATGCAGATTCGTAGCCCACCATCCTCGCCTGGATGTGGGGCCACGGCGGGCAAGCGACGACTGCCGCGCATGATTCTTGACTCCTGTAGCTCCTGGATGCTCCTCATGATGAACTCCTGAGGGTTTGGCCCTCCTTGCCTCATACTTTCCTAAGGGAAACGTGCCTTGAAGCACGCCTCCAAGTGGTGCCCGAGCCCCTTCCTCGTGACTCTGGCTAGGTCGGTGGCTCGCCATGAAAGAGCCCCCGAGCCCCGCCTGACGAGGGCGCCGGGCGCGCCTTCCTATGCGACAAAGGGTGGCGACCCTTGAACGGGTGCGGTCCCTGTTGACACGCCTCCGGAGGTGCCTACCCCATGAGGGCTTGGACCAAGCGAAGGCTTCTTCTTCTTAGGGATCGCCTCGGGAAGTCTCCCGCTCCTGTGATCTGGGTCTTCGATCGTTGCGGCTTGGAAGGCACGCTCAAGAGAGCACACTGCATCCCTTTCCTCACAAGGCACTGTGATGACTCATCCGCTTCCTGGCATCTTGAGGACATTGTAGCCATGGTACTGCCATGAACTTGGCCAAAGCTGGGTACCCGAGGATGGCATTGTATGGCAGGCGAATGTGGGCGACATCAAAGTCGATGAGCTCGTAGCGGTAGTTGTTGCGCTGTCCGAAGGGGACGGGAAGGCGAACTAGCCCTATCGGGATGGTGGAGCCATCGGTGACTCCTGAGAAAGGCTTGGTTGGCTGAAACTGATCATATGGCACTTGGAGATCGTTGAATGTCTCGACAGATAGGACGTTGAGTCCTGCTCCGCCGTCGATGAGGGTTCTGGTGACTTGCACGTTGATGATGACTGGTGAGCAAAGCATGCGGAGGACTCCGGCCGTTGTCGCGCACTTGAGTTGATCCGCCGAGATGAACGTGATAGCACACGACGACCACCTGAGAGGGCGTGTGGCCTCTGGCCTGGGGAGGACTGCATTCACCTCGCGAGCAAACTGCTTGAAGATGCGCTGAGAGGCTGGGGCCTGAGCGCCACCCAGGATGCAAGCGATCGCGCGCGGATCCTGGAAGCCCTCAGCCCCCTCGTCCTGATGATTGTCTTTGTACCTCCTTGGCAGATGTGGCAGAGGTGGGAGCCCTACGTTGCCTTGAGGGCGGTCCTCATGAGGCTGGTCCCTCCAACCTCCCTCGCGAGGCTGGTCCTACCAGCGGTCCTCGCGTGGTCTGTCACGCCATCCTTGGCGAGGGCCATGGTCTTCCCAGCGTCTTGTGCCTCTTCCTCCTCCTCGGTCGTAGCCCCGATCATTGCGCTTGGGGCGTCGGCCGATACGCCCTTCTCGCATGGCCCTGAGCTCCTGGCATTCGTTGGTGCTGTGGGTGTGGAGGTCGTGGTATACGCAGTACCGGCTGCCCTTGGATGACTCGGGCCAATCCCTGCCTCGCTTGGTGTGCGGTTACGCCATGAGCACGGCAGCCCCTTTGCGCTTCACGCCCTTGGCCTTGGGCTTCTTCTCTTGAGGATCGGCAGCGGAAGCTCGAGGAGGAGAGGCGCCCTTCCTCAGCCCTAGCGCATTTGGTCGCCAAGTTGAACAGCTCCAGGGATGTGCACAGGTCTTCATGCATTGCTAGCTCCTCCTTCATCTTGACGTCACGCACGCCATCGGAGAAGGCTGAGATGATGGTTTCCTCAGTCACCTTGGGAATTTTGAGGCTGGCATTGTTGAAGCGCTGGATGTACTTCTGGAGGATCTCTCCTGGCTATTGCTTGACGCAGCGCATGTCGCTCACGGCCGGAGGCCGGTCGCGAGTGCCTTGGAGGTTGGCAACGAAGCGGGTGCGCATCTCGTCCCAGGAGGAGATCGTGCCGGGAGCCAGGTTCAGGAGCCAGGTTCGAGCTCCGTCCTTGAGCGCCATGGGGAACCAATTTGCCATGATCTTTTCGTCCCCGTTGCCGGCTTCGATGCCCAGCTCGTAGAGCTGAAGGAACTCCACGAGGTCGGCAGTGCCGTCGTAGCAAGGAGGCAGGTCTGGCTTGAACTTGCCGGGCCATGCAATGCTGCGTAGCTCGGCGGTGAATGCGCGGCAGCATGCGGTGGCCACCGGGGCTCTCTGCTAATGCGGAGCTTGCTCTTGTGGATTCCCGCGCACTGCTTCCTGGAGCAGCGCGGGGTCTTGACGCGGTGGTGCTGGAGGCTGGTCGCGCTCTGCCGGGAGCACGCGAGCACCTTCTTGGGGACGAGGGATCTCCTGGCAGCTCCTTTCTTGCTGCGCAGGGCCGGATGGGAGGGTCTCGGCCCGGGGCCACGCGCCTTGGATCCAGGGCGCCTTATTGGGGAGGAGGTGGCGGGGGCACCTCCGGTTCCTTGCCTCCCGCGTAGGGTGAAGGGGGAGGCAACGAGAGGGACGGCACAGGAGAGCCCCCTGCGGCGGGGACGAGCTCGGCGACGCGGTCGAGCCACTCCTCATAGACGTCGTCGACAGGAAAGTAGCGCAGGAGCTCGTTTGCCGCGATGAGCGCGACTCGAGCCTCCATGGGAGCGTGATGCGCGCGGGACGAAGAACCAGCAGGGCGAGCGAAGGAGTCGCGGTGCGGCCTTCCCGCCTCACCGATGGATGCAGGGACGAGGCCTGCTGCTCGTTCCCTGCCGGGCGATGGCGGCGGCGGCGGGAGAGCAGCAGGGTGTCCGCCTACGGGAGCCGTCTGGGCGACTCGAGCGGCGCGAGCAGCCCGGCGCTCGGTGCAGGCTCGGCGAGCGTCAGCCATGGACACGACAGAAGATCACACGCGACTAGCGGAAGAAAGATTCCAGCGCACCTCTACCTGGCACGCCATATGTCGGATTTCGGGTTCCGGCAGACCCTTGAGGTTCGAACACTGGGGTGCACACGGAGATCTTTCCCCTACCAGCTCACGCGTAATGGATTGCAAGGGATCTAAACTAGGAACGATGAATAGCACAAGAGACAAAAGCTTTATACTGGTTCGGGCCACCGTTGTGGTGTGATACCCTACTCCAGTGTGTGGTGTGGTGGATTGCCTCTGGGGCTGATGAAGAATAAGATACAAGGAAGAACAGCCTCGCGAGGCTGTTCTTAAGCTGGTGCGATGAATTTGCTTGGGTGAGTCAGATCGCCTCTCTCTCTCTCTCTCTCTCTCTCTCTCTCTCTCTCTCTCTCTCTCTCTCGCTGATTCCCCCCTTTCTCTCTGTGGTGGCTAGTCCTATTTATAGAGGGAGGCCCTGGGCCTCTTCCCAAATAATGAGCGGGAAGGGCGCCAACAATTGGCCATTTTGAAGGGGAACATCTAGTACACTTATGCTGACTAAAGTTGGTCTTGGCTGCCAAAGGCTCGACGGTGACGCCGCCCACGGCTCCACGATGACCTCAAATCCTGCCCGCTCTGCTGGTCTTGGTCTTGTTGCACCGAAGCGGTAACCTTTGCCTGATGCCTTGGCCTGTGCTTGCCTCCTTTGCACCAAAGGGGAAACAAGGACACTGCGCAGGCTGGCGCTCTCCTGGCGCCCGCCTGGTCTAGATCGTCATGGCTTGCGTCACGGGGCACCCTCGTGAGGTACCCTGCCCTGATCTCTCCGCCACCTCGTGAGCCTGCCTGACGAGGCTGCTTCTGAGGCAGGTTCCGGTCCTCCGTCCCGCGAGGCTTGGCCCCTCGCGAGGGTCTTGAGCTTGAGCTGATGAAGCTGGGCCGCGTTGGGCACCCACTTGAGCCATGCCACAGGCCGCAGGCAGGAAAGTCTGGGGACCCCCGTTCCCAGAACGCCGACAAGTGCAACCACATTTGCCTTTATGGCAAGGCCTTTATTCGGTCCGTTGTCATGCCTCTGGTCGGTGCCTCCAATGAAGAAAGGTTATGGGCGTGCGGTACCCTAGCCCGGTAAACAAACATAACCTTGTGTCCCCGTTGTTGATGTTATGGTACCTTGTCCCCGTTTGGGACCGTTTATGTTTTGCCACGACAGTGGCCGTTGGTGTCTTTGGTAGACACGGGGCCACCCAAGACTAGCCCGGTGGGGAGTGAGTCAGAGTGGCCGAGAGAGTACCACGGCAATGGAGGGGTATCGTTGGAATGCCGTTGGTCCACCCGAATGGGAGTGCGAGGCCGTGGGTTCCGTGGTGTGGGTACAGTGCGCTACCTCTGCAGAGTGTATTAAATCTATCGATAGCCGAGTCCACAGTTACGGACACGCTCGAAAGTAGGTCACACCATGGGTCAATGTTTAATAAATTTTTCACACTAAGTTATAAGCTTTGCACTGTTGATGATGGTGGGTAGACCATCTTGATGTTGGAGACCAAGTGTTGGTCATGGTTGTGATCGCCGGAAAGATCACCGTTTGAGACCAAGTGTTGGTCATGGTTGTGATCGCCGGAAAGATCACCATTTGGTTACGAGGTAACCCGATCTAAGACCACGAGGTTGGTCCGTTTGTGTTCCGAGAGCGATCACCGTTGGTAAGCAAGTCCGAGGGGCTTATATCACAAGAGCATGATCATAACAAGTTGGATATATTGTTGCATTATTAAACAATTGGTTAAATATCATGATATTGTTTGTCATTATGTTTATGCTTGTTGTGAGCTTGCAAGTACATTCAATGTCTTGACTTTGGCGTCATGCAGCATTTCAAGAAAGTCGCGTTGGAAAGGAGTGCTGTTAGGGTCTAGATCGTGTCCACATCGGTGTCCCTGTGCTATGGAGTTCCGCTACGACTTTGTTCCTCTACCGCGTAGTTGTTATGATCGAGGCCCCTTTATGTTCACTAAATAATGTACATATTGTTCGGCCGCACCGTATGTGCCGCTTGGCCTCGCCACCTGTCGTAATATAAACTATGATCCTCTAGCGTCAATAAAGCAGTTGTCTTTTGTACCTGTCGGGTGGTACGTGCGACATATGCCAATGGGTGTCTAATCATAGTGGGAGCCAATAAGACGTCGCCGGTGCCTGGAAACGGGATGGGGCGAAGACATGCATGTCGGCGAATCTTACCCAGCTTCGGGGCTCTCCGTGGAGATAACACCCCTACTGCTGCTCTGTGGGGTCTCCTCATGATCACTAGATGAACAAGTTGCTACAAGAGGCTCCTTGAACTGTTCGGTGAGAGGAAGGAGAAGGGCACGACTAGCTCTCTTCTTCCCTCTATGTGGTGTCTAAAACTCTCAGAGATCAACCCTTTGCATGGGTGCCATGGGGGTTTATATAGGCCTACCCCCGAGGGGTACAATGCTAATCCGGCTAAGCGTGGGCCCTAGCCGTCAGTGTTTTTAGATCCGCGGCTTCTCTGCCCGGCCCATTTGAGCTCCACGCTTGTTGGTGGGTCCCACGGCCCGGCTTCTGGTCGACAAGTTGGCCCCACCGTTGAGGGCCTTGTCGGGGCTGGTTCTTGTTGCCTCAATCCTCGGCGACGAGGGTTTTGTCGGGGTAAGCTTGGCTACAGTGCCGCCGCCTTGGCGGCGATTACTGTGGCCCCACTTCGTCTTGTCTCCTTAATGAGGCGCTTTCTTCAAGGGAGGGAACAAGCCGGCTATGGGGAGCCAGCCATATCTCAGGCCGACTGGGGGAGTACGAGCCGCCCTCGGGCATATCTCTGACAGGAGGGGCCCGCCGCCTGCGGGTAGTGCTGACAGCCTGTCGTGGGTGACGTCACAGTCAACATGGCAACAGTGCCGCGCCGGACGGGTGATGGCTGCCCCGTATGGCGCACTGTAGCCATGCGCGCTTCGGGATGCGGGGGTGGCAGGCTTCACTATAGCCACGCCCCGTCTCATCACCATTATGTGGGTGCAGATTCTGAGGGTGCGGCCTTGGCCGCCTGCGGGGTGGCCGGCTCCTTGGAGTCGGCCTTCTTGTGGCCGGCTACGCGGAGTCGGCCCTCTGGTAGCCAGCTCCTTGGAAGTCGGCCCTCTCGTGGCTTTCTTCTATGGGTCTTGGGGCCAGGCCGCCTCCTGACAGCTGGCCTAGACGACAGCCGACCGGGGGAAGGCGGCCCAACGTCTTGGATGTTGGATGGCTTGATTGGCTTGTAATTTTTTCAGAAGCCCCAACGGGAGCCGGCTAGGCTACCCGTGGTCATTTACTCCGACAGTAGTCCCCGAAGCTGATTGGGCTTCGAGGTCGAAAGGAAGACGAAAAGCTCGATCAGCTTCCTATCTTGGGAAGCCGGCAGCTAGGAGTCGGCCTTGAATGGGTGCGCCATCTTCTGGAAGCTCCGCAGTTAGAAGGAGGGAAAGCGAGTCGGCCTGCGCGTTGACCGCGCATCACCTTGCGCGCCACGTGGCTAAAAAGGCCTGCCAGTACACGCGTGCGACGGGACGTCGCCGCATGCCCGGGCCTACCAAGCCTACGCCTCGGCCCACGCGCGGATCCTCTGCGGCCCAAGTGGACTGCTCGTCTTCCCGCGGTGGTTTCAGCACGCCTTTAGGGCGACATAATCGTGGGACGTGGGGGGAGTGGGCGCAGTTAATCCCATGTTCCCCCACACCTCGCCTCCTCGGCTCCCCCGCCCGAGCCTATAAGTAGGGGGAGGAGGGGGAGCGGCAGAGGCTCGAATGCTCGCCCCCGCTCCTCTCCTTCCTCTACTTCCATCTTCACTCGTTCGCTGTCAGCGCAAGATTTCGCCACCGCTGGCTGCTCCGCATGATCTACCTTGGCTCGCCATGTTCCTTCGCTATGCGTGGCGTTTCTCTTGCTGCGGCTCTTTCCTTCCACTCGCTCCCATGGCGTTGTCGAGATCGTGGGGCGGCTCCAACGTCCACGAAGATCACATCGATTGGCTCACGGACGTGTGGCGGTTGCCGGGCGAGACCTCGTGAAGACCGCCTCGCGCGGAGGCGGAGATTTCACGGCGCCAGAGGAGGGCGGCGGGTCACCTTCCGCAGACCGCCTGCAGGCGGCTCGCCTGCCGGGCGAGCGGGTTCTTCCGCTCTTTCTTGACTTCTACAATCTCCACCGCATCACCTCACCCCCAACACGGTGATGCTGCTATCTTCGCCGTTACCTGTGCGAGGTTTTCGGAGTCCTCCCCACTGGAGCTCTACGGGAGTTCTTCCAGCGTAAGCTTCGGCCTTTGTCTCCTTGGGCGTGCCCGCCCCCTGCGGCGCCTTCATCGCCAATCGGAGGACGATCGACAACAACCCTTTTCCACCTATCCCGCTGATCCAGTCGGTGAAGCTTTGGCAGCAGTCGTACTTCTACGTGAAGAACGTCGCTGCGCAAGGCGACTACCTCAATCTGCCAGCTTACGTAGCCGGCCCGCTGCCTGGGAGGCCGGCGTCTTGGTCCTTTCGAGCATGGTCGCTCACCTTCGTCGGGAACGCAGTCGTCACCCGGCTCCAGGCGATGGTACAATCGTATGGCTTGGTGGGGGCCGACTTGGTGGACGCCTTCGTGGAGCGCCGGGTGCTTCCGCTCCAAAGCCGGCAGCACATGATCTGCCAAATAAGCGAGTCTTGATTAGTCGGCTTTGTGTTTGAGCGGAGCCCTCTTCTTCGACCGACACCTGGGGCCGCCAGGCCGGAGCACCAGTTTTCGGCCAACCGTACCGTGGACGACCCCGACGACCCGGATCTGGGGGTGGCTGCCATGGACGACGCCGTAGTCGCAACTGGCGGAGAAGCAGGCGGCCCCGACCTTACGGCCGCCTTCGGGGACTGGTTGGAGGATGACGAAGCCGAGGCCATCCCACGCCGCCAGCTGACGGCTGATCGCCAAGGCGCGGGACCTTCTGCCGCGCCAACTGCTCGTGGTGGCGCGCCAAAGCGTCGGGCCGGGGCGGGTCTCTTCGGCAGCCGGCCGAAGAAACCCAAGAGCTCCGCGGTGGTGACCAAGCGGGAGGAGGCGGCCGCGAAGGCGGCCTGCTTCCGCAAGGTGGTGAAGCAGCCACAAGAGGTCTCGGCGTAAGTGTTGTGTGTCGTGTACTTTTATTGTCTTATTTGGTTGAGGCTCATCTGACCCGTCTTCTTGGTTTGTTGAACAGGGCGCCGCTTTCCCTTGAGCGGGTTGACTCCGCCTCCATAGTCGGGCCGACGGGAGGGTCTTCGAGCTCCCGCCGAGTGGACCCCCGCGCCGACCTCATGGAGGCAACGGAGCAGAACGCGCGGGAGGATCGGGAGGAACGGGAAGCGGTGGAGCGGAGGGCCGTCCAGGAGGCGGCGGAGAAGTCGGCTGAGGCGTAAGCGGGCGCTGCTGCCAAACCCGAGCGGAAGCTGGCCGCATGAGAGGAGGCGGAGCCTTTGTGCAATCAGCCTCCGTAGCTCGTCATTCCCCTTCGCGCCGTGGCTCCCGATATCCCCGTGCCTCCGTCGGAGGAAGCCGACCGCGACCACCCGGTGATGGAGAGGAGGGAGGACAACGTGACGATCCTGGGGCAGGCGCCACAGTCGGCGCGACCGGAAGCCAGGCCAAGCCGGCCGACCATGCTGCGGCGCTGGGCGGTCGGCCGGGGCGAAGTCGGCCCGGCGGCGGATCTCGTAGGTGCAATCGGCGCCTCGCCGTGGGAGAGGCGTCCTCGGTGCGAGCCGCAGGAGCCGTGGGCGCCAGCTCGGCGGACACAGACTGGAGGCAGCGCCAAAGCCGTTCGAGTGGGCGCCAATGGCGGCGGACGACCGAGCTGAATGTGGCGGCCACGGGAGGTCGGACGCCCGGCTTCGAGCTCAGCCGTCTTGTTGTAGCAGTACACCAGGGAGTTCCTTGCTACACGCGGTCCTCCGGGTGAGCCTTGGCCTTGATCGATTTCTTTTTGATTTCTTCCGTGAGGCGTCAGGCACCCACTGGTGGTGTAGTCCCCGAAGTTTGAGTCGAGTCCGCTGAAAGGCGGCTTGAAACTTCTTAGCAGGCCTTGATGGCAATCTTGTTCTTACCCACACTCCATCTGATTTTCAGGAGTATCACAATCTTCGCGCAGCCGCCTTCAACTCCCAGGCCCAGGAGCTGAGCCAGAAGGCCGCCGACCTGACGAATAGCCAGAGTGAGTACTTGGTTTCTTCTATCTCAAGTGGGCGGCCACAACAAGACCCACTGGGTGTAGTCCCGAGATTCGGGCGGCTGCTGCTTGGCCGGGTTGGGTCTTCCCCGACGACTTTTCCCTTACTGCTTTTTTCCTTTTTCTCCATGCTTGCAGGAGCTAATGCCGACTTGAGGGGGCAGCTAGGCGAGGCCCAGACCGCCCTTCGTGCCAAGGAGGCCGAGATCATCGCATTGGCCCAGGAACGCGACCGCCTAGCCAAGAGGTTGGCCGACCAGGAGGAGAGCCACCAGGCGGCCCTGAAGAAGGCGCAGGACAACGAGGCTGCCCTTAAGGCGGAGTTCGAGACCGAGGTGGCGGGCTGGGCTGAAGCAAGGCAAGCGCTGAGCGAGGGTTATGGGCGGGTGGAGGATCTGATCGACGGTAGGCCGCCTTCCTCTTTTCACCCCTTTGTTTGCTCCTTGCCCTCTTGTTCATCTTCTGTTTTTTGTGCAGTTTCCTTGTTCTTCACGCAGATTACTTCCCCGGCTACTCCGTCGCTGCCAGCCAAGCCATCGAGGCCCACCTTGAGGCAGGCAGCAAGGGTTACTGTCGCGCCCGAGACGCCAACCGGACGCTCGAGGAGCAGCTTTTGGCGATCCAGGCTCGCCTACAGCCAGCTCACCGCATGCTCTGCCGGCTTCAGCGTGCCGGTGCGCAAGTGTTGGCCGCTCTCTGGCCTGGCGAGGTGATCCCCCGCACCCCAAGTTGGACTGCCGACTGGCTGGAGGTTGCAGTTGGCCGCTTCGAGGCCTGGAAGGCCTCTGCTGCTCAGCCCGGCGCCGGCCGGGCGCTGGAGTTCGTCCGGGCCTGGTACCCTGGGCTAAGCCTGCGCCAGCTGAGCACTTGGAGGCAGGAGGCTGACGAGGAGTTGGTTGCGGTGCGGCCGGCTATCATCCAGCGCGCCTCGGCTATTATCGAGTACACCGACACCAGCCTTTTAGCTCCTGAAGTGAACGACAGCAGAGTCGCCCAGCCGGAGGAATGGTTCGGGCTGAAACCGGCGGAAGGCGAGGACTCGGCGGAGGAGATTGCCTCCAGCGATGAAGCCGAAGACGAAGAGGAGGAAGGCAGTGAAGATGCCGTGCCCGACAGCGAAGCGACCAACCAGCTTCAGCCTGATCGTGCCTCAAGCAATGAGGCGCGAAAGTGCTGCCGGGGAGATGATCGGGCCGAGACTTCGCCACCACCACTCCTCCAAAGAAGCACTGCCGCCTCCGCCGACCTGCCCAATTCGCTGTTTCTCCGTTATTTGATCTGCCGCTCTCGCTTTTACTGCTGTTGCTCTTTGAACAAATTTTATTAACTTTGCGCATTTCCACCCACTGGGGGTGTATTCAGACTATGTTGAATGCCGGCCTTTCGAAGGCTTTTGTGTAAATATAATTATGCATGTGTTTGGCTTCCATTCGAGTTTGCTTTTTATCCTTAGGCCGTTTCCTTTGCCGCCTTCCTTTATTGCCGCCTTCCCAGCCGAACAACTGCTCTGCGGTCTGTGGCTGGGGAGGAACTTGGCTATTTGTGGGAAGGCAAGTACTTGAGCTTTGTTGGATTGTGGCAGGGTTGAATGGTAAGCCGGCCGGCCGGCTACTCTGGTAGCCGGTCGGCAATGGGAGGAAACCGACTTTTGTTATATAAGTTCGTTAGTCCTTAGCCGTTTTTCGTGTGGGCATCCTTTCCTGCCTTTGACTCTTGCCAGCCGGACAGTCCGTTCTCCGAGCTGCGGCTTTTGACAAGAGAGGGCTTGGGTACCGGCACACTACTTGTCTGACTACAGGTGGAACTTTGAATATAACTCAAAAGCGGCTGATCCCCGGGCCGACTAGTCGAACTCCGGTGCCGGACGAGGGAGAAAAGTGTAATGACAAAATCATAAGCATGATACTCGTCATTCATAGATAAAGGTTGCAGTCCCGAAAGTGCTCCTTGGGGGGCCCATTGTCTCATACTTAGTACAAAAGGTAGCGTGATACATACTGCATTTTAACTGTAAAATCTTTGGAGGAGGTTGGCGTTCCATGGTCGTTCCGACTCCTTGCCGGAATCATCTCTCTTTCATGCCTTCGGCTTCGTGGCATCGATTAGGTAGTAGGAGTCGCTTCCCAATGCTTTCTGATGACGAAGGGACCTTCCCAAGGGGCCGAGGGCTTGTGCTGGCCGGCTGTTCGCTGGATCAGCCGGAGCACAAGGTCGCCCTCTTGAAGGGATCTTGGCTTGACCTTCGGGCTATGGTAGCGGCGCAAACCCTGCTGGTAGATGGCAGACCGGCTGAGGGCTAACAATCGGCTTTCTTCCAAAGAGGTCGACGCCGCCTTCTCGTGCTTCTTTGGCCTCTGCTTCCGTGTACATGGTCACCCGAGGCGAGTCGAACTCGATGTCGGTTGGGATGACAGCCTCGGCGCCATATACAAGGAAGAAAGTTGTGAAGCCGGTTGACTTGTTTGGGGTAGTGCGCAGACTCCAGAGGATGGCCGGCAGCTCGTCGAGCCAACAGCCGGCCGAGCGCTCCAACGGCACGACCATCCGGGGCTTGATGCCGAAAAGGATGAGGCCGTTGGCTCGCTCAACTTGGCCGTTTGACTACGGGTGGGCGACGGACGCTAGGTCCAGCCGGATACCCTGCGTCGCGCAGAAATGTGCCAATGCTCCCTTGGCGAAATTCGTGCCATTGTCGGTGATGATGTTCTGTGGCACGCCGTACCGAGTTGTAATGTCTGCGATGAATGTCACGTCAGTCGGCCCGTTCAGCTTCTTAATCGTCTTTGCTTCGATCCACTTGGTAAATTTATCCACGGCGACAAGCAAGTGTGTCATGTCGCCGCGCGCCGTCTTGAATGGCTCCACCATGTCAAGTTCCTAGACGGCAAAAGGCCAGGTGAGGGGAATGGTCTTGAGTGCTGAAGCCGGCAGGTGTTGCTTGGAGCTGAAGACTTGGCAGCCTTTGCAATGCTTGACTAACTCCTTGGTGTCGTCCAAGGTAGTCGGCCAAAAGAATCCATGGCGGAAAGCTTTGGCAACGAGGGATCTTTAGGCTGCGTGGTGGCCGCATTCGCCTTGGTGAATGTCTTTGAGGATTGCTATGCCCTTCTCTGGTTCGATGCAGCGCTGGAAGACTCCAGTGACACTGCGCCTGACGAGCTCTCTGTTGGCAATTGTATATGCCCCAGCTCGGCGTTGGACTTGTCTTTCCGCGATCTCGTCAGCCGACAGCTCTCTGTTTACCAGGAAGTTGAGGATGGGCTGAGCCCATGATGGAGCTGTGACTTCTTCTATAGCCAGCATGGCTCTCGCAACTGTATGGTGTGCTTTGGTGGTGAAGAGCTAGAGCTGGCCGCTGCTGTGGTATTGAAGCAGTCCCGGGCCGGTTCAAGTCCTCAACCGGGTGCGACTATGGCGATCCCCGAGCCGCCTATCGAAGTCCTCGGGCCGCTGCTGGCTCCCCAAGCCGGATCCGGCTGCATCGGGGTTAGGCGGCACGAATATGGAGTCGGATTCTGGAGACGGCTTGATAGACGGCTTGAGGAGGCGTTGGAGAGAGACGCCCGTTGGTATAGCTTGTCAGGTTGAGCCTATCTGTGCGAGGACATCTGCTTGCTCGTTGTCGGCCCATGGCACGTGGAGGGACTCGCATCCTTCGAAGTAGCCGCTGATTTTCTGAATGAGGAAGCGGTAGCTCGCCATGTTTGCGTCCTTGGTGTCCCAGTCGCCAGATGACTGCTGGACCACCAAATCTGAGTCACCATACCACAGGATCCGGCGGATGCCGAGCTCTTTGTCTGGCCGAGGTCCGGTGTATGAGCACCTCGTGCATTTTCGGCCACGTTGTTGGAGGCGGCAAAAGTGAATCGCAGCGTGTATCTGAGTTTGTTGCTCTTGGGAGAGGTGAGGATGATGCGGCTCCCAAGCCGGTGCGCATCTTGGACCCATCGAAGTGCATCCGCCAATGAGTGGAGTCGGGAGCGGCCGGTAATTTGGTCTGGAGTCTCGGCCCAGTCGACGAGGAAGTCGGCCAATGCTTGCAACTTGATGGCGGTGCGAGGCTGGTAGAAGATCGTGTAAGGAGCCAGCTCAATGGACCATTTTGCCACCCAGCCTATGATCTCGGCGAGCGGGGCGGTGCATACGACCGTGATGGAGTGCTCTCGAAAGTAGGGCTTCAGCTTCTTGGCGGCGAAGTACACGCCGTAGCACATCTTTTGGTAATGCGAGTAGTTCTGCTTCGAGGTGGACAGTACTTTGCTTAAGTAGTAGACCAGCCTCTGGACTGGCTGAGCCCGGCCTTCTTCTAGGCGCTGGACCACGATGACGACGCTGACCACCCGGCTGGTGGCGGCGATATAAAGGAGCATGGGCTCTTTTTCAGTCGGCGCCGCCAGGACAGGCGGCGTGGCAAGCATCTTCTTCAACTCGTGAAAAGCTTGGTCGGCTTGGTCGTTCCACTCGAAGTGAGTGGTTTTCTTCATGAGTCGGTAGAGGGGGAGAGCCTTTTCTCCAAGCCGGCTGATGAAGCGGTTCAGGGAGGCCAGGCACCCGGTGAACTTCTGGACATCTCGCAGCTTGGTGGGAATCTCCATTCTCTCAATGGATTTGATCTTCACTTGGTTGCATTCAATGCCGCGTTCGGAGACCGGGAAGCCTAGGAGCTGGCCGGCTGGCACTCCGAACACACATTTCTCGGGGTTGAGCTTGATCTGAAAGCGGTGCAGGTTCTCAAATGTTTCCTTGAGGTCCTCTAACGAAGTGTTGCGCTTCTCCGTCTTCACCACGATATCGTCTACATAGACGTGGGCATTTCTGCCGAGTTAGCTTGAGGAGGCATTTACGCATGCAACGCTGAAAAGTGGCACCGGCATTTCTCAAGCCGAATGTCATAGTCAGGTACCAGAAAGCTCCGAATGGCGTGATGAAGGCGGTCTTCAGGCGGTCGGCTGGGTCCAACTTTATCTGGTGGTAGCCTGAGTAGGCATCCAAGAAACTCAGCAGCTCGCATCCGGCTGTGGATTCTATAACTTGATCAATCCTGGGCAAGGCGAAGGGATCTTTTAGGCAGGCTTTGTTGAGGCTCGTGTAGTCTATACACATGCGCCACATGTTATTCTTCTTCAGCACGAGGACCGGGTTGGCGAGCCACTCTGGAAAGAAGACCTCCATGATGAAGCCGGCCGCCAAGAGCCGGACTATCTCTTCTCCTACGATCCTTCTCTTCTCCTCGGCGAAGAGGCGGAGGGAATTTGCTAGGCGGCTTGGCGTATGCTTTCGAGCGATGCTGTAGCTTGTGATCGGCGAATTCCTTCGGAACACCCGGCATGTCCTTGGAGGACCATGCGAAGATGTCCCGATTCTCACAGAGGAAATCGAAGAGCCCGCTTTCCTATTTGCTGTCCAGGTTTGCCCCAATGACGGCAAACCTTTCCGGGTGCTCTGGGTCCAGAGGTATCTTTTTGTTTCCTTGGCTGGCTGGAAGGAACCTTGGGCATCACAATCTTTGGGGTCGGGGGATAGAGCAGGCTGCTTGCCGGCCATGGCCACGACTCGGTCCAACATCTTCTTCTCTTCGGCGACTACGAGGGACTCGGCCAGCCGGCATTCTTTGCAGCTGGCACTCGGAGGACTTCTTGTAGTCGCCGGCTATGGTGATGATGCCCTTGGAACTCTGCATCTTCATCTTGAGGTAGGAATAGTGGGTACAGCCATGAACTTGGCGAAGCAGGCCCGGCCAAGCGGTAGCGTGGTAGGGGCTGTCAAGGTCCACCACTTCAAACCAGATTGCTTCTCGGCGGAAGTGATCCTTGTCTCCGAAGAGAACATCTATCTTGATCTTGACGATTGGTGAACAGGACAGGCCGGGTACAATGCCTTGGAACACGGTCCGGCCTGGCATGAGGTGCTTGGCCTTGATGTTCAACTTCTCCAGGGTGTCTCGCACAGGATGTTGATCTGCTCCGCCGTCTATCGGTCTGTAGCGGCGAGAATCGGGCGACAAGCCTGTCCGTTACTAGGGTTGCCTCCAAAACCAATGCATAAGAGCAGGGACGGCATCACCTGCAGGTGGTCGGCCCGGCCCAATGATAGGCCTCTCTGACCAGTGCATGTATTCGGGGTTGTTGGAGGCAACTTCGTTGACTTCTTGGTGTTGTCGGCGCCGGCTGCGCCGGTCTTCGGGCTGGCTCGTGAAGACAACGTAGGCGGCATGCTCGTTGGGGAACTCGTCGTGGACGGTCCCGACTGCTGGTCGGGCGGCCGGCTATTGGGGGGCCGGAGGCGGCTGTCCAGCAGGCGGAGGCGGCACCAACCCTTCGCCTTTGGTGATTCGGGAGAGCCAGTGGCACTTCCGGGTTGTATGGTTGGACGGCTTCGCGCCGCTGTGGAACTTGCACGGGGCGTCAAGGGCTTGCTCATAGGAGAAAGTCGGCTACCAAGCCGGCCTGCCGCCCTTCGGCTTCTTGGGCGCGGGCCGCCCCTCAGGTTGTTCGTCTTTGACGGTGGCCACTTGCCGACTGGCTGGAGGCGGCATCGGGCCTTTGCGCTTGTTGTCATGCTGGTACGGACGTCGGCTAGAGTCACCAGCCGGCATTTTGGGAGCCGGGTTGAGTACCTTCCCGGCGGCGTCTACCCAGAGCTCGGTCTTCATTGAGGAGTCGGCGGTGGCGTACTTGTCGGCTATGACAAGTAGCTCGTCGAGGGTAGCCGGCTTTCGTCGCGGAGAGCTTCTGCACGAGGAGGGTGCCTTCTTGGCACCCGGGCGGTGAAGTACTCTATGGATTGAACCTCATGCACCCTCGCAGGAGTTGCGGAGCTCGCCCATTAGCGTGGCGTAGTCAGCGAAGTCGACTTGGTGGGTCCTTATGCGCTGCACAAGGAGAGTTGTTCGGCTTGGGAGCCCGCTTGTAGCTGCTGGTGAAGTTGCGGATGAAGGCTTCAGTGATGTCTAGCCAGCTGTTGATGCTGCACGGCTTGAGGCTGTTGATCCAGGTTCGCGCCGTGCCCTGAAGCATGAGGGGCACATATTTCACAGCAACGCGCTGCTTGTTGCCCGTTCGCTATCTTTGTTGCGGTCGAGTAGTCGATCAGCCAATCCTCGGCTTCACAGAGCCGTTATACTTGGGCGTGTCTCTTGGGAGGCGAGAACCCTTTAGCAAAGGGCTCTTCGCCGTGGATGCGGGGCGAAGCAAGGCGGCCCGACATCGCTTCTTCTTCAACGCTTTGGGATCGCGCCCGAGCCAGTCGATCCGGTGGCGGGCGTCGTTTTCGCCGACTCCTTCGCGCCGGCCTAGTCGGCTGCTGAGAGTCGGATGCGTGACAGGCGGCAAGGTGGGATATCTTTCCCCGCGAGGTGGAGGAGGGGGCGGGTTGCCTCGCCGTTCCACGGCTCGAGGGCGGCCTTCTGCGTCACGCTCGATGGAGATCCGGGTTCGGCTGCGGCTGGCAGCCGGCTCCTTTTCTTGCCGCGCGCGGGCGTTGCCCGCAGTCAGCGTGCGTGATGTTGCGCCGTGCTCTCGGCGCGGGCGCTGTCTTCTTGCCGCTCTGCGGTCGCGCCGATCAGTTGCTGGATGCGCCCTAGCCCGTTCAGCTCTTCTACGACCGCCTCGGCGGCGCGCGGGTTCTCGAGGGGCGTGGCGTAGACGGGGCGGTCCACTCCCAGCATGTCGGCCATGGCTGCGCCGAGTTTCTTGACAATGCCGAGTCGGCTCGGCCCTTCGGGAGGAGGCGTGCCGAAGGCGGTACGTCGACTTCACGGTGGTGGGCCTCGGTGAGGCATCTCAGGGAGGCTATCCTCCGGCCCTCCACGTGGAGGCGGCGGCGTGCTTCGGTGCCTCGGCGTCGGCGTCGGCCGGGAGAGCGACGGACAGGTAAATGTGGCGCGCCGCTGCGAGCGTCGTGGGCGTTCTCGCCCTAGGGGCCGCCGTGACTGACGACCAACACCTCGGTGATGGCGCTGCCGCAGCTGTCGGCTTGGGGGAGCGGGTCATCAAAGATGACGACGTTGGTGTGGGAGGCGTCGAGCGATGCTGTGTCGGAGTCAACAAGCATCGGGTCGGTGGAGCCAACCGACTCCAAGTCCACAGCGGGTTCGCTGGAGATGTGGAGTTGGTCGAGGAGGCTTACGAGGTGGCTCTCGAGGCAGCCGGTGCCCGCGTCGGATGTGGGCTTGTCGGAGATGCGAGCCTCGCCAAGAAGGTCGGCGAGGCAGCTCGGCTCATTAGCGGCGGCCGACGCCTTGCGGCCTTGTCGGGGCAAGCGCCATCGGCGTGCCGGGCTGGCTACGCCCATGAGGAGGAAGAGGGTTCCCGTCCAGAACAATTCTCCGGACGACGGTGCACCTGGCCCCATGGTGGGCGCCAAATGTCGGGTGGTAGGTGCGACATATGCCAACGGGTGGCTAATCATAGTGGGAGCCAATAAGACGTCACTGGTGCCTGGAAACGGGATGAGGCGAAGACATGCACGCCGGCGAATCTTACCCAGCTTCGGGGCTCCCCGTGGAGATAACACCCCTACTGCTCCTCTGCGGGGTCTCCGCATGATCACTAGATGAACAAGTTGCTGCAAGAGGTTCCTTGAGCTGTTCGGTGAGAGGAAGGAGAAGGGCACGACTAGCTCTCTTCTTCCCTCTATGTGGTGTGTAAAACTCTCAGAGATCAACCCTTTGCATGGGTGCCCTGGGGGATTTATATAGGCCTACCCCCCAGGGGTACAATGGTAATCCGGCTAGGCGTGGGCCCTAGCCGTCAGTTTCTTCGTCCGCCGGCTTCTCCGCCGGCCGCTGGGGCCCGCCGGCTGCCGGCCTCCTGGTCGACAAGATGGCCCCACCGTTGAGGGCCTTGTCGGGGGCTGGTTACTGTTGCCTCAATCCCGATGACGAGGGCTTTGTCGGGGTAAGCATGGCTACAGTGCCGCCGCCTTGGCGGCGATCACTGTGGCCGCACTTCGTCTTGTCTCCTTAATGAGGCGCTTTCTTCAAGGGAGGGAATAAGCCGGCTATGGGGAGCCAGCCATATCTCAGGCTGACTGGGGGAGGCCGAGCCACCCTCGGGCATCTCTCTGACCGGAGGGGCCCGCCGCCTATGGGTAGTCTTGTGACTGTCATAGGGTGACATCACGATCAACATGGCAGTGTGCGCCCGGACGGTGATGGCTGCCCGTCTGACGCGCCTTGTAGCAGGCGCTCAGGGATGCTTGGGTGGCAGGCTTCATGGCCGAAATATGTGGGTACAGATTACGAGGTGCGGCCTTGGCACTACTGCGAAATGGCGGCTCCTTGAGTCGGCCTTCTCGTGGCCCGACTCTGTGAGTCGGCCCTCTAGTAGCCGACTCCTTGGAAGCCGGCCCTCTCGTGGCTTTCTTCTATGGGTCTTGGGGCCAGGCCGCCTCCTGACAGCTAGCCTGGACGACAGCCGGCCGTGGGAAGGCGGCCCAACGTCTTGGATGTTGGATGGCTTGATTGGCTTGTAATTTTTTCAGAAGCCCAAGCGGGAGCCGGCTAGGCTACCCGTGGTCATTTACTCCGACAGTACGAAGATGTTCTGTGTTGCCAGAAGACATGGTCTCTGGGCTGGCAATGCATGGTAAACCGGTTGCTCTGAGCCGGGGTGCCACAGCTGCGTTCGGAGGGGGTGGAAGACGGACCGGAGCCGACGGGGAGCTCAACCCCGTTGACGAGAAGAGGGCGGCGAGGCTCAGGGAGGCCAGTCGGGGAGGAGGACGAGGACGGGCGACAAAGGCGGTCCGGCGATGGGGGAACTCTGGGCGGCGGCGGCATCATGCCCAGGGAGAGAGCGGAGTAGGGAAAGTGGGGGCGAGTGGGGAGGGGGTTAGGGTCCCACCGCCGCCCCGTCTTCTGCTCCTGCAGCCCGCGCGCCCGCGCCTCAAGCCTCGAGGCTCCCGGGCTTCTAGCTCACCAAGCGGAGGGTGGACTAGGCGGCGGTGGATCAGTAAGTGCTCGTGCTTTGCCTTGTTCTTGATTATGCTGCTGCTTCTTGATGGTTCTCCGCTGTGCGATTAGGCCGATGCCTCTGACGAAGAAGAGGAAGGAGGGGGCGGTGGTGCTGCCCGAGACCAACCCACCTGCTCCGTCGGCGTCTCCCTCCGTGGAGAAGGGCGGCATTGGCGCTCATGTCTCTCCGGCCCGGTCGTCCTCGCGAGGTATGGGGGAGAACCCTCGGGAGGAGTCAGCCCCCGTGGCCTCGCATGCTCCGGAGGCACTAGCGTCCGGCTCGGCTACTGGAGCCTCCAAGACTCAGGAGCCCCCAGTCCCCCAGGCTATGGTGACAATACATTGTCCTCCGCCACCTGGTGCACCTCTCATCCCAAGTCCTTCTGCCTCCCCTGACGTCTTGGAACGCGCCCTTCTGGAGATGACCCAGCTGCAAGAAGATCTTCAAGGTGCCGGACCCCTCACAGTGGCCAAGGCCGGAGCCCAGTTTCGCTAGCTACATCGACAGCGTGTCTCTTCGGGCGGCTCTGAGCCAGGCCGTGACGACCTTTGGAGCTGGTTTCTGGCTAGCTCTGTTCCGACGTGTCTCTTCGGGCGGCGCTGAAGGAAGTCGAGGCCGCCAAGAGTCGCTGCCAGGCGCTGGAGGCCGAGCTGAAAACCCTGCGCAACAAAGGCGCAGAGGAAGCCCGTGGCTGTCAGGCAGAGGAGGAGAATATGAAGGCCCGGAAGGACGCGCCGTCAAGGGTCGCTGACGCCAGTTGGAAGCGATCGGCAAAGGCGCAGGCCGTTGAGCGTGGCCGACTAGAGGAGCTGGAACGAAAGGTGAAGGCGGAGGAAGCCGAACTTGACGCGAAGGCGAAGGTTCTGGCTAAGGACCGCGCGGTCTTCGGCTCCTCAAAGAGAGGTCTCGCGCGGCGCTGAAGACGCTCTATGAGAAGGGCTTGGAGAAGCCGCTAACCACCGACGAGGACGGCCCCGCCCAGCTGCGCCCCTACTTGGTCGAGGCGCTCGAGGAAGTCGCGGACGGCATTTGTCACATGGCACAGGAAGAGGCTCGTGTCCTTTCTTCAGCTGCGCTGACGCGTGTCTTCAGCCACCTCCATCTTCGCGACCCTACTGCTCGCCTTGACGAGCTGCTAGAGCCCGTGGCTGATGAACACTACACAGTTGCCGCCGCAGCCGTGAAAGGTCCAGAGGAGGCCCTGCTGAAGAAGTTCTGCGCCTTTGACCGGAGGCGCCATTACTCTTGCAGCTCCGGCCGGTGGCCATGATGAAGGCGGCGTCATGAAGGGAGGAGCGCCTCTCGCGAGCGTCGGTGGTGCTCAGGGGTGACCTGCGGCTCCTTTCCTGTTTTATTCCTGCAACATGCATCATGCCTCGTGGAAGCGTTAAACTTGCGTTTGGTATTGTGAGAACAATATGTCTTGTAATATTTTCTTGAGATTTTGCAATTTTCTCCCTATTTGCTTTACGTTCTACATTGGCAGGGCCCGGCCCCGTGCATACCTCAGCCACCGTTGGATCGTCCGGAGACCAGGACGGGACAATGTTCTTAGGGGATACATGACCAATTAGGCTCCTGAGTCGCGATGCTTAGGAGTCCCCCTTGACGCGCAAACATCTGATGTGGAGGAGACGCGAGGGTAGGTTTAGTGTTCTACGTCAGCAGGGCCTGGCCGTGCGCATACCTTCACTGTCGTTGGGTCGTCCGGAGACCAGGACGAGACCAAGGAGTGATGGTCTAAGTGACCAGTTAGGACCCTGAGTCGCGATGCTCAGCAGTCCCCCTTGACGTGCAAACAACCTTCATACCTTTGCCCTCGCCGAGGCTCGGCTCAGGAGGGGTGCGTGACGACCAGGTCAGGGGAACCTGGTTGGGTGGCGTACGCATGTGCGTGACCCGAGCGCAGCCCCCTCGCGCGACTCTCCCAAGGGGAGGTGTTGCAGAGAGGCCGGACACTGAGCTCAAGGGCTCCCTGAAGTTGATACTTCCATGGGGCCGCCCTCAGTTGTTTATCACCAGTGCGGAGCATAGCGCTTCCGCACTTGCACGGGCATAGCCGCTCCTCGATAGTGCGATGGCCAGCGCAGAGCAAGGTGCTTCCACTGTTACATGGGAGGGGACTCCCTACTACGGAGAGCCCCCGGGGCGTGTACAGCCCCGCCCTATCACATGTCTTGCATGGCAGGGCTACATGAGGTGTGTCTAGGCACTCGTGGGCCAGCACGGGACTCATGAGGCCCTACCTCAAGGTGGGTTGCGCTTGGTCTTGATTCTTGTTTGCTGTGGTGGCCCTGCGTGGTGGTTAGGCAACCTGCGCCGAACGAATCTCCTGAGGTTATCGCGTGAGAAGGCCAAGCACCAACGGCCCCAGGAGATAGCGTGAAGCAGGGACCGGTCTGCGGCGAGAGAGTCCGGCCCGTTTGATTGCTCCGGCCCAGCTGAGGGGCGGGCCCGAGCAAACGGAAAGCCGAGCCTAACCTTTCTCACGCGAAGGGTCCTGAAGAAAGACTATAGGCGCGCGGCTCTCATGGTAGGTGAAAATCAAGCAGGTGATAGTAATAGATAGATTAAGCATGGAAGCAAACTGGCTTAAGTGAATGCAGGGAAGATACACACCACTGGGTCAGGCCCGAGCGGCTTGGGGATGATGCAGCCCGAGGGGCGCCCCCAGCAAGGTAAGCTAAAGAAATAAAATGGAAACACGCCACAGGGACGGACCCATGCGGTCTGGGAATGATGCAGCCCTGAGGGCCCTCCCAGCTAAGTAAACTTGGAAATTGTCACCTGATTCTGTTGATGAAGGAATGTTGAGGCAGCTGTAGATGCGTGGTGCAGGGGTTGCTCCTCATGAGCCACCGGGGCCCTGAGCCTCGGGAGGCTCTGGGGGTCCAGGCAGTTTCTTGAGGACCGTCTCCATCTCCGCCAGGACTGCGTGGTGCCTGGCCTCCTGAGCCGCCAAGATGCGCCGCAAGTTGCGTTGGTAGGCGGATGCCACACTCGACAGGCCAAAGGGCATGCGAACGTAGTTGTGCGGTGGGCCCTCGCAGCATCCCACGCGCGAAGTCGAGAAGAGATCCTGAGACACGGCCCTGTTGAGCCCTGGAACGTCTATGCAGACATGCAGCCCGGCACCCTCTCCTGGATGGGGGGCTTTGGCAGGTGAGCGGCGATCGCCGCGCATGGCCCTCGAATCCTGATCTTACTAGGTGGTCTTGGTTATGAACTCCCGAGCGCTGGGCGCTCCTCGCGCTGTGTCCTCCTGAGGGAGTTGTGCCGCAAAGCACGCCTCCAAATGGTGCCCGAGTGCCTCTGTCGTGATTTTGGCAAGGTCTGAGGCCCTCCAGAAGAGACCCCCGAGCCCTGCCCGAGGTGGGCACCGGGCGCGCCTTCCCATGCAATGAAGGGAGGGGCCCTAGGTGCGGGCGCCGCTTGAGGCGCCGCTTGCCTGAGGCCCTATGCAGAGCAGCGGCTTCTTCTTCTTGGGGATGGCCTCAGGAGGATACTCGCCCTTGCTGTCGGGGTCAGCAATTGATGCTGCTTGGAAGGCGCGCTCGAGGGAGCACACCGCATCTCTTTCTTCACAGGGGACTTTGATGATCCCGCCACTCCCTGGCATCTTGAGTACGTTGTAGCCGTGGTGCGTCACTGCCATGAACTTGGCCAGGGCCGGGTATCTGAGGATGGCATTTTACGGCAGACGGATGTGAGAGACGTCAAACTCGATGAGCTCGGTGCGGTAGTTTGTCACATCCCAGATAGACCATGCATTAGGGTGTGCATCATGTTTAAATTTCTTTTGAAATTGAAATGGGGAAGGCAGGAAACCCCAGAACATCCCCCCTTAAAACAATTAGGGTTTACTAAAATTTATTTCAATGAACCTGAAATGCCCTTCAAAATGTTCATCCTCTTTGCTTTGGTTCGAGAACCCATGTCAAAGGAGGTGTGTCATTTTCTAGGTCATCTAAGGGTTCTAGAATTAATCCAACAGCTTTTGAAATGGGCTTTTAAAATTATATAAAATATTTTAATTGTTCAAAAATTGCCAAACCAAAATGTTTCATGTTAGGAATATTCTAACAAGTGACCAGGAGCATTTTGGTGATTTTCAAAATAGTTTTGGTATTTTAAAAACCCCACAGAGTTTGAGAGAAAATAGAAAAAGAATAAAATGGAAAAACCCTTACTGGCCTTTGTGCTCGGCCCACTGCCCAGCCCAGCCAAGCGCCAATGGCTGCTTAGCTCGACTTGAGCGAGCAACTAATCTTGTGCCGGGCGAGCTCAGGCGCGCCACGCACTAGCCGCCGCCCTGCTTCACCCCTCGCCCGCCTCGCTGCTGGGCGACCTCCACGTCGTCGCCCGACCCCAGGACACCCCATTCTCCCCTGCCACCTCTCTCGCTCTCCCCAACCCGGTGGCGCCATCGCCCGGCCGCGCCACCGTCGGCCGCCGTGCTCCCCGCCGTCCATGCCCCTCCCCACCATGTCCAGCAGCTCCGCCGCACTCCACTACCCTAGCTAGCCGAGTCCCACTCGCTCTAAGCGCCAAGCTTACCGCGACCGACCTCGTAGGGCTCGAGGCCGGAGATCCCCATCGCCCGTCGCCGCCGCATCGAGCATCCCGACCCGCCGAGGCTTTCTCACGAGATCACCGTGAGCTGGCTACCTCTCCATCCTCTCCACGCTCTTCTTCGTGCACCACAACGACTCCAACCGCGATCACCGGAAACGCATCACGCGGAGCTCGTCAGCCGACGAGGCCCGCCACCTAACGGCCACGCCACCCAGTCCATCGTGATTTCACCGAAGCTGCGCTGGGCCTAACTATGCACTTCCGCGCCTCGCCGAGCCCCTAACAACTAACCCGACATCACCCGAGCCCGGCCGCCACTTCGACTCATGGCCGGCGCCACTCCGCCACCCGACTCCGACTAACCCCACCAAACACCGCGGCTCACCTCCGACTTCACATAGATGCTCCCAGCGCCCCATTTGGTGGCCGGAAAGTCTAACGCACTCTGCTCACTTGGCGTCACGGCCTCGCCCGGCTGAGCGCCAGCGAGTTGACCATCGACTGTCCGGTGGGCCCCCATTATTGTCTGAGTCAATGACGGTGGACCCCGGCTAACTAATTAGGATTAGTTCTAATTAAGTTAATTAGTTAAACTAACCACGACATGCGGGTCCCACTGGTCGATTTGACACATATGACCCCGTTGACCACGACATCACGCTGACCTCATCTTTGGCGCATTAATTCAAATTCTGGATTTATTTTTATATAATAAATTCCAGAATATAAATCAAATTTCAAATGCTTATAACTTTTATTCTATAACTCCAAATACAAAGATTTATATATGAAATATTATCAGGAAAAATACACTCTATCCATTGGTACAGGTTTCATGCATGTTAAAACAAGTTAACTATGCTGAATAACCAGAATAAGATATTGCACCATTAGGACTAACTCAAATGAGCTATCATTTTGAATCTTGATTCAAATAAGTTCATCCCCTGTTCCTTCAACTTGCATTAGGCCAACACACATCCATATTGCCATGTCATAGCATGCATCATATTGTTGCATATTGTTGTATGTTTATTTAGGCGTGTTTTCATGATAGGTTACGCCTCAAGATAACCTCGACTACCCATCCAAGGGCAGTTCTCTACCCAGTTCCATCGGGCAAGCAACTCATTGATCATTCCGATACAAACCCATGTTCTCGCTTCTGCTCTCGTTTACTGCATTAAGACAACGCGATTCAAACTGTTGTGTCTTTGCGGTAGTTAACCCACTTCCTTTGCATGACCTGTCATTGCCACGGTAACTAGATGAAACCCACTAGTATGTGTAGGAGTTGATTGAGCCATGTTTGTGATTCCTACCATGCTATGCTTGCTATGCTTAGAGTTGTGTCGTGTCGGCTCATCGGGATGATGAACTGGAGTGAAAGGTTGTGTTGGTTCGAGAGTGAAAGTGTTGAACACGATTTGGTAAAGGTATCGATGAGAGGCCATGTAGGAGTACATGGTGGGTTGTTTCATTGAAGCCGACCCTAAGAACTGAGATCTGTGTTTGTGATCCATGAACTAGCTACTACCACGCATTGGGCCCGAAACCAATGGACCCTCTCGACTTCTTAACCACCCCTGTTCATAGTCCGGGAGTTGCAAGTCGTTTCTGGTGTTTGTAGCATCTTTGGGGCCGCACGCAACGCTGACCTTAGGGGTGGGTTGCGTTATGTAGGCACCGTGGCAGTGTACCGATTCGCCTGCTTTGGTGTCTCGGGAACCTCAGACACATCGTTCGGGGCGTATGGGAAACCTCGGCCGGACTCCCTGCGGATGGAACCGAATAGGCGATAAACCCGGACTAGGGACTTGAGTGTTTAGGTAGGCTGTGGCCGACACCCACGTTGGGCTTCCGCTTGAAGGTTGCCGAGTACATGTCGTAAACGACGGTAAGTGGTGAGAGCGTGTGTGAAGAAGTACACCCTGCAGGGTTAAATATGATCTATTCGAATAGCCGTGTCCACGGAGAAGGACTTCGGGTTACCTATATCAGTTCATAGACAAGTAAATGGATACTATTAAAAGCCTCAAGATAAGTGTGAGTATCGTGGATGGCCCTCTCGGGGATGACGAGAGGATCCACGGTGGAGTATTGTGATGGTGAGTAGTGGACTCGTAATGCGACAAATGCTTTACAAAGTGTGTCACGTGGGATAGTTTAGCCAAGAGTCAAAGCTGGCTTCTGCAAATAACTCCACCTCCTTCTTGAGAATGTGCATGTATGATAGGATTCTGTGGTAAGACTTATTGAGTACTTTTGTACTCATGTTTGCTTAATCAATATTTTCAGAGGACAATACTACCCCCCTCCGACGGATTCTATGTAGATGTTGACATCGACGAGTGAATTAGCCACCGGTGGCGATCTAAGACTTGTGAAGGGCCATTGTAGATAGGAAGGCTCCAACAAGCTTTCTTTCTTTCTAGAGTCTCAGACTCGAGACTAGTTTGCTTCCGCATGTGCTTGTATGATTGTATGACTCTGAGTGTTGGGTCATGTGACCCCTACCTGTATGACTATGTTATGTATGGCTCCTCGGAGCCTTTTAAATAAAGTACTTGAGTTGTAGAGTTTTGTTGTGATGCCTTGTTGTATTTACTCATATCAGGCATATTGCGTGTATGATTGAAATGCTTGGTATGAGTGGGATCCGACAAACTAGTTGTTTATCCTTGGCAGCCTCTCATATGGGGAAATGTAAGTCTCGTGCTTCTGAGCGATAGTAGTCCGCTACATCCCGGTTCACCGGAGTCCTCGCTAGCCCAAAGCACTACTGCTTGGACACTTGGTAGCCGGCATGTGTTTCATTTCGTTCCTATGTCCGTCCCTTCGGGAAATGTCACATGGTGATATTCGAGTCCTGCCTAACTCAAGCCTGCTACAGCCGGGATACCGGAGTCCTGTTAGCCCAGATGTTACAGCCGAATTCATACGTTGATGACCGACATGCTCAAGTGATTCATGTATGCCTGTCCCCATAGGTTAGTGCCGCTTTGGGTTCACGACTAGCCATGTCGGCCCGGGTTCTTTGTCATGTGGATGCTAGCGACACGATCATATCGTGAGCCAAAAGGCATAAACGGTCCGGGCCATGGTAAGGCGACACCGTGGGAATACCGTGCGTGAGGCCACAAAGTGATATGAGGTGTTACCAGCTAGGTCGATGTGACTTGGAATCGGGGTCTGACAGCGTTGGCATCGAGCGAGGGCTTCTGTGAGGTTCGCTAAGCCAAACTGGTCGATGTTGAGTCTAGAAATGCTTTAGTTATATGTAGGGAATTGATTGTGAGAGGGAACGTAAGGCTCTTTTTACTCCTTTACCTTATGCCCTCTCGATCCGAGTCATCCTCTTCTCATTCGACGTGGGTATAGGACTAGGCTCTCTTCTCTCTATCAGGTTCACGTGTTACTAATCCGTAGTAACTTATAGGATTTGTTGGTTACATCCTCAGTTCAGTGCTACTAAATTTTAGTATGCTATCATTTGAACCAGAACCTTGATATGATGTTGTTGAGTGGTTTTGCAATTCTGATTTTGAATGTCTCAAATCTGATTTTGAGCATTCTGAGATGTTATCTTGCCCGATTTTCCCTAGAAATTCTAATGTCTTGCATTGTGGTTGTGCTTTGAGATGGCCACCCGTCCCCAGAACCAAGTGGTTCGTCTGACCCGTTGCATTGGTGTGTGTGGTCACACGGCAATGTTGGTTCGGGTGATGGTTGAGGCTGGTTACCGATGGTATCCTGAATATACCGTCGAGGAGCAGTTTAGGGATTTCAACCAAAGCCAATATCTATGCACGGTCAGGATTTATCCATCCTATCCCAGAGCTACTGAACCGCTCCACTGTTCTTATGGACTTGGGATCACTATTGGAATGTCTGTGCAAGATGCAGCCTATTCTATGATGACTATTATTCGAGCGAACTGCCTTGCTGGTCAGCGGTGATTTCCGCTACTGCCAAAGATCCCTCCACAGGGCGCATGGCTACCTTTCAGTGGTTTGTATAGCGATGCATCCCATGAGGACTCACTTCTTCGCACCACCACGGAGATGCTAGAAGACAAGGACCGTGAAAACCGGGCCTTGCGTATGGAAACTCTTTAATGCCCGTGGCTGATCACCTGGGCTACTCGACTAGGTTTGCACTGCCGTGCAAGTCGGATATATGGATATGAGGGACTTGTACCTGTGCGCGTAGTCTGCCGGACTTTATGGAGTGGCGTGAGGTAGGAGGCATCACTCCTCCTCGTGGACCTCGTCTCGCCACCGTTTGTTGGACCACGACCACATCCGAGTCCCTATGGTCCACAAGCTCCACAGGATTGTCTGCTTCCGGATGATCATGTTCCACTTCGAGATTGGGAGGTGACTTCTATGAGGACTACTACGGGCTATGCGAGTAGTAGTAGTATCCCTAGTATTGTAATAGTTGTATTTCCGCCGTCCTGCGTGACTTGTGGAATATGACTTAGTGTGTATCATTCGGAAGTGTAGAAAAATAATGTATAGAAGTTGGGATGTTTCCGATGAGATGTAACGCCTTTCCCTATAGTTGTACTCCGTCAGGCTTGTACTAAACTATGAATGGTGTGTATGACCGTTGGTATATATATATATGTTTTATATTACCATGTCATACGGATGAACATCTTTGCATTCCATGCTATCCATTACCTTCCGCACTTCCTTGCTTAATTCTGCCATCCTGGTTTAAACCTTTGCTCTGTCTCCTAGGATGGTCAACACCCGCAACACTCCTGCCGCTTTCCGGGCGGGGAGAAGCTAGTGCAGCCAGAAATGTGAATCTGCCGCAACCGCCATCCTTGGCTGAGGTTATGCTGGAAGCAGAACGCAATAAGCGTGAGACCAACCGCTTATTGGAGCGGATTGAACAAAACACAGCACGCCACCGAGAAAGCGATGTGGTTTCACTCAGCGATTTCGTCAAGCTATATCCGCCAAAGTTCAAATATTCCGTCGAGCCACTCGACGCAGATGATTGGCTCGCATGACATCCACCACAAGCTGCGTTCATAACGTGGCTGAGGCTGACAAGGTTACCTTTGCCGCTTATCATCCGGAAGGCCTGCCGCTCTGGTGGGAAAATTATGAGGCTATGCGTCCGGTTGGACAAGTTACAACTTGGGCTGAATTGATGCCGCCTTCCGCGAGCATCATATTCGAAGGTCTTATGGACCGCAAGCGTGAGAATTCTGCAGTTTCACCCAAGGTAGGCTATCGGTGGATGCCTACACCGTGTGAATTTGGGAGGTTAGCACGTTATGCCCCGAAGAAGTTTCTACCGATGCTAAGAAGCGAGCAAGGTTCCGCAAGGGACTTAGCCACGAGCTACGCCGAGATCTCCGTCTGCATGAGTGTACCTCTTTCCCGAAGCTAGTCAATAAGGCTATCATGGCCCAAAGCGGGCAGACTGATTTTGAGGCTTCTCGCAAGCACATCCGTGACTCTGGATCTTCATCCGCTCTGGATCCCGAAGCGCGGGTTTGGATTCCAAATCTGCTCTACCACCGGAGTTCACCGAGGCCATCCTTTGAGGCGCCTCGCCCCAACCAGCAGTATGTTCCGCCCAAGACTTATGGAGGCCCAGCTGCTAGTGCTGCTCCACGCCCCAATATGATAACTTGTTTCAAATGTGGAGAAGGCAGGCCACTACATCCATGAGTGTCCCAGAACCACCCGGTCAAGTTGGAAAGTCATTGGCCATGGCAAGCCGGCAGGAAGGTGCCCTATGCTAAACCGGTTGCCACCGCTCGTGGCCATGTCAACTATGTTTCGCTGAAGAAACCTATGAGGATCCCAACGCCGTCCTCGATGCGCTTCTTGTTAATTGCCATCCAGCAACCGTTCTTTTGATCTTGGAGCATCTCATTCATTTATTTAGAGCTATGCTCGATTGCACAACACCACATTCTCGTGACATGCCTACCTCCATGGAAATTCAAACTCCACGGTTCTAGATGGCAAACCTCTAGAATAAGTCATGGGAATGAAATTCTTGTCGATGATTAGTTTTCTTGCATCTCTAATAGCTCTCAAGTCCTCGGACATAAACATCATCTTGGGTATGGACTGGATGTCAGCCCATTATGCCAAGATTGATTGCTCTACTAGAACTGTTCAACTTACCCATCCTTGGGCAAGACGGTGGATGTTTTAACCCGAAAGTGTCTAAGCGCCCGACTTTACTCTTTAAATGCCAACCCCTTCCGGACCTCGAAGATATTCCGGTAGTCCGTGATTTCCCGGATGTCTTTCGGAAGGAACTGCCGGGTGTTCCACACAGCGGGGATGTCGAGTTCGTGATAGATCTTATTCCATAACCGTTCCAATCTCTAGAAGACCTTATAAGATGGCACCCCTAGAACTAGCTGAACTTAAGAAACAACTCGATGAGTCCTTGCAAAAAGGTTTCATCCGTCCTAGTTCATCTCCATGGGCTTGGCCCGTCCTCTTCGTCAAGAAGAAGGATGGTGCGGATCGGATGGTTGTAGATTACCGACTGTCAATTTGGTCACTATCAAGAACAAGTATCCGCTCCCGGGATCAACGACTTGTATGATCAGCTCGGCTGGATCCTCGATCTTTTCAAAATGGATTTGAGGTTGGGCTACCATCAAATCAAAATCAAGAATGGGGACATACCTAAACGGCTTTTGTTACTCGTTATGGCCAATACGAGTACACCGTCATGTCTTCGGTTTAACCAATGCTCCAGCCACATACTCTCGTTTAATGAACTCTATCTTCATGGAGTATTTGGATAAATTCTACGAGGTATAACTCGATCAAATAATCATCAACTCAAATAATGAGGAAGAACATGCCTAACATAAAAGGCTAGTATTGATGAAACTTGAGAGCACCGCCTTTATGCCAAATTCTCTAAGTGTGAATTCTGGTTACCAGAAGTGACCTATCTAGGCCATGTAATCTCTGGTAAGCGTATTGCTGTCAATCCCGAGTGAGTTCAAGCCGTCCTTGATTGGACTCCACCTGAATCGGTCAAGCAAGTTCGGAGTTTCCTCGGTTTAGCGAGCTATTGCCGCCCGCTCACGAGAATTTCTCTAAAGTTGCTAAACCTCTAACCGAACTCCTCAAGAAAGATAAGAAGTTCGAATGGACGCCACAGTCACGAGTTCAGCTTCGAGAACTGAAAAGGCGCGACATCTGCTCCCGTACTTGTTCCACCAGATTTCTCTAAGGACTTTATTATCTATTGCGGCGCCTCGCGACAAAGACTAGGTTGCATACTCATGCAAGATCGTCATGTGATTGCCTACGCTTCCCGGCCAGTTGCGTCCACATGAGGATAACTATCCCACACACGATCTAGAGCTTGCAGCGATGGTTCATGCACTCAAAACTGGCGACATTACCTTACGGGTAATCATTGCGAAATCTACACCGATCACCAAAGTCTGAAATATATCTTTACCCAACCGGATTTGAATCTCGTGCAAAGGCGTTGGGTCGAGGATTGATTACAGATTTCGACTTAGGAATATCCTACACCCGTGCAAAGCCAATGTCATGGTGACGCCCTAAGTCGCAAATCTTATTGTAACAATCTGATGTTACAACAAAGTCAACCAATTCTCCACGAGGAATTTCGTAAGCTTAATCTTCACATTGTTCCTCAAGGATTCCTTTCCACCACAGTAGCGAAACCTACCCTTACGGATCAGATCATCAAAGCACGGAAGGTAGATCCGGAATCTCCCATATCGGGAGAAACATCAAGAAAGGAGTCATGATTGTTTCTCCATTGATGAACAAGGTGTCGTGTTCTTTGGAGACCGTCTAGTGGTTCCCAAGGTGCGCAACTTTGAGGCGATTGATTCTTAAGGAAGCTCATGACTCTCCTCTCACCATTCATCCTGGTAGTACTAAAATGTATCAAGATCTACGCCAGAGGTTTTGGTGGACTAGGATGAAGAGAGAAATTGCTCAATACATTGCTAATTGCGGCGTCGTAAATCGAGGTTAAGCAGAGCATCAACGGCTTTCTTTGGTACCCTGCAACCTTTGGAAATTCCTGAATGGAAATGGGATAAAATCGGTATGGATTTCATTACCGGGTTTCCCAGGACCAAGAGAGGGAATAATGCTATCTTAAGTAAATCGTCGTTGATCGTCTTTACAAAGTAGCCCACTTCCTACCTGTTCGTTAGAGTATAACCGCTAGCCAGCTAGCTTAGTTGTATATCTCTCTAATAGTGTCTCTTCATGGTGTTACATTAGAGATTAACTCAGGACCGTGGAAGTCTCTTCACCTCTCGATTTTGGGCAAGTTTCCAAAACGCTATGGGAACTCGTCTCTCCTTTAGCACCGCTTTCCATCCTCAATCAAGTGCTCAAGTAGAACGAGTCAATCAAATCCTAGAGGATATGCTTCGAGCATCTGTCATCTCTTTCGGCATGAATTGGGAGAAATGCCTTCCATTCGCCGAGTTCGCTTATAACAATAGTTATCAAGCCAGCTTGGGCAAAGCCCCTTCAAGTTCTTTATGGACGGAAATGTCGAACGCCTCTTAACTGGTGAAACCGGGAGAGTCAACTCTTTGGCGGACATGATTCGAAGCGAGAAGAAGCGAGTTCGCGTTATTCGTGAGAAATTGAAAACAGCCCAATCTCGTCAAAAGAGCCAATATGACCGCAAGCATAAGCCTATGGCTTATGAAATTGGCGAGAAGGCTTATCTTCGGGTCACTCCTTTGAAGGGAACCCATCGATTCGGTATCAAAGGCAAGTTGGCCCCTCGTTACATCGGACCCTTTCGCATTCTTGCCAAACGAGGGGAAGTTGCCTACCAATTGGAACTACCTCCGCATCTTTCCAGAGTCCACGATGTCTTCCACGTTTCCCAACTCAGGCGTTGCTTCTCGGATCCTATCCGTGGAGTAGACCACGAAACGCTTGATCTCCAAGATAACCTCACCTATCGAGAATATCCCGTTCGTATTCTCGATCAAGCCGAGCGTACCACTCGACGTCGGAATATCAAGTTTCTAAAGGTTCAATGGTCAAACCATTCCGAGCAAGAAGCAACTTGGGAAAGGGAGGATCGTCTTCGACTTGAGTATCCCACCTTTTTATAGCAGATCTTAAATCTCGGGACGAGATTCTTTTGAGTGGGGGTGAGTTGTCACATCCCAGATAGACCATGCATTAGGGTGTGCATCATGTTTAAATTTCTTTTGAAATTGAAATGGGGAAGGCAGGAAACCCCAGAACATCCCCCCTTAAAACAATTAGGGTTTACTAAAATTTATTTCAATGAACACAAATGCCCTTCAAAATGTTCATCCTCTTTGCTTTGGTTCGAGAACCCATGTCAAAGGAGGTGTGTCATTTTCTAGGTCATCTAAGGGTTCTAGAATTAATCCACCAGCTTTTGAAATGGGCTTTTAAAATTATATAAAATATTTTAATTGTTCAAAAATTGCCAAACCAAAATGTTTCATGTTAGGAATATTCTAACAAGTGACCAGGAGCATTTTGGTGATTTTCAAAATAGTTTTGGTATTTTTAAAAACCCCCACAGAGTTTCAGAAAATAGAAAAAGAATAAAAATGGAAAAACCCTTACCTGACGCCTGTGCTCGGCCCACCTGCCGGCCCAGCCCAGCAGCATGTGGCTGCTTGGCTCGGCCAGCAGCAACTTCAATCTTGGCCGGCGTGAGCTCGAAGCGCGCCACGCAGCTGGCGCCGCCTGCTTCACCCTCGCCGCCTCGCTGCCTGGACGACCTCCACGTCGTCGCCCGACCCCCAGGACACCCCCTTCTCCCCCGGCCACCGCTATCTCGCGCTCCCCCCACCCGGCTGACGCCCGCGCCGACGCGCCACTGCCGACGCCAGTGCTCCCGCCGTCCATGCCCCTCCCCACCATGTCCAGCAGCTCCGCGCACTCCACTACCCTAGCTAGCCGAGTCCCACTCGCTCTAAGCGCCCAGCTTACCGCACCGACCTCGACCGAGCTCGAGCCGCGGAGATCCCCATCGCCCGTCGCCGCCGCATCGAGCATCCCGACCCGCTTGAGGCTTTCTACGAGATCACCGTGAGCCTGGCTACCTCTCCATCCTCTCCACGCTCTTCTTCGTGCACCACAACGACCCAACCGCGATCACCCGAACGCACCGCCGCGGAGCTCGTCGCCGACGAGGCCCCGGCCACCCAACGGCCACGCCACCCTGTCCATCGCACTCACCGAGCTGCGCTGGGCCTAACTATGCACTTCCCGCGCCTCGCCGAGCTCCCTAGCAACTAACCCGACATCACGAGCCCACGCCGCCCGACTTCGTCAGCGGCGCCCACTCCGCCACCCGACTCCGACTAACCCCACCAAACACCGCGGCTCACCTCGGCTTCACATAGATGCTCCCAGCGCCCCATTTGGTGGCCGGAAAGTGCAACGCACTCTGCTCGGCCTTGCTCGGCCTCGGGCCAAGCGTGACTGACGCCGGGCGAGTTGACCATGACCCACTGCCGGTGGGCCCTGATTATTGTTCGAGTCAATGGCGGTGGACCCCGGCTAACTAATTAGGATTAGTTCTAATTAAGTTAATTAGTTAAACTAACCTCGACATGCGGGTCCCACTGGTCAGTTTGACTGTATGACCCCGTTGACCACGACATCACGGCCGACCTCATGTCGACGCATTAATTCAAATTCTGGATTTATTTTTATATAATAAATTCCAGAATATAAATCAAATTTCAAATGCTTATAACTTTTATTCTATAACTCCAAATACAAAGATTTATATATGAAAAATTATCAGAAAAATACACTCTATCCATTGGTACAGGTTTCATGCATGTTAAAACAAGTTAACTATGCTGAATAACCAGAATAAGATATTGCACCATTAGGACTAACTCAAATGAGCTATCATTTGAATCTTGATTCAAATAAGTTCATCCCCTGTTCCTTCAACTTGCATTAGGCCAACACACATCCATATTGCCATGTCATAGCATGCATCATATTGTTGCATATTGTTGTATGTTTATTTCGGTATTTTTTCATGATAGGTTCTGCTTTAGAAGATAACCTCGACTACCCATCTGAAGGGCAGTTCTCTACCCAGTTCCATCGGGCAAGCAACTCATTGATCATTCCGATACAAACCCATGTTCTCGCTTACGCTCTCGTTTACTGCATTAAGACAACGCGATTCAAACTGTTGTGTGCTGCGGTAGTTGAACCCACTTCCTTTGCATGACTGTCATTGCCACGGTAACTAGATGAAACCCACTAGTATGTGTAGGAGTTGATTGAGCCATGTTTGTGATTCCTACCATGCTATGCTTGCTATGCTTAGAGTTGTGTCAGTCCGGCTCATCGGGATGATGAACTGGAGTGAAAGGTTGTGTTGGTTCGAGAGTGAAAGTGTTGAACACGATTTGGTAAAGGTATCGATGAGAGGCCATGTAGGAGTACATGGTGGGTTGTTTCATTGAAGCCGACCCTAAGAACTGAGATCTGTGTTTGTGATCCATGAACTAGCTACTACCACGCATTGGGCCCGAAACCAATGGACCCTCTCGGCTTCTTAACCACCCCTGTTCATAGTCCGGGAGTTGCAAGTAGTTTCTGGTGTTTGTAGCATGCTGGGGGCCGCACGCAACGCTGACCTTAGGGGTGGGTTGTGTTGCGGTAGGCACCGTGGCCCGGTGTACCGATTCGCCCGTTTGGTGTCTCGGGAACCTCAGACACATCGTTCGGGGCCGTATGGGAAACCTCGGCGGACTCCCTGCGGATGGAACCCGAATAGGCGATAAACCTGGACTAGGGACTTGAGTGTTTAGGTAGGCTGTGGCCAACACCCACGTTGGGCTTCCGCTTGAAGGTTGCCGAGTACATGTCGTGTAAACGACGGTAAGTGGTGAGAGCGTGTGTGAAGAAGTACACCCTGCAGGGTTAAATATGATCTATTCGAATAGCCGTGTCCACGGAGAAGGACTTCTGGGTTACCTATATCAGTTCATAGACAAGTAAATGGATACTATTAAAAGCCTCAAGATAAGTGTGAGTATCGTGGATGGCCCTCTCGGGGATGACGAGAGAGGATCCACGGTGGAGTATTGTGATGGTGAGTAGTGGACTGGTGTGCGACAAATGCTTTACAAAGTGTGTCACGTGGGATAGTTTAGCCAAGAGTCAAAGCTGGCTTGCTGCAAATAACTCCACCTCCTTCTTGAGAATGTGCATGTATGATAGGATTACGTGGTAAGACTTCCGAGTACTTTTGTACTCATGTTTGCTTAATCAATATTTTTGAGAGGACAATACTACCCCTCCAGCGGATTCTATGTAGATGTTGACATCGACGAGTGAATTAGCCACCGGTGGCGATCTAAGACTTGTGAAGGGCCATTGTAGATAGGAAGGCTCCAACAAGCTTTCTTTTCTTTCTAGAGTCTGTACTCAGACTAGTTTGCTTCGCATGTGCTTGTATGATTGTATGACTTGAGTGTTGGGTCATGTGACCCCTACCTGTATGACTATGTTATGTATGGCTCCTGAGCCTTTTAAATAAAGTACTTGAGTTGTAGAGTTTTGTTGTGATGCCTTGTTGTATTTACTCATATCGGGCATATTGCGTGTATGATTGAAATGCTTGGTATGAGTGGGATCCGACAAACTAGTTGTTTATCCTTGGCAGCCTCTCATATGGGGAAATGTAATTCTCGTGCTTACGAGCGATAGTAGTCCGCTTCTGACCCGGTTCACCGGAGTCACGCTAGCCCAAAGACTACTGCTTGGACACTTGACCGGCGGCATGTGTTTCATTTCGTTCCTATATACATCCCTTGGGAAATGTCACGCGGTGATATTCGGAGTCCTGCCTAGCCTGCTACAGCCCGGGATACCGGAGTCCTGTTAGCCCAGTGTTACAGCCCGAATTCATACGTTGATGACCGACATGCTCGAAGTGATTCATGTATGCCTGTCCCCATAGGTTAGTGCCGCTTTGGGTTCACGACTAGCCATGTCGGCCCGGGTTCTTTGTCATGTGGATGCTAGCGACACGATCATATACGTGAGCCAAAAGGCGCAAACGGTCCCGGGCCATGGTAAGGCGACACCCGTGGGAATACCGTGCGTGAGGCCACAAAGTGATATGAGGTGTTACCAGCTAGGTCGATGTGACTTGGAATCGGGGTCCTGACATAGTTGTTGCGTTGTCCGAAGGTGACGGGAAGGCGGACCTGCCCTATCGGGGTAGTGGAGCCATTGGTCACTCGTGAGAAACGCTTGGTAGGCTGAAGCTGATCGTATGGCACTTGGAGGTTGTCGAACATCTCGACGGAGAGGACGTTGAGCCCTGCGCCACCGTTGATGAGGGTCTTGGTAACTTGTATGTTGCTGATGACGGGCGAACAAAGCATCGAGAGAGCGCCAGCGATTGCCGCGCACTTGAGCTGATCTGTCGAACTGAAGGTGATGGCGCACTTGGACCACCTGAGCGGGTGCGCGGCCTCGAGCCTGGGGAGGACTGCGTTCACCTCGTGGGCAAACTGCTTGAAGATGCGTTGAGAGGCTGGGGCTTGAGCTCCGCCCAAGATGTAGACGATCGTGCGCGTCTCCTGGAAGCCCCCCGCCCCCTCGTCTTGATGGTGGTCGTCGTTCCTTCTTGGTGGTGGCGGCAGCGGAGGAAGCCCACCATTGCTCTGAGGACGGTCCTCGCGAGGCTGATCCCTCCAGGTGCCCTCGCGAGGCTGATCCTGCCAACGGTCCTCACGAGGCCGGTCGCGCCACTCCTGTCGTGGGCCTCCGTCGTCCCAGCGTCCTTCGCCATGTCCTCCTCCTCGGCCGTAGCCTCGGTCGTTGCGCTCGGGGCATCGACCGAAGTGTCCATCACGAATGGCCCTGAGCTCTTGACAATCGTTTGTGTTGTGGTTGTGCATGTTGTGGAAGGCGCAGAACGGTCGGCTGCTCTTGGATGACTCAGGCTCGTCCCTGCTGCGCTTCATGTCCGGCTCCGCCGCGAGCACGGCAACTCCCTTGCGCTTCACGTCCTTGGCCTTGGCTTTCTTCTCCTCTGGGTCGGCAGACGGGAGATCGAGGAGGGAAAGGCGCTGAGGGAGTCCCGGATTAGGGGGTGTCTGGATAGCCGAACTATCACCGTTGGCCGGACTCCTGGACTATGAAGATACAAGATTGAAGACCTCGTCCCGTGTCCGGATGGGACTTTCCTTGGCATGGAAGGCAAGCTTGGCGATACGGATATGTCGATCTCCTACCATTGTAACCGACTCTGTGTAACCCTAACCTATCCGGTGTCTATATAAACCGGAGGGTTTTAGTCCCAGGATCTAACAACAATCATACCATAGGCTAGCTTCTAGGGTTTAGCCTCCTTGATCTTGTGGTAGATCTACTCTTGTACTACCCATATCATCAATATTAATCAAGAAGGAGTAGGGTATTACCTCCATCGAGAGGGCCCGAACCTGGGTAATAACATCGTGTCCCTTGTCTCCTGTTACCATCCGCCTAGACGCATTCGGGACCCCTACCCGAGATCCGCGGTTTTGACACCGACATTGGTGCTTTCATTGAGAGTTCCTCTATGCCGTCGCCATCAGGTACGATACCTCATCTCGTCTTTAAAGACGATACTACCGCCAAAGAAGCCTTGGCCACTGGTCAGACTCTTCGGCTAGGTGGTTTTCTCATGACCGCTAGTTCGGCCGCCGCGCCGGCGATGACTTCTCGAGCCATGGAAACCAATCTTCATGTTAATTCAGAACTTGCCGAACAGTTGGATCCGATCGAGCTCTCCTCCGTAAACGAGCTCTTGGATCGCATCGCCGCCCTGAGAGTCGCCACAGACTACAACCGGATCGGCCCTAAAACCGATCTGAGAGAGATCAACTCTCCCCAGGCTACCCATCATGTTGCTGTGATAGAGGAGCAATGCGGAGATTCTTCTTCTATCTTAAGGACTAGCTACGTCCGGATTCCCGATCCCTCCATGCCGGATTCCCGCAGAGGGATGGATGTCTATCAAGCCCTGAACTTAAAGTCAGGCGATGGGATGGATTCATTGGATAGCATTCAAAAATCCAAACTTCCGAGTTCGGAAACTTCCCGGCCCCTGAGTCTTAAATTGGACGGGGTTCCGGATCCATTTCCACCCGCCAACCCAAACATTAACGAACTATCCCGAATTCGGCAAGAGCCCTCTGAAACAGTACATCATTACTGGGCCGGACTCGAAGAGATAAAAGCCATATTAACAAATCCGGTCCTGGCCGCGCCCAACATGGGCGAACCAATGCTATTATATATCACCGCAACACATCACGTTGTCAGCGCGGTGCTCGTTGTCGAACGAGAAACGGATGGACACTGGTTCCCTCTTCAAAAACCGGTTTATTATGTGTCCACTGTCCTCACTCCATGCAAGTCCCGGTACCCACATTATCAAAAGATAGCATACGCGGTGTTCATGGCATCCCGGAAGCTGCGACACTACTTTCAAGAGTGTTCGATAACGGTAGCCTTCGAAGTACCTCTTAATGACATTATAAACAACCGCGACGCGACGGGCCGGATTGCTAAATGGGCCATAGAGCTCCTTCCATTCGACATAACCTACAAGCCATGACGAGCTATCAAGTCGCAGGTTTTAGCCGACTTCCTGGCCGAATGGACTGCAGCCGAACTCCCTAAAGAGTACGGCGCATACTCCAATTGGATCATGCACTTTGACGGCTCCAAAATGTTGGCCGGCCTGGGGGCTGGCGTCGTCTTGACGTCCCCAACCGGGGACACAGTCCAATACGTCCTTCAGATAATGTATACGGACTCCAACAATGCAGCCGAATACGAGGCCCTTCTGCACGGCCTCCGGATGGCAGTCTCCATGGGCATTAAACGCCTAGAGGTGCGCGGGGATTCAAACCTCGCGATATCTCAAATAAACGGAGACTTTGATGCCAAAGATCCAAAAATGGCAGCATACCGCAATGCGGTCCTAAAAATGTCAACACGGTTCGAAGGGCTCGAATTTCATCATATAGCCCGGGATAACAACCACGCGGCGGACATATTGGCATGCATCGGTGCAAAACGCGATGCCGTCCCGCCCAACATCTTCCTGGAACGGCTATTCAAGCCATCCGTACTGTGGGAAGGGGAGTCCGGAAATAACAATCCGGACCCAACCGCCTTTACTGACGCGCCGAACACTCTGACACAATCGGAGGCTCTGCCACCGAGATAACACCCTCCGCCCACGAAATAATGGCGGTTATCGCCCCGTGAACGGAACCATTCCTAGCCTACCTAACTAGGCAGGAACTCCCCGAAGACCAAAATGAGGCTCACTGCATAGTATGGCGATCTAAAGCCTATAAAGTCCATGAGGGAGAGCTTTATAAGAAAAGCACTACCGGAGTCCTTCAAAGGTGTATCTCCGAAGAGGAAGGGCGAAACCTCCTGGCTGAAATTCATGCCGGACTGGGTGGGCACCACGCCGCAGCCCGGGCCCTTGTAGTCAAGGCCTTCCGTACATGATTTTATTGGCCTACGGCACGGGCGGAATCTTGTGAGGACTTAGTCCAACGATGCGTCGGTTGCCAGCTTTTTGCTAGCCAAAGCCACATGCTACCCACCGCTCTCAAAACTATACCCATCACCTGGCCGTTCGCGGTCTGGGGGCTTGACATGGTTGGTCCCCTTAAGGGAGGAACCCACAAGCAAAAATACCTATTGGTCATGGTGGATAAATTCACCAAATGGATAGAGGCCAAGCCTGTTAAAACGGCCGAATCCGGACTGGTGATAGACTTCATAACAGGGGTAGTGCACCGTTACAGTGTCCCCCACAGTATCATCACTGACAACGGCACCAACTTCACGGCCGATGAAGTCAAATTATGGTGCAAAAACATGGGCATCAAGCTCGATTACGCCTCAGTCTATCACCCTCAAACCAACGGTCAAGTCGAGCGAGCAAACGGTCTAATCATGAGCGGCATTAAACCTAGACCAGTCACGGTCCCTCAAGGAATCTAACACGCCTTTGGGTTGAGGAGCTTCGACTCCGTACTGGGGGCTGCGGACCATGCCAAATCGTACTACGGATTCACACCATTTTTATGGTGTATGCGCAGAGGCAGTCTTGCCTGCGACATAATTCATGACTCACCTCGGCGTGCGCATGTATGAAGAAAGAGAAGCCGAGCTCGATCAGCAGGACAGTTTGGACGCATTGGAGGAGGAGCGACGTGGCAAAAGCTTCGTTCCGCATTCTATCAACAATGAGGCTCCAAGATATCGAGCGAGGAAATACGGGCCAAAGCTTACAATGTTGGCGAACTAGTTCTACGCCTGCCGGACAAGAAAAAGGACAAACTCAAGCCCAAATGGGATGGTCCCTTCATCATCGACCAGGTCCTGACCGGCGGAGCATAACGTCTGCGAAACGCATCGGATAACCGACTCGAGCCGAACCCATGGAACGCAGCCCATCTACGAAGATTCTACGCCTAAGCGCCGGACTCCAAGTTCATTTCCTTCCTCCGTCCACATTTTCTATTTTTGTTGTCTTTTATTTCTCTCCTTCCCCCTCCTTCTTCCTGAAGCCTTTAGAGGCTCGTTTGCGCTTTGTTCGCACATATTTGACGCGCTGTATGCGCTCATTATACCTGGGGGCTTCTTTACCAGAAGCTTATTTTATACGGTCTTCATGCCCAACACATGCGTCAAACTTCCGCATGTACCTTTTATTCACCATTATATGCATCTATATGACTTAAGTTTTGGCCAAGCTGGGTTGCCTGGCTCCTGTGCTTACCCCTACTTCCCGATTGTTCGGCTAGGTGGTAAAGGGAGCACCTCTGCGATTATTCTTGTCGGGTCACCGGATGTGTACCTCGGCTGGGTGAAGCCGAAAGATAGCATTCTTAAGGGAATATTCGGTCGGTGAAGTGAAAGATGATTTTAACTATTTACCCATCTGCCCCGGATGATTTTACGCTTTCATAACAGCTTTGACATGCACTTTAGGGCATGCATCCCAGAAAGGAACCCTTAACAGACTATTCTCCTGGAAGATGTTTCTTACTACCCATGTAATATAACATAACTAGTTGGGCACTTGTCTGACATACAGCAATAATGACCCCTACGCCTTGTCTCCATGCATACCCGGTTCTTATATAACCACGAAGGTATTCGGACACACTCCGGACTATTGGTCCGGAGGTCGAAGCGAAAAGGTCCGCTATGACAAACGATCTACAATCCGGCTAGAAGACATTTTTTCATGTCATATTTTTACATAGTCAACTCGACTCATTGTATTACTCCTCAATGCCATCTAATAGGCTATCTAATTTACAATCTTGCTGGGAATACTTGGCGGCCAATTCTACTTGGCCGTACACTAACTTCTGAGGATCTCCATCCCATCAGCCCCACAGGTCCGACCTCGCCATGTGGTTTGGGTCAACAACCGTGTACCGCGTCTTTACCATGGCCCAGGCCTCCCTGGCGCCTTGACGGCAGGCCGATATCTTCCATAGCCGGAAGCGCCACCGTGCTCCTTGAAGCCGCTCTGCCAGCTCCCCAATGCCTTCGGGCAGGGAGATAAATGTCACAGCCCTAGAGCTTGCTTGTAACTAGGGGCATTGCATCCATGCATCATGCTTAATTTTCATGAAACCTGAAATGGGGATGACCAAGCCCTAGCACTAAAACAATGCAAATAGGCTCAACTTCAAAATATTTTCAAAGAACCCAAATTGGTTTGCAAAATGTTCATGATTAATGGAAAAGGGTGAAAACCATATCCAGAGATGATGGATATTTTTCCAAGACATTTTGGATTCTGAATAAACCATATTGTATTTGAATTGGGGCATTTAAATACTATTAATATTTTTAAATGCTCCAACAATTCTGAAAAATAGTTAAGGGCCTCTGTAATAATTCAGTTAATGCCCACAATTATTTTCAGGATTTATTTAAATGATTTGGTGCTAAACTAAATCCAAGCAGAGGCAAATAAAATAGAAAGCAGAATATAATTAGAGAAAGAGAGAGCTCACTGGCAGCCCACTTACCTGGCGCCACGAACCGGCCCAGCCTTCACCCCCTCGCTGGCCGGTGGTGGCCCACCCACCACCGCCTTCTCGCTCGTCGTCTTCCTCTCACAAGAGGGCGAGGAGGCGTGGCGCTTGCCGACGCCACCGACGCCACCTCCTCCCACCCAGCCTGCCTGGCTCCCCCTCGACGTCCGGCGACGCCACGCACCCCCCTGGGCCCTCTCACTCTCCCCCGTACCCCTCTCCCCTCCTCTCTTTCGCTCTGCGCCTCGTGCCCGAGAGCCGCCGTCGCCGCCCCTCGCCATAGCCGTGCCACCCTCCTCGCCCATCCAACATGCCCCAAAGATCCGCCACTCCGTCCCGTCAACCCCATCGAGCCACGCAAGCCGGATTTCACCGCAACCCCGCCATCGATGCTTTCTTCAACCTCGGGACCGCCGGCCATCACCGTCAAATTAAACCGGCTCCGGACCGTCCCCGACCTCGCCCGGCGTCCGTCGTCATCGCCGTGAGCCCTGCTCCAAACCCTCTTCCTCCCCTTGCGTTTGTACACTCTAGCTCCATTCCCGCCGTGCGAGAGCTCCTGCCGCCCGCCATGCCCGCCGCCGCTACAACCACTGAAGTTTGCTTTGACCGTTGCCCGAGTTCATCTTGCTCCTAGGAGCCTAACACCACCACCAGCTCCTTCCCACGAGCTCCCTAAGCGCCATGCCGTTGAGGCCCGAGCTCCGGCCGCCATGAAGCTTCGCTTGAACGCCGCCACCCCGCACCTCCGTTGGTCTTCCCAGATGCGCCGGGCACAGGCTTCCTCCTGGTGCCCTCCATGGCCAAACCACCGCCGAAACTCAAATCCGAGCAGCGCGCCGTCGTTTTAGTCGCCAGCCGGCGGTCTCCGGCGATGTCCACGTGGCCCATCATTAGCCACTAATGACACTACTAATTAACCCTAGAGCCACTTACATACGGGCCCCACTTCATAATTAAGCCGGGTTTGTTCCTGCTTAAATAAAACTAACCCCCGCCGGCCCCACATGTCAGTTTGATCTAGCCCCATCACACTTTGACCGACCCCACCCGTCAGCATTGACTCCGCTGACGTGGCCGTTGACCAGTCCCACCTGTCAGCCACACAAACCAGCCTGAGACACTGGCATATGGGACCCACAGGTCAGGGTTTGACCTGGACCGCCACTGATTGACCCCGACGTCATAGTGGCGCTTAATCTTTGGCGCAATATTCCTTTTCTGGATTTAATTTAATTCAGGAAATTTCAGAAAATACCCCAAACTTCAAATATTCATAACTTTTAATCTGTAACTCCAAATTAAATAATTTATATATGAAAAATGATCAGAAAAATATGAAGAATCTGTTTACGGCACTTTCATGCATGATTAAACAAGTTAACCTCACTGAATAGGATGAATCATGATTAGGGCAATTTATGAAATAACATTTGGAGTTGGAATTTGTTCTTGTTTGAATTCCACTTCAATTAACTCCGGTAGACATTGCATTAGGTGAATTCAGTACCTTAACATGACATGTCATTCATGTGAATGTGCATTGCATTGATTGTGTTCTCTCTTGTTTGCCGGTAATTGTCCCCTCTCGATGAGACGACGTCTGAAGCGATGAATTCGATGACACCGATGAAGAACTATATTATCTTGAAGTGCTGTGCAAGCAAAACCCCTTGTCCATTCCGATATAATCCCACTCTCTCGCTCCTGCTCTATTTTACTGCATTAGGACAACAACGACTCATGTGTTACTTGCTGCGGTAGCTGAACCCCTTTATCCTCTTGCATGACTGTCATTCCAGATTAATTAGATGAAACCCACTAGCATGAGTAGGAGTTGTTTGAGCCATGTTGTGCCTACTCATTCATGCTTGTTGTCATGCCTGCTACTGCTTAGAGTTGAGTCAGGTCTGATTCATCGGGAATGAATTGGAATGGTTGTGTGAACATGTCCTACTGTGTGTGAGCTAAGTGTGTGAACACGATTTGGTAAAGGTAGCGGCGAGAGGCCATGTAGGAGTACATGGTGGGTTGTCTCATTGAAGCCGTCCTCGAGAACTGAGTTACGTGTTTGTGATCCATGAAACAGATTACTACCACGCATTGGGATCCTTAATTGACCCTCTCGGCTTCTTAACCACTCTTGTCCTCATTCCGGGAGTTGCAAGTAGTTTACGGTGTTTGTAGTATCTTTGGGGGCCGACGCATAGCGCTGACCGTAGGGGTGGGTTGTGTTGCGGTAGGCACCGTGTTGATGTACCGATTCGCCCGTTTGGTGTCTCGGGAACCCTGTACACATCGTTCGGGGCTGTATGGGAAACCTCGCCGAGACTCCCTGCGGATGGAACCGAATAGGCGATAAACACGGACTTGGGACTTGTGTGTTTAGGTAGGCCGAGGCCGACACCCACGTTGGGCTTCCGCTTGAAGGTTGCCGAGTACATGTCGTGGTAAACGGCGGTAAGTGGTGAGAGCGTGTGTGAAGAAGTACACCCTGCAGGGTTAATATGATCTATTCGAATAGCCGTGTCCACGGAGAAGGACTTCAGGTTGCCTATATCGGTTCATAGACAAGTGAAAGTGGATACCCTAAAATGCGCAAGATAAGCGTGAGTGCTATGGATGGGCGTTCTCGTAGGGAGGCGGAGGCGGGTCCATAGTGGTGTATTGATATGGTGAATATGTGGACTCGTGCGCCACCTCAAAAGAGTTACTTGCAATCGTAGTTCAGGATAGCCACCGAGTCAAAGCTGGCTTGCTGCGGTCAAACTACACCACCCCTTTTGATAATGATGCATATGTAGCTAGTTACGATGTAAGTCTTCTTTGAAATGCGTTTTTACTCACGTTTGCTTATTTTACGTTTTGCGAGAGACTTGATCTCGCTAGTAGTTCCGCTTGGACTTGACGGTTAGCTTGTTACCTCAGCTACGATCTTGTGCCCTCGGCAGATGCAGTAGATAGTCGCTTCTCGGCTGTTTCATTTATAGTTGTCTGTACTCAGACATGTTTAGCTTCCGCTTGTGCTTTGATTTGTATGCTCTGAGTGTTGGGTCATGAGACCCATGTTTGTAATATCTCGCTCTTCGGAGCGTAATGAATAATATCTGAGTCGTAGAGTTATGTTGTGATGCCACGTCGTATTTACACATATTGAGCATATTGTGTGTATGTTTGAAATGCTTGGTATGTGTGGGATCCGACAAACTAGTTGTTTATCCTCGGCAGCCTCTCATATGGGGAAATGTAGTCTCGTGCTTACGGCGATAGTAGTCCGCTACAGCCCGGTTCACCGGAGTCCTGCTAGCCCAGCACTACCGCTTGGACACTTGATCGGCCGGCATGTGTTTCACTTCGTTCCTATGTCCGTCCCTTCGGGAAATGTCACGCAGATGATATTCGAGTCTGCCTAGCCTGCATGTACCGGGATACCGGAGTCCTCATAGCCAGTGCTACAGACCGAATATATCGTTGATGACCGACATGCTCGATGTGATTCATGTATGCCTGTCCCCATAGGTTAGCGCCGCTTTGGGTTCACGACTAGCCATGTCGGCCCGGGTTCTTTGTCATATGGATGCTAGCGACACTATCATATACGTGAGCCAAAAGGCGCAAAACGACCCGGGCCAAGGTAATGCGACACCCGTGGGAATACCGAGCGAGAGGACGCAAAGTGAGATGATGTGTTACATGCTAGATCGGTGTGATTTAGGATCGGGTCCCGAGCGCGTTGGTATCGTGAGCCTGTTGCCTGTAGGATTACCAAGCCAAACTGGTGAAGTTGTATCTAGAAATGCTTTAGTTATGTAAGGGAATTGATTGTGGAAGGAACGTAAGGCTCTTTTACTCCTTATATCTCATGGCCTTCTGATCTGAGTCATCCTCTTCTCTTCTACGGGGTTAAGAACTAGGCCCTCTCATCTATCTATCAGGATGACGTGTTACTAATCCATAGACCTTTAAGATTGTTGGTTTTAAGCCTCAGTTTAGTTCCTACTATTTCTGTATGATAATTGTTGATCTCGGAACCTTGGTATTGTGATGTTGAGTGGTTATGCCACCATTTTTGCAGGATGACTCAAATCATTTTGAGCATTTACAGCCGTTATGCTGTCCGAGTCATCCTGGTCTCTAAATAGTCGATGCATTTGCAAATCCTTTCCTTCCGTTCCCGATGTCCTTTTGGTCAGAATAAGCACACTAATCGGTAAGTTGAGGTACTTCGTTGCCTCGGCATAGATGTTGGAACTATTATTGTGACCCTAGTTGTTTAGGAAGTCACCTAGTAAACTAGCCATGTTTTGTGTTCCCAGTGCGATGATTCTGGCCATTATTCTTGAAAGCATCCCGCGATGCAATTTAGTTAGTAGGTATTCTAATCAGGGGTTCTTGAACCCGAGATTCACCCTACTTCATGTTGTTAGTATTTGCTAGCCCCTTTAGGATATTAGTAACCTTGCGACAGTCCTCGAGGTCCGTGGTATTTCCTTCTTCCAAATGCCATGAACTATTTATGGCAGAAGTTCTTTTGAACCAAAAGATCACAATCAGAGTACTCTTGAGGAGTTCTCCATTCCATATTGTGAATCTGCCACTTCTACTTTCTGCATGGGTTATCCGGAAAAAATGTTGAGCTTCGTTCGACATACTAATCTGCATCCACAACTCGAGAAAATTATATGTTCCTTTGAGTTGCTCTCTTTAGTTGTACCCGACCATCCTCTATCGCTTGATAACCGTGAGTAGGTGTGCATTCGTTTATCGATGTCTATTATCCTTGTGGTCCGTCAAGCCATTCTATTACGGAATGACTAGGAGAAACAAACTCGATGCCTCATCCATTTCTAGGATTGGGTCAAAGAAGTTGTATTCCGCAGATCAAAATGCCAATCCAGCTTTGATTCTGCTCTACCTTGGAGTGTTACCATCTTTATGTCAGGAACATTATGAGAATTGCACCTTCTCTTATGAATTCTCGATGCAGTGATACCTCTCGCCATCATTATTCATTCCTCGGTTCCAAGTTGTTGAAACCGGAATGCCGACGAGTGAATTGTGATGTGTGAAATCAATACTCCGAGCAACTCGTTGCTTGGCAGCTAGTGGACAATATCCTCACTCTTAGCGTGTTGGTTATTAAATCATCATCCTAAGATTGATCGTGCTACCTAGTCCTTATTTCTGGTGCACCCTTCGATCAATGAGTTAGGGTTATTCAATCCCTTGCTTATTTGATCATATCATCTTGCCCTGAAAAGCAAGGTTGTTCTCGAGCTTACTAACATATCGGTGGTTTGTGATTTTCCGAATATCTTCTCGAAAGTATTACCAGGTTGTCCCCTGACTGTTATGTTGAGCTCGTGATCAAGTTGGTTTCTTGTGAACCACCCTTTCTCCAAGAATCTGTGTTGGATACCCCTGAGCTAGTTGGTTAAGCCAAACAACAACTTGGAGAGTTGGAGGATAAAAGCTTGCTGACTTAGTTCATTCCAAAGGGATATTCTTGAGTAGTGTGTGTTGAAGAAAGATGATATCTTCATCGATTGGTCTCTGTGGATCAGTTCTTTGGACCTATCGTCTTATCAATCCTTTGACTTGAGTATGGGCTATTATTAAGTCAAATCAGAACCAACGATGTTCGTAATGTTGCCTTACTCGTGGTTGATCCCTCGAGCATACCCCATTACATCTTTTGGTCTGACCAATGCTATCACCGTGTTCATATGATGGTGGAAGTCCAGTGATATGGAAATTCCGATGAGTTCTTTGAGCCCATCGGTAGCATTTTGTCTCCCCATGAGTCATGTTGAACATCAACCTAGTGTTGGAAACTTTGTAAGCAATGCCTTCGTGTGCCGTTCATGAAGCATATGTTTGGACGAAGTAGTGACTTCCTCTAATTCACGTGCATTAGGTGCAAGTTGCCGCCATGAATTTGAGAAAGGTTTGTTTTGGTTCCTTTGGAATCATCCCAAGTCGATCATGCATATGTGCGAAGTATTCATGTAGTCCGGAGACTTGCAACCTTCATTCTATATGTATTCCTAGCATACTAAGCCACTGATTGATTTGTTCAAGGACAAGAAGTTTCTTCATAAGAGCTAATCATATGACTTATGCAAGGACTTCAATATCCTCGTTGATGGTTCCCCACCTGAACTCGGTAGTGTTTTATGATAAGACTACTATGTGGTCATTATTGTCTTGGACAACATGTTCACATGTTAGTAGCGGGACCAGCTCATGTTTTGGAGCTCGCTATCATAGTTCATATCACGAGAATCTCGCAACGCCATCTCGTCGATTGTGTTGCAAACTTTCATTTTTCTTTCCGGACCCGATTAGTCTGGAATATCCTGGCACCAATCGGATCTGAATCTCAGGCAGATATGATGGTTGGAACATTCCAACAGTTGCATTTTGTTCCCAGCTTGCACCCTATTGTGCCAATTCCCCATGGGCTGCCTCTCTCGGTAGTTGATGTCCAATATTATCTTCAAAAGTGGACTTACCATGGGTCCCATCCATTTCCGGTGATAAGCAAAATCATCCATTATGTTGTCTTCAACAAGGTAGTCCACATCATCCATTCTAGTCCGAGTATGCCATTACCTCGAGCTCTCTCAATCAATCAATTGTAAATTGCCTTAAGCTGGTATGAAGAGTTCCAAGGATCTATGGATCAAAAGTAATTCTTTTTGCCACTTAAGGAACAGTCCAACGAGTCACTTTTCCTAAGGTGTCCCGTTATGGAGTCATGGCAATCATCTCCTTGTTACTTTGAAACCATGCACCATTTTACTTACGCATGGAATGGTTGCCTACCAATTTGAACCTTCGTCATCCATTTCTCTACCATCATTCCTAATGTGTGTTTGGTGTCTCAACTCAAGAGTTGTTCTTACGTCTCTCCATGAACTGATCTTGAGTTGCTCGATCTTCAAGAAGATCAAATCCTGTAGGGTTTCCCCTTCTTTCTGTTGTCGTGTTGAGTGAAGATTTCGAGAGCAAGACGTCAAGATTGTCTTTAGTCAATGATCAACACCTCGAGAAGACAGTTGGATCTTGGAGCTCATGTTATTAGTTTGTGCACCCTCTGTCTTCTTACATCACGTCTTGAATCTCGGGAAGATATTCTTGTTTAGTGGGGGTGAGTTGTCACAGCCCTAGAGCTTGCTTGTAACTAGGGGCATTGCATCCATGCATCATGCTTAATTTTCATGAAACCTGAAATGGGGATGACCAAGCCCTAGCACTAAAACAATGCAAATAGGCTCAACTTCAAAATATTTTCAAAGAACCCAAATTGGTTTGCAAAAATGTTCATGATTAATGGAAAAGGGTGAAAACCATATCCGGAGATGATGGATATTTTTCCAAGACATTTTTGGATTTCTGAATAAACCATATTGTATTTGAATTGGGGCATTTAAATACTATTAATATTTTAAATGCTCCAACAATTCTGCAAAATAGTTAAGGGCCTCTGTAATAATTCAGTTAATGCCCACAATTTTTTTCTGTATTTATTTAAATGATTTGGTGCTAAACTAAATCCAAACAGTGGCATACAAAATAGATAACAGAATATTATTAGAGTAAGAGAGAGCTCACTGGCAGCCCACTTACCTCGGCGCCACGAACCGCCCAGCCTTCCCCCTCGCTGGCCCGGTGGTGGCCCAGCCCACCACCGCTCGTCGTCTTCCTCTGCTAGTAGGCAGAGGCGAGGCGTGGCGCTTGCCGACGCCACCGACGCCACCTCCTCCCTCCCAGCCTGCCTGGCTCCCCCTCGACGCCCGGCGACGCCACGCACCCCCCTGGGCCCTCTCACTCTCCCCCGTACCCCTCTCCCCTCCTCTCTTTCGCTCTGCGCCTCGTGCCCGAGAGCCGCCGTCGCCGCCGCTCGCCATAGCCAAGCACTGCCCTCCTCCCTGCCCATCCAACATGCCCCAAAGATCCGCCACTCCGTCCCCTCACAACCCCACCAAGCCACGCAAGCCGGATTTCACCGCAACCCCCGCCATCGATGCTTTCTTCAACCTCGGGACCGCCCGGCCATCACCGTTAAATTGCCGGCTCCGGACCGTCCCGACCGCTGAAGGCCCGTCGTCATCGCCGTGAGCCCCTGCTCCAAACCCCTCTTCCTCCCCTTGCGTTTGTACACTCTAGCTCCATTCCCCGCCGTGCCCGAGAGCTCCTGCCGCCGGCCATGCCGCCGCCGCTACAACCACTGAAGTTTGCTTTGACCGTTGCCCGAGTTCATCTTGCTCCTAGGAGCCTAACACCACCACCAGCTCCTTCCCACGAGCTCCCTAGCGCCATGCCATTGAGGCCCGAGCTCCGGCGCCGCCATGCAGCTTCGCTTCCGCAGCAGCCACCCCGCACCTCCCGTTGGTCTTCCCAGATGCAAGACGGGCACGGGCTTCCTCCTGGTGCCCTCCGCGCCAAACCACCACACCAAACTCAAATCCGAGCAGCGCCGCCGTCGTTTTTAGTCGCCGCCGCCGGTCTCGGCGATGTCCACGTGGCCCATCATTAGCCACTAATGACACTACTAATTAACCCTAGAGCCACTTACATATGGGTCCCACTGCCTAATTAAGCCGGGTTTGTTCCTGTTTAAATAAAACTAACCCCACGCCCCATTACGTGTCGGTTTGACTGGCCCCATCACACTTTGACCGACCCCACCCATCAAGATTGACTCACGGCGTGGCGTTGACCAGTCCCACCTGTCAGCCACACAAACCAGCCTGAGACACTGGCATATGGGACCCACAGGTCAGGGTTTGACCTGGACCACCGCAGTTGACCGCTGACGTCATAGTGACGCGATGCTGGCGCAATATTCCTTTTCTGGATTTAATTTAATTCAGGATATTTCTGAAAATACCCCAAACTTCGAATATTCATAACTTTTAATCTGTAACTCCAAATTAAATAATTTATATATGAAAAATGATCAGAAAAATATGAAGAATCTGTTTATGGCACTTTCATGCATGATTAAACAAGTTAACCTCACTGTATAGGATGAATCATGATTAGGGCAATTTATGAAATAACATTTGGAGTTGGAATTTGTTTTTGTTTGAATTCCACTTCAATTAACCTGGCTAGACATTGCATTAGGTGAATTCAGTACCTTAACATGACATGTCATTCATGTGAATGTGCATTGCATTGATTGTGTTCTCTCTTGTTTGCCGGTAATTGTCCCCTCTCGATGAGCGGACGTCTGAAGCGATGAATTCGATGACACCGATGAAGAACTATATTATCTTCGAAGTGCCGGGCAAGCAAAACCCCTTGTCCATTCCGATATAATCCCACTCTCTCGCTCCTGCTCTATTTTACTGCATTAGGACAACAACGACTCATGTGTTACTTGCTGCGGTAGCTGAACCCTTTATCCTCTTGCATGACTGTCATTCCATAGTAATTAGATGAAACCCACTAGCATGAGTAGGAGTTGTTTGAGCCATGTTGTGCCTACTCATTCATGCTTGTTGTCATGCTGCCATCGCTTAGAGTTGAGTCAGGTCTGATTCATCGGGAATGAATTGGAATGGTTGTGTGAACATGTCCTACTGTGTGTGAGCTAAGTGTGTGAACACGATTTGGTAAAGGTAGCAGTGAGAGGCCATGTAGGAGCACATGGTGGGTTGTCTCATTGCAGCCATCCTCAGGAACTGAGTTCTGTGTTTGTGATCCATGAAACAATTACTACCATGCATTGGGATCCTTAATTGACCCTCTCGGCTTCTTAACCACTCTTGTCCTCAGTCCGGGAGTTGCAAGTAGTTTCTGGTGTTTGTAGTATGCTTGGGGCCGCACGCATAGCGGCCGTAGGGGTGGGTTGTGTTGCGGTAGGCACCGTGGCCCGGGGTACCGATTCGCCCGTTTGGTGTCTCGGGAACCCTGTACACATCGTTCGGGGCTGTATGGGAAACCTCGGCCGAACTCCCTGCGGATGGAACCCGAATAGGCGATAAACCTGGACTTGGGACTTGTGTGTTTAGGTAGGCCGAGGCCGACACCCACGTTGGGCTTCCGCTTGAAGGTTGCCGAGTACATGTCGTGTAAACGGCGGTAAGTGGTGAGAGCGTGTGTGAAGAAGTACACCCCTGCAGGGTTAACATGATCTATTTGAATAGCCGTGTCCACCTAGAAGGACTTCTGGGTTGCCTATATCAGTTCATAGACAAGTGAAAGTGGATACCCTAAAATGCGCAAGATAAGCGTGAGTGCTATGGATGGCGTTCTCATAGGGAGGCGGAGCGGGTCCATAGTGGTGTATTGATATGGTGAATATGTGGACTCGTGCGCCACCTCAAAAGAGTTACTCGCAATCGTAGTTCAGGATAGCCACCGAGTCAAAGCTGGCTTGCTGCGGTCAAACTCCACCACCCCTTTTGATAATGATGCATATGTAGCTAGTTACGATGTAAAGTCTTCTTTGAATGCGTTTGTACTCAGGTTTGCTTATTTTACGTTTTGCGAGAGACTTCAGTCTCGCTAGTAGTTCCGCTTGGACTTGACGGTTAGCTTGTTACCTCATTTACGATCTTGTGCCCTCGGCAGGATCTCGGTAGATAGTCGGGCTTCTCAGCCTTTTTCATTTATAGTTATGCGTACTCAGACATGTTTAGCTTCCGCTTGTGCTTTGATTTGTATGCTCTGAGTGTTGGGTCATGAGACCCATGTTTGTAATATCTCGCTCTTCGGAGCCTAATGAATAATATCTGAGTCGTAGAGTTATGTTGTGAAGCCACGTCGTATTTACACATATTGAGCATATTGTGTGTATGTTTGAAATGCTTGGTATGTGTGGGATCCGACAAACTAGTTGTTTATCCTCGGCAGCCTCTCATATGGGGAAATGTAGTTTCGTGCTTCTGAGCGATAGTAGTCCGCTACAGCCCGGTTCACCGGAGTCCTGCTAGCACAGCACTACTGCTTGGACACTTGACTGGCCGGCATGTGTTTCACTTCGTTCCTATGTCTGTCCCTTTGGGGAAATGTCACGCGGTGATATTCGGAGTCCTGCCTAGCCTGCTACAGCCCGGGATACCGGAGTCCTCTTAGCCCAGTGCTACAGCCCGAATATATACGTTGATGACCGACATGCTCGATGTGATTCATGTATGCCTGTCCCCATAGGTTAGCGCCGCTTTGGGTTCACGACTAGCCATGTCGGCCCGGGTTCTTTGTCATATCGATGCTAGCGACACTATCATATCGTGAGCCAAAAGGCTAAACGGTCCCGGGCCATGGTAAGGCGACACCCGTGGGAATACCGTGCGTGAGGCCGCAAAGTGATATGATGTGTTACATGCTAGATCGGTGTGACTTAGGATTGGGGTCCTGACAATAGATGGCCACAAGGCCTGGCCGATGCCTTTCATCACCTGCCAGACTCGTTCGTGCAGCTGACGCAATTCGGGAAGAAGATCACCCGAAGAACTGGGCATCTCCTCCTCAGGACGACCTGTGAGCAAACCTACATACATGTTTATGTTAGTCGCCTTCCTCGCCGAACTCTTTCAAAGTTCGCTCAAGCACTTACAGAAAATGCCGCGACGAAGCCGTCGATTCTCCTTTACGGAGTCAGGCAAGTGGGCACGAACATCCTTTAGTTCCTCACCCAGTTTGGTGTTGGCATCTTGGAGGTTATTTTTCTCCTGCCGCACCCTCGTAAGCACGCTCTTGCGGGCCTTTAGTTGGCGCAAGAGATGTTGCCTGTCCGGATCTAGTCCGGCGCCATCTGCAATATTTTTGACAGATTTACACACCCGCCGCACTTCATAAACTATTTATCTTTTGAAGCGTATATTACCAGAGGGGGTCTCTGTGGCTCCCCCTGTAGCAGCTAGTGCGGCCTCAAGTTGGGCCTTGCATTCTTCAAGCTCACAGGGACAGTCGGGTACTCTTTTTGTAAGATCCTGCATAACAAATGATCCTTAAATCAGTTATTCTTACTATTTTAAGTCTTGGGGCTACTTGGCATATATAATCACAAATTTCCTCACCAGTATGTCCTATACATACTGCTACGTGGCTCTGGCTAGACCAAAAAGAGCGGCACGTAGGTGCGCATCTCCCGAATTGAAGGCATTCAAGGCCTCTTGGGAGAAACATGCGTCACGAAGAACTGTCCGGCGGCGCCTGTGATTCATGGCGCTCTCCACCTCGGAGTTGGTGGCGGATAATCTGTCGGCATCCTCTGTCGGAGGATCATCCAACGTATGCCTCGAGCTCGCCTCCGCTTCTGGACCCGGCTTTGGAGCCTGGCTGGCGGAGGTTCGATTGGCAACCTCTCCGGACTCAGTCCGGCGAGCGCTCTTTTTCCTGAAAAGAGCATCAGCGTTAGTACGGCTTCCAGGAATCAATCCTAGGAACATGGTGACACGCCATACCGTTGCAGCGGAGTTTCGATCCGGACCGCACTTCTTTTTAGCCTGCGGGGTCATACTGCCCCTTGTTGGCTAGCCGTCGCGGGCTCGGCTTCCTACCTCGAAGGTACCCCCTGCGAAACACCATTGGTATACGGTGATCAACAAATAAGCACGGATGGGTCATTATCAGAATATTGGGACCTCGGTCTCAGTTACCTGTGAGGCTGGAAGTATTTCGGGGTAATCGGCCGTAATGGCAACCAAAGCATTGTCGATGCTAAATTGGTGGAACACCCCGTCGATCAAATCCACCTTTATATCCGGATCCTCTTCGGAGGTCGGATCGAGGGACCGTTCCGGATCCTCGGGTTGTGGGGGCGGGCTGTGTATCTTCTCCATAGTCCGGCGCAGTTCCTGCGCAGAAACCATGAAATGAGATATTTAACCACGGGAACATGGATCGGACAGGCCACAAAGATGTTTGCTTACCCAGCTTCGAGGATTATTCGAAGAAAACTCCTTCGATGGATTGACGGAGGAAATCCTCCTCCTCCCTTTATACATGGCGCATAAGATCTTCACCAGTTCGGTGACCGATCCCGGCCCTTTGCGGCCATGGCGGGTGGCATCGTCCTCCCCGTTGAAATGCCACATGGGGTGGCCCCTATATTGGAGCGGCTGCACTCCCCTCATAATGCAGATTGCCATGTCTCCAATCTTGGTCAATCCGGCATGAGCCAGTAATCTTATTCGGCTCATCAAGTAGAGGACATCCCGGTCATTTACCCTCCGGGGGCTTCGAGGGCGCCAGCTTAGGCGCTTCTTCAGAGGAGCATTGCTAAACTCCGGAAGGCCGATCCGAACAGGATCCGGCGGGGCGTCCTCCATGTAAAACCATTCCAAGGCCCGGTCTTCGGACGCCTTCTTCGGGGTTCCAGATAGGTATCCGTTCCCAGCGATGCGCCATAGCTCGGCTCCGCCCACTTGATATATTGACCCCTCGTAAGAACGGGGTACTCGGCAGAATAATCTCTTCCACAGTCCGAAATGAGCCTCGACGCCCAAGAACAGTTCGCAAAGGGCCACGAAGCCCGCGATGTGCAAAATGGAGACAGGCGTAAGGTGGTGCAACTGGAGGCCGTAGAACTCCAAGAGCCCCTGGAGAAACGGATGGATTGGAAATCCGAGTCCTCTTACTAGATAAGAGATGAAGCATACCCGCTCTCCTTTAGAGGGATCGGGGACACTCTCCGCTTGCTTTCCGCCCTTGTAGGTGGCAAGTCCGGCTCGAACCGGAACAATGAAGGCCGGGGGAAGAAATCCCTTGGTTTGGAGTATAACTAGCTCGCTATGCGGGATCGAGCATCTCTCCCAATTTCCAGTGCTGAGGGCTGGGAGCGGGAGAGGAGGAGCAACGACCGTCCCATGATGGAATGGGCTTTGGTCGAGGCGCTCGATGAAAGCTTCCATGAAGGGGATGGTGTGACTCAGATCTAGATCCTCGCCCCTTTTATAGGCAGCTCATTTGCACAGCTAGGGGGGTAAGTGTAAAAATACCCTGGCTTTTCGCATTCATTCAAACATGTGTTACATGGCCATTGTTGGACGTAGAAGCCAAGGAGCGCAGCATTTATCAGAAGCCCGACACTATTCGATAAGTATATGGAATTTGGAGAAGAACCCACCTCGCAATGCCGAAGACAATCAACGCGCCAGACTCATCGTCATTGAAGCCTGGTTCGGGGGCTACTGAGGGAGTCCCGGATTAGGGGGTGTCCGGATAGCCGAACTATCACCGTTGGCCGGACTCCTGGACTATGAAGATACAAGATTGAAGACTTCATCCCGTGTCCGGATGGGACTTTCCTTGGCGTGGAAGGCAAGCTTGGCGATACGGATATGTAGATCTCCTACCATTGTAACTAACTCTGTGTAACCCTAACCTATCCGGTGTCTATATAAACCGGAGGGTTTTAGTCCGTAGGACGAACAACAATCATACCATAGGCTAGCTTCTAGGGTTTAGCCTCCTTGATCTCGTGGTAGATCTACTCTTGTACTTCCCATATCCTCAATATTAATCAAGCAGGAGTAGGGTATTACCTCCATCGAGACGGCCCGAACCTGGGTAAACACATCGTGTCCCTTGTCTCTTGTTACCATCCGCCTAGACGCACAGTTCGGGACCCCCTACCCAAGATCCGCCGGTTTTGACACCGACAGGCGCCCTTCCTCAGCCCTTGTGCACTTGGTCGCCAGGTTGAACAGCTCGTGGATGGCTAGCTCCTCCTTCATCTTGACGTCGCGGACGCCATCGGAGAATGCAGAGATGATGGCCTCGTCCGTCACCTTGGGGATCTTGAGACGAACGTTGTTGAAGCGTTGGATGTACTTCTGCAGGGTCTCCCCTTGGGGATCTTTTTGTGTTTATATTTTCAGAAAGTGAAGCTTGTCTTGAGGATCACCAGGAGGATTGTGAACCTCATCTGCACTAAGGCAAGCCACAGCAACATTTTTATGGTGCCATTACAATATTTGTGATTTTTCAACTTGAATTAATGATTTGATCCATGCATTTAAATCAGGATTATTTTACTTATATTCTGTTGGTTGCTTGTTTAAGTTGATATGCTTAGTTTACAGAAGTTTGAAGCTAACTGAGTTGGTTAAATAACTAGAAGAAATAGTTGTTATGAAGAAGTAATATGGTTATGGATATAAGTAATTATTTTGAGTTATTTTCTTGGAGGAGAAAAATGATAAATTTGCTAAGTAAAGATTCTGTTTAAAATGATGATTAATCATAACTAGAGATGTATTATGAGTTGTGATGTTTATGCTTAGTGTGGATATAGTTGACCCAGTTATTTCCGATGATATATGATGCATATATTCGTGTTGCATTTTCATGGCATATTATGACACCGGTTACCTTCACTTTAAGTTGAAACTGATAATAACTCAACTTGAATATATCGTTGACCGGGTCATGGTGCCACTGAATAGAGTTTTCCTAGTGCAACCACATTTGACTTTATGGGAAGGCCTTTATTCGGTCCGTTGCCATGCCTCTGGTCGGTGCCTCCAATGAGGGAAGCTTATGGGCGTGCGGTACCCTAGACCGGTAAACAGACATAACCTTGTGTCCCCGTTGTTGATGTTATGGTACCTTGTCCCTGTTTGGGACCGTTTATGTTTTGCGACGATGGTGGCCGTTGGTGTCTTTGGTAGACACGGGGCCACCCAGGACTAGCCCAGTGGGGAGTGAGTCGGAGTGGCCGAGAGAGTGTCATGGCAATGGAGGGGTATCGTCGGAATGCCGTTGGTCCACTCGAATTGGAGTGCGAGGCCATGGGTTCCGTGGTGTGGGTACAGTGCGCTACCTTTGCAGAGTGTATTAAATCTATCGATAGCCGAGTCCACAGTTACGGACACGCTCGAAAGTAGGTCACACCATGGGTCAACGTTTAATAAATTTTTCACACTAAGTTATGAGCTTTGCACTGTTGATGATGGTGGGTAGACCATCTTGATGTTGGAGACCAAGTGTTGGTCATGGTTGTGATCGCCGGAAAGATCACCGTTTGAGACCAAGTGTTGGTCATGGTTGTGATCGCCGGAAAGATCACCATTTGGTTATGAGGTAACCCGATCTAAGACCACGAGGTTGGTCCGTTTGTGATCCGAGAGCGACCACCATTGGTAAGCAAGTCCGAGGGGCTTATATCACAAGAGCGTGATCACAACATGTTGGATATATTGTTGCATTATTAAACAATTGGTTAAATATCATGATATTGTTTGTCATTATGTTTATGCTTGTTGTGAGCTTGCAAGTACACTCAATGTACTGACCTGGCATGTCATGCAAGATTTCAGGGAAGTCTCGTTGGAAAGGAGTGATGTCCGTGTCTAGATCGTGTCCACATCGGTGTCCCTGTGCTATGGAGTTCCGCTACGACGTTGTTCCGCTGCCGCGTAGTTGTTATGATCGAGGCCCCTTTATGTTCACTAAATAATGTACATATTGTTCAGCCGCACCGTGAGTGCCGCTTGGCCTCGCCACCTGTCATAATATAAACTATGATCCATTAGCATCAATAAAGAAGTTGTTTTCTGTACCAAGATGTTGTGTGTTGCCAGAAGACATGGTCTCTGGGCTGACAATGCATGGTAAACCGGTTGCTCTGAGCCGGGGTGCCACAGCTGCGTTCGGAGGGGGTGGAAGACGGACGGGGGCCGACAGGGAGCTCAACCCCGTTGACGAGAAGTGGGCGGTGAGGCTCAGGGAGGCCAGTCGGGGTGGAGAACGAGGACGGGCGACGAAGGCGGTCCGGCGACCGGGGAACTCCGCGCGGCAGCGGCATCGTGCCCCCGATCTTGATCCACATCGGGGGGAGGGAGAGAGCGGAGTGGGGGGAAGTGGGGGCGAGTGGGGAGGGGGTTAGGGTTCGGTGGTGGACCGGGGGTAAGTAGGGGGCGGCATGGGCCGGCCAGGTTGGCGTAATGGCGAGCTGGGCCACGGCCCAGCAAGGGGGTTTCTTCTCTTCTATTTTTTTCTTTTATAGTTTCTGTTAAATTGTTTCCTCTTAGTTTTTAATTTGTTTTAGTTTTATAGAATAAAAAATAGTTTCTATATCAGTATTATTAAATATACTACTGCCCCACAAATTTTGACCCTCAAATAAAATAGTTTAACATTTTGCAAATTATAGAAGGCATTTAATTAATTGTTTTTGCTATGGTTTTATTTATTTAAGCGCAATTAAATACTTTATAAAAATGTGGGTTCTCCACCATAATTATTTATGATTTCTTTGACATGTTTGGAACATTTTAGTTTTAATGTTGATAATTTTATCGTTTAACTTAAATTTAAATTTGAATTTGAATCGGTTTTGAACTAATGCAAGATTAACAACAGTAACCGTGGTGACGTGGCATCATTAACGTGGGATTACTGTAACCTAATTATCCAGGCGTCACAAATCTCCTCCACTACAAGAAATCTCGTCCGGAGATTTAAGAGGTCGAGTAATGGGGAAAGTTCTGGTTACAAAATTCTATCGAGTCTTCTCGGTCTTGGTTTCTCTTCTCGAAGAGGTCGATGCATTACGCTGATGACTTCATTCCTTTGCTTCAGGTCATCGTGATGAAATCGCCAGCAGCTCGACAATGATAGAATGCTATAAGGGTTAATCATCGGGGGTTATCCCACGAATGAGCACATGAGTATCTCTCGAGTTGAACAAATAGAACACGTCGAGAGTAAAGTAATAAAGTACAATAAGAATTTTCAAACGGATAAACAATCGTTCGGTGTCTGAAACAAGGTGTGAAAGCGGTCCAGAGCAACAAGAATAAGTATTGCATCTGATACCAGAATAGATCACTAGGAAGGTAGCTCGTGAACTACACATGAAGCCAAGCGTGCAGAATAACCTTGGGAAAAGGGATGTACAGGAGAGTCAGGTTTCGATCCTGTGCAACCGTGGGTTACGGGCCCACCATGTGGGTTCAAGGTATGAAGGGCGCCGAAATCTTGCATGGCCATGATAGCAAGGCACACTGGTACGGTAAGGTGCTATACAAACGGTTTTTAACCCGTTTCTGCAACGGTATTTGGAACCGTCGCCAAGTGAGTGTGGGTGATAGGGGGTCTTTCCCACACGACCCAGAAACAGTCGGGGATGGGCGAGAGGCTACTGACGATCGCCACAGAATAAACGCATGAGAAGCCGCCCTAGTCCCACATGTTACATCTCGACATTACGTTTCTGATCAGAGAGACATCCCAAATGATTACGATGCTATAGTCGTGTGAAAAAGGTGGACATCAACATTTAATCTGCCGATATGTTTGTGATGGGTACGTTATCACACACAGTTCAAGAATGTAAAATGTGTATGGTGCCTCTACTAACGCCAACGTATCCATCTTCTAACTGTGTGTGATTAGTATTCCTATCACACACGCACACTGGTTTGAAATGTTTGTCGTGTTACCAAGAATCGCACAAGCATATGAGACAAAACCGTGTGTGTGTCCGTTGGGCAACGCAAAAGTTTTAGGTCAAAGAACCGTTTGTTCTCTTTTTTTCATCGCACACGCTGTTATCTTTCTAACTGTGTGCACATTTTTTTATTCGCTCTTGTATATATTTATTTTTTCCTTTAGTTTATTATTCAAATTGGAAATTTTGAAATATGAAACGTGCAACTTGAATTCTCAGCACAATGGTTCAACAACGAATCCATAAATAAATTTGTTAGTACAATATGTTCAGTAATTACAGGATTAGACAGCAGTTAACTGTGATGAACCACAATATTTACAGGCGGTAAAGGTGAAGAGACAAGTGTAAATAATTTTGACTGCCGATGGTGTTAAAGAAGCGGAATGCTCATAATGTGCCTTCCTGCATGTCATAGCCATGAACAACTTTTGTCCAACCCCTTGTTACAATCGCCCGCTCATCCTTCACCGCCTTCAGGAAGACTTCTTGAGCATTATCATGGTAGTATCAATTATATACTTTTACCTTAGTTGCCTCCACTCCAGTTATGTAGTTTGCAAGGTAATCATCAGTAAATAGCTTCGGAAACCACTGAAAAGATAAAAATATCAGATACTGAGGTCTAATAGAGTAACTTGTTGTTGGCAGAGGGAAAAAGGCAACACATTACTTACCATCCTAAAGTTCACTATTGTCTTGGACAAAGTGTAAACAAAGAGCTTAATTCCCATCACCCGTTTCTTTCGCCTAACAATCTTTCTTAGTTTCCTCACTTGACGCGTGTTCATGAATATCTCATTGCCCCATACGCAAAAGGGATCGAAGCATGGATCGATAGCTCATATATGTACCTACAAGCAACCAGTAAACGTTAGAAGGTAAAGTGAGATTGCACAAATGATGTAAAATACAACTACCTATGTTCCTAAGTACAAGTATTTTAGAGATTTCAATATGAACTACATACGGATGTATATAGAATTATAGATATAGTTTAGATTAGAATCTAGATTCACTGATTACTCCTTATGTAGTCTATATTGGAATCTCTAAAAATACTTATATTTAGGAATAGATGGTGTATAAGACATGGGATGCGGCTAATCTCGATGGCAAACAACAGCATCGCCCATTGTAGCCATGTGTAAGTACATGGAAAGCCAATGTTAACTACAACAGGGTTAACATCCACCGAAAATAGCAAATGATAATAAAACGACAACATCTATAATGATATATTCATTGCAAAAGAGTAGCACGGTAGCAAAGGGACAGATTAAGAAATGGATTCAACTGTTAATTGCAACAGGCTTAACAGCATCCTAATTCATGTTTTGTAAGTTCGTGCAACATCCCAAAATTTCAATTTAGAATGTTTTACAATTATTAGCTAAGCATCTATGCATTTTGTTTCAATTGAGTGATATTTGGAAAATTTCAGAGGCATTTGAGTTTTGCTTGAATTTGGATTCAAATTGGCATTTGAATTTCAGTTCAAAAATCCCTGACAAATAATTGTTCAAAAGTATCAGAAGAAAATAATGCCAAAAGTTTGAATTCAAATTTGGATTTATTTGGAATTTTCTAAAAAAAATTATAAAGTTTTATTTCGCCTCTGAAAAATAGTTCATATTTTAGAATTTATTTTTTCTGAGAAGTTTGATATATATATATATATGTCCTATATAAAAAAATTATATTTTCTATTTATATTTTATTTTTCTCTGTCTATTCCAAAAATAAAGAGAAACCCTCGAGCTGGCCAGGCCGACCGGCCCAGCCAGCAGAGCCCAACGCCCAGGTGCCAGCTGGCCCAGCAAGCCGACCGCACCGCGGCCTGCTCCAACCGCATCGCGCCCAAATCCCTCTCCTCTCGGTCGCCCCCTCGCCCCCTGATACGTCTCCAACGTATCTATAATTTATGATTGTTCCATGCTATATTATATTCTGTTTTGGACATTCATGGGCTTTATTATACACTTTTATATTATTTTTGGGGCTAACCTATTAACCGGAGGCCCAGCCCAGAATTGTTGTTTTTTGCCTATTTCAGAGTTTCGCAGAAAAGAATATCAAACGGAGTCCAAATGGAATGAAACCTCCGGGAACGTGATTTTCGGAACGAACGTGATCCAGAGGACTTGGACCCTACGTCAAGACATCAACCAGGAGGGCACGAGGTAGGGGGCGCGCCTACCCCCCTGGGTGCGCCCTCCACCCTCATGGGCCCATGTTGCTCCACCGATGTACATCTTCCTCCTATATATACCTACGTACCCCCAAACTACCAGATACGGAGCCAAAAACCTAATTCCACCGCCGCAACCTTCTGTACCCGTGAGATTCCATGTTGGGGCCTTTTCCGGAGCTCTGCCGGAGGGGGCATCGATCACGGAGGGCTTCTACATCAACACCATAGCCTCTCGGATGATGTGTGAGTAGTTTACCTTAGACCTTCGGGTCCATAGTTATTAGCTAGATGGCTTCTTCTCTCTTTCTGGATCTCAATACAATGTTCTCCCCCTCTCTTGTGGAGATCTATTCGATGTAATCTTCTTTTGCAGTGTGTTTGTTGAGACCGATGAATTGTGGGTTTATGATCAAGTTTATCTATGAACAATATTTGAATCTCCTCTGAATTATTTTATGTATGATTGGTTATCTTTACAAGTCTCTTTGAATTATCAGTTTGGTTTAGCCTACTAGATTGATCTTTCTTGCAATGAAAGAAGTGCTTAGCTTTGGGTTCAATCTTGCGGTGTCCTTTCCCAGTGACAGTAGGGGCAGCAAGACACGTATTGTATTGTTTCCATCGAGGATAACAAGATGGGTTTATATCATATTGCATGAGTTTATCCCTCTACATCATGTCATCTTGCTTAAAGCGTTACTCTGTTCTTATGAACTTAATACTCTAGATGCATCTTTGGATAGCGGTCGATGTGTGGAGTAATAGTAGTAGATGCAAAGGTGAGTCGGTCTACTTGTCTCGGACGTGATGCCTATATACATGATCATACCTAGATATTATCATAACTATGCTCAATTGTGTCAATTGCTCAACAGTAATTTGTTCACCCGCCATAATACTTATGCTCTCGAGAGAAGCCTCAAGTGCAATCTATGGCCCCCGGGTCTATTTTCCATCATATCACTACAAAAAAATACACTTCCATGATGATACGTGTTTGTCACAATAGGTCTCCTTTTTTGTCATGCATGTACATCCATGACAAATTTATGACAGAATCAAGATAGTCATACTGTGTCGTCAGAGAAGTGTTCCATGACATTACCAAAATTATCATCACGGAAGTGTCCACTTCCATGACGATAAATCGCGCGTCACAGAAGTGCTTTTGTCAAGGGTGACCGACACGTGGCATCCACCGTAATGGAACGCCGTTAAGCTAACGGGTCGGGTTTTGGATCCGATAACCCGTTAACAGCCCCGACCAATGGGGATTTTCCACGTGTAAAATCATCATTGGCTGGAGGAAACACGTGTCGGCTATGATACGTCGACACGTGGCACGGCCCAACAGAGGCCCATTCCTGTGAAAAGGCCGGCCCGTTTGACTTGGTCAAAAGGTGGCGGGCCGGCCCATGTAAATCCTGTTAACGACCTGTTCGCATATAGCCCATTTACAGCCTAGTAACCCAAGGCCCGTTACGCCCTATCCAAATTAGGCCCAGTACCGTCATCTGGGCCACCTAATATGATTCCAGCCCGTTTTCACTTCTGGCCCATGTATGGCCCATGACGTCTTTCGGCCCATATGAGGCCTGTAACTCTTGGCCTATTAATGACCCGTGGTGAAACTGGCCCATAATGAACAGTGTATTACTTTACACCCATTAACGGCACGTGGTGAAACTGGCCCGTAATGAAGAGTGTATCACTTTATACCCATTAAGGGCCCGTTATTCCGTTGGGCCGTTTCCAGCCCATGTTATCTTTCGGCCTTCTCAGAGCCCATTTATTCTTGGGCTCATTTCCAGCATTCATTTACTTACGGCCCGTTCGTCATTTTACGCTTATGGACCAAATTCAGCCCGTGGTTACAGTCGGCCCGTTTGTGGTCCGTTAACACGTTGGGCCGTTTACATAGCGTCATGAAATACGGCCTATTAACGATGGCCCGTTATGGTCGACCCATGAACGGACGATTCCAACTCTAGCCCGTTTACGTCCATAATGCGGTATGTTATTGGCCCATGTTTGGCCAATCCATCATACTGCCCGTTTAAGGCCCATTGATGAGACGGCCCGTAGAAGGCCCATTGTTTCTACGGCCCGTAGAAGGCCCATTGTTTCTACGGCCCGTAGAAGGCCCATCGCTTTCTCTGACCGTAGAAGGCCCACTGTTTCTACGGCCCGTAGGATGCCCAGTGTAACTACAGTGAATATTAGCCCATGGTTATTGTGGCCTAGTTTTAAAAAATAGGTTATTGCAGCCACTAGCAAACCGCGGAGAAAGAGCTGCAATGACTACAAGCAAACAAATAAACAAGACAACAACGAAATAAATAAGCAAGCAACTTACGCTAGGCTATCACGGCTATCGCACATATTACATCCACTGGGCATCAAAGTTCGCCACCGGTGCAAATAAACGCGGCGACAAAAGAATATACAAAAGCGAGAGCACTTGAAGGCACTAGGCACGGCAGTGTCGGGCCCCCAAACAGCTGAAGAAGCTGAGTAGACCTCAGTTGTGTCAACGATAGATGCATCTACACTAGATTTAAGGCATGATGTTGCGCACGGCACTCCTCTGACATCTTCATTGCATCTTTGACTTCAAGTCGGAGCTGAGCTGAAGCAAGCCTTTCCTCTTTAAGTTGAGACTGAAGAAGTCGAACTGATTGAGGCTAGCTTCAACTCACTGTCTTCATCAAGGCAGGACCTTGGGGTCATCTCGCTGTCCTCAAGATGGTTTGGCTCACTATCTTCCCTAAAGTTCTGCTGGGCGTAAGAGATACGACTACGAAGAGAAACAAGGAGACACGTAACAGGTTTCACAATTATATAAGCAAATAAATGGATCTGTTTCGCAAGATAAGGAACATGTTTTTACAACTACAATTTGAAACTGGTAGTTGTTGCAAACATCCAATCAGATGTAAACAGCAAAGCAAATAGCAGTGGAGGCAATGATGCCTATCCAAATCTATACTAGAATAAAGTTTGAAGGCTTGAGAAGGATGAACTTACATTACATGTTAACACGGGCTGGACAAAGCCCTTCTCTATGTTGATGGAAAGATAGTTCAATAAATTCCCCAAAGAAAATTCTTTATAAGCGTTGCAATTATTCTACATTTTGCAAAGAGTAAATATAGATCAAATAATATTGGAAGAAACTGAGGATAATGAAGCTCAGTGCATCGATGATACATAATCAAATAGCAATTAATTAAGTACAACATTACAAGGCAAAAGGGAGAGAGGTACTGACAAGAGCAATGCAGAGCCCATTATTGTTTTGAGATTGTATGATCCTTTGAGCAAGGAGATTCATCTGAAATTAGTTTTCATACAAGAGAGAAGGTAAGGCACGAGCAGAAATTTAGGAGTTCAAATTTTGAATTGATATCATAGACAATACCTGACGCTGGGCTCCCAGCAGTTCTAATAGGGGTTTAGCCACTTTGGAGTAGGGGTAAAGTGTGGTACAGCTTGGGCCTGTGTTTTCTGTGGCTGCTAATCTATCTGATTTAACAGCTACCACTACCTTTTCCAAATACCTAGTTTGTACTCCTTGAGGATCTGCACTCACCCTCTTCCTTTTGGACATCTATCACGAAAGAACAACATTTGACTGGAAAAACATAGTGTGACGACACATGGAATAGGTACAGAAAATGGATAGTCATGGCATATACTCATATATGATGCTTAAACTAAGAAGATGGTGTAACAAAGTAGAAGAAATGCAAGAGGTCAGATGCAAAATATGTGCGACCAATAAAACTTTGCAAAGTTAGAGCAAGCACCTTGATGAGTGAATAAGATAGGCCATCCTCCACCATGCCAAGTTTGTTAGCCAGTGGATCATTCCGCAATATTCCTCTCGTGCGCCCATTCTCATATTCATTTTGATAATGTTCAATATCCGACATGCATGAAAACATAAAAACAAGTGAGATTTTCTTTGTAATGCAGAAGTGATTCTAATCCAATACTGCCTCCGTGTAAACCCCTTTGTGCTATCTCTGCAATTCTTTTAAAAGACGACATGCATGCTGTAATTTATTGTGTGCATTAATATAATGTGGCCTACTACTAAATATATGAGAACTCCTGTCGGGGAGGCTGATCGGACCCACGAACACCTATGGGACCAGCAGACCGAGTCCCTTTCGGTTCGGAGGGGGGCGGAGATCGCACGAAGAGCGGATAGAGGCCAAGCACACGAGCAGTTTACCCAGCTTCGGAGCTCTACAGAGAGATAATACTCCTACTGCTGCTTGTCTGATTGTATTGTGTTCTTGCTAGGGAGCTACCGAGAGCTACAAAGATACTCCACCGCTAACGAGACCTAGCGTGAGAATCTTGAACCCCTCTATGTTGCGCATGGGCCTCCTTTTATATGCACAAAGGGGCTCCGGCGGTGGCAACGTAGATGGGGTACAAATGGAAAAACAGTAGTTGGTACACCTACTTGTACAAAGGTATGCAGTGTACTCTACCTAACCCCGACGGCAAGGGACAAAAGCATTAAATGCCTGTCCTCGCCGCCTAAACAAAGGCAACAGGACCGTCAGAGCGCCACCGCTCGCCACGATGGCAAGCTTGTCAGCCGCTTATCGCTGCTCTCCGCTGGCTGCGACCTCTTGACACTGTGGCGCATGGAATGGTCCCATGGTGAGAAGTTGGTGGATGTGCTGGAGCGGTGCTGAAGAGAGTTTTCGTGCCTCGGCAAGTGCCTTGCCGCGGCTGAATCCTTGTCGAGTCCGTAGGCTTGTCGCTCTCCGAGCCTTCCCGCAAGCTCCTCTTGCCGGGTCTTGTCTTCTGCGTGCCTTGAGTGGCCTTCCCGGCAAGCTCCTCTTGCCGGGGCCTTGTCTTCTTGGTTAAATACTTTGTTCTTGAATGGCTCCAAAGGAACCAAGGAGGATCTTGGCAGTGACCAGGCAAGCCTTGTCGCGGGGCGCTGCAACTGCACGTGCACGAGTTCGGGATACTAGGGTACCCCTAATCTAGTACACCGACAGGAGCCCCCGGGCCTGGGCCACACACGGTGCCGAGCGCTGTTGGGCTAGGCCCAAAGCAATGCACGATCACACGCGGCCTTGATCACGCCGTTACTTGCCCTGGACCCAACACGTTCCCCATGAACAGCACGCGTCGAACGTGGCGTCGTGGGAGAGATCGTGGGGGGTTTCTTTATTAGGAAAAGCGGAACGTCCGCCCCCTCTCCCTCCTTATAAACAAGGGAAACAGGGGCAGGTCGCCCACCTCGCCATTGTTGTCTCGTCTCGAAAACCACCGCCGCTCCCCCCTTCTTCTCTAGTGCGAAGAGAGCAGCGCTCCGCCTTCGCCACAGCGCCATCAACGCCGTCGGTCTCCTCCACCGCCTCCGCCATGGCTCCGAAAGCCGACAAGGGGAAGGGCGCAAAGTCGGCCGAGGCGCAGCGGCTCGCGGCGCTGCGAAAGGAGCGGGCCATCTTCTCCCCCCAGCTCGACGCAAAGGAGTTGAGGGAGGGATACTACCTCTTTTGGTAGACGGAGACGCGTGCGCATCCGCGCACGAAGGTACTCCCCGCCGCCGCTTCGGAACTAGCCCCAACTGGGTACCCTTTCTTTGCGCTTTTCTTCTATTGCGGGCTCTGCCCGCCCTTTTCTGAATTCTTTTGTGATATCATGAACACATATGGTCTCCGCCTCCTTGATTTCACCCCAATGTTGTCTCGACCATGGCAGTTTTCGCACACCTTTGCGAAAACTTTGTCGGGATCCACCCAAACGTAGCCCTCTTCCGCCACTTCTTCATGCCCCGCGTCGAGAGAGGAGAGCCGCTTTCCGGAGGGATAGCTTGGATCTCCAGGATCGGCAAGAAAAAAGCCTATCTGGAAGGAGAGCTCCGTAGCAAGTGGGAGGAGTGGAGAGCCGATTGGTGCTGGATCGTTGAAGAGAACCCACAGCCCTTCACTGCCCAGCGCCAAACTCCCATAGTCTTGCAACGATTGGAGCAACTTGGCGCGGAGGATGCTAGGTTGAAGATAGGCTGTGACCGGATTTTGCGCCTCAGGCTTGCCGGACTCACCGTAGGCGCAGTTGGCGCAGATTTCCTTCGTCGCCGCATCGTTCCCTTGCAGGAGAGGAGGAGACCTGCTTGGGAGTTCCAAAATGCGGCGGACATCATGAGGTTGCGCCCGGGACTCAACTAGAATTTCACTATCTTGGAATTGGATGCGATGCTGCTAGAGATGTTCAAGCATGACCCCGATCACCCCGAGTGGTTTAGGTTGCCGAGGGCGGTCGTCCCATTGTGCAACAACTCTTCGCTCGACCGCATCCGTGCCATGATGCCGTTGTGCGATTCTCATGGGATCGTTCCAACCTGGCAATAGCCTTCCGACGACATCGTGCGGCAGTTCTTCGACAGCTTGGAAGAAGCGCCGATCTGCCCCGACGAGCAAAAGAGGCTCAAACGCGACACCACCGACGAACAGATGGTGCGCATCACCACGAGGTTGGAGGAGGCGGCAGCAGCTGCTGCCGCTGGCGTATTTGGGTTCACCATGGAGGTGGCAGAGGCAGCAGAGGCGGCAAGCCTTGCCGAGCGAATGGAGTTCGCCGGTGAGGAAGAGCTTGCCGAACCCGAGGCCGAGTCGAGCGAACCAGCCGAGGGCGCTTCTTCCCCACCATCCAGCAACTTGCCGCAAACGGAGCCCCCGGCTCGCTTAAAGAGGCGTCTTCGCAAGGCCGGAGACGAGACGGGCGGCAGACGGTTAACAGCCAATGGCGCCGCATGGGCGCTTCTACATGACAAGCAATGTTGCCGGAGCACCCCACACTGCTGCGACAACTGGGGCGGGATCCTCCCAGGCCACCGCCGACACATCCGCCAAGCGGCCAAGAGAGCCCACACCTCCGCCTCGTCGCACCGGAGGCGAGCCGGAGTTTGATCTCTCCGCGCTCAGCTCCGACGAGGAAGAAGAAGAGTGAGCTTCAATATTGTGCTTGTATTTCTTCAATTTTGTTGCTTCATCTTGAATCTGATTTGCTTCGTTCTGAACTCTTTCCTTTTTCAGGACGCTGGCTCAGAGGGCGTTGAAGGGAGCCAAGACGCCGGTGGTTGTCATCGAAGACGATCCCCCTGTGGCGACAGGAGGCGCATCCGAGACCCCCTTGCCGGACCCGGCAACCCTTCCTCAAAGCAGCCCCCAGCACAGCCCCCAGCGTAAGTATGCGGTTTTCTCCTTACTGTTAGGTGTGCATGGGTGCTCCTTCTTCATTGATATCTGACTGTTGGTTTGTGTAGGAGCAGAGCAGCCTCATCAGGAGGGCAGGAAGCCGCCCCCGAAATTCTATCTGCTTCGACTACGCCGCCAAGGGAGGATTCTCCGGCAAGGGAGCGTTCCCCGGCAAGGGAGCCTTCTCCGGCAAGGGAACCTTCTCCGGCAAGGGAGCCTTCTCTGGCAATGGACAGCACCAGCGATCCCTTGGCTGCGGAGACTATGACCGCAGCCCCCGGCGCAGGTAACCTTCTTGCCTGATTATTTCCCTTGTGTTTTTCTTCTTCTGATTTTCTTTTTGAACATTTGCTTGACTGTTCTTCGTCCGTCTGCCACAGAGCCAATGGAGACCGAAAGTGCGCTTGGCGGGGAAGGAGACGTCTTGGCAACAACTCAGCAAGCCGCCGCCGTGGGAGAAGAAGCCGACGCTGACGAGCCTGCCGGTGAAGAGGCTGCCGAAGCTGCCGCCGCAGAAGCCGGCGAGGGGTCCGGCGATCGCACTGACGGCCCTGAGGCCGCAGGAGCGCTAGGCGTTGCACCGACCGCTGGTCCCTCCGCCGCTGCTGCAGCGTCGGGCTCCAAAGAGCCCCAGCCCGGCGCCTACTTGAAGGCCGGCGACGGCGTCTTCATCAAGCTCCCACAGGCGCCGAGCTCAGGCGCCGGTCGAAGGAGAGACCTTCGACGGAGAGCTGCTCGCCTCCGCTGGCCGACGCTGGTGGACGCCAAGCAGCAGCGGCGGCGAGTCTGAGGAGGAGCAGCTGCTGAAGAAGCTGCTGTCGCTCTACCGCGCCTGACAAGCCAAGTTGGAGTCTCGGGAAGCACTTGTCGCGAGGGCGGGAGCAGACATGGAGAAGTGCGCAGAAGAGCTCCGGGGCGCCAACCAAGAAACTCTCCGAAACATAGCAGAAGAGCGGGAGCGACTTGCTGAAGAGCGCACAGCCTTCATCCTTGAGAAGGCTAAGGCCGAGGAGCAGCAAAGGCTTGCTGCCGAGAAGCTATCTGCGCAAGAAAGCGAGTTGGCACAGCGGAAGATCAATCTTGACAGCTATGAGGAAGAGCTTGTCGCGCGCGAGGAGTCACTTGGCGGGGCGCTTAAGGAAGCGAAGGATGCTGCCGCAGCCGCCGAGGCCGCCAAGAAAGAGTTGGAGGCGAAGGTGACGCAGCTGGAGGCCGGTCTCCAGAAGAGCGGCGAGGAGCTTGCCGCGCTCAAGCACGAGCGCGAGAAGGACGCCTACACTCTTGGCGAGCTACAGGGCCGTCTCGTTGATAGGGGCAAGGAGCTCGACGCCGCCAAGGATTCCAAGGCAGATCTTGAACTGAAGGCTGATCACCACAGCCTTGAGCGCTGAGCGGCGCCAAGGAGGCGGGTGGTGGGCCTGTTGGAGAAGATCAAGGCCAACGAGGAGCTCTTTGGCGAATCTTGTTGCCACCAGGCGCCTTGAGGGAGAGTGTGGAGCCTTTGGACCGAAGGTCTCGTGGATCTGCGCCGCCATCCACAACGAAATGATGGAGCTGGGGATGGTGGATCTTGGATACTCCTCAAGCGAGCACCTCCAACCCAGCGCCAAGCTTAGCTTATTCTTCAAGGGCGTGGTGGCGGGTCTCCAGCGACTCGGGAAGAGATCCCAAAGCAGCTGGCGAAGAATCGCGCGAGATCTCTGCAGGAGCCCTCGTAAGGTGTTGATGAAGGTGGCCTTCCGCAATCCAGGCCTCAACCTCAACGGCGTCCTCCGATCCTTGCCGCCAGATGCCGATGTGGAGGCGCTCAAAGCCCTTGTCGCACCCATTGTGGACAAGGTGGGCAAGATCAAGCGGGTCGATGGCGACCGCGTAGACTAGGCCGCCAAATTTATCTTTCCCTTGTCGCTGCTGATCATGTTCAGGAGAACAATTTATTAGATCTGCGACAAGTTATTTTGTAATATAACTCTATCTTAGGCGATGATTGCAATGTTATTTCCTTTACTTGATTCTTTCCTTTGTACGTTTTTGCCCTACGCTTTTAGGGAACTTGTCGGTGCGAGCACCTTTGCATGGCGCTGAGTGTGGAACGTCAAGACCTTCTGGCGGTGCCGCCTCCGATAAGCAACCTTGTCGCGACTAGCTGCAGCTCACTTAAGTTGTTGAGCGGACTCGAAACAAAGTAAGGGCGCGACTAGTCATGTAGTTGGTTCCTCCGCGACAGTGTTTTCCATACAAAGTACTATCGTTCGAGGAAGATAACTTAAAAATTTAAGAACTGATTGCTCAAACTTGGGGAACTTAGCTTTTACATCGCTTTGCTTCGGTAAGGCGAAATTTCCTCGGCGACGCTTGGTGGCCCACACCGTTATCTTCTCCTTCCCCACAGCTAACTTGTGTGCGAGGGAACCTTCCTTTCTTTGAGAAAGAGAAAGAAGAGAAAATAAATTCATGGAGCCTAGCGGCTCGTTATTGCTTACCGGGTATGGATGTTGCACAAAATGTTAGTTAACACATGCAAAAAAGATTATGAAAGCATGTATTTGACAAGTTGTGCGCAACACATGAGCTTTACTTATGCACGGGATCTGCGCCCAGCTTTGTACAAAGGATTACATGCAATATGGCAAGACTTGTACAAAAGGTGGTTGCCGGAACAGGTTCCGGCAACCGCGCCCTATGGGTAAAACTTACGAAGATGCTCAATGTTCCAGGAGTTGCTCACCGGAATGCCATCTTCGGTCTCAAAGCGGACAGCGCCAGGCCTAGTGACTCGTTTCACCCGATAAGGTCCTTCCCACTTGGCGTCAACTTGTTTGAATTCTTGGCGGACTGAGCGGCGAAGAACAAGGTCGCCTTCCTTGAGGCTTACGGCACTAACTGCGGCTATGGTAGCGACGCAAAGCTTCTTTGTAACGAGCAGCTCGTACAGCGGCTCGAAGACGGTCCTCCTCAAGGAGCAGCGTCATCTTGTCGCAGCTGCTCTTGCTCAAGCTCATCATAGCGAGTACTCGAGGTGACCCAGATACTGAAGTTCCGTGGGGAGAACTGCCTGCTGCTCCATAGACTAGAGCAAAAGGTGTCCGGCGGTGGCTCGATTTGGCGTCGTCCTGATCGACCAAAGAACCACCGGCAGCTCCTCAATCCAGTTTCTTCCGCACTTGTGCAGCCTGTCGAAAGTTCTGGTCTTGAGCCCGTGCAGCACTTCAGCATTTGCCCTCTCTGCTTGACCGTTGCTTCTCGGATGAGCAACAGAAGCAAAGCAGACCTTGGCGCCAAGATCTTGGACGTACTGCATGAAGGTGTGACTCGTGAATTGTGTGCCGTTGTCGGTGATGATCCTATTGGGGATTCCGAAACGGCAAACAATCGACCTGAAGAACTTGACTGCTTACTATGTTGTCACCTTCCTCACGGCTTCCACTTCCGGCCACTTTGTGAACTTGTCGATTGCGACGTACAAGTACTCAAAGCCCCCGACAGCTCGGGGGAAGGGGCCGAGGATGTCGAGCCCCCAGACCGAAAATGGCCAGGATAAAGGGATCGTCTGGAGAGCTTGAGCTGGCTGGTGTATCTGCTTGGAATGGAACTGGCACGCTTCACACTTGGTTACTTGTGCAGTTGCATCCTGGAGGCTGTCGGCGGAAGAAACCTTGCCGGAAAGCTTTGCGGCAAGTGCTCTTCTTGCGCCAATGTGGTGACCACATATGCCTCCGTGTATCTCTGCCAACAACTTCTGTCCATCTTCGGTGAATACACTTCAATTTCACACCGTTGAGTCTTCTTACATGCGGTGTCTTGTCGACAAACTGGTACATACTTGACTGTCGGGCTACTCTTTCCGCTTCTTCTTGCTCTTCGGGAAGTTCTCCTGTCGGGAGGAAATGGACAATCTCCTGCGCCCATGCTGGAGCTTGCGGCTCGACAACAAGGACTAAAGGCACATCTGCTGTTGCGGGAACATCAGCTTCCACAGTAAGAACCTGCGGCTCAGCCGGAGCTTGACATTCCCCGGCAAGCTTGCCGGAGCAAATCTTGTCGGGAGAGTCTGCTTCAACGAAACAAACCCTTGGGCTTGTCGGAGCAGACTGCCCCTCAGCATTCTTGGTATTGATCCTGGGGACCTTTTTGGTGGCGGCTTTGGGAAGCTCTACCGGAAAATAGTCACCAGAAATCAACTTCCTCTTCTTGTTCTGTCCAGTTGATGGTGTTACAGTTGGTTGAGTTAGCTTGAGCACAAAAATCCCTGGTTCCACAGGCAATTTAAGTGCAGCGCACTTTGTGAGCCATCGCCAATATCATTACGAGCTCTTGGAACATGTTCCATTTGTAGGCCGTCAAAGTGTTCTTCTAGCTTTCTCACTTCATCAATGTAGGCTTCCATCAATGGACTCTGATAATCTTTGTTCACTTGGCGGACGACAAGCTGCGAATCACCCCTGACAATAAGCTTCTTAATCCCAAGGTCTACTGCAATCCTGAGACCGGCAAGCAAACCTTCATAAACTGGGCGCTGCACCATCCTTTTCTGCATCTGCTCATGCGTCTGCGCAGATCCGTCCTTGTCGGGACCAGAGCTTGCCGGCGAAGCCCCCTGCTTGTCGCTGGATGTGTCTGCCGTGGTTGCTAGCTCATCATCCGCCTCCCTCTCTGCTACTAACGCAGCACTAACCACTTGATTGGTTGCCGCTATATATAGCAGCAACTTCTCTTGTGGTCTAGGTGCGACAAGTGTTGGACTGGAGGACAGGTATCTCTTCAGGTTCTGCAGTGCAGCCTCCGCTTCCGGAGTACATTGCACCGGACCTGCCTTTTTCAAAATTTTGAAAAACGGCAGGGCGCGCTCAGCAGATCTAGAGATAAACCTGCTGAGAGCAGCTATGCAACCGGCAAGCCTTCGTACATCCTTGACGCGCTTTGGTGCTTCAATCTGCTCAATGGCCTTGATCTTGTCGGGATTGGCTTCAATTCCCCGCTGAGACACGAAGAACCCGAGAAGCTTGCGGAAGGGACTCGAACACGCACTTCTCGGGGTTGAGCTTGAGGTTGATCTTGCAGATTTGCAAAGGTCTCATCCAAATCTTGAACCAGAGTTGCTTTGTCCTTGCTCTTGACCACTATGTCATCCATGTAGGCTTCTACATTTCTGTGCATTTGCGGCTCAAAAGCGTAATGGACTACTCTTGCAAACGTTGAACCAGCATTCTTCAAACCGAAAGGCATCCGTATGAAACAGTATGTGCCACATGGAGTAATGAATGCGGTTTTGTCCTCATCCTCTTCTGCCATGAAGATCTGATGATATCCTGAGTATGCATCAAGAAATGAAAGCAAATTACATCCAGCCGTGGAGTCAACAATCTGGTCGATGCGCGGCAAGGGAAACGGGTCTTTGGGACAAGCTTTATTGACATCCGTGAAGTCAATACAAAGTCTCCATTTCCCATTTGCCTTGCGCACAACTACAAGATTGGCCAACCACGTAGGATGGAGCACTCCTCTGACAAGGCCTGCTGCATCCAATTTCTTGATCTCTTCTACGATGAATTCTTGGCGCTCCTTTGCTGCTTCCTGACTTTCTTCGCTTGACGGGTCGCGCGATGAGGACAAACAGCTAAGTGATGCTCAATTACTTTCACAGGAACACGGGGATGTCGGGGCGGTTGCCATGCAAACACGTCGGCGTTACGCGCCAGGGGAAAGCAACGAGCGCGCCTTCCTATTTAGGGTCGAGAGTGGCACTGATGGTGAAGGTACCACCAGTGTCGTCCTCCTTGGCGGACACCTTCTTGGTCTTTGGCGGAGCCGCCATTGTCTTCTTCCACTTGCCGGTGGAGCTCGATGGTGCGTCCTCGACGGTAGCGCAGCACTCCGAAGAGGTGCGCTTGCCGGAGTGGGCATGAGAGCTCTTGCCGGACTTGGTCTTCTTCCCCCCGGGAGCTTCAGCGGCAAGTGTTTTGCTTTCTGTCGCGGCTGTTGCTTCCCGGTAGATCTTGTCGGCACAGATAAGAGCATCCTTCTTGTCTCCATGGACAGAGATGATGCTTATCGGGCCTGGCATCTTGAGTAAGTTGTATGCATAATGAGAGGCTGCCATGAACTTAGCGAGTGCTGGATGGCCAAGTATCCCATTGTAAGGCAATGGGAAATCAGCAACGTCGAATGTGACCCTCTCAGTCCTAAAGTTCAGCTCGCTGCCAAATGTCACCGGCAACATGATCTTCCCCTTCGGCTTGCTCCTTCCCGGATTGATTCGTTGGAATGTGCCAGTCTCTTCGAGCTCGCTGTCAGGGATCTGAAGTTTCTGGAGCACCGCGGAGGAGATCAGGTTTAAGTCGGCCCCGCCGTCAACTAGCATCTTGGTGACCTTGAGGTTGAGGATAGTCGGTGAGACCAACATCGGCAAGCACCCGACCGCAGTTATGCGATCAGGGTGGTCCTCAATATCAAAGATGATAGGCGTGATGGACTACTTCAGAGGCTTGCGTGACTCTACGGATGGTTCAGCTGCATTAACTTCCCGCATCCACTGCTTGACTTGGCGGTGGGAAGTATGCAGGGAAGCACCTCCGTCAACGCAGAGGACCTCCGTAGCTTTCTGAAACTCCTGCTCATCGGTCTCGTCGTCTTCCATATCTTCATCGTCGTCTTCGTCTTCATCCTTGTCGCGGCCGCGGGGAGGTCTGTCTCCTTGTCAGCTGCTTGGCCTTGCCTTGGCGTCCTCCCGGCGGGGCGTTTCTTGCTGGCTCCTCCGGCACCTTCACAGGCCTTCTCCTTGTCGCGCCGCTTCGTACTCAGCCTTCTGCTGTTCAACAAGCTGCTCGACCTTCTTGCAGCTCTGGAGGTCATGGCCCTTAGTGCGGTGGATCTTGCGATCTTGCTTGCGGAGCCGTCACCTTGTCGGCGGCCGCCACAGACTGGTGGTTGGCGCCAGCGGCAACCTCCTTGCCGGAGCCACCAGCCTTGGCGTTCTTGTCGCCACCTCCGTTGCCGGACTGCTCAACAGCTAGCACTTCTCTGCCTTTCTTTCTTCTGTTGTTCCGCCGCCGGCTTTTCTTTGCCGGAGCGGTTTCCTCACTGTCAGATCCTGCTTCTGCATTCTCTCCTGGGAGTCTCCTCCCTTCCTCAGCACGTGCACACTTGTCGGCCAAGGCATACAGCTCGCGGCGTCCTTGATTTTGCACATCGCCATCTCCTCCCTCATCCCGCGGTTCCGCACGCGTTACGATGAAACGCGCTGATCACCGCGGCAGGGTGGACATCTGGGATGTTGTAGTGCACACGGCTGAATTTCTGAATGAACTTGCGAGGGACTCTCCTTCCTTCAGGCGGCGAGATGAATGTCACTTTATTGGCCATGAGGATTGTGGCCGCCTGTGAAGGCGCCAACGAACTGATGGCATAGATCTGCCCAAGAGGATATGGAGTTGTCCGGCAAGTGCATGAGCCAAGATCTGACATTGGACTTGAGTACCAGTTGGAAGTAGTTGGCGAGGATCTTGTCGTCTCGTCCCCCCACAGCTTGCACCGCGATGGTGTAGATGCTAAGGAACTCCGACGGATGCGTCCTGCCATCGTACTTCTCTGGCACGTCTGGCTTGAAGTTTTTCTTGCTGGGCCACTGGACTTGCCGCAGCTCACGAGTGAACGTAGGGCAACCTACCGCGTCTGACAAGTCGCTGGTTCCTCCGGGCGCATGCATATCGACGGAGGGCCCAGCCGCTGGTCTGGTGACCGACGCTTCTCTTGGCGCTTCGATCACGAGTTCGGCGTCTTCTTGTTGTCGTTCATGTAGCACTTGGCGCTGATCGCGGCGAGCTTCGTGGATCCGATGACGCGGTGGAGTCGCTGTCGAGATGGATCCGGCGAGTCGGCGATCTTGGCCTTCGGGGCGGAGAGTGCATGGTGGTTGCACCTCCACAAGTCTCGTCGCCACCGGCTCGTGCCTTGTCGTCTTGCCGCGGCAATGATGTAGTTGGTTGCCGCGGAGCGTCGCCGTTGGCAAAGCCGATGAGACTCTATATGGTGGCCCTCCATTCGTCGACCTTGTCGGCTGTTGGAGGGTAGTCGAGGAGCAGTTGAGCTCTCGCCAAGGCTTCCGCTGGAGTAGTGGGTGGCAATGGTGAACGGTGCGAGGAGCGGGATATGCTCGGACTTCTAACTATGTTAGAAGGAGCAGCATCCCGTCCAGGCGACCGTACCTCGCTCGTGCCAGCATGTTGGCGTGCACGCTGGTCTTGAGGGTCTCGAGATCCTCCAGCTCGGTCTTGATCCAACGAGCGTATGGTATTGTGAATACCATAACGCTGTTGGTCCCGCAGCTCCGGAGATGAGCGCGGGACATGTGTGGACGCCGAGGTTTGCGCGGCCTTGTCCTTGGACTTGGCAGCATCACGAATTCCTTCGCCAGCGCCCGTTCTTCCGCCAGCGTCTGCTCCACCACCCGTTTGCTCCGGTGATGGTGGGTGCAGCCAGCGGGACGGCTCCGTTGCCGCCGAAGCCTTCTTCTTCGGTGGCATGTTGATGAAGATGTTGAAGATGATGAAGATGTTGCTCGTGTGAACGACGGATCAGGTTCACACAGCCTCGACACCCCTACCTGGCGCGCCAAAGATGTCGGGGAGGCTGATCGGACCCACGAACACCTATGGGACCGGCGGACCGAGTCCCTTTCGGTTCGGAGGGGGGCGGAGATCGCACGAAGAGCGGATCGAGGCGAAGCACACGAGCAGTTTACCCAGCTTCGGAGCTCTCCGGAGAGATAATACTCCTACTGCTGCTTGTCTGATTGTATTGTGTTCTTGCTAGGGAGCGCTGAGAGCTACAGTATACTCCAGCTGCTAACGAGACCTAGCGTGAGAATCTTCGAACCCCCCTCTATGTTGCGCATGGGCCTCCTTTTATATGCACAAAGGGGCTCCGACAGGTGGCAACGTAGATGGGGGTACAAATGGAAAAACAGTAGTTGGTACACCTACTTGTACATGCAGGTATACGGTGTACTCTACCTAACCACGACGGCAAGGGACAAAAGCATTAAATGCCCGTCCACAGTCGCCTAATGAATCTGTGAGGGACCGTCAGAGCGCCACCGTTACATACGATGGCAAGCTTGTCAGCGCCGCTTATCGCTGCTCCCCGCTGGCTGCACAGCCTCTTGACACGCGCGTATGGAATGGTCCCATGGCGACACGTTGGTGGATGAGCTGGAGCAGAGATGAAGAGAGGTTGCCTGCCGCGGGAAGTGCCTTGCCGTGGCTGAATCCTTGTCGCGTCCGGAGGCTTGTCGCTCTCCGAGCCTTCCTGGCAAGCTCCTCTTGCCGGGGTCTTGTCTTCTGCGTGCCTTGAGTGGCCTTCCCGGCAAGCTCCTCTTGCCGGGGCCTTGTCTTCTTGGTTAAATACTTTGTTCTTGAATGGCTCCAAAGGAACCAAGGAGGATCTTGGCAAAGGACTGTGCAAGCCGTTGCTGGCGCCAGAATCGCCCGTGCACGAGTTCGGGATACTAGGGTACCCCTACTCTAGTACACCGACAGCTCCAGAAGTGATGACACTTCGCAGATGATAGATTCAACATATAGTAAAGAAGAACAAGTCGACCTGACCTGACAGATTCAAAATATACTAAGGGAGAACAACTCGACTGACCAAATAACCGCAAGAGAAGAGTATCATCTTAAAGAAGAACAGAAGAGCAAGCAGATTGAAGATATTACAAGTGTTTCAATACAATGTCGGTTGGCCACCCATGATGAACCAGAGAGCACAGAGAAATACTATTCTTTCTGGTCTCTCCATATGTGGCTCACATGCATTTCGAAACTAAAGTAGGAACATTTAGCTATGCAATTAAACATCTCTCAGTTTTACTAATATCAGCAATAATATCAGATATGAATTTGTACAACTAAGCTTGTTTAGCTCGATGGGTGGAGCAGTGCTACTATGACACGAACCACGTAGGCTGATTGTGGTCATCATAAAATGGGGAAAACATAAGCATGATCAGTACAGTGTTGACCGTGGCAGTGGGATGGCAAATCTGAAGCTGCAAACCGCACAAAGGGTAGTTAGCAACCGATGTTTGCTTTGAAATAACAAATAAGATTTGGTATGGACAAGAAAGTACGGTCAACAAGTGACAAAGAAATGCAATTATGATGTCTATCTATATGTCGCGACATGCATTTGGAAACTCAAGTGGGACCTTTAGCTAACCAATTAAATGTGTAGGTTAACTAATATCAGTATCATATCACAATCATATTTGAACTACTAAGCTTTCGAATTCTGAGTGTTGTGTTGTTTAGCTTGAAGGGTGGAGTAATGCTAGTACGACAGAAAGCACCTACGGAGATCATAGTAGAGTAGATAAAAGGGTAAAACCCTAAGCATCAAGAGAAAAATCAGGAAAGTGGAACTAGCTGGATCAGTGGGTGGGGCACATGCTTTTTGAAATGAATATAGGAACATTAGGTGACCAATTAAATGTTCTCTGTTTTAGTTATATGAGCATCATATCAGATTAGTATTTGAGCACGTAAGCTTTGGGTTGAGGTCTTGAGGAGCAGTGCTAGCACGACACGAAGCACCTACGATGATGGTAGTGAATATAAAGGGGGGAAACCATAAGCTTTACGAGTATAGTGCCCGTGCCATGGCGGATCTGAAGGTGCAAACCGGACAAAGCTACTTCGCCAACCAATGTTTGCTTTCAACTAGCCACTACGATTTGGTACGGACAAGAAAAGTACAGTAAACAAATTACGATCTATTTTCCGAGTGAGATCAATAACTTAAGCACAAATGGAAGAGTACCACCTCTCTTGCGACGCCGTGTAGGCCTATGCTGGTACTTTGAGGGTGTTGCGGGTGCGATGGCTGTCGGCGGCGGGGAATAAGACTTTAGACGGCAGACGGCCGGGTCGGGGGATATATCCTGTTGCCGTGGACGAGGCGGTCCTAGGAGCGGAAAAGGCAAGGTGGACGGCGGCACCAATGAAGCGAGAGGAGGCGATGAAAGGATCCTGGTGCATCGCCGTGGATGAGAGACGTCCATCTCTTGTAGTGGACGACGGGGTAGGGTAGCGGCTCCGGCAAGGTGGAGGACGGGGTGGCGGACAGAGGAGGCTAGCCGCAGTGCGGAGGTTGTCGTGCCGCCGACAGTGTATGGATGGGGAAATGGAGGGGAGGGGGCGATCTCAAACTTTGGGACGCGCTTCTCTGAAATGGGGGAAAGTTACAAACTTATCCCCCATTTAAAATATCAGACATCGTGTCGGTTGGGGATAGGACGGTAATCTCGCTTCTCCCAAATATTTGTCGGTAACTATTTCGAGCGAGGAGAGGGTGTTTCGCCGCCCATGGTGTATGAACGGGGCTGACAGGTAGGGCAGTTGTGTCACGTCAGATGGAAGTTACACATCTGCCCCTATTTAAAATATTAGCCTACATCGATTTCGGACAAGGAGAGTTTGTTTTGCCGCCCACCATGTATGAATGGGGAAATGGAGGAAGAGACACATGTCTTTTGGACGATCTTGAATCGAATGTGTTTTGCCGCCCACGTTTGGCGCCCACCGTGTCTGAATGGGCTCAGAGGTCGTCGTGTCACGTCTGATTGAAGTTACTAGTCTACCCCTATCGACAGCAGTGTAAATCCGGTCGATAAGGATGTCAAGTGTTAGGGGTAGACAGTAATTTCCTTCTACGCAAACACTTGCTTCTGTGCAGCCCACAAATTATAGTGGGTGTTTAGCCGCTTCGTTCAAAACTTGGGAGAATTAGCATTCACGTTTTGCTGGGACACAGCAAACTAAATTCAAATCCAGTTTGTATTCGATTCACGAATATCCACAGATAATTATACATTTTGTTATTTATTTCTTCAAAACCACAACAAAGATTTATTCCACCTTTATATATGATTATGATTTAGAAATGTCGTGATCTTCGAATTCAGTAGGTTGGATACACTCTGATTCAAATAGTTATTTCATCTGATACAATATGATCACACGAAAAATAGTTCACCTTATGTCAATCATACAAGTACTGAGGATTACCTCGCCTAAAATTCGGATCATTACAACACATGGACAACATGGAATTCCGGACAACATAGGGGGTCTTGCAACATAATCCGTTCAGAGACATGACACAACATGCAAGTACAATAATCTAATGACAATTTCAACTGGTATCTATGAAGAACCGGGATTACCTTTGGCTTCAGATAGCAGAAACAGCAGGACCTCCTCCGTCTTCAAATGCAACATACTTACTTCCTCCAATTCTTGGGTTGCTTGCATAATGCGTGCCCCTAATTCTATAATTTCCAGCCTCAAGATAAAGATTACCTCATTTATGGAAGCCACACCATCTCTTTCTGCCTCTGGTAGAGCCTCAAGCACTATAATATTTGTGCTCAGACTACTCTTCGGCGGTGTTGCCTCTGAACTGCTACCATCTGGTAACATGGATGGCGCACTGCTTCCACAAATAGATTCTGGGGTTGTACATTGTGTCCTAGTGTGAACATAATCCTGAAAGGTTTCCACTGGACATAAGTAAGAGATAGTTATCGTATGATCCAGGCAGTAAGCTTACATGGTAAACGACAAATGAATTATTGCCGAGCATGGAAAACTATATTTAAATGGTTCGAAGCAGCATCAGCCGAAAAGAAATTAAAATGGTAAGATGAAAGTTGAAAGGGAGTGTACAACCGCTATATTTAAGTTGCCAAGGCATCTAAGCAGTTGAAATAATCTAAGAAAGCACTTAACAGTGTGGCCTCATATAAACTACGAAGACAGTCTTGTGATGAAGTTGAGAGGAAAAGTTAAGGACTCAAATGAAATAGGAATGCATTTCTTTACGATAGTACGGCAGGCACTGCTGACATATTGGCCAACTCAGGTATAACGTAACAACAAACAAGCATTTGAATCAAGCAATACAGCAAAGCAGACAACTGAACTATTTGTAATTCCGTAGGATTACACGTTGAGGGCACAATCCAAGAAAGCAACCCACTCGCATTACATTTAACATGTACTAAAACACACTGGCTTACCATATGTTCTTTGTGAAGCCTAGCTGCTGTTGCAATGTTCTTTGAAGATATAAATCGACATCCCGTGGTTGCAAATCTAGTTGTTGTAGTTTATTCTGCACCATCTATTTAGGTAAAATTAATTTTAATCGCATGCACCTTTGGTCGAATTAATCATCAATGGTTCATCTAAACTAATGAAAGAAGGGTGTGTGCATACACGACAATATATCTGCTTCCCTCTATTTTTATGCTTGTTCGAGGTGCGGCACCAAAAGAACAAATATTTTGCTTGATGGGGTTGGCAGCTCCATAATTAATAGAAGCATCAAATTAGTCATGCAACTTGGGAAGATCAAGAACACACAAAGAAGTAATGAAAAGAGGCTCGGAGCAGTGATGTAATAGCTAGCATCAGAAAATGTAGGGTAAAACAAACAAAAAGCAGTGGAACCACATGCTAGTTTGCTGATGTGTAATTCAGCATAGAGAACATTAAGCGATCGATGGAACCAACGGTGGCATCGTAACAAAACTAAAGCATATTAACTATATGTGCCTTTGGTATGTAATTTAGCACATGTAACATGTTCACTGCCAGAAGTATGGCCCTACATGTGCAAGCAGAATAACGCGTCTCATGAAAAACTGAATGATGCCCTGAAGAAATTCAAAGGTGCGGTGCTTATGCTAGGAAAGTGAACGTAGGCGCCGGCCGTTGGATAATAGTACCTGATTCTCGGCCGCTAATGGGTATCGTTGTCATACTTGATAGCTAAATATCGTCGATGGTTCTAGTGTTGCGGTTGATTTTGGGCCGGCTGTCGCCGTCGCTCAAGCTGCTCCGCTGCTACGGTTGTGATGACTGTCGACATACAATAAAGCTCATCTGTTGTAAGTGAACAGTTGCACGATAAATAGAAAACTGAAGGAGTACAAATCGAAATAACCTGATGAGGTTGGCGTCGAAGAAAGCAGGGCGGTGGAGTTGAATATGGCGTCCGTGGAGCGTGCAGTGCGATGGGACGAAGGCTTGATTGGGCGCATTGTATAGTGTTTTCGGTGAGGTGGATCTGTTGCTTGGACGAGGGCTTGTATGAATGGCCAGTGAAGGGCGGACGAAGTCGATGAAGGGCCTATCTTTGTGGTGGAGGCGCGGTTAGCAGATCTGGTGCGGTGGACCATGATGGCGGTTAAGGAGATCTGGAAGCGGTGGACAAGCGATCATTGAAGCGGCTCCGTCGAAGTGGTGAGTTGGCAGTTAGGGGGTTCCAAAGGTGCGGAAGGTAGATCCGGCGGGGTGTTAGGTCCACCGCTGCAGCGGAGGACTAGATTCGGCTGCTTGCCGTGGTTAGAAGTCGGGGAGGGAAGGGAGGGCTCTAGGGAAGAATGTTGGGGCAAAGAGGGAAAACAATGGAGTTACCAAAGCAGCCCTTTTCCGTTCATGTGGCAGGGGTAAAACAGGAATATCGCATGGCTAAACTTTCGGGCGCATGATATTTTGATGTGAGCGGGAAGTTTGAAATCTTTTGGCGCCTAAAATTATAAGTATTCTGCTCTCGTACGGCTGACTATGATATCGTGGCCGACAATTTGTTTGTTTTCCACGCAAAAAATGTGCAAGTTTTGAAAATCAATGTCTCCAACTCGAAATTTAGATTGTCCATTCAATTCAAATATGGATCATTGAGCTACTACAAGAAAATACCATCATACGGTCCAATTCAAATGAAATTCTGAATGTGTTTATCCTAAATATGATGACAAAAGCAAAAATGTGTATGTGTATGAATAAAGTGGATGGTTATAAAGTTTGAACATGCCCGTATGTGTATATCTCTAGGTTTGATATATGAATTTGAAATCACGAAATCCCGGCTTAAAAAATGTACCTCCATTTAAATGAATTACAAAAGCTAATGATGGAGTCGAATTCCAAAATTCCAATCTTAGGTTTGTAATTCGGCTACATCAAGGTATATCACACATGTTCACAAGTATCGTTATCTCATAGTACAAACTGTGAAACAAATGTATCAACCATGAGTGCACAATATCTCAATTACGCTGAAGTCCCTCAAATATAGACACCTCACTCTTTATCTGAAGTCAACCCCCACCCCACCACACACACACACACACACACACACACATAGAGAAGTTGTTCTCTCCCCCAAACACCAACACACGAGCACATTAACACCCCTCTCTCTTGTAAAGTCTGGACCCCAACATAGGTAACACTTTGTCTCTCGGGCATGGACACATCTCTTCCCTCACTCTCTACGTATCCCGCTATCTCTCTTACCCAAGCACACGCACAACGTAGATTGTATATTTCCCATACACACAAAATGTCGCCCCCAAACGTCTACCTCCCTAGTTATGTGGTTCTCGCGCACTCACCTCACACACCACCCCCACTGTAAACAAGCACACTTTGTCTCCTTGTGCACCACTCTCCTCTTTCTATCTCTCCCACATGCGGACCCGCTGACTCCTTCCCTGCATACATATATGTCGTGACTCTTTGCATAGCCCCTTAATGTATAATCATTCTCGATTTCGCACATTGTTCTCTACACCATCTATTCTAGATCTCTCCTGAAGTCCCTATCACACACACGATGACTCGCTTCCCTTGCGTCTCCGTTCATAGGCCAATTTCGGACAACATCAACATTGTCTCCCTATCTATACGCCATTTATGGACACAAACGACCCCTCTCGCCCCCTTTCTTCCTCTCTCCCTCTCTCTCTCTCCGTCGCTAGCTCTCTCTTTCTCTCGCTCTCACACCCCTCTCCCACACACACACTCGATGTCTCTTCCAAATAGTCTGCTCCCCCAGCCCGCACCCGTGCTATCCCACTACTACACATGTCATACCATTCCCCCCTTCCCTTATACTAGGTTTACATCATCAGTGGTCTCTCTATTCCACGTACACTCTCTCCCTCTCACACACAAACGCGTGCACAAACACATACAAACACGCACAAACACCCATTTATCTGGATCCTCATCTCTCCCCATGTCCGCATGTGTATCTCACACACTCACTCTCTAATTATGTATATGTGTCTCCACGTTACACAACACAAAGACCCGTGTACATGTCTCTCTCTATCCTCCACACACATAGACACAAAGAATCTGTTATCATTGCCTCAGTCTCTAACATATCACATACGCACACTGTCTCTCTCTCTCTCTCTCGCAAACACGCTCATCAAGGGTTTCCCTGTGATTAACTTACCGTCTATTCATCAACAGTCGTGGCAGTATGGCGAACACGAGATGTGAAAAAGAATAAATCTACACGTGCTTAGACCACCTAGTATAACTACTAGGACTAGAGCAAGCCAAAAAGCGCGCCACCGTCACCCCCTCCTTGTCGGCAGCGGGAAAATCTTTGTTTTACACAGTCGAGAAGTCATCGTGTTAAGGCCCCACATGCCGAGGCGTTGAATAGAATGTAGATGCTAGTTTACGGAAGCAAGTACCGATAATACGTTTGTATCTACATACTTATTTTTTCTTCTCTTATAAAAAACCGAGGTGGTGATGATGGTACGTGTGCCATCTTGCAATATAGACCGTTCGATCTATATCTGACGGATGGAAATTAAACTAAAAGATACCCGACCCCTCTCCACATTTGCAGACAAGGCCTTCCCTCGTTCATCCCTCTCTCCAACAAACCTCATTGTTGAGCAATTAAGAAAGGAAGCCTCTGGAACAAACTGGACTGGTGGCCGCTGCCGGCATCGTCAATCCCCATGCCTCCGCTTAGTCCGACCACCAACCACCACCACACCCCACACCTCTTCACCTTATCTCATATTTCTCGAGATATCATTAGTTTTTACACGTGGGATTACTCCCGCAAGGGTCAATCACAACAAGTGTTTTATAAAAAAATGCATCTTGATGTTCCGTGCAATGCACGGATCTTGCTAGTACTCCTACACAAGACTAAGTTGGTGATGCTTTGGTGTATGCATCATCCGTCGTTTCTGACCATTAGATCTACATCTAATGATTGTGAGGTAAGTTGTTGCCTTTTCTCACCAACATCCCACTTGCCTACCAATTTGCAGAAAAAAACCATAATTAGTATCTTAAAACCAACCACATCCCTCCCTGGCCTCACCAAAGCAGCCCAAGGAATATATTCTAATTGAAACATATGTATATCAAAATTAGAGTGTTTTGTACCAAGTTTGTGAATAAGTATTATTCTAATTATGATTAGATTTACAGCGGACATGAACATTGCTAGTATTTCCAACCATGCATTTTTCCTAGTATTCCATAGTTTGAGTTTTCCATCAATATATTAGTCACTCATGGTTGATATTTACTTTCAATCATGTACACATATGCACTATGTAACTAGCCTTGCTTATTGGCTTCCAAAGCTTAACTTTCACTCCTACTTACAATATGTAGAGTATTTAACAAAAAACTACCACTTTCAACCAGCCCTAGGAAGAATCTATTGAACAAAAAATAGCAAAAACATACCCAAAATTTCTTAATCCACGCCAAAAACTACTACCTAGTACTCCTACCGATTAGGTTCGTTTAAACCCATTTATGACGGGGTTGGCCCACACGTCCGTGCTGACGAGGCAGCTTAAACCAACACATTTTGTTTGACCGTTGACACGAGGGACCTACATCTGACCTTCTATCCTGTTATTCCCCCTCAAATCATTATTTTTCCTGAACATTACTTCAAACAGTACTGATGAGTGTTCGTCGGTGGCGCCAATGATGAGCGAGTTGGCCGCCGCTCCGCCGGACGGGCCAGACGCTTGTGGCAGCCTCCTTGCGGGTTGGCGAGCTGGCCCGGCGTGACTCACGAGCGAGCAAGCCGCCGCTTGTGGCCTTCACTCGAGCGGATGGCTGGCTTTGGCCAGCGGCCTTGAGCAAGCTGCAGCTGTTGCCGTGCGAATCTAGCTAGCAAACCTTGCAGAGAAGCAGCTGGACGGAGCTATCTTGGCTAGCTAGCGGCAGCGAGCGCCGGACGGAGCTGGCATCCGGGCTGCCGCAACATGGGCTCCGCACCGCCAGCGGTTTTGACCTTGCCTTCTGCCGGCGGCGGTAGCTGCGTCCCATGGCCGAGGATGACTAGGTGGACGGGCAGGAGGTAGGAGGTCACTCAAGGATTTTTGTTGGTAAGAGCATGTATAATGGTTGATAAGGTAGTCTTATCTTATGTCTGCCACGTATGCAAGTGGTAGTAGTTTCTTGGCATTTTAGAGGTTTCTTGCATTATTAGGGGTTTCTTGTAAGGAAATGTACGTACTACTAGCGACAAAAGGCGATTCTAGGTTGCGTTGTACTCGAACGAGTACTACTAGTGGTCGCGGGAATGCATGCTCATTTTGTGCGTCATCGTTTGTCTGAAAAAGGGAAGCTCTTATGGTATCATATAAATAGTTTGCTATGCTATGCTTGGAATCTTTGTGAAATTTGTAATTTTACTTGTTACTCTAAGAACCCTAAAAAACACCTTCCCTACCTATGTGAGTTCAATGATAATGAAATCTTATCTTCTTATTCAAAGGGTGTTTATAGTTACTATGATATTGAACAAATTGAAGAATTTGTTGTTTTTAAGGGTGCTCATGAAGTTGCTGCTTTGATTGAAAAGTATGATTTTACTCTCAACAAATCTAAAAATTCCGTCATACTTAAATATTGCAATGAAAACTTTGCTCATAATGTCTATGTCCAAGAATTTATTGAAAGAATGACCGTTGCTTTGGAAGAAAATAATGATATGCATGAATCTATAGATAATGATGATTCCGATGATTTGATTGAAATATCCCGTGATGAACATGATGCTTTCTATTCTTGTGGCCATGATGCCAATATTTATGAAGATGAATTTGATATAGTCCCTTATGTTAAAAATGAGATCGTTTCTATTGCACCCATGCTTGATAGTTCCTTCGATGAAAAGCATGATTGCAATGATGTTACTATAAATTCTTTTGATGTCAATTGTGCTAATAATATGCAAAACCCTAAGCTTGGGGATGCTAGTTTTGCTATGTCTACTACTTGTTGCAATGATCATGATTGGGGTGATTCTTCTTTTGATCTTGAAAATCTATTTAAGCCCCATGATGAATATGAGATTGATAATAGTGTTTGCAATAATATTGATAGTGGGTTTGGAAGAGTGTCAACTCTAGATCCCACATATTTGGATTTTGATCAATCTTATGAAATTTTTGATAAAAGTGGGCTTGGAGAGGTCATGACTTTAGTTAATGTTAATCCCACTATTTCGGAAGAGTGTCAACTTTGCATGCATGTGGATCGTGTTGAAAATATTTTATATGATAGCTATATTGTTGAATTTTCTTATGATCCTACATGTAATTATTATGATAGAGGAAAATATGGTTGTAGAAATTTTCATGTTACTAAACTACCTCTCGTCATGTTGAGATTGCTATCGTCTCTTTCTTCTTCATTCCATATGCTAGTTTTTGCTTGCTATGATAATTTGTTTGCCTATAAGATGCCTATGCATAGGAAGTATGTTACAATTAGATGTGTTTGTCATGTGTTTCTTGATGCTCTCTTTGCGCTTCAATTCTTCTCTTTCATGTGAGCATCGTTAGAATTATCAAAGCCTAGCTAGGGGCGTTAAACGATAGCGCTTGTATGGAGGCAACCCAATTTTATTTTTAGTTTTTTCTTTTTGCTTCTGTTTAGGAATAAATATTTGATCTAGCCTCTGGTCAGATGTGTTTTTATGTTTTAATTAGTTTTTGTGCCAAGTTTAACATCTAGGATCTTCTTGGATGATAGTTATTTGATCTTGCTGAAAATTGCAGAAACTTTCTGTTCAAGAAAATAATTGTTAAAAATCACCAGAACGTGATAAAATATTGATTCCAATTGCTTCAGATCAATAAAAATATTTTCTAGGTCTTCCTAGTTTTCCTGAATTTTTGGAGTTCTAGAAGTTTGCGTTAGTTACAGATTACTACACACTGTTCTGTTTTTGACAGATTCTGTTTTTCATGTGTTGTTTGCTTATTTGGATGAATCTATGGGTATAAAAATAGTTTATAAACCATAGAGAAGTTGGAATACAGTAGGTTTAACACCAATATAAATAAATAATGAGTTCATTACAGTACCTTGAAGTGGTGCTTTGTTTTGTTTCGCTAAAGGAGCTCACGAGATTTTCTATTAAGTTTTGTGTTGTGAAGTTTTCAAGTTTTTGGGTAAAAGATTTTATGGATTATGGAACAAGGAGTGGCAAGAGCCTAAGCTTGGGGATGCCCATGGCACCCCAATATAATCTAAGGACACCAAAAATCCAAAGCTTGGCGATGCCCCGGAAGGCATCCCCTCTTTCGTCTACTTCCATCGGTAACTTTACATGGAGCTATATTTTTATTCACCACATGATATGTGTTTTGCTTGGAGTGTCTTGTATTATTTGAGTCTTCGATTTTTATTTACCACAATCATCTTTTCTGTACACAACTTTTGAGACAGGCACACTTGATTCGGAAATTATTAGAATACTCTATGTGCTTCACTTATATCTTTTGAGTTATATAGTTTTTGCTCTAGTGCTTCACTTATATCTTTTAGAACACGGTGGTGATTTTGTTTTTAGAAACTATTGTTCGCACATGCTTCACTTAGATTATTTTGAGAGTCCTACAAAATAGCAAGGTAGTTTGCTTTGACATTGATAGGCATTCAAGATTAGTAAAAAAATCTTATGACTGTGTTGAATATTATGAGAAGTTTGATACTAGATAATTTTTTTGAGATATGAAGATGGTGATATTAGAAACGGTGGTAATTTTTTTGAGATATGAAGATGGTGATATTAGAGTCATGCTAGTTGAGTAGTTGAGAATTTGAGAGATACTTGTGTTAAAGTTTTTGATTCCCGTAGCATGCACGTATGGTGAACCGTTATGTGATGAAGTCGGAGCATGATTTATTTATTGATTGTCTTCCTTATGAGTGGCGGTCGGGGAGGTGCGATGGTCTTTTCCTACCAATCTATCCCCCTAGGAGCAGGCGCGTAATACTTTGCTTTGATAATCTTGTAGATTTTTGCAATAAGCATATGAGTTCTTTATGACTAATGTTGAGTCCATGGATTACATGCACTTTTCCTCCTTCCACCATTGCTAGCCTCTCTAATACCGTGCATGTTTTGCCGGTATCATACACCCACCATTTACCTTACTCAAAACAGCCACCATACCTACCTATCATGGCATTTACATAGCCATTCCGAGATATATTGCCATGCAACTTACCACCTTTTCATTTATTATGACACGCTCCATCATTGTCATATTTCTTCGCATGATCATGTAGTTGACATCGTATTTGTGGCAAACCACCATTCATAATTCTTTCATAGATGTCACTCTTGATGCATTGCATATCTTGGTACACCGCCGGAGGCATTCACATAGAGTCATATTTTGTTCTAACTATTGAGTTGTAATTGTTGAGTTGTAAGTAAATAAAAGTGTGATGATCATCATTTTTAGAGCATTGTCCCAAGTGAGGAAAGGATGATGGAGACTATGATTCCCCCACAAGTCGGGATGAGACTCTGGACGAAAAAAGGCCATAAAAGAAGAGAAGAAAAGGCCCAAATAAAAATGAGAGAAAAAGAGAGAAGGGACAATGTTACTATCCTTTTACCACACTTGTGCTTCAAAGTAGCACCATGATATTCATGATAGATATTCTCCTATGATATTACTTTCATATACTAGTGGGAAATTTTTTCATTATAGAACTTGGCTTGTATATTCCAATGATGGGCTTCCTCAAAATGCCCTAGGTCTTCGTGAGCAAGCGAGTTGGATGCACACCCACTTAGTTGCTTTTGTTGAGCTTTCATATACTTAAAGCTCTAAGTGCATCCGTTGCATGGCAATCCCTACTCACTCACATTGATATCTATTAATGGGCATCTCCATAGCCTGTTGATACGCCTAGTTGATGTGAGACTATCTTCTCCCTTTTTTGTCTTCTCCACAACCACCATTCTATTCCACATATAGTGCTTTGTCAATGGCTCACGCTGATGTATTGCGTGAAGATTGAAAAAGTTTGAGAACACTAAAAGTATGGAAAAATTGCTTGGCTTGTCATCGGGGTTGTGCATGATTTAAATATTTTGTGTAGTGAAGATAGAGCATAGCCAGACTATATGATTTTGTAGGGATAACTTTCTTTGGCCATGTTATTTTGAGAAGACATAATTGCTTAGTTAGTATGATTGAAATATTATTATTTTTATGTAAATATTAAACTTTTGTCTTGAATCTTTCGGATCTAAATATTCATAGCACAATCAAGAGAATTACATTGAAATTATGCCAGGTAGCATTCCACATGAAAAATTCTGTTTTTATCATTTACCTACTCGAGGACGAGCAGGAATTAAGCTTGGGGATGCTAGATACGTCTCCAACGTATCTATAATTTTTTATTGTTCCATGCTATATTATATTCTGTTTTGGACTTTAATGGGCTTTATTATACACTTTTATATTATTTTTGGGACTAACCTATTAACCGGAAGCCCAGCCCAGAATTGCTGTTTTTTGCCTATTTCAGAGTTTCGTAGAAAAAGAATATCAAACGGAGTCGGAATGAGACCTTCGGCAACGTGATTTTCGGAACGAATGTGATCCTGAGGACTTGGACCCTACGTCAAGACATCAACCAGGAGGGCACGAGGTAGGGGGCGCGCTTACCCCCCCTAGGCGCGCCCTCCACCCTCGTGGGCCCCACGTTGCTCCACCGACGTACTTCTTCCTCCTATATATACCTACGTTTCCCCGAACTACCAGATAGGGAGCCAAAAACCTAATTCCACCGCCGCTACCTTCTGTACCCGTGAGATCCCATCTTGGGGCCTTTTCCGGAGCTCCGCCGGAGGGGGCATCGATCACGGAGGGCTTCTACATCAACACCATAGCCTCTCCGATGATGTGTGAGTAGTTTACCTCAGACCTTCGGGTCCATAGTTATTAGCTAGATGCCTTCTTCTCTCTTTTTGGATCTCAATATAATGTTCTCCCCCTCTCTTGTGGATATCTATTCGATGTTATATTCTTTTGTGGTGTGCTTGTTGAGACCGATGAATTGTGGGTTTATGATCAAGTTTGTCTATGAACAATATTTGAATCTCCTCTGAATTCTTTTATGTATGATTGGTTATCTTTGCAAGTCTCTTCGAATTATCAGTTTGGTTTGGCCTACTAGATTGGTCTTTCTTGCAATGGGAGAAGTGCTTAGCTTTGGGTTCAATCTTGCGGTGTCCTTTCCCAGTGACAGTAGGGGCAGCAAGGCACGTATTGTATTGTTGCCATCGAGGATAACAAGATGGGGTTTATATAATATTGCATGAGTTTATCCCTCTACATCATGTCATCTTGCTTAAAGCGTTACTCTGTTCTTATGAACTTAATACTCTAGATGCATCTTTGGATAGCGGTCGATGTGTGGAGTAATAGTAGTAGATGCAGGCATGAGTCAGTCTACTTGTCTCAGACGTGATGCCTATATACATGATCATACCTAGATATTCTCATAACTATGCTCAATTCTGTCAATTGCTCAACAATAATTTGTTCACCCACCGTAATACTTATGCTCTCGAGAGAAGCCTCTAGTGAAACCTATGGCCCTCGGGTCTATTTTCCATCATATTAATCTTCCAACACTTAGCTATTTTTGTTACCTTTTATTTTTCTTTGCATCTTTATCATAAAAATACCAAAAAAATTATTGTCGGGGAGGCTGATCGTACCCGCGGACACCTATGGGGCCGGCGGAGCGGGCCCCTTTGTGGTTCGGAGGGGGGCGGAGGTCGCACGAAGAGCGGATCGAGGCGATGCACACGAGCAGTTTACCCAGCTTCAGAGCTCTCCTGAGAGATAAAACTCCTACTGCTGCTTGTTTGATCTATTGTGTTCTTGCTAGGGAGCAATGCGGGCTACCAAACCTAGCGTGAGTGTCTCTGGTCTCGAGTGGGTCGAATGAACCGAACCTCGGAACCTTGCCTAAAATGCGAACCGACCCTCCTCTACGTCGCACTCGGGCCTCCTTTTATATGCTCAAGGGGTCTCCGATAGGTGGCAACATAGGCGGGGGTAGAAATGTAAAAACAGGGGCTGGTACACCTACTTGAGCGATTATGCGGTGCAAAATACCTAACTCTAACGGCAAGGGACAAAAGCAATAAATGCCTGTCGTTGTCGCCAAACAGTGTAACAGAGACCGTCAGGTGCGCCTCCGCTCGCCACGATGGCGAGCCTGTCAGCGCCGCTTATCGCTGCTCTCCGCTGGCTGCTGGCCGCTCGACACGCCGCATACAGAACGGTCCCATGGCGACACGTCATTGGGTGAGCTGGAGCGGAGACGGAGAGAAGTTGCATGCCGCGGCAAGCGCCTTGTCATGGCCGAATCCTTGTCGCGCCCGGAGACTTGTCGCGCTCGAGCCTTCGGCAAGCTCCTCTTGCCGGGGCCTTGTCTTCTGCGTGCAGGTGGCCTTCCCGACAAGCTCCTCTTGTCGGGACCTTGTCTTCTCAATCTAATACTTTGTTCTTGAATGGCTCCAAGGGAGCCACGGAGGAAGATTGGCGATGGCGAGGCAAACCTTGACGCTGGTGTCTGCTATCGTCTGCGTGCACGCAGTACGGGATACTAGGGTACCCCTACTTTAGTACACCGACAGGAGCCCCGGCCTGGGCGTGCACGGTGCCGAAGCGCTTGTCGGGCCAGGCCCAGAACTGCAGGACGACACGCGGCCTCGGCCACGCGCGCCTTCGCCCGGACCCACCACGATCCCCACTAACGGCACGCACGGACGTGGCGTCGTGGCGAAGATCGTGGGCGCGGTCGTGGGGAGTTCTTTATTAATATATAAGCGCGTCCGCCCCCTCCTCCCTTTATAAGCGGAGGAAGCAGAGGCAGGCCGACCACTCCTACCATTGCCGTCTTGTCAAGAAACCACCGCCGCTCCCTCGTCTTCTCCGGTGCGAAGAGCAGCGCCCGCCCCTTCGCCACAAGCACACTCTCCGCGTCGACCTCCTCCGCCCCCCCTCGCCATGGCCCGAAGGCCGATAAGGAGAGGCGTCAAGTCGGCCGAGGCGCAGCTTCATGGCGCTGCGCAAGGAGCGAGCCGTCTTCCCCCCGCAGCTCGGCGCACGGGAGCTGCGGGATGTCTACTACCTTTTCTGGTCGACGGAGACTCGTGCGCATCCGCGCACGAGGGTGCTCCCCGCCTCCGCCGCTGATCTGGCCTCAACAGGGTACCCTTTCTTCGCCCTTTTCTTCTATTGCGGTCTTTGCCCACCGTATTCCGAGTTCTTTTGCGACATAATGAACACCTTTGGCCTCCGCCTCCTCGATTTCACCCCCAACGCCATCTTGACCATGGCAGTTTTCGCGCACTTGTGCGAAAACTTTGTCGGAGTCCACCAACGTGGCACTCTTCCGCCATTTCTTTGTTCCCAGCGTCGAGAGAGGAGAGCCCCTTCTTGGGAGGGATAGCACGGGTCTCTAGGATCGGCAAGAAAGAGGCCTACCTAGAGGGGGAGTTCCGGAACAAGTGGGAGGTGGAGAGCCAACTGGTGTTGGGTCGTGAAGAGGACCCACAGCCCTTCACCGCTGCGGCCAAACCCCAATTGCGCGGCAAGGATTGGAGTAACTTGGCGCGGAGGATGCGAGGCTGAAGATAGCTGTGACCCGAATTCTGCGCCTCGGGCTTGCCGGGTTAACTGTTGGCATTGATTGGCGTAGACTTCATTCGCCGCCGCACGCTTCCCTTGCAGGAAAGGAGGAGGCCTGCTTGGGAGTTCGAGAATGCGGCCGGGATCATGAGGCTGCGCCGGGCCTGAATTGGAACTTCACCGTCATGGAGCTGGATTCAGTGCTGCTCGAGCTGTTCAAGAACGACCCGAACATCCCGAGTGGTTCAGGGTTGCCGCTGGCGAAGTCGTCCGTCAACAACTTCGGCGCTCGACCGCATCCAGCGCCATGATGCCACTGTATGCGACTCCCACGGATCGTCCCGACTGGCAGGAGCCCCGGACGAGGTCGTGCAGCAATTCTTCGACAACTTGCAAGAGGTGCCGATCCGCTCCGACGAGCAGAAGAGGCTCACCCGAGACACCACCGAGCAGGAGATGGCGTGGATCGCACCAGAGCGGAGGAGGCGGCAGCCGCCGCTGCCGCTGGAGCCTTCGGGTTCACCGTGGAGGAGGCGGAGGCGACGAAGGCGGCAAGCTCTGCTGAGCGAGGGGAGGTCGCCGGCGAGGACGAGCTTGTCGAGCTGGAGGCCGGGACGAGCGGACCCGCCGAGGGTGCTTCTTCCCCGCCGCCAAGCGACTTGCTACCAGCGGAGCCCCCGGCTCCGCCGAGGAGGCGTCTCCGCAGGGCTGGAGATGAGCCGGGGCGACAGGTCGGCCCACAGCTGCAGCGCCGCTCGGCCAGCTCTACGCGGCAAGCGAGGTTGCATGAGGAGCGCTAAACTGCAGCGACAAGCGGTGCGGAATCTTCTCGAGCCGCCGCGCGCCTCCGCTAAGCGGCCGAGAAACCAACTCCCCGCCTCATCGCACCGGGAGGCGGGCGGAGTTTGATTTCTCCGCGCTTCAGCTCCGAGGAGGAAGGCGAAGAGTAAGCTTCTCGAGATTGTGCTTGTATGTCTTCAATTTTATTGCTTCATCTTGAATCTGATTTGCTTCGTTTGGACTCTTTCCTTTTCAGGACGCTGGCCCGGAGAGCGGCGAAGGGCCAAGATCCCGGCGGTCGTCGTTGAGGGCGATTCTCCAGCGGCAGCGGGGACGTCCGAGACCGCCTGCCGGACCGGCAACCCCTTCCCAGAGCAGCCCCAGACAGCCTCAGGCGTGCAAGGGGGTGCCCCTTCTTTGTTGATATTTGGTGTGTGCTTGTGCAGGAAGCAGAAGCGGTCTCATCGGGAAGGGCTCGGAAGCCGCCTCGAGATCCTGCCTGCTGCCACTACGCCGCCAAGGGAGGGCTCCCCGGCGAGGGAGCTCCCTCCGACAAGGGAGGCCACCCCGGCAAGGGAGGCCACTCCGGCAAAGGACGGCGCCAGCGACCCTCCAGTGGCCGAGGCCATGGCTGCGGATCCTGTTGCAGGTAACTCCCTTACACGGAATTTTCCCTTGGGCTTGCTTTCTTTTGTTTCTCTTTTACGAATATCTGCTTTCGATTGCTCTTTCTTACGTGAGACCCGATTGAAGTCGAGGCCGTGGCGAGGAGGAAACGCGGCAACACCGACGAGGCCGCCGTCGAAGAAGAAGAGGTCGTCGTCGTGGAAGAAGAGGTCGTCGCCGGCGACTGTTGGCGAGGAGGCCACCGAGGCTGCCGGCCTTGAGGCCGGCGAGTCGGACGATCGCATCGACGGCCCTAAGGCCGCAGGGAGCTGCAAGCGCTACACCGACAGCCGACTCCCTGCTGCCGCTGGCGCCAGGCTCGAGGAGCCCTCAGCTGTGCCTACGAAGGCCGGCGGGCGTCTTCATCAAGCTCCCCAGGGAGCCGAGCTCAGGCGCCCGGTCGGGCGAGACCTTGACGGCGAAGCTACTCGCCTCCGCTGGTGACGCTGGTGGATCGCGCCAGCAGCGGGCGAAGTCTGAGGAGGAGCAGGCTGCTGAAGAAGTTGTCCGCTCTACCGCGCCGGCAAGTTGGAGACCCGGGAGGCTCTTGTCGCGGCGGGAGCGGACATGAAGAAACACGCCGAGGAGCTCGGCGCCAACAAAGAAGCCCTCCGCGACGTGGCGGACGCCTTGGCGCAGCTTCGTAGAAGAGCGCACGGCCTTCATCCTTGAGAAGGCCGCGGTGATGAGGAGCAGCGGCTGGCTGCCGAGAAGCTTCGCCAGCAGAAAGCGAGTTGGCGCAGCGGAAGGTCAACCTGGACAGCCACGAGGAGGACCTTGCAGCTGCGTGAGGAGTCGCTTGGCGGGCGCCGTGGAGCGGCGACGCCGCCGCGGCCGCCGAGGCCGCCAAGGAAGAGCTGAAGGCGAAGGTGGCACAGCTGGAGGCCACCCTCAAGAAGAGCGGCGAAGAGCTTGCCGTGCTCAAGCGTGAGCGCGATAAGGACGCCCACACGCTGGGCGAGCTGCAGGTCCGTCTCGCTGACAGGGCCAAGGAGCTCGACGCTGCCAACGACTCCAAGGCGGATCTGGAGCTGGCCGACCACTCGACGCAGGCGTTGGATGGTGCGGAGAGCGGGAGACGGGCTTGTTGGAGGCGATCAAGGACAAGGAGGAGCTGCATGGCGAATGCTGCCTCCGCCTGTAACACCTTGAGGGAGAGCGTGGAGCCTTTGGACGAAGGTCTTGTGGACACCGCCGCCGACATCCACAACGAGTGATGGAGCTGGGATGGCGGACCTTGCGTACTCCACCGATGAGCATCTCCAACCCAGCGTCAAGCTTAGCCTATTCTTCAAAGGCGTGGTGGCCGGGTCTCCGGCGACTCCGGGAGGAGGTCCCGAAGCAGCTCGCCGAGGAATCTCGCCAGGTTTGTGCAGGGGCCCTCGAGAAGGTGTTGATGAAGGTGGCCTTCCGCAACCCGGGCCTCAACCTTAACGGCGTCCTCAGATCCTTGCCGGCCGAAGCCAACGTGGAGGAGCTCAAAGCCCTTGTCGCACCCATTGTGGACAAGGTGAACAAGATCAAGAGGATCGAGGGCGACCGCGTGGACTAGGCCGCCAACCTTATCTTTCCCTTGTCGCTGCTGATCATGTTTAGAAAACTTTATTAGATCAACGACAAGTTATTCTGTAATATACTCTATCTTAGGTGAATCGATCAATGCAATGTTATTTCCTCTACTTGATTCCTTCCTTTATGCGTTTACGCTTTGGCGCATTTCAGGAAACTTGCGGTCTGAGCACCCTTGCCGCGAGCGCCGAAGAGTGCGGAACTTCAGCTTCTTTGGCAAGGGTCGCCACCGACAAGCAACCTTGTCGCGGACTAGCCGCAGCTCACTTAAGTTGTTGAGCGGACTCGAAACAAAGTAAGAAGCGCGACGATCGCGATCTGGTTCCCTCTGCGCATGAGGTTCTCCATACAAAGTACTATCGTTCGAGGAAGATAACTTAAAAATTTAAAAATTGATTGCTCAGACTTTGGCAACTTAGCTTTTCTGTCTCTTGCTTCCCGATGAGGTGAGACTTCCTCGAGCGGTGCTCTGGTCCATAATATTATCTCCTCCTTCCCCCCTGGTTAACTTGTGCGCGAGGGAGCCTCCCTTTCTTTGCGACAAGAGAAAGAAGAGGAAATAACGTTATGGAGCCCTGTGGCTCGATTCTGCTTACAGGGTGTGGTTGCTTTGCACAAAGTGTTAGCCAAAACATGCAATAAATTGATGAAAGCATGAACTTGACGGGTTGTGCGCAACACATGGGCTTTACTGATGCATGGGGTCTGCGCCCGGCTTTGTACAAAGGATCACATGCAACAGCGGCAAGACTTGTACAAAAAGGTGGTTGCCGCAACGGGTTCCGACAACCGCGCCTTATGGGTAAAACTTACGAAGATGCTCAATGTTACAGGAGTTGCTCACCGGAATGCCATCTTCGTTCTCAAGGCGGACAGCGCCAGGCCTAGTGACTCGTTTCACCCGATAAGGGCCTTCCCACTTCGGCGTCAACTTGTTTGAATTCTTGGCGGACTGAACGCGCCCGAAGAACAAGGTCGCCTTCCTCAAGACTTGGCGTTAACCTGCGGCCATGGTAGCGACGAGGGCTTGCTGGTAGCGAAGCGGATCGCACAAAGAGCCTAAAGGCGATCCTCCTCAAGGAGCGGTAGCGTCATCTTGTCGCAGCTGCTCTTGCTCAAACTCATCATAAGCGAGCACTCGAGGCGACCCGTATCTGAGTTCCATGGGGAGAACTGCCTGCTGCTCCATAGACTAGAGCAAAGGGTGCACGGCGGTGGCTCGATTTGGCGTCGTCTGATGATCGACCAAAGAACCACCGGCAGCTCCTCGATCCAGTTTCTTCCGCACTTGTGCAGCACTGTCGAAAGTTACGGTCTTGAGCCAGCAGACTTCAGCGTTGCCCTCTCGCCTTGACCGTTGCTTCTCGGGTGAGCAACAGAAGCAAAAGCAGACCTTGGCGCCAAGGTCTTGGACGTCTTGCATGAAGGTGCGACTCAGTAAATTGTGTGCCATTGTCGGTGATGATCCTGTTAGGGATCCCAAACGGCAAACAATCGACTGAAGAACTTGATCGCTTGTTGTCTTGTCACCTTCCTCATCGCTTCCACTTCCGGCCACTTTGTGAACTTGTCGATGGCGACGTACAAGTACTCAAAGCCCCCGACAGCTCGGGGGAAGGGGCCGAGGATGTCGAGCCCCCAGACCGAAAATGGCCAGGATAAAGGGATCGTCTGGAGAGCTTGAGTTGGCTGGTGTATCTGTTTGGAATGGAACTGGCACGCTTCACACTTAGTTACTTGTCTTTGTTGCTTCCTGAGGGCTGTCGGCGGAAGAAACCTTGCCGAAAAGCTTTCTTGCGGCAAGTGCTCTTGCGCCAATGTGGTGACCACATATGCCTCCATGTATCTCTGCCAACAGCCTTCGTCCATCTTACATGCAGTATCTTGTCGACAAACTAGTACATACTTGACCGCCGGGCTACTCTTTCCGCTTCTTCTTGCTCTTGGGAAGTTCTCACATGCGGAGGAAATGGACAATCTGTTGCGCCCATCTTTGGAGCTTGCGGCTCGACAACAAGGACTAAAGGCACATCTGCTGCTGCGGGAACATCAGCTTCTACGGCAAGAGCCTGCGGCCCTGCCGGAGCTTGATGCTCCCCGACAAGCTTGCCGGAGCAAGACTTGTCGGGAGCGTTTGCTTCAACGAAACAAACCCTGGGGTCTGTCGGAGCAGACTGCTCCTCAAAGACTGTTGGTGTTGATCTTGGGGACCTTTGCAACGACGGCTTCGGGAAGTCCTGTCGGAAAGTAGTCACCAGAGGCCAACTTCCTCTTCTTGCTCTGTCCGGTCGATGGTGTTACGGTTGGTTGAGTCAGCTTGAGCACAAAGGTCCCTGGTTCCACAGGTAGCTTGAGTGCGGCGCACTTTGACAGGCCGTCAGCAATATCATTCTGAGCTCTTGGAACATGTTCCATTTGCAGGCCGTCAAAGTGCTCTTCTAGCTTCCTCACTTCATCAACGTAGGCTTCCATCAACGGACTCTGGTAATCTTTTTTTTGACTTGGCGGACTGACGAGTTGTGAGTCACCCACGACAATAAGCTTCTTGATCCCAAGGTCCACTGCGATCCACGAGACCGGCAAGCAAACCTTCATACTCTGCAGTATTGTTTGTCGCTTGCTCCTTGGGAAAGTGCATCCGGATGACGTACTTGAGGTGATCTCCGGTGGGTGCGATAAGCGACGCCACACCGGGCGCTTGCAGCGAGAGAAGGCACCATCAAAGTACATCAGCCACTCTTTGCTTGCTTCTTTGACGGGAATGCTCGTCTCAGGAATCTCTTCATCTGGCGTTGGCGTCCATTCTGCTATGAATTCTGCCAAGGCTCGCTTTGGATAGTTGATGTGCTTTCAAACTTGAGACCAAAGCTTGGCGGCTCCGATGCCCACTCGACAATCACGCCTGTCGCTTCACGGATTCTGTAGTATCCTCTTCGGAAAGCGAGTGACAACTGTGATCTCATGTGCTTGGAAGTAATGGCGCAACTTTCTCGAGGCCATGAGGAGGCCGAAAGCAATTTCGCACGAATACCTTGACCTAGCCCCTTGCGTGAGGGAATCGACAAAGTAGATGGGCGCTGCACCATCCTTTTACGCATCTGTTCACGCGCGTCTTGGCGGACTCGTCCTTGTCGGGACCAGAGCTTGTCGGCGAAGCCCCTTGCTTGTCGCTGGATGTGCTCGCCGCGGTTGCTGGCTCGTCATCCGCCTCCCTCTGTGCCACTAACGCAGCACTAACCACTTGATTCGTTGCCGCTATATATAGCAGCAACTTCTCTTGTGGCTTAGGCGCGACAAGTGTTGGAGTGGAGGACAGGTATCTCTTTAAATCTTGCAGCGCAGCCTCCACCGGAGTCCATTTCTTTGGACCTGCCTTTTCAAAATCTTGAAGAATGGCGAGGCGCTCGCAGAACCTAGAAATAAACCTGCTGAGAGCAGCCACGCAAACCGGCAAGTCTTCGTACATCCTTGACGCGCTTTGGTGCTTCAATCTGCTCAATGGCCTTGATCTTGTCGGGATTAGCTTCAATACCCGGCCGAGACCACGAAGAACCCGAGAAGCTTGCGGAGGGGACTCCAAACACGCACTTCTCGGGGTTGAGCTTGAGGTTGATCTTGCGCAGATTTGCAAAGGTCTCGTCCAAATCTTGAACCAAAGTTGCTTTGTCCTTGCTCTTGACCACTATGTCATCCATGTAGGCTTCTACATTTACGTGCATTTGCGGCTCAAAAGCGTCATGGACTACCCTTGCAAATGTTGAACCAGCATTCTTCAAACCGAAAGGCATCTGTATGAAAACGATGGGTGCCACATGGTGTGATGAATGCGGTCTTCTCTTCATCTTCTTCAGCCATGAAGATCTGATGGTATCTGAGTAGGCATCAAGAAACGAAAGCAAATCACATCCAGCCGTGGAGTCAACAATCTGGTCAATGATGGCGGCAAGGAAATGGATCTTTGGGACAAGCTTTATTAACATCCGTGAAGTCAATACAAAGTCTCCATTTCCCATTTGCCTTTGGCGCGACTACAGGATTGGCCAACCACGTAGGATGGAGCACTCCTCGACAAGGCCTGCTGCTTCCGGTTTCTTGATCTCTTGGCTATGAATTCTTGGCGCTCCACCGCTTGCTTCGACTTTTTGCTTGACGCCGCGCGATGAGGACAAACGGCCAGGCGGTGCTCAATCACTTTCACAGGAACACCGGGGATATCAGACGGTTGCCATGCAAACACGTCGACATTCGCCCGCAGGAAGGCAACGAGCGCGCCTTCCTATTTGGGGTCGAGAGAGGCACTGATGGTGAAGGTACCACCAGCGCTGTCCTCCTTGGTGGGCACCTTCTTGGTCTTCGGCGGAGCCACCATCTTCTTGAACTTGCCGGTGGAGCTCGATGGTGCGTCCTCGACGGTAGCGCAGCACTCCGAAGAGGTGCGCTTGCGGAGTGAGCATCGAGCCCTTGCCGGACTTGGACTTGGTCTTCTTCCCCGGAGCTTCAGCGGCAAGTGTACGGCAATCTGTTGCGGCTGCCGCATCCGGAAGATCTTGTCGGCACAGATAAGGGCATCCTTCTTGTCGCCATGGACAGAGATGACGCTTCTCGGGCCCGGCATCTTGAGTAGGTTGTTGGCGTAGTGAGAGGCTGCCATGAACTTGGCTAGTGCTAGACGGCCAAGTATCCCATTGTAAGGCAATGGGAAATCGGCGACGTCAAACGTAACCCTCTCGATCCACGAAGTTCAGCTTCGCTGCCAAATGTGACCGGCAACGTAATCTTCCCCTTGCTTGCTCCTTCCCGGATTGATTCCTTGGAAGGTTCCGGTCTCTTCGAGCTCATTGCCGTGGATTTGAAGCTTCGGAGCACCGCGGAGGAGATCAGATTCAAGCCGGCCCCGCCGTCAACTAACATTTTGTGACCTTGAGGTTGCGGATGGTTGGAGAGACCAACATCGGCAAGCACCCGACCGCAGTTGATTATGCGATCGTGGTGGTCCTCAATATCAAAAAGGATAGGCGTGCTGGACCACTTGAGAGGCTTGCGCGACTCTACGGATGGTTCCGCTGCATTGACCTCCGCATCCATTGCTTGAGTTGGCGGTGGGAGGTATGCGAGGAAGCACCTCCGTCAACGCAGAAGAACCTTCGTGGCTTTACGAAACTCCTGCTCATCGGCGTAAATGCGTCCTCCATATCTTCGTCGTCATCATCATCTTCATCCTTGTCGCGGCCGCGGGGAGGTCGATCTCCTTGTCGCTGCTTGACTTTGCCGCGGCGTCCTCCCCGGCCGGGGCGTTTCTTGCTTGCTCCCCCAGCACCTTCCTGGGCCTTCTCCTTGTCTCGCCGCTCGTACTCAGCTCTCTGCTGTTCGACGAGCTACTCGACCTTCTTGCATCTCTGGATATCGTGGCCCTTGGTGCGGTGGATCTTGCAGTACTGCTTGCCGGAGCCGTCCTGCTTGTCGGCGGCCGCCACCGACCGGGTGGTCGGCGTCGTGCAACCTCCTTGCCGGAGCCACCAGCCTTGGCGTTCTTGTCGCCACCTCCGTTGCGGACTGCTCAACAGCTAGCACTTCTACGGCCTTCTTCTTCCTGTTGCCTCGCCATGGCCCTTCTTTGCCGGGCGGTGTAAATCCTTGTCGAGATCACCTTACGCATTCTCTCCCGGAGTCTCCTCCTTCCTCAAAGACGTGCACACTTGTCGGCCAAGGCGTATAGCTTCACGACGTCCTTGACTTTGCACATCGCCATCTCCTCCCTCATCCTGCGGTTCCGCACGTTCCGGTGGAATGCACCGATCACCGCGGCAGGATGGACGTCTGGGATGTTGTAGTGCACACGGCTGAATCTCTGAATGAACTTGCGCAGGGACTCTCCTTCCTTCTGGGCGAGCAAGTGAAGGTCACTCTCTTGGCCATGAGGTTTGTGGCCACCTGTGAAGGCGCCAACAAACTGATGGCACAGATCTGCCAGGAGGATATGGAGCTGTCCGGCAAGTGCATGAGCCAAGATCGGCGTTGGGCTTGAGTACGGCGGAATTAGTTGGCGAGGATCTTGTCGTCCCGTCCCCGCAGCCTGCACCGCGATGGTGTAGATGCTGAGGAACTCCGACGGATGCGTCCGGCCATCATACTTCTCCGGCACGTCTGGTTTGAAGTTTTTCTGGCTGGGCCATTGGACTTGCTGCAGCTCACGAGTGAACGCAGGGCAACCTACCGCGTACGGCAAGTCGCCTAGCCCCTCCGGCGCGTGCATGTCGACAGAAGGCCCAGCGCGCTTGTCGGACTGACGTCGCGCTTCTCTTCGGCGCTCGATGCGAGTTCGAGCGTCCTCTAGTTGTCGCTCATGAAGAACTTGGCGCTGATCGCGGCGAACTCGCGGATCCGAAGACGCAGTGGAGTCGCTGTCGAGGTAGATCCGGCGAGTCGGCGATCTTGGCCCTTTTGGCGGAGAGTGCATGGTGGTTGCCCCTCCGTCAGTCTCGTCGCCACCGGCTCGTGCCTTGTCGTCTTGCCGCGGCAATGATGGCGTCGATTGCCGCGGAGCGTCGCTGCTGGCAAAGCCGATGAGGCTCTGGATAGTGGCCCTCCACTCGTCGACCTTGTCGGCCGTTGGAGGGTAGTCGAGGAGCAGCTGGGCTCTCGCCAGAGCTTCTGCCGAAGTAGTGGGTGGCATTGGAGAACGGTGCGAGGAGCGGGACACGCTCGGACTTCTAACTCCGTTAGAAGGAGCAGCGCCCGTCCGGCAGCCGTATCTCACTCGTGCCCGGCATGTTGGCGCGCATGCTTTGGTCTTGAGGGTCTCGATCCAGCGAGCGTATGGCGGCGTGAACGCCATGACGTTGTTGGTCCCGCGTCTCTTGAGATGGGCGCGGGGGATGCGCGGACGCCGAGGTCTGCGGTGCCTTGTCCTTGGACTTGGCAACGTCGCGAGCACCTTCGTCGGCGCTCGTTCCTCCGCGGGCGTCTGCCCCACCACACGTTTGCTGTGGTGAGGGTGGGTACGACGCGGACGGCTCTGCTGCCGCCGAAGCCTTCTTCTTCGGTGGCATGTTGAGGAAGATGTTGATGACGCTGCTCGCGTGAATGCCGGATCAGATTCACACGGCCTCGACGCCCCCTACTCGGGCGCGCCAGAGATGTCGGGGAGGCTGATCGTACCCGCGGACACCTATGGGGCCGGCGGAGCAGGCCCCTTTGTGGTTCGGAGGGGGGCGGAGGTCGCACGAAGAGCGGATCGAGGCGATGCACACGAGCGGTTTACCCAGCTTCGGAGCTCTCCGGAGAGATAAAACTCCTACTGCTGCTTGTTTGATCTATTGTGTTCTTGCTAGGGAGCAATGCGGGCTACCAAACCAAGCGTGAGTGTCTCTGGTCTCGAGTGGGTCGAATGAACCGAACCTCGGAACCTTGCCTAAAATGCGAACCGACCCTCCTCTACGTCGCACTCGGGCCTCCTTTTATATGCTCAAGGGGTCTCCGATAGGTGGCAACATAGGCGGGGGTAGAAATGTAAAAACAGGGGCTGGTACACCTACTTGAACAGTGTACAGTGCAAAATACCTAACTCTAACGGCAAGGGACAAAAGCAATAAATGCACATCGTTGTCGCCCAAAACAAAGTGTAACAGAGAGACCGTCAGTGCGCCTCCGCTTGCCACGATGGCGAGCCTGTCAGCGCCGCTTATCGCTGCTCTCCGCTGGCTGCACAGCCGCTCGACCAGCGCATACAGAGCGGTCCCATGGCGACACGTCGCTGGGTGAGCTGGAGCGGAGACGGAGAGAAGTTGAATGTCGCGGCAAGCGCCTTGCCGCGGCCGAATCCTTGTCGCGCCCGGAGACTTGTCGCGCTCCGAGCCTTCACGGAAAGCTCCTCTTGCCAGGGACCTTGTCTTCTCAATCTAATACTTTATTCTTGAATGGCTCCAAGGGAGCCACGGAGGAGATTGGTGGTAATGAGGCAAACCTTGCCGCTGGTGTCAGAATCGTCCGCAGGCATAGCACGGGATACTAGGGTACCCCTACTCTAGTACACCGACAATTATCTTATCATATCTATCAGATCTCACTCTCGTAAGTGAACGTGAAGGGATTGACAACCCCTTTATTGCGTTGGTTGCGAGGATTTATTTGCTTGTGTAGGTGCGAGGGACTCATGCGTGGCCTCCTACTGGATAGATACCTTGCTTCTAAAAAACTTAGGGAAATAATTACGCTACTTTGCTACATCACCCTTTCCTCTTCAAGGGAAAACCAACGCAGTGCTCAAGAGGTAGCACCCCCTCCCGTCTCTCTCCCACTGACCCGCGGGGCCCGCCCTCATCCCCCACCCCTCGTCACAAAACCGAACCAGAGCATGCCCGAGCGCCGCCGCAGTTCCGATCTTCCCAAGATCGTGATCCCGAGTCGCCCCCTTCTCCACGAACATGCCCTATATAAAGCCCTACCTCTCCTCCCTCGCACCCCCTAAAACCCTCCTCCAAAACCCACCACCAATATCGCCACCTCCGAACGGATCTCGCCGCCCGCCGCCGCTGTCGACGTTGGTTCCGACGCCGGTGAGCACCCCCCCCCTTGTCTCCGCCTCCGCCATTGCACTTCTCTAGACCATGCTCATGTTTTAGACATGGTTTCGACATCCCTCTCGCATCACAGGATCGAGCCCGAGCTCATCTGCCCCTCGCCAGAGCTGCAGCTCACCAGGGCGCTGCCTCTATCGTCCCGACCGTCTCCGTCGTCCCCGACCGCAGCAGCCGCCACCCTCAAACTTGCCTTGATCCGCCGCATCGCCCCGACCCCTCCCCCGACGCCCCGGACCACCGGATGACCTCCACCACCGACGCCTGAGCCGCCGCCATCGTCTCTGTCTGTCTGTCGCCGTCGTCGCTGTAAGCCCGCACCTCCTCTCCACCGTCCGATTTTGAATCTACATCGTAGATTAGATAGTAGCGAAGGGTTAGGTTTATTGTTGTAGCTCGGTTTATTCCCGGTTTAGTTATGGTTTATTTTGTTTATATCGAATCGGTCGGTTTAGTTATTAGCCGCATATGTTTCTGTTAATTTCTGCCCGAGCACTGTTTAGTTTCAGATCGCACACCCCCCAAGCGCGGTAGCGCCCGTTAGTATTTTTCTGTTATTTTTCGTTTCTGTTTTCAAAACAGAAAGTTCCAATTTTGAAAAATTCATATCTCTTAGGTTATTTACAGTTTTTGATTGATTCTTTTTGCTCTAGTCTGCAAATTTCCTAAAGTTTCCATATAAAATAGTTTCGGCCATGTTTTGGTTTTTAAAAATTGTATTATATGAGTTTTAGTCACAATAGTATTTCTGCTATAAAATGAGCTAAAGTTAATATTTTTAGGAAATTCTTTTTGCCACTGCTTTGTTTTGACCTTGCCTAGTAGTAGGATTAATTTGGGTATTTATAGATTTTATTAAAATTAGATTTACATGAAAACAACCATGTTTTAGTTTATTTCACTTTGTTGATGTTTTCTGTTGTTTTAATTACTTTAAAATTATTTCCACCTATGTTCTATTTTATTTCAGATTTGTTTCTGTAGTTTTAGAACATGAACATTTATTTACAGAAAAAGAAAATGTTTTATTTTATTTTCTTACTAGTTTTGTTTTATGCATAAAAGGAGTTTTATAATAGCTTTTAATGCGTTTTGTTTTGCATTACATTTATTTCCTGTTTTTCTTTCTATCATTTAACAAATCCTTATTTTGGCTCGATTTAAGAAATTTTTTGTAGAAGAAAATTATTTTTGAGTTTGTCTTACTTGTAGTAAAAACCTTGCGTTGATTCTATGACTTCGTCATGGGGAGCGGCCCTGGATCATCATGGGGAGCCTTTCCTTTCTCATCAGCAGAGAACCTTCGGACCGGCGCCATCGGAGCTGCAACTAGAAATGGAGCAGAGGAAGAAAGAAGCAAGCGAACAAGGAAGAGATGAGCGATGGGGGCTCCGCCCCCCTCTCCATTTATAGCGGAAGAAGGCCAACCAACGCCCGCACAATCACAGGTAATGATGGTTTTCCTTGCATGTCACAGGGACTTGTCAAGTCGAGCACTTGCCGAGGCAGCATGGGGAAGCGAAGACGCCCACGTCCAATCACCCGCCACGCGTCGACCGAAGCCGCAGGCTTTTGGGGCCTGTGGCGCTCCGCACTTGACCTTTGGCTTCACCTCGAAGCCAAGCCCGAGCACGCCTTCGGCCCGGGGGCTACTGTCGGCATTCTGGGAGCGGTGGTCCCCAGACTTGCCTGCCTGCGGACCACGGTGTGGCAGTGCTAGCAGGCCCGTACGTCCCATCTTCATCAACAAGACATTCAAGACCGTCACGAGGGGCCAAGCCTTGCGAGGCGGACGACGCAAGACCTTCTCAGGAGCGGCCTCACTAGGCTTCGTCGCGAGGAGCGGAGATATCAAGGCAGGGCAAACCTTGCGAGGCTCTCATGACGTGAGCCATGACAATCAAGACCAGGCGGGGCCAGCGCGCGTAGCGTCCTTGTTTCCTCTTTTGTGCTAAGGAGGCAGGCACAGGCGCGAAGTACCGAGGCATCAAGCAAAGGTTTCCATATCGGTGCGACGAGACCAAGACCAGCAGGACGGCAGGACGAAGGTCACCGTGGAGCCCAAGACGGCGTCATCACTGTGAGCCTTCGCAGCGAAGACCGCTTTTGTCAGGATAAGCTGTACTAGCTGTCCCCTTTCAAATTGGCCGTTGTTGGCTCCCTTCCCGCTCAATATTTGGGAAGAGGACCAGGGCCTCTATAAATAGGACTAGCCACCACAGTAGGAGGCAACGGATTCAGATCATCCTCACATCCACAAGTTCGCCAAGCACACGAACACCTCAACCTCAAGAGGCTGTTCTTCCCTTTGTACTGTTGTTCATCAGCTCAAGAGGCAATCCACCACCACCACGCTGGCGTAGGGTATTACACCACAACGGTGGCCCGAACCAGTATAAATCTTGTGTCTTTGTGTTGTGAGTTCGTCGAGTTAGTCCGCGAGATCTTAGCTAGCTAGGGCGTAGAACGGTAGGTTGGACATCTTCGCGCGCACCCTAGTGTTCGAACCTTAAGGGTTTTGCCGGAACCTGTGATCTGACAGCCCCCGGGCCCAAGGCGCGCTCGGACTTGGCTTTGAGGCAAAGCCAAAGGGCAAGCGCGGAGCGCCGCGGGCCCCAACCGCCTGCGGCCTTGATTAACGTGTGGCGACTGACGGGACATGGGCGTCTCAACGTCCCCATGCTGCCTCGGCAACTTCCCGACAGACAAAAGGCTGGCGCGGGCTGCGCTGCCTTCAGTGCTCTCCTTCATCTTGCTCTAGATCCCCTTTCTTTCTCCTAGCTTCCTGTAACACCCCGGATGTAACTTTCCATATTTGTAACTCCAACTCTTGCCATTTTCGGCATTGTGATATGATATTCCCCCCGTGGTTGGGTTTTTCTTCTTTTGCATTTTGTCCATGTCATGCATTTTATATCATGTCATCATGTGCATCACATTTGCATACGTGTTCGTCTCATGATTCCGAGCATTTTTCCCGTTGTCCGTTTTGCAATCCGACACTCCTATCTCCCCCGGCGGTCCCTTTTACGTTTTTCCATGTGCGGGTATTAAACCTTCTCGAAATGAACCGAGGTTTGTCTAGTGGCCTTGGTATACCACCCGTAGACCACCGATCAAGTTTCGGGTCATTTGGAGCTCGTTTGGTACTCCAACGGTTAACCGCACTCTCGCAGAGGCCTATTTTAAGTTGCAGCCCAACACCCCTTCAAAACAGCCCAATAACCCATCTAAGTCACTTCCATGCTCTCCGTCGTTCGATCACGATCGTGTGGCGAAAACTACACCTCATTTGGACTCTCCTAGCTCCCTCTATGCCTATTTAAACACCTCCCCAAATCCGGATCATCCTCTTCCCGTAACCCTAAAAACCGCTTGGCGCCGGACGTGTCCGCCGCCAGCGGACACATCGCGCCACCGCCCGCGTCAATCGGGCGCCACGTGCCCGCCGCCGCCATGGCCCGTGAGCCACGGCCGCCTCCGGCCCCCGCGGCCCGTCCGCGCCACCACCGCTTCGGCCGCTGCCCGGCGCGCCTCAGACGCTGCGCCGCCTCCGGCGGGCCACGCCGCCGCCCGGCGCAGCCGCCGCTCCTCTCGCCCGGCTAGCGCCAGCGCCGCTGCCGCTCGCCCGCCGGCGCTCTCCCCTCGGCCAAGAAGTCGCCGCCCGGCGCTGCCCCCGCCGGATCCGCCCGCGGCGCCTCCTCCTTCCCGCGGAGCTCCTCGCCCGCCCGCCGCCGCCGATTGGTCGGGCCCGATCCGACCTCGAATCTGAGAGCCGTTGACCTCTTCTCTCTCTCCCCTCCTTTTTCTCTAAGTATTTTGCTTCTCTTGTTATTTTGTGCATTTTTCAACATGCTATATCTTCGCATCCGTAGATCCATTTTTCGCGTATAATATGTCAAAATGTTCGTCTCGAAGAGTAGATCATTTCATTGCATTGCATCATTTTCTTTTGAGCTCATCTTGTTGCCCGAAATGCTATTGGAAGTGTGCTATGTGCTGTTAGTTTCTGATTTTTATCAGAACTTGCACTTTTGTTATTTTTGCCATGATTAATGTGTGCACCCTATGAATTTGAGTCCTACATGTGTTCTGTAAAATGCCATGCCATCTTTCCAGGGGTGTATGCCATGTATTTTTGTGATCTATGTGGTGACTAGCACAAGCTTGCAAAGTAGGTGTCCTGATGTTGCTATTTTCAGCCCTGTTTAGCTGATATTTTGATGCCATGTTAACTTGATGATACCGAGAGATCTATGCATATTTTGAGATACTTCAGTAAGGGTGTTTTGTTAAAAATGTCTTGCTCTATCCATCCATGTCCATGTTTGCAATTATGGAGTGCCATAGCTTGAGTCAATCGAGCTCTACTTTTGCTATCAAATGTTTCCTGGCAGATTGTATACATGTTATTCAATTTTGCCTAGCTTGTGTGGTTGATCCGTTTATGCTATGTTATTGTTCTTGCCATTTATGTCTTCTATGTCATGTCTTCTTGATGTATGTATGCTTAGTTTATCATTGGAGGCTCTGTAGTGAGTGCATTGAGCTTGTTAACATGCCTACTCGTTATCAGTTTTTGACATGCCATGTTGCTGAATCTGTTAACGAAATTTTCAATATTGACATGGGTGTTACTATATTTTCTAGTCCTTTTTGGCTTATGGTAAGTAAGGGACTTTTGTTCTATGCTTTGATTAGGTTCATGCCATGCCATGTTTTGCTATTTTAAGTTCCTGTAGCATGTAGTTTTGTTGCTCTGAACATTGCAACCTGATGCTGTTTTTGACATGTCCAGCCTGATATTTTGTGCACTTTTGACATGCTTGTTTGAACCTGTTATGATGTGATTTAGCCGAAGCTCAGTGCCCATGTTTTGTCAAGCATCTTGTGTAGATCACTGCCATGTACTTTGTTGATACGTTTGGGTGCAGTAGCTTAATTAATTGTTGCTTGCTAAGTGGCATCATGCTGTTAATGGCAGATTTGTGCCATTCTTGTTTTGCTTGTCATTTGCAAACCGTGCATCCGATTCGGTGATCTTTATATCGATTTCAACGAAATCATCTCATCTTTCAGTGGCATACTTGGTTTGCCAAGTTGATGCCTGGTTCATCATTTTCCTTCCGGAGCGCCGCATACGCATTGCATATCCCATCCCGCATATCATGCCATGTTTTGCATCATGTTGATTGTGCATTGCACCGTGATTTATTGTGGTTCCTTTGTTTGTGTTGTTGCTTTGGGTAGAGACGGGAGACGAGTGCGTGAACGAGGAACCTGTTGAGAACGCCACGAGGATCAAGCTTTCGACAACTCTGAGAACATTGCGAGCAAGATGACCATACCCTCGAAATCACTTCTATCTTTGCTATGCTAGATGCTCGCTCTTTTGCTATGCCTATGCTGCCATGCCTACCACTTGCTATATCATGCCACCCATATTGCCATGTCAGCCCCTAACCATCCTTTCCTAGCAAACCGTTGATTGGCTATGTTACCGCTTTGCTCAGCCCTCTTATAGCGTTGCTAGTTGCGGTGAAGTTGAAGTTTGTTCCTTGTTGGAACATGGAGTTGTTGTTCCTTTTTGGAACATGTTTACTTGTTGGGGATATCACAATATATATCTGCTATAATTAATACATCTATATACTTGGTAAAGGGTGGAAGGCTCGGCCTTATGCTTGGTGTTTTGTTCCACTCTTGCCACCCTAGTTTCCGTCATACCGGTGTTATGTTCCTTGACTTTATGCGTTCCTTACACGGGTTGGGTGATTTATGGGACCCCTTGACAGTTCGCTTTGAATAAGGCTCGTCCGGCAAGGCCCAACATTGGTTTTACCATTTGCCACCTAAGCCTTTTTCCCCGGGTTTTCGCGAGCCCGAGGGTCATCTTTATTTTAACCCCCGGACGGTCCTTCGAGTGTCTTGGTTCGAACCGAGCCAAGCAAGGGGCCACCACGGGAAACTTCGAGGCTTGGTTTTACTCGTAGCCTTTGTCTCATCCGGATGTGCCCTGAGAACGAGATATGTGCAGCTCCTATCGGGATTTGTCGGCACGACCGGGCGGCTTTGCTGGTCTTGTTTTATTGCTGTCGAAATGTCTTTTAGTCCGGGATTCCGAGATTGATCGGGTCTTCCCGGTAGAAGGAACATCCTTCGTTGACCGTGAGAGCTTATAATGGGCTAAGTTGGGACACCCTGAGGGTAATATCTTTCAAAGCCGTGCCTCATGGTTATGAGGCAGATGGGAATTTGTTAATGTCGGTTGTAGAAAACCCGAAGTTGACCTCAATATAAAATACACATCAATGGCGTGTGTAACCGTGATGGTCTCTTCTCGGAGTCCGGGAAGTGAACACGGTGTTGGAGTTATGTCTGATGTAAGTAGTTCAGGATCACTTCTTGATCGCTACTAGCTTCACGACCGTGCTTTGCTCCTCTTCTCGCTCTCTTTTTGAAGTAGCCACCATATATGCTAGTCGCTTGCTGCCGCCTCCACTATACTACTCAGTCCTTCCTATAAGCTTAAATAGTTTTGATCTCGCGGGTGTGAGATTGCTGAGTCCCGTGACTCACGTGATACTTCCCAAAACAGTTGCAGTGCCGACGTTGCCGGTGCAGGTGACTCAACCGAGCTCAAGTGGGAGTTCGACGAGGAACGTGGTCGTTACTATGTGTCTTTCCAGATGATCAGTAGTGGTGCCAGTTGGGACGATTCGGGATCTGTGTTAGCATTTGGGGTATCTTCTTTTATTTTGGTTCCGTAGTCGGACCTTGAGTGTACTCTGAATGATGGATGTTTAATTATGTCTTTGTGTGAAGTGGCATTGTAAGCCAACTATGTATCTCTTTCCCTTATTTATTACATGGGTTGTGTGAAGATTACCTCACTTGCGACATTGCTTTCAATGCGGTTATGCCTCTAAGTCGTGCCTCGACATCGTGGGAGATATAGCCGCATTTGGGGCGTTCTAAGTTGGTAATCGTGAGCCTTCCCGACTTAGGAGCCCCCTACTTGATTGTTTCTTGGCGTTGTTGAGTCTAGAATGGAAAATGTTTTGAGTCTTAGGATTATATATATCGGAGAGTAGGATTCTTTTTACTCCCCAGTCCCTTAAATGCTCTGTGAGGTATCCTGACGTAGTGTTTTGACTCTTCTCTCCTCAAATTTCACTAATTTTTTTTTTGGATCACGTGGGTATCTTGGAATCGTTCCGATGGTTTTGTGACGAGAACATTGTTCTTGGTGCCTCATGACATTTAGGGGTTGTGGCAGTGTCCCGGGGAGTTGAGCTCCGAGGTGTTGTCGTCACAATTTTATCGTTGCAGTTCTGGAATACCTGAGTTTTGCCGACATCGAAATCTCTTTTGTGCAGTTGTTGGTGAGATAACCTCGATAGCCCAAAGATCGAGGCGAGTGCGGGAGTATTGCCATGACTTGCATAACGGATGTTTTTTCGAAGGTCGAGGTACCACGATTTCGAGGATTTCTTGGTTATGTGTTGACGGATGGATACTGTTGGATCTAGGTATTGTTAGTTTGGGTGATATATTTTGTGTCCCTGTATCCCCAACACCAGATTGCATAACAGAAAGTTTCGGGAGTTTATAGGTGGGAATTCTAGTAGCTTACAGGATATTCTTTCCAACAGATGTATGTTTTGAGATTGGGGTTCAAAGTTTAGTGGTCCGCCCATTCACGGTCGATTTACGATTGGTCGCGAGGCGCCTTAAAGAATCCTTGGCTATGCTGATTCGGGACGTCTTGTTAGTCATTCGTGACGTCCGCTATACGTCGTGCCCGTGTGGGCCCCACCACGAACACTTTGGGCGAAATCTCGGTCATGTGTTTGTTCCGGCTCATTCTAGAAGCCAACCTTTTGTTTTCAGTTGTGATACTCGAATTGTTTCTAAGACAGATGTTTGTTTCCATATCTTTATCTAAGTGGCTTCTCACCTTAATGGACGTGTGATGATTAACTTTGGAATTCATTCGTTCATTCTTGTTCGAATGTTTATTGTGAAGACTATATGTTGCAATTTCTATCCGTTGATTCTACTTATCAATTTGTCTATCAAAGGACTAACGGATGTCACCCTCTTCAGGATGGCTCCGCCAACGCCCTTCGAATCCGGATCGTAATGATGGGGATCGGTCGAACCCTCCACCTCCACCTCCACCTCCGCCTCCGGAGGCCTGGCAAGCTATCATGGCAGCCACCAATGCCAATGCTCGAGATGATTTTGCAGCTTTTGCAAGAGCGTACTCAAGGGCAAGGCAATCAAGGCAATCAAGGTCAAGGCAACAATCAGCCACACTTTGCTACTCTCGATCGGTTCCTCGCTAATCAGCGAAGTCTTTCGGTTTACGTAGCCGAGGCCACGACGCCGACGATTGGCTTGTGGACATATGCAAGCATTTTGATTGTAGCAATGTCGGACACGAGGACTTTGTCAAGTTTGCATCGTTTCAACTCAAGGATCAAGCTGCTGAGTGGTACCAGCAATACAAAGATTCCGGAGGAGGTCGTGTCATTACCTGGGATGAGTTCCGCCGTGATTTCAGAGCTCACCACATTCCGAAAAGTGTTGTTGAGAGCAAGCGTGAGGAGTTCCGCAATCTCAAGCAAGGCAACATGTCTGTCTATCAATACAATATCCAGTTCGGAAGCTTGCTCGTTTTGCTAAGCAAGACGTGCTCGATGAGAAGAGTATGATCTATCAATTCAGAGGTGGTCCGAGAGAAGATCTGCAATTAGCTCTTGTGCTTTTTGAGCGATTAAGTATGATGATTTCTACAACATGGCACTGAAGCAAGAAGCTGCCCAGCTCAAATGTGAGGCTTCTAAGAAGAGAATCGGGGATGCAGTTCAGTCTTCTTCTTCCTCTCAAGTGGCAGCTAAGCTTGAAGTTTTACCTTCCTCCTCCTCCGTTCACGGCCTTACCAAATAGAAGAACTCAGGTGGCCGTGGATCTTCCCACCCACCCAACCCAAGCTATCGAGAACAAGTCTAATTCTCAAGCTCCAAGGTCAAGTGCTCCTTACCACCGTCCGCTCTACGAGGTGACTTGCAACAAATGTCACAGAAAGGTCACTATGCGAACAAATGCTTCAACCAGGCGTCTTCAGCCTCCTCCTCCTGTGAAATCTTCCAGCAATGCAGTGGTCAAGCATAATCCCAAATCTGCAAAGGTGAACATGATGAATGCAGCTCAAGCAGAGGAATCTTCTGATGTGATAATGGGTAATCTTCCAGTTAATGATATTCCTGCAAAAGTCTTATTTGATACTGGTGCATCGCATTCTTTCATGTCATATCCTTTTGCATCGAAGCACAATTTTTAGACAGAGGCATTACCTAAAGCTATGCAAGTTATTTCTCCGCCAAGCGCTTTGAGATCTACCATGTTGGTTCCAAATGTCGGTATCAAGATGGGTGATTATAGATTTCTGGCTAAACCAATTGTTCTTGGTGACTCGGATATTGATCTTATTCTCGGAATGGACTGGCTTTCTCAGCACAAAGCTCATCTTGATTGTGCTGCCAGAAATTCAATTGACTCACTCTTCTAATGATGTGATCATCTATGCCCTTCGTGATGAAACCATTCGGTTGTTTTCTCTCAATGAGAAGGGCGAACTGAATGCCATCTCTCAGATTCCAGTCGTTTGTGAGTACCAAGATGTCTTTCCAGAAGAGCTTCCGGGTATGCCTCCTCATCGGCCAGTTGAGTTCGTTATTGATCTTGAGCCCCTTTGAACCCGTTTGCAAGCATCCATACAAGCTTGGACCTAATGAGCTGAAGGAATTGAAGAAGCAGCTCGATGAACAAGAGCGTCTGGGTTTGATCGCATCGAGTTCATCTCCTTGGGGTTGTGGTGTTCTTTTTGTCCAGAAGAAGGATGGCACGGACCGACTTTGCGCCGATTACCGTCCATTGAATAAGAAGACTATCAAGAACAAGTACCCACTTCCCAACATCAATGAGCTTTTCGAGCAACTCAAAGGTGCTACGGTGTTCTCCAAGCTTGACCTTCGTATGGGTTATCATCAGATTCGCATTCGTGAACAAGATATTCCCAAGACGGCATTGAGAACAAGCTTTGGTTCTTATGAATATCTTGTCATGTCTTTCGGCCTCGTCAATGCTCCTCCAACATTCTCTCGGATGATGAACTTCATCTTCAATCCCTACACCAATGAATTCGTCTTGGTCTATCTTGATGATATTTTGGTCTTCTCCAAGAATAAGAAGGATCATGCCAAACATTTGCGATTGGTGCTAGACAAGCTCAGAGAGTATAAATTCTATGCGAAGTTCTCCAAATGTGAATTTTGGCTTGATGAAGTGCTTTATCTTGGTCATATCATCTCCGCCAAGGGCATCATGTTAATCGAGAAGGTGTCCGCAATTGTGAATTGGGAACCTCCTCGAGAATGTCAAGCAGCTCATGATTTTCTTGGTCTTGCAAGCTATTGCGAAGATTCGTTGAGAACTTCTCCAAGATTGCAAAGCCTCTTTCCAACCTCCTCCGAAGCATGTGAAGTATGTCCGGTCTTACGATTGTGATGTTGCTTTCAATACCCTCAAAGAGAAACTTCGTCACAGCTCTGTCTTGACTCCTCTGATGAATCCAAGCCATTTGAAGTTTTCGTGATGCTTCTCTTCAAGGTCTCGGTGCTGTGTTAACGCAAGAGAAGAGAGTTGTGGCTTATACCTCTCGCCTTGATTGAAGCCCAACGAGAAGAACTACCCCACTCACGATCTTGAGTTGGCGGCAGCTTGTCCATGCATTGATAACGTGGAGACATCTCTTGTTGGGAAGGAAAGTGGACATTTTCACCGATCACAAGAGTCTCAAGTACATCTTCACTCAACCCAACCTCAACCTCAGTGCAGACTCGATGGGTCGAAATGATTCAAGAGTACAACCCAAGTATTGAATATACTCCGCAAGGCCAATGTCATTGCAGATGCTTTGAGCAGAAAGCTATCGCAACAGCCTAATCCTCAAGCCCTTTCACCGGATCTCTGTGAAGCTTTCCGCAAGCTGAATCTTCAAGTTGTTCCTCAAGGCTTTCTTGCCAACCTCATAATATCTCCTACTTTGGAAGATCAGATTCGTGAGGCTCAACTTCTGGATACCATGGTGAAGAAAGTGAAACGTGGTATCGACAAGGGCATTTCCAAGTACAAGTGCTTCCACGTTGATGACAAAGATACTCTTTTCTTTGAGGACCGGATTGTGGTTCCTAAGGGTGATCTCTGAAAAGTCATTATGAACGAGGCCCATAATTCGCTTCTATCCATTCATCCTGGAAGTACGAAGATGTACCATGATCTCAAGCAGTCATATTGGTGGACTCGAATGAAGCGAGAGATTGCTCAATTCGTGAATGAGTGTGATGTCTGCAGAAGAGTGAAAGCAGTAACACCAAAGACCAGCTGGTCTCCTTCAACCTCTTGCTATTCCAGAATGGAAGTTTGATCATATCGAGATGGACTTCGTGACTGGTTTTCCTAAGTCCAAGCGTGGAAATGATGCTATCTTCGTTGTCATTGACAAGCTTACTAAAGTGGCTCATTTTCTTCCTATCAAAGAATCCATCACAACAGCTCGGTTGGCGAGCTATACACCTCGAGGATTGTCTCCTTGCACGGCATTCCACAATTGATCTCTTGAGACCGTGGCAGCATCTTTACCTCCAAGTTCTGGGATTCTTTTCGGAAGACCATGGGCACCAACATTCGCTTTCAAAGACAGCTTTCCATCCTCAAACAAGTGGCCAAGTCGAGCGAGTTAATCAAATCCTTGAAGATATGCTCAGGGCTTGTGTCATTTCCTTCGGTATGAAGTGGGAAGATTGTCTTCCATATGCCGAAGTTCTCCTACAACAACAGCTTCCAAGCGAAGTTCGGCAAGGCCCCATTCGAAATTCTCTATGGCGAGAAAGTGTCGTACTCCTCTCAATTGGTGCGAGACAGTGAACGCCAACTTCTTGGCAATGACTTGATCACGAAGCGTAAGAAATGTGCCAAGTCATTCGTGAGAATCTCAAAGCCGCATAATCGCGCGGAGAAACTATTATGATGATAAGCACCGTGATGTGGCTTTTGAAATCGGAGACCATGTCTACCTCCGCGTCTCTCCAATGAAAGGCACTGCCGCCGGTATCAAAGGGAAGCTTGCCCCTAGATACGTGGGTCCTTTCAAGATAATTGGCAAAAGAGGCGATCTCGCCTATCAACTTGAGCTTCCGTCCAACTTTGCAAACGTGCACGATGTGTTTCACGTGTCACAGCTTCGCAAGTGCTTCAAGACTCTGAACGCACTATCAACTTGAAGAGATTGACCTTCAAGAAGATCTATCTTATCATGAGCACCCGTTGCTATTCTTGAAGAAACCGAGCGCAAGACTCGCAACAAGTCAATCAAATTCACGAAAGTGAAGTGGTCACACCATTCCGACCGAGAAGCTACACGGGCGCGAGGATCACCTCCGTTCGAATATCCGGAGTTCTTTCGGTCCTAGATCTCGGACGAGATCCTCTTGTAGTGGTGGAGTGTTGTAACACCCGGATGTAACTTTCCATATTTGTAACTCCAACTCTTGCCATTTTCGGCATTGTGATATGATATTCCCCGTGGTTGGGTTTTTCTTCTTTTTGCATTTTGTCCATGTCATGCATTTTATATCATGTCATCATGTGCATCACATTTGCATACGTGTTCGCCTCATGATTCCGAGCATTTTTCCCGTTGTCCGTTTTGCAATCCGACACTCCTATCTCCCCGGCGGTCCCTTTTACGTTTTCCGTGTGCGGGTATTAAACCTTCTCGAAATGAACCGAGGTTTGTCTAGTGGCCTTGGTATACCACCCGTAGACCACCGGTCAAGTTTCGGGTCATTTGGAGCTCGTCTGTACTCCAACGGTTAACCGCACTCTCGCATGAGGCCTATTTTAAGTTGCAGCCCAACACCCCTTCAAAACAGCCCAATAACCCATCTAAGTCACTTCCATGCTCTCCGTCGTTCGATCACGATCGTGTGGTAGCTTACACCTCATTTGGACTCTCCTAGCTCCCTCTATGCCTATTTAAACACCTCGAAATCCGGATCATCCTCTTCCTCAGTAACCCTAAAAAACCGCAGCCTTGGACGTGTCCGCCGCCAGCCGGACACATCGCGCCGCCGCCCACTAATCGGCGCCACGTGCCGCCGCCGCCGCCATGAGCCCGTGGCCTGGCCCGGCCCTCCCGCTGGCCCGTCAGCGCCACCGCCCTTCGGCCCCGCTGCCGCCAGCGCGCCTCAGACGCTGCCGCCCGGCCGCCGCTGGCCAGCTCCTCTCGCCCGGCTAGTTGGCGCCTCACGCCCGCCGTCGCCCGGCGCTCTCCCTACGGCAGTCATGCGCCGCGGCCCCCGGATCCGCCCGGCGCCTCCTCCTTCCCGCCGGAGCTCCTCCGCCCGCCGCCGCGCCGATTCGGTCGGGCCCGATCCGCCTCGAATCCCGAGCCGTTGACCTCTTCTCTCTCCCCTCCTTTTTCTCCAAGTATTTTGCTTCTCTTGTTATTTTGTGCATTTTTCAACATGCTATATCTTCGCATCCGTAGATCCATTTTTCGCGTATAGTATGTCAAAGTGTTCGTCTCGAAGAGTAGATCACTTCATTCCATTGCATCATTTTCTTTTGAGCTCATCTTGTTGCCCGAAATGCTGTTGGAAGTGTGCTATGTGCTGTTAGTTTCTGATTTTTATCAGAACTTGCACTTTTGTTATTTTTGCCATGATTAATGTGTGCACCCTATGAATTTGAGTCCTACATGTGTTTTGTAAAATGCCATGCCATATTCCCAGGGGTGTATGCCATGTATTTTTGTGATCAATGTGGTGACTAGCACAAGCTTGCAAAGTAGGTGTCCTGATGTTGCTATTTTCAGCCCTGTTTAGCTGATATTTTGATGCCATGTTAACTTGATGATACCGAGAGATCTATGCATATTTTGAGATACTTCAGTAAGGGTGTTTTGTTAAAAATGTCTTGCTCTATCCATCCATGTCCTTGTTTGAAATTATGGAGTGCCATAGCTTGAGTCAATCGAGCTCTACTTTTGCTATCAAATGTTTCCTGGCAGATTGTATACATGTTATTCAATTTTGCCTAGCTTGTTGTGGTTGATCCATTTATGCTATGTTATTGTTCTTGCCATGTATGTCTTCTATGTCATGTATTCTTGATGTATGTATGCTTAGTTTATCATTGGAGGCTCTGTAGTGAGTGCATTGAGCTTGTTAACATGCCTACTCGTTATCAGTTTTTGACATGCCATGTTGTTGAATCTGTTAACGAACTTTCAATATTGACATGGGTGTTACTATATTTTCTAGTCCTTTTTGGCTTATGGTCAGTAAGGGACTTTTGTTCTATGCTTTGAGTAGGTTCATGCCATGCCATTTTTTGCTATTTTAAGTTCCTGTAGCATGTAGTTTTGTTGCTCTGAACATTGCAACCTGATGCTGTTTTGACATGTCCAGCCTGATATTTTGTGCACTTTTGACATGCTTGTTTGAACCTGTTATGATGTGATTTAGCGAAGCTCAGTGCCCATCTTTTGTCAAGCATCTAGTGTAGATCACTGCCATGGACTTTGTTTCTACGTTTGGGTGCAGTAGCTTAATTAATAGTTGCTTGTTAAGTGGCATCATGCTGTTAATGGCAGAGTTGGGCCAGTCTTGTTTTGCTTGTCATTTGCAAACCGTGCATCCGATTCGGTGATCTTTATATCGATTTCAACGAAATCATCTCATCTTTCCAGTGGCATACTTGGTTTGCAAAGTTGATGCCTGGTTCATCATTTTCCTTCCGGAGCGCGCATACGCATTGCATATCCCATCCGCATATCATGCCATGTTTTGCATCATGTTGATTGTGCATTGCACCGTGATTTATTGTGGTTCCTTTGTTTGTGTTGTTGCTTTGGGTAGAGACGGAGACGAGTACATGAATGAGGAACCTGTTGAGAACGCCACGAGGATCAAGCTTTTCGACAACTCTGAGAACATTGCGTGCAAGATGACCATACCCTCGAAATCACTTCTATCTTTGCTATGCTAGATGCTCGCTCTTTTGCTATGCCTATGCTGCCATGCCTACCACTTGCTATATCATGCCACCCATATTGCCATGTCAGCCCCTAACCATCCTTTCCTAGCAAACCGTTGATTGGCTATGTTACCGCTTTGCTCAGCCCTCTTATAGCGTTGCTAGTTGCAGTGAAGTTGAAGTTTGTTCCTTGTTGGAACATGGAGTTGTTGTTCCTTTTTGGAACATGTTTACTTGTTGGGGATATCACAATATATATCTGCTATAATTAATACATATATATACTTGGTAAAGGGTGGAAGGCTCGGCCTTATGCCTGGTGTTTTGTTCCACTCTTGCCACCCTAGTTTCCGTCATACCGGTGTTATGTTCCTTGACTTTTGCGTTCCTTACGGTTGGGTGATTTATGGGACCCCTTGACAGTTAAGCTTTGAATAAGGCTCGTCCAGCAAGGCCCAACATTGGTTTTACCATTTGCCACCTAAGCCTTTTTCCCCCGGGTTTTCGCGAGCCCGAGGGTCATCTTTATTTTAACCCCCCCCGGACCAGTGCTCCTTCGAGTGCTGGCCCGAACCGAGCTGCCTGCGGGGCCACCACGGGGAAACTCGAGGCTTGGTTTTACTCGTAGCCTGTCTCATCTGGATGTGCCCTGAGAACGAGATATGTGCAGCTCCTATCGGGATTTGTCGGCACAACCGGGTGGCTTTGCTGGTCATGTTTTATTGCTGTCGAAATGTCTTTTAGTCCGGGATTCCGAGATTGATCGGGTCTTCCCGGTAGAAGGAATATCCTTCGTTGACCGTGAGAGCTTATAATGGGCTAAGTTGGGACACCCCTGCAGGGTAATATCTTTCAAAGCCGTGCCCATGTTATGAGGCAGATGGGAATTTGTTAATGTCCGGTTGTAGAAAACCCGAAGTTGACCTCAATATAAAATACACATCAACCGCGTGTGTAACCGTGATGGTCTCTTCTCGTGAGTCCGGGAAGTGAACACGGTGTTGGAGTTATGTCGGACGTAAGTAGTTCAGGATCACTTCTTGATCGCTACTAGCTTCACGACCGTGCTTTGCTCCTCTTCTCGCTCTCTTTTGCAAGTAGCCACCATATATGCTAGTAAACTTGCTGCCGCTCCACTATACTACTCAGTCCTTCCTATAAGCTTAAATAGTTTTGATCTCGGGTGTGAGATTGCTGAGTCCCGTGACTCACGAGATACTTCCCAAAAACAGTTGCGGTGCCGGCGTTGCGGTCTGGGTGACTCAACCGAGCTCAAGTGGGAGGTCGACGAGGAACGTGGTCGTTACTATGTGTCTTTTCCTGTTGATCAGTAGTGGTGCCCAGTTGGGAAGATTCGTGGATCTGTGTTAGAATTTGGGGTATCTTCTTTATTTTGGGTCCGTAGTCGGACCTTGAGTGTACTCTGAATGATGGATGTTTAATTATGTCTTGTGTGAAGTGGCGATTTGTAAGCCAACTATGTATCTCTTTCCCTTATTTATTACATGGGTTGTGTGAAGATTACCTCACTTGCGACATTGCTTTCAATGCGGTTATGCCTCTAAGTCGTGCCTCGACACGTGGGAGATATAGCCGCATCGGGGGCGTTACACTTCCAAAGATTCCAGATCCACCCAGGTCCTCCTTCAAGCCTGCCGACAATGGCGCCCAACAAAGCTCAGGCCACTTCCCCGTCGTCCTGGTACGAGCCTGCGCTCAATGCGCCGAGCGTCTCGGAGAAGAACCTTGTCGTCGTGCTCCTAATGACGGCGGAGGGTGATGAGAAGAGGAAGACTGCGCTCCGGGCCGGCTCTGCCGAGCCGTAGGCGTCGGGCAGTACTTTCTTCCCCTTCTTCTTGAGCAATGTCGTCGCAGGGTTGGTTCCCCCTTCTCCGACTTCTTCTATTCCGTCCTCAGCCATTACAAGATTCACGCCCTCCATCTTCATCCCAACTCCATCCTCCTCCTGTTGAACTTCGCCTTCTACTGCGAGGCGTACGTCGGAGTGATGTCATCCGTAGCGCTGCTGCACCACTTCTTCTTCCTCCGGATCAAGGAGGGCCACTGCTCGGGATGCGTTGGCTTCGTTGCAGCCAACAAGACCACAGCAATCTCGAAGGCCGGGAAGAATGCCAAGGGCTTTAGGAGCAAGTGGGTCTTGATGGACGCCAAGTGCTCCCTCCCCCGGCCGGTGCCCGTGTCCCAAGAAGGGTGGCTTCAGGCGAAGCTCACCGACCCCCGGGCGGTGCAGGTGCTGGGGAGGATGACCGCCGACCTGAAGCCTGGTGACTCAAGGGCGGCGAAGCTGACGGGGGCCATGATCGTCAAAGAATTCCTGATGCAGTGCGTGGCTCCCCTCCAAGCACGCTCGCGCCCCTTGTGGAAGCTCGGAGACGTCCTCCGCCTGCGTCCGGAGGCCCTTTCTACCAAGGAGTTGGGCTCGGCCCTCCGCTTCTTAGTTGGGGACGACCAAGGGTACCAGCGGGACTCCTTCGTTCCCTTGTACCCGGATGGGGCGGAGGTCGCTGCTGCCATGCCCGTCTTTGATGGGTGTGGGCTCGTGCCGCCTGCGCCCTCTGATGTCCTAGTGATGACGACTCCGGTGGTGGTGTCCTCTGACGAGGAGGAGGAGCAGGACTAGGCGGCCACCCTGGAAGGGTCTTGGGAGACCTCCCCTCCATGCAAGTCTGATCTTCTTCACGCCTTGCCTGACGCCGACGACGCCGACGACCACCTGGTGAAGGAAGTCTCGCCTCCCGCTAGGGTTACGACGAGGTCCAGGGTCTCCCCCTCGGGGAAGTCGACGTCCGGTGTCCCAACGAAGAGCAGGTCGTTGCTGATCTCTTGGAGTGACGCCCCTGCTTTTCCGCTGCCCGGGGCTACTACGACCTCGTAGACTCCTGGGGACCGTGCGCCTGCGCCCTAGGCCACGAGGCCCTTAAGCTTCGCGCTTCGGAAGAGGCACCGGGATTACGCCACCATGGACCAGTGATTTTCCAGCCCTGACCTTGCCCTTGTTCCTGTTCCTATCGCCGCCTCCTGATGCTTCTTCGTTGATCTTCTAGGATGACGTCGTCGTCGTCGAAGAAGAAGAAAGGGGCGTCCTCACCCTCGGGGGCCCCGTAGCCTGGCACGGCCGCACCTCCCCCGGCGCAGAAGGGCGGCAATGACGCCCGCATTTCTCCGGCCCGGCCATCCTCACGCGGTTCGAAGGAGCATCCCCAGGAGAGGGCACCCTCCAAGGCCTCGCCAGCTCCTGAGGTGCTCATCCCCAGCCCGTCGGCCGAGGCCCCGAAGGCTCCAGAGCTCCTGGCTTCTTCCTCTACCGCCCTCAACCTGTAGGTCTTGGCGACGATGTTGCCTCCTTGTTCTGCTCCACTGCCAGCCCACGACCCTTCTGCCTCGCCTGACGCCCTGGAGCACTGGCCCGGCTACGGGGTGATCTTCAAGGCGCCGACCGTCGCCTAGTGGCCGGACGCCTGGAGCTGATCTCTGGCTGGCTGCACTCTGATGCATCCATCCAGGAGGCGCTGAGCCAGGCCGTGGCGGCATCCGAGAAGGACAAGCAGGCTGACGCCCAAGCTGCGGCTGCCCACGAGGTGGCACTGAAGGACGTTGGGGCTGCCCAGGATCGCTACCGATCACTGGAGGTCGAGCTGGAGACAGTGCGCAACGAGCGTGCGGCCGAGGCTCGAGGCCGCCAGGCGGCGGAGGAGAAGATGAAGGCCCGAGAGGACGCCGTCCGGGGTCGCGACGCCAATCTAGAGCAATTGGCGAAGGCGCAGGCCATGGAGCGCAGCCGGCTGGAGAAGCTGGAGTAGGAGATAAAGGAAGAGAAGGCCGAGCTGGAAGCCAAAGCGAAGGTCCTGGCGGAGGACCGTGTGGCCTTCAAGTCCCTTGAGCAGAAATCCCACGCGGCGCTACGGGCACTCTACGAGAAGGGCTTGGAGGAGCCGCTGGCGATAGATGACGAGGGCCCCGCCCAGCTGCTTCCTCATCACGTTGAGGCGCTTGAGGGTGTCGTGGACGGAATCGGCCCCTTGGTGAAGGGGGAGGCCCGCGGACTCTCCTCGGCTGCACTGACGCGCGTCTTCAGCCACCTCCATCTTTGCAATCCTGACGCCAACCTTGACGAGCTGCTCGAGCCCGTGGATGACGAGCACTACGCAGCTGCTGCCGAAGCCCTGAAGAGCCAGGTGGAGGCCTTGCTGAAAAAGTTCTGCGCCTTTGACCATGCGCCTTCAACTTGCGGTGCTGCTGAACTTGCAACTTCGATGGGCGACACAGGTGAGGGCAACGTTGTTGTGGAAGGGGCATCCCTCGTGAGTGACGGTGGCATCCAGGGATGACGAGATGACTTGCTGGTGGCTCCTTTCCTGTTTTGCTTCTACAACATGCACCATGCCTCATGGAGGCGATTAAACTTGTGTTTGGTATTGGGAGAACAATATGTCTTGTAATATTTGTTTGAGATTCCGCGATTTCTTTCTGGTTTGCTTGATGTTCTACATTGGTAGGGCCCGACCCCACGCATACCTCAGCCACCGTTGGATTGTCCGGACCGCCAGGATGAGACCAAGGGGTGAGGGGCTACGTGGCCAGTTAGGCTCCTGAGTCGCGATGCTTAGGAGTCCCCCTTGACGCGCAAACAGCTTACAGAAAGGAGATGCATGAGTAGGCCTAGCGTTCTACGTCGACAGGGCCCGACCCCACGCATACCTCAGCCGCCGTTGGGTCGTCCGGATCACCAGACGAGACCAAGGGGTGAGGGGCTACGTGGTCAGTTAGGCTCCTGAGTCGCGATGCTCAGGAGTCCCCCTTGACATCCAAACGACCTTCATACCTTGGCTCCGCTCGGGATGGCGCGTGACAACCAGGTCCGGGAGACCTGGCAGGGCGGCGTACGCTTGGGCGTGACCCGAGCGCAGCCCCCGTGCCTAGCCCCCTCGCGCGGCTCTCCTGTAAGGAAAGAGTTGCGGTGAGGCTGGACACTGAGCCGGGTGGCTCCCTGAGGTTGGTACGGCCATGGGGTCGCCCTCAGTTGTTTATCACCAGTGCGAAGCATAGCGCTTCTGCTCTTGCACGGGCATAGCCGCTCCTCGACCGTGTCGACTGCCAGCGCGGAGCATGATGCTTCCACTGGTGCGCGGGTGAGGGCTCCCTCTGAGTGGAGCCCCCAGGGTGTGTACAGCCCCACCCTGACACGTGGCTTGCACGGCAGGGTTGGACGAGGTGTGCCTGGGCACTCGTGAGCCAGCGCGGGACTCATAAGGCCCTACCTCAAGGCGGGTTGCACCTGGTCTTGTTTCCAGATAGCTGTGACGGTCCTCCAAGATGGTTAAGCAACCTGCACCAGGCGAATCTCCTGAGGCGATCACATGAGAAGGCCAGACACCAACGACCCTAGGAGGTGACATGAGCAGGGCCGGCCCGCCAGACAGAGCTCAGTCATTGGGTTTATCAACGCTGCAGGGACGAACCCGAGCACAGACACCGTGCCTAGTCTTCTCATGCGAAGAATCCTGAAGAAAGATGACCGGTGCGCAGCTCCCGCGGTGGCGAGGCACCAGGTCGCGCGCCCTAGCCTGTCCATCCATGACCAGCTCGTGCGAGAACAAGGCACCAAGGGCCACAGGAGGTGACGTACACGGGAGCTGGCCCGCGAGCCAGAGCTCAACCTCTTGGGTTTGGTGACGCTTCAGGGACGGACCCGAGCACAGGCGCCGTGCGAGTCCTCCATCATGAGGCGGTCATGAGTAGACTTGCTAGGGCGTGCGCCGTTCATGGCATCATAGTGTCGGGCAGGCAGGTGATAACCATGGATAACTCATGAGATGGAACAAGCTATCTTGGATATATGCAAGAGCGATACATGCCACTGGGACGGACCTGAGCAGCCTGGGGATGATGCAGCCCGAGGGGCGCCCCCGACAAAGCGAGCTAAAGATGCAAAAGGATACATGCCGCAGGGACAGGCCCATGCGGCCTGGGAATAATGCAGCCCGAGGGGCGCTCCCAGCTGAATAAACTTGGAAAATTTCACCTGGTTCCGTTGTTGAAGGAGTGTTGAGGTAGCCGAAGATGCGCGATGAAGGAGTCGCTCCTCATGAGCCACCAAGACCCCGAGCCTCGGGAGGCTCTGGGGGCTCAGGTTGTTCCTTGAGGACCGTCTCCATCTCCGCCAGGACCGCGTGATGCCTAGCCTCCTGAGCCGCCAGGATGCTTCGTAGATGATGATGGTAGGCGACCACCATGTTCAGCAAGCCAGATGGCATGTGGACATAGCTGTGAGGTGGACCCCTGCAGCGCCCGACGCGCGAAGGCCAGAAGTGCTCCTGAGACGCGGCCCTGTTGAGCCCTGGAATGTCGACGTAGACGCGCAGCCCGCCGTCCTCGCCAGGAGGGGGAGCTGCGCCAGGTGGGCTGCGGTCACCACGCATGGTCCTTGCTTCTTGAAGCTCCTGGGTGGCCTTGACGATGAACTCCTGAGCGTCGGGCTCTCCTTGCCCAGTGCCCTCCTGAGGGAAATGTGCCGTAAAGCACGCCTCCACGTGGTGCCCGAGCGCCTCCCTCGTGATGTTGGCTAGGTCTGAGGCCCTCCAGAAGAGATCCCCCGAGCCTCACCTGAGGAGGTTGCCGGGCGCACCTTCCTATGCAAGGGAGGGAGGCGCCCCAGGCGCGGGCGCCGATCCTGAGGCCTTGTGCAGAGTAGTTGCTTCTTCTTCTTAGGGATTCCCTCAGGAGGGTACTGGATGCCCTCATTGTGGGGGTCTTCGTTGTTGCGGCTTGGAAGGCACACTCCAGGGAGCACACCGCATCTCTTTCTTCGCAGGGGACTATGATGATTCCACCACTTCCTGGCATCTTGAGGACGTTGTAGCCATGGTGGGTCACTGCCATGAACTTGACTAATGCTGGTTACCCAAGGATGGCATTGTACGGCAGACGGATGTGGGCGATGTCGAAGTCAATGAGCTTGGTGAAGTAGTTGTACGTCGCGCTGGCCGAAGGTGACAGGGAGACGGACCTGCCCTATCTGGGTGGTAGAGCCATCGGTCACCCCTGAGAATGGCTTGGTAGGCTGTAGCTGGTCGTATGGCACTTGGAGGCTGTTGAACGTCTTGACGGAAAGGACATTGAGCCCTGCGCCGCCGTCAATGAGGGTCTTGGTGACTTGGACGTTGCTGATGATGGGCGAGCAGAGCATTGGGAGGGCACCAGCAGTGGCCGCGCACTTGAGCTGATCCGATGAACTGAAGGTAATGGCGCACTTGGCCCACCTGAGTGGGCATGTGGCCTCGAGCCTGGGAAGGGCTACGTTCACTTTGCGAGCAAACTGCTTGAAGATGCACTGGGAAGCTGGGGCCTGAGCGCCGCCCAAGATGCAAGCGATGGCGCGCGGTGATACGTCTGTGTTGTCTCTAATTTTCCAAACACTTTTGCCCTTGTTTTGGTCTCTAACTTGCATGATTTGAATGGAACTAACCCGGACTGACGTTGTTTTCAGCAGAATTGCCATGGTGTTATTTATGTGCAGAAACAAAAGTTCCCGGAGTGACCTAAAACTCCACGGAGACTATTTTTGGATATAATAAAAAATATTGGCGAAAGAATCAAGGACAGGGGACCCACACCCTTGCCACGAGGGTGGGGGGCGCGCCTGTCCCCCTGGGCGTGCCCCCCTGCTTCGTGGGCCCCCTGGAGCTTCACCGACCTCAACTCCAACTCCATATATTCGTGTTCGGGTAGAAAAAAATTAGAGAGAACGATTCATCGTGTTATACGATACGGAGCCGGCGCCAAGCCCTAAACTCTCTCGGGAGGGTTGATCTGGGGTCCGTTCGAGGCTCCGGAGATGGGAATCCGTCGCCGTCGTCATCATCAACCATCCTCCATCACCAGTTTCATGATGCTCACCGCCATGCGTGAGTAATTCCATCGTAGGCTTGCTGGACGGTGATGGGTTGGATGAGATTTATCATGTAATCGAGTTAGTTTTGTTAGGGTTTTATCCCTAGTATCCACTATGTTCTAAGATTGATGTTGCTATGACTTTGCTATGCTTAATGCTTGTCAGTAGGGCCCGAGTGCCATGATTTCAGATCTAAACCAATTTTGTTTTCATGAATATATGTGAGTTCTTGATCTTATCTTGCAAGTCCACAGTCACCTACTATGTGTTATGATCCGGCAACCCCGAAGTGACAATAATCGGGACCACTCCCGGTGATGACCGTAGTTTGAGGAGTTCATGTATTCACTATGTGTTAATGCTTTGGTCAGGTACTCTATTAAAAGGAGACCTTAATATCCCTAAGTTTCCATTAGGACCCTGCTGCCACGGGACGGTAGGACAAAAGATGGTATGCAAGTTCTTTTCCATAAGCACGTATGACTATATTAGGAATACATGCCTACATTACATTGATGAATTGGAGCTAGTTCTGTGTCACCCTATATTATGACTGTTACATGATGAACCGCATCCGGCATAATTCTCAATCACCGATCCAATGCCTATTAGCTTTACATATATTGTTCTTCGCTTATTTACTTTTCCATTGCTACTGTTACAATCACTACAAAACCCAAACATATTACTTTTGCTACCGTTGCCGTTACTTCCATACTACTTTGCTACTATACACTTTGCTGCGGATACTAAGTTATCCAGGTGTGGTTGAATTGACAAATCAACTTCTAATACTTGAGAATGTTCGTTGGCTCCCCTTGTGTCGAATCAATAAATTTGGGTTGAATACTCTACCCTTGAAAACTGTTTCGGTCCCCTATACTTGTGGGTTATCAAGAATATTTTCTAGCGCCGTTGCCAGGGAGCATAACTCTATTCTTTGAATCACTTGGGATTTATATTTGCTGGTCACTATGAGGAACTTGAAAGACGAGAAAACACAAATTTATCCCTCAACTACGAGGGGAGGTAAGGAACTGCCATCTAGCTCTGCACTTGATTGACCTTCTGTTTTGAGTAAGCTTGTGACACCTAAACCTGCTTCTGCTATTAATTCTGATATGTCACATGTTATTGATGATGCCACTTCTGCTGATGCATGATACTCATGATGAAACTACTTCTATTCTTGATACTACTGTGCCACTTGGTGAATTTCTTGATGAACAACTTGCTAGGGCTAGAGAGAATGAAATTATTGAAACTGATAATATTGATGAAAGTGATGATGAAGGTTCTCCCAATAAATATGAATTGCCTGTTGTGCCTGAGGGCTATGTTATGGATGAAGAAACTACTAGAGACTTTCTTGCTTGCAATGATAGAAGTGATCTTAAGAAATTATTAGCTAAGCTTAAACAAAAACCTCTGAATGCTAGAATGAAATATGATCCTGCTTATGCTACTTCACCTATCTTTGTTACTGATAAGGATTATGAATTCTCTATCGATCCTGATATAATTACTTTGGTTGAATCTGATCCTTTTTATGGCTATGAATCTGAAACTGTTGTGGCACATCTTACTAAATTAAATGATCTAGCCACCCTGTTCACTAATGATGAGAGAACTTGCTACTTTTATATCCTTAAGATATTTCCGTTCTCATTAAAGGGTGATGCTAAGATATGGTTTAATTCATCCTGGTTGTGTGCGTAGTCCCCAGGATATGAATGATTACTTCTCTGCTAAATACTTCTACGCCCATAAAAAACAAGCTGCTTTAAGAGAAATATATAATTTTGTGCAAATTGAAGAAGAGAGTCTCCAACAAGCTTGGGGGGGGGGGGGCTTCTCTAATTACTTAATACTTTGCATGATCATCCTCTCAAGAAAAATGAAATACTTGATATCTTTTATAATGGACTAATCGATGGTTCCAGAGACCACCTGGATAGTTGTGCTGGTTCTGTTTTGAGGGAAAGAACACCAGATGAAGCTGATATTCTATTGAATAATATGTTGACCAATGAAAATAATTGGACACTTCCTGAGCCAACTCTTGAGCCTATTCCTAAACCAACCCCGAAGAAAAGAGGTTTTCTATTTCTCAGTCCTGAAGATATGCAAGAGGCAAAGAAATCTATGAAAGAAAAAGGTATTAACGCTGAAGATGTAAAGAATTTACCTCCTATTGAAGAAATACATGGTCTTAATTTACCTCCGATTGAAGAAATATATGATTTTAATCCATTACCCATTGAAGACACATGGTCCTGATAACCCGACACAGGTAGTAAAGGTAAATTCTCTCTATAGATTTGATGAAGGTGATATCCCTCACTATAAGTCTGCTAGACAATGCTTAGATGAGTTTGACAATTTTATTGTTAAACAAGAGAACTTCAATGCTTATTTTCGTAGACAATTGAAACAAAATTCTTATATGATTGAACACTTGGGTTATTACATGTCTAGAGTTAAAGGTGAACTTAAACTCATTAGTAAACCTGCTTCTATGGTTAACACTCAAGTAGAACAAGTACTTAAAGCTCAAAATGATTTGCTCAATGAATTAAATAGTAAGAATAATGACTATGGTGTTAGAGTGGCTAGTAGAACTGGTAAAATGACTCAGTAACCTTTGTATCCTGAAGGCCATCCTAAGAGAATTGAGCAAGATTCTCAGAGAAATAATTTAGATGCACCTAGTCCTTCTAAAAATAAGAAAAAGAAAAATGATAGGACTTCGCATGCTTCTAGTGAACCTATTGCTGAACCACCTGAGAATCCCAATGATATTTCTATTTCTGATGCTGAAACACAATCTGGTAATGAACATGAACCTAGTGATAATGTTAATGATGATGTTCATGTTGATGCTCAACCTAGCAATGACAATGATGTTGAACTTGAACCTGATGTTGATCTTGATAACCCACAATCAAAGAATCAACGTTATGATAAGAGAGACTTTGTTGCTAGGAAACATGGTAAAGAAATGGAACCATGGGTTCATAAACCCATGCCTTTTCCTCCCAAACCATCCAAGAAAAAGGATGATGAGGATTTTGACCGCTTTGCTGAAATGATTAGACCTATCTTCTTGCGTATGCGTTTAACTGATATGCTCAAAATGAATCCTTATGCTAAGTGCATGAAAGAAATTTTTACTAGTAAAAGAAAGATACCGGAAGCTGAAATTTCCACCATGTTTGCTAATTACACTTTCAAGGGTGGAATACCTAAGAAACTTGGAGATCCAGGAGTACCAACTATACCATGCTCCATTAAAAGAAATTATGTTAAAACTGCTTTATGTGATCTTGGAGCCGGTGTTAGTGTTATGCCTCTCTCTTTATATCGTAGACTTGATTTGAATAAGTTGACACCTACTGAAATATCTTTGCAAAAGGCCGATAAATCAACTACTATACCTATCGATATTTGTGAGGATGTGCCTATTGTGGTTGCAAACATTACTATTTTAACGGACTTTGTTATTCTTGATATTCCCGAGGACGATAGTATGTCTATTATTCTTGGAAGACCCTTTTTGAATACTGCAGGGGCTATTATTGATTGCAACAAAGGCAATGTCACTTTTCATGTTAATGGTAATGAGCATACGGTACACTTTCCGAGGAAACAACCTCAAGTCCACAATATCAATTCTATTGGAAAAATTCCATCGATTATTTTTGGAGGTTTTGAATTTCCTCTTCCTACTGTCAAAAAGAAATATGATATTGTTCTTATTGGGGATGTGCATATCCCCGTTGAGGTAACATAGTGTTATTCGAAATTTCTCCGGTTTCATGTTATTAGAAATGAGTTTGTTAACAAGACCTGATCAACCTTGTTAGTGGATTCCTTTTGATGAGCATGAGATGGATGAAGTTAGAAGGCACAACCTTCTGTACCATCCTTTTACTTTATGTTATTTAGTTGAAATAAAGTAAAAATAATATTTTCTGTCAGTTTTCTGAATTATCCGTGCAATTTAAAAATACCCCAAAAATAAAATTTCTCCAAATGCCCCGCCAATTTAATATGATTTTTTCTGGAATATTTGAGAATATCTGGCACTGAGAACACAGCAGGGGGAGCAAGCACCTAGCCACGAGGGTCCAGGGTGCGCCCACCCCCTTAACGCGCCCCCTGCCTCGTGGGCCCATGGTGGCTCCCCTCCACTTATTCCTGCACCCACACACTTTTTCTTTCTCCCAAAAAATCACCATCCAGCTGAAGCACGAGTTCTAGCTCATTTTGCTGCGATTTTTTATCTCCTTGCTCAAAGCACCTCTCACAAAACTGCTTTGGGGGATTGTTCCTTGGTATGTGACTCCTCCATTGGTCCAATTAGTTTTTGTTCAAGTGCTTTATTCATTGCAAATTTGTGCTGCCTAGGTGACCATGTTCTTGAGATTGCATGTTAAATTTATATGTTTCCAAGTAGTTCTAATGCATGATATAGGTTCTAGGCACTTGTAGGAGTAGTTGCTACCAATTTTGTTGAGTTTGGTTCACTTTTATCTGAAGTTACTAAAAATTTCAGAAAATTTGCAGAGGATGAAATATGTTTAGGAAAATGTACCAAGGTGGTCCTTCAAGGAAGCAAGGACCCAGGCTTGCAATGCGTGATGCTGATGATGAACCACCAAGGGACGCTCCCGTGCGACCTTGTGAATGGACCTCAGAGGACTTCATGGTTCGAGCATGAATTAGGGAAGAATTTAACGCATATTTGCGTAACGCTGATCTTGTGAGCTTCGAGGCAGAAAAGTGCCATCAGTACCACTATCTCACTAGTTCCTTTGTGAGGAGGTTTGAATTTTCATCTTCACGCAATTGTCAAACTGTCCTGTTTGATCTTTATGAAAATTCTTATACTATGGACTTAGAGGATTTTACCACTGCTTGCAAACTTCCACAATGGGGTAGTACTAGTGAACCTCGCAAATCTGAATTTAGAGATTTTCTCGCTAGTATAACTGCGGGGGAATCTAGAGATATAGCACAAGCTACCATAGGGAGCATCCATTTTCCTGCTATACATTATTTTGCTCTCTTCATAGGTAGGTGCATAAATGGTAAGGATGAAGCATGTCACATGTGTGTCCCTGATCTCATTGTTCTCAGGAGTGCTGTATTAGGAGATAAACATTATAATTTGGGAGCTATTGTTGCACGTAGGTTGCATCATACTAGATTTAATGGAGATTTCCTTGGTGGAATTTATCCAACCCGTATAGCTAATTTTCTTGGTGTAACCATACGTGAGGATGATATTGAGTTGCCTCCTGCTTATTTGGATTATGAGACTATGGTTCGTCATCATTTTGTTGAGATGAACGATCAGTTCCTCCAGTACCGACTAATCTTTGACAGACGACGCACCTATCATGTCGCTCTCCCTGCTTCTACTTTCTTTGACTTTCAGGCAAAAGGGAGATATTTTATAACCAAAGAGGAGGCGGAAGAGTATAAGAGGAGGGCTGAGATAGTTCGCCTCCAAGCTGCAGCCCACGATGCAATGACTGCTGCATCTCAGTATGACCCCAACTACAACTTTGGATATCCGCCAGGCCATCCGTGGCAATAGACCAACTTAGGCCAAAAGCCTAAGCTTGGGGGAGTACATATTTCTCACCGACATTACACTTATGTTCACACACTCATTGCTAGATGTCGGTGCTCATTCTTATTCACCGTAGTATCCATACAAGTTTATTTTTCCTTTTTTCTGCTTTCTTCCCGTGTGTTTGAAAAACCTTAAGAAAAAAAAATAGTAATAGATTTTAGCTAGTTCACTTTCTTGTTGTAGTAGTAGTAATTAAAAAGAAAACCCAAAATATTTCCTGTTCTTCTTTTGCTTGTTGGGAGATTTCCCGTGTAAATAGTTTTATTTCTTTTCTTTTCTTTGGGGGTCGATAGGAGAAGACCATGATGAAAATTTTGAAGTGGCTCTTATATACATTATTGTTGATTTAACCAAGAGCCGATATTACCTTGCCTTCTCCTGTTTATTGAATGCTCGCAGATTCTAGCTTAGTCCAATGCACGTGCACTATTATTATTCACATCGTTCGGTCGTGCAAGTGAAAGGCAATTATGACGATATATGATGGACTGATTGAGATGAGAGAAGCTGGTATGAACTCGACCTCTCTTATTTTTGTAAATATGATTAGTTCATCGTTCCTGATTCAGCCTATTATGAATAAACATGCTTGCAATGACAATTAGAGATTATAGTTGCTTATGCCATGCTTAATTAGCTAGTAGTTTATAATGGTTTACCTTGCGTGCCAACATGCTATTAAAATGGTTGTGATGTGGTATGATGGGGTGGTATCCTCCTTTGAATGATTTAAGTGACTTGACTTCGCACATGTTCACACATGTAGTTGAAACAAAATCAACATAGCCTTCATGATATTTATGTTCGTGGTGGATTATATCCTACTCATGCTTGCACTCTATGTTTATTAATTTTAATGCATGTTCATGATTGTTGTCGCTCTCTAGTCGGTCGCTTCCCAGTCTTTTGCTAGCCTTCACTTGTACTAAGCGGGAATACTGCTTGTGCATCCAATTCCTTAAACCCCAAAGTTATTCCATATGAGTCCAGTATACCTTCCTATATGCGGTATCTACCTACCGTTCCAAGTAAACTTGTATGTGCCAGACTCTAAACCTTCAAATGAAATTCTGTTTTGTATGCTCGAATAGCTCATGTATCAACTAGGGCTGTCCGTACCTTCCATGTTAGGCGGGTTATTCTCGAGAGGAGTGGACTGCGCTCCTCCCTCACGAGAAAATGGCTGGTCATCGGGATGCCCAGTCCCATGCTTTATGCAAATTAAATCAAAATAATTGCAAACAAAACTCCCCCGGGACTGTTGTTAGTTGGAGGCACTCGTTGTTTCGAGCAAGCCATGGATTGATGCTTGTTGGTGGAGGGGGAGTATAAACTTTACCATTCTGTTTGGGAACCTCCTATAATGTGTGTAGCATGGAAGATATCGCCATCTCTTGGTTCTTATGTTGACAATGAAAGTAGGCCGCTCAAAATATTATTTATCTCTATTTCAAAACCGAGGTCTTGCACCTCTACAAATCCCTGCTTCTCTCCGCGAAGGGCCTATCTATTTACTTTTATGTTGAGTCATCACCCTCTTATTAAAAAGCACCAGCTGGAGAGCACCGCTGTCATTGGAATCCATTACTATTAATTTATATTGGGTATGACTATGACTGGATCTCTCTTACAATGAATTACAATGTTTAGTCAGTCCTTGATCTTTAAAGGTGCTCTGCATTTATGTTTTGCGGTCTCAGAAAGGGCTAGCGAGATACCATCTTGTTATATCATATCATGATTGTTTTGAGAAAGTGTTGTCATCCGAGATTTATTATTATTGCTCGCTAGTTGATTATGCCATTGACATGAGTAAACATGAGACCTAAATGTTATTGTGAATATGGTTAGTTCATAATCTTTGCTAAAAACTTGAATGCTGGCTTTACATATTTACAACAACAAGAGCAAACAGAGTTTGTATAAGTTTTTCTTTATCACTTTCAGTTTATGAACTGAATTTCTTGAGGACAAGCAAAGGTTTAAGCTTGGGGGAGTTGATACGTCTCCGTCGTATCTACTTTTCCAAACACTTTTGCCCTTGTTTTGAACTCTAACTTGCATGATTTGAATGGAACTAACCCGGACTGACGCTGTTTTCAGCAGAATTGCCATGGTGTTATTTATGTGCAGAAACAAAAGTTCTCGAAATTACCTGAAACTCCACGGAGATTATTTTTGGAAATAATAAAAAATACTGGCGAAAGAATCAAGGACAGGGGACCCACACCCTTGCCAGGAGGGTGGGGGCGCGCCCCCTGGAGCTCCACCAACCTCAACTCCGACTCCATATATTCGTGTTCGGGGAGAAAAAAATCAGAGAGAAAGATTCATCGTGTTTTACGATACGGAGCCGCCGCCAAGCCCTGAACTCTCTCGGGAGGGCTGATCTGGGGTCTGTTCGGGGCTCCGGAGATGGGAATCCGTCGCCTCGTCGTCATCAACCATCCTCCATCACCAGTTTCATGATGCTCACCGCCGTGCATGAGTAATTCCATCGTAGGCTTGCTAGACGGTGATGGGTTGGATGAGATTTATCATGTAGTCGAGTTAGTTTTGTTAGGGTTTGATCCCTAGTATCCACTATGTTCTAAGATTGATGTTACTATGACTTTGCTAAGCTTAATGCTTGTCACTAGGGCCCGAGTGCCATGATTTCAGATCTGAACCTATTATGTTTTCATGAATATATGTGAGTTCTTGATCCTATCTTGCAAGTCTATAGTTACCTACTATGTGTTATGATCCGAAAACCCCGAAGTGACAATAATCGGGACCACTCCCGGTGATGACCGTAGTTTCAGGAGTTCATGTATTCACTATGTGTTAATGCTTTGGTCCGGTACTCTATTAAAAGGAGGCCTTAATATCCCTTAGTTTCCATTAGGACCCCGCTGCCACTGGGAGGGTAGGACAAAAGATGTCATGCAAGTTCTTTTCCATAAGCACGTATGACTATATTAGGAATACATGCCTACATTACATTGATGAATTGGAGCTAGTTCTGTGTCCCCCTATGTTATGACTTTTACATGATGAACCGTATTCAGCATAATTCTCCATCACCGATCCAATGCCTGCGAGCTTTTCATATATTGTTCTTCGCTTATTTACTTTTCCGTTGCTAATATTACAATCACTACAAAACCCAAAAATATTACTTTTGCTACCGTTACCGTTACTTCCATACTACTTTGCTACTAAACACTTTGCTAGAGATACAAAGTTATCCAGGTGTGGTTGAATTGACAACTCAACTGCTAATACTTGAGAATATTCTTTGGCTCCCCTTGTGTCGAATCACTAAATTTGGGTTGAATACTCTACCCTCGAAAACTATTGTGATCCCCTATACTTGTGGGTTATCACGCGGCTCCTAGAAGCCCACAACCCACTCGTCCTGATGGTGGTCGTCGTTCCTTCTTGGTGGTGGTGGCAGTGCTGGGAGATCGGCATTGCCCTGAGGGCGGTCCTTGCGCGGCTCGTCCCTCCAGGCGCCCTCACGAGGCTGGTCCTGCCAGCGGTCCTCACGAGGCCGGTCGCGCCACTCCTGGCGGGGGCCGCGGTCGTCCCAGCGTCCCGTACCTTGTCCTCCTCCTCGGCCATAGCCTCGGTCGTTGCGCTTTGGGTGTCGACCGAAGCATCTATCTCGGATGGCCCTGAGCACCTGACAATCATTGGTGTTATGGCTGTGTACGTTGTGGAAGGCGCATAACGAACGGTTGCTCTTGGACGACTCGAGGTGGTCCCGGCCGCGCTTCGTGTCTGATTCTGCCGCCAGCACGACCACCCCCTTGCGCTTCACATCCTTGGCCTTGGCTTTCTTCTCCTCTGGGTCGGTTGCAGGGAGCTCGTTCAGCTCTTGCGCACTTGGTCGCCATGTTGAACAGCTCCAGCGCCGTGCATAGCTCCTCGTGGATGGCGAGCTCCTCCTTCATGTTGACCTCGCGGGTGCCATCAAAGAATGCTGAGATTGCCTCGTCCGTCACCTTGGGGATCTTGAGGCAAACGTTGTTGAAGGGCTGGATGTACTTCTGCAGGGTCTCTCCTGGCTACTGCTTGATGCGGCACAGGTCGCCCGCGGCTAGAGGGCGGTCGCGAGTGCCCTGGAAGTTGGCGACGAAGCGGTCGTGCATCTCACCCTAGGAAGAGATCGACCCCAGGGGCAAGTTCAGGAGCCACGAGCGTGCACCATCCTTGAGAGCCATGGGGAACTAGTTCGCCATGACTTTCTCATCGCCGTTGGCCGCCTCGATGCTCAGCTCGTAGAGCTGCAAGAACTCCGCAGGGTCGGGGGTGTCGTTGTAGCGTAGAGGCAGGTTTGGCTTGAACATGTCTGGCCAGACGACGCTACGTAGCTCTCGGGTGAAGGTGCGGTAGCCTGCTGTGCCCACCTGGGCCCTTTGCAGAGGCAGAGCCTGCCCTTGATGTCCGGGCACAGCCACCACAGGCGGCACGCGATCCTGCCGTGGTGGTGCTGGGAGCACAGGAGCGTTTTCTTGCGGCCGGGGTACTTCTTGGCAGCTTCCTACTTCTCGCGCGGGCGCTCGACGCGGTGGGTCGCGCCGGGGGGGCGCGCGCCTCGGCGCCAAGGCGCCGTCTTGGTGCGGAGGTGTCGGAGGCGCTCCGTGGGCTACGCCACCCGCGGTTGGAGGGGGGTGAGGTAGCGAGAGAGACGGGACAGGCGAGCCCCCGGCGGTGCTGATGAGCTCGGTGATGCGGTCCAACCAGTCCTCGTAGAGGTCGTCGACTGGGCGGTGGCGCAGGAGCTCGCGTGCCATGAGCAGCGCGTCCTGCGCGGCCGTGGGTGCACGACGAGCGTGGGACGATGAACCGGCCGGAGTCAGCGACGGAGTGGCGGTGCGGCCGTCCCGCCGCACCGAGGGGTGCAGTGAAGATGCTTGCTCCTTGTTTCCCGTCGGGCCGGTGGATGCGTTTGCGGTGGGTGATGGAAAATGATGGGAGGCCCACCGACAGGGGCCATCTGAGGACACGGGCGGCGAGGGCGGCCGGGGCGCTCGGCGCGCGTCTGCCATGGACATGGCGGAGCGGTGGAGCGCGGATCGTTGAAAGGAAAGCTTCAGCGCACCCCTACCTGGCGCGCCAAATGTCGGATTTGGGTTCCGGCAAAACCCTTAAGGCTCAAACACTAGGATGCGCACGAAGATCTCTCCCTCCCCTAGCTCACACACTCGCCACGATCTCAAAGCTCAGGACGTCGAACTCGAAGAACCGGGGACACAAGAGTTTATATTGGTTCGGGCCACCGATGTGGTGTAATACCCCACTCTAGTGTGGTGTGTGGTGAATTTCCTTTTAGGTTGAGGATGAACAAGTAGACGGGAAGAATAACCTCCCGAGGAGAGGTGTTCTAGAGCTCGGTGAGCTTGTGTGGTTGAGGATGATCTGAAAATGATCCGTCCCTTGCTAAGGTGGTGGCTAGTCCTATTTATAGAGGCCCGGGTCCTCTCCTCGAATATTAGGCGGGAAGGGATCCCACAACGGCCAATTTGAAGGGGGACAACTAGTACAAGCTATCTTGACAAAATTTGGTCTTCGCCTGACAAAGGCTCTTGTGGTGACGCTGTCGTGGGCTCCGCGATGACCTCCGTCCTGCCGTCCTGCTGGTCTTGGTCTCGTTGGACCGATATGGAAACCTTTGCATGATGCCTCGGGACTCCTCACCTGCGCTTGCCCCTTTAGCACCAAAGAGGCAACGGGTACTCTGCACCCGCTGGCGCCCGCCTGGCCTTGGTCGTCATGGCTCACGTCATGGGAACCACACGAGCTGCCGCTCGCCTTGATCTCTCCGCTCCTCACGAGCCAGCCTAGTGAGGCCGCCCCTGAAGAGGTCTTGTGTCGTCCGTCTCATGAGGCTTGGCCCTCATGAGAGTCTTGAGTGTTTGCTGGTGAAGATGGGACGTACCAGGCCACTCGTGGAGCCACACCGTGGGCCGCAGGCAGGCAAGTCTAGGGACCCCCATTCCTAGAACACCGACACCCACAACCAAATTGCATATAGAATTAGCATTGTTATTATTGTCTTTCTCTCTATGACTTGCCGGCATATTCAAAATGTTGACCTGCACGGCTGCAACATCTCATGTTGCAGAGGAGTTTTCCGGCCAGGAGTGAGGCTACGATCTATGCTCGGTGATTGCCCTATGGAGTCGGATGGACTCGCTTATCGTCTACGCTTCCGCAACATTTAGTTTTTATCATGAGTTGGCCTTCGGCCGAATTTATTCTATTGTAATAAAGATTCGATATGAGAATCGTGTAATAAAGCAGGTGTGATTAAAATTTGAATTTTTCATCAATGTACTGTGTGTGCCAGCATGATCTTGGGATGGTACTGATACACAGAGACTTGACTGATTTCGGGTCGGGTCGCTACAGGGATGGTATCGGAGCACACGCTGACCGTAGGACGTAACCCCTAGGATCGGAAAGCCATTGGAAGAAACTATTATTTTGTGTCTTTACAATTCCATAATTCTCCCGTGCTCATTTCTGACTTCTCTCCGATTTCGACATTCTAGATGGCCGTCAAGTTCATCCCAGTTCTGCTCCTGGAGTTTTGCCAGCCAGATGAGACAATGCTTTTCCGCACGAGGCTGGTCCAGATCACCAAGGAATTGAAGATTGCCCTACCATCTATCACCGGGACCCCTATCATGGCATTTCCAGAAGACCGTCGCTATAGGATTAAGGTGCACATACCAGGGAGGACTTTCGGAAGTCTCTCGGCGCCCGTTGACTTCAGGTTCATAGCTCCCACTTGGATCCTCGGGAGAGACATAGCAGTTCATAGTGCACTTGGACGCATCCAGGAGGAATACAGGGCCGAGCTCATTGGATCAGACCACACCATGATTTATCGCAGGACTGCAGATGGAGAAATCATATGCACCATAGATGACGACTCCGTTCGCTCAAATGTCCAAGACTTAGAGGTTCACATCAGGGCTCTAGAGATTCAGATGCACAGAAGCTTGAAGACGGTCCAAAATATGTAGCTTCGTGAAATTGAACTGGAGGATGCGGCACGTGAAGCCCACTATGAGCATGAGGATGAAGTCAAGGATTTCATGAAGAGAGTCGACAAGCTGAAGATTGATGTTACTGCATTGGAGGAGAAGATGGACTTGGGAGAAGACCTTTTTCAAGTGGAGATTATGGACCCTTATGAGCAATGACCAGGATTATGAAGAGAGCTCCACCGAAGGAAGCCGCAAGAGGAGGCGCCGCACCGGAGGACGCAAGGATAATTGATGAAGAACATTTAGTCAACCGCCATGTTATTTTTTTTTATTTTTTTCGTCGATCAGTTAGGTCATTATTTTCGATTAATCATGAGATTTTGTAATCCGAGATTGAACCTTGTTTGAGATGAATTAATAAATGATTGCTGTGATTATGATTGTGCATTCTTATGTGTAGTGCTAGTTTCTCATTAGACCCTTGTTCTATTCTAATTTCTCATCCACTCCAAAAAAGCAGATGCCTCTGAGACGTGACCCCGGATTCACTTTCCCGCCGAAGCTCACCGAGCTGATCCAACAGTAGAATGCCTTGATGCAAATGCTCATCCAGAACCAAGGAAACAACAATAACAACAACAACAACAACAACAACAACAACAACAACAACAATCCACCGCCACCCCCCTGTCGACAACCTGACTCGGTTCCTAAGGCTGAATCCGCCGGTGTTCTCTAGCAGCACCGAGCTGATTGTAGCTGATGATTGGCTTTGCAAGATCGGAAGGGACCTAGCAACTGCTGGATGCACATATGCTGAGAAGGTGCATTTTTCCGCACATCAACTGGATGGACCCGTAGCCTCTTGGTGGGATAACTACACCACCACCTATCCCATCACCATCATTACGTGGGATCAATTTCAGCAAGCCTTCCGTACCGCTCATGTTTCAGCTGGAGCCATGAGTCTGAAGAAGCATGAGTTCCACAACTTACGCCAAGGGAAATCATACATTGGGGCAGTACATGGATGAGTTCAACTAGATAGCTCGCCATGCCCCGGGTGATGTGGCCACAGATGCCGCAAAGCAGGAGAAGTTCCTCAAAGGACTTAATTATGAGTTGGGAATGCAGATGATAGTGGCTACATTCAATAACTACCAGGAGCTAGTAGACAAGGCCATCATCCTAGAGGGCAAGCAACAGCAGATTGATAGCCGCAAGGGAAAGTATAGCCAGGGGAAGTACAACTTGGGAGCTCAGCAGAAGCCTCTCTACACCCCATACGTGGGAGGTCACAGCCGTCACAACCATGGAGGACATAACCAGGGTGGACATAACCATGGAGGGAATGTGAACAATCGCAACAACAACAACAACACCAACTTCAAGTCTAGCAATGGAGGCAATGGCAACCAACATCGTCCCGCTCCGGCTCAGAAGGATCTGAGTCATATCACCTGTTTCAAGTGTCAGAAGACAGGACACTGTGCCACCGATTGTCCGGAGGCCAAGCGGGGAAATGGAAACGACAACGGCAACGGAAACTCAGCTACCAAGAAGCCCAATCCTTCTCCTCGTGCCCAGGTGAACCACATCGACGTGGAGGACGTCTATGATCAGCCAGACACTCTGGTTGGTAAGTTTTTTATTAAATTCACGTCCAGTATTGGTACTGTTTGATTCTGGTGCAACGCATTCATTCATATCAAGGGTAGTTGTGGAAAAGTACGAGTTTCCCACTAGAACTGTTGGAACCCCTCTTCAAGTCACTTCCCCAGGAGGAGAGATGACGACAGGCTTAGGCTATCATTCGACCCTCAACATCAGAAATCATAATTTTCCTGCAGACCTCATAGTATTGGAATCCCAGGGATTGGATGTGATCCTAGGCATGGACTGGTTGACCAAGTTTGAAGGAAACATCGACTGTGCCCGCAAGATGATCTTGCTCACCACCCCGGAGTAGAACAAGATCAAGTACGTATCCAGACGCACACCAATGAAGAATCAGGTGAATTCCCTCACGGGAGTTGTACAGGAGGAAGTATCGGTAGTGCAAGATTTTCCTGATGTATTTTCGGAGGAATTACCAGGAATGCCACCGGACAGAGACATTGAGTTTGTGATTGAATTATTGCCTGGCACAGCCCCAATATCCAAGAGACCTTATCGGTTTCCCCCAAATGATTTGGAAGAGATCAAGAAGCAAATTAATGAGCTATTGGAGAAGGGATATATTCGTCCAAGCTCGTCACCTTGGGGAGCCCCAGTTCTTTTGGTATAGAAGAAGGATGGAACCCTAAGAATGGTTGTGGATTATCGTTCGTTGAACGACGTGACCATCAAGAACAAGTATCCTCTGCCGATGATTAATGATTTATTTGATCAGCTAGTTGGAGCCAAGGTATTCTCCAAGATTGATCTTCAATCGGGGTATCATCAGTTGAAGATTCGTGAACAGGATATACCCAAAACAGCTTTCACCACCAAGTATGGTTTATATGAGTATACAGTCATGTCATTCTTATTGACTAATGCCCCTGCGTATTTTATTAGCATGATGAAAGGGGTATTTATGGAATATCTGGACAAGTTTGTCGTGGTGTTCATCGATGACATAATGGTTTTCTCCAAGAGTGAGGAAGAGCATAAGGAACATTTGCGTCTAGTTCTGGAGAAACTCCGAGAACATCAGTTATATGCCAAGTTCAGCAAATGTGAATTTTGGTTGAAGGAAGTTGGGTTCCTCGGACATGTTATTTCAGGAGAAGGAATAGCAGTCGACCCCACCAAGGTTGAATCGGTCACCAAATTGCAGTCCCCCACCTAAGTCAAGGAGATCCACAGTTTTCTTGGACTTGCGGGATATTATCAGAGATTTATTGAGAATTTCCCCAAGATTACTAAACCCATGACTGAGATGTTGAAGAAGGAAACCAAGTAAATTTGGACCAAGTAATGTGAAGCCAGTTTTCAGGAGCTGAAGAAACGTCTGGTTACAGCCCCAATGCTCATTTTGCACATACACAAGGATTACCAGGTATATTGTGATGCTTCTCGTCAAGGACTCGGAGGAGTGCTCATGCAGGAAGGAAAAGTTGTAGCTTATACCTCCAGACAGCTACCACCTCACGAGATGAATTATGCCACACATTATTTGGAGTTAGCAGCCGAAGTGCACGCACTCAAGACCTGGAGACATTTCCTGGTCGGAAATAGTTTTGATGTTTTCACGCGAGGCGGCCGTCAAGGACCGGGAGGCCAGGCTCAAGAAGCGCCGCGACCGCCTAGGCGCGCTGGAGCAGGAGCTGGAGGCGAGGAAGGCGCGGGTTCTTGCAGAAGATCGTGTGGCCTTCACGGATATGGAGGTGAAGGCTCGCTCTTTGCTGAAGACGCTTTCTGACGGCCGCTGGAGAGTCCACTGGCCGGGTGCCGAGGATGGTCCCGCCAAGCTGCTTCCCTTCCTGGTTCGCGCTCTTGAAGATGACACCTTGGCCTTGGCCCCACGGCCGAGGCCGAGGCGCTGGTCTTGTCTTCTGCGCACCGACGCTGGGTCCTCACCCACATCTACCTTCGCGATCCCAGCGTCGACCGACAGCCTGCTTTGGAGCCAGCAAAGCGGGCGAGCATGCAGCTGCCGGGCCGCCGAGGCTGTGAAGGGTCATGGAGGCTCTGTTGGGGAGATTCTGGGCCTTGACACCAAGCCAAGCGAGGCGCTGCCCTGCTGCTCCACGAGGCGAACCCACTCCGCGCTGCTCCACCGCCGACAAGTGACTCCGTTGTGGCTCCTGTCCTGCTTTTAATTCCAGCACATGTATCATGCCTCGGGGAGGCGTTTAAACTTGCATTTGGTATTGCGATAACAGTGTGGGCTGTAATATTTGCTTTTGAATTCCTTGAAATTTGCGCTTCCTACTTGCTTATGTTCTACGCAGGCAGAGTCCGGCCCCGCGCATACCTCAGCTGCCGTTAGCCCCGACCGGAAACCAGGACGGGACCAAGGAGTGAGGGGCTACGTGACAAGTTAGGCTCCTGAGTCACGATGCTCAGGAGTCCCCCTTGGCGCACGAAAAACAAGTAGGGAGGTGAGAGGCGGGCGGATCCACCGTTCTACGTCTGCAGAGCCCGGCACCGCGCATACCTCAACCGCCGTTAGCCTTTCGGAACTAAGGGGTGAGGGGCTACGTGACCAGTTAGGCTCCTGAGACGCGATGCTCAGGAGTCCCCCTTGACGCTCAAACGGCATTCGAACCTTGGCTCCGCTCGGGGAGTGACGTGCGATGAACCAGGCCCGGGGCTCGGCTGGTGGGGTGCGTCAAGGCGTGACCAGCGCAGCCCGTGCCCAGACCTGGCGTACTAGCCGTACCAGGGTGTATGGGTGCTAACTGTTATAAATGAACATATATATATATATATATATATATATATATATATGTATATATAAGAATATAGAATGCGATAATAGACTAGTGCCATGCATTGTTTATTCGAAAAATGCGTCGAAGCATACTGATACAAGTAGTGCGGTAAGCAAAAACTTGGACTATTTGACATGTCCCATCCAAGGGGAAGCTGCGGACTGGTATCTTAAAGCAGGTATTTCCCTCGTTATTAGAGACCACATGGGGATTCCATTGCGCGACGGAGCTTCCTGCCTCCATGGATGTTGTATCATGTGTCCGGCAATCGTACTGCCGGATAGGGCTTCCAGAGAGTAAAGTCCTGAAAGAGAAAGAATGATAAAGGTAGTAAGCCCCTAGTGCAGTTGAGCCGCATTGTGGGACGTGCCATGATCATGCCCCCGCCTATGCCTATGGTATTTTCAATGCGTAATTATGTACGCGTGGCGCGAATTTTAGCGTTCGACTGAGGCTAGGGCGGGGGACGAATTGCTAGGCGAGCTCTGAGCGTGCCAGGCGATCCTATTGCAGGTTGCTCCAGACGCACTTGACGGTGTCCGGGGGCTTTATCGCCGAACTGGTGGATTGCCTTAAGAGGCTGCTTTGTGCCTCCGCTGCGGGGGCCGCAGTGTGCTCCTCCGTATGGAGCGAGCGCTCTGTGTTTCCATTGACTGTGATGACCCCCCTTGGTCCTGGCATCTTGAGCTTGAGGTATGCATAAAGCGGTACCGCGTTGAATTTTGCAAATGCGGTTCGCCCCAGAACTGCGTGATAGCCGCTGCAGAATTGGACGATATCAAAGATTAACTCCTCGCTTCGGAAGTTGTCCGGAGATCCGAAGACCACTTCCAGTGTGATTGAGCCCGTACAATGGGCCTCTACACCTGGGATGACGCCTTTAAAGGTCGTTTTTGTGGGTTTGATCCTCAAGGGGTCTATACCAATTTTGCGCACTGTATCCTGGTAGAGCACGTTCAGGCTGCTGCCGCCGTCCATAAGGACTCGAGTGAGGTGAAATCCGTCCATAAGACCAATGCGGCATATCCGCCATGACGGATACTAGTGGGGTGGTCCCTGCGATCGAAGGTGATCGGACAGGAGGACCATGGGTTGAACTTTGGGGCGACGGGCTCCATCGCATATACGTCCCTTAGTGCATGCTTCTGTTCCCTCTTGGGGATGTGGATTGCGTATATCACATTCACCGTCCTCACTTGCGGGGGGAACCTCTTCTGCCCTCCCATGTTTGGCGGCCGTGGCTCCTCCTCATCATTGATATGCAGCCCCTTGTCCTTGTTTTTGGTGTTTAACTTGCCAGCCTGCTTGAACACCCAACATCCTCTGTTGGTGTGATTGGCTGGCTTATCGGGGGTGTCGTGGATTTGACACGAGCGATCGAGTATGCGGTCCAAACTGGATGGGCCCGGAGTGCTTCTTTTGAATGGCTTTTTCCGCTGACCGGGTTTAGAGCCTCTGAATTCGGCATTGACTGCCGTATCCTCAGCGTTATCGCCGTTGTTGCGACGCTTGTGTTTGCTGCGACGTGGCCTGCCTTTACTTTCCTTGGTATCCGAAGTGCCAAGGTTCCTTGATATGTTATTGCTGCGAGCCAGCCAGTTATCCTCTCCCGCGCAAAAGCGGGTCGTGAGTGTCGTGAGGGCTGCCATAGACATCGGCTTTTCCTGGCCGAGGTGCCGGGCGAGCCACTCATCACGGATGTTGTGCTTAAATGCCGCTAAGGCTTCTGCATCCGGACAGTCGACAATTTGATTTTTCTTGGTTAGGAACCGTGTCCAGAATTGCCTGGCCAATTCCTCGATCGCTGAATTATGTGGCTCAAGTCATCAGCACCTGGTGGTCGCACATAAGTGCCCTGGAAGTTGTCAAGAAATGCGTCTTCCAGATCCTCCCAACAGCCAACGGAGTCTGCTGGCAAGCTATTCAGCCAATGTTGAGCTGGTCCTTTAAGTTTTAACGGGAGGTACTTGATGGCATGTAGATCATCACCGCGGGCCATGTGGATGTGGAGGAGGAAGTCCTCGATCCATACCGCGGGGTCTGTTGTACCATCATATGATTCGATATTTACGGGTTTAAAACCCTCCAGGAATTCATGCTCCATTACTTCGCATTGAAGCATAGGGGGTGTGTCGCGCCTCTGTGCTGGGCTATATCGTGATGTAGCTCATATGAGTCTTGCCTGCTATATTCCGCCCGGCTGGATTTGCTTTTACTGTATCCGGCGTGGCGGTCACCGTCCCGCGTAGGGGCGTGCCCTCGTGATCCGTAGATTGATCTTGCGTGTTTTGCCCTATCTTCCAATACGTCTCGCAGGTCTCGCGTGTTGCCCTGCGCCCTGGTATTTTTGTTTGAGTGGCAGCGGGGTGCGGGCGGAGCTTCAGGCTGGAATGCCTCTCTATCTCGGCCACGAGGTGGCCGATCAGCCGCGTCGTACGCTGGTGATGTAGGTTTCAATGCTTCCTCCTAAAGTCGGGGTAGCAACCGGCGCTTTGAGTAACCTTTGGAAGGGCGTTCGAGTTCGTATTCCTCGGGCGCAAGGACTTCAGTCCATCTATCTGCTAGCAGATCCTGATCAGCTCGAAGCTGTTGTTGCTTTTTCTTCAGGCTATTTGCTGTGGCTATAAGTTGGCGCTTAAAGCGCTCCTGCTCGACGGGATCCTCAGGCACGACAAATTCTTCGTCGTCGAGGCTCGCTTCATCTTCGGAGAGAGGCATGTAATTGTCCTCCTCTCCCTCTGCCGCTCTCTTGGGAGGGCTGGCTTGTTCATCCTCCGGCTCTAGATCGTGCTGGAGTGGATTGTCATCATCTTCGGCACTGTCCGGAGTACTTTTATCTCCTGTGCCGGTATCCCCGCTTTTGCTGTGGCGAGACTTAGAGCGGCGCCGCTAACGTCGGCACTGGGGTTGCTTCTTGGAGGGTTCATCCTCTGTTTTCTTGTCGCCATTGCCTTCTTTCGGTGTGTCCACCATATGTATGTCATATGATGAGGTGGCGGTCCAGCGCCCCGTGGGCGGTGGTTCTTGTTCATCTCCTTCATCGTTGTCCATACCATCGATGTCTTCGGAGTCGAAATCGAGCATGTCGGTTAAATCATCGACAGTGGCTACCAAGTGGGTGGTGGGTGGGGAGTGAATTTCTTCGTCATCCACATCCCATTCTAGCCGGACATAGTTCGGCCAAGGTTCTCCTGATAAGGAGAGAGACCTTAATGAGTTTAGCACATCGCCGAAGGGCGAGTGCCGAAAGATATCCGCGGAGGTGAACTCCATGATCGGTGCCCAATCGGATTCAATAGGCATGGGCGCAGGCGGTTCAGAGTCCGTGGCCAGAGACAAATCCAGTAGTCCGGCGTCGCGGCTCTCGTGAGGGGTAAGGTCAGCATTCGGCTCCATCGCTGCTGAGGGTGCGGCCTCCAAGGCGGGGTCTATCCGCCCGTCCTCGGATGGCGCGATCTGTTCCGGATTGAAGGCCGGAGTGGTTGCTGGCGTGATTTCCCGAACACTGTCCGACGGCAGAGCTACATCATGCTCGTCGTGATCGTGCGGCACACCCGGCATGGGCTCGAATCCGTCGAAGATCAAGTCTCCGCGAATATTGGCAGTGTAATTCAAGTTTCCAAACCTGATCTGATGGCCAGGGGCGTAGCTCTCGATCTGCTCTAGGTGGCCAAGCGAGTTGGCCCGTAGTGCGAAGCCGCAGAATACAAAGATCTGTCCGGGGAGGAAGACCTCACCTTGGACTGCATCGTTACCGGTGATCGAAGGGGCCATCAAGCCTTACGGCGACGGCACAGTGGAACTCCTCTCAATGAAAGCACCAATGTCGGTGTCAAAACCGGCGGATCTCGGGTAGGGGGTCCCGAACTATGCGTCTAAGGCGGATGGTAACAGGAGGCAGGGACACAATGTTTACCCAGGTTCGGGCCCTCTCGATGGAGGTAATACCATACTTCCTGCTTGATTGATCTTGATGATATGATTAGTACAAGAGTTGATCTAACACGAGATCGTAGAGGCTAAACCCTAGAAGCTAGCCTATGGTATGATTGTTGTTGTCCTACGGACTAAACCCTCCGGTTTATATAGACACCGGAGGGGGCTAGGGTTACACAGAGTCGGTTACAATGGAGGAGATCTACATATCCCTATCGCCAAGCTTGCCTTCCACGCCAAGGAGATTCCCATCCGGACATGAGACGAAGTCTTCAATCTTGTATCTTCATAGTCCAACAGTCTGGCCAAAGGATATAGTCCGGCTGTCCGGATACCCCTAATCCAGGACTCCCTCAGTGAGCAATTAGCTAAAGTATCTCTGTGCAAAGCAGTGTAGACATAGAAATTTGCAAAATACATACGGATTTGAATTTGCCAAATCCGTTGACGAAACTTCTCTCACAAGCAAAACATGATCACACCTTAGTACTCTTTTAGTGTTAACCACATGGCGATGTGAACTAGATTAGTGACTCTAGTAAACCCTTTGAGTGTTGGTCACATGGCGATGTGAACTATGGGTGTTAATCACACGGTGATTTGAACTATTGGTGTTGAATCACATGGCGATGTGAACTAGATTATTGACTCTAGTGCAAGTGGGAGACTGAAGGAAATATGCCCTAGAGGCAATAATAAAGTTGTCATTTATATTTCCTTATATCATGATAAATGTTTATTATTCATGCTAGAATTGTATTAACCGGAAACTTAGTGCATGTGTGGATACATAGACAAACAGAGTGTCACTAGTATGCCTCTACTTGACTAGCTTGTTGAATCAAAGATGGTTAAGTTTCCTAGCCATAGACATGACTTGTCATTTGATTAAGGGATCACATCATTAGAGAATGATGTGATTGACTTGACCCATTCCGTTAGCTTAGCACTTGATCGTTTAGTATATTGCTATTGCTTTCTTCATGACTTATACATGTTCCTATGACTATGAGATTATGCAACTCCCGGATACCAGAGGAACACTTTGTGTGCTACCAAACGTCTCAACGTAACTGGGTGATTATAAAGGTGCTCTACAGGTGTCTCCGATGGTACTTGTTGAGTTGGCGTAGATCGAGATTAGGATTTTTACTCCGATTATCTGAGAGGTATCTCTGGGCCCTCTCGGTAATGCACATAACTATAAGCCTTTCAAGCAATGTGAGTAATGAGTTGGTTGTGGGATGATGCATTACGGAACGAGTAAAGAGACTTGCCGGTAACGATATTGGACTAGGTATTCAGATACCGACGAACGAATCTCGGGCAAGTAACATACCAATGACAAAGGGAACAATGTATGTTGTTATGCGGTTTGACCAATAAAGATCTTCGTAGAATATGTAGGAACCAATATGAGCATCCAGGTTCTGCTATTGGTTATTGACGGGAGATGAGTCTCGGTCATGTCTTAATAGTTCTCTAACCCGTAGGGTCCGCATGCTTAACGTTCTTTGACGATTTGTATTATGAGTTATGTGATTTGATGACCGAAGTTTGTTCGGAGTCCCGGATGAGATCGGGGACATGGCGAGGAGTCTCGAAATGGTCGAGACGTAAAGATCGATATATTGGAAGGCTATATTCGGACATCAGAAAGGTTCTGAGTGATTCGGGTATTTTTCGGAGTACCAAAGAGTTATGGGAATTCGTATTGGGCCTTAATGGGCCACAGAGGAAAGGAGAGTAATGCCTCAAGGGTGGCCGCGCCCCTTCCCCATGGACTGGTCCGAATTGGACTAGGGAAAGGGGGCGGCCCTTCCTTCCTTCTCCTTCTGCCTTCCCTTTTTCCTATTCCATGTGGGAGGTGGAATCCTACTAGGACTAGGGAGTCCTAGTAGGACTCCACACTTTGGGCGCGCCCTATGAGGGCTGGCCTCCTCCTCCCTCCATCCTTTATATACGTGGCCAAGGTGCACCCCATAGACACACAAGTTGATCATTGATCTCTTAGCCGTGTGTGGTGCCCCCCTCCACCATAATCCATCTCGGTCATATCGTCATAGTGCTTAGGCGAAGTCCTGCGCTGGTAGCTTCATCATCACCGTCATCATGCCGTCATCCCGACGAAGCTCTCCCTCGACACTCTGCTGGATCGTGAGTTCGTGGGACGTCACCAAGATGAACGTGTGCAGATCGCTGAGGTGCCGTACATTCGGTACTAGGATCGGTCGATCGTGAAGATGTACGACTACATCAACCGCGTTGTCATAACGCTTCCGCTTTCGGTCTACGAGGGTACGTGGACAACACTCTCCCCTCTCGTTTCTATGCATCACCATGATCTTGCGTGTGCATAGGATTTTTTTTTGAAATTACTACGTTCCCCAACAGAGGGGTACACATCCTTAAATGTACATACCGCACCATGACTGGAGGCTTCTATAAGTAGAAGCTTATTATTATACCGAGCCTAGAGCTCGCATTATATGTGTCGTTCGCAGATATACATCCATTTTTTGCCATCATATGCACCTCTATGTCTTAAGTTTTTGCCAAGCTGGGTTTCCTTGCTCCTGTGCTTATGCCCTACGTTCCTGATTGTTCGGCTAGGGCATAAAGGGAGCACCTCTATGATTTTTACAACCGGGTTATCCGGACATGTACCTCAGACAGGTGAAGCTGAAAGCTAGTGTTCTTAAGGGAATAATTGGTCGTCACTAAAACAACAGATTGTTGCCGTATTGCAACTATTTCAAGTTCTGCGAGGCAGATTTTTCCGTATTATGGACCACACGCCCTGGCACGCGTAATCATAATATGTCGACCCAAGGAAAGGAACCTTTAACAGAACTATTTTCCTTGGAAGATGTTTCTTACATACATAATATAACATACATTCCGAACTAGAATTTTTTGTCGGTTCGAGCACAATGAATGGGTTGCCTAGTTTCCGGAAAGATACTTCCTTTTTTCCTCAAGTATCCGAAAACACTCCACCATTTTGGGTCCGAAGGTTAAAGCCGAAAGCCTGCGATGACACAATCATTTCACATGTTCGGATCTAACCACAGGTTGGTCATAAATGTAAATTGATACATTAAGTCAAACACCTATTCCTTCTCTATTCCGTCTATAAGGCTTTCTAATCTACAGTCCTCCTGTGAATATTTCCCAGCGATCATTAATTGATCATAGACCAAATTTAAAGGGATTTCCTTCCCATCTAGTCCCTGTGGTCCTACTCGTGCCATATGATTTGGGTCGAGTTTCGTGAAGCGTGTCTTCACCATGGCCCAGGCTTCTCGTTCGCCTTCACAGCAGGCAGACGTCTTCCATAGCTCGAATCGGCGACGGTGACACAGCCCTAGATCTTTGTTTGTAATTAGTTGCATCTTCATCCATGTCATCATGTTTAAATTTCAGTTAAACTTGGAATGGGGGATAATAAACCCTAGCAGCAAATGGAATTCAACTAGGTTCAAACTTAAATCTTTTCAATGATCCCAAATCGCCTTTAGAAATGTTCATCATTTTTGAATTGGTCCAACACCTCGACAAAAATGATGCACATATTTTTAGGCCATTACGGATCTCTGAATTAACTCATATCCTATTTGAATTGGAGCATTTAAATCCTATAAATATTTTTAAATGCTCTAATAATCCTGAAACTAGTTTTGGGTTGTTGGAAATAATCCAAACACTACCCACCATTATTTTCAGGTTTTTATAAATTGGATTAGTATTTTTACTAATTCAAAACATAATAAAAGAAAGAGAAAACAGGAAATAGAAAAGAGAGAGGGAAAGAAAACTAACCTGGCGCCCACCTAGGCCTCCCCTGTGCTGGCCCAGCCCACCTGGCCCATGCCAGTCATCACCTACCTCTGCCAGTAGGCAGAGGAGGGAGACAGCGCACGCGCGCGCGAGGCGCCACGCCTCCTCCTGCTTTCCGCCGATCGCCTGGAGCAAGCTGGCGACGCCACACCCCCCCTGGAAACCCCTCGACCTCTCCCCGTGCTTCTCCCCTCCTCTGTCTCTCCCATGCCTGACCCTTGAAACCGCCCGTCCACGCCGCTCGCCTCACCGCCCTTGCGCCGAGAGCTCCGCCTCGGCGTCCTTGTCCTCTGACCGAGCCAAGCGACGCTTGAAAGCCCTAGAACACCGCCATCGCTGCCTTCTTCAACCTCGGTCCGCCGAGATCGCTGGTGACCGTCGCGCCTCCGTTGCTTCCCCGAGCTCCCCGAGACCACCGCTGCACTCCCCGTGAGCCTCTCCTTCTATCCCCTCTTCCCCCTTGCTCGTTTGCACCGTGTAGTCGCCGCCCTCTTCGAGCCCGAGAGCATCTCGCCGTCGGCCATGGCTTAGCCGTGACCACAGCCACAGAAGCTCAAGAATCGAAGGCCACCGCACTTCGCCGTGTTCCTGTGGAGCCCGCAGCACCGCTCCGCACCTCCTGCCGTGCCTCCTAGCGACGACCACGAGCTCGCCCAAGCTCCGGCAGCCGCCAACGTCGTTGCCGGCGTCTTTTCCGACCACCCCGATCCCAAACACCACCACCACTCGACACGGCAGCCCCCAGCTTCACGTAGATGCTCCCCGCGTGCCAAATAGGGCCCTGCAGCGAAATCCCGACTCGCTCCGCCGTCGGTTTGGTCGTCGCTGGCCGAACTCCGGCGAGGTCGATGTGGCCTGTCATTAGCCATTAATGACCCAGCTAACCACCCCTAGAGCAACCGCCATGTGGGCCCCAGTGTCTAATTAGGTTAGTCTAATTTTCCTGTTTAGATTAGTGTTAATCTTGCAGACCCCACGTGTCAGCTTTGACTTTGGTCAAGTCAACGTTGACCGGTCCCACCTGTCATACACCCAAACTAGCCTGAGACACTGACGTATGGGTCCCACATGTCAGGTTTGACCTGGCCGACCCAGTTGACCTGCTGACGTCACACCTATGTCATGCTGACGCTTATATAGGAAATTCCAGAAAATGTTGCAAACTTTAAAAATTCATAGAAATTAATGTGTAACTCCAATTGCAAAGAATTGTATATGAAAAATGTTCAGAAAAATCCAATCTATTCATCTGCACTGGTTTCATGCATGTTAGAACATATTAACCTTGCTGTTTAGGTGAAACAAGTTAATGCACTATTAATGACCTCTTAATATGGGTTTGCATTTGAATCTTTGGTTCAAATGGACTCATCTCAATCTGTTTTAGCTTGCATTAGCCAAAACACATTCATATTGCCATGTCATAGCATGCATCATATTGTGCATTGCATTGATCGTGTTTCCTCTCTGTTTGCCGGTGTTGTTCCCCCTCGGTAGACGTTGTACCGACGTTGTGATCGTTGACACTGATGAAGACTCAATGCTATCTTCAGAAGTGCCAGGCAAGCAAAACCCCCTTGTTCATTCCGATATAATCCCACTCGCTCACTCCTGCTCTCTTTTACTGCATTAGGACAACATCGATTCATCTGTTACTTGTTGCGGTAGATGAACCCCTTTATCCTCTGCATGACCTGTCATTCCACAGTAAATAGATGAAACCCACTAGCATGACCAGGAGTTGTTCGAGCCCTGTTGTGCCTACTCATTCATGCTTGTTTGTCATGCTTGCTACTTCTTAGAGTTCAGTCAGGTATGATTCATCGGGGATGAATCGGAGGTGTGTGAACATGTCCTACTGTTGAGAGCTAAGTGTGTGAACACGATTTGGTAAAGGTAGCGGTGAGAGGCCATGTAGGAGTACATGGTGGGTTGTCTCATTGCAGCCGTCCTCAGGAACTAAGTTATGTGTTTGTGATCCATGAAATAGTTACTACCACACATTGGGATCCTTAATTGACCCTCTCGACTTATTAACCACTCTTGTCCTCTGTCCGGGAGTTGCAAAGTAGTTTCTGGTGTTTGTAGCATCTTTGGGGACGCAGCGCTGACCTTAGGGGTGGGCTGTGTTGCGGTAGGCACGTGGCACGGTGTACCGATTCGCCCGTTTGGTGTCTCGGGAACCCTGCACACATCGTTCGGGGCCGTTAGTGGAAACCTCGGCCGGACTCCCTGCGGATGGAACCCGAATAGGCGATAAACCTGGACTAGGGACTCGTGTGTTTAGTCAGGTCGTGGCCGACACCCTCGCTGGGCTTCCGCTTGAAGGTTGTCGAGTACATGTCGTGTAAACGGAGATAAGTGGTGAGGGCGTGTGTGAAGAAGTACACCCCTGCAGGGTTAACATCATCTATTCGAATAGCCGTGTCCGCGGTAAAGGACTTCTGGGTTGCCTGTAACAATTCATAGACAAGTGAAAGTGGATACTCTAAAATGCGCAAGATAAGCGTGAGTGCTATGGATGGCGTTCTCGTAGGAAGACGGGAGCGGATCCATAGTGGTGTATTGAAATGGTGAATATGTGGACTCGTGTGCGCCACCTCAAAGGAGTTACTTGCAGTCGTAGTTCAGGATAGCCACCGAGTCAAAGCTGGCTTGCTGTAGTTAAACTCCACCACCCCCTTTGTTGATAATGATGCATATGTAGCTAGTTCTGATGTAAGTCTTGCTGGGTACATTTGTACTCACGTTTGCCTATTTTATGTTTTGCAGAGAGACGTCAGTCTCGCAAGTAGTTCCGCTTGGACTTCGACGCTACGATCTTGTGCCCTCGGCGGGATCTGGTAGATAGTCAGGCTTTTCAGTCTTTTTCCTTTATAGTTGTCTGTACTCAGACATGTTAAGCTTCCGCTTGTGTTTGAATTGTATGTTTCAATGCTTTGGGTCGAGAGACCCATGTTTGTAATATCTCGCTCCCTGGAGCCTAATGAATAAATACTTGAGTTGTAGATTTATGTTGTGATGCCATGTTGTATTTACACATATCGAGCATATTGTGTGTATGTTTGAAATGCTTGGTATGTGGGGGATCCTAAAATCTCGTTGTTTATCCTTGGCAACCTCTCTTATGGGGAAATGTAGTCTAGTGCTTCCTTGAGCCATAGTAGTCCGCCACCGGAGTCCTGCTGGCCCAACACTACTGCTCAGGACGCTTGACTGGCCGACATGTGTTTGACTTCGTTCCTGTGTCTGTCCCTTCGGGGAAATGTCACGCGGTGACATCCGGAGTCCTGCCTAGCCTGCTACAGCCCGGGTCCCGGAGTCCTGTTATCCCAGTGCTACAGCCCGGATTCACACGCTGCTGACCGACACGCTCGAAGTTGATTCATGTATGTTTGTCCCCATGGGTTAGTGCCACTTTGGGTTCACGACTAGCCATGTCGGCTCGGGTTCTCCGTCATATGGATGCTAGCGACACTATCATATACATGAGCCAAAAGGCGCAAACGGTCCCGGGCCATGGTAAGGCGACACCCGTGGGAATACCGTGCGTGAGGCCGCAAAGTGATATGAGGTGTTACCGGCTAGATCGATGTGACTTGTAATCGGGGTCCTGACAGCTTTGGTATCAGAGCCCCGTTGCATCAGAGGATTACCAAGCCAAACCGGTCGAAGTTGTGTCTATAAATTCTTTAATTATGTAAGGGAATTGATTGTGGAAGGGAATGTAAGGCTCTTTTTACTCCTTATATCTCATGGCCTTCTGATCTGAGTCATCCTCTTCTCTTCTATGGAGATTAAGAACTAGGCCTTCTCATCTATCTATCAGGATGACGTGTTACTAATCCATAGACTTGTAGAATTGATAGTTTCAAATCTCAGTTCAGTTTTTACTACTTCCGTATGTTCATAGCTTGTCTCAGAACCTTGATATTGTGATGTTGAGTGGTCATGCCACTATTTTGCATGATGTCCCAAATCATTTTGAGCATTTACAGTCGTTATGCTGTCCGAGTTATCCCAGATTTCTAAATAGTCTGATGCATTTGCAAATTCCTTCTCTTCGTTTCTAATGTTCATTTGGGCCAGATTAATCACACAAATTAGTGTGTTGAGGTACTCCGCTGCCTCGGCATATATGTTGGAGCTATTATTATGAACCTAGGTGTTTTAGGGAGTCATCTAGTAATCTAGCCATGATTTGTGTCCCACTGTGATGATTCTGGCCATCATTCTCGAAAGCATCCCGTGATGTTATTAGTTAGTAGGTATTCTATTCCTGGGTTCTTGAACCCGAGATTCACCCTACTTACCTCGTGTTGATAGTGTTGCTCGTACCTTTAGGATATTAGTAACCTTTGCAATATCCCTCGAGGTCCGTGGTATTTCCTTCTTCCAAATACTATGAACCGCTTATGGCAGAAGTTCCTCGCTGAACTGAAGGATCACAATCAGAGTACTCTTGAGGAGTTCTCCGTTCATAATTGTGATTCTGCTAGTTCTACCTTTCTGCATGGGTTATCTGGAAGAAACCTGTTGAACTTGGTTCGACATACTAATCTATGCATCCACAACTCAAAAAGTTATATGTTCCTCGAGTTGTTCCTCCTTAGTTGTACTCTGACCCCGTCTATCAATTGATACTCAAGGGTATGCGTGCATTCGTTTATCGATGCCTATTACTCTTGTGGTCCGTTGAGCCATTCTATTCTGGAATGACTAGGAGAACAAACTCCAGTACCTTGTCCATCTCGAGGATTGGGTCAAAGTAGTTGTACTCTACAAATCAAGTTGCTAATCCAGCTTTTGATTTTGTTCCACCTCGGAGTATTACCCCCTTTATGTCAGGATTGTCATGAGAATTGCACCATTTCTCATGAATTCTTGACGTAGTGATACTTCTCGCTATCATTATTCATTCCTCGGTCCCGTGTTGTTGTAACCGGAATGCCTACCAAGTGAACTGTGATGTGTGAAATTGATACTCCTAGCAACCTCGTTGCTTGGTAGTTAATGGATAATATTCTCATTCTTAGCGTGTTGGTTATTGAATCATCATCCTAAGATTGATCATGCTACCAAGTCCTTATTTCTGGTGCACTCTTTGATCAATGAGTTAGGATTATTCAATTCCCTGCTTATTTCTGGAAACAAAGGTACATGCGCAGGACTTCGCTCTCCGCAATGATGGTTCCCAATAAGAACTCGGTAGTGTTTCATTATAAGACTGTTATGTGGTCATGCTTGTCTTGGACAACGTGTTCACATGTATGTAGCAGAACCAGCTCATGTTTTGGAGCTTGCTATCGTAGATCACTCCCCGAGAATCTCGCAACGTCATCTCGTCAATTTGCGTTGCAAACCTTCATTTTTCTTTCTAGACTTGATGATTCTGGAATATCCTGACACCAACCAGATCTGAATCTCAGGCAGATATGATGGTTGGAACGTTCCCAGCATTTGCATTTTGTTCCTAGCTTGCACCGTCTTTGTGCCATTTCACTATGGGCAGCCTTCTTAGTAATTCTTGTTCAGGATCATCCTCAAAAGTGGTCCTACCGTGGGTCCCATCCATTTCCGATGATAAGCAAAAATCATCCATTGCGTTGTCTTCAACAAGGTAGTCCACATCATTCATCCTAGTCTGAGTATGTCATTCCTTCGAGCTCTCTCAAACGACCAATTGTAAATTGCCTTAAGCTGGTATGAGGAGTTTTAATGATCTATGGATCAAAAGTGATTCTTTTTGCCACTTAAGGGAGCAGTTCAACGAGTCACCTTTTCCAAGGTGCCCCGTTACGGGATCATGGCCATTATTTCCTCACCACCTTGACACCATCCACCATCTTTCTAAGCATGGAATTGTTGCCACCAAATCAAACCCCGTCGCTTGTTCCTCCATCCCTCTCGATGTGTTTCGTGTCTCAAAGACGAGATGTTTCAATGTCTCACTCGATGAGTGATCTGAGTTGTTCGATCTTCGAGAAGATTGATCCTTCCGAGTTTTCCTTTCCTCTCATTGTCATGTTAGTTGGAGTTCTCGAGCAAGACATCAAGACAAAGATGGTGATCGTGTCAATGTTCTTATGAAGTGCAACCTTGGACCGTGAAGACCACGATAGTTTGTGCCCCTCTGTCTTCTTACCTCACGTCTTGAATCTCGGGACGAGATTCTTGTTTAGTGGGGGTGAGTTGTCACAGCCCTAGATCTTTGTTTGTAATTAGTTGCATCTTCATCCATGTCATCATGTTTAAATTTCAGTTAAACTTGAAATGGGGGATAATAAACCCTAGCAGCAAATGGAATTCAACCAGGTTCAAACTTAAATCTTTTCAATGATCCCAAACTGCCTTTAGAAATGTTCATCATTTTTGAATTGGTCCTGACAAAAATGATGCACATATTTTTAGGCCATTCTGGATCTCTGAATTAACTCATATCCTATTTGAACTGGAGCATTTAAATCCTATAAATATTTTTAAATGCTCTAGTAATCCTGAAACTAGTTTTGGGTTGTTGGAAATAATCCAAACACTGCCCGCCATTATTTTTAGGTTTTTATAAATTGGATTAGTATTTTTACTAATTCAAAACAGAATAAAAGAAATAGAAAACAGGAAATAAAACAGAGAGAGGGAAAGGAAACTAACCTGGCGCCCACCTGGGCCTCCCCTGTGCTGGCCCAGCCCACCTGGCCCATGCTAGTCATCACCTACCTCTGCCAGTAGGCACAAGAGAAAGACAACAAGACGCTGCGAGGCGCCACGCCTCCCGCTTGCCGCCGATCGCTGGAGCTGGCTGGCGACGCCATGCACCCCTGAAACCCCTCGACCTCTCCCGTGCTTCTCCTCCTCTGTCTCTCCCACGCACAGCCGCCCGAAACCGCCGTCGCGCCGCTCGCCGTTCCCGCGGCCACCGGCCACCCCACGCCTCACCGACGCGCCCGAGAGCTCCGCCTCGACGTCCTTGTCCTCTGCACCGAGCCAAGCGACGCCGGAAGCCCTAGAACACCGCCATCACCGTCTTCTTCAACCTCGGTCCGCCGAGATCGCCGGCGATCGTGCGCCAGCTCCGTTGCTTCCCTGAGCTCCCCGAGACCACCGCTGCACTCCCCGTGAGCCTCTCCTTCGATCCCCTCTTCCCCTTGCTCGTTTGCGTCGTGTAGTCGCCGCCCTCTTCGAGCCCGAGAGCATCTCGCCGCCGGCCATGGCGTATCTATGGCCACAGCCGCGCAAGCTCGCAAACGAGCGCTTCACCGCACTCGTCGTGTTCCCAGGAGCCCGCAGCACCGCTCCGCACCTCCTGTCGTGCCTCCTAGCGACGACCCCAAGCTCGCCCGAGCTCCGGCAGCCGCCAACGTCGTCGCCGGCGTCTTTTCCGACCACCCCGAGCCCAAACACCACCACCACTCAACGCTGCAGCCCCCCAGCTTCACGTAGATGCTCCTCAAGGCCAAATAGGGCCCTGCGGCGAAATCCCGACTTCGCTCCGCCGTCGGTTTGGTAAATCACCGGCGAACTCGGCGCGGTCGGCGTGTTTGTCACTAGCCATTAATGACCCAGATAACCACCCCTAGAGCCACTGCCATGTGGGCCCCAGTGTCTAATTAGGGTAGTCCAATTTTCCTGTTTAGATTAGTGTTAATCTTGCGGACCCCACGTGTCAGCTTTGACTTTGCTCAAGTCAACGTTGACCGGTCCCACCTGCCATACACCCAAACCAGCCTGAGACACTGACGTATGGGTCCCACATGTCAGGTTTGACGTGGCCGACCCAGTTGACCTGCTGACGTCACACCTATGTCATCTCGACGCAAAGAACTTATTTTCTGGATTTATTCTTATATAGGAAATTCCAGAAAATGTTGCAAACTTCAAAAATTCATAGAAATTAATCTGTAACTCCAAATGCAAAGAATTATATATGAAAAATGATCAGAAAAATCCAATCTATCCATCTGCACTGATTTCATGCATGTTAGAACACATTAACCTTGCTGTTTAGGTGAAACAAGTTAATGCACTATTATGACCTCTTAAAATGGGTTTGCATTTGAATCTTTGGTTCAGATGGACTCATCTCAATCTGTTCTAGCTTGCATTAGCCAAAACACATTCATATTACCATGTCATAGCAGGCATCATATTGTGCATTGCATTGATCGTGTTTCCTCTTTGTTTGCCGGTGTTGTTCCCCCTCGGTAGACATTGTACCGATGTTGTGATCGTTGACACTGATGAAGACTCAATGTTATCTTCAGAAGTGCCAGGCAAGCAAAACCCCCTTGTTCATTCCGATATAATCCCACTCTCTCGCTCCTGCTCTCTTTTACTACATTAGGACAACATCGATTCATCTGTTACTTGTTGCGGTAGCTGAACCCCTTTATCCTCTGCATGACCTGTCATTCCATAGTAAATAGATGAAACCCACTAGCATGAGTAGGAGTTGTTTGAGCCCTGTTGTGCCTACTCATTCATGCTTGTTTGTCATGCCTGCTATTGCTTAGAGTTGAGTCAGGTCTGATTCATCGGGGATGAATCGGAGGTGTGTGAACATGTCCTACTGTTGAGAGCTAAGTGTGTGAACACGATTTGGTAAAGGTAGCAGTGAGAGGCCATGTAGGAGTACATGGTGGGTTGTCTCATTGCAGCCGTCCTCGTGGATCTCGAGTTATGTGTTTGTGATCCATGAAACGATTACTACCACACATTGGGATCCTTAATTGACCCTCTCGACTTATTAACCACTCTTGTCCTACTGTCCGGGAGTTGCAAAGTAATTTCTGGTGTTTGTAGCATCTTTGGGGGCTGCCTTGGCGCTGACCTTAGGGGTGCTTGTTGTGTTGCGGTAGGCACGTGCACGCAGTGTACCGATTCGCCCGTTTGGTGTCTCGGGAACCCTGCACAAATCGTTCGGGGCCGTTAGTGGAAACCTCGGCCGGACTCCCTACGGATGGAAACCCGAATAGGCGATAAACCTGGACTAGGGACTCGTGTGTTTAGTCAGGTCGTGGCCGACACCCTCGCTGGGCTTCCGCTTGAAGGTTGCCGAGTACATGTCGTGTAAACACCGATAAGTGGTGAGAGCGTGTGTGAAGAAGTACACCCCTGCAGGGTTAACATCATCTATTCGAATAGCCTGTCCGCGGTAAAGGACTTCTGGGTTGCCTGTAAAAATTCATAGACAAGTGAAAGTGGATACTCTAAAATGCGCAAGATAAGCGTGAGTGCTATGGATGGCGTTCTCGTAGGAAGACGGGAGCGGATCCATAGTGGTGTATTGAAATGGTGAATATGTGGACTCATGTGCGCCACCTCAAAGGAGTTACTTGCAGTCGTAGTTCAGGATAGCCACCGAGTCAAAGCTGGCTTGCTGCAGTTAAACTCCACCACCCCCTTTGTTGATAATGATGCATATGTAGCTAGTTCTGATGTAAGTCTTGTTGGGTACATTTGTACTCATGTTTGCCTATTTTATGTTTTGTAGAGAGACGTCAGTCTCGCTAGTAGTTCCCCTTGGACTTCGACGTTTAGCTTGTTACCTCAGCTACGATCTTGTGCCCTCGGCAGGATCTGGTAGATAGTCAGGCTTTTCAGCCTTTTTCCTTTATAGTTGTCTGTACTCAGACATGTTAAGCTTCTGCTTGTTTTTTAATTGTATGCTCTGAGTGCTGGGTCGAGAGACCCATCTTTGTAATATCTCGCTCCCCGGAGCCTAATGAATAAATACTTGAGTTGTAGAGTTATGTTGTGATGCCATGTTGTATTTACACATATCGAGCATATTGTGTGTATGTTTGAAATGCTTGGTATGTGTGGGATCCGACAATCTAGTTGTTTATCCTTGGCAGCCTCTCTTATGGGGAAATGTAGTCTGGTGCTTCCTTGAGCCATAGTAGTCCGCTATAGCCCGGTTCACCGGAGTCCTGCTAGCCCAGCACTACTGCTCAGGACGATTGACTGGCCGGCATGTGTTTCACTTTGTTCCTGTGTCTGTCCCTTCGGGGAAATGTCACGCGGTGACATCCGGAGTCCTGCCTAGCCTGCTACAGCCCGGGTTCCCGGAGTCCTGTTAGCCCATTGCTATAGCCCGGATTCAGACGCTGCTGACCGACACGCTCGAAGTTGATTCATGTATGTCTGTCCTCATGGGTTAGTGCCTCTTTGGGTTCACGACTAGCCATGTCAGCCCGGGTTCTCCGTCATATGAATGCTAGCGACACTATCATATACGTGAGCCAAAAGGCGCAAACGGTCCCGGGCCATGGTAAGGCGACACCCGTGGGAATACCGTGCGTGAGGCCGCAAAGTGATATGAGGTGTTACCGGCTAGATCGATGTGACTAGGAATCGGGGTCCTGACAGACGGGCACCTTCGAACAGGTTTGCTAGGCCCTCCATACTTTCTGGAGGGGTATCAAATGGCCATAACGCCTTCACCATACTCCTCATGGCTTTTCGGGCCCGATCAAGCACATCGGACAACTCCTTTAGCACGTCGCCTTGAAACCCGAATACTTCCTCTTCTGGCCGACCAGTTAATAGACCTGCCGCAACAAACTCTCGATATTCCGTATTATGGACTAAACATGAGTACCTATGGTGGTTCTAAATAACAGGGGAAGACATACCGAACATGCCGCCCTTCAGCTTTTCATTTTTCCTTCTGAGTGGCTGATAGCTGAGCCTTCAAGCTCTCTATCTCTTCAGACTGTTTTTCCTTTTCCTCCTCAAGTTTTTTCTCCCTAAACGCGCCCGTCCTAGTCTCTTTCAATTCTGCTAGTTCCGTCATGACCGCACTCAGCTACGTCTGGTTTGCGTTCAGCTCCTGGGCTAGCATAGTTTTCTTTTCTTGTAGAACTACTAAAATTACCGATCCTTAAATCGGTTTGCTTCAATGTTTCAAGTCTCGCGGGCTACTGACATATGACCATGCAAGTTGCATCAAGTTTTACCTGTATATTCTTCGAGAATAGCTGAATGAGTCCGGCAAGGCCGTATTGAGCGGCTCGGATATATGCATCTATCAAACTCAGTGCGGCGAATTCATGTTCCGACAAGGCCGGAGCATGCATAGCCTCCTATAATCGGCGGTGATTCATCATGCTCTCCACTTCGGAATTCGTGACCGGTACGTCATCCGAATCCTCTTGAGGAGGCGGAACGGGTGTGACGTCGACTCGCGTCCTAGTTGACGAGTATGGCACCGGATTAGTGGACATTTGGCTAATCGGGCGTTTTCCCACTGTCTGCCGCGTACTCCTCCTGATGTCAAGGATAAAAAGGGAGACTCTAACAACCCAGACTCATGCCTAGGCACGCATTAAAGCACACATACCTCTTACAAGACTGTGAGGTCTCTGCAGTACTCCCGGCCCCTTTTCGTTTTGAACGACGGCCTTGTGTAGGGGCCGCCCTCGACGAGATATGGTCCCTAGAGTGCCGATCCTGTTAAAATCCGGATATGTACAATGGGTAAGGATGCAGATGAGGATGTCCTTTAGGAAGCTTCCGGATACTCACGATGCAGAATGGGTAAAGGCGAGGGTAGTCGATGGTGATGGCCACTTCTGAACCATCAAGGCTCGCTTCAAAGAATACCCAATCATCGAATTCTATATATATGTCTGGATCCTCACAGAAGCCAGGGTCTTTATCACGATTATGATCCTCTGGCTGGGGAGCAGGACAGTGGACGTCTTCGGTCATTGATGTCTACTATGCAACCTTCTTCTTGTAGACTTTGTTGGGCCTCCAAGTGCAGAGGTTTGTAGGACAGTAGCAAATTTCCCTCAAGTGGATGACCTAAGGTTTATCAATCCGTGGGAGGTGTAGGATGAAGATGGTCTCTCTCAAGCAACCCTGCAACCAAATAACAAAGAGTCTCTTGTGTCCCCAACACACCAAATACAATGGTAAATTGTATAGGTGCACTAGTTCGGCGAATAGATGGTGATACAAGTGCAATATGGATGGTAGATATAGGGTTTTGTAATCTGAAAATATAAAAACAGCAAGGTAACTAATGATAAAACTGAGCATAAATGGTATTGCAATGATAGGAAACAAGGCCTAGGGTTCATACTTTCACTAGTGCAAGTTCTCTCAACAATAATAACATAATTGGATCATATAACTATCCCTCAATATGCAACAAAAAGTCACTCCAAAGCCACTAATAGCGGACAACAAACAAAGAGATTATGGTAGGGTACGAAACCACCTCAAAGTTATCCTTTCTGATCGATCTATTAAAGAGTCCGTAGTAAAATAACATGAAGCTATTCTTTCCGTTCGATCTATCATAGAGTTTGTACTAGAATAACACCTTAAGACACAAATCAACTGAAACCCTAATGTCACCTACATACTCCAATGTCACCTCAAGTATCCGTGGGTATGATTATACGATATGCATCACACAATCTAAGATTCATCTATTCAACCAACACAAAAGTACTTCAAAGAGTGCCCCAAAGTTTCTACCGGAGAGTCAAGACGAAAACGTGTGCCAACCCCTATGCACAAGTTCACAATGTTACAGAACCCGCAAGTTGATCACCAAAACATACATCAAGTAGATCACATGAATATCCCATTGTCACCACAGATAAACACATGCAAGACATACATCAAGTGTTCTCAAATCTTTAAAGACTCAATCCGATAAGATAACTTCAAAAGGGAAAACTCAATCCATTACAAGAGAGTAGAGGGGGAGAAACATCATAAGATCCAACTATAATAGCAAAGCTTGCGATACATCAAGATCGTGCCGAATCAAGAACACGAGAGAGAGAGAGAGAGAGAGATCAAACACATAGCTACTTGTACATACTCTCAGCCTGAGGGTGAACTACTCCCTCCTCGTCATGGAGAGCGCCAGGATGATGAAGATGGCCACCGGTGAGGGTTTCCCCCACCGGCACGGTGCCGGAACAAGGTCCCGATTGGTTTTTGGTGGCTACAGAGGCTTGCGGCGGAACTCCCTATCTATTATGTTCCTCGATGGTTTTTGGGTATATGGATATATAGGCGAAAAAAGTCGGTCAGAGGAGCCACGAGGGGCCCACGAGGGTGGGGGGCGTGCCCCGGGGGGCAGGCGCGCCTCCCTTCCTCGTGGCCACCTTGAAGCTTCCCTGACGTCTACTCCAAGTCTCCTGGATTACTTTCGTTCCAAAAATAACTCTCCCGAAGGTTTCATTCCGTTTGGACTCCGTTTGATATTCCTTTTCTTCGAAACACCGAAACAACGGAAAAAACAGGAACTGGCACTGGGACAATAAAGCCCATAAATAATATAAAAGTGTAAAATAAAGCCCATAAACATCCAAAACAGATAATATAATAGCATGGAACAATCAAAAATTATAAATACGTTGGAGACATATTAGCATCCCCAAGCTTAATTCCTGCTCGTCCTCGAGTAGGTAAATGATAAAAACTGAATTTTTGATGTGGAATACTACCTAACATATTTATCCATGTAATATTCTTTATTGTGGCAAGAATATTCAGATCCATAATACTTCAAGCATACTAACAAAGCAATCATGTCTTCTCAAAATAACTGGCGAAAGAAAGTGTCGGATTTCGGGTTCCGGCAGACCCTTGAGGTTCGAACTCTGGGGTGCGCATCGAGATCTTTCCCCTACTAGCTCATGTCTTGAAGTCTCGCAATGGATCTAGGATAGAAAGAAGAACACACAAGGGACACGAGATTTATACTGGTTCAGGCCACCATTGTGGTGTAATACCCTACTCCAGTGTGTGGTGTGGTGGATTGCCTCAGGGGCTGATGATGAATAGTACAAAGGGAGAACAGCCTCGCGAGGGCTGTTCTTGAGCTGGTGCGATGAACTTCTTGGGTGAGTTCAGTCGCCTCTCTCTCTCGTCTACGCGCGATCTGGATCCTCTCTCAACGATTCGTTTTCTCGATATCCTTCCCCCCTACTCTGCGGTGGCTAGTCCTATTTATAGAAGGAGGCCCTGGGCCTCTTCCCAAATAATGAGCGGGAAGGGCGCCAACAATTGGCCATTTTGAAGGGGAACATCTGGTACACTTATCCTGACTAAAGTTGGTCTTTGGCTGCCAAAGGCTCTGACGATGACGCCGTCCTGGGCTCCACGATGACCTCCATCCTGCCATTCTGCTGGTCTTGGTCTTGTTCAACCGAAACAGTAAGCTTTGTCTGATGCCTTGGCATGTGCTTGCCCCCTTTGTACCAAAGGGGAAATAAGGACACTGTGCAGGTCGGCGCCGGCCTGGCGCCCGCCTGGTCTCAATCTTCATGGCTTGCGTCACGGGCTCCTTGCGAGGTGCCCTTGCCTTGATCTCTCCGCCTCCTCGCGAGCCTACCTGATGAGGTTGCTCCTGAGGAAGCTTCCTGTCGTCCGCCCCGCGAGGCTTGGCCCCTCGCGAGGGTCTTGAGCTTGAGCTGATGAAGCTGGGCTGCACTGGGCCCCCACTTGAGCCACGCCGCAGGCCGCAGGCAGGCAAGTCTGGGGACCCCCGTTCCCAGAACGCCGACAGTAGCCCCCGGGCCCAAGGCGCGCCCGGACTTGGCTTAGCAGGGAAGCGAAGGGGCAAGTGCGAAGCGCCGCGGGCCCCAATAGCCTGCGGCCTTGGGCGCCGCATGGCGATTGATTGGATATGGGCGTCTCCGCTTCCCCACGATGCATCGGCAACCATCCATCTGACAAAAAGAGGTGCCTGGGCCAGACTTACTTGCTTTGTTCTCTCTTGCCTTGCTCCAGATCCCCTTTCTCGCTCTTCTCCTTCCTGCTCCCGAAATCCTCCAGATCTGTCTCAATCCTTCCCATCCGGCAAGCCATGGCGCCTCGCAAGACCCCGACCGAGGCCTGGTACTCGCCGGCTCTGGATCCCCCGAATGTATCGGAGAAGAATCTCGCCCTCACGCGCCTGATGACGGTGGCGCAGGGAAATGAGGGAGCGACTGTGCTCAAGGCCGGCTCCGACCAGCCTGAAGCCAAGGGGAGCACCTTGTACCCGCCCTTCCTGAGCGCCATCATCGGCGGTCTGGTGCCTCCTTTTTCCGAGTTCTTCTTTTCTGTTCTTCGCTAGTACAACTTGCAAGCTCTGCATCTCCACCCCAACTCTGTTCTTCTCCTGGCAATTTTTGCCTACTACTGTGAGACTCACGTTGGGGTAAAGCCCTCAGTGGCCTTGCTGCGTCATTACTTTTACCTCCGGGTTTCTCGCACCCACATCTCCGCATTAGCGAGCTTTATCGCATACTCCAACTCCAACACCATCTTGAAGCCTCGGAAGAGGATTGAAGGCTTCCGGAGCAAGTGGATCATGGTGGATGTCGGGCGCCTCCACCCCCGACTGGTGCTTCCTACGGGGCAGCCCAAGGCCATTGATGCATGGTCTCGCGTGGAGCTTGTCGACCCCCGCGCGAGGGCGGTGTTGAAGAGGATGAACGCGGACCTGAGGCCAGGCAACTTGGGGCGGCGAAGCTGACCGGGGCCACGCTCCCGATGGAGTTCCTGGAGCACCGGGTGGCTCCACTCCAGGAGCACTCGCTCCCATTGTGGAGGCTTGGGGAAGCAGACGCTGCCCTTCGCCTGAGCTCCGAGGCCCTGCCGACGAAGATATGGTTGCCTCTCTCCACTCCTTGGTTGGGGGAGACGTGGCAAGGCCGGAGGGCGCTCCCGTCCCCCTGTTCCTTCGCGGCGACTGGGAGCAGGTGGTGAACGCCATGCCCACCTTCAACGGTGAGGGGCTGGTGCCCGCAGAAGCTCCCGGGGATCTGGCGGCGCTGGCGACGGTGAGCGTGTCCTCAAACGACTCTAGTGGGAGTGAGGAGGATGAAGAGGAGGAGGAAGAAGAGTTTGACTCGGAGGCGACTGGCGAGGAGTCGGAGGAGTCCTTCCCTTGGCGCAGGTCCCGCGCCCTCCGATCCCGCGTCCTTCCTCCCAAGCCGTGATCACGCTGCCGTCCTCTCCGCCTGCTCCACCGGTTCCCGTCTCTTCTGATCCATCTGCCGTCCTGGACTAGGCCGCCAACGAACTGAGCCGGCCGCGGGAGGATCTTCAGAGCGCGGACTCCCGCCTGGTGGCCGGGCGCCTCAAGCTAGCTTCTGGCTGGGCCCGTTCTGCCGCCTCCGTCCGAGCGGCGTTGAGCCAGGCCGTGTCGGCCTCCGACGAGGAGAAGCAAGCCGCCCGCCAGGCCAAGGCCGCTCGCGATGCTGCCCAGGGCCGCTGCAAGGCGCTGGAGGTCGAGCTGCAAGGCCTGCGTGACGAGCTCGCCAAGGAGGTTCGCGGTCGCCAGGAGAAGGAGAAGGAGATGGAGGCTCGGGAGGCTGCCGTCAGGGACCGGAACACCTACCTTGATGACCGCCGTAGCCGGTTGGAGAAGCTGGAGCAGTCGCTGAAGGCGGAAAGGACCGAGCTAGACAGCAAGGCGAAGGTCCTGGCCGAGGATTGAGTGGCCTTCGCGAAGCTGGAGGAGAAAGCTCGCGCCATGCTGAAGATGCTCTATGAGGGCGGCTTGGAGAAGCCGTTGGCTAGTGCAGACGACGGTCCTGCCGAGCTGCTTCCCTTCCTAGTTCATGCACTTGAAGATGTCACGGACAGCCTTGGTCCTACGGCCGAGGCTGAGGTGCGTGCCCTGTCTTCTGCAGCGCTGACACGTGTCCTCAGCCACGTCTACCTTCGCGACCCCAGCGTCGACCTCGACAGCCTGCTGGAACCTGTGAGCCGCGACCTCGCCGCTGCTGCTGCAAAGGCTGTGAAAGGCCGAGCTGAAGCTTTGCTAGGGAGGTTCCGCGCCTTCAACACCTTTCTCGGGCGCGGTGCTGCCAGCTCCGCGGCCTCAGGAGGCGGAGCCGCCCAGCGCGACTCCACCACAAGCGGCGGTGCCACTTGGAAGTGATCCCTTCGCAGCTTCTGTCCTGTTTTATTCCCTGCAACATGCATCATGCCTCGTGGAGGCATTTAAACTTGTGTTTGGCGTTGTGAAACAATCCAAGGCTTGTAATATTTGCTTTTTAATTCCCTAGAATTTGCATTTCCCTCCTATTTTCTTGTGTTCTACATCGGCAGGGCCCGAGCCCGCGCATACCTCAGCCGCCGTTAGCCCCGACCGGAATCCTGGACGGGACTAAGGAGTGAGGGGCTACGTGGCAAGTTAGGCTCCTGAGTCACGATGCTCAGGAGTCCCCCTTGATGCGCAAACGGCAAGTAGGGAAGGGAGGTGTCAGAGTGGATTCGTCATTCTACGTCGGCAGGGCCCGGCCCCGCGCATACCTCAGCCGCCGTTAGCCCCGACCGGAAACCAGGACGGGACTAAGGAGTGAGGGGCTACGTGACCAGTTAGGCTACTGAGTCGCGATGCTCAGGAGTCCTCCTTGACGTGCAAACGAGCTTTTGTACCTTGGCTCCGCTCGGGGAGAGGCACGCGACGACCAGGTCTAAGGGACCTGGTTGGGTGGCGTGCGTTCGGGCGTGGCCCGGGCGCAGCCCCCGTGTCCAGCCCCCTCGCGTGGCACTCCCGAGGGGAGGAGTTGCGATGGTGCCAGACACTGAGCTCTGGGCTCCCTGAGGTTGATACGGCCGTGGGCTGCCCTCAGTTGTTTATCACCACGGCGGAGCATAGTGCTTCCGTATGTGTACGGGCATAGCCGCTCCTTGGCAGTGTCGTCAGCCAGCGCGGAGCATGGTGCTTCCACTGGTGCGTGGGAGGGGGCTCCCCTCCGGGAGGAGCCCCCGGGGTGTATAACCCATACGATCGTGGCACGCGGTAGGGCTAGGAGAGGTGTATCTGGGCACCCGTGAGGTAGTGCGGGACTCACGAGGCCCTACCTCGAGGCAGGTTGCACCTGGCTCTGGGCCTTTATCAATGATGTGTTCCTGCAAGGTGGTTAGAATGCATATGCTCTACGTCCTCAGTTCTCGGCCCTCGAGCGAGCTCAGCCGCCACTGGTATGACAGGTCGCGATGCCGTGGGTCGAGGCCAGGGGGTGAGGGCTGGAGAGCCAGTAAGAGCCCATGAGTCGTGATGCTCGGGTACCCCCCTTTTAACGTGCAAGCGCTTTGCATGCGAGCGGAGAGGTCCGCGATAAGCAGCAGATGATAGCCATGGGAATCAGGTTAGGTGTGGAGGAGCAAATCCATTTAGAAAGATGCAGGAAAAGCAAACGCCACTGGGTCAGGCCCAAGCGGCTTGGGGATAATGCAGCCCGAGGGGCGCTCCCATCAAGGAAGGTAAAGAGCATAAGCAAAACGGATACATGCCGCAGGGACGGACACACGCGACCTGGGAATGATGCAGCCCTGCGGGCGCTCCCAGCTGAAAAATGGAACTTTGAAAGATGTCACCTGATACGGTTGAAAATGAAAGGATGCTGAAGCAGCAGACGACGCGCGGTGAGGAGGCCGACCCTCACGAGCTCCCAGGACCTGGAGCCTCGGGAGGCTCTGGGGGCACGGGTGGATCTTCGAGGGCCATCTCCATCTCCGCCAGGACCGCGCGATGCCTGACCTCCGGAGCCTCCAGAATGCTCCTCAGCAGGCGCTGACAAGCGGCGGCCGTGTTCTGCAGGCCGAAAGGCATGCGAACGTAGCTGTGAGGTGGACCCTCACAACACCCCACGCGTGAAGGCCAGAGGCGCTCCTGAGATGCGGCTCGGTTGAGCCCTGGTACGTCGATGCAGATGCGCAGCCCACCATCCTCACCTGGATGTGGGGCCACGGTGGGCAAGCGGCGGCTGCCGCACATGACCCTTGACTCCTGTAGCTCCTGAGTGTTCCTCGCGATGAACTCCTGAGGGTTTGGCCCTCCTTGCTTCATACCTTCCTGAGGGAAACGTGCCTTGAAGCACGCCACCAAGTGGTGCCCGAGCGCCTCCCTCGTGACCTTGGAAAAGTCGGTGCCTCTCCCAGAAAGAGCCCCCGAGCCCTGCCCGAGGAGGGCGCTAGGCGCGCCTTCCTATGCAACAGTGGGTGGCGCCCCTTGGACGGGCGCGGATCCTGACGCAACGCCTCTGGAGGTGCCTGCCTCCTGAGGGTTTGGGCAAGGTGAAGCCTTCTTCTTCTTAGGGACTGTCTCGGGAAGTCTCCCACTACTGTGACCTGGGTCTTCGATTGCCGTGGCTTGGAAGGCACGCTCGAGAGAACACACTGCATCCCTTTCCTCACAGGGCACTATGATGACTCCACCGCTTCCTAGCATCATGAGGACATTGTAGCCATGGTGAGTCACTGCCATGAACTTGGCCAGGGCTGGGTACCCGAGGATGGCATTGTATTGCAGGCGAATGTGGGCGACGTTGAAGTCAATGAGCTCGGTGCGGTAGTTGTTGCGCTGCCCAAAGGTGAATGGAAGGCGAACCTGCCCTATCGGAACAGTGGAACCATCGGTGACTCCTGAGAAAGGCTTGTTTGGCTGAAGCTGATCATATGGCACTTGGAGATTGTCGAATGTCTCGACGGACATGACGTTGAGTCCCTCTCCGCCATCGATGAGGGTCCTGGTGACTTGCACATTGCTGATGACTGGGGAACAGAGCATCGGGAGGACTCCGGCCGTTGCTGCGCACTTGAGCTGAACGTAATACGCACGCCGACCACCTGAGAGGGCGTGTGGCCTCAAGCCTGGGGAGGACTACGTTCACCTTGCGAGCAAACTGCTTGAAGATGCGCCGAGAGGCTGGGGCTTGAGCGCCGCCCAGGATGCAAGCGATTGCGTGCGGCTTCGGGAAGCCCCCAACCCCCTCGTCCTGATGATGGTCTTCATTCCTCCTCGGCGGTGGTGGAAGAGGAGGGAGGCCTGCGTTGCCTGGAGGGCAGTCCTCACGAGGCTGATCCCTCCAACCTCCCTCGCGAGGCTGGTCCTGCCAGCGGTCCTCGCGAGGTAGGTCACGCCACCCTTAGCGAGGGCCATGGTCTTCCCATCGTCCTCCGCCTCTTCCTCCTCCTTGGCCATAGCGTGGTTGCTGCGCTCGGGTCGTCGGCCGATGCGCCCATCTCGCACAGCCCTGAGCTCTTGGCATTGGTTGGTGTTGTGGGTGTGGAGGTCATGGTACACGCAGTACCGGCTGCCCTTGGATGACTCAGGCTGATCCCTTCCTCGCTTGGTGTCTGGCTCCGCTGCGAGCACAGCAGCTCCCTTACGCTTCACGTCCTTGACCTTGGACTTCTTCTCTTCTGGGTCGGCAGCCGGAAGCTCGAGGAGGGAGAGGCGCCCTTCCTCAGCCCTGGCGCACTTGGTCGCCAAGTTGAACAGCTCCAGGGATGTGCACAGGTCTTCATGGATTGCTAGCTCCTCTTTCATCTTGATGTTGCGCACGCCATCGGAGAAGGCTGGGATGATGGCTTCCTCAGTCACCCTGGGGATCTTGAGGCGAGCGTTGTTGAAGCGTTGGATGTACTTCTGCATGGTCTCTCCTGGCTGTTGCTTGATGCGGCGCAGGTCACTCATGGCCGGGGGCCGGTCGCGAGTGCCTTGGAAGTTGGCGATGAAGCGGGTGCGTATCTCGCCCTGTGAGTAGATCATGCCAGAGGCGAGGTTCGAGGAGCAGTGCGGGCACCGTCGCCCTTGAGTGCCATGGGAAACCGATTCGCCATGACCTTTTCGTCCCTTACGGCGGCCGATGCCCGGCTTCGTAGAGCTGGAGGAACTCAGCGAAGTCTGCGGTCTTTGTCGTGGCGAGGGCCTTGGTCCGGCTTGAACTTGCCAGGCCATGCGACGCTACGCACCTCGGCGGTGAAGGCGCGGCAGCCTGCAGTGGCCACCGGAGCTCTCTGGTGATGCGGGGCTTGCTCCTGGGGATTCCCGCGCGCCGCTGCCTGGAGCAACGCTGGGTCTTGACATGGTGGCGCAGGGATGCGGTCATGGCGCACCGGTGCTGGGAGCACGCGAGCACCTTCTTGGGAACGAGGGATTTCTTGGCAACTCCTTTCTTGTCGCGCGGGCGCCGGACGCGGAGGGTCTCGTCCTGGGGCCACGCGCCTTGGAGCCAGGGAGCCTTCTTGGGGAGGAGGTGGCGGAGGCACCTCCTGATCCGCGCCTCCTTTGCGGGATGGAGGGCGAGGCAGCGAGAGGGATGACATAGGAGAGCCCCGTGCGGCGCTGACGCACTCGGTGACGCGGGCGAGCCAGTCCTCGTAGAGGTCGTCGATGGGACGGTGGTGTAGGAGCTCATGCGCCAGGAGCAGCGCAGCGTCTTGCATCCGTGGGGTGCGGCCAGGCGTGGTCTGACGAACTAGGCTGGAGTCAAGAACGGGTGGCGATGCGGCCTTCTCGCCGCACCGAAGGATGCAAGGACGAGGCATGCTGCTCATTCCCCGCTGGGCCGGTGGCGGCGTTGGCGGCAGGCGACGGAGAACGACGGGGCGACCACCGACGGGCGCCGTCTAGGCGACGCAGGTGGCGAGAGCAGCTCGACGCTCGGTGCAAGCTCGGCGAGCGTCGGCCATGGACACGATGGAAGATCACATGCGACTAGCGGAAGGAAGATTCCGGTGCACCCCTACTTGGCGCGCCAAATGTTGGATTTCGGGTTCCGGCAGACCCTTGAGGTTCGAACTCTGGGGTGCGCATGGAGATCTTTCCCCTACTAGCTCACGTCTCGAAGTCTCGCAATGGATCTAGGCTAGAAAGAAGAACACACAAGGGACACGAGATTTATACTGGTTCAGGCCACCATTGTGGTGTAATTCCCTACTCCAGTGTGTGGTGTGGTGGATTGCCTCACGGGCTGATGATGAATAGTACAAAGGGAGAACAGCCTCGCGAGGGCTGTTCTTGAGCTGGTGCGATGAACTGCTTGGGTGAGTTCAGTCGCCTCTCTCTCTCGTCTATGCGTGATCTGGATCCTCTCTCAATGATTCGTTTTCTCGATATCCCCCCCCCCCCTACTCTGTGGTGGCTAGTCCTATTTATAGAGGGAGGCCCTGGGCCTCTTCCCAAATAATGAGCGGGAAGGGCGCCAACAATTGGCCATTTTGAAGGGGAACATCTGGTACACTTATCCTGACTAAAGTTGGTCTTCGGCTGCCAAAGGCTCTGACGATGACGCCGTCTTGGGCTCCACGATGACCTCCATCCTACCGTTCTGCTGGTCTTGGTCTTGTTGCACCGAAACGGTAACCTTTGTCCGACGCCTTGGCCTGTGCTTGCCCCCTTTGTACCAAAGGGGAAACAAGGACACTGTGCAGGCAGGCGCCAGCCTAGTCTCGATCGTCATGGCTTGCGTCACGGGCTCCTCGCGAGGTTCCCTTGCCTTGATCTCTCCGCCTCCTTGCGAGCCTGCCTGATGAGGTTGCTCCCGAGGAAGCTTCATGTCGTCCGCCCCGCGAGGCTTGGCCCCTCACGAGGGTCTTGAGCTTGAGCCGATGAAGCTGGGCTGCACTGGGCCCCCACTTGAGCCACGCTGCAGGCCGCAGGCAGGCAAGTCTGGGGACCCCCGTTCCCAGAACACCGACAGAAAGTTATCCCTACAAAATCATATGTTCTGGCTATGCTCTATCTTCACCACACAAAATATTTTAATCATGCACAACCCCGATGACAAGCCAAGCAATTGTTTCATACTTTTGATGTGCTCATACTTTTTCAATCTTCACGCAATACATGAGCGTGAGCCATGGACATAGCACTATAGGTGGAATAGAATGGTGGTTGTGGAGAAGACAAAAAGGAGAAGATAGTCTCACATCAACTAGGCGTCGTATCTAATGCATCCGGCACCCCTTCTGCATCCCTGTATCCCGTCATCGCTGGCCGTCTGATCGAAATCCTCTGCCTCCTGTGCGCAAGTCCTTTTTTTGCACAAACACGCCCGCTTTCCAACCCAGGTTAGGTGTGAATTTTCCAAAACAACCCAGCCGATGTCAGCTCTCCCTACACCTCAATTCCAATCAGGCTACGAACTACATCCCATCGACGCCATGGCCGTGACGGCCATGACCACCATGTTCCGGCAACTACAACCTACCACGAACACTAGTGATAGGCGGCACCGCCTGGCAAGCTGCGATGAAGACATGCCAGAGGCGGCCATGACATCCCAGCCGCGGTTGCCTCTCAGGCGGAGATCATGTGGATTGGCCATTGCCTTTAGGACGTGAAGCTCTCCCTCAACGGGCGCATCAAGTTCTGCCCTGATTGCGATGCGCGGTGCTCTCCCACGATGTGGCTTGTTCCCCTGATCCAGTTTTTTCCTCTGCCAGGTCTAGCAGCCCAACGTGTGCATCTGCGGTCAACGATCTCTATACAGTTACTGCATCGTCCAACTCTTCCCAAGTATTCAGGCGAAGCCGGCCTGGAGGTCCTTCGACCACGACCCAAGACCAGCGCATTTGGACAACAGCGCGACCACCTGACGACTGCGGCGATTACAGCATGTGGATTATTATTTATTGAGAAAAGTATATTTTTCGTCCTTCAACTCTTTGAAAGTATAGAAATCGTTCCTCAACTTCAAAACCAGCGAAACTTAGTCCATCAACTTTTAAAACAGGATAAATTTAGTCCCTTGGGTGGTTTTGTGTGTACGTGGAGTCGTTTTTGATCCAGACACGTGCACGAAAGGTGCTCGGCATAATGCCCATCAAGCAGCATTGCACATGGGAGGTGAAACACGCAAACAGTAGCGGCCCATGATCCACGGAGCCCGGAAGTGTGCTTTGTGCGCAATGAGCGAATATGGTGGCGGCGTGGCTCGGTGTTTCCACGATGAGGCTGCCCAACAATGACCTGTGCAGGATGCGTTTCCTGCCTACGTGGTAGCTGATGGAGTGTTGGACGCATGATGCTCTTGAGCTCTTGTTGCTGCCATCGCTGGTGCTTGTGCACGAGAGCTCCGAATCTGACTCCTCGTGCAGGCCCTCAAAAAACAAGCTTTGCACTTACATTTCTTCAGTTCATGTTGAGCGTGGACTTGGCATGGCTATAAATGGGATGGAAGGATGGGCACTAACCGTGAAGTTTTACAGGGGATGGCGATCGCGAGCTATTGTTGAGGTTGATGTGGTTTGTAATCTTAGATGTTCCCTGCGTGTTCACACTGCATTTTGGTTTACAAGTCCAATATGGCATTGGCAAACTTTTACACCTGAATACATACATGCTACTTCGGGTGCTATGCAGCCAATAGTGTTGATGGTGTTGTTGCTGCTTCTTACACCATTCAACACGCATGCTTCAGGTTGGTATGAAGAGAAAATAAGAAGACAGTTTGACAAGACACATATTTCCATCCATTAAAAGAGTTCAGTACATCAAAGAAATTAACATTAATAACCAATAAGGTGTGTAGCTGATGCTTTCCAGTTTGATAATAACAAGCTCACCACTCAGAATTAATTAAGTTATACATCAAATGTGATAGAAATAAGGCAAACAACTGGAGAATAAACACAAATTATCAATTATATAGATTGAAACATTCAGTAAACCAAAATGGTATTGATAAGAGTTGTAACTACCATGATACTACTGAATAAATGGATGAGCACTAACATGCTGACAAATTAAGTTCCTTGTACCTGTATTTTTCCTAGGTGATATCTCTGATTGTTTGTATAGAAAAACAGAGACTGCTTCCGGTTTATGTGAGCATATTCTAACATGGTTCTCCTGTTGCTTTCTATACTCATTTCAATATGTATCATGTTGGAGAAAATAAGAGGAAAACAATTTAAACACATAGTTCCATTCATTACAAGAATACAGTGGATCAAAGAAATCAACATGTAATAGCTCATATAAATTTAAGGTTTTTAACACACTACGGACTATCATGGAACACCATTTGGCTCCATGCACCATACTGCAGTTCAATTCGTATTTTGAAACAGTAGCATTTTCTACAGCCGTATCGAGACAAGTCAATGGGCTTCCTGACGGCTAGATGGGGAGGCACACTTTGGGTCACCACTTGAACTATGGAGAAAGTAGGCCAAGATCCATCCATCACTGTTGATGCATATTCAACATCCATAACAGCAGAAGCCCTCATGATGACCGGCTGGAGCGTATCACACAGCAAGGATGTTTCAACCATGATGTTTGGGAGTTCAGAGATGTAGTCCGTTGTGGCCATCGCGGAGATCTTCAGGGCTGATGAATTCCTTCGTGGCATTTTTCCTTGCAGATGCATGCCATCGCGGCGGTGGCTGCAGTTGCGATGCATGTTGCGGCCTCCATTAGGGTTTGAGAGGGAGACGGGGAGTAGTGAATTAGGAGAGCTGGTTTCGCCCAGGGGTTATTAGCAAATTAGCAGACATAACTTAGAGCTGGTGCAGGCGTGTTTTGCAGTTTTGTCTTACTTTTGATCTGGTGTATGAGATGGCGATCGCCCGGCCGAGGACTATTTGGATACAGGGATGCACAACCCATCCCGGATGCATAAGATACGGCACCCATCAACTAGGCGTATCAACAGGCTATGGAGGTGCCCATCAATAGATATCAATGTGACTGAGCAGGGATTTCCATGCAACGGATGCACTAGAGCTATAAGTGTATGAAAGCTCAACAAAAGGAACTAAGTGGGTGTGCATCCAACTCGCTTGCTCACGAAGACCTAGGGCATTTTGAGGAAGCCCATCATTGGAATATGCAAGCCAAGTTCCATAATGAAAGATTCCCACTAGTATATGAAAGTGACAACATAGGAGACTCTCTATCATGAAGATCATGGTGCTACTTTTGATGCACAAGTGTGGTAAAAGGATAGTAACATTGTCCCTTCTCTCTTTTCCCTCATTTTTTTTATTTGGGCCTTTTCTCTTCTCTTTTTTCATGGCCTCTTTTTCTCCCCTTTTTTAATTTTTCGTCCATAGTATCATCCCGACTTGTGGGGAATCATGGTCTCCATCATCCTTTCCTCACTGGGACAAATGCTCTAATAATGATGATCATCACACTTTTATATACTTACAACTCAAGAATTGCAAGTCGATACTTAGAACAAAATATGACTCTATATGAATGCCTCCGGTGGTGCACCGGGATGTGCAATGACTCATGAGTGACATGTATGAAAGAATTATGAACGGTGGCTTTGCCACAAATACAATGTCAACTGCATGATAATGCAAAGCAATATGACAATGATGGAGCGTGTCATAATAAACGGAACGGTGGAAAGTTGCATGGAAATATATCTCGGAATGGCTATGGAAATGCCATGATAGGTAGGTAAGGTGGCTGTTTTGAGGAAGGTATATGGTGGGTGTATGATACCGACGAAAGGTGTGCGGTATTAGAGAGGCTGGCAATGGTGGTAGGATGAGAGCGCGTATAATCCATGGACTCAACCTTAGTCATAAAGAACTCACATACTTATTGCAAAAATCTATTAGTTATCGAAACGAAGTACTACGCGCATGCTCCTAGGGGGATAGATTGGTAGGAAAAGACCATCGCTCGTCCCCGACCGCCACTCATAAGGAAGACAATCAATAAATAAATCATGCTCCAACTTCATCACATAACGGTTCACCGTACGTGCATGCTACCGGAATCACAAACTTTAACACAAGTATCTCTCAAATTCACAACTACTCAACTAGCATGACTCTAATATCACCACCTTCATATCTCAAAAAAATTATCAAGTATCAAACTTCTCATAGTATTCAATGCACTTTATATGAATGTTTTTATTATACCCATCTGGGATGCCCATCATATTAGGACAAACTTCATAACCAAAGCAAATTACCATGCTGTTTAGGACTCTCAAAATAATATAAGTGAAGCGCGAGAGTTCATCTATTTCTTCAAAATAAAACCACCGCCGTGCTCTAAAAGGATGTAAGTGAAGCACTAGAGCAAACGACAAACTACTCCGAAAGATATAAGTGAAGATCAATGAGTAGTCGAATAATGATGCAACTATGTGAAGACTCTCTAACATTTAAGAATTTCAGATCTTGGTATTTTATTCAAACAGCAAGCAAAACGAAAGAAAAAAAATGACGATCCAAGCAAAACACATATCATGTGGTGAATAAAAATATAGCTCCAAGTAAATTTACCGATGAACGAAGACGAAAGAGGGGATGCCTTCCGGGGCATCCCCAAGCTTAGGCTCTTGGTTGTCCCTGAATATTACCTTGGGGTGCCTTGGGCATCCCCAAGCTTAGGCTCTTTCCACTTCTTATTCCATAGTCCATCGAATCTTTACCCAAAACTTGAAAACTTCACAACACAAAACTCAACAGAAACTCATAAGCTCCGTTAGTATAAGAAAATAAATCACCACTTAAGTACTGTTGTTAACTCATTATAAATTCATATTGGTGTAATATCTACTGTATTCCAACTTATGTATGGTTCATACCCTCCGATACTACTCATAGATTCATCAAGATAAGCAAACAACACATAGAAAACAGAATCTGTCAAAAACAGAACAGTCTGTAGTAATCTGTATCAAACGCAAACTTCTGGAACTCAGAAAAATCTGCCAAAATAGGAAGACCTAGATAATTCGATTATTGATCTACTTAAATTGGAATCAGTATTTTATCACTTTCTGATGATTTTTAACAATTGCTTTCGTGAGCAGAAAGTTTGTCTTTTTCAGCAAGATCAAATAATTATCATCCAAGAAGATCCTATAGGTCTTACTTGGCACAAACACTAATTAAAACATAAAACCACATCTAACCAGAGGCTAGATTATTTATTTATTACTAAACAGGATAAAAAAGCAAAGAACAAAAGTAAAATTGGGTTGCCTCCCAACAAGCGCTATTGTTTAACGCCCCTAGCTAGGCATGATGATTTCAATGATGCTCACATAAAAGATAAGAATTGAAACATAAAGAGAGCATCATGAAACATATGGCAAGCATATTTAAGTCTAACCCACTTCCTATGCATAGGTATTATGTGAGCAAACAACTTATGGGAACAATAATCAACTAGCATAGGAAGGCAACACAAGCATAACTTTAAAACTTTAAGCACATAGGGAGGAAACTTGATATTATTGCAATTCCTACAAGCATATATTCCTCCCTCATAATAATTTTCAGTAGCATCAAGAATGAATTCAACAATATAACTATCACATAAATCATTCTTTTCATGAGCCACAAGCATAAAATTTTTATTACTCTCCACATAAGTAAATTTCTCCTCATGAATGAAAGTGGGAGCAAACTCAACAAAATAACTATCATGTGAGGCATAATCCAATTGAAAATTAAAATCATGATGGCAAGTTTCATGGTTATCATTATTCTTTATAGCATACATGTCATCACAATAATCATCATAGATAGCAACTTTGTTCTCATAATCAATTGGAACCTCTTCCGAAATAGTGGATTCATCACCTAAATAAAGTCATGACCTCTCCAAATCCACTTTCATAATTATCACAATAAGATTCAACATCCTCCAAAATAGTGGGACCATTACTTCCTAAAGTTGACACTCTTCCAAACCCACTTTCATCAATATAATCATCATAAATAGGAGGCATGTTATCATCATAATAAATTTGCTCATCAAAACTTGGGGGACAAAACATATCATCTTCATCAAACATAGCATCCCCAAGCTTGTGGCTTTGCATATCATTAGCATCATGTGTATTCAAATAATTCATACTAACAACATTGCAATCATGCTCATCATTCACATATTTTATGCCAAGCATTCTATGTAATTCTTCTTCTAGTACTTGAGCACAATTTTCCTTCCCATCATTTTCTAGAAGACATTAAAAAGATGAAGCATATGAGGCACCCTTAATTCCACTTTTTTGTAGTTTTCTTCTATAAACTAAACTAGTGATAAAAAAGAAACAAAAAGATTCGATTGGAAGATCTAAAGATATACCTTCAAGCATAACAGCGCCAGAAAAGAGCTTGATGTCTACTACGCAACCTTCTTCTTGTAGACTTTGTTGGGCCTCCAAGTGCAGAGGTTTGTAGGACAGTAGCAAATTTCCCTCAAGTGGATGACCTAAGGTTTATCAATCTGTGGAAGACGTAGAATGAAGATGGTCTCTCTCAAGCAACCCTGCATCCAAATAACAAAGAGTCTCTTGTGTCCCCAACACACCCAATACAATGGTAAATTGTATAGGTGCATTAGTTCGGCGAACAGATGGTGATACAAGTGCAATATGGATGGTAGATATAGGGTTTTGTAATCTCAAAATATAAAAACAGCAAGGTAACTAATGACAAAAGTGAGCGTAAACGGTGTTGCAATGATAGGAAACAAGGCCTAGGGTTCATACTTTCACTAGTGCAAGTTCTCTCAACAATAATAACATAATTGGATCATATAACTATCCCTCAACATGCAACAAAGAGTCACTCCAAAGCCACTAATAGCAGAGTACAAGCGAAGAGATTATGGTAAGTGCGAAACCACCTCAAAGTTGTCCTTTCTGATCGATCTATTCAAGAGTCCGTAGTAAAATAACATGAAGCTATTCTTTCCATTCGATCTATCATAGGGTTCGTACTAGAATAACACCTTAAGACACAAATCAACCAAAACCCTAATGTCACCTCAAGTATCCGTGGGTATGATTATACGATATGCATCACACAATCTCAGATTCATCTATTCAACCAACACAAAAGCACTTCAAAGAGTGCCCCAAAGTTTCTACCGGAGAGTCAAGACGAAAACGTGTGCCAACCCCTATGCATAAGTTCACAATATTACGGAACCCGCAAGTTGATCACCAAAACATACATCAAGTAGATCACATGAATATCCCATAGTCACCACAGATAAACACCTGCAAGACATACATCAAGTGTTCTCAAATCCTTAAAGACTCAATCCGATAAGATAACTTCAAAGGGAAAACTCTATCCATTACAAGAGAGTAGAGGGGGAGAAACATCATAAGATCCAACTATAATAGAAAAGCTCGCAATACATCAAGATCGTGCCGAATCAAGACACGAGAGAGAGAGATCAAACACATAGCTAGTGGTACATACCCTCAACCCCGAGGGTGAACTACTCCCTCCTCGTCATGGAGAGCGCCGGGATGATGAAGATGTCCACCGGTGAGGGTTCCCCCCTCCGGTAGGGTGCCAGAACAGGGTCCCGATTGGTTTTTGGTGGCTACAGAGGCTTGCGGCGGCAGAACTCCCGATCTATTCTGTTCCCCGATGGTTTTTGGGTATATGGATATATATAGGCGAAAGAAGTCGGTCAGGGGAGCCACAAGGGGCCCACGAGGGTGGGGGCGCTCCCAGGGGGCACGCGCCCCTCCCTGCCTTGTGGCCACCTCGAAGCTTCGTTGACGTCTACTCCAAGTCTCCTGGATTGCTTTCGTTCCAAGAATAACTCTCCCGAAGGTTTCATTCCATTTGGACTCCGTTTGATATTCCTTTTCTTCAAAACACTGAAACAAGGGGAAAAACAGGAACTGGCACTAGGCTCTGGGTTAATAGGTTAGTCCCAAAAATAATATAAAAGTGTAAAATAAAGCCCATAAACATCCAAAATAGATAATATAATAGCATGGAACAATCAAAAATTATAGATACGTTGGAGACGTCTGAGTCATCCTCCTCCATGACTGTTGGTGACGACAAATAGTAAATTCGATTAGAGTTTGCAAACGCAATAAAATAAGCACAGACGATCGAGATCTTACCCAATCAATAGGAGTGTACATAGAATAAGCCTCCCGGCAGTTTAACCGGAGAAAATCTTCTTTTTCTCCCTTATACAGATCAACTAAAATTGAGGCTAGTTCGGCTGGGGTATCCGGACCCTTCCTTCTGTAGCGGGACGCGTCGTCTTCTCCGTTGTAGCACCATAACTATGGATTGAAGAGGCTGAACACACCTCCTTATTGCAATAGCCATGACTTCAACTATAGAGAGCTCGGTGTGGGCTAACAACCTGACCTTGCTAACCAACCTCTTTATCTCCACACTATCCTCTTCCTTGGAACTACGGGGACGCAAGTTGAGGCGTTTCTTAAAGGAGCATTCGAGAATTTGGGGGACCCTATCGGACTGGGTCCAGCAGCGGGACGTCGTCCATATAAAACCATTCCGAGGACCCTTGCAGGTATACCTCTTTAGGTGTTCCTACAAGGTATCTGGACTCGGCTGTACGCCATACTTCGGCACCACCTACTTCAAATATGGAACCTCCTCGGTGGCGGGGGACGTGAAAAAAGAATTTCCTCCGTAATTCAAAATGGGCCTCGATGCCTAAGAAAAGCTCGCAGAGGGCGACAAAGCCTGAGATGTGCAGAATCGAACCTAGGGTGAGGTTGTGTAGTTGGATGTCATAAAATTCCAATAATCCCCGGATGAAGGGATGGATTGAAATCCTGCACTTCGCAATGTAAATGGGGTGAAGCACACCCTCTCCTCCTTATTGGGGTTGGGGAAGTTCTCAGCCACTGCATCATTGCCGATTTAATACAAGCCCGCTCGAATGGGGACTAGATCGGCGAGGGGGAGATAACCCTGCGTCTGGAGTCGACTCAGCTAAAGATGAGGCACGGGGCAACTCAGCCAATCACTCTCTTGAGGGCCATGAGGGCGCGAAGAGGAGCCTGGGGTACTGGCCATGATGGAAGTGTTTTCTCGTGGCTAAACTTGGTCGTTTTCCTTTTGCGTGGTGTGAGATGACATTTGTAGATCTACATCTCCTTTTATAGGTGCCATCCAAGCGTAATGAGGGGCTTATTTGTAAAAAAAAGCATCGACTGTTCATATTCGCCCATTGCACGAAAATCGAGTTGTCGACAGGGGAAGAATCATAAAAAACATCAAGGTTATCGCTGGATTGTTATTGGACCAGATTATAATGAAGAACCCGCCTTGCAAAGCCGAAGACATGAACCGAATAATACATCGTCATTGAAGGCAAGTTCGGGGGCTACTGAGGGAGTCCTGGATTATGGGTCCTCGGGTGTCCGGGTTGTGTAGCTTGGGTCGGACTGTTGGGCCATGAAGATACAAGATGGAAGGCCTTCTCCCGTGTCCGGATGGGACTTTCCTTTGCATGGATGGCAAGCTTTACGTCCGGATGTGTTGTTTCCTTTCCGTGTAAACCAACTCTATACAACCCTAGGCCCCTCCATTGTCTATATGAACTGAAGGGTTTAGTCCGTAGAGGCTATCAAAATCATATAGGCTAGACATCTAGGGTTTAGCCATTACGATCCTGAGGTAGATCGACTCTTGTAACCCTTATACTCATCAAAGTCAATCAAGCAGGAAGTAGGGTATTATCCCCATTAAGAGGGCCAGAACCTTGGTAAACATCGTGTCCCCCTTGTCTCCTGTTACCTTCGATCCTCAGACGCACAGATTGGGACCCCTACCTGAGATCAGTCGGTTTTGACACCGACAATGAACTATGGAAGCGAGTTCTGAAACAAGATTTCATCATTAAGACAAGGAGAGGATGAGGAGGTGGTGAGGGACTCAGCGTCAATTCATTGAGATTTCCGACAAAATTGACCACAATTATGTGAACAAGGACATAACATTAGTGGATCAAATGATATAATGATGTATGCTTGAGGAAAACATAGACAATTAAACATTGGTTGAAAGGTGCGCCCGAAATATGGGCTGGATTGCACGACCAACGTCGGAATGGCGATTTAGCAACCAGCACACTAAATTGGAATTGTTGTCCATTAACTCAGAAGCAATAGGGTTACTAGAAATATTAAATTCTCACAACAGAGTTCACTTATTGGTATTCCAGTTGGAACACGGGGACCAAGAAAAGAATGGTGATGACAAGAAGTATCACTATACCAAGAATTCTTAAGAGGTGGAGCAATTCTCACAACATCCTTGGCATAAAAGACAGTAATACATCAAGGTAGAACATAATACAAGCTGGACAACAAGGTGCATCCATGACATGAACAAGTTTGTGATGAAAGGAAGGTAAGGATGGTAACTCAAATTACCAAGGGACGAGGATGATACTTATCATCATTAATTTGACTAATATCTTGGAAGGGGTCAAGATGTCGATGATGATCATGGCAATTTTTGTCGGGAGGCTTCATGAAGAAGCAATCGAACTGCGACTGGATCAAGCGAATGGACTGAAGCAGCAAAAGATTATTGGATCCACGGAGAAGACACGAACTCGGAATCAAGCTTGTTGTTCGAGGTGGAACAATAAGACGAGCAAATTGACGTAAGCTTAGCTCATCCTCGAAAGTTGTGCTCCGGGAATAAGGACCTCGTAGCACAGTTAAAATCGGCACGATAATGATATAGCCGAGCAGGCTAGGAATGACGTGATCGAGTACAAACTCGTAAGTCAAGAAGATTACTAAGAGTTTGTTTAATCGCAGTGCGGACTCGATTCAGTTATCGGTGTCCTTGAGTTTCTAACAACTCAGAACCCGGAAAAAATTGAATCAGTGAGGATGTAATAAGTGGAGAATACTCATAATAGGAAACATAGTTCTGTGATATTATCAAGATACCAGAGGGTAATACTCGAAAGTAGGACAGAATAAAGGTTGAGCAGGTGTAATAATCTGCAGAAGACAAGTACTTTAACTTGTCCGAGAAAAGGAATCAAAGACTATGAATCTGGCTGGAATCACGATTGCAAAAGTCCAGATCCCAGATATAAGATTAACTTATACCAAGAGAATAATTAATTTAAGAGAAGCTTCCATGATAAGATGTACATCGTGTCCATGGGCATGAACACAAAGTTCAAGGTCGACTCCCACTTCTTAAACACATGACTATTCATTCACTTATCTATTAAAAGATTTGAGTGTGAAAACCGACCTGGTGAATTACCAGAGGGGTATGACCCGTGAAAACTTTCAGGTTCACACAGATTAAGGAAGGCATAGGTTCAAACCATCAGTGCATTGCAGAAACATATACCAGAAGCTTCAATAGTAAATATCACCAACTCGAAAGCAGAGCATGGTTTGGTAAATCGGAGAATATGATTTACCAATGGCATTATGTATCAGGGAAAGAACTTCTCGAGGTTTTTGTATGCGAAGGACACTATCGGATGATAATTCAACAAAGGATCTGACAGTCCATAACGGAGCTGGTGTGAGCATCAACACATAGCCAGAGGAAGAAACAATGCAAAGGCATTGGATTACAGAAACAACTGACTATTTCAAAGCTCAAATGCAAAGGAATTATGATTCCGAATTCAAGGGATCAAAAGCAAATGATATGGTTAAGGATGGATAAGTTGAGTAGGCTTAGGGGTACAATTGATGGCAATTTGATTGGTCGAGATCCAGCTTATGTTTAAAATGACGTCTGAGCCAGAAGGATGAATTCTAGGATCTGCTTGAGGATTGCGAGCATTCGAAACAAATTGAATCAATGGACTCAAAATGATAGTGACAATGAATGCCAATAAGATTACTATATTTATGGGATTAAACCAAATGCAAGCAAGCAAGAATTTTAAGAGCAATAGGATGCTGAGGATTTTTGGTAGAAGGAATGGTATTTCAAAGACTTTTGTGAAATACATGAATCAACTGGGGATGAGTGAATACTCGATAAGTGCGAGAAATTATCCATAGGGGTATTCATGTGGCAAAGAACTACAAGGCAGTAGGCACGAAGTATTCTCGACAATAGAGAGAATTTTGGGGTATATCTTGTAATATCAAGATCAACTGTGAATAAAAGTAAGAACTACATGTGTATGTATTTATACATAGGGATATAATGGTGGTAGATAATTGCAAAAGCAATGGGCACAAAGTCTCGAGAGAACATCGGAGAGTATCTTCAGAATCCTTCGGTGCACCAAGCAATCATCAGGAGTGAGGGGCTCTCCAGAAGGAATTAATGAAGAGAACCTAGAGTTAGAGTAGGCAAAATTTAACCTAAATAGAAGAGAGATCAGAGTCCCAGAGTAAAGATCGAGGAATAAAAGATCCTATTACCACCCAATGGCGATGTGGGCCAGTAAGCCACACAGTCATGTTAGTAAAAGTTTTGTAATGACTAGACTCAACTTCGACCAAGGATTTGGAAAGGGGGATTCCTACATGTAGTTTGCTCTGATACCAACTTGTGACGCCCTCGATTCAATCATACACTAATCATCCATGCAAAGGTGTACGATCAAGATCAAGGACTCATGAGAAGATATCACTACACAATCTAGACACAAATAAAATAATACAAGCTTCATATTACAAGTCAGGGGCCTCGAGGGCTCGAATACAAGAGATCGAACATAACTAAGTCAGCGGAAGCAACAATATCTGAGTACAGACATAAGTTAAACAAGTTTCCATAAGATGGCTAGCATAAAGAGGGATACATATCAAAGAGGCGCACACCTCCTACCTGGGATCCTCCTGAACTACTCCTGGTCGTCGGCGCCCTGCACGTAGTAGTAGGCACCCTCAGTGTAGTAGGAGCCGTTGAAGGTGGCGTCTGGCTTCGGGGATCCAGCATCTGGTTGCGACATTCTAGAAAAATGCAAAAGGGGGAAAATAGGGATCAAAGAAATCGTGAGTACTCATCTAAAGTATTTGCAAGCAAGGATTTACACTACATATGCATCAGTATCAATCAAATGGGTAGTATCTGTGGACTGAACTGCGGAATGCCAGAATAAGAGGGGGATAGCTAGTCCTATTGAAGACTACGCTTCTGGCAGCCTTCATCTTGAAGCATGTAGAAGAGAGTAGGTGGTAAGTTCACCAAGTAACAACGTATAGCATAATCCTACGCGGCGATCCTCTCCTCGTCGCCCTACGGAAGAGCGATCACTGGGTTCTCTCTGGAACTTATCTGGGTGTGTTTAATTAAGTATCCGGTTCTAGTTGTCACGAGGTCGGAATACAACTCCAAGATGTCATATTATCGTGGACACGACTATTTCAATAGATTAATCTTCCCAGCAGGGGTGCACCACATTACCCAACACGCTCAATCCCTCTGGTCGGGCACACTTTCCTGGGTCATGTCCGGCCTTGGAAGATCAACACGTCGCAGCCCTACCTAGGCCCAATAGAGACGTCAACACGCGGGACTAAATCCTAAGCGTGCAGGTGTCTCGGGCCCATCGCCCTCTGCACTCATGCATGTTGCGAACGCGGCCAGTGAGCAGACCTAGCCCCCTTAGATAAGTGTAGGCGTTCCAGTCCAACCCGGCATGCGCCACTCAGTCACTGACGTCTGGAAAGCTTCGGCTGATACTATGACACCGGTTGCCTATATCTTGACCCAGGTGGTGGTTAGTGCGTATAAGGCCAACGACCAACTCAGATCAAATATCCAGACTCATTAAGCATGTTATATTGAAGTAAACGCGGACGTCGACCAGGGACCAGGCCCACTTCTCTCCTGGGTGGTCTCAACCTGCCCTGTCGCTCCGCCACAAAGATCCACTCAGAGGGCCATCGGGAAAACATGTCCTTTCAGCCCCCAGTCCGTGAATCACTCGCGATTACCCTACAAGCCGACCTGACTTTAGTCACCACATTGTATCAAGTATAACATGTATGTATGTATATACCCGTGATCACCTCCCGAGTGATCACGACCCGATAGTATAGCATGGCAGACGAACGAGAATGTATGTCCACTGATGAAGTACTAGCATCCCATACTAAGCATTTAGGATTGCAGGTAAAGGTAACAACAGTAGTAACAAGGACAGGCAATGCAATAGAATAGGATAAAAACCGATAAGCAGTAACAGCTATACTACTCTAATGCAAGCAATAGCGAGAAGGAATAGTCGGTATCGGGATGATCAAGGGGTTTTAGCTTGCCTGGAAGCTCTGCGGAGAAGGACTGGCCCGTCCAGAGTGTAGTTGACATCCGGAGCAGCGACGTCAGTCTCGAAGTCTACCAGAGAGAAGGGGGGAAGAAACAATAAATACAATGCAAATAGATGCATGAAATGCAATAAGCGGTGCTAGGTGTTACCTAACACGGTACTAGGTGTTACTGTCGAAGGGGGGAAGAAACAATAAATACAATGCAAATAGATGCATGAAATGCAATAAGCGGTGCTAGGTGTTACCTAACACGGTACTAGGTGTTACTGTCGAAGGGGGGAAACATCCGGGAATGTATTCCTGGTGTTCGGCATTTTCGGAGAGATGAACCGGAGAGGGATGGTTGCATGTTTGCTATGCTAGGGACGTGTGGCAGACGAACGGACTGCGTATTCGGTCGTCTCGTTTTTCTGAGAAACTTTCATGTAGAAAGTATTTTCCATCCGATATACGGCTATTTTTATATTTATTTTCAAAGTTTTAATTCATTTTTGGAAATAACTGATTTAATTTAACTATAAAAACCTTTACTACATCATCATGATGTCAGCGATCAACTCTCACCGTTGACTAGTCAAACTAACAGGTGGGGTCCGTCTGTCATTGTCTCTTCACTAATTAACAAATGATTAAGGTTAATTAACATGTTAATTAAGTTTAATTAGTTAACTAAACAGAATTAGTTAAGTTAATTAATTAGTTAATTTTTATATTTATTATTTTTTCTTCTTCTTTTTATTAAACGTTCTCAGGGGCGTGGGCCCTGGCTGTCAATTGGCCAGAGGCCATAGCGGGCAACGGCGCGGGCGTGGGCACCGCCCGAACGGGCGTGGGTGGGGGCATCCGCCAGTGCATGAGCAGCGAGCCTCGGGGAAGGGCGAACCGGCCCCTGGAGTGGCCAGCCGAGGCTGCGGCGAGGCGCCGCGGCGCGATTAGTGGGTGTGGGGGCGCTGCTGGGGGCGAGCAGAACGAGGGCGCCGGTGAGGACGGTGATCGCGGGTGGGGCGTGTCGGATTCAGGGCTTCGAATACCCAAGAGAGGCTTGAACTCTGGGGCGTATGCGAAGAACTCAACCTATCCAGCCTACCAGCCCGTCGCCCCCATTGCCTAGCTCGAGTCGCACAAACTAGGAAGAAGATGAACACAACAGTTTACCCAGGTTCGGGCCACCTTGCGGTGTAAGACCCTACTCCTGCTTTGTGGTGGATTGGCCTCACGAGGTGCTGAGGTTGAACTAGTATAAGGGATGAACAACCTCGCTAGGTCTATGGGTGAGGGAATGAGTAGAGCGGGGTCGGATGCCTTCTATGGTGGTGGCTAACCTATATTTATAGTGGACTCGGTCCTCTTTCCTCAAAAAGTAGGCGAGAAGGGATCCCACGGTGGCCAATTTGAAAGGGGAAAAGTTGTACATCTTATCCTGACGAAAGGTGGTATTCGCCTGCAAAGCTTCTGGTCGTGACGCAGCACTGGGCTCGACGATGACCTCCGTCGTGCCATCCTTGGGGTCTTGGACTCGTTGCACCGGAATGGAAGCCTTTGCGAAATTCCTCGGGAACCCACGCCTATCTTTGCTCCCTGAGCACAAAAGAGGAAACTGCGTTCTTTGTGCCCGCTGGCGCCCCTCTGCCTTGGTCGTCACGGCTTGCGTCATGGTAGCCTCATGAGGCTGGGTACCTGCATAGAAAACTCCGCTCCTCAGGAGGCCGCCTGGAAGGCCACTCCCTCGGGAGGTCTTGGTGTCGTCTGCCTCCCGAGGCTTGGCCCCTCGTGAGTGTCTTGTCTCGGCGGTCATGTAGATGGGTCGTATCAGGCCGTCGATGGAGCCACACCGTGGGTCGCGGGCAGGCAAGTCTGGGTACCCTGGTTCCTAGAACGCCGATAGTACACCCCATTTCCATGGCGCGCTCGATCTTGGCTTCGAGGCGAAGCGCCGCGGGCCCCAATCGCCCGCGGGCCAGGATGACGCATGGCACTTGACGGGACGTGGGCGCCTTCGCTTCCCCACGCCGCCTCGACAACTGCCCAGGCTGAAAAAAGACTGGCGTCTGCTACTGCGTCATCCTTCATTCCCTTTCGCCTTGCTCCAGGTTCCCTTTCTCCCAGTTGAGAACATCTCCAGATCCGGCCACACTCCTCCCTTTTCCTTCAAGATCTTGTGAATGGCGTCCGGGAAAGTGAAGCCGGCCGCACAGGCTCCAAGCTCCTCCCCCTCTCCTGCGCCGGCTCTCAGCACATCCTCCATCAATGAGGAGAAGCATCTTGCCGCTGCGCTCCCGCTGACGGTGAGCGACCACAATGAGTGGAACGAGCCATGCTCCTGGATGGCTCTGTCGAGCAAAGGACCTTGGCGGAGATGTTCTATCCCTTCTTCCTCCATAACGTCTTTGCGGAGCTCGTCCCACCCATCTCCGAGTTCTTCACTGCCGTTCTCGACCACTACTAGGTCCAGGCCCTGCACTTCCAACCCCTCTCCATTCTCCTCCTGTCCATCTTCGCCTACTATTGTGAGGCGTTTGTGGGCGTGAGGCCCTCCGTGCCGCTCCTCTAGCACTTCTTCTCCATGCGGCTGCACGATCTGACCCAGCGCTCTGGCTGCGTGTCCTTCATTGTGGTCCACAAGAGCAACGTGCTCATGAGGGCCGAAAAGAAGGTGGAGAACTTCCGGCACCGCCGGGTCTTCATGGACGCCAGGGGCCTCAACGCGCGGTTGGATGAAAGGATCGAGAAGAGGTGTCTAGAGAGGGGGATTAGACACTAAGTACCACAAGTTGTACTTTTTAATTTCTTTAAGTTGAAGTGGATTTTTGGCACAAGTTTAACAAACACAATACATATCAAGCAAGAATGCAACAAGTAAATGAGCAACGGAAAGTAAAGCATGCAACTTGCAAGAATGTAAAGGGAAGGGTTTGGAAGATTCAAACGCGATTGGAGACACGGATGTTTTTGTCGTGGTTCCGATAGGTAGTGCTATCGTACATCCACGTTGATGGAGACTTCAACCCACGAAGGGTAACGGTTGCGCGAGTTCACGAAGGGCTCCACCCATGAAGGGTCCACGAAGAAGCAACCTTGACTATCCCACCAGGGCCGTCGCCCACGAAGGGCTTGCCTCACTAGCGGTAGATCTTCATGAAGTAGGCGATCTCCTTGCCCTTACAAACTCCTTGGTTCAACTCCACAATCTTGTCGGAGGCTCCCAAGTGACACCTAGCCAATCTAGGAGACACCACTCTCCAAGAAGTAACAAATGGTGTGTTGATGATGAACTCCTTGCTCTTGTGCTTCAAATGATAGTCTCCCCAACACTCAACTCTCTCTCTCTCTCACAGGATTTGAATTTGGTGGAAAGAATATTTGAGTGGAAAGCAACTTGGGGAAGGCTAGAGATCAAGATTCATATGGTAGGAATGGAATATCTTGGTCTCAACACAGGTGTAGGTGGTTCTCTCTCAGAAAATGTAGGTTGGAAGTGTAGGTTCGTTCTGATGGCTCTCTCCACGACTGAAGAGGAGGAGGAGGGGTATTTATAGCCTCCACACAAAATCTAACCGTTACACACAACTTGCCAAACTCGGTGGGACCCACTTGGTAAATTCAGTGGGACCGATTCAACAAATCTAGTGACCATAAGGATTTTTGGTGGGACCGACATGCAACTCGGTAGGACCGATATGGTTAGGGTTTGGGCATAACGTAATCTCGGTGAGACCGATTACACAAACTCGGTGAGACCGATTTTGGTAATAAGCTAACCAGAGAGTTGGTCAGGCAGACTCGATGGGACCGATTCGCTCATTTCGGTGAGACCGAAATGTTACGAAGGGGTGACAGAGAGTTTGCATTGCAATCTCGGTGCTACCGATTGCAAGTTTCGGTGAGACCGAAATTATTGCAAGGGGCAACAGAGAGTTTGCAATCCCATCTCGGTGGGACCGAGATCCCTATCGGTGAGACCGATTTGCCTAGGGTTTGTGGCAGTGGCTATGATATCTGAACTCGGTTGCGCCGGATGGAAAGAATCGGTGGGTCTGAGTTTGACTTTTGGTTTAGGTCATATGTGGATGTGAGAAAGTAGTTGAAGGCTTTGGAGCATATCACTAAGCACTTGAGCAAGAGCCTCATTAAGCAACACCTCATCCCTCCTTGATAGTATTGGCTTTTCCTATAGACTCAATGTGATCTTGGATCACTAAAATATAAAATGTAGAGTCTTGAGCTTTGAGCTTGAGCCAATCCTTTGTCCTTAGTATCTTGAAGGGGTTTCACATCCTCTAGTCCATGCCACTTCACTGTTGAACTTATCTAAAACATACTAGATAAAAATGTTAGTCCAACAAGAGATATGTTGACATTAATTACCAAAACCACCTAGGGAGCACTTGTGCTTTCACTGGAACTGCCGACCCAGCTGCCGAAGAAGCTCGAGAGCTGGGGTCACGAGAGGTACTCCGACCCTCGGGTGGCGCCTGTCCTGAGGAAGATGACCGCAGACATGGAGTCCAGGGTGCTGATGGGGGGCAAGCTCGTGAAGGAGTTCCTGACGCAGCGCCTAGTCCCACTTCAGTTGCACGCGCGCCCCATGTGGGAGTACCAACGGCGCGACGGATGATCTCAAGCTGCGCTCGGAGGGCTTGATGGCGAGGCACTGGACAAGGCCATGAACACCCTGCTCGAGGGGGAGCCGGGCAACCTCCCGGAGGCCTACACCCCGCTGTACCGCCGTGCAGATAGGGCATCGCTGGTTGTCGCCACGCCTGTCTTCAACGAGCTAGGGCTCGTGTCATCCGAGCCTCCCAACTCCCCGGTGCCGGTATCCTCCGGCGATGGCACCGCCGAAGAGGGGAAGGGGGACTCAGAAGCGACCGAGGAAGACATGGAGGAGATATCTCCCCCATCACAGAGCGAGCTTCTCTGTGGCTTCGCCGCCGTGGACGAAGCCGACGAGCCCCCGATCGTGGAACTCTCGCGCTTCACCAGAGTCCTCACGAGGTCAAGGGCCACTTCTCAGGCCCGGCGGAGGTCAGGCCGGGCGACCCCGAATAAGAACGGGGTGACACCCCCTCAAGGCGACGCCTCTGCCTTGCTGAGCGGCGAGGCCGTGCCGAGGCCGGCCAGAGCACCTCGCTCACTCCCCGGGCGCGACGAAGACCGCACCCAGGAAGAGCGGAGGAGCCCCAGCCCCGGTCAGGAAGAGGGCATACATCGTCCCCGATGAGTAAGTGCCTTATAACTTGTTTTGTTTAACATTTATTTCCACCATGCTCACAGCGCTCCCGCCCCGATGACCAGGGTGGGCATCATGGTGAAGAAGAGGAAGGAAGGAGACCGGGCTGTGGAGGTGCCACACCTTGCTACAGCGGCAGCGGCTCAAGCACAGGCGGGGGAGGCCATCCCCTATCTCCTCGCGGCGGAGCAGGCCCCTCAGGACACGGTGGCGCCACCTCAGGAGGGGGCGGTCCCTGTGGGCTAGCAGGCCACGGAGCTGTCTGCGCTCATTGCACCCGGGCAAGGTTATAGGCCCGCGGCAACCAAAGCAGACCTCGCCAACACCTCCGGAGCCACGGAGCACCTCACTGCGCTCGCTTCGCCTTCTCCTCCAACCCTTGCGCTTGTGAACTGCCGCCCCTTGGTCAGGCCTGGGGCCCTGGATGAGACCTATGTTGAGCTTGGTCGTCTCCGGGTGGATCTTCAAGATGCCAATAGGTGCTTCGCGAGGGAGCGCCTGGGGCTTATTTCGGGGTGGGCCCAGGCCAACTCCGCCATTGATAAGGCCTGGAGCCGGGTTGAAGTCACCAACGGCGAGAGCAGGAAGGAGGCTGCCGACGCCAGGGCATCCCATGACACAACGCAGGCTGCGGCTACGGCTGCCGCAAAGCGCTATAGGGAGGTGGAGAAGAGCTTGAAGGACCTTTAGGAGGAGCAAGACGCGGCTACGTCGCGGCTCCGCCAGCAGGAGGAGGGCCTCCAGGCCCGTGAGGTGAAGCTCGCCGACCGAGACGCCAAGCTGGACCAGGTGGCCATCGACCAGGCGACGGAGCGCGACCGCCCGGCCAAAATGAAGGCAGAGGTGGGCGAGGCCCAGGTGTCCCTCGCCCGGCATGTCTCCAAAGCAACAACCCAGCTGGAGGCAGGGAGAAGGCCCTCATCACCGCCGAGTAGAAAGCAGCCACGGACCGCGAGACCTTCCTTGCCCTCGAGCTTGGGTTCTGCGAGGTGTTGTGTCCCATCTGTGGGGGAGGATACGAAGAGCCGCTGGTGACCCCTGAAGATGACCTTACAGGGCTCCTCCCCAAGCTCGCCAAAGCGCTCAAGGTGTTGCCCCTGTGGTGGACTCCTTCCTGGAGGTGGAGTGTCGCTCGCTTTTCACCGCGACCGGGACTCGCGTCTTCAGCCACCTCTACCTCCAGGACCCATGCTTCGACCTCGGCGCTGACCCACTCCATAGCTCCTGAGGCCCGCGACACTGCCAAGGAAGCCGTGAAGGATCACGTAGACGCCCTTCTCAAGAAGTTCCTCTGCATCCCCGACCCTGAGGCTCTAGCTGCGGAGGCTGGGGGTGGCGGTGATGACAGCGGCGGTGGCGTTGAGAACGGGCTTCCAGTGGCCAGGGCGAGCGGTGGTGATGGCCAAGGCGGTGGTGGCACTTCCTCCTGGCTTTATTCCTGCAATCATTGACCATGCCTTGTGGAGGCGTAAACCTTCTGCTTGAATTTGTGAAACACTGCGTGTTTTGCAATAACTACTAGAACTCCACGGTTTTCTTTTCATGCCTAGTTTCCTTCGTGTTTGCCTTAGTTTTCGGCATCGGCAGGGCCCAGCCCCGCACATACCTCGACCGCCATTGGGGCATCCGGATCACCAGGATGAGAGCAAGGGGCGAGGGGCTACGCGACTAGTGAGGCCCCTGAGTCGCGATGCTCAGGGGTCCGCCTTGACTTATGAACAACCCTCATGAAGGAAAAGAGAGCAGGCGTCCAAGCTAATCCTGAGTCCTCCATACCTTTGCTCACCAGCTTTCACCTGGGGGGAACACAAGAACACCAGGTGCATGTACCTGGTAGGGTGGCCTATGCGAAGCATGGACGGAGCACAGCCCCCATGTCCAACCCCTCGCGCAATCCTCCCAAGGGGAAAGTTGTTTGGTGTTATCCGACGAAGAGCCGAGAGGCTGTCCTGAGGTTGGTGCGGCCATGAAGGCGCCCTCAGTTGTTTATTCACCAGCGCGGAGCATGGTGCTTCCACTTTGGCGTGGGCCTAGCCGCTCCTCGACCGTGGCACCCGCCAGCGCGGGGCATGGGGCTTCCACTAGTGCGTGGACATAGTCGCTGCTCGACCGTGTCGTCCGCCAACACGGAGCATTGGGCTTCCCCTAGTCCGTGGGTGGGAGTTCCCTCTGGGGGAGACTCCACGGCGGGTACAGCCCCATTCGTACACATGGCTAGCACGACAGAACTGGAGGAGGTGTATCTGGGCAATTGTAAGCCAGCTGGTGACTCACGAGGCCCTACCTCAAGGCGGGTGGCACTTAATTTTTGCGGCCGGGGCGTGCATAAGACACCTGTGGGGCAATGTGAGGTCCTGCGTCGAATGCCCCTCCGGAGGTTATCGCATGAGAAAGCCGGACACCAAGGGCGCCAATAGGCGATGTGTATGGGGCCGGCCCGCCAGACAGACCTCATTCGTTGGTTTTATCGACGCTATAGGGATGGACCCGAGCTCAGACGCTGTGCCAAGTCTTCTCATGCAACAATCCCACAGAAAAACAACCGGCGCACGGCTCCCGCTACGGCAAAGCGCCAAACCGCGGTTGTACGAACCGGGCCACGTGCCCTTACTTGCCCACACTTGATTAGCTCATGCGAGAATAAGGTACCAAGGACCACGGGAGGTGACAGGCATGGGAGCAAGCCTGTGAGACATGGGTCGGTCGCTAGGATTTATCAACACTGTCGGGACGAACCCGACCACAGACGCCGTGCCAGTCCTTATTCATGAGGCGGTCGCGTGCGGGTTTGCAAGGGGGCGGCGACATCATAGTGACGAAGCACCAGACATGCAGTTGGAATACTTAGGAAATTCATGAAGGCAAGGCCAGTTCTGATACATGCGCAAAATAATAAAGCTGCAGGGTCGGGCCCTAGCAGCTGAGGATGATGCAGCCCGAGGGGCGCCCTCAGTTGAACAAACCAAAAAGTCACCTGGCACCATCGTTGTAGAAGCGTTGGAGTAGTTGAAGACGCATGTTATAGAGTTCGCTCCTCACGAATCGGCTAGCTCCTGAGGCCCGGAAGGCTTTGGAGGCCCCGAGAGCTCGCGAGGGTCCAACGCCTCCTCCGTCAGGACCGCCTGGGGCCTTGCCTTGTGGGCCGCCAAGGCTCCCTGTATGAAGCGCTAGTACGAGGCATCCATGTTTGGCAGGCCGAACGACATGAAGACGTGGTTGCAGGGGTAGCCCCCAGTCCGGCCGACATGGGACGGTGAGAAGAGGCCCTGCGAAGCGGCCCTATTGAGGCCTGGGATGTTGACGCAGACGCGCAGCTCGTCGCCCATATCAGGGGCCACGGCTGCATCCGGTGGTGTGGGGCGACGCTTTCCATGCATGGCTCGCGCCTCCTGAAGCTCCTCGATTGCCTTGGTGATGAACTAATGAGCGCCTGGTGCCTCGCACCTTGCGCCTTGCTCTTGGAGGCGCACGTCGAAGCGCCCCCCATGGGGTGCCCGAACGCCTCCCTTGTCATGTCGGTCAGGTCAGAGGCCCTCCAGATGAGAGCTCCTGAGCCCGTCCTGAGGGGGGTGCCACGCGTGCCTTCCAATGTGAGAGGGGACGGTGCCCTAGCAGTGGGCGCGGGGCCCGAGGCACAGTTGGCAAGCGCATCAGCCTCCTGACAGACCTTGAGGAGGAGCTGCTTCTTCTTGTTAGGGACGGCCTCGTGAGGCAAGATGGCGCCCTCGTCGTCCGAGTTCTCGACCGCTGCAGCCTAGTAGGCGCGCTCGAGGGAGCACACCGCATCCTTTTCATCGCAAGCGACCGTGATGATACCGCCACTTCCTCGCATCTTGAGGACATTGTAGATGTGGTGAGTTGCTGCCATGGACTTGGTGAGGGCCGGATACCCGAGGATGGCATTGTACAGGAGGCCGATGTGAGCGATGTCAAAGTCGATGAGCTCGGTGTGGTAGTTGTCGCGCTTGCCAAAGGTGACAGGGAGGCAGATCTGCCCTATGGGAATGGTGGAGCCATCGATCACTCCTGAGAAAGGCTTGGTAGGCAGCAGCTGATTGTATGGCACTTGGAGTGTCTCAAACGTCTCGACGGAAAGAACGTTGAGCCCTGCGCCGCCATCGATGAGGGTTTTGGTGACAAGATCGTTGCTGATGGTCGGCGTGCAGAGCATCAGGAGCGCGCTAGTGTTGGCTGAGCACTTGAGCTAGTCCATGGAGTCTAAGGTGATGGCGTTTTTGGACCACCTAAGGGGACGCGATGCCTCAAGCTTTGGAAGGGCCGCGTTCACCTCACGAGCGAACTGCTTGAAGATGCGATGAGAGACAGGAGCCTGAGCACCACCAAGGATGCAGGTGATTGTACGAGGCTCTCGCAAGCCCCCAACCCCGTCATCTTGGCGGTTGTCATCGTTTCTCCTTGGCGGTGGCGGTAGCGGAGGGAGGCCGGCATTGCCCTAAGGACGGCCCTCTCGAGGCTAGTCTCGCCTAGGGCCATCACGAGGCTGGCCCTGCCAGCGGTCCTCACGGGGATGATCGCGCCAGTCCTGGCAGGGGTCGCGGTTGTCCCAGCGGCCTCCACCGCGGCCTCCTCCACGGCCGTAGTCGCGATCGCTGTGCTCGTGGCGGCTGCCAAGGTGCCCATCACGGATTGCCCTACGCTCCTAGCAGTTGTTGGTGTTGTGGCTGTGGATGTCGGGGAAGACGCAGAACGCTCGGTTGCCCCTGGGAGGCTCATCGTGCTCATGGCCGCACTTCGTCTCGGGCTCCGCGGCCAGCACGGCAGGGCCCTTGTGCTTCACTTCCTTATCCTTGGCCTTCTTGTCTTCAGGATCGACCTCCGGAAGCTCCTGGAGGAAGAGGCAACCTTCCTCTGCCCTCGTGCACCTGGTTGCCATGTGAAACATATCCAGTGCCGAACACAAGTCCTCATGTATGGCGAGCTCCTCCTTCATCTTGACATCCCGAACGGCATCAGAGAATGTCGAGATGATGGCCTCGTCTGACACCTTTGGGATCTTGAGGCGAACGTTTGTGAAGTGATGTATGTACTTGTGCAAGGTCTTGCCCGGCTGCTATTTTATGCACCGCAGGTCGCCTGTTGCAGGAGCGTGGCCGCGAGTGCCCTAGAAGTTAGCAATGAAGCGCTCGCGTAGCTCGTCCGAGGAGGAAATCGACCCAGCGGGAGGTTCTGCAGCCAAGAACGCGCGCCATCCTTGAGGGCCATGGGGAACCAGTTCGCCATGACCTTGTGGTTTCCGTACGCCACCAAGATGCTTAGCTCGTAGAGCTGGAGAAATTTCGCGGGGTCAGGAGGGACGTCGTAGCATGGAGGCAGATCCGGCTTGAACTTGTCGGGCCCGACGATGCGGCGTAGCTCTCGGGTGAAAGCACGACAGCCTACCGCACTCACACGGGCCGGTCGCATGGGTGGAGCTTGATCTTGGTGCCCACGCACCACCGCCTCTGGTCACATGCGGTCTTGACACGGCGATGCTAGAAGCGCGCACGCTTCTCCTTGGGGCCGCTACACCACCTGGCAGCTTGCTTCATCGCGCACCGCACCCAGTGCGGTGGGTCGCATTGGGGAGCCTCACGCCTGGGCTCGGGATCCACGCCGTGCAGAGGAGGAGGAGGGGGTGCGCTGTGAGACACATCGCCCGCCAGGGATGGCAGGGGATAGGGCGAACAGGATGGTGCAGGGGCCTCACCGACGGTGCTGACGGTAGCAGGAAGCTTGCGCGCCATGAGCAGCGCACCTACGTGTTCCCCGGCCCACGACGAGCATGAGAACTCGAGGCCGTGGCTGGAGTGGGTGATGGAGTGGCGGTACGGCCGTCACGTCGCACGGATGGTGGCAGTGATGAATCCTGTTGTTCACGAGCAGCAGGGTCAGTGGCGGTGTTAGCCACCGGGGAGGCGGAGCCGCGAGGTACGCCGTTGCCCACGGTGCCGTCTGAGCGACACGAGCGGCCCAGCGCTCGGCACGGACACAACGAGCGTCGACCATAGGAGCGACAGAACGACGGCAGAACGAACAGTGGAGGAGAGGCTTCGACACGCCCCTACCTAGCGCGCCAAATGTCGGATTCAGGGCTCCGCAGACCCAAGAGAGGTTCGAACTCTGGGGCGTATGCGAAGAACTCAACCTATCCGGCCTACCAGCCCGTCGCCTCACGACCTAATTTGATTTGCACAAACTAAGAAGAAGATGAACACAACAGTTTACCCAGGTTTGGGCCACCTTGCAGTGTTGAAAGTGCAACTATCCGAGGGTGGTTTTGGTAATTCCTAACAACATATAGCTCATTGAGCTAACATTATTCCAAGATGGATATTTCAGGAAAAGCTCAATGAATGGCATGGCATGGATGAGAAAAGTGGACTCCTCAAAATGCTAAGGATAAAAGGATTGGCTCAAGCTCAAAAGCTCAAGACTCTACATTTTATATCTTAGTGATCCAAGATCACATTGAGTCTATAGGAAAAGCCAATACTATCAAGGAGGGATGAGGTGTTGCTTAATAAGTTTCTTGCTCTATAGTGCTTAGTGATATGCTCCAAAACCCTCAACTACTTTCTCACATCCACATATGACCTAAACAAAATATCAAACTTGGCCCTACCGATTCTTTCTATCCGGCGCCACCGAGTTCAGATGTCATAGCCACTGCCACAAACCCTAGGCAAATCGGTCTCACCGATAGGGATCTCGGTCTAACCGAGATGGGATTGTAATCTCTCTGTTTCCCTTCATAACATTTCGGTCCCACCGAGATGAGCGATCGGTCCCACCGAGATTGCAATGTAAACTCTCTATTTGCCTTTCGTAACATTTCGGTCCCACCAAAATGAGCGAACCGGTCCCACTAAGTATACCTGACCAACTCTCTGGTTAGCTTATTACCAAAGTCGGTCTCACCGAGTTTGTGTAATCGGTCTCACTGAGATTACGTTATGCCCTAACCCTAACCATATTGGTCCTACCGAGTTGCATGTCGGTCCCACCAAAAATCCTAACGGTCACTAGATTTGCTGAATCGGTCCCACCGAGTTTATCAATTTGGTCTCACCGAGATTGGTAAATTTTGTGTAACGGTTAGTTTCTGTGTGGAGGCTATATATAGCCCTCCACCCACTCTTCATTCGTGGAGAGAGCCATAAGAATGAACCTACATTTCCAATACACATTTTCTGAGAGAGAACCACCTACCCTTGTGTTGACGCTAAGATATTCCATTCCTACCATATGAATCTTGATCTCTAGCCTTCCCCAAGTTGCTTTCCACTCAAATGTTCTTTCCACCAAATCCAAATCCTGAGAGAGAGAGAGTTGAGTGTTGGGGAGTGTCGGTGTCAAAACCGGCGGATCTCGGGTAGGGGGTCCCGAACTGTGCGTCTGGGCGGATGGTAACAGGAGACAAGGGACACGATGTTTTTACCCAGGTTCGGGCCCTCTCGATGGAGGTAAAACCCTTCTCCTACTTGATTAATATTGATGATATGGGTAGTACAAGAGTAGATCTACCACAAGCTCAGAGAGGCTAAACCCTAGTAGCTAGCTTATGGTATGATTGTTGTTAGATCTCACGGACTAAAACCCTCCGGTTTATATAGACATCGGAGAGGGTTAGGGTTACATAGAGTCGGTTACAATGGGAGCAGATCTACATATCCGTATCGCCAAGCTTGCCTTCCACGCCAAGGAAAGCCCCATCCGGACACGGGACAAAGTCTTCAATCTTGTATCTTCATAGTCCAGGAGTCCGGCCAAAGGTCATAGTCCGGCCATCCAGACACCCCCTAATCCAGGACTCCCTCAGTAGCCCCTGAACCAGGCTTCAATGATGACGAGTCTGACGCGCAGATTGTCTTCGGCATTGCAAGGCGGGTTCCTCCTCCGAATATTTCATAGAAGATTTTGAACACAAGGATAGTGTCCGGCTCTGCAAAATAATTTCCACAGACCACCGTAGAGAGAATAATATTTACAAAAATCGAATCTGCTGATGTATTTCGCAGCGTGTCATCACACCACGGCCAAGCCTTTATTTGAATCGTTTTTACTGTCCCACCTCAGTGCACTTAGCGAGGCGGTTTCCTTGGCACGTCTTGTTGAAGCAGAGATCGTGTCCCCCTATTCCGGGATTCTCATCAATACGGACGTGGGTAACCCAACCGTGCCATTAAATTACTGTGCTTGGGAGATAAGCGAGTTTTACCAGGCTGGTGGGGGCACACAGTTTCGTCCGCCCATATAAGGGGATAAGGATCCACCTTTTCCATCTATGCCTTCTTCCTCCTTTGCTTATCCATTTTCACGCACTCGAGCTCCAGCGCCCAAGTCCGCACATCCCGCCTCAACCTTCTTCAGTCATGTCCGGAGCAGAAGGCAAGTGGATGGCCTCCTCCATCACGGAGGGGCACGTCAACAGGATGATGAAGGCCGGATACTTGTCCAACGACATCGACAAGGGGCAGCTCATCCCCACCCCCAGGCCCCATGAGAGGGTGGTGTTCCTCACCCACTTCCTCCGCGGACTAGGTTTTCCACTTCACCCATTTGTCCGGGGGCTCATGTTCTACTACGGCCTGGATTTCCACGATCTGGCCCCGAACTTCATCCTCAACATCTCGGCGTTCATCGTGGGTGCGAGGCCTTCCTCGCATTCAGCCCCGCCCGGCTTATGGCCGAAGACCTTCAATGTCAAGCCTAAGGTAGTGGGCGGCCGCCAAGCGGAGTGCGGAGGCGCCATGGTGGGCTAGATGCCCAACGTTACATGGCTCGAGGGATCCTCCGTGGAGACCATAAAGGGGTGGCAATTGGGGTGGTTCTACATCACCGAGCCGCATGACCCTGAATGGGCAGTGGCCCCCGAATTCCTCGATCCGGCTTCCCTACAAGGCTCACCTCCTGGGAAGAAACGGGCCTGTCGTGGGGTAATTCGGAAGAGCTGACCGGACTCCAAACCTGTGTCCAGAACTTGGTGAACAAGAAGCTCAAGCTCGTCAACGTAGTCCAGGTCATGCTCATCCGCCGGATTCTCCCGTGCCAACAACGGGCTTACAGCTTGTGGGAGTTTGATCCGGCACAACACTGAAACTGGCGAGGCTCTTGACACTACGTATGAAGATGCACGGAAGGTGCTATTCAACGCCGAGGCTCCCGCATCCGCTACCGAAGATCGCGGATTCAGCGCGCAGCATCAAGCCAACGCGGTAAGCTATTTTGCCCTTTACGGGACACTTTTTTCATAGTTTGACTCTATGCGGGATCTAAACTCCCTTACCTTTGACAGGACTGGCAGAGGACGTCCGAGCAGATTGGCTGTCTGGCTCCCTTGCCAGAAGACCAAGTGGACGCCCGCTTGAGGGGGCTGCTGGTTCCGGCACCTTACGTGGTGCCGGAGAAGAAGGCCAAGAAGAAGGCCACGGGAACTCGAAGGAGTTCCAGCGCCAGTGGTGTCGGACTCATCGTCCGATGACTCAAAGCGGACCCCTCCGTGAAGACGAGGAGGAGGAAGAGAGGTCTCTCCCGGCGGGGAGAGAAGAAAAGGAAGGCCGCCCCACCGGGAAGCGGAGGGTCCAAGAAGGGAAGGACCCTCCCTCCGGACTACTCCACCAACGCCGACGACGGTGAAGAAGAGTGGCCACCCAGGGCCAAGCCCCTGGCGAAATCGTAAGTATCCGGGTACCAGAATAACTCATGGCGTTTCTTTATTGCACAGTACCTTCTGACGCCGAATATAATCATGGAGTCTGCCCAAGGCCAGGCTCGATGCTTCATAGAGCGGTTCCCTGGGTTCGTCGGATGTGAACAGCACTTCACTTCCGACCGCCTTCTCTCCTCGCGCTACGGATGATGCCAAGGTGATGTCCCAAAAGGGGCCAGGCCAGGAGGAGGTGGTCCTGGAGGCGCCGCAAGGCAACCTCCCGGATCCCAGGCGCAAAGGGGGTAAAACCCCAAAGGGCTCTAAGTCCGGCCCTGGGCCGGACTCTGCACCGGAACCTTCAACGGTTCCGGCATCCGGCAGGCAGCTCCCTACTAAGGAAAAAAAGCCTATGACGCCGGTGACCTCCGTCCAACCGGAGGCACCGGATAATTTGCTGGAGGTGCTTAACGGCGCCTCCATCGACGAGGAGCACCACACTATTATGAGTGTGTTGATCCAGAAGGTTCAGTCCGCCAAGAGCGGGCTGACCAAGCTCGTGCCGACCTTCTAACAGGCTTTGAGGTATGTATTTAAGATATGTAAAAATATTACCGCATAGGCAGTAGCCCACGATGCTCAGTTTGGTGTTAGGAAAGAAAAGCCGAACCGAGGATCAAAAGATATACACAGGAGTCTAACATAAGTATGTCAATATGGGAGTGCAGGCTGTCGCTTTGACCTCTGCCTTGACCGACTACGGAGGTCAATGCATTGAAGCAGAGCCTCGAGCGGTCCGAGAACGAGCTCGGCCTTGCCAAAAAGCAGCTCGAGGACAAGGAAGGTAAGTAATACCTTATGTAAGTATATAAAAATATATGGTTGCAAAAAATGACAGGATCAACGTGGGTATTGCAGGGGCCACAAACGAGGTGGCGACCCTGAAGGAAGCGCTTTCCAAGGCCGAAAACAATGCGGCCGTGGAGCGCACCGAGCGGGAGAAGCAGGAGGCGCGAGTGGCGGAGGTGCGGCAAGAGCTCCAGGCTCTCGTGGAAAAGCACGAGAGGTTGGAGCTTGACTCAAAGACTCGAGAGTCCGAGCTTGCCTCGGCCCTTGAGAGCGCCAAGTCTGCTAAGGCCGAAGCCCAAAAGGCCCTCTAGGAAATTGAGGCAATGAAGAAGATAGAGGCGGGTAAGGCATTCTTTATGCAGAGCAAGCACGTGAAAGTGAATTACTTGTTACTTACCCAAGTCCGGAGCTCTCCAGGAGCATTCGCAGATCTTCCCCGGAGTGTGTCCGACGCTGCCGCATTCTACCGAGCCAAAGAGGGGAGCTCGACGGAGAAGGTGTACTGGTCTCGATATGAGGCCGGACACCAGTGCCCTTGAGCGACTAGCTGAAGCGGCTGGTCGAGCTCTATAAGGTGGCGAATAGGCCATGAAGGGTCTCGTAGTCCGGTGTGGCACAGGAAGCCATGCACAGGAGATACTTCGGGCTGGTAAAGCGTCTGGTGGATGCCTGTCCAACTCTTGAAGTCATCAAGCGCTCCGTATGCATCGAGGGTGCCCGTAGGGCCCTTGCCCGTGCTAAAGTGCACTGGGGCAAGATGGACGCTGAGAAGCTTGTGACGGACGGACCACCGCCGGGCAAGGAGCATCGCAAGCCCGAGATGTATTATGAGGGCGTCCTGAAAGGTGCCCGCCGTATAGCGGATGAGTGCTCCAAAGATGTAATTTTTGAGTAAACTCGCATTTGTGATCCTGTACGCTGAAAACTTGTTCATATGCGCTAAGCAACGCTTTTGAATTTAAAATATTACCTTATGTGCGGCCGTTTATTAAATTTGAGAGATGGCGAGTCGTCGGCCTCTGCCCCCATGCCACGAGTGCTGGGGTGTTCGGGATAAACTTGAGCACTCTTTTTCCCTTTATTGGGTCCTTCGAGGGAGGCACTCAACACAACGAACAAGGCAATCGGACTATAATGCTTGAACACTCTCACTTAGCCATAGAATTCTATAATTTTAAACTTCGGCGAAGCCCCTAGTATTCGGAAGACCGAGTTCGGGGCGCTATCCACGCCTAGATCGGACAAAGCCGACTCCTCGCTCTAAGCGGCATAAGTCTTTAGGGACTCGAAAACCTCTCGAACAGCGACTAGCTCTCGCCCTATCATGACGGTTAGTTTTAGCTTTCTCCACTGAGGTGCTTAGCCCAGCTCAACCGGGGCACAATTGCAGTGGTTCTCCCAGTGCTACCTTAGCCGATACAACAGAACGTAAGGTACCAAAACATGGGAGCTGGGAAAACCCAACTATTGACCCAAGACATGATCCGGAGCTGATGCATATAATGCTATAAGTTCGGGGTGCCGCACTCATGAAAGTGTTCGGACTTCTCACACCATATTCTGGGGTACGTAAGCCCCTGGTGTATTGGCCGTACCAAAGTGTACGGTTGCATAATGTCATAACTGAACATATTTTTAGAGAAAAAAGGAATGCAATAATAGACAAAAGCTATGCATTGTTTATTCGATAAGTCTGCGGTAAAATCAAAATGATACAAATAGTGCGATAAGCAAGAGATGGGACTATTTGACATGTCCCCCTCCAGGGGCGAGCTGCGGGATGATATGTGAAACAAGTACACTGCTCGTTATAGAGACCACTGGACACTCGGCGTAACTACGCCTCCTGGCTGTTGCATCGTGTGTTCGGCGATTGTACTGCCGGACAGGCCTTCCGTAGAGTGGAGTCCTGAAAGTAAGAAGAAAAGAATGACAAAATCAGGAGCCCCTGGTGCGGTTGAGCCGCATTTTGGGCATGCCGTGGTCGTGCCCTTCCCCCTATGCCCATGGTATTTCCAGAGCGTAGTTATGTACGCGTAGTACTGGTTTCGCAATTTTGCAAGGGCTGGAGTTGGGCCTGCATTGCTACGCGTGCTCGGAACATGCCAGGCGGTCTTGTTGTAGGTTACTCCGGGCGCGCTTGACGGTGTCCGGACGTTTAATGGCCGGACTGGAGAATTGCCTTGAGAGGCTGTTTTGTACTTCTGCCGCGAGGGCCACCCTATGCTCCTCCGTCCGGAGAGAGCGTTCGGTGTTTCCATTGACCGTAATGACTCCTCGAGGGCCTGGCATCTTGAGCTTGAGGTATGCGTAGTGCGGCACCGCATTGAACTTTGCAAATGCGGTTCGTCCGAGCAGTGCGTGATAGCCACTGCGGAACGGGACTATGTCGAAGATTAACTCCTCGCTTCGGAAATTATCCGGGGATCCGAAGACCACCTCAAATGTAACTGAGCCTGTACAGTTGGCCTCTGCACCTGGTATGACGCCTTTAAAGGTCGTCTTTGTGGGTTTAATCCTTGAGGGATTTAGGCCCATTTTTCGCACTGTATCCTGATAAAGCAGGTTCAGGTTGCTGCCGCCGTCCATAAGGACTCTAGTGAGGTGAAATCTGTTGATGATTGGGTCTAAAACCAATGCGGCGAATCTGCCATGGCGGATGCTAGTGGGGTGGTCCCTACGATCAAAAGTGATCGGGGCGGAGGACCATGGGTTGAACTTTGGGGCGACTGGCTCCAACGCATATACGTCCCTGAGTACACGCTTCCGCTCCCTTTTGGGTATGTGGGTTGCGTATATCATGTTCACCGTCCGCACTTGTGGGGGGAAGCCCTTCTGTCAACTATTGTTCGGCGGCCGGGGCTCCTCCTCGTGATCGCTATGCAGCCCCTTGTCATTATTTTCGATGTTTAACTTGCCTGCCTTCTTGATCACCCAACAATCCCTATTGGTGTGGTTGGCTGGTTTTTCGGGGGTGCCGTGTATCTGGCACGAGCGATCGAGTATTTGGTCCAAATTGGACGGGCCCGGAGTATTTCTTTTGAATGGCTTTTTCCGCTGACCGGGTTTAGAGCCTCTGAATCCGGCATTAACTGTCGTATCCTCAGCATTGTCGCCGTTAGTGCGGCCCTTTTGCTTGTTGCGACGCGACCTGCCAATGTTGTCCTTGGTATCCGAATTACTAGGGCTCTTGGTCATGTTATTACTACGAGCTAGCCAGCTATCTTCTCCCACGCAAAAGTGGGTCATGAGTGTTGTGAGGGCTGCCATGGATTTTGGCTTTTCCTGTCCTAGGTGCCGGGCAAGCCACTCGTCACGGATGTTATGCTTGAAGGCTACAAGGGCCTCTGCGTCCGGACAATCAACTATTAGATTTTTCTTGGTTAGGAACCGTGTCCAGAATTGTCTGGCCGATTCCTCTGGCTGCTGAATTATGTGGCTTAGGTCATCAGCGTCTGGTGGTCGCACATAGGTGCCCTGGAAGTTGTCGAGAAATGCAGCTTCCAGGTCCTCCCAACAAACAATTGATTCTGCTGGCAAGCTGTTAAGCCAATGCCGAGCTGGTCCTTTAAGCTTGAGTGGGAGGTATTTGATGGCGTGTAGATCATCGCCGCGGGCCATGTGGATATGAAGGAGATAATCCTCGATCCATACCGCCGGATCCGTTGTGCCATTGTATGGTTCGATGTTTATAGGTTTGAAACCCTCGGGGATTTGATGATCCATTACTTTATCTGTGAAGCATAGTGGGTGTGCGGTGCCTCTGTATTGGGCTATGTCACGATGTAGCTCAAATGAGCTTTGTCTACTGTGTTCGGCCCGGCCGGATTTATCATATCCGGCATTACGATTATCGTCACGTGTCGTGGGGCGCCCACGCGATCCATAGATCGATCTTGCTTGCCTTGCCCTGTCCTCCAATATATCTCGCAGGTCTGGCACATTTCCCCGTGCCTTAATATTCTTTGAGCAACGCCGGGGTGCGGCTTGAGTGGAGGGCCGAGAGGCCTCTCTGTCGCGGCCATGAGGTGGCCGGTCGGCCTTATCGTGCGCTGGTGATGTAGGTCTAGGTGCTTCCTCCTCTAACCGGGGTAGCAGCCTGCATTTTGGGTAACTCTTGGAGGGGCGTTCGAGTTCGTACTCTTCGACCGCAAGGACATCAGTCCATCTGTCGGTTAGCAGGTATTGGTCAGCTCTAAGCTGTTGCTGCTTTTTCTTGAGGCTGCTCGCCGTGGCCATAAGCCTGCGTTTGAAACGCTCTTGTTCGACGGGATCCTCAGGCACGACAAATTCGTCGTTGTCGAGGCTTGCCTCGTCTTCGGAGGGAGGCATGTAATTATCGTCCTCTACCTCTCTGTCTGCCGCTCTCTCATGAGGGCTGGCTTCTCCATCCTCCTGCGTTGAATCCTGCTGGAGGGGATTGTCTTCGGCACTGTCCGGGGTGTTATTATCTCCCGTGCCGGAATCACCTTTTTTGCTGTGGTGGGATTTAGAGCGGCGCTGATGACACCGGCGCTTAGGCTGCTTCTTGGAGGGGTCATCCTCCGTTGTTCCATCACCATTCCATTCTTTTGGGATGTCCACCATGTATATGTCGTATGACGAGGTGGCCTTCCAGTGCCCTGTAGGCGCTGGTTCTTGGTCGTCTGCATTGTCGTCCATACCGTCGATGTCTTCGTAGTCGAAGTCGAGCATGTCGGTTAAATCATCGACAGTGGCTACGAAGTGGGTGGTGGGTGGGCTTTGAATTTCTTCGTTGTCCACATCCCAACCTTCCTGACCATAGTCCGGCCAGGGTTCTCCTAATAAGGAGAGAGACTTTAGTGAGTTCAGAATGTCGCCGAAAGGCGAGTGCTGAAAGATATCCGTGGCGGTGAACTCCATGATCGGCGCCCAATCAGATTCGATTGGCAGGGGCGCGGAAGGTTCGGAGTCCGGAGAGGAGTCCGGCACCTTGGAGCCACGAGCTTCGCAAAGGACGGGTATGGTGTTCGGCTCGATCGCCGTAGAGATTGCAGCCCCCGAGGCGGTGTCCAGCCACCCGTCCTCGATAGGCGCAGTTGGCTACGAACTAAGGGTCGGAGCGGACACTGGTGCAGCCTCCAGGACACTGTTCGGCGGCAGAGCTAGATCATGCCCATTGTCGGTGTCAAAACCGGCGGATCTCGGGTAGGGGGTCCCGAACTGTGCGTCTAGGCGGATGGTAACAGGAGACAAGGGACACGATGTTTTACCCAGGTTGGGCCCTCTCGATGGAGGTAATACCCTACTCCTGCTTGATTAATATTGATGATATGGGTAGTACAAGAGTAGATCTACCACGAGATCAAGGAGGCTAAACCCTAGAAGCTAGCCTATGGTATGATTGTTGTTCGTCCTCACGAACTAAAACCCTCCGGTTTATATAGACACCGGGATAGGTTAGGGTTACACAGTCGGTTACAATGGTAGGAGATCTACATATCCGTGTCGCCAAGCTTGCCTTCCACGCCAAGGAAAGTCCCATCCGGACACGGGGCGAAGTCTTCAATCTTGTATCTTCATAGTCTTGGAGTCCGGCCGTGATGATAGTTCGGCTATCCGGACACCCCCTAGTCCAGGACTCCCTCAGTAGCCCCTGAACCAGGCTTCAATGACGAGTCCGGCGCGCATATTGTCTTCGGCATTGCAAGGCGGTTTCCTCCTCGAATACTTTATAGAAGGTTTTGAACACCAGGATAGTGTGCGGCTCGCAAAACAAGTTCCACATACCACCGTAGAGAGAATAACTTTTGCAGATCTGCGACGTATTCCGCGGCGTGACATCACACCACGGCCAGGCCTTTTTATGAATGGTTTTTTACCGTTCCACCTTAGCACGTTTAGCGAGGCGGTTTCCTTGGCACGTCATATCAAAGCATAGATCGTGCCCCCTTATTCCGGGATTCTCATCAATACGGACGTGGGTAACCCAACCGTGCCCGTCTGCACGCCTCCTCTATCAAAGGCGAGTCCTAGTCGACCACGGGGTGGGCTCTTGGTATTCAACCTCTTTATAATGAGACCAAGGCCCTCTTCTTTTTACACCCTCCATCGAGTTCGCCTCACGCTCCGAGTTCTAACACCCAAAGCTTCAGATTCAGGCGCTTTGGACCTTCGAATATGTCCGGCTCCGACCTGTACGGCCGATGGATGTCTTCCTCCGTAACGGAAGAAGATGTGCTAAAGCTGCGAGACGCCAGGTATCTAACCGGCGAGATCTCGCATAGGCTGCCTGCTCCAGGGCAGGTCATTCCCACTCCTTAGCCCGGCGAGAACGTGGTGTTCGTGTCTCACTTCCTTCGGGGTTTAGGCTTCCAGACGGATCCCTTTGTGCGGGGGCTCATGTTTTATTATGGGCTGGATTTCCATGACTTGAATCCGGAGTCCATCCTCCATATCTCATCATTCATTGTCGTATGTGAGGCCTTCCTCCATATTACCCCCCCACTTTGGATTATGGCTCAAGACCTTCAAGGTGGAGCCAAAGATGATCGAGGGGCAACAAGCAGAGTGCGGAGGGGCAGTCATAAGCAAATGTGCTGACGCTCCGTGGCCCGAGGGCTCTTTTCAAGAGGAGCTTGGTTTGTGGCAACGAGAGTGGTTTTATATCAGCGCTCCCAGGGGCACCAAATGGGTGGCGCTCCCCGCCTTCCGCTCAGGTCCACCAGAGCGGCTGGTGTCATGGGCCAACAAGGGACTCGACTGGGGGCCGTCCAAGGACGTTCCTTTGCTGCAGGGCCGTATTCGAGACCTCCAAGAGAGGGAGATCAATCTGATTGCAGTGGCACATGTTATGTTGATCCGGCGCCTTCAGCCCTGCAAACATCGCCCCCTCCGCCTGTGGGAATTCAATCCTGAGGGACCACGAGCTCTCCAAAATTTTATGGGCACGACGCCCGTGGAGATGTATAAACTGTTCTTCGGATCACAAGAGAAGTGTCCGGACTTGACTAAGGACGCAGGACTAAGCTGCAATCGCCCAGATACTCAAGTAAGTAGTCCTGTACCCGGACAAGCTGTTCATTCATTTATCATATATATATATGCCCTTTAAAGGAGCCGTTTCTTTGAACAGTAGTGGATAACCAAGGCAAAGTTAATAAGGTGTCCGGCTCCCCTCCCAGAGACCACGCCGGATCCCATGCTGACCAAGATGTTGAAGGTCGCGCCTTTTAAAGAAGGCGAAGGGGGGAGCGGGGAAGCAACTGCCTGTACGATGGAGGATATCAAGGAAGGAGGGATTAAAAGTCCCATCCTTCGAGGAGAGAAGAGGACCGCTTCAGAAGATCCGAAGGTCAAGGCCTCAAAGAGGGGAAAGGAATCTTCGTCAGAGAGTCCGGCGCTGGGAAGTACCCCAGCCGCACTGTTTCCCCAAGGGGATCAGCCCTCTAGCGAGCCGTAAGTAAAAAGGAGGGGTCTTGTAAATAAGGAAAATCCCTGTATTTATTTATGAAGATAACCGAAATTGTACCTTGTAGTTCGGACCTCAGCCCTTCTCAGTAGAGCTCGTCCTCGGGGGATCTTCTTCCAGAGATGATGGAGAGCGAAACGCCTCCACCTGTCGCACCCTCATGCGAGGCGGACGACCCTGAGGTGTCGTCGCGGAGGGTTCCCCCAAGTCCGGCGGGGCCGGAAGGTCCGGCGCCAAGTGGTGCGCGGTCGGAGGAGCTGAAGGATCTGCTCGGGCGAGCGGCTATCTCAGAAGATCGCCGTGCTCTGATGGGTACGGTGATTGAAAGAATTGCATCCTCGGAGAGCGGATTGCATGAAGCCGTCAGAAGCTTACTGATGGGGTTCGAGTGCATAAAAATGATGTACCTTTTCCGGCAGTTATGCATATAGAATGCGCCCTGTATAGATAGTAGCCCCTGAGACTCGGTATGTTGTCAAAATTGACAGTGTGCCGAGGAACAAAATCTCAGTTATAACATATCACCGCTCCTAAACAGGTGGCGGGGCGTCCGGTGGCCAGCCGGACTGATGAATATGCCGAACTAAAGCGGCAACTTGACGAGGCGGATGCGGACATCGACCTTTGGTCAATAAGCGGTTTGACGAGTCACAAGGTATGCGACTTCTATGCGGACACCTAGTAAGGGAGCTTGGCGCCCATGTCTTACTATTTGTATGCTAAATGCAGATGGTGCCGCTCTTTGTGGAGGAGCTGGTGAACTTCGCCCGAGCGAAAGAGCAAGTCAGAAATAGTAATGCGGCCACCTTGAGGGCGGCTGAAGAGCTAGAAGCCGAACGGGCTGCTCACTGCCGAAGCAAAGAGGAAATGACCGAAATGGCCAGAACATTGAAGGATACTACCGACCGCTGCGAGGTTCTTGAAAAAGAACGCCAAGCGGAGCAAGAGGGCCTAAAAAAGGCCGCCGCCGAATCCAAGAGTGCCCATTCGGCCTTGAGAGCTGCCAAGGAGGAGCTGAGTCAGGCCAGGGTAATTGCGGCTGGGAAACCGTTTCTGCTGCGAAGGAAGTATACAGATCCAAAGTATGCTCAATTGGACAAGTTGTGGAGTTCGGAGGATGCTTATCTGGATTTAGCAGCGAGCGCTGCGGACGCGATTGAGCACTTCCGAGGCGGAAGAACGCGAAGGAAATGCTGTATTGGTCGCAATTCCTTAGTCTGGAGCGTCTTCTTCCGTTGACCGATCGGTTGGGCGAATTGGCCGAGCTGAATCGACTATCCGGACTTGCCATGGAGCATGTCATGACTCATTTGCGGCCGGGCGGACCCCAGCCGAAGAGTTATTTTGGTTTGGTGCAGCAGTTCCTTGGTGCGGTACCGCGTATCGACGCAATAAAGCGATCAGCATGTATTGAGGGAGCGCGGATGGCTCTGGCCCGTGTCAAGACATACTGGGCAGATATGAAGGCCACCGACGTTGCATCCCGAGATTCAGACAGAAGCCGAGTACCTCCCGAGCACTACTTTGAGGAAGTCCTGCCGGGCGCTCGTTTAATAGAGACGCAGTGCTCGAAGGATATTATGTTTAAATGAAATGTATGATTTGTGAAAACAATGTTTTGATATAATATAAGGGCTTTTTATACTTGTGCATTCAAGTAGTAAACTACTCCCTGTGCGGCCGTTTATGTATATGTATGTATAACCTAAAAGATGGCAGTCCTTGGCTTCAGCCCCCACGCACATAGTGCGGGGGTGTTTGCAAAGAAGGCGCTTTTTCACACTTAATCCAACGTCTTGGTCCTGTTAAGGAGGTGGTAGCGTAGCAAACTAGGCAACCGGACTATAATGCTTTATCACTTTCACTTAGCCATAAGAGTTCGAGGGTGGGGCTACTATATAGCCCACAGGGCACCACACTCTCCCGAATTCGGGGTGCGTATGTGCCTGACCGAAAACCGGTCCTTCATTAATGCGGAGGAATTCTAAATGTTCCGATGAGTCATCGAGTGGTTGACCAGTCTCTCGCTATATCATGACAGTCATTTTTCGGCTTTCTCTACTGAGGTGCTCGCCCGTCCGAACCGGGGCATAATCGCAGTAGTTCTCCTGGTGCCGCGTTAGCCGATAAAACGGAACGTAAGGCAGCAAAACACAGGAGCCGGGCAAACCCAACATTTGACCAAAGACATGATTCGGAGCTGATGCATATAAGGCCTAACTCGAGACGCCGAATACTCCCTAAGGTATTCGGTCTTTATAAAGACGGGCAGAATAATGCCCTAAGCCCACAGTGTCCGTGCAGCGCAAAAAATTCTGGTGCGGCCAATGACAAAACGCCAGCCTCCTCGTCGGTTATAGTAAGAAACCGGGGGATGTATATCAACAACAGAGAGTAAAAAAGGTTTACGCAGGGTCTTAATCTGAAAAGAATCCTTGCAACGGGTCCCTACTGCACGTCTGCGCCTGTGTCTCCGTTGTGCCGTATCCTGGACGGGTGTAGCATGTTGTTCATCTGTAAAAGAGAGGAACTTAGTTTAAAAGAAAAAGATCATGCGAAAGATGTACTTTATATTAAATAAACATAATACAATTCTAAGAAGTGAATAAAATTGAGCTTTATTGTCTCTTGTGATACATGCATGCAGCCACTTGTATGGGGTAATGCCGCTAGTAAGAGCCGGACTCGTCTAGCCGTGTCCGGGCTTTGAATGACCAATTCAGGTTCTTTGACTAGCGGAGCCGGATAGGTGTGGGGCTGTCAAGGCAGTCTCACGTTCCTCCGGGCTCAAATAACATTTAATACTCCCTTTTAATGAGATGATGCCGCGTGGACAGGGCATTTTAAGTGTGAGAGATGCATAATGCGGTATTGCGTTAAAGCGGGTGAAAGCTTCGCGTCCCAATAGTGCTTGATGGCTACTTTTAAACGGGGCGACATGGAAGATTAACTTTTCGCGACAGAAGTTGTCGGATGAACCGAATACAACTTCTAGCAGTAGGGAGCCCGTACAATGGGCATATGGGCCTGGCATTACTCCTTTAAAGGAGGTGTTGCTACGGCGAATTTCGGTTGGGTCTATCCCCATCATGCGGATTGTGTCCTGATATATCAGGTTTATGTCACTACCACCATCCATGAGGACGTGTGTAAGTTGGAATCCGTCGATTATAGGATCCAATATCAAGGCAGTCCATCCTGCGTTCCGGATACTTTCGGAATAGTCCTGATGATCGAAGGTGATCGGTTTTGACAACCAGTGTTGGTACTCCGCTAGGGTAGTTTGTGCGGCGCGCATTCTAGTGGGTGCCGCTCTGTTTTTCCCTTTGATCACGTGAAGTGAGTTTACTATTTTAACCTCTTGTGGGAAATTCTTTTTTTCCAGGGCTCTGCTTGTGGTGCTCGTCATCATCTTCACTTGGTGTGTCGAGCCCCTTGTGTTCGGCGTTGAGTCTGCCGGACTGTTTGAAAACCCAACAATCTCTGTGGGTATGGTTTGCAGGCCTCCCGGGAGTACTGTGGATTTGACATATCTTGTCCAAGATTTTGTTTAAGTTGGATAGCTCATCTCTATTGTCCTTAAAGGGAAGTTTTTTATTGTTCTGCCGTGAACTTTTGAATCCGGCATTGACTGTCGCGCTCTTTGGACCGTTCTTCTTAATCCGGTGTTGGTCCTTGTTGCGCCGTGGTTTCCCATTTCCATCCCTGATTTCGGATGTACTTGGGTCGCTGGTGCTGCATCTTGCTAGCCAGCTATCCTCTCCCGCGCAAAAGCGGGTCATGAGGCTTGTTAATGTGGCCATTGTTCTTGGCTTTTCTTGGCCGAGGTGTCTAGAGCCATTCGTCTCGGACGTTGTGTTTGAAGGCTGCTAAGGCTTCAGCGTCCGGGCAGTCGACTATTTGGTTCTTTTTAGTAAGGAACCTGTTCCAGAATTTCCGGGCTGACTCTCTGGGCTGTTGACTTATGTGACTTAGATCGTCTGCATCCGGAGGGCGAACATAGGTCCCCTGAAAATTTGCCCGAAACGCATCCTCGAGCTCTTCCCAGCTTCCAATGGTATTTTTGGGGAGGCTTTTAAGCCAATGCCGAGCTGGCCCTTTGGGTTTGAGGGGTAAGTATTTTATGGCATGGAGATCGTCTCCTCTAGCCATGTGTATGTGGAGGATGTAATCCTCAATCCAGACTCCAGGGTCTGTTGTTCCGTCGTATGCCTCTATGTTTACGGGCTTGAATCCCGCTGGAAATTCATGATCCAGCACCTCATCGGTGAAACATAGGGGCCGTGCGGCGCCCCTGTATTTGGGTGTGCCCTGATGTTCGGATATTTGGCGTGTTGCATTGCTTTGAAGAGCTTGCTTTCTCGGCCCATAGATGGACCTAACTGGGCCATCCTTTTGATGTGAATCCTTATGCGGATCGCATGTCGGCTTGTGTGCGGCACTATTTTCCACTCTCTTTTTGCCGTGGGGTCGTCCATCCGACCGGGTGGCCTTCTTGATTTTTGATTGTGGGGGCAATATGGCCTCTTCGTCAAATTCGTGCAGTAGTTTTCTCTTTGGATAGCTCTTTGTTCGGCGACTGTCGCCGTATTTGTCTGCGGTGTTGAACACTTTGCTCCATCTGATCCTGAGTGCATCTTCCGCTGTTTTGAGCCTCTCGCTTCGCTTTTTCAGGCTACGCGCAGCGGGCAACGAGCCTTTCTGGAGATTATTTTGCTTCAACAATTTTTCGGCGTGAGATCGTCCGGACTGTTGTCTTCGCCGGGACGGGTTGTTTATCCAAGTTGTCTTGTTCGGACGATTGCTCGATAAGCGTGTTAAATGCGTCCACGGTTAAATCTGCTCTATGGCTGGCTCTCTATTGAGGCGGGACTTTGTTCGGCGTTTACGTTGCCGTTTTGACTGCTTTTCGAGGGATTTATCCTTCGTAGCATCCCGTTGTTCCTCATCTTCATTTCCTTTAGCAGTATCCACCATGTATACATCATGGGATGAGGTGGTTGTCCAGCATCCTATAGGTGCTGGTTCATGGTTGTCTCCTACATCGTCTTCCATACCGTCGATGTCTTCGGAGTCGAAATCGAGCACATCGTGTAAGCTTTTCGACGATTAGCTCTGAAGTGGGTGGTGGGTGGGCGTTGAATTTCTTCGTCGTCCGCATCCCAACCTTCCTGACCGTAGTCCGACCATGGCTCTCTGGATAAAGAAAGAGACTTTAGTGAATTCAGGATGTCGCCAAAGGGCGAGTGCTGAAAGATGTCCGCGGCAGTGAAGTCCATAACCAGCGCCCAATCGGATTCGATTGGCAGGGGCGTGGAGGGTTCGGAGTCCGGAGAGGAGTCCGGCACCCTGGAGTCGAGGTCTTCGCAAAGGACAGGGATGGAGTTCGGCTCAATCGCCGTAGGGATCGTAGCCCCCGAGGTGGTGTCCAACCACACGTCCTCGATCGAGGAATCCGGCTCCGGATTAAGGGTCGGTGCGGATGCGGGTGCGTCCTCCAGGGCGCTGTTCGGCTGCAGAGCTAGATCATGCCCATCGAGACAATGCGGCACGCTTGGCTGCGGCTCGAATCCGTCGAAGATCAAGTCTCCACGGATATCGGTCGTATAGTTCAAACTTCCAAATCTGACCTGATGGCCAGGGGCGTAGCTTTCGATCTGCTCCAGATGGCTGCTTAATTGGCCCGCAGCAAAGCCGCCCGAATACGAAGATCATCCGAGGAGAAAAGTCTCACCCTGGACCGCGTCGTTGTTGATGATCAAAGGAGCCATCGGGCCTATCGGTGACGACACAGAGAAACTCTCAATGATAGCACCAATGTCGGTGTCAAAACCGGGGGATCTCGGGTAGGGGGTCCCGAACTATGCGTCTAGGCGGATGGTAACAAGAGACAAGGGACACGATGTTTTTACCCAGGTTCAGGCCCTCTCGATGGAGGTAAAACCCTACTCCTGCTTGATTAATATTGATGATATGGATAGTACAAGAGTAGATCTACCACGAGATCAGAGAGGCTAAACCCTAGAAGCTAGCCTATGGTATGATTCTTGTTCGTCCCTCTGGACTAAAACCCTCCGGTTTATATAGACACCGGAGAGGGTTAGGGTTACACAGAGTCGGTTACTATGGGAGGAGATCTACATATCCGTATCGCCAAGCTTGCCTTCCATGCCAAGGAAAGTCCCATCCGGACACGGGACGAAGTCTTCAATCTTGTATCTTCAAAGTCTAGGAGTCCGGCCAAAGGTCATAGTCCGGCCATCCGGACACCCCCTACTCCAAGACTCCCTCAGGGAGACTATCATTTGAAGCACAAGAGCAAGGAGTTCATCATCATCACACCATTTGTTACTTCTTGGAGAGTGGTGTCTCCTAGATTGGCTAGGTGTCACTTGGGAGCCTCTGACAAGATTGTGGAGTTGAAACAAGGAGTTTGTAAGGGCAAGGAGATCGCCTACTTCGTGAAGATCTACCGCTAGTGAGGCAAGTCCTTCGTGGGCGACGACCATGGTGGGATAGACAAGGTTGCTTCTTCGTGGACCCTTCGTGGGTGGAGCCCTCCGTGGACTCGCACAACCGTTACCCTTCGTGGGTTGAAGTCTCCATCAACGTGGATGTACGATAGCACCACCTATCGGAACCACGACAAAAACATCTGTATCTCCAATTGCGTTTGAATTCTCCAAACCCTTCCCTTTACATTCTTGCAAGTTGCATGCTTTACTTTCCGCTGCTCTTTGCATGCCTGCTTGAATTGTGTTAAGATTGCTTGACTTGTGCTAAGATAGCTAAAATCTGCCAAAAACTAAAATTGGGAAAAGGATAAGTTTTTATTTGGTCAAGTAGTTTAATCACCCCGCCTCTAGACATACTTTCGATCCTACAAGTGGTATCAGAGCTTTGGTCTCCATTTGCTTTGATTTCATAGCTTTTGGTGGTCATAGCCTTGGTTTCACAACCTAGGAGAGTATGGCGTCTAGTGAGGGAAATTATCACCGTAGAGGTCCTTACTGTGATGGTACTAATTTTGCTAGTTGGAAGCCTAAGATGAAAATGCATATTCTTGGACATAACCCCGCCGTTTGGGCTATTGTGTGTATTGGCTTGCAAGGTGAATTCTTTGATGGGAGAGAACCGAACAGTGAAGCTAGCGCGGAAGAGTTGAAGGTGCTGCAATACAATGCTCAAGCTCGTGATATCCTCTTCAACGGATTGTGTCCCGAAGAATTCAACAAAATCAGTCGTCTTGAGAATGCAAAGGAAATTTGGGACACTTTGATTGATATGCATGAAGGTACTAACTCCTTCAAGGAATCCAAGTTGGACGTGCTTCAAAGTCAACTTGACAAGTTCAAAATGAAGGATGGTGAAGGTGTCGCTGAAATGTACTCTAGGCTTGCTCTTATCACAAATGAGATTGCCGGCTTAGGAAGAGAAGAGATGACCGACAAATTCATCATCAAGAAGATCCTAAGAGCTTTGGATGGAAAATATGATACCATGTGCACATTGATCCAAATGATGCCCAATTACAAAGATCTCAAGCCAACGGGATTCATTGGAAGAATTGTTGCTCATGAGATGTCACTCAAGGATAAGGAGGAATTTCACAACAAGTCAAGTGGTGCTTACAAAGCCTCATGTGAAGCCCCCACATCATCACCGAAACAAACCTTCAATGAAGAATTGAGCTTAATGGTGAAGAACTTCAACAAGTTCTACAAGAATAGAAGCAAAGAGAGAAGCTCCAAGTCAAGGTCCTACAATGACAAAAGATCTTCTACTCGAGAGCGCAATTGCTACAATTGTGGGAAACCCGGACACTATTCCAATGAGTGTACGGCACCCTAAAAAATAAGAGAAGAATCACCCAAGATAAGAAGTAGAAGAGAAGAATCACCACCAAGAGAGAAGGGGTAGAGATGATCGTTATGAACGAAGAACATCCCGGAGAAGCAAAGATTCGAAGGTGTTGCCGGTCTAGCACTTGTGTCAACCAACTCCTACGACATATTTGATTCACCAAATGAAGTAATTGGAAGATGCTTCATGGCCAAAGGTCCAAAGGTAACACATCCCGAGTATGTTGATTTCAATAGTGATGAAGATGACTTGTTAGGTGATGATGATTTACTTGTTGACAACTCTAGTGATGAATACTATGAAGAAACATCAATTAATCATGCTAATCAAGATAAAACGAATGACAATGATAAGGAGAAGATTGATCTTCTAACTAAAGAACTAAACACTCTTAAGTTAGCTCATTAAACTATCTTGGAAGATCATCGAGAACTTTTAAGGACTCATGAGAAGTTACGCTTTGAAAAGCTCAACCTTGAGCAAGAGCATGAGTTCTTAAAGGCAATCAATGATGATCTCCATAAGAAAAGTTCTTCTTACATTGCCAAGCGTTTACTCTTATCTACTTACATGCTCAAGTCAAGTCTAGTAACAAGAACAAGAAGGATTCTTCCTCTACTAGTAACAATAATCATGCTAAACCCAATGTTGTTGCTTCTAGTAGTTCTCTTGATTCCACTAATGATTCTCTTAGCCAAGTTACACTTGAGCAAGAAAATAGCTTATTGAAGGAATTATATAGAAAGGTGTTTACAAGAGCCTATCCGGGAGTAAGCAATTTGAGGAAATTATACGCAAACAAGGAAGGCACCGGAAGAACCAAGTTGTTGGTTTTGAACGAAAGTTCAATGCCAATGGAGTTGAGTGGGAAGAAGATCAATACCCCAAGACAAAGTTTGTTCCTCAACAAGAGAAGTATGATCCTACTTCCTTCAAGGGGACACAAGCTCAAGATGATCTTCCACAACAAGACCACAAGCAAAAATGCAAGGATAAGCTTCAACAGGAGATTCATGCATTTGAAGAAGCTCCAAAGGCCTTGGTCAAGTGGGTTCCCAAGACTACGTCAAGCTCTACTTCATCAAGTACGACTACAACTCCAAGGATTTCCATCAAGATGATGTGGATCCCGAAGAAGAAGAACTAAAGAGTTCTTGAGGGTGACTCCGCCAACATATTTCACTCATATCATTTTGACAACTACAAGTGCAATCAACTTTCACATCTTGCACTAGTTCAAGGAGTCACAAACCCTCGTATTGGTAAGACAAGAGACAAGGTAACCTAATGCTTTCATAGACATCATCTTATGTGTGCATCACTCTATGTCTATGGATATCCTTGTTTGTTCCTTGTGGGACTAACCCGTGTAGGTATTGAAATTGCAACTCACTCCAAAAGGATTGCTCCAAATGATCTTCATCAACATTGAGCATCCACATCTTCAACACCTAGATGAAGTCATCATCGACAAAACCCAAGGTTAGTTCATCCCTCTAAGGGGGGATCTCACATCTAGGGGAGCTTTACTCTAAAAATTGAGCTAAAGCAACTCTAATGGTGTGAACACATCAATGCATTATGTAAAAGTGGTAACCCCACTTGAGCTTAATCGATGAGTATGACCTATGATCAAATGTTCTCATTTGACTCCTAAGTCAATATACTCATATATGGATGACCTAGTCATCGCCAATTGCTTGATAGATACTAGAATTGGTTGTGCATGCTTTGCCACATATTTCATTTGCCATTTTATTGTGTGTGCATGTTGGTTGCATATTTTACTCATTCGAGGACATCCACTTGTTGTTTTTATTGATTGGTTTCTTTTTCTTTTGCCAAGTGGATGGACAAGAATGACTAAGAACCTTCTCTAGCTATCTATGCTCTTCTCGTCTCAAACTCTATTCATGCTGCATCACAAAATTTGATCAGGTCAGATTCGAACCACTCTGTGTGAGGAGCACTCGGAGTCCCCGATTCGTCACAGACTTAAACTTCCGAAACTTCTTTGTGCGCTTCGGTCTGACCGATTCTTCCATTTCGGTCATACCGCGATCACTAAGTCGATCTAGGTTTTCAATCTCGGTGCAACCGATTTGAACTCTTCAGTCACACCGAGTTGTCAGAACTGCGTCATAGTTATGCATCTCGGTGCCACCGAGTTGTTCCACTCGGTCACACCGATGTGGTCGGGCTATATATACCCATGGGCAAAATTTGGAAACTTTCTCCAAACTCTTTCACCAGCGTAGCCAGCTGCCTCCAGGGTCTCCGGATCGTCCTCCTCGTCGCCAGCCGCCTCCTGTCGCTGGTCTCCGCCGCCGTCAATGGAAATCATCCCCACCGTTGCCACCGTAGCGAGTTCATCGCCGAACTAGGGTATGAACTCGATCACTGTGCTATCACCGTCCGATTCCTTGCACATTTTGTTCGTCGTGAATCTTGCCACGATTGAAACTATTCTATCCAGTCAAAACACTCCGTAAATTAGAGATGAATTGAAATTTAGGGTTAGGTTTCCGCCGAAACCATCTCGGACCCACCGGGTTGTAGAGCTCGGTTCCACCGATTCGGCTAAGGCCATTGCACATGCGATTCTCGGTTTGACCGAGAATTGCAAATCGGTGTGACCGAGTTCAGGACTTTGTGAAACCCTAGAAGTCTCGGTGCCACCGAACTGTGACTCGATCTGACCGAGTTCACTAGTTTAGGTTCCAAAAGCTGCTTCGGTATCACCGAGTTAACAAATCGGTTGATCCGAAATGCTTTCTGTGGAAAACTAAAACTAAGTTTTTGACTCGTTCTTTTGCAAAAATCTCTGTATTTTGTGATGCTCATCCACTCTATCTCATCTATATCTATTCACAGGGTCTGTAGTTAGTGTTTGCAATATGTCTGATCAGAGTGACAGCCAGAACAGGGAAGAGGATCAGATTCAAATGAGTGAGGGAACTAGTCCCTCTAGCAGCTCTGATGAGGGTAGCATGAGCACTCCAAGCAACTTACCCAAGGCAGCCACCAGGACCAGAAAGAAGAGAACCTCATAATATGATGATGAAGACTATGTGGCTGTTAAGGATGAGGCCATTTCCAAGAAAAAGGTGCTCAAGAAGGAGTATGGCACAACTGCTGCCAGTAAGCCTGGTATGAAGACCAAAGTACCTGCCAAAAGTATTCCCATGTCTAAAGCCAGAGCCTCCACTCAAGCATCTTTGGAATCTGAACCCAAAGGAGCTGCTACAGAAGGGAAGAAGAGGAAGGAAAGGGTTAAGAAGACCATGGCCAGAGTAATTGGAAAGCCTTCCATGATGGAAGAGGAGGAAGAAGAAGAGGTTGCTGCACCAGCACCCAAGGCTCAGAAGCTTATGGGTGATGCTATCAGGTCAGGGGCTGAATCATCAAAGCCCAAAGAAGCACCCAAAGCTACCTCCAAATCCAAGACTATACCTAACAGGAGTACCAGGAACATTCCAGCTGCTGAGAAGAATAAGGCCCCAGTGCCTGAAATTATTGCTGAAGAAGAAGATGATGAAACACATGTCTTGAGAAAATTGAAGCCAAAAATTGCAGATCATAATGATGCTCATCCTGTAGCTGAGAACATGAAGATCAGGAGAGACTCAGGATTAAGGCTATGGAGAGAGTCAGATCCATATGCCACCAGAAGGAGGACTGCTGTTGACTACAGGTTCCACACAAAGGAACAACAGGATTTCTATGAGACAGTGTTGTTGGACAAGAAGCCAATAGTGTGTGACATGAGGTGGGTTGACTGGACCTACATGAAGGAGAATGAAGAACACTATCCTGGTGTGTATGACAGTTTCAGTGCTTGTGGAGTGGCAGACTTTGTTGGGCAGAAGCTCACAAAGTGGAATGAGGAGCTCATAATGCAATTCTACTCCACGGCACACTTTTATCCAGATGGCAGGATAGTATGGATGTCTGAAGGTACTAGGTACCAATCATCGATTGAAGAATGGGTTAATATGATCAATGCACCTAAGGAGCAAGAGGATGACTTGGATGTCTATGCCAAGAAGAAGATGGATCACAACTCTGTGGCACATATGTACAAGGAGATCCCAGATGCTGCTATAGAATCACACAAGTTTGGATTAGTACATTACCTTCTGTCAGGACTGCCAACCATTAACTGGATCCTCAGGCACACTCTCTTGCCCAAGTTAGGTGATCACAACATGATCAGAGGCCATGCAATAAATCTGCTACACATATTTGATGTGCCACAGAAGTTCAAGGTCATGAGCCTTATAGTTGAGACTATCAAGAGGATGATCTTTGACCAAAAAGAGGAGTTGTGGATATGCCCCACAGGTCCAGGAGCTGATTAACTCCAAGATGGGCACAGGCACATACTTGTTGGACAAGGAGCACATGCCTACCTATCCAGACTTTGAGGACAACCAAGTGGTTATAGATGAAGATCAACCATCTTCTGTGCAAGCACAAGCTAAGAAGGAGAAGGCAAGGACTGAGAAGGCTGCGAAGATGCCAACAATGGAAGAGGCATCTCAATAATTTTTGAAGAGCAAACAGGATCAACTTGGATACTTGATTGCATCCACTCTGGGGATTGAGAAGGGGTTGGCCACCTTGACTCGAAACCAGGAGAGCTTGGAGAGGATCATGGAGCAGAAGTTCTATGACATGGATGTGAAAGTCACAGAGATCCAGTCCGTTGTTGAGCAACTTCAGGAAGATATGCAGGAGAGGAAGGGAAAGTCAACCACTAAGGCATTTGCCAGAGTGCCTAGAGCTTAGAGATCAGCTGCAGTGCCAGTGACAGACACCAGAGCCACTTCATCTGCACCACCTACAGCTTCAGTGCCACCAACTCCAGCACCTACTCCACCAGCTCCATCTACATCAACTGATGATTTCATCCTTGGAGTTCTATCTACACCACCACCTGAAGATCAAGCCTGAGAGACGATTTAGTACTATGCATTTTCTATGAAATTTTTGGTAACTTGTTGCCATAGGGGGAGAAAAATGTATAGATCATAGGCTTCGAGAGAGAGTGTTGCTTTTTATTCGCTCTTGCTTTGGTGGTTGAACTTTATTTTCTTGTTTGAGATACATTATGTCTGTGTGATACTTGGATGATCATGTGTTTGATCATATGCTACATTTATGCTTGTTGGATGACATTATCCTTTTATCTCTATATTATCATTCACTTTGCTTGGTGATGAGTGCATGTATTCAATTATTATCATTTTGAGCGCTCCACCAAGATGTGTGTGACATGGAAGAGTAACCCATGAGCCTAACTTCTTGTGCATTTGCAGTCCAATGCAAATCTTAAACTATGCACAAATTTAGGGGGAGCTCTTGCTTATCACATACTTCTCAAAGCGACAATGTTTTTCACTCTTATTATCATTTGTCGAAGCTTTGATCTATATGTTGTCATCAATTACCAAAAAGGGGGAGATTGAAAGTGCAACTATCCCTGGGTGGTTTAGGTAATTCCTAACAACATATAGCTCATTGAGATAACATTATTCCAAGATGAATATTTCAGGAAAAGCTCAATGAATGGCATGGCATGGATGAGAAAAGTGGACCCCTCAAAATGCTAAGGATAAAAGGATTGGCTCAAGCTCAAAAGCTCACGACTCTACATTTTATATTTTAGTGATCCAAGATCACATTGAGTCTATAGGAAAAGCCAATACTATCAAGGAGGGATGAGGTGGTGCTTAATGAGTTTCTTGCTCCATAGTGCTTAGTGATATGCTCCAAAACCCTGAACTACTTTCTCACATCCACATATGACCTAAACCAAACTCGGCCCTACCGATTCTTTTTATCCGGCGCCACCGAGTTCAGATGTCATAGCCACTGCCACAAACCCTAGGCAAATCGGTCTCACCGATAGAGATCTCGGTCTCATCGAGATGGGATTGTAATCTCTCTGTTTCCCTTCTTAACGTTTCGGTCCCACCGAGATGAGCGATCGATCCCACCGAGATTGCAATGTAAACTCTCTGTTTCCCTTTCATAACATTTCGGTCCCACCGAAATGAGCGAACCGGTCCCACCGAGTTTACCTGACCAACTCTCTGGTTAGCTTATTACCAAAGTTGGTCTCACCGAGTTTGTGTAATCGGTCTCACCGAGATTACGTTTATGCCCTAACTCTAACCATATCGGTCCTATCGAGTTGCATGTCGGTCCCACCGAAAATCCTAACGGTCACTAGATTTGCTGAATCGGTCCGACCGAGTTTTTCAATTCGGTCTCACCGAGATTGGTAAATTGTGTGTAACGGTTAGTTTTTGTGTGGAGGCTATATATACCCCTCCACCCACTCTTCATTCGTGGAGATAGCCATCAGAACGAAACTACACTTACAATACACATTTTCTGAGAGAGAACCACCTACCCTTGTGTTGAGGCCAAGATATTCCATTCCTACCATATGAATCTTGATCTCTAGGCTTCCCCAAGTTGGTTTCCACTCAAATCTTCTTTCCACCAAATCCAAATCCTGTGAGAGAGAGTTGAGTGTTGGGGAGACGATCATTTGAAGCACAAGAGCAAGGAGTTCATCATCAACACACCATTTGTTACTTCTTGGAGAGTGGTGTCTCCTAGATTGCCTAGGTGTCACTTGGGAGCCTCCGACAAGATTGTGGAGTTGAACCAAGGAGTTTGTAAGGGCAAGGAGATTGCCTACTTCGTGAAGATCTACCGCTAGTGAGGCAAGTCCTTCGTGGGCGACGGCCATGGTGGGATAGACAAGGTTGCTTCTTCAGGACCCTTTGTGGGTGGAGCCCTCTGTGGACTCGCAACCATTACCCTTCGTGGGTTGAAGTCTCCATCAACGTGGATGTACGATAGCACCACCTATCGGAACCACGACAAAAACATCCGTGTCTCCAATTGCGTTTGAATTCTCCAAACCCTTCCCTTTACATTCTTGCAAGTTGCATGCTTTACTTTCTGTTGCTCATATACTATTTGCATGCTTGCTTGAATTGTGTTAATATTGCTTGACTTGTGCTAAGATAGCTAAAATCTGCCAAAGACTAAAATTGGGAAAAGGATAAGTTTTTATTTGGTCAAGTAGTCTAATCACCCCCCCCCCTCTAGACATACTTTCGATCCTACAAGTGTAAGACCCTAATCCTGCTTTGTGGTGGATTGGCCTCACGAGGGGCTCAGGATGAACTAGTAAAAGGGATAAACAACCTCGCGAGGTCTATGGGTGAGGGAATGATTCTACTGGGGTTGGATGCCTTCTATGGTGGTGGCTTACCTATATTTATAGTGGCCTCGGTCCTCTTCCCCTGAAACATAGGCAGGAAGGGATCCCAAAGTGGCCAATTTGAAAGGGGACAAGTAGTACATCTTTTCTTCATGAAAGGTGTTCTTCGCCTGCAAAGCTTCTAGTCGTGACGCTGCGGTGGGCTCGGCGATGACGTCCGTCCTGGCGGTCTTGGTCTCGTTGCACCGGAATGGAAACCTTTGCCAGATTCCTCGGGAACCCACGCCAGTCTTTGCCTCCTTAGCACCAAAGACGAAACTTCCTTCTCTGCGCCCGCTGGCACCCACCTGCCTTGGTCGTCATGGCTTGCATCATGGTAGCCTCATGAGGCTGGGTACCTGCATAGAAATCTCTGCTCTTCGGGAGGCCGCCTGGGGAGGCCACTCCCTTGGGAGGTATTGGTGTCGTCCGCCTCCTGGGGCATGGCCCCTCGCGAGGGTCTTGTCTTGGCGGTCTTGTAGATGGGCCGTACGAGGCCGTCGATGGAGCCACGCCATGGGCCGCAGGCAGGCAAGTGTGGGTATCCTGGTTCCCAGAACGCCGATAGGGTGAGCAGTTGAGCATGGCATAGGCGAGTTCGCGTGGGGAGGCTTGCGGGGCATGGCCGGCACGGGCCAGGGGGTGAGGGAGCGGGATGCTGACGGTTGCGACGACGAGTGCACAAGACCACAGCGGCGGCGCTGCAGGCTGGCGAGCCAGGGCCGGAGCATGCAGCTGATACGTCTCCAACGTATCTATAATTTTTTATTGCTCCATGCCATTATAATATCTGTTTTGGATGTTTTCTATGCATTAATATGCTATTTTATATTATTTCTTGGACTAACTTATTAACCTAAAGCCCAGTGCCAGTTTTTGATTTTTCCTTGTTTTTAAGTTTTACAGAAAAGGAATATCAAATGGAGTCCAAACGGAATAAAACTTTCACGATGATTTTTCTTGGACCAGAAGACACCCAGCAGACTTGGAGAAGGGGGCAGAAGAGTCCCAAGGTCTCCACAAGCCCTCAGGGCGCGCCCAAGGGGGGTGTGCCTCCCTGGTTTGTGGGCCCCATGGGACTCCACCAATCATAATTCTTTTGCTATAATTTCAAATACTCCCAAACCACCAGAAGCGTCCACCGAAATACTTCTCCGCCGCCGCAAGCTTCTTTTTCCGCGAGATCCCATCTTGGGGCCTTTTTCGGCATCCTGCCGGAGGGGGATTCGATCACGGAGGGCATCTACATCAACTCTATTGCCCTTCTGATGAAGCGTGAGTAGTGTTCCATAGCTAGTAGCTTGATGGCTTCTTCTCTCCCTCTGAACTTCAATACAATGTTCTCCTTGATGTTCTTGGAGCTCTACCAATGTAATATTCTTTTGTAGTGTGTTTGTCGAGATCTGATGAATTGTGGATTTATGATAAGATTATCTATGAATATTATTTCAGTCTTTTCTGAATTCTTATATGCATGATTTTATATCTTTGTATTTCTCTTCGAATTATCGGTTTGGTTTGGCCAACTAGATTGGTATTTCTTGCAATGGGAGAGGTGCTTAGTTTTGGGTTCAATCTTGCGGTGTCCTCACCCAGTGTCAAAATAGGGGTAGTGAGGCACGTATTGTATTGTTGCCATCAAGGGTAAAAAGATGGGGTTTTCATATAATTGATTGAGTTTATCCCTACATCATGTCATCTTACTTAAGGCGTTACTCCGTTCTTATGAACATAATACTATCGACGCATGCTGGATAGCTGTCGATGTGTGGAGTAATAGCAGTAGATGCATGCAGGAGTCGGTCTACATGACATAGACGTGATGCCTATATTCATAATCATTGCCTTGTATATCGTCATAACTTTGCGCTTTTTTATCAATTGCTCGACAGTAATTTGTTCACCCACCGGGTTATTTTCTTTCAAGAGGGGAGCCTATAGTGAAAGCTATGACCCCCGGGTCTATTTTCCATTATATATTTTCAGATCTATAAACGAAAAAAATCCAAAAATACCTTGCTGCAATTTATTTAATTTTATTTTGTTTGACGTTTTAGTAATCTTTTACATCTATCTCTATCAGATCTCATCCTTGAAAGTGACCGTGAAGGGATTGACAACCCCTTTATCGCGTTGGGTGCCAGTGTTTGATTGTTTGTGAAGGTGCATAGATTGGAGACTTGCGTGTACCTCCTACTGGATTGATACCTCGGTTCTCAAACTAAGGGATATACGTATCTCTACTTTGCTACATTACCCTTTCCACTTCAAGGGAAAAAACAATGCAAGCTGAAGAAGTAGCAGGAAGAATTTCTGTCGCCATTGCCGGGGAGGTTCTACATCAAGCCTACCAAGTACCCACCATAAAATCACATCTCTTGCATTAAATTATTTGCCATTTTCCTCTCGTTTTCCTCTCCCCCACTTCTAAAACATTTTCAGAAAAACACAAAAGTATTTTCCTTTTTATTCGCCCTTCTTTCGTCCGATCTTTTGGCTGCTTGAAATCATCATCATGACTGACTTTGGTATGGCAGAAAGAGATGATTGCCTAACTCCTAAAATTGGACAGACAAGCAATATGGATGCTAAAACTTTTATTTTGGGACAAGGAAGTTTATGGGAAAAGAACATATACAAGAATTTTTCAATTGTGTAGGCAATCTGCTTCTCGGTGATACTCCCATACTGAAAAGAACTAAAACCTATGCGGAAGCTATTTCAGCACTAGTTTTCAAATTGGAAACTAGATATATCTGTACTCATCCTACCTTGCAAAAATTGTTTTATGAGCCTCCCGTTATAAAGGATCCTAAGGCTAAAAAGATAGATATCCAAGTTCTTAAGAATGAATTTGTTCATATAGTACGGGAAGCTAGGAACATTTTTGATCTTTATGGTATGAGCCGTGAAAAACCTGTAATAAATGAGGTCCTTTAAAATAGTGACTATAAATTAAGACATTTGTGTGGAAATAATCATTTTTTTATGAAAACCTTAGAAAGAAAATCCCCGTTTTAGATATGATCCAATAAATTTTCAATGTTGTTAATCAACAATATTCTTGGATCGTAGCCAGAAATCAAAGGGGATACGTAGATGGGCAGCTTAATGACGCCAAAATTTCTATGGATAATGTGTTCCAAGTTATCTTTACAAAACCTTTCCGATGAGAACACATCTATGGAAAAGAGTACCAAAGATGACAATACCTAGATCTATGTTTTATGCCTAGCTAGGGGCGTTAAACAATAGCACTTGTTGGGAGGCAACCCATTTTCATTTTTATGTTTTTGTTTTTGGTTCTATTTTTCAATAAATACACATGATTACCTTTGTAATAATTGTGTTTTGGTGTTTTAGTTAGTGTTTGAGCCAGCAAGACCTTTGGGATGGTCTACGGTGATAGTTAATTTGATCTTGCTGAAAAATAGAAACTTTTGATCCCATTAAATTTTTTTATAAAAATCACAGAAGCCTGATTTTGATCTGAATGTTTTACACAAATTGATATACAAATTTCCCAGATTGTCCTAATTTTTCAGAACTTTTGGAGTTACAGAAGTATACGAAGTTTTCAAATTTCTACAGACTGTTCTGTTTTTGACAGATTCTGTTTTCTATGTGTTGTTTGCTTATTTTGATGAATCTATGGGTAGTATTGGGGGTATGAACCATGGAGAAGTTGGAATACAGTAGATATTACACCAATATAAATAAAGAATGAGTTCACAACAGTACCAAAAAGTGGTGATTTATTTTCTTATACTAACGCATCTCATGAGTGTTTTTTGTTGAGTTTTGTGTTGTGAAGTTTTCAAGTTTTGGGTAAAGATTTGATGGACAACGGAATAAGGAGTGGCAAGAGCCTACGATTGGGGATGCCCATGGCACCCCACGGTAATATTCAAGGACAACCAATCATCTAAGCTTGGAGATGCCCCGGATGGCATCCCCTCTTTAATCTTCGTCTATCGATAAATTTAATTGAGGCTATATTTTTATTCACCACATGATATGTGTTTTGTTTGGAGCGTCTTGTACGATATGAGTCTTTGATTTTTTATTTTGCAAGAATCATCCTTTCTGTACACAATTTTTGAGAGGGACACGCTTGAATCGTGAATTTATTAGAATACTCTATGTGCTTCACTTATATTTTTTGAGCTCGGCAATTTTCTCTAGTGCTTCACTTATATATTTTTAGAGCACGGTGGTGGCTTCATTTTATAGAAATTGTTGAACTCTCATGCTTTACTTATATTATTTTGAGAGTCTCTAAACAGCATGGTAATTTTCTTAGGTTATGAATTTGGTCCTAATATGATGGGCATCCAAGAGGGATATAATAAAAACTTTCATATAAAGAGCGTTGAATACTATGAGAAGTTTGATTCCTTATGATTGTTTTGAGATATAAAGATGGTGATATTAGAGTCGTCCTAGTGAGTAATTGTGGATTGGTAGAAATACTTATGTTAAAGTTTGTGAGTCCCGTAGCATGCACGTATGGTGAACCGTTATGTGATGAAGTCGGAGCATGATTTATTTTTTGATTGTCTTCCTTATGAGTGGCGGTCAGGGACAAGCGATGGTCTTTTCTTACCAATTTGTCCCCCTAAGAGCATGCATGTAGTACTTTGCTTCAATAGCTAATAAATTTTTGCAACAAGTATATGAGTTCTTTATGACTAATGTTGAGTCGATGGATTATACCCACTCTCACCCTTCCACCTTTGCTAGCCTCTCTAGTACCGCGCAACTTTTGCTAGTGCATTAAACCCACCATATAACTTCCTCAAAACGGAAACCATACCTATCTATTATGGCATTTCCTTATCCATGTCGAGATATATTGCCATGCAACTTCCACTGTTCCATTTTATTATGACACATGCCATCATTGTCATACTACTTTGCATGATATGTAGTTGGCATAGTGTTTGTGGGAAGGCCGCCGTTCATATTTTTTTATACATGTCACTCTTGATCATTGCACATCCCCGGTACACCGCCGGAGGCATTCATGTAGAGTAATATCTTATTCTAGTATCGAGTTGTAATTCTTGAGTTGTAAGTAAAGAAAAGTGTGATGATCATCATTATTAGAGCATTGCCCCATGTGAGGGAAGGATGATGGAAGCTATGCTTCCCTAACAAGTTGGGATGAGTCTCCAGACTTTATAAAAAGTAAAAGAGGCCAAAGAAGCACAAAAAAATAAAAAAGGCCAAAGAAGCCCAAACAAAAAAAGTGAGAGAAAAAGATAGAAGGGACAATGTTACTATCCTTTTTCCACACTTGTGCTTCAAAGCAGCACCATGATCTTCATGATAGAGAGTCTCCTATTTTGTCACTTTCATATACTAATGGGAATTTTTCATTATAAGAACTTGTCTTGTATATTCCAATGATGGGCTTCCTCAAATTGCACTATGTCTTCGTGAGCAAGCAATTTGGATGCACACCCACTTAGTTTCTTTTTGAGCTTTGATAAACTTATAACTCTAGTGTATCCATTGCATGGGAATCCCTACTCACTCACATTGATATCTATTGATGGGCATCTCCATAGCCCGTTAATATGCCTAGTTGATGTGAGACTATCTCCATCTTTTTATCTTCTCCACAACCATCATATTCTATACGACATATAATGCTATATCCAAGGCTCACGCTCATGTATTGCATGAAAGTTGAAGAATTTTGAGAACATAAAAAGTATGAAACAATTACTTGGCTTGTCATCGGGGTTCTGCAGGATAAAATACTTTGTGTGATGAAGATGGAGCATAACTAGACTATGATTTTGTAGGCATAACTTTCTTTGGCCATGTTATTTTGAGAAGAAATGATTGCTTTATTGGTATGCTTGAAGTATTATTCTTTTTATGTTAGTATTAAACTTTTGCTTTGAATCTTATGGTCTGAATATTCATGCCACAATATAGAAAATTACATGGATAAATATGTTATGTAGCTTTCCACATCAAAATTATGTTTTTATCATTTACCTACTCGAGGATGAGTAGGAATTAAGCTTGGGGATGCTTGATACGTCTCCAACGTATCTATAATTTTTTATTGTTCCATGCTATTATATTATCTGTTTTGGATGTTTTATATGCATTGATATTCTATTTTATATTATTTTTGGGACTAACTTACTAACCTAGAGCCTAGTGCCAATTTCTGTCTTCTCCTTGTTTTTGAGTTTTATAGAAAAGGAATATCAAACGGAGTCCAAACGGAATAATACTTTCATGATAATTTTTCTTGGATCGAAAGACACCTAGCAGACTTGGAGAGGGGATGGAAGAGTCTCGAGGGCTCCACGAGCCCATAGGGCGCACCCTGAGGGGGACGCGCCTCCCTGGCCGATGGGCCCCACGGGACTCCTCCAACCCTAATTCTTTTGCTATAAATTCCCAAATATTCCCAAACCACCAGAAGCGTCCACAGAAATACTTTTCCGCCGCTGCAAGCCTCTGCTTCCGCGAGATCCCATCTTGGGGCCTTTTCCGGCATCCTGCCGGAGGGGGATTCGATCACGGAGGGCATCTACATCAACTCTATTGTCCTTCTGATGAAGCGACAATAGTTTACCATAGACCTACGGGTCCATAGTAGCTAGATGGCTTCTTCTCTCTCTTTAAGCTTCAATACAATGTTCTTGGAGTTCTATCCGATGTAATATTCTGTTGAAGTGTGTTTGTCGAGATATGATGAATTGTGGATTTATGAACAGATTATCTATTAATATTATTTGAGTCCTTTATCAATTCTTATATGCATGATTTGATATCTTTGTATTTCTCTTCGAATTATCGGTTTGGTTTGGCCAACTAGACTGGTATTTCTTTCAATGGGAGAGGTGCTTAGTTTTCGGTTCAATCTTGCGGTGTCCTCACCCAGTGACAAAGTAGGGGTAGTGAGGCACGTATTGGATTGTTGCCATCAAGGGTAAAAAGATGGGGTTTCATCATATTGCTTGAGTTTTTCCCTCTAAATCATTTCATCTTAATTAAGGCGTTACTCTGTTCTTACGAACTTAATACTCTAGATGCATGTTGGATAGCGGTCGATGTGTGGAGTAATAGTAGTAGATGCAGGCATGAGCCGGTCTGCTTGACACGGACGTGATTCCTATATTCATAATCATTGCCTTGGACATCGTCATAACTTTGCGTTTTTCTATCAATTGCTCGACCGTAATTTGTTCACCCACCGTGTTATTTTCTTTCAAGAGAGAAGCCTCTAGAGAAGCCTCTAGTGAAACCTTGTTGCAATTTATTTAGTTTTATTTTGTTTTACGTTTTAGCAATCTGTTATATCTATCTCTATCAGATCTCATCCTTGCAAGTGATCGTGAAGGTATTGGCAACCCTTTTATTGCATTGGGTGAAAGTGTTTGATTGTTTGTGCACATGCATATATTGGAGACTTGTGTGTACCTCCTACTTAATTGATACCTTGGTTCTCAAACTGAGGGAAATACTTATCTCTACTTTGCTGCATCACCCTTTCTTCTTCAAGGGAAAACCCAACACAAGCTCAAGAAGCAGCAACGGCTGCCTACAAGTGAGGCGGCGGTAGCAGAGGGCGGGGCCGGCGAGGCCAGGCGGGCGCGATGGGTAGCAGCAGCGCTGCGGTGCGTGGCGCTGGGCACGGCGAGCTACGGGTGAGGAGGGCGTGGAGCCCAGCGGCTACAACGGGCCTCGGGGGCAGCCGGACCTCGGTGCGGGAGCGAGGTAAGCGAAAGGCCGCGGGCGGAGCGGGGCGAAGCGCTCGCGGGCATGCGGGAACCGCGATGGGGCACAACCACGCAGAGGCGGGCGCAGCGTCGGGACGATGTGGGGCGCTGCGTTCGGAGGGGGTGGAACACTGGTACAGCGAGGTGCTATACAAACTGTTTTTAACCCCTTTCCGCTACGGTGTTCTGAACCGTCGCCTAGTGAGTGACTATGATAGGGGGGTCCTTCCCACACAACCTAGAAACCGTTGGGATATGCCCTCCTAGCACACACACTCGACTAAATGAGGTCGTGTGCAACCGACGAGCGATCAAATATGGTTATACATACAGTAGTGCTAAAAATACAATTATACAGGTGAAATCCTTTCCGGTCGTATGTACATCCCACACAGTCCGTCCCCGCTAAACGTTTCCGTTTGTATGTACATTCAACACAGTCAATCCAAGGAATACATTTCCGTTAGTATGTACATCCCACACAGTTAATCCGAGAAGTATGTTTTCTTTCGTATATACATCCCACACAGTCACTCCAAGGAAAACGTTTCCGTTCGCAGGTACATCACACACAACTTTCCCCATTGAATTGTTTGTGGTAGCGTTGCCATTGCACATTATATTAACAATTTATCGTTTGCATTACTGAATGCATCACACACGGTGTGTAGAAGAAACTGTGTGGCAAAGGTTGTCCATCACACACAGTTTTTATGTGGTAAACGTTTGCATAAGGTGGCCTGATGCAAATAGTTTTCAAGAGGATGTCGTGTGTGATTGTTTATTGATCCAACACGGTTTATTCATAGAAACTGTGTGCGTTGGCTGAGGTCATTGCCCACGGTGTTTTCTCAATAATCTTCTGCAATAGAAGAACCCAATTAGTAGGCTAACTGCCCTATTATTAATAATCCATTTATTAATCTAATAGACATTTTGTATTAAGCACACAATATATTTCATTTCCATATTAAGGAAGCAGGAGTTTATAACTCAAATACATCAGAGTACAACATCATATAGCTTCAGCACTCAGCTACCCCAATACGGAACTGCACTAGCACCAAGTTTCACATGCAACATCTAGAACATTTCGAAATTAGCATCATAGACGGTACATACACAGATGCATCTCATCTGGAAAACCACTGAAGTAGAAGGCGAATATTGAGCCCTCATTGATGTTGAAGGTCTTTGCAACTTTAGGCCAGTGCCTGTGGATGATTGACTGTCCATCCTTCATCCTCTTCAGGAACACTTCAATATTGAACCGTGGGTGTTGTATGAAAATCTTCCTCGCCTCGTTACCATAGAGGTGGTTTGAGAGGTAATCATCAGTGAACTTCTTTGGAAAGGCCTGAAAACAAGGTTGTGCATAAATATCTTCTCTATATTGGAAATGGGGCAAAGGAATAAACAAAGGCAAGGTATAATAATTAGCACCATCTTGTAGTGAACTAATGTCTTCTTCATTGTGCAGACAAAGATCTTGCTGTTTTTGTCTCTAATTTTCTTATCCTAACAATCTTTCTGAGTTTCTTGACTTGACTGATATTCATGGACAACTCATTCCCCATATGCAAAAGGAGTCGAACAGTGGGTCGAAACCTCTGACAGTAGGACCTACATGTGCAAGACCAAATTGTTAAAAACCTAAATATTAGAATGGTTCCTGCAATTGCACAATAATGTGCTATTAGACAAAGGACCATGCATGTGCTAACCTCGATTGTAAACCTCAGTGCTTCCCATTGTTTCCCTACAACACATATAAGGTAGTTAGTCATCAGGTTAAGTGAGGGTTCGCATGCTATCAGTAAAATATGTTGATGAAATATAAGCACATTGCAGAATCATTAGATTAATTCAAGCCACATGGAAAACCCATTTATCCAAACCAAGCATGATTAAGAACTAGGAAATATAGCAGTTGTATATGTTTCTCATGTATTAAGTGCAACCAAATTTGATTTATTCCTCACATGCACAACAATACAAAATTCTACCCACGACAATTGGACATCGCATTGCAGAATTGAACCAAGCAGTTAACCAAACACCACAACAAATGAACCAAACATTAAGTGAGCACCACATTGCACAATATAACATACTCCTAATAGAAGATCAGACAATTAACAAAATCAAGCATGCTTAAGAACTTGGAAATATAGCAATTGTATTTATTTCTCATGTATTTAGTACAAAAAATTCAATTTATTTCATACATGGTATACAATAACAGAATAAACCCAAAACAATTGTACATCACATTGTAGAATTGAATCAAACAGTTAACTAAACACTAATATAGCACCACATTAATTGAGCACCACATTGTACAATATAACATACTCCTAATAGATGGTCAAACAGTTAACAAAACCAAGCATGCTTAACAAATTGGAAATATAGCAATTGTATTTGTTTCTCATGTATTCAGTACAGCCAAATTCGATTAATTTCTCAAATGGTATACAATAACAGAATGCACCCACAACAATTGAACATCGCATTGCATAATTGAACCAAACAGTTAACTAAACACCATAACAAATGAACCAAACGTTAACTAAGCACCACATTGCACAATGTATAACATACTAGAAGATCAGACAGTTAACCAAACTAAGCATGCTTGACAACTTGGAAATATAGCGATTGTATTCATTTCTCATGTATTTTGTAAAGATATATTTGATTTATTTCTCACATGGAAGACAATACAAAATTGCAGCCTAAAGAATTGAACATCACATTTGCAGAATTGAACCAACCAGTTAACTGAAGATGACAACTAATTAACCTCATAGCTAATAAGTGAGCACCACATTTCACGACATATAGAACATATGCACTAGAGCAACAGATTGCATGATAAAATTAGATAGCACAATTCACTAGAATTTGTTATGTAAAGGTAGGAGCAACACACACAATGGGTAAACCGAGCATGCTTAGCTGGCATAGCTAGCAAACTGAACATGGGTCCTTATAGTGAGCTGATAAGACAAGCTACTCCTCATCGTCGGAGATATCAATGATGATTAGCTCCTTGGACATGGAAGAGGGTGAGGCCTCCACATCGTGGGTGCCCTCATCATAGTGGTGAGTTGCCTGAGCCGCGCCGGGCACCAACCTGCTGGCTCTCGAGTTGAGGTAAGCACGTGCACATTGAGAAAACACCTCGTAGTCTTCATCGAAGGCACCGAGGGTGGGCTCGAGAAAACGCCACGAACTATCTTTTAAAGCAGCTAGCCGCATCGCGGCATTGACGGTGGCCTCGACAGCGAGGTGCTCCTCCAAGATCTGGGGTTCGGCACGAATGGCAGCCATCGTGACCTGATCCGCGCGTGCGGCCGCGATTTGCTTCTCCGCTGCCAAATGCTCCTTGAGCTCTAGCCTATACTGTGCGCACCATGGCTTAGGGTGGAACTTATTTGGTGGAGGGGTCAGTGATTTGGGTGGAAGGTGTCATGCCGGTAGTCGTGGCATGTGGGATGTGGAAGGAGGAGGAGGATAGGGGTCGGGTGTAGATTACCTGCCTGGATAGAGGAGGCCGAGCACCGTGAAAGAGGGTCGCCGGCAAGGAGGCGGCACTGCAAGCAAGGAATGAAGGTTTCAAGAACTTGGAAAGGAAGGCGGAAACAGGGGAAATGTGGCTTTTGGTAAGGGGAGGGGGCGGGGAGGTAGATATTTCCGTGGAAGCCGAAAATTTTGAATCGATGCAGCGAAAATATTGACGCGCAAAGTGTCATCAGACAAGGTCCCTTATTCAGAACTTTGTACGATATTTGAACATCACAAACAATTCAGATAGCTTAACCTGTGTGCAATGAGTTTGAACATCAAAAAATTGGGTTCGAATTTCCCTGGTTACAGTGGTCATCCACGTCATTGCATAATTTTGGTACACAAAGGAGACTATAGCACACCCACACTTCTTAATCAAGCAAGTTCAGCAATTAAACAAAGCTAGCTGACCTAAACATTACTCTAACAAATTAAAGACCGGAACTCTTAATTAAAAAAAGAGTACTACTACGGCTAGTGTTCATCGATCTCCGCCGCCTCCTCCATGTCCATCTTGCACCCAACGGTCTCCTGGGGAATGGCCTCCATGGCATCCATCACTCCATACTTGGCAAGCATCTCGTCATCCATGCCCTCCATCTCTTTGGAAAAGGGTGCCATGAGCTGGGCGTGGGCATCCGCGATCAGGGCTTGGATGAGCTTCATCGTGGCAAGGTATGCGAAGGAGGAACGACGACTGCTAGAACGCTCTCGGCGATTGCCAACTCTTTGGTCGTGGGTTGCTGACTGTTATCGGAGAAGCTTCATTCTATTTGTGTGGTGAATGCCACGAGCTGGGCGTGGGCGGCCATGACACGGTCGTGGTCGGACTCCATCAGGGCTATGGCCGACGCTGTGGATCAGAGAGCTGATGTGCCGCTCTCGCCAATTGCTATCCCTAAGGCAGATGTTGCTGCCGCTACCTGAGAAGAAACAGCGACCGTTTGGGCTTCCTTGGCCGCCCGGTCACAGATTGCGGCCGCGCTCATGCACCTTGTTAGCACGCGCATGGCGGCTGCGGCTGCGCTCTCGCTGGAGTGGGCCGTCGAAGTCGCCCTCACGACGCAGGTCCATGTCCCCATCTTTCACCGGCGATGATTGAACAGTGAAATGATATTTTGGGAGCAAGCTAGTGTGCTTGACATGCAGGTTGTGGACTGTAGCTGACGCACCTTCTCGCGTAAGTCATAGGCATAATATACTCCGACGGTGCTCCAAGATATTTTATACTGCATCTCACACGGTTGGTGATAATAAACTGTGTGCGATCTACTTGATTTTTCATCTTGATTTGAATTACATAATGGGGTCACAGCGGTAATGGAGGGTGTTTTAATTGCTAGAACTTTTATCTGCAGTAAACATGCAACTATATGTTTGACGTTAAAAAATTGGAATTATTTCGGGTTCATTTGGACATTTTATACATTAAATTGGATTTCTAGCCATTTCAGGTGCACAATTTAAAATTAAACTACATGCACATGCTCCGGTGCACCAACATGGGTTGTAAAATCATATATGTGTCCATGGGTTTATGCTTATGTCCCATGCAAGAAATAGGGCGGAATTTCGAACACCACGGCACCGTGGCTCTCCGGCAAACGTTGAGGTACTTTCTTTTGTAATTCTAGTAAATCCATAACCCTTCTGAAATTCATGAACCTTGGCATGCTATCATGGAATGACATCAACATGCTGGGGTAAAAAATATTGTCCCATTTGGGGCAGGTTATGGTATAAGCTTCTCACAAACCAGAGCTTCTCACAAGAAGCCTCATGGTTCCGTTATGGAAACGTGTCACCTTTGTGGAAAAAATGATATTCGTCACCTCTTCATACTTTCAATTTTTTCCTGGTGTCAACATAGAACAACAAGAGTGTGGTGTTAAATTTTATAATTTTTGGAGATCGTTTGGACATTTTTATAGGTTAACTGAGTTTTCAAGGCATTCATGTGCATAATTTAAAATTGAACTACATGCACATGCTCCAATCCATAAAAACGGGTTGCAAAATCAAATGTGTGTCCTTTGGTTGCAAGCATAGGTCACATGCAAGAAATGAGAATGAATGTCAAACACCTTGACACTGTCCCTCGGCCGCTAACATTGAGATACATGGTTTTAAAATTCTAGTAAATCGAAAAATCGTCTCAAATTCATGAAAATTGACATGATATCATGGAACGACATCGACATGCCGTGGTAAAAATGTTGTCCCATTTGGGGTAGGTTTGGGTATAAGCTTCTCGCAAACCAGAGCTTCTCTCACAACAAGCCTGATGGTTTCGATAGGGAATGTGCCACCTTGGGGGATGAAACGATATCTGTTGCCTCTTCTTACTTTCAAATTTTTCTCGTGTCAACATAGAACAACAGGAGTGTTGTGTCAATTTTTGGGATTTTTCGGGGTTTGCTTGGACATTTTTATACATTAACTAAGTTTTCTATGCATTTATTTTCATAATTCAAATCTGAACTACATGCACATGCTCCAGTGCATATAAATGGGTTCAAAATTGAAATGTGTGTCCTTGGTTGCATGCTTAAGTAACATGCAAGAAATGAGAATGAATGTCAAACACCTTGCCACCGTCGCTCGGCCGCTAACATTGAGATACATGGTTTTTAAATTCTTTTAAATTTAAAACGTGTCTGGAATTTATGAAACTTGACATGTTAGCATGGAACGACATCAACATGCCAAGGTAAAAATATTGTCCCATTTGGTGCAGGTTGGGTATAGGCTTCTCACAAACCAAAGCTTCTCACAACAAGCCTCATGGTTACGGTAGGGAATGTTTCACCTTTGTGGACGAAACGATATCTGTTGCCTCTTCTTGATTTCAATTTTTTTTCTAGTGTCAACATAGAACAATATGAGTGTTTTGTTAATTTTAGGAATTTTCCGGGGTTCGTTTTGACATTTTTATATATTAACTGAGTTTTCTATGCAGTTATGTGAATAATTCAAATTTGAACTATAGGCACATTCTCCAGTGCATGTAAATTCTTTGAAAAATCAAATTTGTGTCCTTGGCTGCATGCTGAGGTCCCATGCAAGAAATGGGAATGAATGTGAAACATCTTGCCACCATCGCTCAGCCGCAAACATTGAGATACATGGTTTTAAAATTCTAGTAAATCCAAAACCCGTCTGAAGCTCATGAAACCTGACATGCTATCATGGAGCAGCATCAACATGTTGTGGTAAAAAATTTGTCCCATTTGGGGCAGGTTTGGGTATAAGGTTCTCGCAAACCAAAGCTTCTCACAACAAGCCTGATGATTTCGGTAGGGAACGTGCCACCCTTGGGGGCGAAACGATATCCGTTGCCTCTTCTTGCTTTCAAAATTTCTCTAGTGTCAACATAGAACGACAGAGTGTTGTTTCAATTTTTGGGATATTTCGGGGTTCGCTTGGACATCTTTATACATTGACTGGGTTATCTAGGCATTTTATGTGCATAATTCAAATTTGAACTACATGTACATGCTACAGTGCAAAAAAAATGGGTTGACATATGAAATGTGTGTCCTTGGGTGCATGCTTACGTCCCATGCAAGAAATGGGAATGAATTTCAAACACCAGGGCACTATTGATTACCAGCAAAATGTTGAGATACTTTGTTTTTAAATTCTAGTAAACCCAAAACTCGTCTAAAATTTATGAAACTTGGCATGCTATCGTGGAATGGCACCCGACATGCTTTGGAATTTTTCGTGTCCATTTTGAGAGAAGGTGCACTCGAATAACAACCAACAAAGGCATTTTGGAAAAATAGCTGCCAGTCTAACGCCTCAAACGTTTTGTATAATATAAATCCTGTGCGTTCTGTTAACCATTCATGTGATGCCACACGTCTGGATTTTAATGGCTAAAGGAGGTGTTGTGCGGACAACTGCTTGACTGAACGGGAGGCGTGCGAGGCAGTCCGGTGTGCAGGGTGATCGAGAGGCATGCAAGCTATCCTCCAATGTGCAGGCTCACGGGAAGCATGCGAGATGTACGCTACGCATGCTCACTAAGAAGCAAGCCCTTTGACTTCCATGGACGCCCGCCTTGCTCGCATCCTCTCCATTAATGGCGCCCGAGCCGCTGTTTAATACGTGCGGCCTTACTGTTCGCCTCCCATTCCCCTCCCTCCCACAGACCTCCACCAATGCCATGGTGCAGAAGGATCATCTTCCACTAGTCTTAAAGTTTGGTCAAGTCGACTCCGGGGCCTCATGGACATGGCCCTGAACAAGCTGGTCGTGGCGGTTGCTGCCCTCACGCCCGTCCTAGCTCCCAACCTCGCGCCCGCGCCAGCGACCACCCACGTAGCATAGACGGGCTGGTCGCCAAGCACCATCGAAGAGCTGGAGGCCGTGGGTGTCAGCGAGGTATCCTCGGACCCGCATGAGCTCGTGTACATGCCAGTGCCAGCGCCCGTACCCGTGTGCGCCCCTCCACCCACCGTGGTGCCGGTCCCCGTGTGTTTTCCTTCACCCGTCGCGCCCGTGCCCGTGCGCGTGCCCCCCTCAGCATCATGGGAGGCCGCTGTTGACCGCTAGCTTGCAGCGCCGCCAGTTGCCATCCTCCCGCGGCCCGCCCGTCGATCGTGCGATGAGATGATGTTTGATTTCCAAGTGAAGAACATTATGTGATGCCTTGAAGACTTCAACAACGGCTTCCCGGAGGACGACAACGACAACGCCGGTCCAGCACGCCGCCTCCGCTGCCGCCGGAAATAGTTTTCTTGGGTTTAATACTGTATCTCGATCATATGAATATATATTCGCAGTGTGACTGAATGAATTTTAAGGTTTGAACGAATTTGCGTTTTTCTCTCCTAATGTATAGACTTATCAAACGAGTTTCTTTTGAAAAAAACATCAATGGTTTTTAAATATAAAACACTAATCACAAACATTTTAGTTAGAACACCCATAGGCAAACCGACAACTCCCGAAGGAAGCCAAGGGAAAACGTGCCGAGCAGGATTTCTGCAGCTCTTGATCACAAACGTTTTAGATAGAACACCCGTCTGCAAAGTGAGAGCTATGGTCTTCCCCCGTAAGTCAAGGGAAAATTCGCAACGCGGGATTTGTGCATCTCTTCAATGCAAACGGTTCAAATTGAACATGGTATGCAAAGCCGGACTTCGGCGCTAAGCCAAAAGAAAATATGCTGAGCAGGATTTGTACATCCCTTCAATGCAAACGGTTGTTTCGGATGACCCTTGTGCAAACACGTACATACAATTTGGTAAGATTTGCATTTATCATATTGGGTATATTTCCATTTGTAAAACTAGATAGATTGACATTTGTTGATCTAGTAACATTGTCATTTATCAACCTTGTAACACTGCGATTTGTCAAAATATGTAGCTAAAAATCACTAGCACAATCTAATTTTTGCAACTAAAATTCAGTAATTAAGCATAGATTTCATTCATAGATTAAGCAGTCGTTCTTTATACAAACAGTTCAACTCGACAGCTGACCCGACCAAACTTTTCCCCACTTGTTGCCAACCACGTATTGAAATAGCTAGTTCAACTATATATACTAGCTAATTTTAAGTACGTTATACAGTTTCACCACATATATAGTCAGATGAACTGAACAAAATGGCCCCTAAATACTACTACTACGGAGGGGCTTTGTACTACTTCCGGCAGCCTCTCCTCTGCCGAGCGCGCTCAGTAAGAGGCAGAGGAGGAAGAGCCTACCGATGAGCTGGACAACTGCACTATGGTGCATGCCGCTGCTGCACCTTCGACGCTCACCTTGAACGCCGTCTGCCGCTCCCGACGACCCCTCACGAAGCGGTAGTTCTCCGCGTAGATCTCCTTATTCCTCGCCTCTTTTATAGTTTCTGTTAAATTGTTTCTTCTTATTTTTTAATTTTTTTAGTTTAATAGAATAAAAAATAGTTTCTATATTAGTATTATTAAATATAGAAATTTTGACCCCAAAATAAAATAGTTTTATGTTTTGCAAATTATAGAAGGCATTTAATTAATTGTTTTTGCTATTGTTTTATTTATTTAAGTGCAATTAAATACTTTATAAAAATGTGGATTCTCCACCATAATTATTTATGATTTATTTGGCACGTTTAGAAAATTTTATTTTAATGTTTGAAAACTTTTATCGTTTGACTTAAGTTCAAATTTGATTTTGAATCACTTTTGAACTAACACGAGATTAACAACAGTAACCGTGGTGATGTGGCATCATTAACGTGGGATTACTGTAGCCTAATTATCCGGGCGTCACAGAGAAAGTTTGGGATAAATCCTCAAGACCTGGAACAGGGTTGATGATATTCTCCAAATCAAACTACATATCATTTCCTTGAGCTACCCCATTCTGTCTTTAGAAGAGGACCAAAGCAAACCAACCATCTCATTGTGAGTTGATACCACCATGACCTCATCATTAACTAGACTATAGATTGTTTTTCTCCTAAATCTCTTTGTTGGCATTACCTGTAAATACTTGGAATTTTCCTCACCCACCTTAAACCAATGTATGATACACCTCTATTTCCAATATATAAACTGTAGATGGAGCAGGCCTTCCAGGTGCAACTTGACAATTTTCCTAAAATTAAATTCAGGCCTAGTGAGTGATCTTTGTTCCTCAACATCATCAAAAGCCAGAATAACATCATTACAAGCTTGCATCAGGAGCTTTAGCCTTGAGAGACTAGTGTGCCATTTCTTGAGATCATGCCTTAATCATTTAAATTTCTCAGTTAAGATAGCTATTGAAATTGTTTTAGATGTTGGGCAGACCAAGACTGTTGCACACAGTCAAAAAACCAGGCATGCCAACCCATTAGTTCTCAAAATGAAAAACCATAGCTTTGGGTATGAAAGTTGATATTGAAACCACACAAGGCACATGATTAGAGCCAGCTTTTGACAGAGGGTAAACAATGGTATTTGGAAATTTTGTTGTCCAGGTAGGTGTTGTGAAAAACCAGTCTAACTGTTCTAGCAAAGGTACTCCATGCATCTTAGACCATGTGTATGATCTCCCTTTCAAAGGTAATTCCAGGAGTCCTAAGTGGCCAATAATTTCATTGAAGAGGAACATATGATTTACATCTCCCCCTGGCATATTTCTGTTCTCAATGGATCTGATGAAGTTGAAGTCTCCTAAAAATAACCAAAGTTCATCTTGAGGGATTTGGATGTGGTAGAGCCAATGTAGAAAGTTATCTCTTAACTGACCTTGGCAAGGCCCATAGACATTAACCAGAGTCCAGCTTTGGTGGTTATGAGCTAAAGTGAATTTGATAACAATGCCAAAACTTTGTACTTCAATTAAATTACGAACCAGAGCAGAAGAGCTCCAAAGAACTAGGATACCCCCAGAAGCACCCACAGAAAGTGAGTAAGCAAAGTTATTAAATCTTTTGGGCAGAATTTTCTTATGGCTCTATGGTAAAAAAACCAGATTTAGTTTCCTACAGACAGACAACAGAACATTGGCTTTCTTCAATGTTTTCCCTAATAGCCCTCTGCCTAATTTCAGAGTTCAAACCTATGACATTCCAGCAAAGCACTTTCTAGTCTCTATTATCGAGTAAATTCATTGTAAAACTCAAGATAATAAAGAGCCGTACACAATACCACATAATAGCACTGCAGAATAATATTGTTGGGGAACGTTGCATGGAAAACAAAAAAATTATACGCACACGCAAGATCTATCAAGGAGATGCATAGAAACTAGAGGGGAGAGTGTGTCTACATACACTTGTAGACCATAAGAGGAAGCGTTTAATAACGTGGTTGATGTAGTCGAACTTCTTCGCGATCCAACCGATCGAGTACCGAACGTGCGACACCTCCGCGTTCAGCACACATTCAGCTCGGTTACGTCCTCGCCTTCTTGATCCAGCAAGACGGTGAAGTAGTGGATGAATTTCGGCAGCACGATGACGTGGTGAGGTGATGGTGAAGCTATCTTCGTCGGGCTTCACCTAAGCACTAAAAAAATATGATCGAGGGACAAAACTGTGGAGAGGGGCGCCGCACACGGCTAAGACAATGTTGTGGTTGTGCTAGGCGCCCCCCTCCCACATATATATATATAGGTGGGGGAGACGGGAGAGGCCAACAGGCGCCCCATGTAGGGCCGAATCCTACTTGGGGACTTCCCCAAGCCACACCCCCCTTTCCATATATGAGTGCGGGAGGAAGGTAAGAGGAGGAGGCCCCCCTTTCCTTTCTCTCCTGAGGAGGGAAAGGCAGGAGGGGCCACCCCTCCCCTTTCCTTCCCCGAGGGCTGGCCGACCATGTAGAGGGGTGCACCAGCCCCCTAGTGGGCTGGTATGTCCCCTCCTTTGGCCCATTAAGCCCATACACTTACCGGTGGTGTCCGGAACCCCTTCCTGTGACCCGATGACTATTCGGTGCACTCCGAAACTATTCCGGTGTCCGATCATCGTCCTATTTATCAATATTTACCTCTTGACCATTTTAAGACTCCTCGTCATGTCCGTGATCTCATCCGGAACTCCGAACAACATTCGGTCACCAAATCATTTAACTCATATAACACTATACCGTCAACGAACGTTAAGCATCCGGACCCTACGGGTTCGAGAACTATGTAGACATGACCGAGACACCTCTCCGGTCAATAACCAATAGCGGAACCTAGATATCCATATTAGCTCCTACATATTCTACGAAGATCTTTATCGGTCGAACCTTATGACAACATACGTAATTCCCTTTGTCCATCGGTATGTTACTTGCCCAAGATTCGATTGTCGGTATCTTCATACCTAGTTCAATCTCGTTACCGGCAAGTCTCTTTACTCATTCTGTAATACATCATCTAGCAACTAACTCCGTAGTCACTTTGCTTGCAAGGCTTCTTATGATGTGTATTATCGAGAGGGCCCATAGATACCTCTCCAATACTTGGAGTGACAAATCCCAATCTCGATCTATGCCAACTCAACAAACACCTTCGGAAATACCTGTAGAGCATCTTTATGATCACCAAGTTATGTTGTGATGTTTGATAGCACACAAGGTATTCCTCCGGTATTTGGGTGTTGCATAATCTCATAGTCAAAGGAATATGTATTTGACATTAAGAAAGCAATAGCAATAAACTTGAACCATCAATATGCTAAGCTAACAGCTGGGTCTTGTCCATCACATCATTCTCGTAATGATCTGACCCCATTATCAAATGACAACACATGTCTATGGTTAGGAAACCATAACCATCTTTGATCAATGAGCTAGTCTAGTAGAGGCTTACTAGGGACACGGTACTTGTTCATGTATTCACACATGTATTTAAGTTTTTGATCATAACAATTCTAGCATGAGTAATAAACCATTATCATGATTAAGGAAATATAATAATAACCATTTTATTATTGCCTCTATGGCATATTTCCATCAAATATTACCAAAAGTAATCATTGCCTCTAGTCCAATAAGTATATTATTACTACAACAAACATTACTTTTTTGAAGAGTAAGTCATAGGATAGTTGGTTCGACGTTTTCCCAATATATATTATTGTTGAAATTGTTTCTAACTATAAAATCAACACCAACATGTTCTTTATTTTGCTCAGTAAGTTCACCAATAGGAATTAAGAGTACTAGGAAGCATTACTGGTTGCACATAAGCATATCAACTTTGACATTTAAACTCTCAACTTACTCAACAAGACTTTATTTTTTAGTAATCGGAGCCTTCTTGGTATTGCCATCGTCATAGTTTGCTATCATATTGTCCAAAAGTTCTTAGCCTGAGCTTGTGACATATTCATAAATTTATGTCCTACAACTGAACCTAATAAGTTTATGAATGCATGGTTTAATCCAACATAAAAGGTTCGCAACATCAATCATTCATCCAATCTATGTGTTGGATAATTTCTAGCATTATTTTCATTCTTTCACAAGATTGAGCTAGGTGTTTGATAATACACAAGTATAGGTGATCAATTGTAGCCTTTCTCAACAAGTAAGAGTGTTGAACCCAACAAGGAGCTAAAGGTAGAAATTATATTCTCTCAAGTTCTATCGACCACCGATACAACTCTACGTACACTTGACGTTCGCTTTACCTAGAACAAGTATGAAACTATTTTGTAGATGATAGGATAGGTTTGCAAGAATAAAACTAGATGTACTTAGCAAGAATAAAACTAAGAGTAATTTGCAAGATAATAAAGTTAGTTGTTTAGTAGAGAGCTTTTTGTAAAACAAGAAAGTTATTTGTCCCTAGGCAATCGATAACTAGACCGGTAATCATTATTGCAAATTTATATGAGGGAGAGGCATGAGCTAACATACTTTCTCTACTTGGATCATATGCACTTATGAATGGAAGCCTAGCAAGCATCTGCAACTGCTAAGGTCATTAAGGTAAAACCCAACCATAGCATTAAGTATCAAGTATTCTTTACTCCCATATGCAACAACCCCCTTACTCGGGTGTAAGCTTCTGTCACTCTAGCCACGCACAATAAGCGAATCATGAATGTATTGCAACACCCTACATCGGGGATCTGTCACGCTTGCGCGACATAGAGAGTACTATAGGACAACACCAATAATAGAACTTACAACTCAAACCAATCACGGTCATCAATCAACCCATAGAACAAAACGGATCTACTCAAACATCATAGGATAGCCACATATCATTGGATAATAATATGTAGCGTTGAGCACCATGTTTAAGTAGAGATTACATCATAGAGAAGAGGTGTTGCACTGCTGCATAGAGGGGAAGAGAGTTTGTGTTGACGGTAGCGAGGTTGTTGGTGTAGATCATCGTCACGATCCTTGCCCCGGCGACACTCCGGCGCCACCGGGAGAGAGGGGGAGAGAGCCCCCCTCCTTCTTCTTATTACTTGACCTCTCCCTAGATGGGAGGAGGGTTTCCCCTATGGTTCTTAGACTCCATGGCGACAGAGGGGCAGGAGCCCCTCCGAGATTGGATGTGTCTCTTTGTTTCTCTTCTATTTCGCGTCCCTGTTTTCCGGCCTTTCACCGTTTCTTAAATATTCAGAGATCCGTAACTCCAATTGGGCTGAAATTTTAACACGATTTTTATCCTGATATAAGCTTCCTTGCGGCCGAAGGACACCTCCAGCAGACCTATGGGGTGGCTACAAGCTTTCTAGGCACGCCCCTTGAGCTTGTGGGCCCCTCGGACATCGTCTCGCGTTGATTCCGCTTCCCAAAAATCACATATATTCAAAATTAATTCTCCTTAAAATTTTATCGCATTGGACTTCGTTTGATATGGATATTCTGTGAAACAAAAAACATGCAATAAACAGAAATTGACACTGGGCACTGGATCAATATGTTAGTCCCAAAAATAATATAAAATGTTGCCAAAAGTATATCAAAGTTGTAGAATATTAGCATGGAACAATAAAAAATTATAGATACGATGGAGATGTCTCAACATCCCCAAGCTTAATTCCTACTCGTCCTCGAGTAGGTAAATGATAAAAAAGATATTTTGAATGTGGAATGCCACCTAGCATAATCTTGATGATGTAATAAGACACGAGTGATTCAAGGCAATAGTCTATCAATTTGACATTGAAAGAATTATATAAGACATGTATGTAATTCATCATTGCCTTTCGTAATAATGGAGCTAATGGAAATGACCTCTATACACTTAATTGTGGTAAGCATGACACACTCAGTCTTCCCTACATAAAGTATAAATCATCTACATAAAGTATAAATCATGGGCACCTTGGTGTCAAACCATGCAATTGGATTATACTTCTAACGCGCTTCAGCATTTTCAACTTCACTCAATACATGAGCGTGAGCCATGGATATAGCACTATGGGTGGAATAGAATGCGGTGGTCGGGATCAATTGGAGAAGGAAGAAAGTCTCATATCAACTAGGCAGATTAACGAGCTGTGGAGATGCCCATCAATAGATATCAATGAGAGGAGTAGGGATTTCAATGCAAAGGATGAACAAGAGCTATAAGTGTATGAAAGCTCACAAATGAAACTAAGTGGGTGTGCATCCAACTTGCTTGCTCATGAAGACCTCGGGCATTTGAGGAAGCCCGTCATCGGAATATACAAGCCAAGTTCTATAATGAGAAATTCCCACTAGTATATGAAAGTGATAACTCAAGAGACTCTCTATATGAAGAACATGGTGCTGCTCTGAAGCACAAGTTCTATATGAAAAACATTGCCCCTTCTCCCTATTTCTCTCATTTATCTCATTATTATTATTATTATTATTATTATTATTATTATTATTATTTCTCATTTTTTATTTTTTTGTTGGGGTCTTTTTGGCCTCCTTTTTTCGTCTGGAGTCTCATCCCGACTTGTGGGGGAATCATAGTCTCCACCATCCTTTCCTCACTGGGGCAATGCTCTAATAATGATGATCATCACACTTTTATTTACTTACAACTCGATACAATTAATACATGATGACTCTATATGAAAGCCTCAGGCAGTGTACCAGGATGTGCAATGATCTAGCATAGCAAAGATATCAAAAAACGGATAAGCCATGAAAATATCGTGCTAGCTATCTTACGATCATGCAAAGCAATATGAAAATGAATGCTCGACGCATGTATATGATGATGATGGAAGTTGCATGGCAATATATCTCGGAATGGCTATGTAAATGCCATGATAGGTAGGTATGGTAGCTGTTTTAGGGAAGATATAAGGAGGGTTTATGCACCAGCGAAAGTTGAGCGGTACTAGAGAGGCTAGCAATGGTGGAAGGGTGAGAATGTGTATAATCCATGGACTCAACATTAGTCATAAAGAACTTACATACTTACTTTGAAAGTTTTATTAGCCCTCGAAGAAAAGTACTACTCCCACGCCCCTGGGGAGGAGGTTGCTAGGAGTTAACCATTGCCCACCACTGTAAAAAAATACACTTTCGTGATGATACGTGTTTGTCACAGTAGGTCGCGTTTTTTGTCATGCATGAACATCCATGACAAATTTATGACAGAATCAAGATAGTCATACATGTGCTGTTGTAGAAGTGTTCCATGACATTACAAAAAATATCATCATGGAAGTGTCCACTTCCATGACTATAAATCGCGCATCACGGAAGTGCTTCCGTCAAGGGTGACCGACACGTGGCATCCACCGTAACGGAACGTTGTTAAGCTATCGGGCCGGGTTTTGGATCCGATAACCCGTTAATAGCCCCGACCAATGGGGATTTTCCACGTGTAAAATCATCATTGGCTGGAGGAAACACGTGTCGGCTCACCTCTGGGACAGATGGCATCTATGATACGTTGACACGTGGCACGGCCCAACAAGTTTAATTGGGCCGGCCCAATTAAAGGCCCACAAGTTTTGCGGACCATAATGGACCGGCCCAGCTAAAGGCCCACAAGATTTTGCGGACCATAATGGGCCGGCCCAGCTAAAGGCCCACGAGATTTTGCGGGCCATAATGGGCCGGCCCAGGTAAAGGCCCACAAGATTTTGCGGGCCATAATGGGCCGGCCCAGCTAAAGGCCCACAAGATTTTTGTGTGCTATAATGGGCCGGCCCAGGTAAAGGCCCACAAGATTCTTGCGGATGATAATGGGTCGGCCCAGTTAAAGGCCCACGAGATTTCGCAACATTAATGGGCCGGCCCAGCTATAGGCCCCCAAGATTTTGAGGACCCTAGTAGGCCGGCCCATTAACTGGCTGCCATGTTTTGGGCCAAATGCCGGCCCATATCTGATCCGGTCCATTAATGGCCTGCCACGTTCCGGGCCTAAAAGTGGCCCATATGAGATCCGGCCCGTTATAAGCCTACCACGTTCTGGGCCAAATTACGGCCCAGATCAGGTCCGGCCCTTTAAGAGGCTTTGGGCTCAATTATGGCCCATATCAAATTCGGCCCGGCAATTGGACACTATGCTTTTGGGCCCACTTGCTAAAGGCCCACTTATTAATTCGGCCTGATATTAGTTTTGGCCTGTTAAGGGCTCGTTTAACATTTCGGCATTATATTAATTCCGGCTGTTAAAAGCCCGTCATATAGTTGGTCCTAACTACGGCCCGATTTGCATCCGGCCTGCTCGCAGCCGATATCTGATTGGGCCAAACAAGGATCGAGACAATTTTGGCCTGTTAAAAGCCCGTGATTTGATTCGCACAATCATGGGTCGGGATTCATTTCGGGCTGCTGCCGGCCCGTGAGCTGTTCGGCACGTTTCAGGCCCAACCTACATCGTGATTGCATGACGGCCCGATTATGTACCGTAATTTTATGGTTTGGCCGGTTTACTGCGAAGACAGGATATATATACAGTAAAATAACTACAGCATCGTGAATAAGAAAAAAAAAACCTAGACTATACAATAAAGAAATTACGGCATCTTACATCCACTGGGCATCAAAGTTCGCCACTATGATAATAAAGCACAAGCAGACAGCAGATTACATACACTGGGCATCAAAGATCGCCACCAGTGCAAATAAACACGTCGACAAAATAATATACAAAACCGACAACACTTCAATAGAGTTCAAGAAAGGTTAGCCCTGCTGGGGAGCTGCAGCGCAAGCAGCTGAGCAAGATGATGAGACTGCACTTGTTCAACACTTATATCTTCCTCACTCTGAAAGATAAACAAGTAGGCAGATGACATGTTTTGCACGTAAAAGTATCAGTGCTGACAATTCATCACATTTCTTCTTGTGAATAAAGTGACACAGTTTAAAATTGCATTAACACAATATGGTATTGTTCAGGTCAAGACATGGCTGGAAATGACATTTGTGAAGGAGTTGGCAGCTTCACGACAACACTGGATTACAGATCAAGAACTCATAAGTATCAATGGTTAGTGTGTTGTCAATTTATACCATTTCAAATTGGCAAATAAAGAGACGGTTTAAATAATAGTAGAATGATATGACATTGTTCATAGTAAAGACATTGCAGAATATGACATTGTGATGTAGTGGGTAGGTTCACCACACCACTGGATTACAGATGAAGAACAGAAGCATACATGCAAAGGTAAAAAAGAAGATCACTTGCTCAGTATAGTTTAATTTACATGGTATGAAGAAGGAACTTGGTTGTACAACTGAAAACTTAAATTGAGGAAGGACAAACTTTTGTTTATGAACTACATGATAAACTTTAAATAAGCAATTTGATGCAAACACCAAAAATAAACAGCTGTTGCAGTCATGCCTAACCAAATATATACAACAAAGTTTGAAGGCTTGAGATGGACAAACTTACATTATTGGTGAAGATAGGCTCTATAAAGGCCTTGTCCATGCTGATGGGGGGCAATTCAAGAAGTTTACCACAGAATCTTCTTCAAAAGCATTGCCTTTATTCTACATTTTGTTAAGAGTAAATATAGATGTGATTATATACAAAAAAATGGAGAATATTTAAGATAAAATGAAGAGTGATGCTACATAACCAAGTAGCTATAAATGTAAGTGCAGCGATACAGGCAAAAGGTACAGCCAAGAGCAATGCACAGCTAAACTTCTTCTGTACCAACCTTATGGTAAGAATAAATATAAATCCGATGTGTAGAAAATGGAGGGCAAAGGAAAATAAGTTGCAAAGTGATGGTACATGAACAACTACCTGTCATTATAAGTACACTGATAAAGGACAGCATGTACTTACAAGAACAATGCAGAGCTAAAAAAACATTGCATTGGATATACTCTACACTAATGTAACCACTCATACAGATCAGATAATTTGGAGCGAACAATTGATAAGAAAGCTATCATGCATACTGATGTCACGTATGAACCAGGTATGCATGCAAGTACAGTGATACAGGACAACATGTACTAACAAGTGCAAAGCACCGGGCAGCATATTTGCGATATCATGTCGTTCTTTTCAAACCGGAATTCTTCTTCGAGCAGATTTCCTGCAAAAAAGATCCGTAAGGCACATGCAGAAAAGTAGAAGTTCAAATTGTCATGTGATTTACGTAGATGCGATTACCTCATCCCGAACGAGACCCAGGTGCATAATAAGGTTTTTCCATTCAATGTCTTCTAAATTTAGCATATGAGACTTCACCGGAAATTCGTTTATAGACTTGCCACCAAAGTGTGATTTCCTCAGGTAACACCGATACTATTGCAATGCTTCCTTGAAAAGCACAAGCAAGCTTTGCTCGTCATGACTATCCAGATTGACCTCGCCTAGTTACAACAAAGTGTAATGTAAATCATTGATGTGTTCAACCAGCGTAAAAACAGGAAAATAATAACCATGAATAATAGCACTTACACGTAAGTTGGACAGGAAGATGTGAAAATGGTGTTTGTCTTCACAATAATCTTCCCATGATGGGAATATATGCACGCAGTCCCTAACAACATTGGAAGCATTGTCTTTTAAACTGGGAATAAATGGAATGGGGTTCCAATCTGCAGGAATTGGCCGTCTTTGCAGTTGGGATAGGTCTTCGGCCGGTGGACTCACTGTACTTTTTGTTGTAGTGGGATTTTTCTGTGGTACAGCTGGTGCTATGGCAAATGAAATCCGTATACCTTTTGCTGGAGTGCAGGTCCTGTGTAGTGGGGCTAGTGTTGTGGCCAGTGAAGTATGGGTACAGTCTGCTGGAGTCGGTCCTACGTTTTGTGTCACTAGTTGTACAGCCAATATAAGTGGGGTGCTGTCTGATTTCTCCGGCACCACCATGTTTTTCAAGGACTTTGCTGGTGCTCCTTCAGTTTCGGCAATCACCCTCTTCCTTTTTGATGTCTGATGCAGACGAACAACATTTGAGTGGAAAAACATGGTATGATGACAGATGGAATATGTATTGATATTGGATGGGCATGGCATCTCGACATATATGATGAGTAAACTAAGCAGATGGCGGTGCAACAAAGTAGAAGAAATGCAAGAAAACATATGCAAGATACCCGCAATCAATAAAATATTGCCAAATTAGAACAGGCACCTTGATGGGTGAACAGGACAGGCCATCTGCCTTTGACTCCTCGAGGTTAGAATAGTCATTAGGATCATATTCTGAACAAGAGTCAACAGGTGGGGAGCATATGAGTTTCATTGCATCCAGAATGGCACTCAATGCCTTGGTGCCAATTTTGTAAGTCATTGCGGTGTTTAGCTTCAAGAGTGGACTGCTGCTAGTGCGACACAAAGCAGCTACACAGATCATAGTGTAGATATCACGGGAAAACCTTAAGCATCAGAGTAAAATCAGCAAAGTGGAACTTGCTGGAATATATGTGCTAGTATTGCCGGTAAGGCTAGAAAGGCTTCGGATACTGTTGACACTAGATTTTGGCACGGTCAATAACTTATATAAGATGGCTTCAAATGGAGAAGTGTTCTACATGAAAGAGTCCCGTATTGTTGATATGAACATATTTAAAGTTTGGGCCATCGCCGTCCGGTTTCATCTCGAAGGCCAAAACTATGCTCAAAGTACTAAGATCTTATATTCAGAGTACATTTTGGCCGATTAGGCCCCCAAGAAGACCTCAAACGGAAAAATGATCTACACAAGTTGTCTTCGTCTCGTCGAAACGATTGATTTTGATATAATAAACGTCTCAATCGGAGTTCGTATGCAAAAGTTACAGTCGAAAACAAGCTAGTGCATCAGGATGGCCGGACACTCCGGGAATGACCATCCGGGTTTTGGATTTATCCGAGGATGGCCGGACACTCCGGGGGTGTTTGTCCGGGTTTTGGATTTTTCTGCCGCAGACTTCGGAAAACAGCCGAAAACTCCCTCAAAATGGCCTCTGATCAAAAAACGTTCAACATGAAAGTTTTTCCTCTCGTCGAAACCGTCAAGATTGCTTTTGGGCTCATTTCCATCCGTGGTCGTTTACTACCTCAAACGTGGCCCGCAAAGTTCAGCCAGTTTAAACCAAACAGTTTTGGAAAGTTCGGACAAAACCAATCCGAATTTGACTAGGGTTTTGGACGTGAATCCAAGCCTTTCCTTGCACGGGAAGTCCAGCCGCCTCTTATGTACGTAAGGGGTGACGGCCGATTGAACAACACACAATCGAACAAATCATCTACCACTTTTTATCTTTTATCTTTTCTCCTTAACCCTAGTTCTTCTTCTTCCTCGTTCTTCGTCTGTTCTTCTTGTTGCAGGGCGGCGAACCTCGAGGCCCTAGGGGTGCTCAGGTTGACCTAGGGCAGCCCATAGCCGCCGCGCGCCCTGACGGGGTCCCTCCCGGGCGTGTGGGGTTTCGGGTTCTCAAAAGCACCCGCCGGATTGCGTGCGTACCGCGCTTCCGGCCGGGTCTCCTTCGGTGTGAGCTGCGGTGCATCACCCCCGGCGTCGAGGGTACACGGCGACGTGTTCGTGTGCGAACAGATACCATCTCTCTTCATGTGAAGGTGCGGTACTGTTAATATCAGTGTAACTCTCATAGGCGACACAGCTCCGCGCATTTCCTTGCTATTCTTATAGGATTCAAGTGGGCAGGCCACTACAAATCCTATTCCTATGTTTACAAGATCCTACGAATTAAAGAGGCTCAAAGTGTCCATCACAGCTAATCGTATAGACCTCTACACCGCAAATGTCCCTACTCATCTTCGGTACAAGGAACATATCTTGTACTACTAGCATACTCCCTCTGTTCCAAAATATAAGTCTTGGTAGAGATTTCCACTATGGATCACATACTGAGATGTATCCAGATACATTTTAGAGTGTAGATTCACTCATTTTGCTCCATATGTAGTCCATGGTGGAATCTATACAAAGACTTGTATTTAGGAACGGAGAGAGTACATATTAAAGAAGAACGGAAGAGGAACATGGTAAAGAAGAGCAAGCAGATTTTGGATAATAAAATGTTGGTTGCGCAGTGCCCACACACAAGATGAACGAGGCGCATTAAGAATGCAACTCCCAGCTGTCTCTCGACCATTTCAGGCGCTTGGATGAAGATCCCACGTCTCCTAACCCTTCTTCTTCCTCGTCTCTTAATTCTCCCCATCTGAGAACACTTGACGGGCTGCCGGCGGACCATCGGCCCCCACTGTGTTCCTCCGCCACCCCCACCCCCCAGCAGCATCGAGTTTTCTTCGTTCGGGGAGGCCCCACAACCACCCCAGCCCCTTGGATCGCCCCGGCGAACTCCGGCGAGCTCTGAAAAATCGACTGACCCAATTTTGAAATTTAGTCTACTGTGATTTAACTAGTGTGGAATACAAAAGGGGAAAACCATTGGGAGTATAGCGTTGAGCGTGCCATGGCGGATCTGAAGGTGCAAACCGGACAAAGGCAACTTCGCAACCAAGACAATAAATCAGAGAAAAGCAGTGGCGATCTATTTTCTTGCCGTGATAAATAAGTTGAGCAGATACGAAAGAGTACCGCCTCTGGTGCGGCGCCGTGTATGCATCTGCTGAGAATTTGACGGTGTTGCGGTAGCGACGGCTGTTGGCGGCGTGGAAGAAGATCTAGGAGGGTAGATGGTGGCGGCAGGGCGCGGTGGACGAGACGGTCGTAGGAGCGGCGCCGACAAGGTGGACGACGGTGGGGATGAAGCGAGAGGACGGGATGCAAGGATCCCGGTCCGAAGGCGTGGATGAGAGAGGTCGATCTCTTGTAATGGACGGCGGCATCGGGGTATCAGCTTCGACATGGTGGAGGAGTACGGCGGTGGATGGGGTGGCGGACAGTGGCGGATGGAGGAGGGTGGGGTGGAGAGGGTGTTTTGGCGCCCACGGAGTATGAATGGGGAAAAGGGAGGTAGAGAGGAAGGGGGGAACCATGTATTCAGGGCGCGCGTGTCTCAAATGCGAGGAAATTTACAAACTTAGCCCCCGTTTCAAATTTCTACTACATCACAGCAACAGTAGTCGGTTGGGGATAGGACGCTAATCTCGAATACAACGAATATTTGCCGACGAGAGTTTGTTTTTGGCGCCCTCCGTGTATGAATATGAATCGGGGAGGGAGTCGATTTCGGCCGAGGGCACACTGTGTTTTGGCGCCCACCGTGTATGAATCCGGGTGAGAGGCGGTTACGTCATGTTTGGGTGAAATTACAAACCTACCCCTATTGAAACCTATAGAAATCCAGCAGATAGGCTTTGCGTGGCAGGGATAGGCAGTAGTGATTTCCATCTCGCAGATTTTGGTTTCGGGCGGGTTATCGCGACTTTCCCGCTTCGTTCAAATTTTGCCTGATGCACGTTTACCGTGCCAACTCAATTCGAATCCTGTTTGTATTCTACTATTTTTTTCGGGCGGGATCCATTTTCAATTGGAATTACATTCTATATACATCAATTTTTTATATATACTTTCAAAATCACAACAAAGAATTTTGCTCCTTTATATGTATAATATGATTTACAAATACAACGATCTCGAAATCTTAAGGTTGAATTCAAAAAAATTTAACCAAATTATGTTCTACTAAAAATGTATGGATCAGTAATATCTACGTATTAAGTAAAAATATATGTGTGTGAATTCATATGAGTATGCATGTTTGATAGATCAATTTTGGTTCGAGTATGGATTACATGTATCATCATCTTGAATTCAAATATTTGAATCCCTTTTTTTCACTCCTTTCACGCCCATCTCTCACGCATGCATGCTCCTTCAGGTAGCTATCACTCTCTTTTCTCCAGCTCACCCGCATGCTCACTTCATGTTTCTCCTATCCTCGCAAACATGGTCTCTCGACGTCTCCCTTGAGAAGTGTCACACTCTCCTTATCATTATACATTACATAGTTTTCATTATCTCTCACGTCTCTACTGTTCTCTGGTATCACTCGGTACCTAAGCTTTCTTTCTCACCGCCACACACACAGTCTCCACTCGTCTTTCACTTTGTCTTTCTCTCTATGGGATTCTCTCACACACCTTATATGTCTCTACATATGACTCATACCACTAAAATTACTCTCTCTCTCTCTCTCTCTCTCTCCTGTAGACACAACATTTATTGCGGTCTCCTTTTCGTCTCCATCCCAGACTGACATTATTCATTTGTTTACCGATCAGACAACCCCGACTACCATCTCCTCTCTCTCACACACAGACACACACACACAACTCCTGCTTCCACTCCCCTTCTCGACTACCATCTCTCTCTCACACACACAAAACTCTCGCTTTCGCACCCCGACACGTATTTATCTCACAAACATTTATCGCACACTCGTGCTTCCACCATCACATACATGTCTCTCGCCCGCTCCTTGTATCTATGTAGCTTTTTCTTCCCTTCTTGAGACACGCCCTCTCGATCGTGCACACACACACTATCGCCTCATTTTAAGCTGATACCTATCGCACACACACTACTTGTGTCTTTGTCACACAGGCACTCCGTCCTCATCCACTCTCCCTTTCTCTCACACACACATGGGCTTTTTGCAACAACTAGCAAGATGCCCATGCGTGTACCTGAACATCAAGATGCATTTGTATGAGTAGTTTATCTTGTGGGGAAAAGGATGAGCGAGGAAGGCCTTATTTGCAAATGTGGAGAGGGGTGTGGGTATCTTTGCAAAATGGCCATAGTTTCCTTCCTATCCGTCAGATATAGATCGGACGGCCTATATTGCAGGATGGCAGGGCACCACGATCATCACCGACAATGATTTTTATAAGAGTAGGGATAAAAATAGAGTTGGTGATGATGGTGGGCCTGCCATCCTGCAATGTAGGTCATCCGATTTATATCTGACGGATAGGAAGGAAAGTACGGCAATTTACCCGCACTCTTCACCACATTTGCAGATAAGTCCTTCCCTCGTTCATCCTTTTCTCCCACAAGATCTTGATGTTTTGTGCAATGCACGGGCATCTTGCTAGTAAGAGTAGAAATTAGACATATACCACTTCTCGAATCTTGAAACCAACAACATTCCTCCCTTATCTCATCAAAACCGCCAAAGGAATATATTTTGAGTGAAACATAACATATTTTTAGTGATATACGTATTTCAAAACTAGACTTTTTTCTATCAAATCGGCGAATATGTATTAATCTACTTTGATCGTGTGGCAACGCATTGGCACATTGCTAGTAGTTATTATAATTTTTTGGACACCAGACAAACGGTGGAGTACATATGCGAAGAGAAGAGGCGCACACACGCAGTCGGCCTCTCGTTGTCTCGCACACATGAGTGTTACGTAAAGGCGACGTTAACAAATAAATCCTAAAACCCTAGGCGCACGATTGCTGCATTCGCGGGTACCTGGTACGTGGTGGAGCACCTTTGTAGGAGTTGACGGTCGGGACCACAGGTGAACGACTTGGAGCGCGGTGGCTCGCCAGTTTCCATAGATCGAGTAGCCACGTTTAAAATATAGTTTTTTTAGCGGGGTTAAGAGTTCCGATTTTCAATGGCACGTTATAAGTAGTAAGTAGTTTTTAGAACGATTGGTTTGGAGCGAAAATGGAATTCACAGTACTATGTACCTCCATGGCGTATGGTTGTATGGGTTTATGTTGCGAGATGTTGAACCTGGTAGTTCTAGGGCAAATACTATGGTTTAGATTTAGATGTCGGTTTTCAGTAATCGGAAGGGGAAACCCTTCTTTGATTAAAAAAACTATTACTTCCATTCTGGTTTACTAGTCCCCATCGTACTTTGGGTCAAAGTTTGTCCACGAATTTTACTTGTAAAATGTGAATGGAAAACGAGATTTTGTTATACCCAAACAAAAAAGGACTGGAGGGAGTGATTGCTCTGACACGGGCGCGACCTCTCATAGCGCGAGCATTGAACCGTGGCCGCCAAGAGGGCACTTTTCGCTGCAAGCCTGGCTGAGCACGCCTCCTCGCGTGCAACCAGCTTAAGACCGCCCCCTTTGCCTTCATTGAATCCGCGCGTGTGCCGGCAACACGTCCTTCCGCGAGCCGAAAGGCATTTTAGAACAAAAAACATGACTAAAATATACTCCCTCCGTCTCATAATATAAGACGTTTTTTGACACTATACTAGTGTCAAAAAGCGTCTTATATTATGGGACGGAGGGAGTAATTAATTTACGCATGGTCTTGACTTGTTGTGCTCGTGACCTTGGTAGCAGGAACTAGTAGAGGTTTTTCTCTATTTATAACTCTCCTCACATTTTTTTGGCTTTGAAGTGAATCATGGTTGTGGACATTATGTATGAATGTGCAGATATGTCTGTGAACATGAGTTTGATGTGGAAGTTGAACTTGGAATGTCGGGCTTCTTGGCGTGAACTATACCATGTCCAATGCTTCGTCTGTTATTGTTTGGAAAGTAATTGCCGTTATTACATGACCCGAAAAAAATCATTTTGTGCCACATCAGTAGATGCAAAGACATCACAACAGGCATGCTGACTGGATAAACATTTGAACCTAGCTATTACGAAGGAAATTTTCTATTGACAACAATTTTAGATAGCAGGAGATGCCTAGCCTGCTCTGCCTCTGCTAGCTTATTTCTGGCTGCTTCCATCTCTTCTTTGGCTTGGGTGAAGAGAGCATCTGACTGCTCTTTTCGCTTCTTCAGGAACTCAGCTACATTCTCAAGGGTTGCTGCACGCTTTCTTTCAGCCTTTACTAATGCCACGTGGACACGAACAACTGATGACTCCACCTGGCTTGTGTGTAATCCAGCATCATCTAGGAATTTGCACCTTGTGTCTAATCCAGCATCATTAGGGAACTGGCACCTTGTGTGTAATCCAACCTCATTTTGGAAACATGATCTCGAGGTTGACCATAGTTCCCTCCTCGCAGGAACTGCATCCTGACATGAAGTTACTTATATTTTAGATCAATACTCAGAGAAACCTAGATCCATTTAGTAGAAGCCAGATAAACAGAACTCGGAGAAGTGAATTCAAAAGGAAAAGAAATATAAAAACAGACTACAAGGTGAGAACACCCACTTCCTACATCAAGTTAAAAACGAAAGAATTAGGACGATTAAGACTCTTCTTATTACACATCGAAGAACACCACGCTTAAGAGAAACAGAAACTACAACATATACACATCGAAGAACACGAGGCTAAATGAAAGTAATTGAAAGTGTCGTGGATTTGTCAGGGCAGATGTCCTTAGTGTCAGGACTTAGTCGCGAGGCCGACGCATCTATGTAGTAGCTTGAGAGGGGTTGAGCGGAATCAAGAGATGCAACACAAGACAAGGATTTAGACAACTTTGAGCCCCGGGAAACATCATCCGGTAATAGCCCTACATGCTATTTGTGGCTAGGTCTCATTATGATCATGAGAGAGTCGCCGCATAAGTCGGCTCTCCCTTTGTGTCTAGCCCTAGATATTGTTTCTTGTCCCCTCTTGGGGTGCCCTGCCCCTCCTTATATAAGTTAGAGGGGCGGGTTACATGTGGAGTCCTAGTAGGACCAGGACTAGTGTGTCTTCTCTTACAAGTTAAATACAAGTCCGGGTCTTGCTTCCTCATAAAGGAAATATTTTTCATCTCTTTCCTCTTAAGCCGACCCATCATAACGTGAGTCGGCCTTCTGGGCTTTGGGCCTTGTTGTCCATCTGACCCGCCCGCCGGGTTACTAATGAGTCGCCAATATCGGGCGGGTTATCTGTGAATCGCCAAGCTCCAGGCGGGTCACCAGTGAGTCGCCACGCTCCAGCCGGGTCATACATCCGGCGGGTTACACCGCGGGGTATATCCCCGACATTATCTGTGGGGACCCCAACTCATAAGTCGTGATCACTGAATGCACGTGTACAGTGATCCCAGAGATCAATGCTCACTGAACACACAGAAGCTGAATAACAAGAGTCTTACATCCATACATACCGTATTACACAAGTAGGACCATTATGGTCGAGTCTTGAGTATAACATCGCAGCGGAAATCTTCGTCGATAACTTGGACCCATGCCATCTGCCTTAACCCTACAGGCATTCTGACTGAGAAGCGTCCTAGCTCACATGTTCGTCACTGAAGTATTCTTCATCATATCATGTTCTTTCATGCTTGGCCAATAAAATAACCAGTAGCAGGCCAATGAGTACTTGAATGTACTCGCAAGCAACCCATGTTTTGGTTCAAGATACAACAATGCATGATATAGGTAAATTTTTGCAGAAAGCTAGTTTTGAGTGCAATGCCATGTTCAACAACTTGTAAGACATGCATCAGGAGAATTCACTTAACCATGAGGACAGATTACAGATATCAACATAAATAGAGTGGGCATCAACCCAACTCAATCATGTCAAGTCCTTTGACTTGACCCAAGTAGTACTTCCCACTTATCCCAACACGCACACTGGTTTGTAAATATGTGGACGTAGCTCAAGAGCGGTTACCCAACTGTCCTTGACCGTGGACACGACTATTCAAATAGTTTTACACTCTGCAGAGGTTGCACACTTTACCCACAAGATCCGAGGAACTTCCGTGTCATCCACGACCCGCGGTACCTCAAGTACCCGGCGTAAGCACCCGATCACTATCTTTCCCTAGACGACACTAACAAGGAGTCCACTCGTTGTTCCGAATCCTCATGATGTACATCATACGAGACTCACTCGAGATCGTAACATCCGAGAGGGGACACAACGGTGTATCCGGCCCTCGTGAAAACAGGCATGGCCGCCCTACCGGCACGACCCGTCCCCGAGAGAGAGCACCAACTCTCCCCCGTCACTAGTAATGTGGGCTCCAAGCTAGTATCGGCCTAGGTAATCAATAATGCCCTTTCCCATATAAGGATAGAGTGGTTGCGCATGTAAGGTTGGAATAACAGTCGCAACTTAAACCAATCCGTTTTTGAAAGCAACACACACACTTGCCTCGGTACACCACTTTGTCATCAAGCGGTTACCCATCTCATTATCTCCCTCGGGCATAAGTGGCACCCGACGGGGTTTTCGAAAAGTCCTTTGAAAATACTTTGTCTCCATCACCATGCATATTCTCGTCCCTTTTCGCGTAGCAACTACTTTAGCATCCTATCTACTCCCACCGGCATAACCCTCATAAGGAGGTAGGGTCATGCACAATGCAAGTATCAACGAGGAAGTAACGGAGGCAAACCGTCAAAGTGGTTCCACCTCATCATGATTCCGTTGCAACAACAATATGGTGCTATATGTCATGCATAAAAAGGGTTTCATAGACATGGTCAAAGGGCTGCTTGCCAGTTCACCGTAGTCTTGAGATCTTCCGGTCCTTCTCCAAGTACTCCGTCTACTTCGTCAACTAACGTCGAAACAATCATAATAAGCAACACAACAAGGCAGAAAATAAAAGTGCTCTAAAAATATGGATTTGACTTTTCTAGGACTTCCTGGTCATATGAAAAATAACCGTGGTGGTTTCATTGGAATTGGATTAGTGAATATTTCTGAACATTTCAATATGATGGAATCAAGGGGTTTATGGATTTGCAAGAAGTGTACAGAAATATATTTTTGAAAAAGGATCAAAGGCACCCATTTAGAAAATCATAATTTTAGAAGCATCTGGGAGTTGGTTTCACTGGATTTGGAGTTCAAATGAATTTCCTATGAATTTGCAAAGTTGACAAATATGAAGAAATGGCTCATTGTTTTATGTGGTACAGAAAGTATTAAGAAAAATGTTCATAAACTAAGTTATGAACTTAGAAACATCTAGGAATTTGAATTATGGCATTTCGATCAAATTTGAGCTCTCTGTGATTTTCTAAAGTTCATCACAGAAATGGAAAATGGGGTTTTGATAAATATTTATGAAGAGAAAGTTTCTGGAAAAATGTGCAAATAGTACCATGTGATAGATCATGATTTATAGAGTCACTAGAAATTTGAATCATTAAATTTGGAGTTAATTAGAATATTCTATGGATTTTACTAGTTCACAGAAAAAGAAAAGAAAACGGGATTTACCTAAATGGGCCCAATCCAATGGCGGCACAAGACACCGTGAGGTTTAGCGCCTAGGCGCAAGCTGGCCGCCCATCGGTTCAGCCGCCTTGTGAGGTCCACGCCGAGGCGATGTTGCCAGTCGTCTCCACTTAAATGGAGGGGCTCACGACGGGTTCAGCGACTGGGTCCACCCATGATGTCGTCTCCCTCCTCCCGCCTGCGATAGAGGAGGCAGAGGCCTCGTTGGCGGGAGATTTGCCGGCGGCCCCGACCACCTCCCGCGGCGCTCGGCCCACCAGAGTGCTCAGGGGACCTGGACGCATCCATCCGTGGGTGGCACCGTTGCCGAGGAGTGCCGGGTCAGGCAGGGCGTCGTCCGCGGCGGACGAGGAGGACGGCGATGGCGGCACCGGCGCTACGGGGCATGGGTCTAGGGGAAGAAGAGGGGGAAAGTTTTGCCATGGCCAGGGGGTGTCCGAGTTGAGGAAGGAGGGGAGGAGGGGGCCTTGCTCGTGGTAATTTGAGCAGAGACCGATGGCTCGGCTCCGGCCATGGGGAGGCGATGGAGCAGCTCCGGGGAGGAGTGAGTGGTCCAGGAGATAGCTGGGGCTAAGAGAGGGTGGATGGAGACGAGGGGGAGGCCTGGGGAGATCCTCATATGGCGGGGCGTTGGTGCACCATGGGCGCCGTCCACGTCCACGTCCAATGCAGTGCCAGGGGCCGAACTGGCACCCAGTGCCTTGTCCAGGGCGTTTGTAGGCGTGGCCTAGGCCAAGGGAAAGGCAGAGGGAGAGCGGGGAGGTGCCAGAGGCTTCACGCGTGTGAGCTCGCCCATTGGAGCTCTCGGGCGGTCGGGGTGCGTGTGGAGGAGGCAGCGGGAGGAAGAAAGAGAAGGGGGACAGGGGTGTGGCGTGCAGCGGACGTCGAGGAGCATCGACTGGCGCGCGGGGGAGGCTCGAGGTGGTCGGAAGCCTCGGGCAAGACGAAGCTACAGTGCGGGAGCACACTGTAGCACGCTCCAGAGCGCCGATTTGGCATGCCACAGCATGCCCACACGCTCTGGATGTGTCCCTCCTTGTCTACTAGCTGCTGGTGCATATGGAGATGCCCTGGGGTAGCTTAGGTACTAAGGGAGAGGTAGCAAATAAAAATAGAGGGAGGAAAGAGATGCTGCCATGGCTGTCCAGAGAGGAATCTTGGAGTTTTTTCCCAACAATAATTGAAGAATGGCTAGGGGAAAGTTACTCGAGGTAGGAGGTGACTAGGGTGAGCTCTGGTAAAAAGTTGATCCCATTTGGATTAGTGGAAGAGGTCAAAGTAGTTGTTTTAGTAAAAGGGCAGAAAGTGTTTGTTGTTGATTTGGGAGAAGATGAACTCCTCTTTTCATAAGGCTTGACAGGGCCAAATGGCATGAGAAAACAAGTGGTTCCACCAATATTGAGTCCATTTGGGCAAAGTTGCCAATGCAACTTTTGTAAACCCTAGAAATCAACAGAAATGGACTTCCCAAGATTTAGTCATGCAAATCTGTTCTCCTTGATGCACCACTTGGTGTAGTGTCGTAATTTGAGGTTCTGAACATGTCCACAAAAGTTGAGATCAAAAGGAGAAAGTTTACAATGTAGAGTTGTTCAAATTTGGTTCTGGACAGGAAGGGTTTTGGGGCACTTTGATCAAGATAACATTCTCTCCAACTTGTGCCATTTGGTATAGATGCATTATTACACCATTTGAGCATGTGCACCAAGTGTGAGAGCATTTGGACATATTTGACAGTGCAAAGTTGTTCAAACTTGAAAAAGGATAGAAGTGGTTTTGAGAGGGTTTCATGGGGTTATACTGTTCTCCATGACATGAGACTTGTCAAGATCATCAAACATGTCATAAGTGACATGCTAGAATTTTCTTGGAATTTTTGAAGAATATTTCCTTTGTAAATATTTCAAAAGCTTGAAATATCCAGAAAGGGTTTTTGAGGGATTTCACCAACATTTTGAACTTGACCATGTGTTGAAACTCTTATATATGGGACATATATGCCCACTGAGTTTCTCTTATTTTTGTCAAATATTTTTAAAACAATAAAATAATTCTTCCCTATTAAATACCATTTCTGGCCTTAAGATAAACCTTTTAAATAAAATAGGAAAATAACTTATAAAATTATATTTTTGCGGTTTATGGGACTATTATATCTAATAGGATTCAAATATACCTTTGAAAAGATTTTTACTGCCCTTAATTAACTACTTGCAGTGCAAACCTCAATTCAGGAGTTTTTTGAAAACTAAATTTAGAAAATACTTTTTGGCCGAATTATTTTTGTAAGAAAATTCTATAATGTACTATACACATGGCATGATCATTGGGCAGAAGTTTTGGATCAAGGAGAAGGAGTATAAGAGTTGGAGGATTTATTTGATTTTTAGAGCACTTGCAAACAATGCATAAAATCCAATCAAGGCAAAGTCCAAAACACACAAAAGTTTTTGTCAAACCACATTTTATCATGATTTATCATCTTAAGTGTTGTGCCATGAAAATCAGGGTGTGACAGACCTACCCCCCTTACAAGAATCTCGTCCCCGAGATTCCCAAACTAGGCGCGGAAAGGGATACGAAAACTTTGATGTGGGGTGGTCTTCACGTCCTCATATCGTTTCGCTTCCGAGCGATGCTCCTTTGATCCTTGAAGTACTTGATGGTGTGGCTTCATGTATAATGTTCTACTTGGTCCAGGTTGCTAATGGGTAGCTCGCGGTAGGTTAGATTGGGCTAGGGTTCGATGGCTCGGTGGTCAATGCCCTCTTAGAGATCGGGCAAGTTAGGAAGTTGGAAATACTTCCGGGGTTGTGATGCATGGAAAGCGTTGTACATCGTGCAACTCGGTGTGGCAATTCCAGGTGGTAACTGTCTTCTCTTCGTCTCGTAGTGATCTCTGAGGGGTTGTTAAATCTTGGAGTGATCTCGAAGGGGCGATGAATCTTGGTGTGGGTCTCCTTGTCATGGAAATGCTTGGTTCCTTAGAGAGGAGTGGCTTGCGGATACACCTGGTCTTCGACTGGAGGTTTACTTCTTGACGACGGTGGTTGGTGTAGTTCTTCCTCCTAGACATGACGATCTTCAGATGTTCCTTGACCAGCTCAACGATTCTTCTTCCGTCTTCGGGTAGACAAGTATGTCATCAAAGAAAGATGACAACTAACTTATGGGTTACGTAAAGTGGGCTGAGGCATTGGTGGTGGTCACGGTTGAGTATCGGCCAAGGTTTTATCGATCTAGAGCCAAAGCCCAAGGTCAGGATCCGACCATGTTGTGGCTTGGTAGGGCTTAAGGGTTTCAAGGATTCTAGGGTGCGAGTGAACGTTTATCATCTTATCCTTGAGCACAGTTTCTGAGATGCCAATTATTCTATCTAGTCCTTTAAACAATTCACATGATATCACCGATAGCATCATCTCCTATAGGTCAACTCCAATCATCACTCATGCTATTCATATCCTCATGGCTCCTGAGGGGAGTTCTAACAAAATCATATATGTCTACGACCCCCAAACTCATATGTATGGCTACCCCTAAAAATCCTTGGATAGAATATATAAGCTACTAAGCTTGAACGTGACAATCCAAGTGCTCCGCCTATTCTTCCAATGTCTAAGATAAAGCATCTCTATCCTAAGGAAACACGTCGTAAGCCACTCCAAGATCTTGTTTCCTTCCTATGAATCAACTCCAACAGCCCATTAACTACACCAATCACTACATGATCCAGTAGTTCTTCAAATCCAATCTCTATGGTGTTCCACCCAATCTTCTAATATCCTGTAATCCACAAATACTGGAAAGGGCTACCTTACTATAGTCAGTCCAACAATTTCCATTATCATGATCAAGTAAACTCCAAGGTCAAGCTTATATAGAACCCTAAATCAACTCTGACAATTAATCCAATCTCTTAGTTTATGGTCCACCAAGAAACATGGTATCATGATCAAGATCATCAGTCTAAATCCAATTTACTCCGAACCATGTAAAATTACTCTGCATCCATACTCCACTAGGATCACCTATTTAAATCCAATTTACTCAGGGGTAATGAAAGCTATGCTACTCTATAATCATGATCCCACCAAGTTCATCTACCAATGTGAAAGCCTCATAATCCACCAATGAGTCTCAGTCAATTCCTCAAGGTCTCTGATATAAACTCATCAAGTCATTTGTCCTCCATTCCTATATCCCCAAATTGGTCTCTCCTATGGCATCGTCAGCTTTGGTGCTATCTTAGGATGATGATGTGCTCGTTCACTATGTCGACTAGTTCCATAATGAACCCAGTGTTGTGCAAGGTTTACAGAGGCTTAACTGGTTCTCTTGCAATTCTATGGGTTAAGCACATGGTTAAGGACTCGAGCTGGGGTATCTCGTGAAGTCTCGAAGGGTCTAGGAATGGGTTTCTAGTCTGGGGGGTTAAACATAACTCTACGGGGTTTTACTTGGTCGAGGAGGCTGTAGAAAAGTTCTTCAGTGCTAGTTGGTTGTCGAAGTAGAATCCTTGGTGTACCTTGTCTTGCCGATCTTCAGTTGAGGAGAGAGAGATGAGAGGGAAAAGTAGCATAGAGGAGGGGAATGCCTAAAGGGGGTTCTATAGTGCATGTGCAAACAAACGGGCGCCAAAAAAGGGCCAAACAAAGGAAAACAAGGAAGGTGATATCGTCGCGTACGTGTTGCCTAGGGCAAAAGTGCGACTTATATCAAAACACAAACAAATAAAAACAAGCAACACACAGTCATGGTTCTATTTGAACCATCATACTGACTGGAATGCGCATAGGGGGTACACGACTCATCCTACCCTAGGGGTTCTCGGACTAAGTAGTCGTGCTTTACTTCGTGCCTCATGCAGTCTTTTGGGTTTTCCTCATGTGTTGCTACGTCTCTTGTAGTTGTTCGACAAAACAATCCGGGTTGAGCCTGAAGATTCTTAAACAACTTCTCGCCTGTTGAAGTTATGGGGTGAAGGTGGCTCCTCGTAGCAGGCATTGACTCGGTCTTCTGTTGTCTTCTTAATCATGACGACCCCTTTTGCCTTCTAAGGCGTCGACGGTACCAGGTAGGTAATCCCTTATGCAATGATATTAACAAGGCATAGTAGAGGTCCAACATGTCGGTTACGTTGATGAAAACATCGACACCAAGAGCGGGGGATGAAGAGAACCGTTTTCCTGCTCACTATAGTGAGGCGGGCCAATGGCGAGGTTCTCATCCACCGGTAGTTGCCGATACAACAACGGTAAGGACATGGTTGATCTATTAGCGATGTACATCATGATCTTGCATTTCCTATGCCCTGATCATCATCGGCTAAGGTCGCATCATCTTGGAGCAATGTCAAGGGTGTCACCATCTTCTGGGCCTAGATGTCCTCATTCCTCGAGGATGTATCTTCTGTTGGTATCGTCTTGTTGTGGTGTCGCCAATCTTGTGTTCAGAAGATGTGGGAGAATGTCTGACAAGGCATCCTCCTTCCATACTATCCACGAGGGTTTCAAGGAATCCCGTGGTCAGGGGCTTGAGGGTGCTAGCGACTGTTTGCAATAGTTTTGAAGGGAAGAGATTGATGGGGAAAGTATACCTTAGTTTTTGAAAAGCTGAGAAGGGAAGAGAAGTATAGATAGTTTTGAAAACTTGTAATAGTTTTGGAAATAGTTTTACCCTAACTAACGACCATGCTAACTAAGGCTTCCTACAGTCAGGATGGCTCTGATACCAGCTCTGTGGGGACCCCGACTCATAAGTCGTGATCACCGAATGCACGTGTACAGTGATCCCAGAGATCAATGCTCACTGAACACACAGAAGCTGAATAACAAGAGTATTACATCCATACATACTGTATTACACAAGTAGGACCATTATGGTCGAGTCTTGAGTATAACATCGCAGCGGAAATCTTCCTCGATAACTTGGACCCATGCCATCTGCCTTAACCCTACAGGCATTCTGACTGGGGAGCATCCTAGCTCGCATGTTAGTCACTGAAGTATTCTTCATCATATCATGTTCTTTCATGCCTGGCCAATAAAATAACCAGTGGCAAGCCAATGAGTACTTTGAATGTACTACTTAAGCAACCCATGTTTTGGTTCAAGATACAACAATGCATGATATACGTAAATTTTTGCAGAAAGCTAGTTTTGAGTGCAATGCCATGTTCAACAACTTGTAAGACATGCATCAGGAGAATTCAATTAACCATGAGGACAGGTTATAGATATCAACATAAATAGAGTGGGCATCAACCCAGCTCAATCATGTCAAGTCCTTTGACTTGACCCAAGTAGTACTTCCCACTTATCCAAACACGCACATTGGTTTGTAAATATGTGGACGTAGCCCAAGAGCGGTTACCCAACTATCCTTGACCGTGGACACGGCTATTCAAATAGTTTTACACTCTGCAGAGGTTGCACACTTTACCCACAAGATCCGGGGAACTTCTGTGTCATCCACGACCCGCGGTACCTCAAGTACCCAGGGTAAGCACCCGATCACTATTTTTCCCTAGACGACACTAACAAGGAGTCCACTCGTTGTTCCGAATCCTCACGATGTACATCATATGAGACTCACTCGAGATCGTAACATCCGAGAGGGGACACAACGGTGTATCCGGTGCCCTGTGAAAACAGTCATGGCCGCCCTACCTAGCACGACCCCGTCCCGAGAGAGAGCACCAACTCTCCCCCGTCACTAGTAATGCGGGCTCCAAGCTAGTATCGGCCTAGGTAATCAATAATGCACTTTCCCATATAAAGGTAGAGTGGTTGCGCATGTAAGGTTGGAATAACGGTCGCAACTTAAACCAATTCGTTTTTGAAAGCAACACACACACTTGCCTCGGTACACCACTTCGTCATCAAGCGGTTACCCATCTCATTATCTCCCTCGGGCATAAGTGGCACCCGACGGGGTTTTCGAAAAGTCCTTTGAAAATACTTTGTCTCCATCACCATGCATATTCTCGTCCCTTTTCGCGTAGCAACTACTTTAGCATCCTATCTACTCCCACCGGCATAACCCTCATAAGGAGGTAGGGTCATGCACAATGCAAGTATCAACGAGGAAGTAACGGAGGCAAACCGTCAAAGTGGTTCCACCTCATCATGATTCCGTTGCAACAACAATATGGTGCTATATGTCATGCATAAAAAGGGTTTCATAGACATGGTCAAAGGGCTGCTTGCCTGGTTCACCAGAGTCTTGAGATCTTCTGATCCTTTGTGACGCCCCCGATTCAATGGTACACTAATCATGCATGCAAATGTGTACGATCAAGATCAGGGACTCACGGGAAGATATCACAACACAACTCTAAAACATAAATAAGTCATACAAGCATCATAATACAAGCCAGGGGCCTCGAGGGCTCGAATACAAGTGCTCGATCACGCATTTAGTCGATGGAAGCAACAATATCTGAGTAGAGACATAAGTTAAACAAGTTTGCCTTAAGAAGGCTAGCACAAACTGGAATACAGATCGAAAGAGGCGCAGGCCTCCTGCCTGGGATCCTCCTAACTACTCATGGTCCTCGTCAGCGGGCTGCACGTAGTAGGGCACCTCCGGTGTAGAAGTCGTCATCGACGGTGGCGTCTGGCTCCTGGGCTCCATCGTCTGGTCGCGGAAATCGAGTAGAGATAGGGGGAAAAGGGGGAACAAGGCAACCGTGAGTACTCATCCAAGGTACTCGCAAGCAAGGAGCTACACTACATATGCATGGGTATATGTGTAAAGGGCCATATTAGTGGACTGAACTGCAGAATGCCAGAATAAGACGGGGATATCTAATCATGTCGAAGACTACGCTTCTGGCAGCCTCCGTCTTGCAACATGTAGAAGAGAGCAGACTGAAGTCCTCCAAGTAGCATCGCATAGCATAATCCTACCCGGCGATCCCCTCCTCGTATCCCTGAGAGAGAGCGACCACCGGGTTGTATCCGCACTTGGAAGGGTGTGTTTTATTAAGTATCCGGTTCTAGTTGTCATAAGGTCAAGGTACAACTCAAGTCGCCCTCACATCAAGATCACGGCTATTCGAATAGATTAAACTTCCTAGGGTGCACCACATAACCCAACACGCTTGATCCCATTTGGCGGACACACTTTTACGGGTCATGCCCGGCCCATGGCGGAAGATCAACACGCCGCAGCCCCACCTAGGCTCAACAGAGAGGTCAAGACCGGTCTAAACCTAAGCGCGAGGGTTCTGGGCCCATCGCCCTTAGCACAATCAAGACGTTATGCACGCTGCCGGAAGCGCACTCTAGCCTACGTGCTGCCCAGCCCAATCCGGCGCGCACCACTCGGGCCGGCCGACGTCACGGCAAGCTTCGCTCATACCACGACGCCGGGATACCCATAACTACTCCCACAGAGATGGTCGATGCGTATAGACCAAATGGCCGACTCAGATCAAATACCAAGATCTCGTTAAGCGTGTTAAGTATCCGCGAACGTCGACCAGGCCAGCCCACCTCTCTCCTGTAGTCTCAACCTGCCTGCCGCCCGCCACAAAGTAACAATGGGGCCGTGGAACCCAGGCCCACCTCTACCGGATGGAGCCACCGTCCTTTCACCCCCATCTCCTAACGATATCACGGTAATGTAAGTATATAGTATATGCCCGTGATCACCTCCTCAAGTGATAACAGCCCAAAGAGTATAGCATGGCATTTGACAAGAATGTAGGGCCACCGATGGAACACTAGCATCCTATACTAAGCAAGAGGGATAGCAGATAAAGGTAACAATGAGTAGCAAGGACAAAGCTATGCAGCAAAGATAGGATTAATCGAAAGCAAGAACATGCTACACTACTCTAATGCAAGCAAGATAGAGAAGAGTAGGCGATATCCGGTGATCAAAGGGGGCTTGCTGGTTGCTCTGGCAAGAAGGAGGGGTCGTCAACTCCGTAGTCTTACTGGGTAGCAGCGGCGTCGGTCTCGGTGTCTAGCGGAAGAAGAGGGGGGAAGAAACAATGAATACAATGCAAACAGATGCATAACGATGCATGACAAGACAAGTAACGGTGCTAGGTGCGCCCTAACGCAGTAGGAGGTGATACCGGTGAAGGGGGAAAACATCCGGGAAAGTATCCCGGATTAGCGTTTTCGCAAGAGGAGGGAGGGGAAATTTGCGAGTTTGATATGTTAGGGGTGTGTGGTGGATGAACGGGCTGCGATCCGGGATCGCCTCGCTGCTCGAGCAACTTTCATGTAGAAAATAATTTAATGCGAGTTACGGATTAAAAGATATGATTTTCTAAAGATTTTATTAATTTCTAGAATTTAATTAATTATTTAATTTAATCCGAAAATGGAACTATGACATCAGCATGATGTCATGCTGACGTCAGTAGTCAACAGGGGTTGACTGGGTCAATCTGAGGGTGGGACCCGGTTGTCATTGTCTAAGACTAACTAATCAGGTTTAGTTAGTCTAACTAAAATGATTAGGTTTATTAACTACAATTAATTAGGTTAACTAATCAGGATTAATTAAGTTAATTAATATTTTAATTATTTTAATTAATTAATTATTTATTTATTTTTTTAAGTCTCTTTTTTTTTAATTTTCGTTCTCAGGGGCGTGGGCCCCGTTTGTCATTGGCCCAGAGGGGCCTATCGGGTTCGGGCGTGGTTGCTGGGGCGGAGCCCCGTGAGTGTGCGGGCGGTTACGGGCGTGTGGGTGCGGGGCGCACCCAGGCGCCCACCACGCGAGGGGAGGCGAGGCCGGCCAGGGCTGTGCCCGGCGGCGGCGAGGCCACGGCGGCCAGCGCGGGCGCGGGCCGGCGCCGGAGGCGGTGGGGCAGAGGCGGGGCGTCGCCAGGGCGCATGTCCACGGGGGGAAGGGCGCGGGGCGCACGGCCAGGGGACAGCCAGCGCGCGAGGCTGGAGTTCCGGGGCGCGGCCGACGTACTCGGTCACAGCCAGGGGCGGCTTGGTGAACGCGAGGTCGTCGCGAGCTACGGGCGCAAGCAGGGCAGCGCCAATCAATGACGGGATCGACGGGAAAGAGGGGAACGGACATGGCTCACTGGGAGGAGGTCGATGGAGAGCTCGGGACGGTCGGAGTGGCGTCAGAGAGGTGGGCCGGCGCGATGGCGGTGGTGGTGGCCGAGGCGGATGGGGACGACCGGTGAAGGAGAGGCGAGGAAGCGGCGAGCGACGGCGTCGGGGGCGGCTCCGGGGCGACGTGGTGACGACGGCGACGCAGGGGAGGACGACGACGCCAAGCGGACCAGCGGGTGGCCTCCGTGACGGGGTCGGGCGGCCATGGATGGGGCGTCTTGAGCTCGGGGGAGACGACGCGGTGCACGAAGGAGAGGGAGGAGGCCGGGAGGTGCGGCGCCGGTGAGTTGGCGTCGCGGAGGAGGATGGAGGCGCGATGGGCCGGCGACGGGCGCGACGGTCGGGGCGACGGGGTCGGTAGGCGGGTGGCGCCGGTGAGAGGGCTTCGGCATCGAGAGATCGAGGGAGAGGGGGTAGAGAGCGAGGTGGAGGTGGAGCGAGGTGGATTGGATCTGGAGGGGGAGAGGGTGTGGCGTCGTGGGGGGGGGGAGTGGTGTGTCGGTGCCTAGGGTTCGGTGGGGAGGGGGTTATGCAGAGGGGGGGCGACTGGGCCGGCCTGGGGGCCCGATGGCCCGGGCCACGGCCCAGACCAGGGGTCTCCTTCTTTCTTTTTGTTTTGCTTTGCCTTTTCTTTTTTTACTTTTCTTTTATTTATTATTTTCTGTTTTCATTTAATTTAAAATATTTATGCATTTTATAAAACTGTGTCTTCTACACCATAATTATCTATGTAATATCTAGTACAAATCGAACAATTTTATTTTAAGGTTTGAAAACTTTTATTTTACCAAATTTTGAATTTGAATTTGAATTGGTTTCGAACTAACTCGAGATTAGCAACTATAATCGAGGTGACGTGGCATCACTAGCAGAGGATCACTATAGCTTAATTACCCGGGCGTCACAATTCGCCTCCACTACAAGAAATCTCGTCCCGAGATTTAAGAGGGGAGTAAGGGGGAAAGGTCTGGTTACGAAATCCTAACGAATCTTCTCAGTCTTGGTTGCTCTTCTTTAAGAGGTCGATCCATTACCTTGACATCTTCATTTCTCTCACATGGTCATCATGGTGATGCCGCCTTTTTCTCGGGAACTCCAACGCATTTCACGAATAGGTAAGGGGTATTCCGGCAGAACGAACCTCTGCAAGGTTGACTATCTGGTAGCTAACATCGGGGAAGGTGGCGGAAAGTAACTCTCGAACTGGAACTTAAGAAAATATCGAGAGCAAAGAAAGAAGGTACCATGAGAAGTTTCAATCGGGTAGGCTATCATTCGATGCCTGAAACAAAGTGTAAAAGGGGTCCAGAGCAATGGTAATAAGTTTTGTGTCTGATACCAGAATAGATCACTAGGAAAGTGACCCCGTGAATTACATACGAAGTCAAGCACGAGGAATAACTTGGGCAACAGGGGTGTACAGGAGTCAGGTTTCGATCCTGTGAAATCAGGGTTATGGGCCCACCATGTGGTTAAAAGTAGGAAGGTCGGTGACATCTTGCACGATCATGTAAGCAAGGCATGTCAGAGTAGAGTCTGTGGGTCATGTCGGCAACAACATAGGTACCAAGGGCGAGGGACGAAGAGAACCATTTTCCGCTTTCGTTGAAACGAGGCGGACCAATAGGCAAGGTTCCCGTCCATCGGTGGTTACCGGAATGTCATCAACAATAGTAACAAGGTCTTACTGACAGAGTTGTACATCGAGGTGTTTGCACAAGCAGTGGAAGGAAAATATGATCATCAGATTAAACAGAACAATGGAAATGAAAATATGTTTAAACACATATTTCAAGGGTATATCCTTCCCAAGGACAAGCAGAGCAAGATATCCATGACAGGATATAAAGTAGAAAACCATTTAGGTAAGGGGGGAGGAATCTCATGATATTACCCATACAACGGTGTTAGGATAAGTGATAAATAAAATTTAGCATCGTGCTTCAAATGTTCCTATTGAAAATCGGAGTACCATTGACATGCTTCGAGATAGCATTGACATGGTCTTCAGGTGAAGATCAGACTTTGAACACGAAGGATCCATCAGGAATAACTTGTAGAATAAGTCTTACAATTTCCTCATGGATGAACGGATAACCTTGCTGAAAAGGAATCTATAATGATAGGTCCTCCAGCCGGGGGGGGGTGCTAGGCATGACATCATGTTACCGGGTCATCAAAGGATCAACATCATAACTCTTGGAAAGTTGTCCCAACCATCATATCCACCGAGATTCATATCCAATTGGTGTCATGATACCTCGGACTCAGGGGTCCGAGAGGAAAAGGTGCAACACAAATCGATTTAAATGACATTGCAAGATTCTCGAGAAATGAACTATGGGAGCGGGTTTCTGAAGCAATAGTTCATCATTAAACCAAGGAGGGGATGACAAGGTGGCTGATGGGCTCAGCGACAATTCATCGAGAATTCCAAACGGATGGATTTCCACAATAATGTGAACAAGAAGATGACATTTGTTAAATCAAATGATATAATGGGATATGCTCGAGGAAAACATACATAATTAAACATTGGTTGAACGGTGCACCCGAAATATGGGTTGGGTTGCACGGCCAATGTTAGAATGGTGATTCAATTATCGAAAGACTTAGAATGAACTATCGCCCATTCACTTCAAAGCAATAGGGTTGCTAGAAGTTCAATTCACACGTCATAGCTCAATTGTCGGTATTCGGTTGAAAACAATACAGGACCAAGGAATGAACGAAGATGTCAAGAAGTATTATGATATCAAGAATTCTTAAGAGGTGGTGAAATTCTCACCACATTCTTGACAAAAAGAGATGGTAATACTTCCGAGGCAAGGAAGATCAACTGCTGGGTAGCAGGGATCTCAAGGTTTACACAAAACACGAACAAGTTGTGTTGAACGGAAGGCAATAAAGTGGTCGATGAGAACAGGAATCAGCAAGGGGCAAGGATGGTATTACCCATCATGAATTCAATTGAATTCCTGGAAGAGCTCATAAGGTTGATGATGATCACGACACAATTGTCGAGAGATTTCATGCAGATGTAATCAATCAGCGACGACATCAAGTCAAAGGAATGATGAAGCAAGAGGTTATTGGAACCACGATTCACGACACAAACTCGAACTCAAGCTTGTTGTTTAAGGTGAAAGGGTATGACGAGGAAAATCGACGTAAGCTTAGCTATCGTCGCAAATTGGTGCTCCGAGAATAAGGACCAGGTAGCACAGTTAGAATCGTCACGACAATGATATAGCCAAACAAGCTAGGAATGCCGTGATCGGGTACAAACTCATACTTATAGAAGCTTACTGAAGAGTTGTTGAACCGTAGAGCGGACTCGGTTCAGTTATCGGTGTCTTTGAGTGTTTAATAACTCAGAGCCCGTGAAAAATTGGAATCAGTGGGAAGGTAGCACTTGATGAAGAACTCATAAGAAGTTATGCAGTTCCATGATAATCTCGAGATACTAGGGGGGTAATACTCGACACAAGATCAAAGTAAAGGTTGGACTGGTGTATTGATCCATAGGAGACAATTGTTTTAACTTGTCCGAGAAATGCAATAAAACAAGAACAATCATGGTTGGAACCACGGTTGCAAGGGATCAATTCACAGATACCATATGTTAGCTATCAAGGAAATAGTTATTACTACAAGAAGCTTCCATGATGATATACATCGCGTCCATGGGCATGAACACAAAGTTCAAGGTCGACTCCCACTTCCTCAATGCATAATCTTCCATTCACCTCTCGTATTTCGAAGATGACATTAGTTGTTGAAAGTTTTACCTGGTGCAATACCAGATAAGTATGACTCGTGAAATCTTCGGGTTCACACCGATGAGGGAAGGCATTGGTTCAATCCCATCGGGCTTCTTCTGAACATATACCATAAGCTTCAAGAGTAAATATCACCAGCTCGAAAGCAGAGCAGGGTTGACAAAAGGAAAGGATACAATTTACCAAAGGCATTATGTATCGGAGAAATAACTCACAAAGTGATTAATTATGAAGGACACTGCCGGATAATAATCCAACAGTGGATATGGCGATCCACAATGGGGCTGATATGAGTATCGATACCCAATCAGAGGAAGAAAGATTGCAAATGCATCGGTTTATAGAACAGTTGAATAGTTCAACGCTTAATTAGCAAAGTAATTATGATTTTCAAATCAAGGGATCAGGAGCAAATGCTCTGATCAAGAATGGATAAGCTGAATAGACTCAGGGGTACAATCAACGACAATTGGATTGGTCGAGAACCAATTCCAGTTAAAAGAATGGCAGCTCAAATTTAAAAGGTAATTTATAAGGATCAATGATGATTGCGTGTATTCGCAAAACATATTGAGTCAATAGACCCAAAATGATAATGACAAGGAATGTCAATAAGACTACGAGACTTATGGGATTAATCATAATGCGAGCAAGCAAGAATTTCAAGAGCCAAAGGCTCCAGAGGATTTTCGAAAGATCGAATAGTATTTTGAAGACTTTTGTGAAACTCATGAACAACTGGGGATGAGCGGATACTCGACAAGTGCGAGGATTTATTTGAAGGGGTATTCATGTGGCAAAGAACTGCTAGGCAGTAGGCACGAAGTATTCTCGGAACAATAGAGAAAACTTCGGGGTATCTTGTAATAACAAGATCAATGGGGGATGATCACAAGAATGGCAAGTGTAAGTAGTTATCCATAAGGATTTATCGGTGGTCGGGAATAACAAAAGTGATGGGCACAAAGTCTCGAGAGAATATCAAGGAGTATCTCTGAAATCTTCTGGTGCAGTCGGTGACCATCTGGACTGAAGGGCCTCTCCGGGAGAAAGTATTTTCGAGAACCTAAAGTTAGATTTTAGTAAAAAAATCGTTTAACCCGAATAGAAGAGAGTTCAGAATCCTAGAGTAAAGGTCGAGGAGTAAAAGATCCTAATACCACCCAATGGCGACGTGGGCCCATAAGCCGCACAGCCATGTTAGTAAAAGTTTTTCAATGACTAGACTCGACTTCGGCCAAGGAGTTGGAAAGGGGGATTCCTACAGCAGTTGGCTCGATACCAATCTCAGGACGCTTCGATTCAATCAGACACTAATCATGCACGCAAATGTGTACGATCAAGATCGTGGACTCACGGAAGATATCACAACACAACTCTAAAACATAAATAAGTCATACAAGCATCATAATACAAGCCAGGGGCCTCGAGGGCTCGAATACAAGTGCTCGATCACGGAAGAGTCGATGGAAGCAACAATATCTGAGTACGCATATAAGTTAAAACAAGTTTGCCTTAAGAAGGCTAGCACAAACCGGGATACAGATCGAAGAGGCGATGCCTCCTGCTCGGGATCCTCCTAACTACTCCCGGTCGTTGTCACGGGCTGCACGTAGTAGGGCACCTCCGGTGTAGAAGTCGCCATCGACGGTGGCGTCGCTCCTGGCTCCATCGTCTGGTCGCGACAATCGAGTAGAGATAGGGGAAAAGGGGAACAAGGCAACCGTGAGTACTCATCCAAAGTACTGCAAGCAAGGAGCTACACTACATATGCATAGATATATGTGTAAAGGGCCATATCGGTGGACTGAATCAGAATGCCGTAATAAGAGGGGATATCTAATCTCGTCGAAGACTACGCACAGCAGCCTCCGTCTTGCAACATGTAGAAGAGAGAAGATCAAGTCCTCCAAGTAGCATCGCATAGCATAATCCTACCCGGCGATCCCTCCTCGTATCCACGAGAGAGAGAGACCACCGGGTTGTATCCGCACTTGGAAGGGTGTGTTTTATTAAGTATCCGGTTCTAGTTGTCATAAGGTCAAGGTACAACTCCAAGTCGCCTGCTATCAAGATCACGGCTATTCAATAGATTAAACTTCCCTGCAGGGTGCACCACATAACCCAACACGCTTTGATCCCATTTGGTCGGACACACTTTTCTCGGTCATGCCCGCCGCGGAAGATCAACACATCGCAGCCCCACCTAGGCTCAACAGAGAGGTCAAGACGCCGGTTCTAAACCTAAGCGCGACAGGGTCCGGGCCCATCGCCCTTAGCACACCTCGCACGCTATGCACGTGGGCCGGAAGCACTCTAGCCTACAGGCGTTCCAGTCCAATCCGGCGCGCGCCACTCAGTCGCTAACGTCACGAAGTGCTTCGGCTAATACCACGACGTCGGGATACCCATAACTACTCCCGTGTAGATGGTTAGTGCGTATAGACCAAATGGCCAGACTCAGATCAAATATCAAGATCTCGTTAAGCGTGTTAAGTATCTGCGAACGTCGACCAGGGCCAGGCCCACCTCTCTCCCAGGTAGTCTCAACCTGCCCTGTCGCTCCGCCACAAAGTAACAAATGGGGCCGACGGGAACCCGAGCCCACCTCTATCGGGATGGAGCCACCGTCCTTTTAGCCCCCATCTCCTAACAAAGTATCACGGTAATGTCATAGTGTAAAGTATATAGTATATGCCCGTGATCACCTCCCAAGTGATAACAGCCCAAAGAGTATAGCATGGCAGACGGACAAGAATGTAGGGCCACCGATGGAACACTAGCATCCTATACTAAGCAAAGAGGATAGCAGATAAAGGTAACAACAAGAGTAGCAAGGACAAAGGCTATGCAAAGAAGATAGGATTAATCGAAAGCAAGAACATGCTACACTACTCGATGCAAGCAAGATAGAGAAGAGTAGGAATATCCGGTGATCAAAGGGGCTTGCCTGGTTGCTCGCAAGAAGGAGGGGTCGCCAACTCCGTAGTCGTGACCGGGTAGCAGCAAGGCCGGTCTCGGTGTCTAGCAGAAGAAGAGGCGGGGAAGAAACAATGAATACAATGCAAGCAGATGCATAACGATGCATGACAAGACAAGTAACGGTGCTAGGGGTGCCCTAACGCGGTATGAGGTGATACCGGCGAAGAGGGGAAGCATCCGGGAAAGTATCCTGGATTCCGCGTTTTGGGCGGAGGAGCCGGAGGGGGAAAGTTGCGAGTTTGATATGTTAGGTGTGTGGTGGATTTAACGGGCTGCTCATCCGGATCGCCTCGTCGCTCGGCAACTTTCATGTTGAAAATAATTTAATCCGAGTTACGGATTAAAAGATATGATTTTCTAAAGATTTTATTAATTTTTAGAATTTAATTAATTATTTAATTTAATCCGAAAATGGAACTATGACATCAGCATGATGTCATGCTGACGTCAGCAGTCAACAGGGGTTGACTGGGTCAATCTGATGGTGGGACCCGGTTGTCATTGTCTAAGACTAACTAATCAGGTTTAGTTAGTCTAACTAAAATGATTAGGTTTATTAACTACAATTAATTAGGTTAACTAATCAGGATTAATTAAGTTAATTAATTCTTTAATTAATTAATTAATATTTTAATTATTTTAATTATTTAGTTATTTATTTATTTTTTTATGTCTCCTTTTTTTAATTTTCCATCTCGTGGGCGTGGGCCCTGCTTTGTCATTGGCCTGAGGGACCTATTGGGTTCAAGGTGGTTGTCCGGGCGGAGCCCCGTGAGTGTGCGGGCGGTTACGGGCGTAGGGTGCGGGCGCACCCAGCGCCCACCACACGAGGGGGGAGGCGAGGCCGCTGTGCCCGCGGGCGGCGGCGAGGCCACGCGGCCAACATGGCGCGCGCTGGCCGGGCGCCGAGGCGGCGGGCGTAGGCGGGCATCGCCAGGGCGCATGTCCACGCGGGGAAGGGCGCGGCACGCACGGCCAGGGGACAGCCAGCGCGCGAGGCTGGAGTTCCGGGGCGCGGCCAACGTACTCGGTCACAGCCAGGGGCGGCTCGGTGAACGCGATGTCGTCGCGAGCTTCGGGCGCAAGAAGGGCAGCGCCAATCAACGACGGGATCGACGGGGAAGAGGGGAACAGACATGGCTCACTGGGAGGATGTCGATGGAGAGCTCGGGACGGTCGGAGTGGCGTCGGAGAGGTGGGCCGGCGCGATGGCGGTGGTGGTGGCCGAGGCGGACGGGGACGACCGGTGAAGGAGAGGCGAGGAAGCGGCGAGCGACGGCGTCGGGGGCGGCTCCGGGGTGACATGGTGACGACGGCGACGTAGGGGAGGACGACGACGCCGGCAAACAATAGGGGTGGCCTCCGGTGACGGGGTCGGGGCGGCCACGGATGGGGCGTGCGCGGAGCTCGGGGGAGACGACGCGGTGCACGAAGGAGAGGGAGGAGGCCGGGAGGTGCGGTGCCGGTGAGGTGGCATCACGGAGGAGGATGGAGGCGCAATGGGGCGGCGACGGGCGCGACGGTCGGGGCGACGGGGTCGGAAGACGGGTGGCGCCGGCGAGAGGGCTTCGGCATCGAAATCGAGGGAGAGGGGGTAGAGAGCGAGGTGGAGTGGGGGTTTCCCCTCGATCCAGATTGGATCGGGAGGGGGAGAGGGTGTGGCGTCGTGGGGGGGGGCAGTGGTGTGTCGGTGCCTAGGGTTCGGTGGGGAGGGGGTTATGCAGAGGGGAGGGCGACTGGGCCGGCCTGGGGTTCGATGGCCAGTGGGCCACGCCCACCTGTGGCTCTCCTCCTTTCTTTTGTTTTTTGCTTTGCCTTTTCTTTTTTACTTTTCTTTTATTTATTATTTTCTGTTTTCATGTAATTTAAAATATTTATGCTTTTATAAACCGTGTCTTCTACACCATAATTATCTATGTAATATCTAGTAAAAACCGAACAATTTTATTTTAAGGTTTGAAAACTTTTATTATTTACCAAATTTTTAATTTGAATTTGAATCGGTTTCGAACTAACTCGAGATTAGCAACTATAATCGAGGTGACGTGGCATCACTAGCAGAGGATCACTGTAGCTTAATTACCCGGGCATCACATCCTTCTCCAAGTACTCCGTCTACTTCGTCAACTAACGTCGAAACAATCATAATAAGCAACACAACAAGGCAGAAAATAAAATTGCTCTAAAAATATGGATTTGACTTTTCTAGGACTTCCCTGGTCATATGAAAAATAACCAGGGTGGTTTCATTGGAATTGGATTAGTGAATATTTGTGAACATTTCAATATGATGGAATCAAGGGGTTTATGGATTTGCAAGAAGTGTACAGAACTATATTTTGGAAAAATGAGCAAAGGCACCCATTTAGCAAATCATGATTTTAGAAGCATCTGGGAGTTGGTTTCACTGGATTTGGAGTTCAAATGAATTTCCTATGAATTTGCAAAGTTGACAAATATGAAGAAATGGCTCATTGTTTTATGTGGTACAGAAAGTATAAAGAAAAATGTTCGTAAACTAAGTTATGAACTTAGAAACATCTAGGAATTTGAATCATGGCATTTGGATCAAATTTGAGCTCTCTGTGATTTTCTAAAGTTCATCACAGAAATGGAAAATGGGGTTTTGATAAATATTTATGAAGAGAAAGTTTCTGGAAAAATGTGCAAATAGCACCATGTGATAGATCAAGATTTATAGAGCCACTAGAAACTTGAATCATCAAATGTGGAGTTAATTGGAATATTCTATGGATTTTACTAGTCCACATAAAATGAAAAAAAAGGGATTTACCTAAATGGGCCCAATTGTAACGCCCCGGATTCGATGCACCAGGTGTCTGCCAGTTATTCGCCGTCGTTGCCTTGTCATTTGCTTGCGTGTTGCATATTGCCATGTCATCATGTGCATCTCATTTTGCATACATGTTCGTCTCATGCATCCGAGCATTTTCCCCGTTGTCCGTTTTGCAATCCGACACTTCTATGTCACCCGGCGTCCCCTTCTTGCCCCTTTTCGTGAGCGGGTGTTAAACATTCTCGGAATGGCCCGAGGTTTGCCAAGCGGCCTTGGTATAGCACCGGTAGACCGCCTGTCAAGTTTCATTCCATTTGGAGGTCGTTTGATACTCCTAGGGTTAACCGCATGGCCCGAAACCCCTCCTTTTGTGCAGCCCAACACTCCTCGAAATCAGCCCAATAACCAATCCAAAACCTCTCCATGCTCTCGGTCGTTCGATCACGATCGTGTGGGCGAAAACCGCTCCTCATTTGGACTCTCCTAGCTCCCTCTACCTATAAATATGTGCCTCCCATCCAAATTCGCGGATGATTCCAACCTAACCCTAGCAGTCTTCCTCCTCGCGCCGCCGGACATGTCCATCCGCGCCGGACATGTCCGCCGGATACGTCGCTGCGACGAATCAGCCGCCGCCACCTCAGCGCCGCCGCCTCCGCGCCCAATAGGAAGCCGACACCTCACCCGCGCCCTCCCTCTCTCTCCTCCGCGCCGCTGCTGCCCACGGGCTCGAGACCGGCCCTTGAAGCTGCGGCTCAAGGCCGCCTTGCCGCCCGGCTCCGCCGCGCCGCGCGCCCGCTATCCCGCTGCCGCCGGTGCCCGCCGCCGGCACCGCCCTCCGCCGCCTCACCTCGGCCTCCGCCCGCCCCTCCCCTTCTCCGCCCGGCCTCGAGCTGCCCGGCCGCTCCTCCCGTGTCGCCGCCGCCGCCTCAGGAAGTCGCCGCCGCCACGCGCCATCAGATCCGGGCGGCGCCGCCGGATCCGGCGCCCCATCCTCGGCCTCCTCCGGCCGCCCGCGTCCGTCTCCGGCGAGGTTCCGGCCATCCTCGGGATCCACGCTCTGGATCCAGATCTGCAAAACGGAAGGTTGACTTTCCCCCTCCGAAAATTACGGTCCCGAATATTTTTACATTATCATGCCATGTTCATCGCATCATATCTGCATGCATACTGCTCCGTTTTGTGCGTGTAATATGTCAAACTGTTCGCCTCAACGAGTACTTCATCTCATTCCATTGCGTCATTTTCCTTTGAGCTCATCTAGATTCCGGAATCATCGTTGCAAGAGTGCTTCATGATGTTAATCTGCTGAAACTGTTATAACATGCTCTTTTGTCATTTTTTCCATGATTGATGTGTGCATCCTATGAGGTTGATGCCTACATGATTTTTGATCTATGTCATGCATTCTTTACAGGGGTGCTTCCCATGTATTTTTGTGAGTTGCGTAGTGAGTAAATCAAGCTTGTTAAGTAGGGTACTTGTTGTTACTGTTTTGTTAGGCTGAATCTGCTATATTATGATGCTATGTAAACCTGCTGCTACAAGTCATTCTATGCATAATCTGGAGATCTTCACTAAGGATGTTTTGTTATACATGTCATTCTCTATCCATCCATGCCTCCTTTTGCATTTTTGGAGCAACCTAGATTGACTCAATCGAGCTCTACTTTTGCTATGAAATGTTCATGGCAGATTGTTTACATGTTATTCGATTTTGCCAAGGTTGTTGTAGTTGATCCTTGCATATATAGCTTCTATGCCATGTCTAGTTTCTGGGTGTATGCTTAGTTTGTCATGCAATGCCTCGTAGTGAGTGCGTCGAGCTCGTAAACATGCCTACTTGTTATCTGTTTATGCCATGCTCCAGTTTTTCACTGTCTGAATCTGTTTATGTTTTTGCTATGTTCACATGCTTGCAATTGTATTTTCTGATCCCTTTTGGCTTATGGTCAGTAAGGGACTCTTGTTATATGCAACTAGTAGATTCATAGCATGCCTTTGTTTGCCATGTTAAGTTCCGGTAACATGTTGTTTGATAGCTCTAAACATTGCAACCTGATGTTATTTCTGCCTTGTCCTATGAATTCCACCACGTGTGCGAACCTGTTATTATTTGCAATCTTGCCATGTCCTTTTGAGCATGTTATAGTGATTTCTGGAGATAGCTCAGTGTTCATGTTTTGTCATGCTTTACCTTTACATCACGTACATGCCTTTTATCACCATGTTAAGATGTCGTAGCTTGTTGTTTAGGTGCTTGCAATATGCATAGTTGCTGTTTTGGACAGTTTGTCCTTTAAACTTGCATACAGTGTATGTGTTGAACCGTTGCTCCGTTTTGAGTGTGCTCTATATGAAACTTGCTTAGAATTGCATGTAGTTTCATATTATCATGTTGCATCCTTGTTTTGAGGTGTTTGATTGATGTTTGTATGCATTTTGCATCAATGCCATGTTTAACTTGTTTTGCTCATATCTTCTAGGCCGTAGCTCCGAATTTAATAAACTTTATATGTAGCTTGAATAGAATTTCATGTAGACCATCTTGGTGCATTTTAAATTGTTGTTTAACAACTTGAACTTAAGGTTTATTCAGATCTGGACCAATTTCGAAATTTGCATATGGGGACTTACCGGAATTGTTCTATGTTGTTTCCGGCCTCATTTAAACTTGCTTTGATGTGTTGCTCTTGTATGCATCATCTCTTGCCATGAGTAGCTTCATGTAGCCTTGTCATGCATCATACTTGATTGTGCATCGTGCCATGTTTATGCTTGTGCATTTATCACGTTGTTTTTTTCTTTCCGGTGTTGCTTCTCAGTTCCGGTAATGTTGCGATTGTGAGGATTCGTTCAACTACTCTCGTTCATCTTCTTCATGGACCCGTTCTTCTTCCTTGCGGGATTTCAGGCAAGATGACCGTCACCTTGGATCTCATTACTATCATTGCTATGCTAGTTGCTTCGCTCCATCGCTATGCTGCGTTACCTACCACTTGCTTATCAAGCCTCCCAAATTGCCATGAAACCACCTCTAACCTTTGTTACCCTTCCTAGCAAACCATTGTTTGGCTATGTCACCGCTTTGCTCAGCCCTCTTATAGCGTTGCTAGTTGCAGGTGAAGATGAAGATTGCTCCATGTTGGATTATGTTTATTGTTGGGATATCACAATATCCCATATATTATTAATGCATCTATATATTTGGTAAAGGGTGGAAGGCTCGGCCTTATGCCTGGTGTTTTGTTCCACTCTTGCCGCCCTAGTTTCCGTCATATCGGTATTATGTTCCTAGATTTTGCGTCCCTAACGCGGTTGGGTGATTTATGGGACCCCTTGACAGTTCGCTTTGAATAAAACTTGTCCAAAGAAGGCCCAACCTTGGTTTTACCATTTGCCTCACCACCACCTATACCCTTCCCTTGGGTCGGCCAACCCAAGGGTCATCTTTATTCAGCCCCCCGGGCCAATGCTTGTCTAAGTGTTGGTCCAAACTAGAGTCCTTTGAAGCGCAACCTTGGGGAAACTCGAGGGCTGGTTTTAGTTGTACGGTGTGCTCATCCGGTGTTGCCCTGAGAACGAGATATGTGCAGCTCCTATCTGGATTGTCGGCGCATCGGGCGGTCTTGCTGGTCTTGTTTTATCATTATCGAAATGTCTTGTAAACCGGGATTCCGAGACTGATCGGGTCTTCCCGGGGAGAAGGAATATCCTTCGTTGATCGCGAGAGCTTATCATGGGCTAAGTTGGGACACCCCTGTAGGGTTTGAACTTTCGAAAGCCGTGTCCGCGGTTATGTGGCGTATGGGAATTTGTTAATATCCGGTTGTAGTAAACTTGAAGTAAACTCTTCTAAAATACACCAACCGTGTGCGTAACCGTGAGTGTCTCTTTTTGGGGTTGATCGAGAGGAGAACACGGTTTCTGGGTTATGTCTGACGTAAGTAGGAGTTCAGGATCACTTCTTGATCATTACTAGTTGACGTCAGTTCCTTTGTTTCTCTTCTCGCTCTCATTTGCATATGTTAGCCACCATATATGCTTAGCCGCTGCTGCAACCTCACCACTTTACCCCTTCCTTTCCCATTAAGCTTTGCTAGTCTTGATACTACCCATGGTAATGGGATTGCTGAGTCCTCGTGGCTCACAGATTACTACACCAACAGTTGCAGGTACGGGTTGTTGCGATGATCTTGACGTGAGAGCGATGTCTACTTGTTTTGGAGGTCTTCTTCTGCTTCTTCTTCGATCAGGGGATAGGTTCCAGGTCGGCAGCCTGGGCTAGCAGGGTGGATGCCATTTGAGTTTCTGTTTGTGTTTCATCCGTAGTCGGATGATGCTCTTATGTATTGTGATGTTCTATTCATGTGTCATTGTATGTATTGGATATATCCCCACTATTATGTAATGTTGATGTAATGATATCCACCTTGCAAAAGCGTCTTCAAGATGCGCTTCTATCCTTGGTGGGACCTTCGAGTTCCTTTAGGATAGGGTCGCATCTTGGGCGTGACAAGTTGGTATCAGAGCCTCGACCAACCCTAGGAGCCCCCTTGATTCATCGTGTAGTTTGGCCGTTGTTGAGTCTAGAAGAAAACTGATTTCTGAGTCTAGTTATATCGGAGAGTAGGAATTCTTTTTACTCCTCAGCCCCTTCGTCGCTCTGGTGAGAAATCTTGACGTAGGTGTTTTGAACTACTCCTCTTCCCGTTCAAATTTTTCTTTAGGATCACGCGGTTAGTTTTTGTTCGTTGTCCTTCCTCTTTTATTCGGTGCATCTCTCGTCAAGTCGACTCAAACCTCTTTGTCTTTTGAGAGATCTATCCTCAGCTCTTTTCTATCAACGTTGTTTCCCTGTCTGTAGTTGTCCTTGTTTTTCCCACCCGAACACCCGTCTTCTTCTCGGAACCGGAGTCCGTAATCGAGTATCCATCCTACTCGTGCGAAGTCTTTGTTTTCTTTCCTCAACAATTCCAACCGGTGTTTTCTCTTCAAGATATTCGCCGGTTCCCCCTTCCAAGTTGCCTTTGTTTTCCCGCCCTCCCACCCTCTTCTTCCCGGAGCCCGAGTCTGTTTCGAGCATCAATTTCATTTGTACAGAGCCTTCAGTTTTCCCTCAATCATTTCAACCGGTGAATTATCGTTTTCTTCGACATTCTTCATCTCTTTTCTTTTCCGGTGGACTCAATTCAAGTTTTTCGGGTTGATCACATTCTTTTCCGTAGCTCAAGTGTTCTCCCTGCTCGTTCACCTCTCGCCAGTTTATCCTTCCGGAGTGTTCAAGACATCTCAGGAGATTCGGCTCTGCTCGAATTAATTCGAGGTTGTCACCTCATTCAAATATTTCAATTGTTCCGGTGCATCATCTATCTGTTCATCATCCCTTTCCAACGGTGTTTTTCTTTTTAGTGGGCCCTAACCCACAGGTCTTTTCCCAGGATCTTACCTGACTCTTCTAATTATTCTGGAGCCATTCATAATTCTTTTTTGAGTTTGACGTAAGCATGAATTTCATTAGTCAGATCTTTTCCAACATCAATTTCAAGTCATTTTTATTATTGGCTCAACCTCTTCGCTTTTCATTCTACCGGAGTATCTCAACAATTTTGGTGGTGTTTATCAACGTCCTTTGAAGACCGAAGTAGAGTTTCTCTTAAATCTTGTCCGTTCTCCCGGAGGTTCATGGTGCTAGCTCGATGTTACCCTATCAAATTGTTAAGTCATGCAAAAAATTTACATCTATCTGGAGTATTTCAGGAGTTGCGTTCTCTCTCGATCATCCGGAGGTCATCCTTTCGGCATATTTCTTCGTTCTAAGCTTTTGAATTCGTTCTCCAATTATTCTATATTCATGCCTTTGTTCGTCTCAATATTCTTCCGGTGCTTCGTTCAAGTATAATCCAAGCAGTTCGTGATCTCTTTGTTCACTTGTCTTTGGATTCCCTCAAGCATCTTCGTGCTTGTTCTAATTCTTCCCAGTGATTCATTCCTTTTTTGTTCTTCAATTTTGAATTCTTACGGTGGTTCGTTGAAGATTCCTTTTCTGTTCTTATCATATCAATTCATTCGTTCTTTTCAATCCGACCGGTGGCTCAAGAAGTCTTCCTCAAATTTTCGCGATACACCCCCCCGTAATCTTTTCTAACACGGATAAGTAGTATGCAAATCCATGGCTTCGCATCAATTTAATTGGTGGAGGATAAGCATAACGTAATTCTTATTCTTCTTTCATCAAGTGGATCAATTTTGTCCTTCGGAGAATTTTCATGATGTCTCGGTCCCGAGTCATTCTTTTCTTTTCCGGAGTTCAAAGCTTCGTTTGTTCCATCACGAAGCTCCATCTGAATCATCGCAATGCTCTAATCTTATCCCTTTTCATCCTTCAATTTTATCTCGTCATCCTTTCGTTACCGGAGTTCTTCACGGTGGTCCGTCAGTATTTAATTCGTTCTTCAAGTGTTCATCAAGATTCTTATCGGATGAGCTCAAGTATCTTTTCTTCTTGCATCTCGAAGTGCAATTAATTCTCCTTATTCGTTTGAAGTGGACTTTTGCTTTTCCTCGTCCTTCTCAGCTATTTCAATCATTTTCGTTTGTGGTTGGTTATCACCTCAAAAAATTTGAGTTGTTATCCATAAGTCCACAACAAGCTTATTCTTTTTGTTGTTGATTTTTTTCAACAATTCCGTTCTATCCTTCCTTCTAAGGTTGCTTTCTTTTTCATTCGTGGTAGAATATGTCGTCTTCTTCTCCGTTCTTTTCTTTCCAACCTTTCAAGTATTAAGGAGGAATTGTGTTGTTCCTCTAAATCAACTACCGTTCCATCTTGTCAATCACAGTTCTATTCTTTCCATGTTCAACCGGAGTGCTGCATAAATTCTTTCAGTCTTATTCCATTCTCACCTTATTCCTCGAGCTTCTGATTCTCGTCTTAATCTTCTCTCTTTTGTTCTTGTTTCACCTCATCCCCTTATCCCTTCCGTCTCGTTCCTAAGATCTCGGGACGAGATCTCTTGTTAGTGGAGGAGTGTTGTAACGCCCCGGATTCGATGCGCCAGGTGTCTGCCAGTTATTTGCCGTCGTTGCCTTGTCATTTGCTTGTGTGTTGCATATTGCCATGTCATCATGTGCATCTCATTTTGCATACATGTTCGTCTCATGCATCCGAGCATTTTCCCCGTTGTCCGTTTTGCAATCCGACACTCCTATGTCACCCGGCGTCCCCTTCTTGCCTCTTTTCGTGAGCGGGTGTTAAACATTCTCGGAATGGCCCGAGGTTTGCCAAGCGGCCTTGGTATAGCACCGGTAGACCGCCTGTCAAGTTTCGTTCCATTTGGAGGTCGTTTGATACTCCTAGGGTTAACCGCATGGCCCGAAACCCCTCCTTTTGTGCAGCCCAACACCCCTCCAAATCAGCCCAATAACCCATCCAAAACCCATCCATGCTCTAGGTCGTTCGATCACGATCGTGTGGGCGAAAACCGCTCCTCTTTTGGACTCTCCTAGCTCCCTCTACCTATAAATATGTGCCTCCCGTCCAAATTCGCGGATGATTCCAACCTAACCCTAGTAGTCTTCCTCCTCGCGCCGCTGGACATGCCCATCCAGCGGACATGTCCACGGACACGTTGCTGACGAATCAGCCGCCACCTTCTTCGCCGCCTCCGCGCCCAATAGGAAGCCGCCACCTCACCGCGCCTCCTCTCTCTCCTCCGCGCCACCCGCCCGAGACGGCCCGCCCGAGCTGCAGCGATCGCCACGCCGCGCCGCTGCTTTCGCTGGCCGCCAGGTTCGCCCTGCACCGCCTTCGCCTCGCCGCTGGCCGCCGCCGCCCGCCGCGCCATCGCTTGGACAGCGCTTGCCGCCTCCCTTTCTCCGCCTCGGCCTCCCAAGCTGCCCGCCGCTTCCTCCGTGGGTCGCCGCCACGCACCACCAGATCCGCCGCCGGATCCGGCGCCCATCTCGGCCTCCTCCGGCCGCCGCGCCGTCCGTCTCCGGCGAGGTTTCGGACATCCTCGGGATCCGTGCTCTGGATCCCGATCTGCAAAACCGAAGGTTGACTTTCCCCCTCCGAAAATTCCACCGTCCCGAATATTTTTACATTATCATGCCATGTTCATTGCATCATATCTCCATGCATACTGCTCCGTTTTGTGCGTGTAATATGTAAAATTGTTCGCCTCAACGAGTACTTCATTTCATTCCATTGCATCATTTTCATTTGAGCTCATCTAGATGCCTGAATCATCGTTGCAAGTGTTGCATGATGTTAATCTGCTGAAACTGTTATAACATGCTCTTTTGTCATTTTTGCCATGATTGATGTGTGCATCCTATGAGGTTGATGCCTACATGAGTTTTGATCTATGTCATGCCATCTTTACAGGGGTGCTTTCCATGTATTTTTGTGAGTTGTGTAGTGAGTTAATCATGCTTGTTTAGTAGGGTACTTGCTGTTACTCTTTTGCTAGGCTGAATCTGCTATATTATGATGCTATGTAAACCTGCTGCTACAAATCATTCTATGCATAATCTGGAGATGTTCACTAAGGATGTTTTGTTATACATGTCATTGTCTATCCATCCATGCGTCTTTTGCATTTTTGCAGCAACCTAGATTGACTCAATCGAGCTCTACTTTTGCTATAAAATGTTCCTGGCAGATTGTTTACATGTTATTCGATTTTGCCAAGGTTGTTGTAGTTGATCCTTGCATGCTATGTTGTTGTTCCTGCCATATATGGCTTCTATGCAATGTCTAGTTTCTGGGTGTATGCTTAGTTTGTCATGAAATGCCTCGTAGTGAGTGCATCGAGCTCGTAAACATGCCTACTTGTTATCTGTTTATGCCATGCTCCAGTTTTTCAGTGTCTGAATCTGTTTATGTTTTTGCTATGTTCACATGCTTGCAATTGTATTTTCTGATCCCTTTTGTCTTATGGTCGGTAAGGGACTCTTGTTATATTCAACTAGTAGATTCATACCATGCCTTTGTTTGCCATGTTAAGTTCCGGTAACATGTTGTTTGATAGCTCTAAACATTGCAACCTGATGTTATTTCTGCCTTGTCCTGTGAATTCCACCAAGTCTGCGAACCTGTTATTATTTGCAATCTTGCCATGTCCTTTTGAGCATGTTCTAGTGATTTCTGGAGATAGCTCAGTGTTCATGTTTTGTCATGCTTTACCTTTACATCACGTACATGCCTTTTGTCACCATGTTAGGGAAGACGATGCCGGGGAAGAGGCTCCATCTACGACGCATTTACGACGGTGCAAGGTGCTCCAGTCATGCGACGAGGTCGCCGACGAGGCAGATGCGCCATGTGGACGAGTGCGCCCGATGTAAAGGGAGGAGCACGAAGGCTGCGTGCCGTGGAGAAGTCTATTTTATGCGGTGGGGATAGAAAATGGGGAGTATTCAGTGTACTACTCTGGGTGCCGGGTGTGGTTGGCTGGGTAGGGTGAACTCGGGTTACGAAAACAGCCCCCTACCAAGCGTCGTCCGTAAGCCTGTTCCAAAGGCTATGATGGTAACTTCCCACTGCTCGAATCAGGGTCACGGGATATTTTCCCGCCGACCTCAAAATTTTGTGACACTGGAATCCCCGTGTGGCCTGTTGAGTGATTCGGCTAAGCAACTAGCGAATAGTAGTAGTAAACTCTGCATATTAGGTTTGACCGAAGTCAAACTTCCTAAAGTTTGACCAAGTTTATATAAAAATATAAACATTTCCATAACAAATATGTATGATGTGGAAGTACATTCAATAATGAATCTAATGGTATTTATTTGTTATTGTATATGTTAATATTTTTGTTATAAGCTTTCTCGAGAGTTTACAAAACTTGACTTTGACCAATGCTAATACGCCGGACTTAAATAAAAGCGGAGGAGTACAAATTTTTTTTCTTAGTTTTTAGTGAACTAATTATTTGTTGAAATTGTGAAATAAATATATTAGGCTATTGACTTTGAATGTAATGGTCTATACAATTCAATAGTTACAATCATTGTCGAATCCCAAGATGTATACAAGGTCTATAGTACTTAACAACATGCTCAAACTCACATAATCCCAGTCAAATGAGAATCTAAATGCATTTCATAGTTATTACTTTGTAGGATGCAACAAAAACAACCAAAACTCTACATCAGCCATTATAGAAGCAACATTTTGACATATCCCATTGTGTGAATGAAACATGCAGAGAGAGCTTTTGAAGATGGAGCAGATAGGGCGGGAAAGATTGTATGTATGTGGACGAGAGAGTAGGAGACAAACCTAACGAGACAGAGAGAGAGAGAGAGAGATAAAGCGAGAGGAAGAAGTTAGGTCCGTGAGAGATGGAGACATGTAATATACGTCAGATGCGTGTGAATACGGATTCTGTATACGTGGAAGGAGAAGAGAAAACATGTTTGATGAGAGAGCTGGAAAAACATGGACGAGAGGGGAAGGATCTCATAGGTTGAGGGATTGACAATTTTGTGCGGGCGAGAGAGGGATTGGTAATTTTGTGCAAGAGAGAGAGAGGGTGGGGGGAGGAGTCGGTCAGCCATCGTCACATCACCCTGCTTCCAAATGACCCCGCATTCTCTAGCGCGGTGTGGTCGCCGTCTTTGATCTACTCGATGCCCTCTTTGAAGATTAAGGTGTTGTGCATGTTGGGGTGCAAAGAAGCACAAGCGAGAGTGGTCGCCGTATAACCTTGGATGGGGATGAATTGTGTGCTCGGGGGAGTGTGCGTGTGTGTTGTGCTACGTGTGTGTGTGTGTGTGTGTGTGTGCACGCGCGCGCGCGTGTGTGTGTGTGTGTCAGATATTGGGCGAAAACAAACCTAAGGAGAGAAATGGGTATTCATGAAGAGATTGTGCGGGCCTTGAGGTGGGCAGGGGCCGAATGAGGGTGTCAAAATGTGCGCGTTGATGCATGTATTGCATGCGATCGTGCGAGGGACGGATTTAATCGAGAGAGATGGTTGTTGTGTTACGGATGCTCCTCTCTCTCTCTCTCTCACACACACACACAAGTAAACTAGAAGACCGTTCTCTCATGTATACACAACGTATCGGCATCTGTCTATGTCTCACTCATGCATGATCATCTTCACATTCACACCTCTCTATGTCCGTATCACACGCACACCGTCTCCACATTGCCCTTCCACCACAACACACATATGGACACATACACACGTTCTCTCTCAGGATTCCGTATCGTGGTTGTGGTACTAACTTCAAAAAAATTAATAAAAGCGCTACCTAAGTCTAATGTTTACGTGTACTAGTACGGTTTTCTTTTAAGTGTGACCAACCTTATATAAAACTAAAGTAAGCTCCCATACGCGCACTCATCAATATGCCGCCACCGCTGCAAGATGCATGCCGGCGCCCGCCTGCTCCGGCCAACAATTTCTCGCCCATCACCGTCGTGTCGCCGCCATCCCTGTGCCATGAAGCCGAAGGCTCGCCCGCTCATGTCGTCTGCAGTCCCTCCTCGCCATGTCGTCGTGCTGCCAAGCACGCGAGCAGCTGGTGGAGCCGCGTCTATGCACACATCATACAAAGAGGAGGACGAGCGCGTGCTCCTACACGCCGGCGAGGAGGAACTAGAGTGTCATTGTCGTCTCCGCCCGCGCGGAGGAGGCGCGCATGGTGGCTGTCGCGGCGGAAGCCGGTCGCGCGTGCGTCGAGCCCGCAAACCGGTGCAGACATTGAATCTACCTTCGAGACCTTGAATGCCACGTGGATCCTGCAATCTGAAGCAGCAATTTGGGTCGGTCGACACACGTGAGCCGTTTGATGCAACATGGATGGCTAAAAGGGCTTCTTCCACCTCTTCTGCCATCTTCTTCCTTCACTCCGTCGAACTTCTTTCACAAATCGACTGACCCAAATTATACTACTAGTACGAACGTATTAAGTACAGTAGGAACACGAAGATACGAGCAGTAGTACCAACTACAAGAAGAACAGTAGTAAGACATAGTACTAGTACTACTCTACGTACTAAAGAGTTCAAATAGCGAGAAAGAACATGAACATAGTTCCGCTGGGGCCTCAGCACAACACACCCTTGAAAATAAACTAAGCAACTAGTCCGCTTGACACTGCAGTAGAACCAGCATGAGCGACGGCACTGCCACCTACTCGGAGTCCGAGTCCACGTCCTCGACTTCGTCCTCATCCCTCTTCCTCTTCGCCGACGCTTCTTTGCTTGAACCGTACACTGGGCTCTGCTTCTTCATCCAACCCATGTAGATATTTAAACAAAGGTAGGCATCCATTGCTGCGTACAGGACGTGATCTTCATCTAATGTCTTCGACTCCCATGCATGATGAAACTCGTGATGAGATTTCTTCAGTTTAGCGTACGAAGGATCAATCATGGTTGCTGCCAGGGTCAGCATTGAAGGTTGAGAGGAGGACACTAGGCTTGCCTTCTGGAGATCGAAGGGCTGGCCTACAAAGAGACCTATCCGACGCAGGACATCTCTGTCGTTCTTAAAGCCTACAGTAACGAATTTCACTCTTTTGTCCTTGAGGAAGTTCTTAAAATCTCGGCACTCAACGTCGGCATGGCATATGTGGTAGACCAAGCAAACGTTATGTACGCAAACCTGGATCACGGCGGGCTTCTTCCTCTCTTCGTCCTTTAGATCCTTCTCTCGTCCCAGGACTGTGGTGTACTCAACATCTAGCCCTGCGACCCACTCATCTGTTGAACTGTTGAACATGCGTAGGAAGCGAGCAAGCCATGCTTTCACCGTCGTGGATCCACGTGTGTAGATAAGGATAACTGATCGCCGGTGATGGCTCTAACCTGGTACTCAGCGGCGACCATGGAGATTTGGGAGGCCATGGATTTTGGAGGAGGGCTAGGAGAAGTTGAACTGTTGTACCCCGCAAAAACTGGGAGCGAACTAATGTGAAAGGACGGGACAACTGGGAAAAAACTGTTGTGAGGTAGAAGATGTGGACGAGTAGGGCGGGCGAACGGCGTGGGGTTGCTAGCTTGCCCGGTGGATAAACGGCTGCAAGCCCCCAAAGAGTTCTCGAGAACTATGTGGGACCCACTAGATGTCATGTCTACTAGACCCATATCGTAGGCCTGACGGTATAGCTTATGCCTGTTCGCACGCCATGCCGGTGCGTGGATGTAACTTCACTTAATTCCGTCAACCGTCACGCCTCCCACGACCTTCGCCTCCCTCGCGACCGGCTATAAATGAGCAATTTTTTTTGCCTACTCCGCATGCATGATACTCTGATACGTCTCCAAAGTATCTATAATTTTTGATTGCTCCATGCTATATTATCTACCGTTTTGGGCAATATTGCGCTTTATTTTCCACTTTTATATTACTTTTGGGACTAACCTATTAACCGGAGGCCCAGCCCGGATTTGCTGTTTTTTGCCTATTTCAGTATTTCGAAGAAAAGGAATATCAAACGGAGTCAAAACGGAACGAAATCAACTGGAGAAGTTATTTTTGGAAGGAAAGCCACCGGATAGACTTCGACTCTACGTCAGAAGATACGGGAGCTGGCCACGAAGGTGGGGGGCGCGCCCACCACCCTAAGGCGTGCCCCCCTGCCTCGTGGGGCCCCCGAAGCTCCACCGACGTACCCCTTGCACCCATATATACCTACGTATCGTAAAACTTCTAGAACAGAAGACAGATCGGGACTTCTGCCGCCGCAAGCCTCTATAGCCACCAAAAACCTCTCGGGAGCCCGTTCTGGTACCATGCCGGAGGGGGAATCCATCACCGGTGGCCATCTTCATCATCACGGCGCTCTCCATGACGAGGAGGGAGTAGTTCACCCTCGGGGCCGAGGGTATGTACCAGTAGCTATGTGTTTGATCTCTCTCTCTCTCTCTCTCTCTCTCTCTCTCGTGTTCTCTCTCGTGTTGCCTCTATGGCACGATCTTGATGTATCCCGAGCTTTGCTATTGTAGTTGGATCTTATGATGTTTCCCCCTCTACTCTCTTGTGATGAATTTAGTTTGCCTCTTGAAGTTATCTTATTGGATTGAGTCTTTATGATGAGAACACTTGATGTATGTCTTGTCGTGTTTATCTGTGGTGACAATGGGATATCACGTGCCACTTGATGTATGTTTTGGTGACCAACTTGCGGGTTCCGCCCATGAACCTATGCATAGGGGTTGGCACACGTTTTCTTGACTCTCTGGTAGAAACTTTGGGGCACTCTTTGAAGTACTTTGTGTTGGTTGGATAAATCTGAGATTGTGTGATGCATATCGTATAATCATGCCCACGGATACTTGAGGTGACAATGGAGTATCTAGGTGACATTAGGGTTTTGGTTGATTTGTGTCTTAAGGTGTTATTCTAGTACGAACTCTTATAGATTGATCCGAAAGAATAGCTTTGATGTGGTTTCGTACCCTACCATAATCTCTATGTTTGTTCTCCGCTATTAGTGGCTTTGGAGTGACTCTTTGTTGCATGTTGAGGGATTGTTATATGATCTATCTATGTTATTATTGTTGAGAGAACTTGCACTAGTGAAAGTATGAACCCTAGGCTTTGTTTCCTAGCATTGCAATACCGTTTACGCTTACTTTTATTACTTGTTACCTTGATGTTTTTATTATTTCAGATTACAAAAACCTTTATCTACCATCCATATTGCACTTGTATCACCATCTCTTCGCCAAACTAGTGCACCTATACAAATTACCATTGTATTGGGTGTGTTGGGGACACAAGAGACTCTTTGTTATTTGGTTGCAAGGTTGCTTGAGAGAGACCATCTTCATCCTACTCCTCCCACGGATTGATAAACCTTAGGTCATCCACTTGAGGGAAATTTGCTACTGACCTACAAACCTCTACACTTGGAGGCCCAACAACGTCTACAAGAAGAAGGTTGTGTAGTAGACATCAAGCTCTTTTCTGGCTCCGTTGCCGGGGAGGTGAGTGCTTGAAGGTATATCTTTAGATCTTGCAATCGAATCTTTTTGTTTCTTGTTTTAGCACTAGTTTAGTTTATAAAAGAAAATTACAAAGAAAATGGAATTGAGTTTGTCTCATACGCTTCGTCTTTTAAATATCTTTCGTGAGTATGATGGAAAGGAAAATTGTGCCAAAGTGTTAGAAGAAGAATGCATTAAATTGTTTGGCACTAAATCTTTTAATGATGACCATGATTTCAATGTTGTTAGTATGAACTCCTTGAATATCCATAGTACTAATGATGATTGCACTAGTTATGATGAAAATGCCTCTTATGAGCATGTCAACTTTTGTGGAGTGCATGTTTGCATGAACACACCAAATAGAGAAGATATCTATTGCAAGGGGCATAAGCATTTAGAAACTAAATGGTTGCAAGAAAGGCTAGATGGGAGTGCTGAAAATTTGAATTTCCTTTGCTGTACTTGTGAACTTTGCAGTGAACGTGGTCATTTACATCTCAAATGCAAATTGTTTCATGACCGAATTGTGTCCAAAAATTGTGATGATTTGATTTCCCTTGCACATTACAATGAACTTAGTTTGCTTTTGGGTTATGAAGAGTTGAAACGTTTACTTAAGGACCTTCCAGAATTTGCCCATAAGAAATTCCTTGATATTGATCTAGAGAAGATTTATTTGTATTGTGAGGTGAATTGCATTGAAAATCCTTATATTGCCAATTACATAAAGAAAAGAAAGCAAATAGAAGATGATGAGAATACTAATGAAAGGGAATAGACTTCCCAATATCCTCCTATTATTTCTTATGATGAATCAGGTAAAGAGGAGGAGCTTTCTATTCAACCAATCTCATCAATAAGGAGCTCAAAGAGGAAGGTTGAACCTACACATAATGTAAGGAAGAAAAAGAAAAGAAGGAGCAACAAAGGTAGAAAGGTATCCCTCCCAAATTATGTTGCCCCTACTACTCATTGTGATGATGATAATTGCTTTACTATTGGTCCTATCCATATTTTTAATGATGAGAGTGATTATGCTGATGATATGAAAGAGCCCAAGCTTGGGGAAGATATGTTTGATGAGGATGAAATATTTGAGAATATATTTGCTGAAATTAATGTTTGTCCCAAGCTTGGGGATGCTATGTTTAATGAAGATGATATTTTTAGCACTCCAAGTTTTGATATGCAAAGTTGTTATGATGATAGCATGCCTCCTGCCTATAATGATTATATTGATGAAAGTGGGTTTGGAAGAGTGTCGACTTTAGGAAGTAGTGATCCCACTATTTTGGAAGATGTTGAATTTTATTGTGATGAATACGAAAGTGGATTTGGAAGAGTGTCAACTTTATTTAGTGATTCCACTATCTTGGGAGAGGTTTCAATCGATTATGATGAGAACGAAGTTGCTACTTATGATGTTTATTGTGATGAAACTTATGCTATAAAAAGTAGTGATGATTATATTTACAAATCTTGTCATGATTATGATTACCCTTTTTCTGAACATTACTCTTTTAATGTGGAAACAATTTTCAGTGTTCAAGTCTCTTATGATACTCCCACTATTTCGAATGAGAAGAATTTTGCTTATGTGGAGAGTAGTAAATTTTCTATGCTTGTAGATCATGAAAAGAATGCTTTAGGTGCTGTTTATATTGTTGAATTAATTAATGATGATACTGAAAATTATTATGAGGGAGGAATATATGCTTGTAGGAATTGCAATAATATCAAATTTCCTCTCTATGTGCTTAAAGTTTTGAAGTTATGCGTGTTTTGTCTTCCTATCCTAGTTGATTATTGTTCCCATAAGTTGTTTGCTCACAAAATCCCTATGCATAGGAAGTGGGTTAGACTTAAATGTGCTAATCACATTCTTCATGATGCTCTTATTATGTTTCAATTCTTATCTTTTATGTGAGCATCATTGGAATCACCATGCCTAGCTAGGGGCGTTAAAAGATAGCGCTTCTTGGGAGGCAACCCAATTTTATTTTAGTTTCTTAATTTTTGGTTCTTTTTAGGAATAAATAAACCATATAGCCTCTATTTAGATGTGGTTTTGTGTTTTAATTAGTGTTTTTGCCAAGTAGAACCTTTGGGAAGACATGGGTGAAGTCTTTACGATCATGCTGTAAAAAACAGAAACTTTAGCGCTCACGAGATTAGCTAAAAAACTTTACTGGAGAGTGCTATTTAGTTTATTCTTTTTGTAGATGATTACTAGACAAATTCCTCAGGTCCACCAATTTATTTTAGAATTTTTGGAGTTCCAGAAGTTTGCGTTATTGCATATTACTACAAACTGTTCTATTTTTGAAAGATTCTGTCTTCATTGTGTTGTTTGCTTATTTTGATGAATCTATGGCTAGTAAAATAGTTTATAAACCATAGAGAAGTTGGAATACATTAGGTTTAACACAAATATAAATAAGAATGAGCTCATCACAGTACCTTGAAGTGGTGTTTTGTTTTCTTTCGCTAATGGAGCTCACGAGTTTTCTGTTAAGTTTTGTGTTGTGAAGTTTTCAAGTTTTGGGTAAAGATTCGATGGACTATGGAATAAGGAGTGGCAAGAGCCTAAGCTTGGGGATGCCCAAGGAACCCCAAGGTACTATTCAAGGATAACCTAGCGTCTAATCTTGGGGATGCCCCGGAAGGCATCCCCTCTTTCGTCTTCGTTCATCGGTAACTTTACTTGGAGCTATATTTTTATTCACCACACGATATGTGTTTTGCTTGGAGCGTCATGCCATTTTATTTTGTTTTGCTTGCTGTTTGAATAAAGTATCAAGATCTGAAGTTCTTAAATGTTAGAGAGTCTTCACATAGTTGCACAATTATTCGACTACTCACTGATCTTCACTTATATCTTTCGGAGTAGTTTGTCATTTGCTCTAGTGCATCACTTATATCTTTTAGAGAACGGCGGTGGTTATATTTTGTAGAAATTTCTAGTCTCTCATGCTTAACTTATATTATTTTTAGAGTCTTTTATAACAGCATGGTATTTGCTATGGTCATAAAATTGGTCCTAGAATGGTAGGCATCCAAGTTGGGTATAATAAAAACTATCATAGGAAGTGAATTGGATGCTATGATCAATTTGATACTTGATAATTGTTTTGAGATATGGAGGTAGTGATATTAAAGTCATGCTAGTTGGGTGATTATGAATTTAAAGAATGCTTGTGTTGAAGTTCGCAAGTACCGTAGCATGCACATATGGTTAAAGTTGTGTAACAAATTGGAAACATGAAGTGTACCTGACTTGTGCACCCTTATGAGTGCGGTCGGGGACGAGCGATGGTCTTTTCCTACCAATCTATCCCCCTAGGAGCATGCGCGTAGTACTTGATTTTTGATGACTTCTAAATTTTTGCAATAAGTATATGAGTTCTTTTGACTAATGTTGAGTCCATGGATTATACGCACTTTTAGCTTTCTGCCTTTGCTAGCCTCTTGATGCACTGCATTGCCCTTTCTCACCTTGAGAGTTGGTGCAAACTTCGCGGTGCATCCAAACCCCGTGATATGATACGCTCTATCACACATAAACCTCCTTATATCTTCCTCAAAACAGCCACCATACCTACCTATTATGGCATTTCCATAGCCATTCCGAGATATATTGCCATGCAACTTTCCACCGTTCCGTTCATCATCATCATGACATACTTTACTTTTGTCATATTGCCATTGCATGATCATGTAGTTGACATCGTATTTGTGGCAAAGCCACCATGCATTATTTTTCATACATGTCACTCTTGATTCATTGCACCATCCCGATACACCGCCAAAGGCATTCATATAGAGTCATATCTTGTTCTAGTTTCGAGTTATAATCCTTATGTTGTAATCAATAGAAGTGTGATGATCATCATTATTAGAGCATTGCCCAATCAAAAAAAAAAGAGAAAGGCCAAAAATAAAAAAGGGAAAGGCCCAAAAAAATAAAAAAAATAAAAAGGGCAATGTTACTATCTCTTTTTCCACACTTGTGCTTCAAAGTAGCACCTTGTTTTTCATGTAGTGAGTCTCATATATTCTGCTCCAAAGTAGCACCATGTTTTTCATATAGTGAGTCTCATAAGTTTTATTTTTATACTAGTGGGGATTTTTCATTATAGAACTTGGCTTGTATATTCCTACGATGTGCTACCTCAAATGCCCTAGGTCTTCGTGAGCAAGCAAATTGGATGCACACCCACTAGTTTTCTTTTGTTGAGCATTCATTTATAGCTCTAGTGCATCCGTTGCATGGCAATCCCTACTCCTCATGTTGACATCAATTGATGGGCATCTCCATAGCCCGTTGATTATCCTCGTCAATGTGAGACTTTCTCCTTTTTTGTCTTCTCCACACAATCCCCATCATCATATTCTATTCCACCCATAGTTCTATATCCATGGCTCACACTCATGTATTGCGTGAAGTTTGAAAAAGTTTGAGATTATTTAAGTATGAAACAATTGCTTGGCTTGTCATCGGGGGTATAGAAGTTGGGAACATCTTTGTGTGACGAAAATGAAGCATAGCCTAACTATATGATTTTGTAGGGATGAACTTTCTTCTGCCATGTTATTTTGAGAAGACATGATTACTTTGATTAGTATGCTTGAAGTGTTACTATTTCTTTTATCAATATGAACTTTTATTTTGAATCATTTGGATCTGAACATTCATGCCACAATAAAGAAAATTACATTATAAATTATGCTAGGTAGCATTCCACATCAAAAATTCTGTTTTTATCATTTACCTACTCGAGGACGAGCAGGAATTAAGCTTGGGGATGCTTGATACGTCTCCAACGTATCTATAATTTTTGATTGCTCCATGCTATATTATCTACTGTTTTGGGCAATATTGGGCTTTATTTTCCACTTTTATATTGCTTTTGGGACTAACATATTAATCGGAGGCCCAGCCTGCATTTGTTGTTTTTGCCTATTTCAGTATTTCAAGAAAAGGAATATCAAACGGAGTCAAACGGAACGAAATCAACTGGACAAGTTATTTTTGGAAGGAAAGCTACCGGATAGGCTTGGACTCTACGTCATAAGATACGGGAGCTGGCCACGAGGGTGGGGGGGCGCCCACCCCCCTAGGGCGCGCCCCTGCCTCGTGGGGCCCCCGCAGCTCCACCGACGTACCCCCTGCACCCATATATACCTACGTATCGTAAAACTTCCAGAACAGAAGATAGATCTGGAGTTACGCCGCCGCAAGCCTCTGTAGCCACCAAAAACCTCTCGTGAGCCCGTTCGGCACCTCACGGAGGGGGAATCCATCAGCGGTAGCCATCTTCATCATCCCGGCGCTCTCCATGACAGGAAGGGAGTAGTTCACCCTCGGGGCTGAGGGTATGTACCAGTAGCTATGTGTTAGATCTCTCTCTCTCTCATGTTCCCTCTATGGCACGATCTTGATGTATCCCGAGCTTTGCTATTGTAGTTGGATCTTATGATGTTTCTCCCCCTCTACTCTCTTGTGATGAATTGAGTTTCCCTCTTGAAGTTATCTTATTGGATTGAGTCTTTATGATGAGAACACTTGATGTATGTCTTGCCGTGTTTAATTGTGGTGACAATGGGATATCACGTGCCACTTGATGTATGTTCTGGTGACCAACTTGCGGGTTCCGCCCATGAACCTATGCATAGGGGTTGGCACACGTTTTCTTGACTCTCTAGTAGAAACTTTGGGGCACTCTTTGAAGTACTTTGTGTTGGTTGGATGAATCTGAGATTGTGTGATGCATATCGTATAATCATGCCCACGGATACTTGAGGTGACAATGGAGTATCTAGGTGACATTAGGGTTTTGGTTGATTTGTGTCTTAAGGTGTTATTCTAGTACGAACTCTTTATAGATTGATCCGAAAGAATAGCTTTGAGGTGGTTTCGTGCCCTACCATAATCTCTACGTTTGTTCTCCGCTATTAGTGGCTTTGGAGTGACTCTTTGTTGCATGTTGAGGGATTGTTATATGATCTATCTATGTTATTATTGTTGAGAGAACTTGCACTAGTGAAAGTATGAACCCTAGGCTTTGTTTCCTAGCATTGCAATATCGTTTATGCTCACTTTTATTACTTGTTACCTTGCTATTTTTATTATTTTAGATTACAAAACCTTTATCTACCATCCATATTGCACTTGTATCACCATCTCTTTGCCGAACTAGTGCACCTATACAAATTACCATTGCATTGGGTGTGTTGGGGACACAAGAGACTCTTTGCTATTTGGTTCCACGGTTGCTTGAGAGAGACCATCTTCATCCTACGCCTCCCATGGATTGATAAACCTTAGGTCATCCACTTGAGGGAAATTTTCTACTGTCCTACAAACTTCTGCACTTGGAGGCCCAACAACGTCTACAAGAAGAAGGTTGTGTAGTAGACATCATACTCCCTCTGGTCCTTTTTACTCCCGTCAACCGTTTGCAAAGTGTTTGACCAAATATATACTTTTTTTAACACCACCTTATATTAATTAACCAGCCACACCAGTGCACTCATTCGATACAATATTCACCACACAGGGTCAGACGTTATTTACAAGAATACCATCTAATCTATTGTCAAAGCTATACTTAGCGATTAAGTGTGCCACCTTATTGGCCGAACGGCTAATCTTTGACAATTGAAAATTGTTGATCAACTTCGAGATGCTCAACAATTTCATCTTCAGGTCACACATAGCAGACCTGTCATAGTCCCCTGATGCAAGAGACGCTACCTCAAAAGCGCAATCAGTCTCTAAAATTACAGGATTATGAAGAGAAATACCTATGTAGAGATCGGCAATGCAAGCCCTAAGCTCCGGTTCCTCCATGCTTTGACAGGCATCAGTGAAATTCCACGACCAAATTTATACTAAAAATATCAATATCTACAATACTGATTATAATGAGTATAAGAACTACGTTATATAATGAGTGTAAAAATATTGATTGACATTGTGAATGTTGATACTCCCTCCGTCTAGGTGAGTAAGTCATCTTAGGCTGTGCACCGTGACCAAGGAGGAGGGGAAAACGAGAGACATTAATGTTTATTTGCTAATTAAATAGTATTGCTTGCAATGAACTAACCACTGCATGTCATGTTTGATAGTCTCAGGTCATTAAAAGCATGCACACCCTCATCTCTTATTGGTTGATATGTCAAGAAACAACAAACAAGGTAGAAGTTAATGCACCGCGCCTACGTGTTTTGGGATTATTTGGTTTTCGTAAGATGACTTACACACCTAGCTATTAGAGTACCACTACCTCCTTCTAGTTTAAAGGGCTCGACTCAAAAATTTCACCTACTCTTAGCAAGATAGTAGAGGCGGTGGAATAGTTTTTGAAGTCTGCAAAAGTACTCAACTAATGCTGTCGTTCTTCACAAAAAAATGTGTTTACCACATCAGCATCCATGAACACTAGTTACTCTAACCCCCTCCCCCCCTCTCTTCTTTAATTCTTTGCCACATCAGCATGTTTGATATTCCCGTGTGCATGATACTAGCTAAGATACTACCATTATGGCTAGCCTTAATCATCGCATGCAATAATTTAGTGCACCGTGAAATATGAACATGTGTGGGGCGTGTATGTTTTTAATGACTTGAGACTATACCTAGCCTGGCATGCAAGATGACTTATTACGCACCGTTCCCCATACCTACAGGAAGCCCGTTCGTCTCCAAATATTTTCCTCTCCATGTGTGGAAACAATATGCCTGCCAAACTCTTCTTCTCCCTCCGGCGGTCCCACCACTCCACCCCGTGTGAAAAAGTCTGCATGCATGACCCTCCTCCCCCCACGCTCGTCCAATCCGTTGTGACCAGCAATATTTCCACCCCTTCGCTCCCCCGTAATTTACTCCAACAAATAAGCCCACGTAGCTTTTACTTAACTTCAGGTGCATTGGGTCACTGACATATGGGCCCGGCGGTGTCTTGGCCCACATGTCGCTGACGCAACTAGACCTTCGATTAAGTCACCGCCTTCGATCCATATCTTACGAGGTGTGCCATTGCTCGCTATAAATCTGCGCCTCCCACGAAATCGCTATCTCCTCCCCCTCACGTTCACGTTCATCGCTATCTCCTCCCCCTCCCTCTCACGTCGACCACCATGGCATCGCCCCTCCCAAGCCCTAGGAGCCCCTCGCTGCACCGCGCGGACGGTCATGCGTCGTCGTTTCGTTCCTCGCCGCCACTAGTCGAGGAGGACACGTCGGCATTCCGCTCCTCGCCACTACGCAACGCGTCGCCATTCCGTTCCTCGCCGCCACTAGTCGAGGAGGACGCGTCGGCGTTCCGCTCCTCGCCACGACGCGACGCGTCGCTGTTCCGTTCCTCGCCACCACTAGTCGAGGAGGACGCGTCGGCGTTCCGCTCCTCGCCGCGACGTGTCGAGGTGGACGCGTCGGCGTTCCCAATCTCCCAAGCACGCGCGTCGGAGGACGCGTCGGCTCCCCGCTACGAGGAGAACGCTGTGCCGCCTGCCGAGCCCCCCAGCCTTGAGGAGCTTTGGCAAGAAATGGATGTCTCCTTGTGGGAGGCTTTGCCTCCAGCAGAGCGCGCCAAAATAGAGGCGGAGAAGAAGGCCGAGGAAGAGAAGCGCACCGCACAACAAGCTTACTGGGAGATCTATGTCACGTCCGAGAGAGTCAAGCAATTGGTTCTTTGGCAGAAGGCTCGTGCGAGGGCCGTGAGGGTGGCAGAGGACGCCCGTGCCGACGCCCTGAGTGCAGTCGGGCCCAAGCACCCATTCTACGCTTGGCAGTACATGGACCGGGTGCACGCTTCCAGCCAGGAGGAGTACCTGTTGGTGCCGGATCACCACACCGGTGAGATCGCACTCCCCCGCCGGCAAGCCGCCAATCAGCACCTCGCGAGTTGCGAGGCTGAGGAAGAGGCGTTTGTCGGATTTCGGGTTCCGGTAGACCCTTGAGGTTCGAACACTGGGGTGCGCGCGGAGATCCAACCCTCCACCGTCTCGTACCTCGCCGAATCGCAGGGACCTAAACTACTAACGGAATAGCACGAGAGACACAGATTTATACTAGTTCGGGCCACCGTTGTGGTGTAATACCCTACTCTAGTTTGTGGTGTGGTGGATTGCCTCTTGGGCTGATGAGGAACAGTACAGGGAAGAACAGCCTCGCGAGGGTCTGTTCTTGGTGGGTGTGATGAACTGCTAGGTGGTGTTCTGTCGCTCTAGCTTGAGGATCGGGTCTCTGTCTTTCTCTGGATGCCGATCATTTCGATCCCCCTACTCTGAGTGTGGCCACTCCTATTTATAGGCGAAGGCCCTGGGCCTCTTCCCAAATATTGAGCGGGAAGGGCACCAACAATTGGCCATTTTGAAGGGGAACAGCGGGTACACTTATCCTGATTAAAGTTGGTCCTCGCCTGCCAAAGGCTCTGGTGATGACGCCTGCTTGGGCTCTATGATGACTCTCTTCCAGCCGTTGGGGCCGGTCTTGGTCTTGTTGCACCGAAACGGATGCCTTTGCTTGATGCTCTCGCCTGCGCTTGCTCCCTTTGCACCAAAGAGGAAAGGAGGATGCTTGCGGCTGGCGCCTCGATCGGGCGCCCTTGGTCGTCATGGCTTGCATCATGGGCACCTCGCGAGGTACCCTGCCTTGAACTCTCCGCCTCCTCATGAGCCAGGCTGATGAGTCCGTGCTCGAGGAAACTCCTTGTCGTCCCGCCTCATGAGGCTTGGCCTCGCGAGGGTCTTGAGCTGCGTTGATGAAGATGGGCCGTCCCTGGCCTCCTTTGAAACCACGCCGCAGGCATGAGCGAGCAAGTCTGGGGACCCCCGTTCCAGAACGCCGACAGTAGCCCCCGGGCCCATGGCGCGCCCGAACTTGGCCAAGCAGAGAGGCGAAAGGGCAAGTGCGAAGCGTCACGGGCCCTAACAGCATGCGGCCTTGGGCGACGCGTGGCGGTTGATTGGACGTGTGCGCACTGCTCCCCCATGATGCCTCGGTAACCACCCGGATTCGACAGGTCCCTGCATGCAGAGTTGGTCATGATTACCGGTGATCGTGGAGGCCGACGGGTGGCCTTCACGACATTGGCACGGAACGGCGCGCCCTTCCAGCCTATCCTTTCTTGTCTCTCCTTCTTCTCCATGGCTCCACCAAGGAAGTTCTCGGCCGCAGAGAAGGGGAAGGGCCGTCAGGTCGAGTCTTCCTCTCCTCCGCCTAAGCGTGGTCGAGGTCGCCCTCGCAAACACCCCGTGGCCTCCACGGCGGTCCCTCGCGGTCGTGGGGGAGGCTCTCAGCATGGCGACGATCGGCTGGCCATGGTCGGAGGGCGTGCCCCGGCCGCGCGTCCCCCGAGGCCGCGCCTCCATGCTGCTGAAGCGCTGCCGGAGATCATGGTGAGGGCGGAGGAGCCGTCCGGCGTCCGGCTTCAGCTCCCGTGCTTCCTCCTAGGTGAGCTCCCAGATGGCGCCCTGAGTGGCCTCTGGCTCCAGGCAGATGGCTGCTGCAGCCGGGCTTCGTGGGCTCCTCTAGAGGTCTCTGCTGCAGGGAACTTGTTCCTGGCCCGCGGCTGGCAGACGTTCGCTCGCGCGCATGGTCTCCGCCGCCGGTGCTCCCTGCACTTCAAGTACGATGGCGACGCCACCCTCTACGTGAGGGTGTTCGGGGAAGACGGTCGCCGCATGGGGGGCTGCCCTGAAGACGACGATCATGGCCGAGGACTCAGCCTGGCGTGGGCGGAGAGGGCAGCATGGGCGGCTGGCGATGCCCGCGACTCCTCACGCTTCACCAGCTCTTCTTGGTGGTGATTCTTCCAGCAGCTGCCAGCCCCCACGCCCGCGCTGCTGGGGGTGGCAGCGGGTCCGCTTGCCGCCACGCCCCGGTGAAGCGCGAGAGGGAGTCCGCCTGAGCTTCGGAGGCGGCTCCGGCCTTCCAAGAGAGCCGGGGCGTGCTTTACCTACTTCTGTCCTTTTCCTTTCTTTTCTCCTGCGTAAAAAGGGAACAATGTGTGGCCCCGTGGGGGCGCGTTTAGGTCAATGTCGTTAATTATGGTACTGCTTTTGTTATCCTGATATTGTTCCCTTCTGCCGTTCGCCCATTCGCAAGTGAACCCCAGCCGTGGCAGCGGGGGCGACCGATCCAGGCCGTGTGTTCGCGTTGTGCTGCCCGTGAGGCATGGTCAGGAGGGGTGCTCCAGCTGTGGACCAGAGCCGTGAAAACTCGAGCGATAGGCGAGGCAGAACGCTGGGGCTCCAGTCTTCCGCCTCCACGAGTCCCAGCGCAAGAGAAATCGAGGCAGGAGAGTGAAAAAGATCGAAGAACCACGGACCAAAAAGGGGCGATAGTTTCGATAAAAACTCCAAATGGGAATAACTAGTCAACTGCAGAAAGCAAATGAAAAAGCCGCATCTGGCACCTAGTCTAGTCTTCGACGTCTTCTCACCAGCGCGGAGCTTAGTGCTACCACTGGGCGTGGGAGGGAGCCCCAGGGCCTAAGGCCGGCACTCCTGAGACTCCGGGGCGTGTACAGCCCCAACTCATTATTACGTGGGAGTGTCACGGGCGGCGAGCTTCACAGGCGTTCGCCTTCTTCATGTGCTCGGGCCTTTCTTCCGGGAAGCAAGCTTCATGGGCGTTTGCCCTCTTCACGAGCTCGGGCCTTTCCAGAACGCGACAGCTTCACAGGCGTTCGCCTTCTTCACAGGCTCTGGGCCTTTTCCAAAAAGATGAACTTCACAGGCATTCGCCTTCTTCACAGGCTCTGGGCCTTTTCCAAAAAGATGAACTTCACAGGCATTCTCCTTCTTCACAGGCTCTGTGCCTTTTCCAAAAAGATGAACTTCACAGGCATTCGCCTTCTTCACAGGCTCTGGGCCTTTTCCAAAAAGATGAACTTCACAGGCATTCGCCTTCTTCACAGGCTCTGGGCCTTTTAGGGGTAAAACCTCCGGAGGTGCTGGATGTTCCACGCGTTCTGTATAGGTACTCCCTCTTGAGTCTCCAAGCGCACGGAGCCAGGCCCGGAAACATGAACAACCTTGAATGGGCCCTCCCACATGGGAGAGAGCTTATGCAGTCCCTCCTGGAGAGGACCCGCTTGAGCACGAGGTCCCCTACCTCAAGCGTTACATGGCGGATGTTCTGGCGGTGGTATTGCGGAGTGCTTGCTGGTACCTTGCCGCTCAGCGCGGCTTCTCGATGGTGCTCCTCCCCAAAGACAAGGGCTGCCCCGCATGGCGCCCCGCAGGCGCTTTCATCGAACGCCAGGACCCGCGCGGATTGATGCTTGACCTCGTGAGGGAGGACCGCTTCGGATCCGTAGACCAGGAAGAAGGGGGTCTCTCCAGTTGGCTTGGTTGCGGTTGTGCGGATGGACCACAACACGGACGGAAGCTCGTCGCACCAGCCTCTGCCGCAGGCTTCCAGTTTCTTCTTGAACGTCCTGGTCTTGAGGCCTCTCAGGACCTCTGCATTGGCTTGCTCGGCCTGTCCATTGCTAAGGGGGTGCGCCACCGAAGCGTAGCATATCGTTGTCGATGATGATGCGGTTCGGCACTCCGAACCGGCTCACGATGCCCTTGATGAACTTGACCGCAGAACCAGCGGGGATGGCGCGGACGGCCTCGACTTCATCCCACTTGGTGAATTTGTCCACGGCGACGTAGAGGTAGCGATAGCCCCCTGGCGCTCGAGGAAAAGGGCCCAGAATGTCCAGCCCCCAGACCGCGAATGGCCAAGTGAGGGGGATGGTTTGCAGACCTCCTGTTGGCTGGTGGATCTGCTTGGCATGGAATTGGCAAGCCTCGCAGGCCTTCACGAGTTCGATAGCGTCTTTGAGCGCGGTGGGCCAATAGAAACCGTTGCGGAACGCCTTGCCGACAAGGGTCCATGACGATGAATGGTGCCCACAATCTCCGCCATGTATATCTGCCAGCAATTCCTTCCCCTGTTCCCTGGTGATGCAGCGCAGGGATACGTCGTTCGGTCGTTTCTGGTAGAGCTCTCCATCCATGATGATGTATGCCGTGGCTTGCCGCGCCACACGCTCTGCCTCCTCCTCCTTCTTCGGCAAAGTCCCACGCGTTAAGTAACTCTTGAGCTCCGTGATCCAGCACTCCTCTTGAGGTTCCATTGTTAGGAGCAGGCGTGCTCTCGAGGCCGGGCCACGGCCGGGCTCCGAGGCAGGTGGTGAGGGAGCTCCTCCCGAGGCTGGCTGTGCTTGATAACGGCGGTGGGCTGAGGGCTTGAAGAGTCGTTCCTCAAATACGCCCGGGTCTGGGGTAACCTCCTGGAGGCTCGTTTGGCGATGTCGTCGGCCTCTTGATTGGTGCCATGGGCACGCGGCTGCACCTCCAGCCCCCAGAACTGTTTCTCCATCCTGCGGACCTCCGCAAGGTAGGCCTCCATGTGTTCATCTCTCGGCTCGTACAACTTGTTGGAGAAATTGACGAGGAGCTGCGAATCGCCCTTGATGGTAAGGCGCTTCACCCCCAGGGCAGCGGCAGCCTTCAGACCCGCTATCAGGCCCTCGTATTCTGCTATATTGTTGGAGACCTTCTCGCCATGCTGGAAACAGAGCTGCACGGCATAGTAGAGCTTGTCCTGAGCGGGAGATATGAGCACTGCCCCAGCCCCGGCGCCCTGTCTGGAGAACGCTCCGTCGAGGTACATGACCCAACCTTCTGGCGCTTCACTTCCTGGGGAGAGGGACCGATCCTCGCCGGCCCTGAGGCCTGGTGCTTCTGTCCATTCGGCCACGAAATCTGCCAGCGCGGCCCCCTTGATGACTCTGGTTGTGCTGAACTCGAGCTGGAATGCTTGCAGCTCAATGTTCCACTCGGCGACCCTTCCAGCCGAGTTGGGGCTCCTGAGCACCCTCTCCAGGGGGTACGCCGAGACAACCTTGATTGGATGACCCTGGAAGTAGTGCCGCAGCTTGCGCGAAGCCACCAACAGTGCGAGGAGGAGCTTCTGCGACATGGGGTACCGTGCCCTCGCATTCCGTAACACGGTGCTGACGAAGTACACCGGGTGCTCGATGAGGTTAGGGGCGTCGGTGCTGGTGGTGTCTTCCGGAAGCTGTGGTGCCTCCCGACGCGACGGCGCCTCCGGAAGCTGGGTGCTCGGATGGGAGGCCTCCCCCGCCCTTGGTGCGCTCTGCTGTGATGGCTGATCTTCTTCCGTTGCGGTGATGGCTTCTGCTAGTTCCCTCTGATTCGGTCTTGCCTTAGCTCGGGTGGCCGCCGCGGTCTTGGCCTGATGCTCCTCCCTAACTGCCACCAGAGCAGCGCTAGCGGAGTAGGGAGTGGCGGCGAGGGAGAGTACCAAGGGCTCCTGAGGGCGGGGCCACCAAAGACCTTTGGAGGGCTGGTCGGGTACCTCTTGAGGTCTTGAACGCTTTGTCGGCCTCTTGATCCCACTCGAAGGGCCCCTTTTTCTTCATCAGCTGGAAGAAAGGCAGCGCCCGCTCCCCCAATCGGGAGATGAAACGGCCCAGCGCCGTTACGCGCCCCGTGATCTTCTGCATTTCCCTAAGGGTCTTTGGTGGACTCATGTCTTCCACTGCCTTGACCTTTTCTGGGTTGTCCTCGATGCCCCGGTGGGACACGAGGAAACCCAGGAGCTTGCCTGAGGGAACTCCAAACACACACTTCTCCGGGTTGAGTCGCAGGCTCACCGCGTTGAGGCTCGCGAAGGTTTCTTCCAGGTCTTGTATCAAGGTCTTGGCCTCGCGAGACTTCACCACGATGTCGTCGACGTATGCCTCCACATTCTTCCCGAGCTGTGGGCCCAAGGTGATGTGCATGAGCCGCTGGAAGGTTGCCCCCGCGTTGCGCAGCCCGAATGGCACGCATGTATAGCAGTACACTCCACACGGGTTAGGAAGGCCGTCTTTTCCACGTCTTCCACCGCCATCTTGATTTGGTGATACCCGGAAAAGGCGTCCAAGAAGCTCAACAGGTCACACTCGGCGGTGGAATCGACGATCTGGTCGATGCGAGGGAGCGGAAACGGATCCTGCGGGCATGCTTTGTTGAGGTTGGTGAAGTCCACACACATGCGCTCCTTTCCTCCCTTCTTTGGCACCACTATGGGGTTGGCCAGCCAATCTGGGTATCGGACCTCGCGAATAACCCTCGCGGCTTCTAGCTTGCGGGTCTCTTGGACGATGAAGGCCTGCTTTTCGGTGGACTGCCTTCTCTCTTTCTGCTTCACTGGACGCACGTTGGGGCACACATTGAGGTGGTGCTCGATTACGCCCCGTGGAATCCCCGCCAGCTGATCGGGCTCCCAGGCGAACACCTTCTTGTTCGCACGCAGGAACTTGACAAGGGCTTCCTCCTATTCGGGCTCGAGGTTGGCACCTATGGTGAAGGTGGCGTTGTGGACCCGTCCTCATCGATGTGTATCTCGCTTGGTCTCCGCTTTGTCTTGAGTGAACAACTGCTTCTTCTTGGTCGGGCGCAGCCCCCTTGGGCTTAGGGGCTTCCGCATCGTCCGGGCTGCGCTTGTGACGCCGTCTTGAGGGTGAGCCTGAGCGCCGCAGCCAAGACCTTCAAGATCCCCTGCACGGTGAGGATGCCGCTGCTCTGTGCAACTTCATGAGGTTGTACCCCGGGTGGGTTGTGGCCATGAATTTGGCCAATGCTGGATAGCCAAGGATGGCATTGTAGGGGAGGCCGATGGGGGCGATGTCGAAGTCGACTAGCTCCGTGCGGAAGTTGTCGTAGGTGTCGAAGGTCACCGGAAGCCGGATTTGCCCCAAGGAGCTGGATGACCCTCCTCCTACGCCCGAAAAAGGCCGGCTGGGCTGCAGCCGCTCCCTGGGTATGCAAAGGAGGTTGAAGGCCTCGACTGAGAGTACGTTGAGGCCAGCGCCGCCTTCGATGAGGGTCCTGGTGATGGCAACCTGGCAGATGGTGGGGGTGCAGAGCATGGGGAGCGCACCCGAGCCGGCCGAGTTGGTGGGGTGGTCTTGAGAGTCGGAGGTCAGCCCGGCCGATGACTCCAGCCGGCCTGAGGGAGCCCCCTGCCGCATGGGGGCGGCGCCGACCCGGCGGACGAACGCCTTGACATGGCGGCTGGAAGGCGGCGCCTGCGAGCCGCCCAGGAGGGCCGCGACGAATGGAGGAACCAGCGACGGGGCGGTGATTTGAGGCAGCTGCTGCCCTCCCCTGAGGTCGCCGAGGAGCGCAGGGACGATTCTTGTTGCCCGTCCCCCGCCGGGCCGGTGGTGATGTTGACGGCGGGCGGTGAGGAACGGCGAGGGCGCCCGCCGTCGGAAGCCGTCCGGGAGACATGAGAGGCGAGGGCGGCTCTGCGCTCGGCGCGAGCCCGACGAGCGTCAGGCATGGTTGCGGTGGTCGGGGAAGAACGAGGTGACGAAAGGCAGATTCCGGCGCACCCCTACCTGGCGCGCCAAATGTCGGATTTCGGGTTCCGGCAGACCCTTGAGGTTCGAACACTGGGGTGCGCGCGGAGATCCAACCCTCCACCGTCTCGTACCTCGCCGAATCACAGGGACCTAAAATACTAACGGAACAGCACGAGAGACACAGATTTATACTAGTTCGGGCCACCGTTGTGGTGTAATACCCTACTCTAGTTTGTGGTGTGGTGGATTGCCTCTTGGGTTGATGAGGAACAGTACAGGAAGAACAGCCTCGCGAGGGTCTGTTCTTGGTGGGTGTGATGAACTGCTAGGTGGTGTTCCGTCGCTCTAGCTTGAGGATCGGGTCTCTCTCTTTCTCTGGGTGCCGATCGTTTCGATCCCCCTACTCTGAGTGTGGCCACTCCTATTTATAGGCGAAGGCCCTGGGCCTCTTCCCAAATATTGAGCGGGAAGGGCGCCAACAATTGGCCATTTTGAAGGGGAACAGCGGGTACACTTATCCTGACTAAAGTTGGTCCTCGCCTGCCAAAGGCTCTAGTGATGACACCTGCTTGGGCTCCATGATGACTCTCTTCCAGCCGTTGGGGCCGGTCTTGGTCTTGTTGCACCGAAACGGATGCCTTTGCTTGATGCTCTCACCTGCGCTTGCTCCCTTTGCACCAAAGAGGAAAGGAGGACGCTACGCGGGCTGGCGCCTGACTGGCGCCCTTGGTCATCATGGCTTGCGTCATAGGCACCTCGCGAGGTACCCTGCCTTGAACTCTCCGCCTCCTCATGAGCCAGCCTGACGAGGTCGTGCCTGAGGAAACTCCTCGTCGTCCGCCCCGCGAGGCTTGGCCCCTCGCGAGGGTCTTGAGCTTGCGTTGATGAAGATGGGCCGTCCTGGGCCTCCTTTGAGCCACGCCGCAGGCCGCAGGCAGGCAAGTCTGGGGACCCCCGTTCCCAGAACGCCGACAGCGTTGTGTCGGTGCGCTGGGAAACGGCCGCGCACCAGGGCACTCGTGGCGCGCCGCAAGCGCTCCTGCGAGCGCCGTGGCTTTTAGGAGGAGTATAATTTTTGTTTCGTAAGGCGATCTCATTAGTTTTGGGACGCAAATGATAAATCCCGAACGTTCAGGAATTTTTAGCGTCCTTAATTAAGTATGTAAAAGGGAAAGTTTGGAAACGTTGTGTATTATTACGTATTTTGCAACTACATGCATATAGCACAAACTTTACTATATACTATCGGACTACACGTCTCTCTCGATATATGCTTGCAGACTTTTCTACTCCCTCTGTCCAGGTCAATAAGTCATCTTTGGTTGTGCACGGTGACCAAGAAGGAGGGAAGATTTGTACACCTAGACGGAGGGAGTACTACTATTACTTATGTAATGCGTGCAAATGCACGTTTTAACATTACGATGCGGTTTTTGTAAAAGTAGAAAAACAGCACTAGTCAAGCTTGTGAAACGATTCCAACGTGAGTACTACTACTAGTAGGAGTACTAGGGGCCAGTTCTTTTAGGCTTCTAGATTAGTAATCCCATAACTACTACCTCCGTCCTGGTTTATTGGTCCCCATCATAATCTGTGTCAAATTTTGATCATAAATTTAACTAATGAAATGTTAGTGCATGTCACATGCACTACTCCATCCGTCTAGGTGAGTAAGTCATCTTAGGCTGTGCACCGTGACCAAGGAGGAGGAGAAAACAAGAAACGTTAATGTTTATTTGCTAATTAATAGTATTGCATGCAACGAACTAACCACTGCATGTCGTGTTTGATATCTCAAGTCATTAAAAGCATGCACACTCTTTATCTCTTATTGGTTGATATGTCAAGAAACAAGAAAAGAGGTAGAAGTTAATGCACCGCGCCTAAGTGTTTTGGGATTATTTGGTTTTCGTAAGATGACTTACACACCTAGATGCACCGCGCCTAAGTGTTTTGAGTAACATTTTATCAGTTAAATCTTTGGTCAAAGTTTAGCACAAATTACAATGGTGAGGAATAAACCAGGACGGAGTAGTAGTTTAGAAGCCCAAATAAATGAGTGAGCCGCCTTATTGTTACTCTCCACTGTGACTAGTCTTGTGGGAAAAGCTAGGGAAGCCGCCAAATGAACTGGCCCTAGGAGTAGTAGCTAGGGATCGAGTGTGGGAGATGAACCGGAGAAAGTAAATGTAGAGAGATGAAATGCAAAAAAGACGGAGGGATGTGATGGTTGCTTGTCCATTTATTTTACCAGGCAACTTATTACTGGGAGTGGTTGTGTTTTCTGATATGACGGCTTTTATCGCCGCCACGAAAGTGAGAGGTGAGACTCCGTGCAGCGCCGGCCTCTACACTTGTACTACATCGGTCATGGTTTATTAGTCCCCATTGAATTTGTTGAAGATTTAATCGACAAAATGTTAGTGCATGTCAACAAAAACTATATCGTTGGATTCGTATTTGAACATAGTTTTGGATGATATAATTTTAGGTGACATGCATCAGTATTTATCGTACTATATATAATGTTAGTTCAATTTTTGGTCGTACTAATCTATAGTAGTAATGTGCCCGTGCGTTGCACCGAAGACTGAAATGCATTGATCGGGGAGTTGTTTATTTTGACAAAGGATGTCGGGTCATCTCATGTGTAACGGGTATCGATAGGTTTCTTAGGATATTATCTCATCTCTAGAGCTCACAAACATCCGGGTGAAATAGATAAAAAGGTATCTTTTGCAAATAAAAGCGTTCAACTGTTCAACCTGCATCAAAAACTTGTGAAGAAATAACACTTATTGTGCTTTGCAAGAAATGATCTTTAAGAATTAATTTTTGAGTATCGATTGTTATACATGTTGGCTACAGATGACATGGCACTTTCTTATAGTCAACAGTTGGCTATACTATTAAGTAATATTAACCATGCCCTTATACACCTAGACGGAGGGATTAAATCAGGATGACTTGCAAGGCGGCAGAGGAGATGTAAGAAATGGTTCATCGTAAGTCTTTCACTAGTACTGTAGTAAAAATTCATACATGGAAGATTCTAGACTAAACCATAAAAGGATACACTTTTATTCATGCGCGATACACCAATAGAGCAAGATCCTGCATGGAAGTGTCCACATGCTTAGACAGCGGATTACATTGAGCAAAGACTAATGATCAACATTTAACTTGATAATGCGTATTTTTTTAGAAGAACAGGGAGGCTCCTCCCCGGTTCCATTATCAAATGAAACCCAAAGTGTCTTACATCAGCTCACTGAGAGGAGCAGTTCAAAGGAAGGACTGCAGCGAAAGCCACTCAAGTTTAACGACAAGCTTACAGAATCAAAAGCGGCAAAGACACGGGCCATAAGCGCCCACACACACAATACATGTTTTCTAAGTGCACTTGATAATGCGTATGTCCAGATGAACCTCCTTGGAGTCCCCGTGCACCGAGTCGGCGGGTAAAGGATAGAACAGATGCCATGGGTTTTCCAAGTCCACATTGGAGGGATAGTCCCAGCTCCTCATAGTCCAAGTCTGTCCGATGAGGCCGGTTTTGCTGCCCACGCGACCCGGAGGGGTAGTAACATTGACCACGCACCCGTACATCTGCCTCGTGTCGATGTCGTCGCCAGCAATGCCCCGACGACGCGTTACAAAGGCAGGCGGCGGCGGCTGCGCTGGCCTCGCCCGGTGCCCACGATCAAGAGGAAGACGCCGCTGTCCTCCTCCGAGACTAGCAAGCGGGGGTGATCCTCCAGCGACTTCGGCATGGTGAACCGGTAGCACGTGTCGTACTTGATGTTCTCCGCCAAGGGCCAGCAGTGACCGCTGCACGCATCCGTGAGGTGATGCACCATGTCCGCCGGCGAGCCACAAAACGGCATCGGGCACTCATAGCAGTGGACAAAGGGCTCCTTGGAGGCATCGACCAGGCCGTCCATGAAACGGGAGTGGCTGTAGGGGACGTTGCGCCAGTTGAATATGTGAGCAAGTTACTACGAGATTTAATCCGAATAAGCACAAAATAAATCATGACGGCTATAACAGAGATGAAACTAATCATGTGGACTAGCATAGTAGTAGGATACAGAGTAGAAACATGAATTCTACCACGATTTCGAACAGGAAGGACAGAAACACATATGGTGCAACGGGAGCAGCATCGTTGGCGTTGAGGTTGTCGCCCATGTCGTTGAGGAAGAGGTTGCCGAGGTCGGGGAAGAAGTCGTTGTCGGTGAAGTCATGGCTGCCAGCAGTCGCGAGAGTGCGCTCCCCAGATTTCAATAGCGCCCGCCGAATGGAGCGCAGGAGGGAGTGGTTGTAGGGGACGTTGCAGCCGCCGAATGGAGCGTAGGAGTAGCACACGAAGCAGTAGATGGTGTCCTTACTAGTACTCCCTAGTCTCTATCTATCTATATCTATATATATATCTACTCTTATAGAAAACCGAGTTGGTGATGATGGTATGCCTGCCATCTTGTAATATAGACCGTCCGATCTATATCCATTTGATAGAAAGCCAACTATGACAATTTTACAAAAGATACCCGCACCTCTCTCCACATTTACAGATAAGGCCTTGCCTCGTTAATCCTTATCTCCCACAACCTCGTGCTCCTCCCTATGTCTCTATCTCTACTTCTTTTTTTATAACAAATCGAATAGTGTTGCGCCGTCCGCTGCACGCCCGGCTGAACACGCCTCCTCGCCTCCATCATCACCAACTGAGTCTTTTATAGGAGTAGGAGTAGAGAAAAAACCGAGTTGGTGATGATGGTGTGCCGTGCAATGCACGGGCATCTTGCTATTTTGTTTTGCATATAAGTCCAAACACCATGTAGACACGGTCTTTGAGCACGGTTCGTAGTCGTTCCACACTCGGGCATTGAAGTTTGTAACTATTTAGGATTAGAATATACTACTCCTCCGGTGCTAGTAGTAGAGCAGAGTCCTACTCTACTACTCTACTCTAGCAAGCTAGGGCATAGTATTGTAGTAGGTAATCAGAGGGAGTACCAAGATCTTGTGATCACTCAAGCAAGTTATGCGGCATCGATATGACCCTACGCTTTGGTATGTGTCTCATAAGTCAAGCGGCGTCTTGTAGTCATCATCACTGTCCACTTCCCGCGAGCACATATCCGCTTCTCCATCTTTGTCCGCACATAATCTCGTCCAAGCTTCCATCCCCGCTAAGGCGCCTCCCCCCCTCGTCCGAAACCCAAGCACTAACAATGGCAGAAACGAGCAGCGTCCGCCGAAAGAGTGGCTAGAATTCGCTCCCCACAGAGGTAATCAAGCTCATTGTTTCGCGTGTGGAAAATCTCAGTACCATGCCGCTCACCGCGTGCTCGTTGGGGCTGTACCGTTTACTCAAAGCCCTCAGGCCGGAGCTTTTTCAGCCAGCTCCTTGCTTGCTGATGCCGCCTGATCTTCAGAAACGGCATGTCACACAGCATAACGATCGTAGGGTGGCGAGCATCAACCCCCTTCACTGCGATCCGATCCCGTCGGCCCTCGGCTACATTAACGGTATGTCCGGTCGGCATGAACATGTCTTGGATGGTGCTCGTCGACGGTCGTGGCAGCTGGATGCTCGTGGAGGTCTACACCCGGCGATTGATCCCCCTTCCTTCGATTAACACTGCACTGCTTTGGCACCGCGGCCTAGAATACTCAGAATCTTACAGTAGCCAACATGATACCAAGTTTGATTTGCTCAAGGTTGTAATCTGACAAGTGCCCACAAGATCTGCGAATTATAAAGATTTCAGGCTAATTGCATTCTTCAACCGCGGTCTCGCCTATCTCGGACAGTGTCATCGCGGTAAGTGGATAAATCTGCACGTCCATCGCAGGATCATACATCCTCCATGGTTCTCTGATGCCATTGAACACAAGGGCTTCATTTACGTTGTCGACTCCTTCTATGGCTGGATGTATTGCTGGCCTACTCCAGTTATCGCTACAAACGGTCACATAAAGAAGATGTTACTTTCCTATGATATCATGATGGCTTGTTTATATTACTGTCAACATTTACTGAAAAAATATTCATGCTCATAACATGTTGTTCTTAAGATTGACTAAATCAAGAGCCCTTTTTTATTTGACTCTGATACGTCTCCGTCGTATCTATAATTTTTGATTGTTCCATGCCAATATTATTCAACTTTCATATACTTTTGGCAACTTTTTATACTATTTTTTGGGACTAACATATTGATCCGATTAAAGGCTGCGAGTTCTGTTTGTTGCATGTTTTATGTTTCACAGAAACTCAATATCAAACGGAGTCCAAACGGGATAAAAATGGCCGGAGAATTATTTTGGAACATTTGTGATTTTTGGGAGGAAGAATCAACGCGAAACGGTGCCCGAGGTGGCCACGAGAGTGGCCCACGCCACCCCTCCAGGGGGGGCGCCCCCCTATCTCGTGGGCCACCCGTAAGGTAGTTGATGCCCTTCTTTGGCCGCAAGAAAGCTAATTTTTGGAAAACGATCTGGGCGAAGGTTTCTTTCACGCCCAAGATGCGACCCTATCCTAAAAGAACTCGAAGGTCCCACCAAGGATAGAAGCGCATCTTGAAGACGCTTTTACAAGGTGGATATCATTACATCAACATTACATAATAGTGGGGATACATCCAAGACATACAATGACACATGAATACAACAATACAACATACATGATATCAACATCCGACTACGGATGAAACATAAACAGAAACTCAAACAATATCCACCCTGCTAGCCCAGGCTGCCGACTTGGAACCTATCCCCTGATCGAAGAAGAAGCAGAGGGAGAACTCCGAAACAAGCAAACATCGCTCTCGCGTCATGATCATCGCATAACCTGTACCTGCAACTGTTGTTGTAGTAATCTGTGAGCCACGAGGACTCACCAATCCCATTACCATGGGTATCAAGACTAGCAAAGCTTAATGGGAAAGGAAGGGGTAAAGTGGTGAGGTTGCAGCAGCGACTAAGCAATGTATGGTGGCTAACTTACGCAAATAAGAGCGAGAAGAGAAGCAAAGCAAGCGGTCGTCAACTAGTAATGATCAAAAAGTGATCCTGAACTCCTACTTACGTCAGACATAACCCAGAAACCGGGTTCTCCTCTCGATCAACCCCGAAAAGGGACACTCACGGTTACGCACACGGTTGGTGTATTTTAGAAGAGTTTACTTCAAGTTTACTACAACCGGATATTAACAAATTCCCATCTGCCACATAACCGCGGGCACGGCTTTCGAAAGTTCAAACCCTGCAAGGGTGTCCCAACTTAGCCCATGATAAGCTCTCGCGATCAATGAAGGATATTCCTTCTCCCGGGAAGACCCGATCAGTCTCATAATCCCGTTTACAAGACATTTCGACAATGGTAAAACAAGACCAGCAAAGCCGCCCGAATGTCCCGACAAATCCCGATATGAGCTGCACATATGTCGTTCTCGGGGCACACCGGATGAGCAAGACGACGGGTTGGCATAGACCCTGGTTGCCCAGGGGGCGCCGGACATCGCTCGGTTTGTACCAGCACTTAGAGAAGCACTGGCCCGGGGGGGCTAAAATAAAGATGACCCTCGGGTTTGCCGACCCAAGGGAAAGGTATAGGTGTTGGTGAGGCAAATGGTAAAACCAAGGTTGGGCCTTGCTGGAGGAGTTTTATTCAAGGCGAACTGTCAAGGGGGCCCCATAAATCACCCAACCGCGTTAGGGACGCAAAATCCGGGAACATAATACCGATATGACAGAAAATAGGGCGGCAAGAGTGGAAAAAAACACCAGGCATAAGGCCGAGCCTTCCACCCTTTACCAAGTATATAGATGCATTAATAATATAAGAGATATTGTGATATCCCAACATAAACATAATCCAACATGGAGCAATCTTCATGTTCACCGCAACTAGCAACGCTTATAAGAGGGCTGAGCAAAAGCGGTAACATAGCCAAAAAACGGTTTGCTAGGAAGGGTGACAACGGTTAGGGGCTATCATGCAATTTGGGAGGCTTGAGCAGCAAGTGGTAGGTAACACAGCATAGCGATAGAACAAAGCAACTAGCATAGCAAAGATAGTAATGAGATCCAGGGTGACGGTCATCTTGCCTGAAATCCCGCTAGGAAGAAGAACGAGTCCATGAAGAAGATGAATGGGACTAGTTGAACGAATCCTCACAATCGCAACATTACCGGAACTAAGAAGCCACACAAGAAAGAAACAAACAACATGGTAAATGCACAAGCGTAAACATGGCATGATGCACAACAAATATGATGCATGTCCGGTTTAAATAGGCATGGCATGGCAAAGTGCAACAAACAATACTACAAGTTAAGTGGAGCTCAATATGCAACGAGTTGCATATTGACAAAGCACCACATTCGAGTTATTTAGTTCGCTCTCGTTTAGGTACTCAACAATATTAAATGTTATTAAACATGGCAAGGGGTGAAGCATAAATAAACTAACTATTTATGCAAATTTAAATGAGGCCGGAAATAAGAAACAACAATTCCGGAAAATCCTCATATGCATATTTCAAATTTGGTACTTTTCTGTCCTAAACACAATTTTAATGTTGTTAAACGGCAAAATAAAGTGCACCGTGTTAAACTAGGCATTTTTCCACCCCATTTACATATAAAGTTCATTAAAAACGGACATACAGTTAATTAGTTATGAAATAAATCATTTTAGCATGGCATTTAAGCAAAATTAAACAAACAGCAAGTTAAACATTTTAACATGGATGAAAAAGGCATATTATGAAAGTACATGAAAAACTGAGCATATTACATATATAGTTTATTTAATTACGATGCATGGTTTGTGAATTATTGATGCATGAACATTAAGGGTTTTCAAAAACAGTAAATCCTGGAATAATTGCTAAAATCGCAGAAGGAAAAAAACACGATCGGGTCAAAACTTGAACAGGGCTGAACAGGAGCAGGCGCTGGGGGGCAGCTCACCCATGGGCTTCGGCCAGGTTCGGTGTAGGAGGCAGGGCAGGCCGGATCTGGCTTGGGCCGGCTTGAGCTCGCCTTGGAGGCCGAATGGGAAGAACGCGGGGTGCGGTCAACGCGAGATGCGGGCGAGAGGGCGCCTCGTCCTGGAAGCAGAGGACACAGGCGGCGGTGGACCTGGCGCTGGCGTCTCCGGCTGACGAAGTGGAAGGAAGAGGGGCGGATCCGCGATGGGTGGCTGATGGTGACGCGAAGGCCGGGAACGGGCAGCTCAGGCGAGGGGTCTCTGATCCCGGCGCAAGGGAGCTCCGAGGCGGTGGAAACTGCAGGCCATGACGAGGAAAATTCAGAGAACATACTGAGAGAGGGAGGAAAAGAGATAGAAGGAGAGGAGAAGGCGCGAGGCACATGCCTGCTGGTCCGTGACTCGCCCGTGGAGGTGGCCGATGGCGGAGCTTGGACAGCGTCGAGGCGGTTCCCGCTAGTTCGGTCGGCCTGCGGCGGGGTCGCGCGAAGCTCCTGCAGCGGCCGTGCACTACTAGGGAAAACGCTATACATAGAGGTATAGCAGTAGCGTTGGTCAAAACTCGGCGCTAGCGCTACTTAGTAGTAGCGCTTGTTGCAAAACCACGCTACAATCATTATTTTAGCAAGAGCGTCTTCACGTAAAAGCGCTACTACTAAAATTCTCTCACTAGTGCCGGTAGGCTAGGAATAGTAGCGCTTCTCCCGAAGCACGCTCTTGCTAAAAACATTGTAGCAACAGGCGTTTCTTCTTCTGATCTGCTATGTAAAAATAAAATAAATAGAAAAATAAGTAGAAAAGTAAATGAAAATGAAAGAAATATAAAAAGGAGAAATGAAAAAAAGAAAATGTAAAGAAAACAAAAGAAAAAGAAAACAGAAAGGGTTAGCTGCAGCGCGTTTCTCTGGAACACGCAATAGCTATCTTAGCTATAGTGCGTTTCAGCAAAACGCGCTGCTGCTAGTTTGACTCTAATCCCGGCGGCTCTGGCTCAAAATTTCGCTAAGTCCTTTCCCCCCCCTCTACTCCCCCCTATCCCCCAACTGCTCCATCGCCGCCGTTGCCCAACCGCGCGCCTTCGACCACACCGCCGCCACCCGCCGCCCGAGGCCGCCTTCAACCACACCACGCCCGCCGCCGACCACACCACCGCCACCGAGGCCACCTCGACCACACGGCCGCTCGAGGCCGTCGTCGACCGACCTTGTCGCCTCCCTCGAGCTCGCCCGCCGCCTCGACCTCACCGCCGCTGCCCGAGCCAGAGCCTGCCCTCGCCGCTGACCGTAAGGCTATGCCTCTCCTGTCCCTACCCTCCTATTTCTCTCTGCTAGGACAATTATATATATGTGTTGATACTGTGTTGATGTTCATACGAACCCTAGGTGTTCATATGAACCCTAGATTTTTTTAGGGCAGTAGGCATTTTATAGCAATTAGGAAAAATGATTTGCAATTTTTTTAGGAAATTAACTAGGGCAATTTTTATGAAAATTCCTAAACAGTAATTCCATTTAGCTTTAAACTAATAGAGGGTATATAAATAATAGTAGCATTTATATTTAAATTAACAGAGGGTATAAACAAAAAACACTTAGCTATAAAAAAATATTTTTACTACGGACCTGAATTTGTTCCAAATTTCATTCAAATGAAATTTCAATTATTTGGACTATGGACCTGAATATTTTTGAAGACATTGGGTGTAGGTACTAAGGTCTTGCTGTGGAAATTCTAGTGAGGTCAAAAGGGTTAGAGAAAATGTAGTTCCTAGACTTTTAGCTTTAGACAAAAAACAAAAGTATTTAGCTATAAATAAAAAACAGTAGCTATGGCATTTAGCTATAAACAAAAAACGGAATTGTTTTTCTTTTCAAAAACTTGGTCAAACAGAACAGTAGCTATAAATACTTTTAGCTTTAGACAAAAAACAAAAGTATTTAGCTATAAATAAAAAACAGTAGCTATGGCATTTAGCTATAAACAAAAAACAGTAATTGTTTTTCTTTTCAAAAACTTGGTCAAATGTAACAGTAGCTATATGTCATTGATGTTCATTTGCATATTCCATTATTGTTGATTATATCTTTTCATTGAAGTGGCCATGTTTATGCAAATTCCTCAATAGTGTTTGCTCATGTTATATCTTTTCATTGAAGTGGCTTTGTTGTTTCCAGGGAATAATGTTGAGTGGCCTATGTTTTGCAGGAATGTTGATTCATTTCTGTTCCGGCAAATTTCAGGTTCTCGATTTGTCCACTTTTTAGCAAAGGTCATGCCGAAATTTTTCGTGAATTTCGGCATGACTTGTGCTACAAACTAGGACATATCGAGTGCCCGGGATTTGCCGCACTAGGAAGGAGTCAACATTCCTGCAAAACAATAGTCCTTTCTTATGTCATTATTCATTTTATTAGGTCTAGAATTAATTGACTAGATTTAATCATAGGAAACATGGCTAGCAATGATGAAGGACAGGGTTCTGGTGATTGCGACAACGTCTACCCGGGCGGCGAGCATTTAATATTTTAGCCTTACCGACGATCAACCGATGTTGTTGCTTTGGGCCCACCGGTGGCATCGGGATCGAGACCGACACGCAGATCGGTCTTTGAGATCGAGACCGCACTAAGATTCAGACCGGCATCAAGACCGGTGGTGCCTCGGGGAGCGGAGCCGGTGTAGAACCGAAAGCAAAGAGGCAACGGGTTCCTAACAAACTCAGGACTAGTAGACTGGTGGTCACGGAGGTGGACGACGGCAATTTTGAACCAAAGGCGCCGAGGAAGATGCCATGCATACGGCAATCAAATTGACTGCATCGCACGGACAACCGCCACCATCAATGATGAGAAACTACAGAAGATAGAAAATATGAGGAGCTCCCTCCAAAGAAGTTTCACCAGATATTCTTGTTCCCGGGCCGGAATGAGCAGGATTATGAAGATCCAGACGAGGACCCGGCAATGAAGAAGATAAACAAACACGCCATGACCAAGTTTAGCGACGCGTTGGCCGCCTGGAAAAATCGAGTGACAACAAAGATCAACGACGGGGAACCCTACTCCGAGATTGGAAAGGATAATCAGACAATCACGGAAGAGCGGTTTCAAATATTCAAGGAGGCTTGCGAGGCCGAAGCTGCAAAAAAAAGTCTAAGTACATGAAGGGGCTTCAAAAGAGGAACATTGGGAGCCACCACCTCAGAAGCCGTGGTTACGGCGGAAAGAGGTCCAAATGGGCCAAGGAGGACGCGGAAGCCGCGAGTCTGGGCATCCCAGACCCCTTGGCGGATTTCACCGTCCCGCTGGAGCATGACATCCTGAGGGCCTCGGCTTCAGGACCGTATAGATATCCCCGATGCGGATAAATGGCATATCCGCGGTCAACCAATCCTACCTGCAACAGCGCTACGGGCAGATTCGGCGATCTAAGGAGACTTCATGACGATGTGCTGCGGGTAGAGAAATGCCTCATCGCCTCAAAAGATCCAGGATACCCACTCTACGTGGTTAACGCTCATGCAAATGTCGTGACGTCGACGCCTTCCCTCGCGGATAAGTTCTTCCTCCGATTCGATTACATATTCGACATGTTTCACGTGAAGAAGCTGTATTTTACGCTTGTCCGCCTTTATGCCTTGCACATGAACTACATCATTGGGGTTGAGCAGACACGTCATATCTGTGGTCGCTGACCTGCATTACATGCACGGAGCTTCTTGGGAGTCTGTGCAGAGCAGCGTGAATATGCGAGGGATTACATCGTCAGTTTCATGCTCGCCAATAAGGACAAGGAGGCGATTCTCGTGCCTTATCATCCCGTGTAGGTCATCCGCGCTGCTATCCTTCCTTCGATTTCAATAATTCATTTGCGCGGTGGAGGCTAATTAATTTGAGGTGTACTTATTTTGCGCAGCGGCGGGCGCGTCGTCCTCATCATCCTCTACCCCCGATTCTCCCACGCTCTTTACTTGGACTCGTCGAAGAACATTCACAAAAGGATTACACCCACATCAAAGCTGTTCTCGATAAAGTGCTATGTTTTACTACCAAGCAAGGGGTGGAGAGGTTAGGGACAAGAAGAGAAGGGCGGCAGGGCCGCCTTTCAGCCATAAGACCGACTTCGCTGCATCCAAAGAACCGAACGATTCTCTTAATGATGGATTCTATGTCCTACACCACATGCCGGAGTACAGACGGGATCACCGTAACCTTCACATGTCACCTAGATCTGGCGATGCCCATATTCGCAATGGGCAAAGGACATAGGAGATATCGAGGATCATCGACTTTGAGCTGAGTTCTATAACATCCAGCGAACTTGCCCAAATCATCATGAAAGAGGTCGCCGGAAAAACAGGGATGTTCTACGGAGAAGGAAAAATGTCGGCGGAAGACGTCCGAACATGGTTAGCCTCTCGGCGTCTCAACATGAAGCCTTTCACTAAGCTCGGGGACTATCTCCCTGACCTCGATGGATGGCACGGCATGTTGGAGTGATTGTCGATACGTGACAATGTGTCTGTTTAGTCCATACTTTCCGTATGACAAAACTTTGCGTTATGCACAGTGAAACTTTATTTGTGATGTAATTAAACCGTCCTACTCCTCGACTAGCGAAGATCACTCTAGTTAGGGCATTTTGGGTACTGCATTTAACTTTGTTATTTATGCTTATGATATGTTGTTTCTATTTTTGTCAAGTCTGTCTCTTTACATTGCTCAACTATATATGTTGCATATCATCGACTCATGTGACGATGCAGGTGCATAGATCATCGATGGCGAAGAAGTGCTACGCTAGGAGTATATATACGATGAGTGGCCGGAGTGTCAGGCCCAGGTGTTGCCGGTTTCTGGTTTCCGAGCGACAGGCAGTAGTTAGTTTAGGTTCACACTAATGCGAGAGAGGGATACAAACTCATGTACTCAAAGTGATAGCTCTTCTCGCGTATACCATTGTTTAGATGGATGACGATGTATTTGCAAGTAATCTAGGACTTGTATCGCTATTTTCGAGATGATGACGAGAGACCACTTTGTGTTGGATGATGATTATGATGAGACTATTTGTATGTATATGCTATGATTATATTCGTGGTCTCGTAGGCATTTGTATGTGTATCATGATGACATTTCTATGTGCTAAAGATTCTTCTATAAAGCCTGTTCAAATACAAAACAAATATGCCCAAAAAAACAAAAAAAACCTGTTAAATTAGCGATGGCGAGTGTATAGAAGTTAGCAAAGGCCGCCATACAAGAGCTGCTGTTACAAAGGGCGCTAGAGCTACTAGCAGTAGCGTGCTCCCAGTAACCGCGCTGCTGCTATACTTGTGTAGCAGTAGCGCAGTAGCGCCGGTGACAACGCGCTAATGCTATATGTTAGTTGTAGCGCCTTATTAGTAGCGCCCCACCCCACGCTACTAATACACCTAAAACCCGCGCTGCTGCTAGCCTTTTCCCTAGTAGTGATGGGGGGTCTCCCTGTCCAGAGAACAAGGAGAGAGAGAGACGTGAGCACAAGAGGGAGGAAGGGATGGAGGGGAGAGGAAGGAAAGAGAGAAAGGAGGGGCACCGCTCATCTGCTGGTCGTTGCTGTCGGCGACAGCCGGACCTGGAGTCAAGCACTACAGGAATCAGCTACTTTGCCGTCTGCCATGGCGGACGGCAAAGGCATGAATGGCGGACGGCAAAATCCTTTGCCGTCAGCCGCGGACGGCAACAGGCTCCGGCAACGTAGGCTACGGTAAACAGCTACTTTGCCGTCCGCTTCTGGCGGTGACGGCAAAAGGCCCTTTGCCGTCCGCGACGGACGGCAAAGAGAGAGCGGACGGCAATAATTGCGCCGTCAGTCCGCTAAGTGTCTAACGGCAGGCCTTTGCCGTCCGCCGCTGACGGCAAAATTTCTAGTGTCTTTGCCGTCTGCCACTGATGGCAAAGTGCAGGTTCTTTGCCGTCCGCCACGGATGGCAAAGGCGTCGTATGTCTTGAACCCATTATCCCAGGCTTCTTGCAATTCGTCCTTAAGCGGCTGCATGTACACATTCATATTTTTGCCCGGATAGTTGGGTCCTGGAATTATCAACGGGAGGAAAATGTTCTTTCTTTGCATAATCTGTCCGGGGGGGAGATTGAGTGGAAAGACAAATACGGGCCAACAACTGTATTGGGCTGCCGTCATACCAAACACACTGAACCCATCCGTGCTGATGCCGACTCGAGGATGCCTCGGATCTGTCCATGGATAGCGTTGGACAATTCGAAAGAATCAAGGTTATAAATATGCAAATGCATGCATATTTATAACTAGGACGCTTTCGAACGGGAGACACATATTGGTTACGCATACTGATGATTCAGGACACATATATAGCTAGCTATCAAGTTTCATCGGAATAGATCAAATAATTAATGGGGGAGGAGGAGTTGTTTCGGGGTCGGGGTGTCGGGGTAGTGCCGTGGTCGGTGTCGGGGTGTTGTTTCGGGTCGGGTGTGGTGTCGGGTCGTGGTGTCGGGTCAGGCTCGGGTCGGGTGTTGGGTCAGGCTCGGGGTGGGGTGTCGGGTCGGGTTGTCGGGTCAGCCTTGGGGGGTCGGGGTGTCGGGTCGGGGGTGTCGGGTCGGGGTCTCGGGTCGGGGTCGGGGTCTCGGGTCGGGTGTCGTGTCGGGTGCCGGGTCGGGGTGGGTACCGTGTCGGGTCGGCCTGGGGCCGGGGTCGGGGTGTCGGGGTCGGGGTCGGGGTCGGGGTGTCGGGGTCGGGGTCGGGGTCGGGGTCTCGGGGTCGGGGTGTCTTCTTCTTCTTCTTCTTCCTTTTCCTTTTCTTCCTTTTTTTCCTTTTCTTCTTCTTCCTCCTTTTCCTTTTCTTCCTTTTTTTCCTTCCTCTTCTTCTTCTTCTTCTTCTTCTTCTTCTTCTTCTTCTTCTTCTTCTTCTTCTTCTTCTTCTTCTTCTTCTTCCTCCTATCCTTTTTCATCTTCTTCTTCTCCTCCTCTCCTCTATATTCTTCTTCTTCTTCCTCTTCTAAATCTAAACCTAATACTAAACTAAAACTAAACCTAATACTAAACTAAAACTAAACCTATAAACCTAAAACTAAACATAAACCTAAAACTAAAAAACAGAAAAAAAGGAAAAAAGGAAGAAGAGACTCACTGCAGCAGGGGTGGAGGAGGGGGGCGGTGGCCTGGGCGGCGGAGGAGGGGGCGGGCGGCCTGGCGGCGGGCGCTGGCCGGGCGGGCGAGGCGCTGGAGGTGCCGGGCTGGCATGGCGGCGCCAAACCAGGCGGCGGGGCAAGGGGGGGGCTGGGTGGCGGCGAGGGTGGAGGAGGGCGGTGCGGCTGGGCGGCGGAGGAGGGGGCGGGCCTGGGCGGCGGCTGCCCGGCTGGGCGGCGGGCGGAGGTGCCGGGCGCTGGCGTGGCGGCGCCAGACCAGGCGGGCGGGGGTGGCGGAGGGGTGGTGGGGCGACGGGGGCGCCACGACGGGCGAAGGCCAAGGGGCGGCGGGCGAAGGGTGGCGTAGAGGTGGGAGAGAAAGAGAGAGAGGGGGGGTGGGGCGCGGCCCCGTTAACGTTACGTGGGGCCCTCCCTCTTGCCGTCCCGCCACCCTTTGCCGTCTGCTTCTTGTTTTTGCCGTCCGCTAGCAGACGGCAAAGAGGGCCCCGTTAGGTTTTTTTTGCAACTCGTTAGTGGGGCCTCCCTCTTTGCCGTCCGCTAGCCGACGGCAACGATCTTGCCGTCGCGAGCGGACGGCAAAGAACCGCTGATGGTAACCTTGGTCTTTGCCATCAGCTTCTTTGCCGGCCCGCTTTTTGGGTAGCTGATGGCAAAGAACTTATTTGCCGTCCGCTAGCAGACGGCAAAGAGCTGGCAGATGGCAAAGTAGCTGATTCCAGTAGTGAAGGTGGCGGAGCAAGGCGGCGGTGCTGCATCTTCGGTTGGTGGACGAGGGAATCCATAGGAGGCGCAGGTAGGAGGCGGTCTCGGGCACTCGTTGGTCGGGAGTGGAGGATGAGGCGCACAGGGGCTCCTCTCCCTGGCGCGAGATGGTGGAAGGCAGATCACAGAGGAGGTGGAGGTTGCGAGGGGGATGGGTGGATCAGGCCAAGGCCGGGTGATGGTTGGTCGGGGATGGATCCCAAGGCAGAGGATTGGGGTGGCGGCGGCGTCGAGGAAAACGATAGAGGCAGGGGAGGATGGTGGTTGGTTGTGGGTGATCCCGAGGGGGGTTGAGCTAGTGGCGGCGTGATGGGACAAGAAGCCTAGGTTTTAGGGTTGCTGGTTTATATATAGCAAGCGGGTTAGATTAGGGCTAATCTGGTCCGTCGAATCATAATCGGGCGGTCGAGAATAGATAGGTTAGGGAGTCAAGTAAGAAAACGGAGATGTTTTATAGATGTTTGGGGATGATCCGGATCCATCGGTAACGACAGACCGGTTCGGGTCCGGGAGAAGTTTTCGGACTAGGTTGCGGAGGTGGTCGGTGGCTGTGCAGAGAGGCTCAAACAGTCGGACAACAAATGAACGGTTGTTCTCAAAAGGGACAACGAAGGCAAGGGGGGAACGCGGCAACTACGAACGGGTGCAAGCTTTAGGAAAACATGCAGATGCCATGCGCATGATGCTATGAGATGAGATGCATGACATGAACACAATGCAAAACAACAGACAAAACCCAACCACGGAAGGAAATACCACAACACATAGCCGGAAATGGCAAGAGTTGCAGTTACAATTATGGAAATTTGTATCCGGGGCGTTACAACACTCCACCACTACGAGAGGATCTCGTCCCGAGATCTAGGATGGCACCGGAGAGAAACGGAAGAGGAAGAGAAGAGGTAAAACTAAGTTGCTTCTTCGACAAATGAGTGAAACCACGAACCTTGAGAGGTTGAGCAAAATGAATGAAAGAAAACAACGAAGATGAACAAAGCTGAAAACACTCCGTTAGAAAAGAGGAACAAGTGATACGACGAGAACCAAGAGGTTTAGTGATAAGATAGATATTGAAACCACCCCGGTTAAAATTAGATAAGGAATAAGATTGATATAATTTGGGCAGCACTCTGACTGTTAATGGAAGGAATTGAACATGAACTTGACAAGATGAGAGGATATTTGATGAAATCAACAACACACTGCCTCCGGAATTGAAAGACTAGCACAAGGGGTAAGAAACATTTCCGACCGCACACCGATTGAGAAGGGAGGCAAAACTTGACAAGATGAGAGAACTTGAATGGATGACACAACACTCCGATTAAATGGATAAGCAAGAAAAAGAACATGATATTTACAAAACAAGGTGATGCGTGAAAAGAGCAACATCACCATGCCTCCGGAAGAAAGAATAGAAGATAGATCATTGGAATAATAGAATGGAGAAGAAAATGCCAACTTCTGCCACAAATGAGCTTGGAAAGTACCCTTCCAAGAAGGTTATCACGGAGTTGTTGGAAAACCAACACCAAAAAGAATAAGCTTGTAGTGTGCTTATGGAAACATCTCAAGACTATGAGGTGACAACCGGCCACAAATGGAAACCATTGCTTGTTTGAGATCAAAGAAGAGATGAAAAACTTCTTTCGTCGAGAGGATAGAGAGATAACTTGGATCATTGATAAGCACCACAATAGCAACATTCCTTAGGAAAGACTACAGGTGAGATATAACCCAATATAACTCCAACAAAAAGATTGATTGGTTGAAAAGATCTCTTGAACGAAGAGAAAATGATGAATTTAAAATACCTCATTCTTGACAACATATGAATCATGAAACATGAAGGAAATTGTCAAGAGTGACATAACACCACCTCAAAAGATAAGGTAGAAAGAATTGCACTTTGGAATGTAAGATGAAGAATACTTGAGCTCCTCAAAACAAAACATGTGTTGAACACCATGTTTATTTTAGAGTATAGCTTGGCGGATCATAACTTCGAGATAAATCTTGAAGAACAATTGAAGAATGAAAAGAATCCTTGACGAACCATCATGTAGAGCCTCCATGAATAACTCTGGTATAAAAGGATGATAAAAAGAAAGAGAACTTGAAAACACAAGGTGAACGATGATTTAGAAGGAGCTTCGCGATGAGATAATGCCGAAAACTTGGAACTCCAGAAAAGAAAGGTGAGCAACTTGAATCGAGAATATGATATCCTGAACAAACTCCGGAATAAGGTATTAAATCACCTTGAGGAAAACAAGAATAAGATTTATGTCATGCTTACCCTTCACCATCTTAAATTGATGACAAGCAGCAGATAGGCATGCTACTTATCCTCGTTGAAAGGATTAAGAGAGATATAACGCAAACTTGAATAAGGTATTCAGCGAACCACCAGAACGAATGAATTGATACGATAATCAAGGAAAAGAAATCTTGAACGAACCACCGTAAGAATTGAAAATGAACGTAGCAAAGGCACAATTCATCGGGAAGAATTGGAAAACGAATGAAGATGCTTGAGATAATTTAGATACAAGAGAATCAAGAGATCATGAACTGATTAGAGGATATTTGAACGATTCACCAGTAAGATTTGGAGAACGGTAGCTACACGCTGAGAATGAAGAATTATGACATGATGGCCTTCGGAGGAAAGAAATGGAAACAACTCATGAAATGCTCCGGATGGGTGAAAAGAATTCCCACAATCGAAAACAATTATGAGAGGATGGCATCAAACTTGAACTACGCATCTTTGGAAGAACGGGTAAGGATTTAAGAGGAACTCTTTTTCGGTCTTCAAACGTTGGGATGGACGACGAGAAACACCATCAAAATTGTTGAGATACTCCGGGAGAATGAAAGCGAAGAGGTTTAGCCAGCAATGACAATGGTTTGAAATAGATCTTTGAGAAGCATTTGACTGATGAAAATTCATTCTTACATCAAACTTTGAAAAGAACTAGAGAATACCTCCGGGAAAATAGAAGAGTCAGGTAAGATCCTGGGAAGAGACCTGTGGGTTAGGGCCCACTAAAAAGAAACACCATTGGAAAAGATTGTTGAATGAGAAATGATGCACCGGAACGATTGAAAAATTTGAATGAGGTGACAACCTCGAATTAAATGGATGCAAACACGAATCTTCTGAGATGTCTTCAGCACTCCAGAATGATAGAGCGGCGATAGGCGAACGAGCAAAGGGAAATATTTGAGCTGAGGGAAAGAATACGATCGACAACGAAAAAACTTGAAATTGGATCCACCGTAAAGAAAATGCGATGAACAATGATGAACTAGACGAGACTTCACCGGATAAGAACATTAAAAGAAAAGAATGAAGAGACTTCCCACAAATAAAAGGATACATGATTAAGAAATCTGAGTCCTTGAAGAAAAAGGGTGGGAGGGCGGGAAAACAAAGGCAACTTGGGGCCGGATGAAACGGATACCGTTGAGAAAAACTTGGAATTTATCTTGTGGATGTTGAAATGATCGGATCCACTTAAAGAGAAGCACGCCGGTTGGAAAAGAATTAACATGACGACCTCGATGATCAAGAAGGATTAGTATTCACATAGCAATATGAGAACACCGTTTAGGGAAGGTATGGATCAACACTTGACATCAAAGCAACTCGAATACCACAAATAAAAAAACAAAGGATTCGGCTTGCAGAATAAGCCGGAACAAATACATATGATAGAGATTTACCCAATCCCATATCATGCATCTGTCGGAAAGATATTCTAGGAGCTACTTGAATACCCACCTATAAACTCCCGAAACTTTCTGGTTATGCAATCTGCGGTGTTGGGGATACGAGGACACAAAATATATCACCCAAACTAACAATACCTAGATCCAGCTGTATCCATCCTTCAACACATAACCAAGAAAACTCCGGAAATCGTGTACCTCAACCTTCGAAAAGCATCCATCATACGAGCTATGGCAATACTCCCGAACTCCCGATCTTGGGTGGCATCGAGGTTATCTCACCAACAATCGCATAAAAGAGATTTTCGATGTCGGCAAAACTCGTGTATTCCAGGCGCAGCGATAAAATTGTGACGACAACACCTCGGAGCTCAACTCCCCGGGACACTGCCACAACCCCTAAATGTCAGGAGGCACCAAGAACAATGTTCTCGTCACAAGAATATCGGAACGATCCCAAGATACCCGCGTGATCCTAAAAAAAATCGTGAAATTTGAGGAGAGGAAAGACAAAACATCTACGTCAGGAGGCCTCACCAGAGCGACGAAGGGACTGAGGAGTAAAAAGAATCCTACTCTCTGATATATATATAATCCTAAGACTCAAAACATTTTTTTCTAGACTCAACAACGGCCAACAAACAAGGGGCTCCTAAGGTCGGTCGAGGCTCTGATACCAACTTGTCACGCCCAAGATGCGACCCTATCCTAAAGGAACTCGAAGGTCCCACCAAGGATAGAAGCGCATCTTGAAGACGCTTTTACAAGGTGGATATCATTACGCCAACATTACATAATAGTGGGGATACATCCAAGACATACAATGACACATGAATACAACAATACAACATACATGATATCAACATCCGACTACGGATGAAACATAAACAGAAACTCAAACAATATCCACCCTGCTAGCCCAGGCTGCCAACCTGGAACCTATCCCCTGATCGAAGAAGAAGCAGAGGGAGAACTCCGAAACAAGCAAACATCGCTCTCGCATCATGATCATCGCATAACCTGTACCTGCAACTGTTGTTGTAGTAATCTGTGAGCCATGAGGACTTAGCAATCCCATTACCATGGGTATCAAGACTAGCAAAGCTTAATGGGAAAGGAAGGGGTAAAGTGGTGAGGTTGCAGCAGCGACTAAGAAATGTATGGTGGCTAACTTACGCAAATAAGAGCGAGAAGAGAAGCAAAGCAAGCGGTCGTCAACTAGTAATGATCAAGAAGTGATCATGAACTCCTACTTACGTCAGACATAACCCAGAAACCGTGTTCTCCTCTCGATCAACCCCGAAAAGAGACACTCACGGTTACGCTGCAGTTGGTGTATTTTAGAAGAGTTTACTTCAAGTTTACTACAACCGGATATCAAAAAATTCCCATCTGCCACATAACTGTGGGCACGGCTTTCAAAAGTTCAAACCCTGCAGGGGTGTCCCAACTTAGCCCATGATAAGCTCTCGCGATCAACGAAGGATATTCCTTCTCCCGGGAAGACCCGATCAGTCTCGGAATCCCGTTTACAAGACATTTTGACAATGGTAAAACAAGACCAGCAAAGCCGCCCGAATGTGCCGACAAATCACGGTAGGAGCTGCACATATCTCGTTCTCGGGGCACACCGGATGAGCAATACGACGGGTTGGCATAGACCCTGGTTGCCCAGGGGGCGCCGGACATCGCTCGGTTTGGACCAGCACTTAGAGAAGCACCGCCCGGGGGCTAAAATAAAGATGACCCTCGGGTTGGCCGACCCAAGGGAAAGGTATAGGTGGTGGTGAGGCAAATGGTAAAACCAAGGTTGGGCCTTGCTGGAGGAGTTTTATTCAAGGAGAACTGTCAGGGGGTCCCATAAATCACCCAACCGCGTTAGGGACGCAAAATCCGAGAACATAATACTGATATGACGTAAACTAGGGCGGCAAGAGTGCAACAAAACACCAGGCATAAGGCCGAGCCTTCCACCCTTTACCAAGTATATAGATGCATTAATAATATAAGAGATATTGTGATATCCAAACATAAACATAATCCAACATGGAGCAATCTTCATCTTCACCTACAACTAGGAACGCTATAAGAGGGGCTGAGAAAAAGCGGTAACATAGCCAAACAACGGTTTGCTAGGAAGGGTGACAATGGTTAGGGGCTATCATGCAATTTGGGAGGCTTGAGCAGCAAGTGGTAGGTAACGCAGCATAGCGATAGAACGAAGCAACTAGCATAGCAAAGATAGTAATGAGATTCAGGGTGACGGACATCTTGCCTGAAATCCCGCTAGGAAGAAGAACGAGTCCATGAAGAAGATGAATGGGAGTAGTCGAACGAATCCTCACAATCGCAACATTACCGGAACTAAGAAGCCACACCGGAAAGAAAAAAACAGCATGGTAAATGCACAAGCGTAAACATGGCATGATGCACAACAAATATGATGCATGCCCGGTTTGAATAAACATGGCATGGCAAAGTGCAACAAACAATACTACAAGTTAAGTGGAGCTCAATATGCAACGAGTTGCATATTGACAAAGCACCACATTCGAGTTATTTAGTTCGCTCTCGGTTAGGTACTCAACAATATTAAATGTTATTAAACATGGCAAGGGGTGAAGCATAAATAAACTAAATATTTAGGCAAATTTAAATGAGGCCGGAAATAAGAAACAACAATTCCGGAAAATCCTCATATGCATATTTCAAATTTGGTACTGTTCTGTCCTAAACACAATTTTAATGTTGTTAAATGGCAAAATAAAGTGCACCTTGTTAAACTAGGCATTTTTCCACCCCATTTACATATAAAGTTTATTAAAAACGTACCTACGGTTAATTAGTTATGAAATAAATCATTTTAGCATGGCATTTAAGCAAAATTAAACAAATAGCAAGTTAAACATTTTAACATGGATGAAAAAGGCATATTATGAAAGTACATGAAAAACTGAGCATATTACATATATAGTTTATTTAATTCTGATGCATGGTTTGTGAATTATTGATGCATGAACATTAAGGGGTTTTCTGAAAAACTGTAAATCCTGGAATAATTGCTAAAATCGTAGAAGAAAAAAAACATGCATCGGGCCGAAACTTGAACAGGGCCGAACAAGAGCAGGCGCTGGGGGGCAGCTCACCCATGGGCTTCGGCCCGGTTCGGTGGAGGAGGCAGGGCAGGCCGGATCTGGCTTGGGCCGGCTTGAGCTCGCCTTGGAGGCCGAAGGGGAAGCAGTGGGCGCGGTCAACGCGAGATGCGGGCGTGGGCGCCTCGCCCCGAAAGCGAGAGGACACAAAGGCGGTGGACCTGGCGCTGGCATCTCCCAGTGACGAGTGGAAGGACGAGGGGGACAGATCCGGCGATGGGTGGCTGGTGGTGATGCGAGCGCCGGGAACGGGCAGCTCAGGGCGAGGGGGGTCTCGGATCCAGCGCAAGGGAGCTCCGAGGCGGTGGAAACTGCAGGGCCATGACGAGGAAAATTCAGAGAACATACAGAGAGGGAGGAAAAGAGATAGAAGGAGAGGAGAAGGCGCGAGGCACAGGCCTGCTGGTCCGGCGGCTCTGCCCGTGGAGGTGGCCGATGGCGGAGCTTGAACAGTGTCGAGGCGGTTCCCGCTAGTTCGTTCGGCCTGCGGCGGGGTCGCGCGAAGCTCCTGCAGCGGCCATGGGGGGTCTCCCTGTCCAGTGAACAAGGAGAGAGAGACGTGAGCACGAGAGGGAGGAAGGGATGGAGGGGAGAGGAAGGATAGAGAGAAAGGAGGGGCGGCGCTCATCTGCTAGTCGTTGCTGTCGGCGACGGCCGGACCTGGAGTCAAGGTGGCGGAGCAAGGCGGCGGTGCTGCATCTCCGGTTGGTGGACGAGGGAACCCGAGGGTCGCATCTTGGGCGTGACAGTTTCAGTCCAATCGGAGTTACGGATCTCCATATATACGCGAAATGGTGAAACAGAGCTAGAGAGAACACAGAAACAGAGAGATAGATCCAATCTCGGAGGGGCTCTCGCCCCTCCCAAGCCATGGGAGCCAAGGACCAGAGGGAAAACCCTTCTCCCATCTAGGGAGGAGGTCAAGGAAGAAGAACAAGAAGAAAGGGGCCTCTCTCCCTTGCTTGGGTGGCCTGGAGGCTGCCGGGGCCATCATCATCACCGCGATCTTCACCAACACCGTCGTCATCTTCACCAACATCTCCATCACCTTCCCCCTTCTATATTCAGCGGTCCACTCTCCCGCAACCCGCTGTACCCTCTACTTGAACATGGTGCTTTATGCTTCACATTATCATCCAATGATGTGTTGCCATCCTATGATGTCTGAGTAGATTTCTATTGTCCTATCGGTGATTGATGAATTGCTATGATTGGTTTGAGTTGCATGTTTTATTATTGGTGCTGTCATATGGTGCCCTCTGTGTCGCGCAAGCGTGAGGGATTCCCGTTGTAGGGTTTGCAATATGTTTATGATTTGCTTATGGTGGGTTGCGTGAGTGACTGAAACACAAACCCGAGTAAGTAGGTTGTTTACGTATGGGATAAAAGGGGACTTAATGCTTTAATGCTATGGTTGGGTTTTACCTTAATGAATCTTTAGTAGTTGCGGATGCTTGCTAGAGTTCCAATCATAAGTTCATAGAATTCCAAGTAAGGGATGATATGTTAGTTTATGCCTCTCCCTCAAATAGAATTGCAATAGTGGTTACCGGTCTAGTAACATAGTCAATTGCTTAGGGGCAATTTCACAATTCCTACCACCACTTTTCCACACTCGCTATATTTACTTTAGTTGCTTCTTTACTTACAACAGCCCCTAGTCTTTATTTACGTGTTCTTTACTTTCTTGCAAACCTATCCTTTCACACCTACAAAGTCCTTCTAGTTTCATACTTGTTCTAGGTAAAGCTAACGTCAAGCGTGCGTAGAGTTGTATCGGCCGTCGATAGAACTTGAGGGAATATTTGTTCTACCTTTAGCTCCTCGTTGGGTTCGACACTCTTACTTATCGAAAACTGTTGTGATCCCCTATACTTGTGGGTTATCAAGACCTTTTTAAGCGCCGCTGTCGGGGAGTCATAAGCGTGGGGTGAATATTCTCGTGTGTGCTTGTTTGGTTTATCACTAAGTAATTTTTATTTGCTGTTCTTAGTTGTTCTCTATCTTTAGTTATGGATATGGAACACAAAATACCAAAAAAGTTGGAGGTACTTGCTACTCATGTAGATGGGGTAACTCCTAAAACCCCCGATTCTCATTATGTGAGAGATATTATGTACTACTTTGATAATCCCGAAAACCCCACTCAACTTTATAATGGGAGACACGTTGGATCAACGTGAATACTTTAGGGATTATCGCTCGACACAAAAGGGAAACTATTATGGGATCAATTTATTATGTTGCGTTGGTATGCCTGGAATCTATGCTTGAGATATGATATTACTTGTTGCTCTAGGATGGAGGCTCCACACTTCCCCTTTTCATGCAAATTTAACGATAATAAAAAATTAGCTTCTTATGCTAATGGTATATATGATTACTATGATGTGGAACAAATAGAAGAATTTGTTGCTTTTAAGGCTGCCTATGATATTGAAGCTTTGTTTGAAAAGTATGAAGCTTTTGATGATGATGGTTATAGGCCGGAAAATCTTGCTATACTTTGATATTGCTATGAAAATTATGAATACAATTACTATATTAATGCTTTTATGAAGAAAGTCTACACTGTCCAAGAAGAGAATAATATTTTGTAGGAAGCTATGGAAGAAGAAATAGATGAAACTGTGAGCTCATTGGATGAAAAAGATGTTGAGGAGAGCGAAGAACAAAAGGAGGAAGAGCGGATTAGCTACCCGTGCCCACCTTCTAATGAGAGTAACTCTTCAACTCATACATTGTTTAATTCCCCTTCGTGCTTACCGAAGGATGATTGCTATAATGATTGCTATGATCCCTCGAATTTGTTTGAAATATCCCTTTTTGATGATGCTTGCTATGCTTGTGGCCAAGATGTCAATATGAATTATGCTTATGGAGATGAACTTGCTATAGTTCCTTATGTTAAACATGAAATTGTTGCTATTGCACCCACGCATGATAGTCCTATTATCTTTTTGAATTCTCCAAACTACACTATATCGGAGAAGTTTCTGCTTATTAAGGATTATATTGATGGGTTGCCTTTAGCATTGCACATGATGATTTTGATGAATATAATATGCATGTGCTTGCTGCTCCTACTTGCAATTATTATGAGAGAGGAACTATATCTCCACCTCTCTATGTTTCCCACACGATGAAATTGCAAGAAACTGCTTATACTATGCATTGGCCTTTACTTGGTGTGCATGAATTGTTCTTTTATGACATGCCGATGCATAGGAAGAGAGTTAGACTTCGTTGTTGCTTGATATATGTTACTTTGTGCTCACTACTAAATTACAAATCATTGTTAATTAAAATTGGCTTTGATATACCTTGGGATCCGGGTGGATTCATTACTTGAGCACTAAATGCCTAGCTTAATGGCTTTAAAGAAAGCGCTGCCAGGGAGACAACCCGGAAGTTTTAGAGAGTCATTTATAACTTTTGACTGCTTTCATATAGTTTAAAAACAACAAAAATAAAGAGGGGAACCCAAAACTTTTTAAAAAAGGAAAGTGAAAGTGAGAAAGACAAGCATTGTTGAAGTGGGAGAGCTCCTTGAACTTTGTTCATGCTCACAGAAACTTTGTGAATCTTGATTACAGAAACTTTTCATCAAAAATAATTATACCCTTGTACAATTCCTTTGTATTATAAAAATAATGTGTTAAGGTTTGCCTTTAGGATGTTTACAATGCTTGTTGGTTTGCGCGGTGCAGGAAAGAAACTTTGGCTGTAGTGCACGAATTTTACTTTTTTACTGGAACGTCAAATGGTTCTGATTCTTTTTGCACTGTATTTCTGTACAAATTTTTTATGTTTACTAATTTTGGTAGAATTTTTCAAGTATCAGAAGTATGGTGAATGTTCATATTATTACAGACTGTTCTGTTTTAGACAGATTCTGTTTTTGATGCATAGTTTGCTTGTTTTGATGAAACTATCGATTTATATCAGTGGATTAAGCCATGAAAAAGTTATACTACAGTACAAACAATGCAAAAACAAAATATGAATTGGTTTTCAATAGTACTTAGAGTAGTGATTTGCTTTATTATACTAACGGATCTTACCGAGTTTTCTGTTGGAGTTTTGTGTGGATGAAGTTTTCGATAATCGAGAAGGTCTCGATGTGGGAAGAAGGAAGAGAGGCAAGAGCTCAAGCTTGGGGATACCCGAGGCACCCCAAGTAAATATTCAAGGAGACTCAAGCGTCTAAGCTTGGGGATGCCCCGGAAGGCATCCCCTCTTTCTTCAACAAATATCGGTATGTTTCCGGATTCGTTTCATTCATGTGATATGTGCAATCTTGGAGCGTCTTTTGCATTTAGTTTTCTTTTTTTTATGCACCATGCTGGCATGAGATAGTCCTTGGTTGATTTATAGAATGCTCGTTGCACCTCACTTAAATCTTTTGAGTATGGCTTTATAGAATGCTTCATGTGCTTCACTTATATCTTTTGAAGTTTGGATTGCCTGTTTCTCTTCACATAGAAAACCGCCATTTGTAGAATGCTCTTTTGCTTCACTTATATTTGTTAGAGCGTGGGCATATCTTTTGTAGAAAGAATTAAACTCTCTTGCTTCACTTATATCTATTTAGAGAGATGACAGGAATTGGTCATTCACATGGTTAGTCATAAAACCCTACATAAAACTTGTAGATCGCTGAATATGATATGTTTGATTCCTTGGAATAGTTTTGCGATATAAAGGTGGTGATATTAGAGTCGTGCTAGTTGAGTAATTGTGAAATTGAGAAATAATTGTGTTGAAGTTTGTGATTCCCGTAGCATGCACGTATGGTGAACCGTTATGTGATGAAGTCGGAGCATGATTTATTTATTGATTGTCTTCCTTATGAGTGGCGGTCGGGGACGAGCGATGGTCTTTTCCTACCAATCTATCCCCTTATGAGCATGCGCGTAGTACTTTGTTTTGATGACTAATAGATTTTTGCAATAAGTATGTGAGTTCTTTATGACTAATGTTGAGTCCATGGATTATACGCACTCTCACCCTTCCATCATCGCTAGCCTCTTGATGCAGTGCATTGCCCTTTCTCACCTCTAGAGTTGGTGCAAACTTCGCCGGTGCATCCAAACCCTGTGATATGATACGCTCTGTCACACATAAGCCTCATTATATCTTCCTCAAAACAGCCACCATACCTACCTATTATGGCATTTCCATAGCCATTCCGAGATATATAGCCATGCAACTTCCATCATCATCATATACATGACTTGAGCATTCATTGTCATATTGCTTTGCATGATCGTAAGATAGCTAGCATGAAGTTTTCATGGCTTGTCCGTTTTTTGATGTCATTGCTACGCTAGATCATTGCACATCCCGGTACACCGCCGGAGGCATTCATATAGAGTCATATTTTTGTCCTAGATATCGAGTTGTAATATTCAGTTGTAAGTAAATAAAAGTGTGATGATCATCATTATTAGAGCATTGCCATGGTGAGGAAAGGACGATGGAGACTATGATTCCCCCACAGGTCGGGATGAGACTCCGGACAAAAAAAATAAAAAAATAAAAAAAGAGAAAGGCCAAAAAAAAGAGAAGGCCCAAAAAAAGAAAAAAATGAGATAAAAAGAGAGAAGGGGTAATGTTACTATCCTTTTACCACACTTGTGCTTCAAAGTAGCACCATGTTCTTCATATAGAGAGTCTCTTAAGTAATCACTTTCATATACTAGTGGGAATTTTCATTATAGAACTTGGCTTGTATATTCCAACGATGGGCTTCCTCAAATGCCCTAGGTCTTCATGAGCAAGCAAGTTGGATGCACACCCACTTAGTTTCAGTTTGAGCTTTCATACACTTATAGATCTAGTGCATCCGTTGCATGGCAATCCCTACTCCTCACATTGACATCAATTGATGGGCATCTCCATAGCCCATTGATTAGCCGCGTCGATGTGAGACTTTCTCCTTTTTTGTCTTCTCCACATAACCCCCATCATCATATTCTATTCCACCTATAGTGCTATGTCCATGGCTCACGCTCACGTATTGCGTGAAAGTTGAAAAGGTTTGAGAAACGTCAAAAGTATGAAACAATTGCTTGGCTTGTCATCGGGGTTGTGCATGATGTGAATATTATGTGTCGTGAAGATGGAGCATAGCCATACTATATGATTTTGTAGGGATGAGCTTTCTTTGGCTATGTTATTTCAATAAGACATAATTGCTTGGTTCGTATGCTTGAAGTATTATTGTTTTTATGTCAAACGATAGACTATTGCTTTGAATCACTCGTGTATTAGTATTCATGCCATGATTAGACATATGATCAAGATTATGCTAGGTAGCATTCCACATCAAAAATTATCTTTTTTATCATTTACCTACTCGAGGACGAGCAGGAATTAAGCTTGGGGATGTTGAGACGTCTCCGTCGTATCTACAATTTTTTATTGTTCCATGCCAATATTATTTAACTTTCATATACTTTTGGCAACTTTTTATACTATTTTTGGGACTAACATATGGATCCAGTGCCCAGTGCCAGTTCCTGTTTGTTGCATGTTTTATGTTTCGCAAAAACCCAATATCAAACAGAATCCAAACGGGATAAAAAGGATGGAGAATTATTTTGGAATATTTGGGATTTTCTGGAGGAAGAATCAGCTAAACGGTGCGAGGTGGCTACGAGTGGCCCACGCCACCCTCCGGTAGCGCCCCCTGTCTCGTGGGCCACCGTAAGGCGGTTGATGCCCTTCTTTGGCCGCAAGAAAGCTAATTTTGGAAAAGCGATTCGGGCGAAGGTTTCACCAAATCGAGTTACGGATCTCCATATATACACGAAACGGTGAAAGCAGAGCGAGAGAACGCAGAACAGAGAGATAGATCCAATCTCGGAGGGGCTCTCGCCCTCCCAAGCCATGGGAGCCAAGGACCAGAGGAGGAAACCCTTCTCCCATCTAGGTAGGAGGTCAAGGAAGAAGGAGAAGAAGAAGGGGCCTCTCTCCCCTTGCTTGGGTGGCGCGGAGGCGCTGCAGGGGCCATCATCATCACCGCGATCTTCACCAACACCGTCGTCATCTTCACCAACATCTCCATCACCTTCCCCCTTCTATATTCAGCGGTCCACTCTCCCGCAACCCGTTGTACCCTCTACTTGAACATGGTGCTTTATGCTTCATATTATTATCCAATGATGTGTTGCCATCCTATGATGTACGAGTAGATTTCTATTGTCCTATCGGTGATTGATGAATTTCTATGATTGGTTTGAGTTGCATGTTTTATTATTGGTGTTGTCCTATGGTGCCCTACGTGTCGGCATAAGCGTGAGGGATTCAGCTGTAGGGTTTGCAATATGTTTATGATTTGCTTATGGTGGGTTGCACGAGTGACTGAAACACAAACCCGAGTAAGTAGGTTGTTTGCGTATGGGATAAAAGGGGACTTAATGCTTTAATGCTATGGTTGGGTTTTACCTTAATGAATCTTTAGTAGTTGCGGATGCTTGCTAGAGTTCCAATCATAAGTGCATAGAATTCCAAGTAAGGGATGATATGTTAGTTTATGCCTCTCCCTCAAATAGAATTGCAATAGTGATTACCGGTCTAGTAACATAGTCAATTGCTTAGGGGCAATTTCACAATTCCTACCACCACTTTTCCACACTCACTATATTTACTTTAGTTGCTTCTTTACTTAAAACAGCCCCTAGTCTTTATTTATGTGCTCTTTACTTTCTTGCAAACCTATCCTTTCACACCTACAAAGTCCTTCTAGTTTCATACTTGTTCTAGGTAAAGCGAACGTCAAGCGTGCGTAGAGTTGTATCGGTGGTCGATAGAACTTGAGGGAATATATGTTCTACCTTTATCTCCTTGTTGGGTTCGACACTCTTACTTATCGAAAACTGTTGCGATCCCCTATACTTGTGGGTTATCAGACTCCAACTTGATATGATGTTGTAGGCTGCCTGGTGTCCCTACCCTTCCTAATCCCAGAACCTTTCAAAGAAAAGCGGCATGGCAGTTGCAGGTGGTTCCTGGCTCGATCGAACTGACGGCGAAAGATTGATCATCGTTATCGCATCGGACGTGTTGTTTCGCGGAATACAATCACGATCCTTTGCAAGGTCTTTGAGCAGAATACCAGCTTCTCTGGGCCTTCAGGAATTTTTGACTGGAGGCTGGTAAGTAGCCTTGGTACACGCTCTTTGTTTGTCAGACTGAATTATCCGATTAACCAGGAGATAACCAACGGCAAGGATCATGATGGCAGTGCGGTTTCGTTCATCAGGCAAAACTGTGTGTACACAGCGTACCATGCGTCTCTGCATGCAACATACCCTGATATGTGCCGCCATGCTCTGCAGCCCAAAGTAGGAGAGAGGGTCGCAAGTATCAGACTTCGACCTGCTGGCTGGAGTTTCCCCCGTCAGGCACCCATCTGGTTCAAGCCGTCAGCCAATCTCCACAGCTTAGTTAATAGTAACGTCTAACTAAGCCAGTTAGTTAGATGCGTATACTTGGTGTAGTAGGATCTTTATTTAGTTTGGTGCATACACTTGTTATTTTTTGGTAGCCCTTTTGTAATGATGGCTGATGTTTGGTTTGGAAGAGAGAGTCGCATCTTCACTTTTCTGGCCTGCTTACTGCTTTTGTTGCCCCCCCCCCCAGCACTGGTTGCTACTGCTGCTGTTTTCAATGTACAATCAGTAGTATATTTTGTCTGTTGGTTGAATAAATGTGTTGTTTTGGAAGTCGTTGCTCTGTTAGATCCTTTAGTGCCCGTGCAAGTATGTAGCTCATACTATTTTTAAATGACGGAACACATTTTCCACTTGTTGATAACATGCAGCCCTTGATGAAGGCCCAATAGAAGCCCATAATTAACTAGAAGGGAGGCTCTCACATGAATCCGCCCAGTACATGCTCATGGTCCCCTAAACATAAATAAGTAAATAAATAAAGCTAAATGCTCATGCACCAGTTCTTTGGGAAAATAGCTAGCCCAGTATTTCTTTTTGAAGAATACCCAAGCTAGGCCTATTTGTTTTCTCTGAATTACTGGGCTGCAAACCTTTCAAGACGAGGAGGGATGCATTCCGTCCTGGCCAAAGAGTATGGTCAATGTCTATTAAAAGTAATATCGAGAAGGTTGAAAATTCCAAAAAATTATAGCAAATGGGATATTAGTTTTTTTAATTTTGTTCTTCATTGATATCTTATCGTATTTCATTGGATTTAACATGACATAGTACTAATTTATTTTTAAATTTGTTTTAGTATGGCTATTAATTTTGGATTAAGAATGTTTAGTTCCCCTCAAAAAAATTTGCGAATTTTCAAAATTTACCACATATTTAGTTAATTTTTTGACCTGATGCTTGACGAGAAAATGGCGGTAATTCTAAAAATGGAAAGCGGGCCGCAATAAAGTCCATATGAATTAGAAAATGAGTAAAATTATAAAAATAATAGCAAATGGGTTGTACACGCATACAGATTTCGAGGTGACTTGTTTAAGCAAGGCTTTGTCGGTGAACACACAATTCTAGCAAGTGGATTGTTGGATGTCCATCCAACGGCCAACGTCTTCTTCAATCTCTCATCTTCTGCTCCGGCCGCCTAAACTAGCGGCCGTGGACTGCTGCTCCCTCCTATTGTGGCCCGTTGTGATACTGTGAGCTTCCCGACCCACCCTACTCCCTCCGCTGGCCTGGCCGCACACAATCAACTGCCTCCTTATTACGCGAAAAAACGATTCCTCCCACTGACATCTTGGGCGCACCGGTTGGGAGGCTGACCTGTGGGCCTACTATGTTGACGCGTATGCAGGACTTGTCAACTTAGTCAACAAACAATTCTAGCAGTAGTAACCGTTGGATTTGAATCGAACGGTCCTGCTGCTTCTTCAATCGCTGCTCTTCTTGCACCAGCCGCCCAAACCAGCGCCGGGGAGACCGCCTGCTCCTGCCTCCAGTGGCCGGCTGTGCTGCCGTTGAGGCCTCATCGCCCCCTACTACTCCCACCGCTAACCACGCCCTGCGGCGACCGCAGCCTCACACCGCAGCCGAACCAGTGAACCCTCGTACTCCTCTACGCGTGGGCATCCACTGCCACGTCTTCCCCTGCTCCGCGTTGTCCCCTTCCTAGGCCTCGCCGTCATCCACCGCCTTGGTGCTCTCGGCGCGGCGTGGTCAATGTGGTCAACGACATTCCATCGGAGGAGTATCAGACGTGGAGAGGCCGATACCGGGTCCATGGCCACAGCCCAGTTTTTTTGTGATTTGCCAAGTAACTCGCTTTGTCAGGCCTGTTGGGCTGCAAATCTTTCAAGACGAGGAGAGCTTCCATTCGGCTGGCCAAGAAAATGGCCCATCAGTAATGAGAAATGGGCTGTACATTTTTAAAACACATCAAACCGGCAATTAGTTTCAAATATCTTTTTTCTCATTTCGAGATTTTAAATTACATTAATTTTTATGCGTGGAGAATTTGTTGGATTTTATATTGATATACATTTATTTTTAAAATCAGTTTGAATGTGAGTCGAAATTTCAGGATTAAAAACAGTTCGGACCGCTTTTGAAAATATGCAAAATTTCGTATAATTTTTTAACCGTGGCCACAGTATGGGCTGTAATGCTAACAAAATGAATATGGGCTCCAAAAAAACCTTAAGGATTAGCAAATGGGCTGTAAATTATTAGAAATAATGGCAGATGAGCTGTATGTTGTTTTCCACGGATTTGAGGATTTCCTAAAAAAAAGGTTGACACACAAGCAGTGACTGCTGGATGTCCATCCAACGGTCGTCGTGCTTCTTCAATCTCTGCTCTTCCTGCTCCAGCCGCTCAAACAAGCGCCGGCTGGACTGCCTGCTCCCTCCTCCCCGTGGCCGGCTGTGCTGCCGCGCAGGCCTCACCGCCACACCGTACTCCCATCCCTGGCCTAGCCATCCCTCTACTCACTCACACCTGCTGTTATTCTCCGGCGACGGCAGATGAACCAACCCTCGTACAGTCGTACTCCCCTCCGCGTGGGAAACAAATGCCGAGTCTTCCCTGCCTCCGTGTCGTTCCCTTCCTAGGCCTCGCCGTCGTCCACCGCCCTGGTGCTCTCCACGCGGCCTGGTCAACATGGTCAACGACCGACATGCATCTGAAGTGGACTGTACATGGAGAGGCCGACAGCTGGGTCCACGGTCGCACGCAAGGAAATGCCTCCTTATTACGCGCAAAATAATGATTCCTCCAGCTGACATCAGGGACCCACCGAAAGGGCCTCTGTATTTCCCGAAAAAAACATTACCGCCGCTGACAGCTCGGACCCATCAGCTATATCTTCGCATGCAAGGAAGTGCCTTCTTATTACGCACAAAAAAAATGAATACTCTCCCTGTTAGCTGGGACCCAGCATAGTGGTAGGCTGACTTGTGGGCCTACTAAGTTGACGGGGACGGAGGGCTTTGTCAACTTAGTCAATATGCACGATTCTAGCTCCAGTGACCGTACGATGTCCATCCAACGGCCGTAGTGCTTCTTCAACCTCTGGTCTTCTTGCTCTAGCCGCCCAAACCAGCGCCGGTCGTGCCTCGTGCTCCTGCCTCCCGTGGCCAGCTGCGATCCGGCGGAGGCCTCACCGCACCTACTACTCCCACCGCTGGTCAGGCCATCCCTCTACTCACCCACACCCCATGTTATTCTGCGGCGACAGCAGCCTCATACCGCAGCGAACCAGTGAACCCTCGTACTCCTCTACGCATGGGCATCCACTGCCGCCTCTTCCCCGGCTCCGCGTCGTCCCCTTCCTAGGCTTCGACATCGTCCTCTGGTTCTCTCGGCACGGCGTGGTCAACGTGGTCAAGGAACGGCTTCCATCGGACGTGGACTGTACGTGGAGAGGCTGACAGCTGCGTCCACGGCCGCAGAAAGGAAGTGCCTCCTTATTACGCGCAAAATAATTATTCGTCCACCTGACAGCGGGGACCCACCGGACGGGCCACCATATTTCATGAAAAAAACGTTTCCCCCTGACTGCTGGGACCCACCAGCTACACCTTCGCATGCAAGGAAGTGCGTCTGGGCAAAAAAACAAAATGATTCGCCCCCCTGACTGCTGGGACCCACCAGCTACATCTTCGCACGCAAGGAAGTGCGTCCGGGCAAAAAAAACGATTCACCCCCAGACTGCTGGGACCCACCAGCTACAGCTTGTGAGCAAGGAAGTGCACGGCGGTCGGGACCCACACGGTCGAAGCGTACATCAGCGTTGTCATTCTGGTCGTGACGGTATGCGTATATATATCTTTGGTGGATGTAGAGGCGCTGCGATGTCGTAGTAGAGGCGCGCACATAGCATGTACTGCGTATGTACGGCGAGGTGCAAGAAAGAAAATACGGCCATGTACGTACATACGGGCAGGGTCTCGAACGCCTACTCGCGCATACGTACATGGCTGGGTCTGAATGGAGAAACAGCGTCGTCGTCGTATTCATGGGGAGGCAACGGAATGCCTCGTGTTCATGGGGAGGCAACGGAATGCCTCGTGTTCATCGGGAGGCAACGGAATGCGTGGGAGCCAACCAGCTGGGTCGGAACGGAATGCGTGGTCGTGTTCATCAGGAGGGCTTGGACGGAACAGGCGATGGAAACGAGGCCTGGCGACCGCTGGCGGAGAAACGGCCTTGTGTTCGACCGGCCACATTTGAAAGCGTGATCCTGTTCATCGGGAGGTGCAGCATACCGCAAAGCGGAGAAGCGGACCTCCCTACGGTCGAACGGGCGGTCTGTTGATCGGGAGGGGTGTGGCGTGTCATAAAGCGGAGAAGCGGACCTCCCACGGTGAAACGGGGTCCTGTTGATTGGGAGGGGTGTGGCATACCGCAAAAGCAGACGAAAGCGGACTTGTGTTGGGCCTTCTGATCAAAGCGGTGGTCCTGTTCATTGGGAGGGTGTGGCGTGCACCATAAGCAGGGCTCCACGGGATCTGTTCATCTCCTTTGCCGGCCTCCTCCGGCCTCCACGGGCTACCGTCGACCTCCTCCGGCCTCCACGGGCTCCTGTTCATCCAGCCTCCACCGCTGCCACGCCATGGCAGCTCTTGTTCAACCACCCCTCCATGGGCACCCCTCCACCGTCTACTGTTCATCCAACCCTCCACACCACGGGGTCCTGTTCAACCACCCTCCACTGTCTAGTGTTCATCCAGCCCTCCACACCACGGGTTCCTGTTCATCCAGAGGCAACGCCACCGCTCCTTTATTCATCCAACCCCCCCTGCAACACTCACTGTTCATCCAATCGATCGGCTTCAGTTAGCAGCAGTAGCAAAGGAATCGCTCGATCAGCTTCAGTTAACGGCCATCGATCGATCGCTCGGGTTCAGTAACGCGTAGCCTGCAGTGCAATCGCTCTGGTTCAGTTAGAGCCCAATGCCTCGCTCGGGTTCAGTTAGAGTGAACGCCTCGCACACCTGCAGCATTACATCTGAGAAAGCGTGCATCGCTCGGCCCCGACCTCCCACCGAACCGCAACTCCCAAAATTTTCCTCCCCTCGCTTCTACCACGGTTTTTCCGTCATGGACAGCCCAAAGAATGTCATGCAGCTGCGTCTACAGCCCGCCTGTGACGAAAAAGCCCATTTTACATCATGATTTTTGTCATAGAAGTAGGAGCCCACCACATCTATGATGATACCGGGTTTTGTCACAATTATCGTCATAGAAGTGTCATATGTATGACAGAAAAAAATTCGTTCGGCCCAAAATGTCACGGATGTGTCTTTTTTTTGTAGTGCACCCCCGATTCAAACAACACATAAGGATTTCAATCAAGGTTAAATTATGCTTTGACCTCACCGCTAATGTCAGCAACCACCACTTTACATGCGTGAGGATTTACTTGCGTAAAGACTTACTTCCCTTAACACCATTATTAATACTCAAATTTAATTCTTTTACTAGCATGCCCCCATATTACCAACTCAATATCGCAAAAACTATTGCAAGGAATCAAACATATCATACTCAATGATCTACAAGTTTTATGTAGGATTTTATGACTAACCATGTGGCTGACCAACTCGTGTTAACTCTCTAAATAGATATAAGTGAAGCCAGAGAGTTTAATTCTTTCTATAAAAGATCATGCTCTAATAAATATAAGTGAAGCAAAAGATCATTCTACAAATAACGGTTTTCTATGTGTAGAGAAACAGGCATCCAAACTTAAAATGGTATAAGTGAAGCACATGAAGCATTCTATAAAGCCATACCCAAAAGATATAAATGAAGTGCAAAGAGCATTCTATAAATCAACCAAGGACTATCTCAGACCATCATGGTGCATACAAGAAAAGCAAAAAATAAACACAAAAGATGCTCCAAGAATTACGCATATCATGTGAACAAAAACAAAAGCCAAAACATACCGATAATTGTTGAAGAAGGATGGGATGCTGAGGGAGTCCTGGACTAAGGGGTCCTCGGGCGTCCCGCCTGTTAGCCATGGGCCGGACTGATGGGCTGTGAAGATATGAACGCCGAAGACTGCACCCATGTCCGGATGGGACTCTCCTTGGCGTGGAACGCAAGCTTGGCGACCAAATATGTAGATTCCTTTCCTTGTAACCGACCTTGTGTAGCCCTAGATCCTCCTGGTGTCTATATAAACCAGAGGACTTAGTCCGGAGGGAGGAGGGACATTACCATAGTCATACGGGCTAGACTTCTAGGGTTTAGCCATTACGATCTCGTGGTAGATCAACTCTTGTAATACTCATATTCATCAAGATCAATCAAGCAGGAAGTAGGGTATTACCTCCATAGAGAGGGCCCGAACCTGGGTAAACATCGTGTCCCCTGTCTCCTGTTACCATCAAACCTTAGAAGCACAGTTCGGGACCCCCTACCCGAGATCCGCCGGTTTTGACACCGACATTGGTGCTTTCATTGAGAGTTCCACTGTGACGTCGACGACGGGATCAATGACTCGCCTTGTTCTTAAAGACGATATCACCGCCGGAGGAGGACTGGCCCTAGGCCAAACCCTCCGGTTGGGCGGCTTCACCATGACCGCCCATTCGTCCTTTAAGCCAACGATGACCTCTCGGGCCACCGAAAGTCCCCTCCGTATCGACTCCAAGCACACCAAGCAGATGGATCCGGCGGAGTTTTCGTCTTTAAATACATGCAACACCGGATAACGTACCAACACATAGCCTTAGAGAATGTTGGATACTCTGGCAAGTGGCCAAGAGCGGCGAGAATATCCTCACCAAGAATATCACAGAACAACACCACCCCAGAAGACGACAACCCCAGAGTATTCACGGTCTTCGAGACATTCGCTTCAAACAATATGCGCAAAAGGGCACTCCGCGACCTTGCCGAAGTCTGTCAAATCGCCGCTATAAACCCTTGGAATGACACGGCTATAACCTTTAATGCCGATGACGAACCGAAATACAGGACAGTCCGAGTTCCATCCGTATTAGTCCTCAGTCCCATCGTGGACAGCTTTAGACTCACCAAGGTCCTCATGGACGTTGGCAACGGACTAAACCTCATTTATGAGGATACACTCCACAAAATGGAAATAGATAGGAGCTGCTTTGAGCAAAGCAGCACGAGCTTCCGAGGAATCATTCCTAGTCGGGAGGTGCGGTGTGCGGGAAAAATCACACTCGACGTGGTATTCGGCACGCTGGAGAATTATCGGTCCGAAGAAATAACTTTCCAAGTGGCCCCTTTCAACAGTGGATATCACGTCCTCTTGGGGCGAGAGGCATTTACACGCTTCCAAGCTATACCTCATTACAGGTACATGAAGCTTAAGATGCCCGGGCCCAACGGCACAATCACTCTCGCCAGTGATCCGGACATAGCACTCTGCGCCGAAAATAAAACCGCGTCCCTGGCCCTTGAGGCAGTATCTAATGCCCTCGCGGCCGAAGAGTTAACCGCACTATGCTCCACGGTGGACCAGGACGATGTGATCCTAGACAAACGCCCCAAATCCACCTCCTTCAAGCCAGCGGAAGAGATAGTCAAATTCCAGGTCCATCCAACGGACCCCAAGAAGACAGCATCTATTGCGGCGCAACTAGACCCAACGGTTGACACCGCGCTACGGGATTTTCTTCGCGAAAACTGGGATATATTCTCCTGGCACCCTTCTGATATGCCAAGAATCCCGCGCAAGCTGGCCGAACACAGACTCAACATATTAAAGGGATATAAGTCGGTCAAACAAACACTGTGGCGCTTTTCGGAACCCAAACGCCAAGCTATGGGAGAGGAGCTAGCCAAGCTAATCGAGGCCGGATTCATTAGAGAAATAAAACATCTGGACTGGCTGGCAAACCTAGTGATGGTACCAAAGAAGGATAAATTCTGCCGCATGTGCGTCGATTTCAAAGACCTCAATAATGCTTTCCCTAAGGATCCCTTCCCCCTCCCCCGCATTGACCAAATCATTGACGCTACCGCAGGACATGACTCGCTGTGTTTTCTCGACGCATATTTCGGATACCATCAAATCAAAATGAAGGAGTCCGATTAAGCTGCAATAGCATTCAATACCCCATACGGGCCATTCTGCTTCAACACCATGCCCTTCGGGCTCAAGAACGCCGGCGCCACATATCAACGCAAGATTCAAACATGCCTGGAGAAACAGATCGGCAAGACAGTTGAAGCTTATGTGGATGACGTCATCATCAAAACTAGGCACGTCGAAACACTAATAGACGATTTACGTCTCACATTCGACAACCTCCACGCATATGGCATTAAGTTCAATCCGGAAAAGTGTGTTTTCGGCCTCCCCGCTGGAAAACTGTTGGGCTTCATTGTTTCCAATAGAGGAATTGAAGCAAATCCAGCCAAAATCCGAGCTCTATCACAATTGGCTATGCCAACAGACCTTAAACAAGTCCAAAAACTCACGGGTTGCGTGGCAGCTCTAAGCCGCTTTATCTCCAGATTGGGAGAAAAAGCACTGCCACTCTATCGCCTTCTACGGCGAACCGATCACTTCGAGTGGAAGGACACGACAACAGCCGGACTGGAAGAAATAAAAACTCTTCTAGCGAGCAACCCAATCCTGGCCGCGCCAAACATCGGCGAACCCATGTTACTATACATATCAGCAACACATCAGGTGGTGAGCGTCGTACTTGTCGTTGAATGAGAATAGGACGGACACAAATTCCCGCTTCAAAAGCCAGTATACTACATATCCACTGTCCATACACCATGCAAATCCCAGTACCCCCATTATCAAAAGATAGCATACGCGGTCTTCATGGCATCCCGAAAGCTACGACACTACTTCCAGGAGTGCTCGATCATGGTGGCTTCCGAAGTACCACTCAACGATATAATAAACAACCGTGATGCCACGGGCCGGATTGCCAAATGGGCCATTGAGCTCCTTCCATTTGATATTACATACAAACCACGTCGAGCTATTAAATCCCAAGTACTGGCTGACTTCGTCGCCGAATGGACAGAGGCCAAACTCCCTAAAGAGTACGGCACATATTCCAATTGGGTTATGTATTTTGATGGCTCCAAAATGCTGGCAGGGCTAGGAGAAGGCGTCGTTTTAACGTCCCCCACTGGAGACGTCGTTCAGTACGTACTCCAAATACTATACACAGACTCCAACAACGCAGCCGAATATGAAGCCTTATTTCATGGTCTCTGGATGGATGTCTCCATGGGCATACAGTGCATGGAAGTGCGCGGGGACTCAAACCTCGCAATATCTCAAAAAATGGAGACTTTGATGCCAAAGATCCGAAGATGGCAGCTTATTGTAATGCCGTCCTAAAAATGTCGGCTCGGTTAGAGGGGTTCGAGTTCCATCACGTGGCCCGAGAAAGTACTCAAGTGGCGGACGTTCTTGCTCGTATCAGCGCCAAGCGCGACCCCGTCCCACCTAATATCTTTCTAGAAAGGCTTTTTAAGCCATCCGTGGTGTGGTAGGGGGAAAGCAACAACACTAGTCCGGATCCGAACACAACCCAAGATTTTGAACACACAGATATCATTGGCGGCTCAGCCACCGAAATAACACCGTCGGCCCATCTCATTATGGCAGTCATCGCCCCATGGACCGAAACTTTCCTGGCCTACCTTAATAGGAAAGAACTCCCTGAGGATCAGAATGAGGCCCACCGCATTGTCCGGCGTTCGAAGGCCTACAAGGTCCATGACGGAGAGCTCTATAAGAAAAGCCCCACCGGAGTCCTTCAAAGGTGTATCTCCGAGGAGGAGGGTTGGCAGCTCCTGGCTGAGATTCATGCCGGTCTCGGCGAGCACCACGCCACAGCTCGGGCCCTTGTTAGCAAGGCCTTTGCTACCTCTTGAGCACAACGTTGGATTTCCCCGAAGAGGAGCGGATGATGCAGCAAAGTAGCGTAAGTATTTCCCTCAGTTTTTGAGAACCAAGGTATCAATCCAGTAGGAGGCCACGCGCGAGTCCCTCGTACCTACACAAAACAATAGCTCAACGCAACCAACGCGATTAGGGGTTGTCAATCCCTTCACGGTCACTTACGAGAGTGAGATCTGATAGAGATGATAGATAATATTTTTGGTATTTTTTATATAAAGATGCAAGGTAAAATAAAAGCAAAGTAAAAAATCAAAGCAATAATAAAGTGATGGAATATTGATATGATGAGAATAGACCCGGGGGCCATAGATTTCACTAGTTGCTTCTCTCAAGAGCACAAGTATTTTACGGTGGGTGAACGAATTACTGTTGAGCAATTGACAGAATTGAGCATAGTTATGAGAATATCTAGGTATGATCATGTATATAGGCATCACGTCCGAGACAAGTAGACCGACTCCTGCCTGCATCTACTAGTATTACTCCACTCATCGACCGCTATCCAGCATGCATCTAGAGTATTAAGTTAATGAAAACAGAGTAACACCTTAAGAAAGATGACATGATGTAGATGGATAAATTCATGCAATATGATATAAACCCCATCTTGTTATCCTCGATGGCAAAAATACAATACGTGCCTTGCTGCCCCTACTGTCAGTGGGAAATGACACAGCAAGATTGAACCCAAAGCTAAGCACTTCTCCCATTGCAAGAAAAACCAATCTACTAGGCCAAACCAAACTGATAATTCGAAGAGACTTGCAAAGATAACCAATCATACATAAAAGAATTCAGAGAAGATTCAAATATTGTTCATAGATAATATTGATCATAAACCCACAATTCATCGTTCTCAACAAACACACCGCAAAAACAAGATTACATCAAAGAGATCTCCACGAGTGAGGGGGAGAACATTCTATTGAGATCCAAAAAGATAGAAGAAGCCATCTAGCTACTAACTATGGACCCAAAGGTCTGAGGTAAACTACTCACACTTTATCGGAGGGGCTATGGTGATGATGTAGAAGCCCTCCGTGATCGATTCCCCTTAAGTGAAGCTCGGAACAGGCCCCAAGATGGGATCTCGTGGAGTGCAGAAGGTTGCGGCGTGGAATTAGGTTTTTGGCTCCGTGTCGATCGTTTGAAGTGCGTGGGTATATATAGGAGGAAGGAGGCGTCGGTGGAGCTTGAGGGCCCACGAGGCAGGGGGCGCGCCCTAGGGGGGGCGCCCTCCACCCTCGTGACCGCCTCCCTTCTTTCTTGACGGAGGGTCCAAGTCTCCTGGATCATATCTGATGAGAAAATCATGTTCCCGAAGGTTTCATTCCGTTTGGACTCCGTTTGATATTCCGTTTCTTCGAAACACTGAAATAGGCAAAAAAAATAGCAATTCTGGGCTGGGCCTCCAAATAGGTTAGTCCCAAAAATAATATAAAATTGGAAAATAAAGCCCAATATGGTCCAAAACAGTAGATAATATAGCATGGAGCAATCAAAAATTATAGATACGTTGGAGACGTATCAGGCATCCCCAAGCTTAATTCCTGCTCGTCCTCGAGTAGGTAAATGATAAAAGAGAATTTTTGATGCGGAGTGCTACTTGGCATAATTTCAATGTAAATCTTCTTAATTGTGGTATGAATATTCAGATCTGAAAGATTCAAGACAGAAGTTCATATTGACAAAATAATAATAATACTTCAAGCATACTAATAAAGCAATTATGTCTTCTCAAAATAACATGGACAAAGAAAGTTATCCCTACAAAATCATATAGATGCGGCTATGCTCTATCTTCACCACACAAAGTATTTAAATCATGCACCACCCGATGACAAGCCAAGCAATTGTTTCATACTTTAACATTTTCAAAACTTTTTCAATATTCACGCAATACATGGCGTGAGCCATGGATATAGCACTATATGTGGAATAGAATGGTGGTTGTGGAGAAGACAAAAAGAGGGGAAGATAGTCTCACATCAACTAGGCGTATCAACGGGCTATGGAGATGCCCATCAATACATATAAATGTGAGTGAGTAGGGATTGCCATGCAATGAATTCACTAGAGCTATAAGTATATGAAAGCTCAACAAAAGAAACTAAGTGGGTGTGCATCCAACTCGCTTGCTCACGAAGACCTAGGGCAATTTGAGGAAGCCCATCATTGGAATATTCAAGCCAAGTTCTATAATGAAAAATTCCCACTAGTTATGAAAGTGACAAAATGAGAGACTCTCTATCATGAAGATCATGGTGCTACTTTTAAGCACAAGTGTGGTAAAAGGATAGTAAAATTGTCCCTTCTCTCTTTTTCTCTCATTTTTTATTTGTTTTTTTATTTGGGCCTTTTCTCTTTTATTTTTTTTTGGCCTATTTTCTTTCTTTCTTTTTTATTTTTCATCCGGAGTCTCATCCCGACTTGTGGGGGAATCATAGTCTCCATCATCCTTTCCTCACTTGGGACAATGCTCTAAAATGATGATCATCACACTTTTATTTTTCTTGCAACTCAACAATTACAACTCGATACTTAGAACAAAATATGACTCTATATGAATGCCTCCGGTGATTGTCTTTGGGATACGCAATGAATCAAGAGTGACATGTATGAAAGAATTATGAACGGTGGCTTTGCCACAAATACGATGTCAACTACATGATCATGCTAGCAATATGACAATAATGGAATGTGTCATAATAAACGGAACAGTGGAAAGTTTCATGGCAATATATCTAGGAATGGCTATGTAAATGCCATGATAGGTAGGTATGGTGGCTGTGTTGAGGAAGGTATATGGTGGGTGTATGATACCGGCGAAAAGTGCATGATATTGGAGAGGCTAGCAATGGTGGAAGGATGGGAAAAATGTGTATAATCCATGGACTCAACATTAGTCATAAAGAACTCACATACTTATTGCAAAAATTTAGAAGTTATCAAAGCAAAGTATTACGCGCATGCTCCTAGGGGGATAGATTGGTAGGAAAAGACCATTGCTCGTCCCCGACCGCCACTCATAAGGAAGACAATCAATAAACAAATCATGCTCCGACTTCATCACATAACGGTTTACCATACGTGCATGCTACGGGAATCACAAACTTTAACACAAGTATCTCTCAAATTCACAACTACTCAACTAGCATGACTCTAATATCACCATCTTCATATCTCAAAATAGTTATCAAGCATCAAACTTTTCTTAGTATTCAACACACTCAAAAGAAAGTTTTACAAATCTTGAATACCAAGCATATTAAGATTTTTAAGTAATTACCATGCTATTTAAGACTCTCAAAATAATCTAAGTGAAGCATGAGAGATCAATAGTTTCTATAAAACAAATCCACCACCGTGCTCTAAAAGATCTAAGTGAAGCACTAGAGAAAAACTATAAAGCTCAAAAGATATAAGTGAAGCACATAGAGCAAAACTATAAAGCTCAAAAGATATAAGTGAAGCACATAGAGTATTCTAACAAATTCCAATTCATTTATGGCTCTCTCAAAAGGTGTGTACAGCAAGTACGATTGTGATAAAATAAAAGGCAAAGACTCAAATCATACAAGACGCTCCAAGCAGAACACATATCATGTGGTGAATAAAAATATAGCTCCAAGTAAAATTACCGATGGAAGTAGACGAAAGAGGGGATGCCTTCCGGGGCATCCCCAAGCATTGACTTTTTCGTGTCCTTGTATTATCTTAGGGGTGCCATGGGCATCCCCAAGCTTAGGCTCTTGCCACTCCTTGTTCCATAATCCATCAAAAGATTTCACCCAAAACTTGAAAACTTCACAACACAAAACTCAACAGAAATCTCGTGAGCTCCGTAAGCGACAGAAAACAAAAGACCACTTCAAGGTACTATAATGAACTCATTCTTTATTTATATTGGTGTTAAACCTACTGTATACCAACTTCTCTATGGATTATAAACTATTTTACTAGCCATAGATTCATCAAAATAAGCAAACAACACACGAAAAACAAAATCTGTCAAAAATAGAACAGTCTGTAGTAATCTGTAACTAACGCAAACTTCTGGAACTCCAAAACATCAGCCAAAATAGGAAGACCTAGGCAATTTGTTTATTGGTCAGCAGAAATTGGAATCACTATTTTATCACGTTCTGGTGATTTTTAACAATTATGTTCGTGAACAGAAAGTTTCTGGAAATTACAGCAAGATCAAATAACTATCATCCAAGAAGATCCTATAGGTTTAACTTGGCACAAACACTAATTAAAAGATGAAACCACATCTAAACAGAAGGTAGATGGATTATTTATTCCTAAACAGAAACAAAAACAAAAAAAACTAAAATAAAATTGGGTTGCCTCCCAACAAGCGCTATCGTTTAACACCCCTAGCTAGGCATAAAAGCAAGGATATATCTAGGTATTGCCATCTTTGGTAGGCAATCCATAAGTGGATCTCATGATAGATTCATATGGTAATTTTATTTTCTTCCTAGGGAAGAGTTCCATGCCCTTATTTAATAGGAATTGGAATCTAATATTCCCTTCCTTCATATCAATAATTGAACCAATCGTTCTAAGAAAAGGTCTACCAAGAATAATAGGGCAAGAAGGATTGTAATCTATATCAAGAATGATAAAATCTACGGGCACATAATTCCTATTTGCAACAATAAGAACATCATTAATTCTTCACATAGGTTTCTTAATAGTGGAATCCGCAAGATGCAAGTTTAGAGAGCAATCATCAAAATCGCGGAAATCTAGCAAATCACACAACGTTTTGCGAATAGTGGAAACACTAGCACCCAAATCACATAAAGCATAAAATTCATGATCCTTGATCTTAATTTTAATAGTTGGTTCCCACTCATCATAAAGTTTTCTAGGGATAGAAACTTCCAACTCAAGTTTTTCTTCATAAGATTGCATCAAGGCATCAACGATATGTTTAGTAAACGCTTTATTTTGACTATAAGCAAGAGGAGAATTTAGCACGGATTGAAACAAGGAAATACAATCAATTAAAGAGCAACTTTCATAATTAAATTCCTTGAAATCCAATATAGTGGGTTTAGCAACATCTAGGGTTTTACTCTTTTCAATCCCACTTTTATCAATGTGATCTAAAAACTCCGAATTTTTGGAACGCCTTCTAGGTAAAGGTGGATCATATTCAGTTTCATCAAGATTCATATTGGAAAACAAAGATTTAATAGGGGACAAATCAATAAATTTTAGATCTCCATCTTGATTTTCATAGGGATTCGGTTTAGCGGCCATCTTATTGACTAAGGTAGCCTGCTTATCCGAAATTTCAGCAGTCAACTTCTCAAGACGAGCAATTTGAGATCTTATACCATCAAATTCTTTAGACATATCATCGAGCTCTTTATTCATATAACTCATAAAACTTTTTTGTTCCTTAAGCTCGTTTCTGAAGAAATTTTTATGCTCAAATTGCAAAACCATATATCTCCTAACGTTGCTTTCAATCTCTTCTAATCTTTTAAGGTGCAGATCACCAAAACTAGGTAGAGCCATCGTGACAAGCAAGCAATCCAACACACGAGCAAACAAAAGGCAAGCGAGAAAAAGGCAAACAGAAAAAGAGAGGGCGAATAAAACGGCAAGGGTGAAGTGGGGGAGAGGAAAACGAGAGGCAAATGGCAAATAATGTAATGCGAGAGATAAGGAATTGTGATGGGTACTTGGTATGTTGACGTTTGCGTAGACTCCCCGGCAACGGCGCCAGAAATTCTTCTTGCTACCTCTTGAGCACTACGTTGGATTTTCCCGAAGAGGAGAGGATGATGCAGCAAACTAGCATAAGTATTTCCCTCAGTTTTTGAGAACCAAGGTATCAATCCAGAAGGAGGCCACGCGCGAGTCCCTCGTACCTACACAAAACAAATAGCTCAACGCAACCAACACGATTAGGGATTGTCAATCCCTTCACAGTCACTTACAAGAGTGAGATCTGATAGAGATGATAGATAATATTTTTGGTATTTTTGATATAAAGATGCAAGGTAAAATAAAAGCAAAGTAAAAAATCAAAGCAATAATAAAGTGATGGAAGATTGATATGATGAGAATAGACCCGGGGGCCATAGATTTCACTAGTGGCTTCTCTCAAGAGCATAAGTATTTTACGGTGGGTGAACGAATTACTGTTGAGCAATTGTGAGAATTGAGCATAGTTATGAGAATATCTAGGTATGATCATGTATATAGGCATCACGTCCGAGACAAGTAGACCGACTCCTGCCTGCATCTACTAGTATTACTCCACTCATCGACCGCTATCCAGCATGCATCTAGAGTATTAAGTTAATGAAAACAAAGTAACGCCTTAAGCAAGATGACATGATGTAGAAGGATAAATTCATGCAATATGATATAAACCCCATCTTGTTATCCTCGATGGCAACAATACAATATGTGCCTTGCTGCCCCCTCATCCTGGAAAGGACACCACAAGATTGAACCCGAAGCTAAGCACTTCTCCCATTGCAAGAAAAACCAATCTAGTAGGCCAAACCAAACTGATAATTCGAAGAGACTTGCAAAGATAACCAATCATACATAAAATAATCATAGAAGATTCAAATATTGTTCATAGATAATCTTGATCATAAACCCACAATTCATCTGTCTCAACAAACACACCGCAAAAATAAGATTACATCAAAGAGATCTCCATGAGAGAGGGGGAGAACATTGTATTGAGATCCAAAAAGAGAGAAGAAGCCATCTAGCTACTAACTATGGACCCGAAGGTCTGAGGTAAACTACTCACACTTCATCGGAGGGCTACGGTGATGATGTAGAAGCCCTCGTGATCGATTCCCATTCGGTAGAGCTCGGAGCGAGCCCCAAGATGGGATCTCGTGGGCATGAAGGTTGCGGCGGTGGAATTAGGTTTTGGCTCCATATCTGATCGTTTGGGAATGCGTAGGTATATATAGGAGGAAGAAGCGTCGGTGGAGCTCCGAGGGGCCCATGAGGCGGGGCGCCCTAGGGGGCGCCCTCCACCTCGTGACCGCCTCTCTTCTTTCTTGACGGAGGGTCCAAGTCTCTGGATCATATCGATGAGAAAATCACGTTCGAAGGTTTCATTCCGTTTGGACTCCGTTTGATATTCCGTTTCTTGAAACACCGAAATAGGCAAAAAACATCAATGCAGGTTGGGCCTCCGGTTAATAGGTTAGTCCCAAAAGTAATATAAAAGTGGAAAATAAAGCCCAATATGGTCCAAAACAGTAGATAATATAGCATGGAGCAATCAAAAATTATAGATACGTTGGAGACGTATCAGGCATCCGTACAGGATTCTACTGGCCGACGGCCCGAGCAGATGCACATGACCTTGTCCAACATTGCGTCGGATGCCAACTCTTCACCAACCAAAGCCATATGCCTCCCACTGCCCTACAAACAATCCCCATCACATGGCCTTTTGCGGTCTGGGGACTGGATATGGTTGGACCCCTTAAATGAGAAAGCCATAAGAAAAAATATCTGCTTGTCATGGTGGATAAATTCACTAAGTGGATAGAGGCCAAACCAGTGAAAACGCCCGAGTCCGGGCCGGTGATAGAATTCATATCCGGTGTCGTACACCGTTATGGTGTTCCGCACAGTATCATCACCGATAACGGCTCCAACTTCACAACGGACGAAGTGAAAACCTGGTGCGCTAATCTGGGCATCAAGCTCGATTACGCCTCTGTATATCATCCACAAACAAATGGTCAAGTTGAAAGAGCCAATGGTCTTATTATTAGCAGCATTAAGCCCAGACTAGTGCGGTCTTTGAAAGAATCGAGACAAACCTTTGGGTTGAGGAGCTCGACTCCGTACTGGGGAGCTGCGGACCCATGTCGCACTACTGGATACACACCTTTCTTCATGGTGTACAGTGCAGAGGCAGTGCTACCCTGCGACATTATTCATGACTCACCTCGAGTGCGCATGTGCGAAGAGAGAGAGGTCGAGCTCGATCGGCAGGACAGCCTAGGTGCCCTGGAGGAGGAGCGCGACGTCGCAAAAGCCCGTTCCGTATTTTATCAACAGTAGGCTCGCAGGTATCAAACCAGAGAAGTGCGGGCGAAAACATATAACATCGATGAACTCGTTCTACGCCTGCCGGAGAATAAAAAGGACAAACCCAAGCCCAAGTGGGAGGGTCCCTTCATCATTGACGAAGTTCTCACTATAGGAGCATACCGCCTGCGTGATGCATTAGACAATCGCCTAGAGCCGAACCCCTGGAACGTGGCTAGACTCCGAAGATTCTATGCCTAGCGCCGAACTCTTTGTTTGTTTCCTTCTCCCTATTGTTTCCATTACTTTTTCCTCTCTTTTCTCTTTTTCCCTTTTAGCCTTAAAGCTTTTCGTGCGGTTAAACCATGCACCTGTGACATACACATCCTCAAATATGTACGTCCATTATACCTAGGGGCTTCTTGGATAGAAGCTTATTATTGTTATTTTCCGAGCATCAAGCTCATCACATATGTGTGTTTTCCCCATATGTACCTTTTCTTCGCCATTATATGCATCGATATGACCTAAGTTTTGTCCAAGCTAGATTGCCTGGCTCCTGTGCTTATGCCCTACGCTCCCTTTAGTTCGGCTAGGGCATAAAGGAGCACCTCTGCGATTGTTACTGCCGGGTCATCCAGATGTTTACCTCAGACTGGGTGAAGCCGAAAGCTAGCGTTCTTAAGGGAATATTCGGTCGGTGAACTAAAGATATTTTTGCATTCGTCCCATCGTGAACCCCCAGAAGCTATACACATTGTGATTTCTTCATCACAGTTCGGACATGCACATCGATGCATGCACACCTAGGGAAAGGAACCCTTAACGGAACTACTCTCTCTGGAAGATGTTTCTTACACTCTTAATGTAATATAACATAACTAGCTGGATAATTGTCTATTCAAGCAACTATGACCCCTACCTAGTTTCCATGCATAGCCGGTCTACTCGGTCGCTCTGGTATTCGGAAATACTCCGCACCTTCGGGTCTAGAGGTCGAAGCGAAAAGGTCTGCCATGGCAATCATTTTATAATCCAGCTAGAGTTGCGTATGCAAAGGAAAGTACATAGTCACTTAGGACTTAAAAACTTCCTCCTTTATGCCGTCCAGCAAGCTATCTAACTTACAATCCTGCTGGGAATACTTGGCGGCTACTATTACTTGGTCATATACTAAACTAACAGAAATTTCTTCCCCATTTGACCCTAGAGGTCCGACTTGGACCATGTGATTTGGATCCAGCTTGGTATACCGCGTTTTCACCATGGCCCAGACCTCTCGCGCACCCTCACGGCAGGCCGATATCTTCCATAGTCGGATACGCCGCCGCGCTCCCTTGAACGGCTCTACAAGCTCCTCCATACTCCCTGGAGGGGAGGCGGATGGCCATAAGGCCTTGGCTACACTCCTCATTGCCTGTCGAGCTTGCTCATGCAATTGCGACAGCCCTTGCAGAAGATTGCTTGATGATCCGGACACCTCCTCTTCGGGACGTCCCGTCAACATACCTACAATCATAGCTATATCAGCTACTTTTACATCCAAACTGTTATAAGGTAAATTTGGCTACATACTGAATATGCCGCCTCGCAGCCTTTTGTTCTCCTTTACGGAGTCGGCCAACTGGGCCCGCACATCTTTCAGCTCTTCGCCCAGCTGGGTGTTTGCATCTTGGAGTTTGTTTTTCTCCTGTCTGACTCGGGCCAACACCCGCTTGCCTGCGGCATGCAGTCTTTTCGACTCTTTTTCCTCCAGTTGATCTGATGATCCTATTATGAGATAAAGCCGCAATATAGCACAGTCGCTATACAATAACTGTTTCCCGATGGAGGGAAATATTACCGGAGGACGCCTCCTTGGATTTTTCCAGTTCGGCGGTCACTGCATTTAACTACGTCCGCTACTTTTCTATCTTTTGGGCCAGCAAGTCATTCTTCTCCGAAAGAACCTGATTATGCAGCGATCCTCAAATCAGTTGTCCCAACTACTTTAATTCTCGGGGGCTACTGGCACACGGTTATCATACTAAGACACGGTAAACTTACCCGCACATCTTTTAAATGCTGCTTTGTTGCTCTGCTAAGCCCATCTCGAGCAGCCCGGATGTATGCCAGCCGAGCTGAAGGCATTAAATGCCTCTTCCGAACAGCGGGGGTCTCATAAAACGGCCCTCCAGCACCGATGATTCATGGCGCTCTCCACTTTCGAGTTGGTGACGGATATATATTCCGAGCCCTCGGCCGAAGGACAGTCTGGCGTCACTCCCATATCGGCCCCCGTCCCCTCAGCTGGGGCTGGATCTTGGCTATTGGGAGTATTACTGCCCGGACCCCGGGACACAGTCCGGCGGACTCTTTTCCTGATACGGGAAAAATATTGAAGTCACAGTTGGATGCGACTATTAAAAAACATATTTGCAAACCCCTACCTCTTTGACGAGGGCCCGACCATGTCTTCGTTTGCCTTCCTCTTCGAAGGCTTGCTCGGTGCGGGAGCCGCTCTCTTCGGAGTCGCTCCTGGAGTAGCACGGTATGTCGAACGCCTCCCCGTCGAAGCACGAGACAGTGTGGTGGGTGAGGCGGAATGAGGGAACCCTTTCGGGGAAGATGTGTCCTGACTACTTATGTGTGAAGCGGGGAGAAGACCAGGGTAATCGGCGATGATGGCCACTTCGGTGCCGTCGTAGCTCACCTCGTAAAACATGCCATTCTCGAGTACCATGAATATATCCGGATCCTCTTCGAATCCAGGGTCAAGGTCCTGATTGTGGTCCTCGGGCTGCAGGGCGGGGCTGTAAAGCCCTTCGGAAATCTTTCGCCAGTGCTGTTATCAATGGGTGGGTTAGTATTCGTTAAACAGGGAGTGAAATGAGTAGAGTAGAAGAGCTATGGGATTACCCAGCTAGGAGGATTGTACATGGAATATCCTTCTCTGTGCGTGATGCGCAGGAACTCCTCTTCCTCACCCTGGAACAGTTCAGCCAATATTTTGGCTAGGGCGGCAGGGGTGTCCGGACCTTTCCTGCCGCAGCGGGAGGCGTCATGTTCCCCATTGTAGTTCCACATGGGAAGTCCTCTGTATTAGAGTGGCTGGACCCCCAGCACTATGGAGGTCGCCATTGCTTCAACTATCGTATATCCGGACTGGGCAAGCCTCCTGATCTTGCTCAGGAGTTGGCAAACTTCCGTACTATCTTCCTCCTCGAGGCTCCGAGGACGCCAGCTGTGGCGTTTCTTCAGAGGGACACTTGTAAACTCGGGGAGACCCCTCCGGACTGGATCTAGAAGTACGACGTCCTCAATATAAAACCACTCAGAGGTCCACTCTTCAGATGCCTTCTTCGGCGTGCCGGATAGGTATCCAGTCTCGGCAATGTGCCATATTTCGGCTCCGCCCACTTCAAATATTTATCCTTCGTGGTTACGCGGGACAAGGCAAAAAAACTTTCTCCATAGTTCAAAATGGGCTTCAATACCCAGAAATAGTTCGCATAAAGCAACATAACCCGCGATATGCAGAATAGAGGCAGGAGTAAACTTGTGCAGTTGGAGGCCATAATATTCCAGTAGCCCTCGGAGGAACGGATGAATTGGAAATCCGACGCCTCTTAGCAGTGGAAGCTGAAGTTGTTGTTACACAGAAGCCGAGGGGTATAACATTAAATGGAAGGCCGAACATACTACTTGGAATTCATCGGTGGAGGAACCCGCCTTGCAATGCCGAAGACAATCCCTAGGCTGAACACCTCGACATTGAAGACTGGTTCGGGGGCTACTGAGGGAGTCCTGGACTAAGGGGTCCTCGGGCGTCCGGCCTGTTAACCATGGGCCGGACTGATGGGCTATGAAGATACGAAGACCGAAGACTGCACCTTTGCCCGGATGGGACTCTCCTTGGCGTGGAAGGCAAGCTTGGGACGAAATATGTAGATTACTTTCCTTGTAACCGACCTTGTGTAGCCCTAGATCCTCCTGGTGTCTATATAAACCAGAGGACTTAGTCCGGAGGGAGGAGGGACATTACCATAGTCATACAGGCTAGACTTCTAGGGTTTAGCCATTACGATCTCGTGGTAGATCAACTCTTGTAATACTCATATTCATCAAGATCAATCAAGCAGGAAGTAGGGTGGTAAACATCGTGTCCCTTGTCTCCTGTTACCATCGAACCTTAGACGCACAGTTCGGGACCTTCTACCCGAGATCCGTTGGTTTTGACACCGATAGATGCCTTCCGGGGCATCCCCAAGCTTAGACACTTGAGTCTCCTTGAATATTTACTTTGGGTGCCTTGGGAATCCCCAAGCTTGAACTCTTTCCTCTCCTTATTCTCCTCATACCGATACCTCCTCGATCTTCGAACACTTCATCCACACAAAACTTAACCGAACTTTTTTATTAGCGGGGTTAGTACATATAACATCAAAGTCCATCATGTACTGCTGTAATATTATTGTATAATTGTAATCAATCATTACCCACTGTATGCTATCACAATTCTATGGCCCCAAGTCAAAGGGGGCTGAACAAGATTTCAAACATACGCACAGCAATATGTGAAAATAGGACAATCTGTAAAGATACATATGGTACATATACTTCTATAACTCAAAAAATTCTGAAACATTAGGAAAAAAATAAACAATTTGCATAGCAGTACTGTGTAAAAATTTCAGAATTTTTCCATGTTCCAGTAAAACATGTAAATTCACGCACTACAGCAAAAGTTTCTCTTTCTGCACCGCACATACCAAACAAGCAATCCAATCATCCTAAAGGCAAATCTTGGCACATTACTTTTATAATACAATGGGTTTGTACAAGGGGATAATTATTTTTGTTGAAAATTTTCTGTAATTCAAGATTTGCATAGTTTTCATGGGCATGAATAAAGTTCAAGGAGCCCCCCCCCACTTCAATGGTGCTTGTCTTTCTAACTTTCACTATCCTTTTTGATAACTTTGAGGTTCCCCTCTATATTCTTTTTGTTTTTATTTTTTTTTGAAGCACGCAACAGAATAAAATGACTCCCTAAGACTTCCAGGTTGTCTCCCTGGCAGCGCTTCTTAAAGCCATTAAGCTAGGCATAAAGTGCTCAAGTAATTGATCCACATGGATCCCAAGGTATAATAAAGCCAATTTTAATTAACAATTATTTTTATTTTAGTATTCAGCACAAAGCAACATATATCATGCAACAACAAAGTCAAAATCTCTTCCTAGGCATCGGCATGTCATAAAAGAACAATTCATTCACACATAGTAAAGGACGATACATAGCATAAACAGTTTCTTGCAATTTGATTGTATTGGAAACATAGAGAGGTGGAAATGTGGTTCATCTCTCATAATAATTTCAATTAGGAGAAACAAGCACATGCATATTATATTTATCAAAACCTTCATCTGTAGTAGTAAAACACAACTCATCAATATAATCCTTAATAAGCGCAAACTTCTCCGATATAGTGTAGTTGAGAACTCAAAAAGATAATATGACTATCATGTGTGGGTGCAATAGAAATAATTTCATTCTCAACATAATGGACTATAGCAAGTTCATCTCCATAAGCATAATTCATATTAGCATCATGGCCACAAGCATAACAAGCATCAATTTCATCAAAAAGGGATATTTCAAATGAATCCAAGGAATCATAGCAATCATTGTAGAATTCATCCTTTGGTAAGCACGAAGGGAAATTAAACAATGTATGAGTTGAAGAGTTACTCCCATTAGAAGGTGGGCACGGGTAGCTAGTCCGCTCTTCCTCCTTTTGTTCTTCGCTTTCCTCCTTATCTTTTTCATCTAATGAGCTCACATTGTCATCAATTTCTTCTTCCATAGTTTCCTACAAAATATTAGTCTCTTCTTGTACATCGGAGACTTTCTCAATAAATTCATCAATATCGGCATTGTATTTATAATTCTCATAGAAATATTTAAATATAGCAAAAGTTTCGGGTCTGTAAACAACATCATCACAATCTTCATATTTTTCAAAACAAAGATTCAATTTCATATGAAATCTTAAAAGCAACAAATTCTTCTATTAGTTCCACATCATAGTAATCATATATACCATTAGCATAAGAAGCCAAGGTTTCCTTATCATTAAATTCACATGAAAATGAAAGGTGTGGAGCCTTCATCCTAGAGCAACAAGTATAATCATATCTCAAGAATAAATCCCAAGCATACCATTGCAAACAATCAATTTGATCCCATAAGTGTTTCCCTTTTTGAGTCAAGCGATAATCCCTAAAGTATTCACGTTGCTCCAACGTGTCTCCCATTATCAAGTTGAATGGGGTTTTCTCAGGATTATCAAAGTAGTGTTTAACATTTTTCACATTACAAGCATTGAGGGTTTTAGGAGGTTCCCCATCTCCATGAGTAGTAAGTACAATTAATTTTTTTGGTATTTCGTGTTCCATATCCATAACTAAAGATATAAAAAAAACTTAGAACAAAAAATAAAATCTACTTAGTGATAAAGCTAACAAGCACACACGAGAATATTCACCCCACGCTATTGCTCCCCGGCAACGGCGCCAGAAAAAGATCTTGATAATACACAAGTATAGGGGATCAATTGTAGCCTTTCTCGATAAGTAAGAGTGTCGAACCCAACAAGAAGCTAAAGGTAGAATTTATATTCTCTCAAGTTCTATCGACCACCGATACAACTCTACGCACACTTGATGCTCGCCTTACCTAGAACAGGTACACAACTATTTTGTAGATGATAGGATAGGTTTTCAAGAAAAAAACTAGATGTACTTAGCAAGAATAAAACTACGGGTAATTTGCAAGATAATAAAGTTAGTTGTTTAGTAGAGAGCTTTTTGTAACACAAGAAAATTATTTGTCCCTAGGCAATCGATAACTAGACCGGTAACCATTATTGCAATTTTATATGAGGGAGAGGCATGAGCTAACATACTTTCTCTACTTGGATCATATGCACTTATGATTGGAACTCTAGCAAGCATACGCAACTACTGAAGATAATTAAGGTAAAACCCAACCATAGCATTAAGTATCAAGTCTTCTTTACTCCCATACGCAACAACCCCCTTACTCGGGTGCAAGCTTCTGTCACTCTAGCCACCTACCATAAGAGAATCATGAACATATTGCAACACCCTACAACTGGGATCCCTCACGCTTGCGCGACACGGAGAGCACCATAGGACAACACCAATAATAAAACATACAACTCAAACCAATCACGATCGTCAATCAACCCATAGGACAAAATGGATCTACTCAAACATCATAGGATAGCCACATATCATTGGATAATAATATATAGCGTTGAGCACCATGTTTATGTAGAGATTACAGCGGGGAGAAGAGGTGTTACACCGCTGCATAGAGGGGGAGAGTTGGTGTTGACTGTAGCGAGGTTGTTGGTGTAGATCGCCGTCACGATCCTTGCACCGTCGGCACTCCGGCACCACCGGGAGAGAGGGAGAGAGGCCCCTTCTTCTTCTTATTCTTCTTCTTCTTCCTTGACCTTCCCCTAGATGGGAGGAGGGTTTCCCCTCTGGTCCTTGGCGTCCATGGCGGCGGAGGGACGGGTGCCCCTTCGAGATTGGATCTATCTCTTTGTTTCTCTTCTGTTTCGCGTCCCTGTTTTCTGGCCTTTCATCGTTTCTTAAATATCTGGAGGTCCGTAACTCCGATTGGGCCAAAATTTTAACACGATTTTTATCAGGATATAAGCTTTCTTGCGGCCGAAGGACACCTCCAACTGACCTACGGGGTGGCCACAAGCTTACCAGGCGCGCCCTGGTAGGGGGGCGCGCCCCTTGATCTTGTGGGCCCCTCGGGTAACGCCTCGCGTTGATTCCGCTTCCCAAAATCACATATGTTTCAAAATAATTCTCCGTAAATTTTTATCGCGTTTGGACTTCGTTTGATATGGATATTTTGCGAAACAAAAAACATACAACAAACATGAAGTGGCACTGGGCACTGGATCAATATGCTAGTCCTAAAATAATATAAAATATTGCCAAAAGTATATGCAAGTTGTAGAATATTGACATGTAACAACAAAAAATTATAGATACGACGAAGACGTATCAGTGTTCATGATCATTTTGCTTGATGTCCATAATATGGTTTCTCATTTGAATTATCTTAGCAGGGGTCTAGTATTTGGCAATGCAAGTTTCCTTACATTTCTTCCAAGAAGAAATCATGGAGTACATGAATCAATGTATAAGATAAACAAGAAATGATGTCATAAGATCGAGAGAAAAATGCGACGGGAGGTGTCTGATATTGTTTTTCTTCTTACACCCGATGTTAATCTAATTACTATTATTATCAATTATTCTTTTTTGTTAATGTAGCCAATAAAATAGTTGACGCTTCATATTTGTGAAACCTACAAGAGCCATCTTTTGTTTGTCTGGTTAATGTGGCATATCCATTTCTTATGAACAATTAGTATATCATAAATTTTGGATCGACGACACATAAAACCCTCATCTTATCACCAGCGTTGAAATGTCATGCATATCTCATGGTAAATATAAAACACATAGTTGGTCCCGCAAATAATACATACTAATAAATATTAATTTCCTGGTAAGCAATGGATGAACCTTTTTCTTAAGTGCGACAAACCTCCATACCTCTTAATTCCGATCCAATGGATCTTGGCACCAGCCTCAAACCCACTTTGTATATCTTGTGACTAATACAACACACCTATTGCATATCGACAATGAACATCATAAAGTGTGGACTATCCGTAAGCAATGCATGATCCTTTTCCTTGGATGCGACAAACCTCCCCACCTCTTACTTCCAATCCAATGGATCTTGGCGCCATTATCGAACCCGCGTCTTCTACCTCGTGATTAATACAACATGCATATTACATAACAATAATGAATACATCATAAAGTCTCGACTGTCCGATAAGCAGTGGACGATCCTTTCTTGCAGGTGCGACAAACGTCCATCCTTTTACATCCGATGCAACAGATCTTGGCATTAGTCTCGAACCCATAACATATCTCTCATGATTAATGCAAAAGACGATACTTTTTCTGGGATTCGCCGCCGACCCATCTTTCATACTTCCGATTTAACGGATTTTGTTTCAGCGGTGTCAAACCCTGAATGTATATCTCATGATTAATGTAGAACGTGTGTTTCCTATAATAAACAATTAATTATCTTCATCATCTGCTAAACAAAACATCCCCTTTCCGGCGGGCGCGACAGAAACGGTTCTTACCTTTGATCCGATGGTGTGTACCCACGCACGTCAGATGAACCTACGGCGTGGATCGAAAGTGGCATCCAACGGCGAGCAGTTCACGCGAGAGACTCCTCAAGGAAATTGTGCTTGCGGGCTGCAGCAAGCACCACGACGTTAGCGAGCGTTCTCAACACACCACCAATTTCTCTCTCCGCCCTTGTCCTGCTCTCTCGTCTTTAAAGACCGACGCCCCCTCCCTCTGTTTTCCTGCTTACCCGTCTCCGTCTCCGCCTCCACCCCTCTCCTCGCCTCGCCTCGACTGCGAGCGAACAAACCACCCTCCCAAAAGCCTCACGCGCCGTCCTCCTCCCCGCAACCCGGCGCATGCCCTCCTCCGCTGCTCGTCCAACCCGCCCGCGCCGTGGCCTCTGAATCACGCCGCCATCTCCACCCAGATTCTTTCACCCCGGTCGTCGTTCCGTTTCACCGTCTTCTGTTTCCCGTTTTCCCAGCCAAGAGAATCGTCCGCCTCTGCCGCCGGGACGCTTCGTCCAGTAGGGGCGGCGGCGGCGGCGGCTCTCCTGCATGGGACGCAAGGTTCGTTGCTTGCCTCGGCTCTTTTCCGCCCATGTTAGTACATTCGTTCTTTGCTTGCCCGGCCGGCTGGTTGCTGGCGCTTCGGTGATGCGCGTCGCGCTCCCCGGCCGTGCCTTGCGCTTATGTTAGCCGTCTTCCTGGTTCCCCCGTGCTGGTTGCGTCCATGATCACGTCATCTCTAGATTCCGCGACGGTGTTTGCGTCTCTACGCCCGCGTGCGAGCGTGTTCGGCTCGGCGAGGGCATGGGGTTTGGTTCGTACGCCCGCCGTGCCTGCCTTGGCTGCTCCAGCCTCCAGGTTTGGGTTGTCCATGACTTGCTCGGAGCCCGTCGTCCTACCTGATGGGATTGGGTGGGTCAGGGTGGTGCCTGAGATTTGCAGGACGCGATTCATGGGTTTGGTTTGTGCTCTAGGAAATGACTCGATTTGCTATGTTTGACTCTTCAGATTTGTAGGCTTGCTCCTAGGTGCAGTGCTTGTGAATTCGTCAGGCTGATGTGATCCATACGTCCTAGTTATGGTGCAGTGTTTAATTCGGACAAGTGATTATCTGGGAGATCCAATGTGTCATGACAGAGTTTTACTTGTTTTACAAAGCATTGTGATTCACAACTGTGAACACGATAAATCTTAAACATCACCAGCATTGCCTGTCTGATAATGTGCAAATGCAATTGGTGCGGCAAGTTGCAGTAACTGCTGGGTGATGTCACTTCTGATGTGATGTCAATTGGTCTGGCTATATGCTGCTCAAAACATATAAGCCACTTCAAAAAAGCTCCTTTTTTTTAATCAATCTTATCTGAGAGAGATGCCGCGAAGGTTACTCCAGGGCTGTACAATGCAGTTCATCCTAGTTGCAGTATTTATTTCTGCTTCAGTTGCTTGCTGTAGTAAGCAATGAATTAGTAATGCCGTGTACTTTACTGTTGCATATAGCACATTTCAGATGCTAGAGATATCATGCATGTAGATATGCATGTGAGCTGTGAAAGGGATGAAAATTTTCATGTGTTCACTTATTCATACAGAGCGCCATTTTGTTCCATGCTCCTAAATGCACAACCAACTTAGTTATTTATACTGACAATGAATACTTCTTATTGTATCAATTTATTTATACTGTATCAATTTGATGATCCTTGACAACTGACCTTTTTTTTTCTTCCATATTGACAGATGGGGACACTTCAGTTAGAAGACATTGGTGATCACCATTTATCTGTAGAAGTTTCTCAAGCTTGGATGATGACTCACCAGTATCCCCATGCATAGGAAGTGCGCACCAGGCAGAAATCCCCAATCTAGCCACAGGCGATGAGCAGCGTCATCTCATGGCCAGCTCACTCCACAGTTGCAAGTTACATGCATATGATTATCCTAGTGTTTCTATACCAGTTGTATGGGGAAGCCATCCACCAAGTCAAGTTAACAAGAAGGAAGATATTACAAGTGAAGGTAACTGGACATATCTGGATCCTCATGCTGTGCTACCAGTAGATCAAATTGACTCTGCAAATAATCAAGTTTGTGACGAAACACCGGTTCAGTGTTTCACCCGAGAAAGCCGTGACCTCTTCACTGACAAGACAATGGTGCATCAAAGAGAAACAAAAAAATTTGCTTCACTGCATGGCTTATCTGCCTCCGTTTGGACTGGTCTAGAGGAAGAATGCTTTCTTCTTGGGCTGCACATTTTTGGTAAAAATCTCAGCCTGGTGAGCAAGTTTATAGGGAGCAAGACTGTTGGGGAGGTGCTCTCCTACTACTATGGGAGGTTCTATAATGGAACTGCATATAAAAGATGGTCGCACCTTAGAAGGACAAGAACTACTAGATGCATTCTCGGGAGAAGCATTTTTACTGGTCGGCGACAACAGGAGCTTATATCTCGTTTGAAATTGAAAATATCCAAGGAGGCTCATGCTTCGTTAGTTGAGGTATGCATTTTGATACAATACGGATTTCAATCTCTTTCACAAGGGATACTGAAATGGTGCAAAAATGAATCTCTTCATGCTATTATAAGATTCTACTAGTCTAACTTGAGTTTCTTACCAAATTTGATAGTGCTTCCTATCATATGACATCTTAAATGTTGCTATGAATTTGGTGATTGAGATATTGAGGCAAATATGTTGCCTGCTGTAATAACACAAGAGAACAGCCAAATTTCAGCTTGTTGCTTCACTAATTTATTAGCATGATCCGCTGATCATGATTGTGCAGTCATCTTTTTTCGCAAACCAAGTGTTGCCAATTAACCGATGATCGCATATTGTTTCATACATCATGGCTATATGAGCTGAATTACTTTTGCATATTTCAGGTTTTAAGGTCTTTGGGCTCTGACCTAACATCTTTAGAGGAATGTGTCTTCACTCTGAAATCCACCATTGGAGCAGAAACTTTTGTTCAGGTCGTTGGGATTGGTAAAGGGAAGCATGATTTGACTGGATTTGTTCAGGACACATCCAAAACAAACAAAGGTCTATCAGTTTCCGCCAACACACCTAAAGGCATAAATTGTTCCATGCTTGCTATAGAAGAGATAGTCAACACCTTAACAGGTGATTCCAGGAGAAGTAAGGCTAAATTAAATGATCTGTTTTGGGAAGCTGTTTGGCCCCGTTTGCTTGCAAGAGGGTGGCACTCAGAGCAGCCAAAAGACGTCCGCACAACCAAGAATTGCCTTGTATATTTGGTGCCTGCTATCAAAAAATTCTCAAGAAGGAAGCTCACTAAAGGCACTCACTATTTCGATTCTATCACTGACGTCCTTAAAAAAGTGGCAGCAGACCCCACTCTTCTTCAGCTAGAGACAGATGGAATAGATAATGGTGCACCTGTTGATATAAATGGCCGGGCAACAGGCCAAGATGGTCCTTTGGATAGTGATCTGGAGCTTCCAATGTTCACTATAATGGATACTAGCTTGGTCCAAGGGGAAGCGCCCTTCAAAGTGAGGGCTCTGAGAAGCTTACCTGCTGATGCAAATATTAGCTTTGGATCTACAGATCATTCAGATAATATGTCAAGCGACAGTTCCTCTCAGGAGCAACATAGTGATGGTAACTTGTCAGATGACCAGGAATGTCATGGACAAGTGACAGCTCCTGTTAATGACATTGAAATGGGATCAGTTTACAGTACAACCAAAGAATCGCTGGTGGATTTGTTGGAAGCCATGGGGACTACACCACAATCTGTCTTTCCAGTTAATGGTCATTCTTCCGATGATCGGCACTCAGGCATTTCTAGTGGTAATGGTGACAAAGCAGACTTGACATGCTGCTCTGTCTTTGGAAGGAAAACTGGGAGACTAGTGTATTTATCTCCAAAGCGCAGAAGATTTGCTAGGTACAGTAATGACCAGACCAGCCAACACAGCTTTTATTTACCAGATGATGCTGATTTCGAGAAAAAGAAACTGAAGCCTTTATCCACTACATCAAAGCCAACTGTTATTGATCTTGGTGGTAGTTTCCAAACCAGAACACTGGCAGACTGTTCCATGAAGGGGAAGCCATGTGAGCAGATAACAGATGTTGCGAAGCCTACTACCAACGGCGGATCGCTTGAGAAGCGGAATGTGGTGAATACAAATGAGGACAAGTCATCAGAAGGAAAGTTTGATGCAGTAGCCAGGACTAGCATGGGAGGGACTTTGCCAGACAATCATGATTGTTTGCAGAAAAATGAAGATCTAACTGTGGTGAATACAAATGAGGACAAGTCACCTTCCATTTCGAATAACGAGATAGTTCCTGATGTTTTGGAGGTCGCCGGAAAACATGATCTAAAGGTTGAGACGAGCTCTCGGAGGCAGGGAACCAGAAATCGGCCTCCCACCGTAAGAGCTCTGGAAGCAGTTGCTCTTGGTCTCCTCGGAGGCACAAAGCGCAAGGGGGACGCCAGAAGCTTGACGGCAAGAAGGCCTCCTCAGCGGGCTCGCAAGAATGAAGACTGAATGTGGGCATCTCCACTAGTAGTAGAGAGAAACCCATATATTTGGAGGCTGAAGCGCAGGATGAGCAGATTGTCTTGCGTGGCTTGGATATGAGTAATAAAGTGTGAAAAAGAAAATAGCAGGGTTTTTTTTTTTTTGCGGGTAAAAAAGAGAAAAAAAAAGAAAAAAGCAGGGTTTTCAGGTGGTGGATTTCACAATCGACATGAGCCATCCGAAGCTGTCCTCGGTCCATTTCTTGTGGAGGAGCTCACTGTTCCCTCATCATGTTCACATTGCAGGCATTGGTGATTGGTGACACCTTGCTCTCCCTTTCTTTCTAGAACCTCGGATGTGTGAGAAAGAATTTTACAATTTATATATTATTATTTCTGTTTAGTTTATAGAAGGGTTTCATGTCCAGCAAATTGTGCAAACCCAAGTTTTAATAGAGAAGAAAGATGAACACCATGTTGTGCTTAATGATACCTTTGGTTGTTTTGTTTCCCTCTAAGTGAAGGCCTGTGGCTTTCAGTTTGGATGCGAAGGAGGTTTGGGTGTTTAGCTAGTTGTTTCCCGCATATGTTTTGCCTTTGCATCCGAGAGTTAAGTTAGACTAGTACTACTCCCTCCGTTCCTAAATAATTGTCTTTTTAGAGATTTCAACAAGTGACTACATACGGAGCAAAATGAGTGAATCTACAGTCTAAAACATGTCTACATACATCCGTATGTTGTAGTCCATTTGAGATGGTTAGAAAGACAATTATTTGGGAACGGAGGGAGTAGTTGATAAAAAAGTTAACTTTTGGTCAAAAAATCCATGTGCACAGCCTGCTACTGCTAGTAGTGCCATACTATATTTACTAAGCCGAGATTTGGATTTGTAACATGGCTATCAACGAAACGACAAGAAAAAGGCAAGTCATGCCAACAAAAACTGGGGTACTCTATAATAGTATTACCTCTACCCCGAATTAATTGTCTTGTCACAAGTAATTTGGGACGGAGGGATATATTTTATTGATATATAGATTTTTCTTAAAGGAGGATTACCCCCGGCTTTCATCTTATTGATATATAGATAGTTAAGAGGGAGTCAACAAACTGGAGCGCTCTATTTTGGAGGGACAGAGAGAAAAGTTAATTTTTAACCCCTGGTCAGTAGGGAGCAGATCGTGCTCTTGCAATTCTGCACAAAATTGGAGTAGATGATTTTATAAAGTTATAGTTACTGTTTTGAAAAGTTCCGTCTTCACAGCTCCCGTAGTCAGTTTGTTTAGAGGAAACGGGCTCAAAAGCCCCGATTCCATTGCATCCATCAATAAAACCAAGTGTCTTACAAACATTACTACAAGCCCATGGAGGGAACAGCTGACCACTGCCTCAGCAAGATCCAGTAGTTAGTTCTAGGTCAATACGCGACAACACACCAACGTGTATTAGACGTGGATCGTATCTTGCAAATCCCACTTGCACATCAGGAGTTGGAGGATACTATTGCATGGCATTTTATGAAAAGTGGTACCTTCAGTGTACGGTATGCGTATTATGTTGAATGGGAAGATCAGTTTGGGGGCAAATTGAAGAGCAATAGGGACAGTCCAGTTTTCCGAACCACCCTGTTTGGAAGAAACTTTGGAACCTTAAAATGCCTGGAAAAATTAAGATATTCGTGTGGAGGTGTTACATAATACAATTCCTTTCCTTTGCACACTTGCAAATCGCCATGTGGCCAGTAGTGGTCAGTACCATTGTGCCAGGGAGGTGCAGAGGATATCAAGCTCGCATTATTTACATGTGGCTGGGCGAACATGATTTGGAGGGAACTAGGTTTGCATGAAATAAACTTGTGGTGGGTCGCTCTGGTGCAAAAGTGATGTAATTTCTCCTGTGTGAAAGTAAGTTCTAGCGTACTTATGCTGATCTGATTGAGATTCTGGAAATTATTGCTTCGACTGGCTACTACCTATGGTGGCAGAGAAGAGAGTTAGTAAATGGAGAACAAGTACAGACGCCTGATCGTACAACTTTGGCTATGCACGCTCTATCTCTGAACTTTGTACGCACATAAGGGAAAACAGAGAAAACTATTCGCCGAATTAACCGGAAGAAACCATTGTTTGGTTTCCAAATCCTTAACGTGGATGCGTCTTTCTCTGATGATGATAACAATGGTTCTTGTGGAGCTATCATTCGTGATCATACGTGAGGCTTTATTGCAGCAACTGTTGCTTGAATGGAATATGTAGCTGACGTGGTTACTGCTGAATCGGAAGCACTGCGTCAAGGACTTTTGCTCCTTCAGAGTCGTGAATGTGAGAAGGTTGTGGTCCAAACTGATAACGTGACTATTGTTGATGCACTGAATAGAAACGAGGGTTACTCGTTGGTGTTGCACTGATCCTCAATGAATGTCGAAGTCTACTTGCCAATTTTGGGAAGGTCCTTATTGAACATTGTAATAGGGAGTCGAACATGGTTGCCCATGAGCTAGCTACTTTTGGGAGGTATAATCCACCAATGTTGTGGTCGGATACACCTCCATTTTTTATTTTATCTTTATTATCAGACGATGTAAGTGTGATTTGAGTTAATAAAGCTAGTCATGAAGGCCTTCCCCTAAAAAAGAGAGATTTTAGGGGAACCACACAACCCTCTTTGGGTGGCCTTTCATATTTTTTTGGATAAAGGGTGATTTTATTAACTTAAAATATAGCATCCAGTGGATATAAAACATTATGAGCAACAGCCGGTCTCTACATAATTAGGATGCACATAGCCGAACTCCAAAAGTCTCACAATCAGAAGGAAAACAAATGATAAATCGGCAAAAGTAGAGTCCTATAGACCGACACTATGCCTATTTTGAAAGGTGAGGTGGACCGTTCTAGAGGTTTTTCTGCCACCCATGTTAGGTAAAAACCTTCATATCCACTTGCTCCAACCGCGTACACACCGCCTTCAACAGCGGTTGACCTCCGCTCGTTGTAGCATAGACCACGTACAAAGCGAGTGCGTATAACAAAAAAAAAACTACAGAGGAGAAGCATTTTTGTCATTAAAAACAAAATCATTTCTACATAGTCAAAATGACCATAGTGAGGCATATGCTCTTAAAAATGGGAGAGATTTTCACATCCCGGTCTCTGCACCAACTAGGGTTGCATACAACTATTTTAGTATGAGTATCAAGATAAACATGGTCCTTGGATTTTTTTAAATGAGTATCAAGATATTTCTTGATGGGTGGTTCCACCATAGACCAAGCTTGATCTTCAATAAATGAGATAAAATCCATGTGCATCACCTGTCAATTCTAGGAATTGAACTTGGATCGTTAGGCTGCCCAACCGCATGCCCAACCACTGAGCCAAGGCTCTCTTTGCTAAAAAATGGGAGAGATTTTCACTTCCCGGCCTCTACACCAACTAGGGATGCATACATCCATTTTAGTATGAGTACCAAGATAAACATGATACTCGGAATTTTTTAAATGAGCAACAAGATATTTCTTGATGAGTGGTTGCATGAAAGTGCAACTATCCCTGGGTGGTTTTGATAATTACTAACAACATATAGCTCATTGAACTAATGCTATTTCAAGATAATCATTTCACAAAGTTTAATGGTTGGCATGGCATGGATAGGAATGTTGACCCCTCAAAATGCTAAGGACTCATATTGGCTCAAGCTCAAGACTCTACATTTTCAATTTAGTTATCCAAGATCATTGAGTCCATAGGAAAAGCCAATACTATTAAAAGGGGATGAGGTGTTGCTTAATGGTTTGCTTGCTCAAAATGCTTAGTCATATGCTCCAAGCCCTCAACCACTTTCTCATATCCACATATGTTCCAAACCAAAAGTCAAACTCGGCCCTACCGATTTGATCTATCCGGCGCCACCGAGTTCATTTGACATAGCCACTGCCAGAAACCCTAGTCATTTCGGTCTCACGAATAGGGATCTCGGTCTCACGAAGATGGGATTGCAAACTCTCTGTTTCCCTTCGTAACGTTTCGGTCCAACCGAGATGAGCGATCGGTCCCACCGAGTTCGCAATGCAAACTCTCTATTTCCCTTTCGTAACGTTTCGGTCTCACCGAAATGAGCGATCCGGTCCCACCGAGTTTGCCTGACCAACTCTCTGTTTGCCTATTACAGAAATCGGTCCTACAGAGTTTATGTGATCGGTCTCGCCGAGATTACGTTATGCCCTAACCCTAATGAAATCGGTCACACTGAGTTGACATGTCGGTCCCACCGAAAAACCTAACGTTCATATTTTTGAACTAAATCGGTCTAACCGAGTTTCATGATTCGGTCGCACCGAGTTTGGTGAATTGTGTGTAACGGTTAGATTTTGTGTGGAGGCTATAAATACCCCTCCACCCACTCTTCACTCGTGGAGAGAGCCATCAGAACATGCCTACACTTCCAGCATACATTTTCTAGAGAGAACCACCTACTCATGTGTTGAGACCAAGATACTCCATTCCAACCACACTAATCTTGATCTCTAGCCTTCCCCAAGTTGCTTTCCACTCAAATTTCTTTCCACCAAATCCAAATCCATGAGAGAGAGTTGAGTGTTGGGGAGCCTATCATTTGAAGCACAAGAGCAAGGAGTTCGTCATAAACACACCATCTATTACCTTTTGGAGAGTGGTGTCTCCTAGATTGGTTAGGTGTCACTTGGGAGCCTCCGACAAGATTGTGGAGTTGAACCAAGGAGTTTGTACCGGAAAGGAGATCTCCTAGTTTGTGAAGATCTACCCTAGTGAGGCAAGTCCTTCGTGGGCGATGGCCATGATGGGATAGACAAGGTTGCTTCTTCGTGGACCCTTCGTGGGTGGAGCCCTCCGTGGACTCGCGTAGCCGTTATCCTCCGTTGGTTGAAGTCTCCATCAATGTGGGTGTACGATAGCACCATCTATCGGAACCACGCCAAAAATCTCCATGTCTACATTGCGTTTTCTCCCTCTAAACTCCTCCCTTTACCTTCATATGCAAATGTTTTACATTCTGCTGCTATACTCTTAGACTTGCATGTGTAGGTTGATTGCTTGACTTGTGCTATGTTGCTAAAATCTGCCAAGACTTAAAATTGGAAAAGGCTATATTTTTTTGGTCAAGTAGTCTAATCACCCCCCCTCTAGACATACTTTCGGTCCTACAAGTGGTTTCAGAGATTTGGTCTCCATTTGCCTTGATTTCCATAGCTTTTGTTGATCATAGCCTTGGTTTCACAACCTAGGAGACTATGGCGTCTAGCGAGGGAACTTACCACTGTAGAGGTCCTTACTTTGATGGTACCAATTTTGCTAGTTGGAAGCATAAGATGAAAATGCATATTCTTGGACATAACCCCGCCGTTTGGGCTATTGTGTGTATTGGCTTGCAAGGTGAATTCTTTGATGGGAGAGAACCAAACCGTGAAGCTACCACAGAAGAGTTGAAGATGCTGCAATACAACGCTCAAGCTTGCGATATCCTCTTCAACGGATTGTGCCCCAAAGAATTCAACAAAATCAGCCGTCTTGAGAATGCAAAGGAAATATGGGATACTTTGATTGATATGCACGAAGGTACTGACTCCGTGAAGGAATAAAAAATGTATGTGCTTCAAATTCAACTTGACAAGTTCAAAATGAAGGATGGTGAAGGTGTCGCTGAAATGTACTCTAGGCTTGCTCTCATCACAAATGAGATTGCCGCCTTAGGAAGTGAAGAGATGACCGATAGATTCATCATCAAGAAGATCCTAAGAGCCTTGGATGGAAAATATGATACCGTGTGCACATTGATCCAAATGATGCCCAACTACAAAGATCACAAGCCAACGGATGTCATTGGAAGAATTGTTGCTCATGATATGTCACTCAAGGATAAGGAAGAGCTTCACAACAAGTCAAGTGGTGCTTACAAAGCCTCATGTGATGCTCCTACATCATCAAGTGAGAAACAAACCTTCAATGAGGAATTGAGCCTAATGGTGAAGAACTTCAACAAGTTCTACAAGAGTAGAAGCAAGGAAAGAAGTTCCAAGTCAAGGTCCTACAATGACAAAAGATCTTCGAGTCTTGAGTGTAATTGCTACAATTGTGGAAGACCCGGACACTACTCCAATGAGTGTACGGCTCCCTACAAAAGAAGAGAAGATTCACCCAAAAGGAGAAGTAGAAGATAAGAATCACCACCAAGAGAGAGGAGGACTAGAGATGATCGTTATGAACGAAGAACCTCTCGGATAAGCAAGGATTCAGAAAGGAAGGACAAATCATCAAGGAGCTACACAAAATGAAGACATCAAACTCATGTTGGTGAATGGGTATCCGGCTCCGACTCCGACCATCAATTCGAAAGAAGTTATCACTCTGACTCCGAATATACTCAAGATAGAGGTATTGCCGGTCTAGCACTTGTGTCAACCAACTCCTATGACATATTTGACTCACCAAATGAAGGAATTGGAAGATGCTTCATGGCTAAAGGCCCAAAGATAAAGGTGTTTACAAGAGCCTTGTCGGGAGTAAGCAATTTGAGGAAATTGTACGCAAGCAAGGAAGGCACTGGAAGAATCAAGGTGTTGGTTTTGAACTAAAGTTCAATGCCAATGGAGTTGAGTGGGAAGAAGATCAATACCCCAAGACGAAGTTTGTTCCTCAACAAGAGAAGTATGATCCTACTTCTTTCCAAGGGACACAAGCTCAAGATGATCTTCCACCACAAGACCACAAACAAAAAGGCAAGGACAAGCTTCAAGAGAAGATTGATGCATTTGAAGAAGCTCCTAAGGCCTTGGTCAAGTGGGTTCCCAAGACTACATCAAGTTGTACTTCATCAAGTACGACTACAACTCCAAGGATTCCCATCAAGATGATGTGGATCCTGAAGAAGAACAAGAGAGTTCTTGTGGGTGACTCCGCCAACATACTTCACTCATATCATTTTGGCAAGGACAAGTGCAAACAACTTCTACATCTTGCACTAGTTCAAGGAGTCACAAACCCTCTTGTTGGTAAGACAAGGGACAAGGTAACCTAATGCTTTCACGGACATCATCTTGTGTGAACATCACTCTATGTCTATGGATATCCTTGTTTGTTCCTTGTGGGACTAACCCGTGTAGGTACTGAAATTGCAACCCACTCCAATGGATTGCTCCAAATGATCTACATCAACATTGAGCATCCACATCTTCAACATCTACATGAAGTCATCATCGACAAAACCCAAGGTTAGTTCATCCCTCTTAGGGGGGATATCACATCTAGGGGGAGCTTTAATCTAATCAATTGAGCTAAAGCAACTCTAATAGTGTGAACACAACAATGCTTTATGTAAAAGTGGTAACCCCACTTGTGCTTAAACAATGAGTATGACCTATGATCAAATGTTCTCATTTGACTCCTAAGTCAATATACTCATATATAGATGACCTAGTCATCGCCAATTGCTTGATATATGCTAGACTATTTGTGCATGCTTTGCCACATATTTCATTTGCCATTTTATTCTGTGAGCATGTTGATTGCATAGTTTACTCATTCGAGGACATCCACTTGTTGCTTTGATTGTTTGGCTTTTTCTCTTTTGCAGAGTGGATGGACAAGAATGCCTAAGAACCTTCTCTAGCTATCTATGCTTTTCTCGTCTCAAACTCTATTCATGCTACATCACAAAGTTTGATCAAGTCAGATTTGAACCACTCTGTGTGAGGAGCACTCAGAGTCCCCGATTCGTCATAGACTTAAACTTCCAAAACCTCTCTGTGCATTTCGGTATGACCGATTCATCCACTTCGGTCATACCGAGTTCACTGAGTTGATCTAGGTTTTCAATCTCGGCGCAACCGATTTGAACTTTTCGGTCACACCGAGTTGCAGTAACCGCTTGCGATTCCGCATCTCGGTGCCACCGAGTTGTTCCACTCGGTCACACAGATAGGGTCAGGATATATATACCGACGGGTGAGATTTTCAAAATTTCTTCAAAACCCTTCATCCCGCTCGTGTCCTGCTCTGCCTCCTCAGGTCTCCGGATCGTCTGCTCATTGCCAGCGACCTCCTGCCGCTGGTCTCCGTTGCCGTCAATGGATTTCCTCCCCGTCGGTGTCAAAACCGGCGGATCTCGGGTAGGGGGTCCCGAACTGTGCGTCTAAGGCGGATGGTAACAGGAGATAAGGGACACAATGTTTACCCAGGTTCGGGCCCTCTCGATGGAGGTAATACCCTACTTCCTGCTTGATTGATCTTGATGATATGAGTATTACAAGAGTTGATCTACCACGAGATCGTAGAGGCTAAACCCTAGAAGCTAGCCAATGGTATGATTGTTGTTGTCCTACGGACTTAACCCTCCGGTTTATATAGACACCGGAGGGGGCTAGGGTTACAAGAGTCGGTTACAAGGGAGGAGATCTACATATCCATATTGCCAAGCTTGCCTTCCACGCCAAGGAGAGTCCCATCCGGACACGGGATGAAGTCTTCAATCTTGTATCTTCATAGTCCAACAGTCCGACAAAAGGATATAGTCCGGCTGTCCGAGGACCCCCTAATCCAGGACTCCTCAAGAGTCTCCCCAAACCAGGCTTCAATGGTGATGAGTCCGGCGCGCAGATTGTCTTCGGCATTGCAAGGCGGGTTCTTCTCCAAATTCTGAATACTTGTTTGAGTAGTGTCCGACTTCCCATGAATGTTGCACTCCTTGGCTTCCGCGCCTAATAATGGATATTCTCCCCGTGTCGAGCGAATGCGAGAAGCTGGGGCATTTTTACAATTGCCACCCTAGCCATGTGGGTAAATCGTCTATTAAAGAGACAGGGATTCTCATATCCAGATCACACCATCCTCCCACAGCGAGTATCCATCGGAGAGCGCCCGAAAAAAAAATCTATTCCAACATGGCCGGTCGTCGCAGCTCCTCCTCTTGCTCCCGTAGCCCTAAGCCCGGCAATTGGAAGAAGTGTTCCGTCCCCCACAGCCAATTAGTAGAGTTGCTGTCACATCCCCAGTTCAGGCCTTGCTTGTTTTTGCTTTAGCATCCATGCATCATGTTTAAATTTTATGAAACTTGAAATGGGGATTGCCTAAACCCTAGCATTAAAGGAATTCACTAGGTTCAACCAAAATATTCCCAAAAATCCAAATGGCTTCCAAAAATGTTCATCATTCTTGGAAAATGCTGGAAACAGTAACCAGAGGTGATGCACATTTTTCCATGACACATTTGGGCTCTGAATTAAATCATACTTTATTTGTATTTGGGCATTTAAATTATATATATTATTTTAAATGTTCAAATAATCACAAACTGAAATGTTTGCTGTTGGAAATATTCCAAACAATGACATTGAGTAGTTTCATGATTTTTGGAAATGCCCTGGCATTTTTATTAAAGCCAAACACAATTATAGAAAATAGAAAAGAGAAATAAAATAGAAATGGAGCAGAGAGAGAAAACCACCTGGCTTACTCCGGCTCGGTTATCACACCACTGGCCAGCCACTGGCGGCCCAGCCCACTAGGGGCAGCCTCGTCTTCTACCTCTTGCCAATAGGCAGAGGAGAAGCTGGGCACGGCGCACGCGCACGCCACCTCCACCCTGCTCGCCTGCCTCTTCGATGGCCTGGACGCCTCTGGCGTTGCCATGCAGACCCCCTGGACCCCTCAACCGCTCCACTCTCTCCCTGCCTCGCCTCTCTCGCTCTCTCTCCCGAAGCAGAAGCGGTTGCCGCCGCCGTTCGTCGCCACTGCGTGACCACCGTGTTTCTCGCCTCGCCTCGGCCCGTCCAAAAGCCCGCCTCATCGCCCTCGTCCTCCGCCGAGCCACGCTGCACCGGACGCCCCAAAAATCGCTATCGCGGTCATCTTCAACCTCGGGCACCCGAGCCCCTCACCGTCGATTCGCGCCGTCAAGGACGTCCCCGAGCCCACTGACCTACTGCGCCGCCTCCCTGTGAGCTCCTGCTTCCAACCCCTCTCTCCCCGCCGTCGAATCCCTCCTCTAGCCCCCCTGGCCATCACGGCCGAAGCTTGCTGCCGCCGCGAATGTCGCCATTGTCATTACGGAGGGCCAACGCCGCATCTGAGTACCTGGTCGAGCTCCTAGGGCCCCGTAGCTTCTGCTTGTGCTCTCCGTTCGCTTGGAATCGAGCTGCAGCCCCGCGCCCGCATCTAGTCGAGCTCCAGCCCACCGCCATGGTTGCGTGGCCATCGTCTCCGGCCACCTCAGCCTCCTGCGTGATCCTCGGATGCGCCGCGAGAATGGGCATCCTCTGGTGCCTCCAGTAGGCCGAGTGACCCTGTACCGCCCCGAGCAACTCCGGTGATCCTCCGCCATGTTTTGGTCGCCGCGGCTAATCCCACGTCTTGGCCGACGTGGCGAGGTTATTTATGCATTAACCACCTCCTAATCAAACCCCTAGAGTCACAGACAGCCGGGCCCCATCCCATAATTAACCACAGGGGTTTTCCCTGCTTAAATTAACTATAATGCTTTGACCCGCCACCTCAGCGTTGACCTGGGCCCCACTGACAGTTTTGACTTGGGCCAGCGCCTTTGACCTGCCGGGACGTCACCATTTACATCATGGCCGACGTTAATAACTTATTACTGGAATTTTCTTATACAGGAAATTCCAGAAAATAATCAAAACTTCTAAAAATCATAGGAAATCAACCATAGCTCCAAATCAAACAAATTATATATGAAAAATGATCAGAAAAATCCAATCTATCCATCTGTATCATTTTCATGCATGTTTGAGAAAGTTAACCTCACTGTTTAGGATGAAACATGATTAGGACAAATTTGATAATAGATTTGGAGTTGGAATTTGATCTAGTTTTGAATTCCACTTCAATCAATATGACCTTCTGTTGCATTAGCTCAAATCACAGCATATTGCCATGTCATGATCATGCATCATATTGTGCATTGCATTGATTGTGTTTTCTTTCTTTGTTGCCGGTGTTTGTCCCCTCTCAGTAGACGACGTACCGACGATGAGTTCGATGACACCGATGAAGAACTATATTATCTTCAAGTGCCGTGCAAGCAAAACCCCTTGTTCATTCCGATATAATCCCACTCTCTCGCCTCCTGCTCTATTTTACTGCATTAGGACAACAACGACTCATGTGTTACTTGTCATGTAGCTGAACCCCTTTATCCTCTGCATGACCTGTCATTCCACAAGAATTAGATGAAACCCACTAGCATGAGTAGGAGTTGTTTGAGCCTGTTGTGCCTACTCATTCATGCTTGTTTGTCATGCCTGCCATCGCTTAGAGTTGAGTCAGGTCCGATTCATCGGGAATGAATTGGAATGGTGTGTGAACATGTCCTACTGTGCGTGAGCTAAGTGTGTGAACACGATTTGGTAAAGGTAGCGGTGAGAGGCCATGTAGGAGTACATGGTGGGTTGTCTCATTGAAACCGTCCTCAGGAACTGAGTTCTGTGTTTGTGACCCATGAACAGTTACTACCACACATTGGGTTCCGGTAACTCGACCCCTCTTGGCTTATTAATCAACTCGATCTCTGTCCAGGAGTTGCAACTAGTTTCTGGTGTTTGTAGGTAGTGTTAGTAGTCTACCAAGTGGCACCCGTCAGGTGGGCTTGGGACAGACTAGGCACCGTGGCGGGTATGCCAAGCGCCGCCCGTTTGGTGGGCTTGGAACCTCAGACACATCGTTTGGGGCCGTGAGCGACACCCCGCCTGGATCTCCTTGCGGATGGAACCCGAATAGGCGATAAACCCGACGAGAGACTTGTGTGGTTAGTCAGGTCGTGGCCGACTCCCTCGCCCGGCTTCCGCTTGAAGGTTGCCGAGGTACATGACGGTATGCAGGCGATAAGTGGCGAGCGTGTGAAGAAGTACACCCTGCAGGTTTCATTATCTATTGAATAGCCGGATTCCTCGGATATGGAAACTTGGACCCTTGCATAGTTCATAGACAAGTGAAAGTGGATACTCTAAAACTCGCAAGATAGCGTGAGTGCTATGGATGGCGTTCTCGTAGGTAGACTGGAGCGGATCCATAGTGGTGTATTGATATGGTGAATATGTGGACTCGTGTGCGCCACCTCAAAGAGTTACTTGCAGTCGTAGTTCAGGATAGCCACCGAGTCAAAGCTGGCTTGCTGCAGTTAAACTCCACCACCCCCTTTGTTGATACTGTTGCATATGTAGTTAGTTCTGATGTAAGTCTTGCTGAGTACATTTGTACTCACATTTGCTTATTTTATGTTTTGCAGAGAGACGCCAGTCTCGCTAGTAGTTCCGTGTGGACTTCGACGTTTAGCTTGTTACCTCAACTACATCTTGTGCCCTTGGCAGGATCTGGTAGATAGTCAGGCTTCTAAGTCTTTTCCATTTGTAGATGTCTGTACTCAGACATGTTAAGCTTCCGCTTGTGCTTTGACTTGTATGCTCTGGGTGTTGGGTCATGAGACCCATGTTTGTAATATCTCGCTCCTCGGAGCCTAATGAATAAATATTGAGTCGTAGAGTTATGTTGTGATGCCATGTTGTATTTACACATATTGAGCATATTGTGTGTATGTTTGAAATGCTTGGTATGTGTGGGATCCGACAATCTAGTTGTTTATCCTTGGCAGCCTCTCATATGGGGAAATGTAGTCTAGTGCTTCCCGAGCGATAGTAGTCCGCTACAGCCGGTTCACCGGAGTCCTGCTAGCCCAAAGACTACTGCTTTGGGCACTTGACTGGCCGACATGTGTTTCACCGTTCCTATGTCTGTCCCCTCGGGAAATGTCACGCTGGTGATATCCGAGTCCTGCCTAGCACTGCTGGCCCGGGTTACCGGAGTCCTGTTAGCCAGTGCTACAACCCGATTCACACGCTGTCAATCGACATGCTCGATGTGATTCATGTATGCCTGTCCCCATGGGTTAGTGCCGCTTTGGGTTCACGACTAGTCATGTCGGTCCGGGTTCTCTGTCATATGGATGCTAGCGACACTATCATATACGTGAGCCGAAAGGCGCAAACGGTCCCGGGCCATGGTAAGGCGACACCCGTGGGAATACCGTGCGTGAGGCCGCAAAGTGATATGAGGTGTTACCGGCTAGATCGATGTGACTTGGAATCGGGGTCCTAACAGTTGCAGACCCAGGGATTTCTCCCTCCAGCGTATATGGTCCCCGTTCGAGCCGGGCTCGCCACCTATAACGGCGGGGAGCAAGCCGAGATCTTTCCCAGCCCATCCATGGGGGAGCGGGTATGCCTCGTCCCTTACTTATTAAGAGGGCTTGGATTTCCAATTCATCTGTTCCTCCGCTGGCTCTCGGAGTTCTATGGCCTCCAATGCATAATTTCACTCCGCCTCCATATCACACATTGCCGGCTATGTCGCCTTTTGCGAGCTGTTTTTGGGCTGCGGCTAAATTTGAGCTATGGAAGAGGCTATTACGCCTCGCACCCGCATACGTGAGGGGTCACTGTATCAAGTGGGCGGAGCCGAAATATGGCGCATCGCCGGGACCGGATACTTGTCCGGTACTCTGAAGAAGACATCCGAGGACTAGCCTCCGGAGTGGTTTTACATGGAGGACATCCCCCTTCCGGACCCTATTCGGATGGGCCTCCCTGAGTTCTACAACACTCCCCTGAAGAAACGCCGCAGCTGGCGCCCTCAGAGCCCTCAGGAGGAAGATAATGGAGAAGTCCTTTACCTGATGGGCCGGATAAAAATGCTGGCTCAATCAGGACTGACAATAATCGAGGTTATGTCAATATGTATAATGCGGGGACCACTTCAATATCGAGGGCACCCCATGTGGCACTTTAACGGGGAAGATGATGCCACCCGCTGCGGGCGTAAGGGACTGACTGATTGCTACTCTAGCAAAAATTCTGTCCGATTTGTACAAGGGAGAGGAAGAGGAGTTCATCCGCATTAAGCCACGGGATGGATTCTCCATGTACAACCCTCCAAGCTGGGTGAGCTGTCACTTTTTACTCCCAGCCTTCCCGCATTCTTCGTCATAAGTACTTACCTTGCCGTTTCATGGCAGGAACTGCAAAAAGCTGTAAGGGAGGTCAACAGCCCGCCTCCACAACCGGAGGACCCTGATCGGGCCCTCGATCCCGGATTCAAAGAGGATCCAGACATATTTGTGGAGCTGATCGACAGGACATTCTATCAATTGAGCTGCGATGATGCCATGGTGGCCATCATAGCCGACTATCCTGGGCTACTCCCTGCATCGCATGTAAGTAAAACCAAAGTCCCAACTTCCGAGAAGGATCCCCTTTTTTGCACTTCACCTACCGTACACATATGGTATCTTACAGGGAAGGCCCTCGGGACGCCATGCCGAACCCGCAGTGACTCGCCAACAAGGCGCACCGAAGCCGGGTAGGCTAAAACGGAAGGCGGTAAGGACTGAGACACCATCGAAGAGGTATGATACAGAACCTCGCTCCGTGGTTGTCGTCTTTTAAAATATAATAACGTCCATGTTTCCTAGTAGGAAAAACGCTCGCCGGACTATGTCCGAAGAAGTTGCCGATCACGCCTCCACCAGTCGGGCTCCAGGGCCGGACATAGAGGCAGAAGCTAACACAAGGCGAACGCCGGATGCTCCTCCTACAGAGGATGCAGATAGATTATCCGCTACAAATTCCGAAGTGGAGAGCGCCATCAATCACAGGCGTCGCTGGGCCGTACAACGTGACGCTTGTTTCTCCCAAGAGGCGTTTGATTCCTTCAACTCAGGAGACGCGTACATCCGTGCCGCTCAAAATGGTCTTGCCAGAGCCACGGGCCAGTATGTAAAGGATATACGGGTAAGAAAATCTGACGATTATATATATCAGTGGCCCCTGAGACTTGAAACAGTTGACACAACTGATTTAAGGATCATTATTTGTGCAGGTTCTTATAGAGAAGAATACCCAATTGTCCCAAGAGCTGGAAGAGTGCAAAGCCCAGCTACGGGCCGCAGTTGCCGCGTTGAAGGAGTCCGAGAAGGCCCCCTTTGGTAACACTTGTTTCCATTGCAAAGAATGACAGGTACCAGATAGTATGCGGCATGGACGCAAATCTAACAATAGATGTTGCAGATGACTCCGGAGTGAATCCGGAGGCCGTGCCGGGGGATGCGCAACATGCTAATCGATAGCTAAATGCTGGCGAGCGCGTGCTTACATGGGTTAGGCAGGAGAAAAATGATCTCCAAGACGCCAATATCCAGCTAGGTGTGGAACTAAAAGATGTTTGAGCCCAGCTTGCGGACTCCGTGAAGGAGAATAAGAGGCTTCGACGCGGCATTTTCAGTAAGTGCTTGAACAAACTTTTGAAAGAGTTCGGCGAAGAAGCCGGGTAATAGAGTTATGTCTGCAGGTATGCTGATGGGTCGTCCATGGAGGAGATGCCTGGTCTGCGGGTGATCTTCTACGAGCTCTCACAACCGCACGAACAAGTTCGACGGTGATGCAGTGGTATCGCCCAAGCCTTGTGGCTATCCGCTTCCCGCCAGGAGGCATGGGGAGCTTATAGAGAAGCTCAAGGAGTGCGGGCGGCGCTCCGATTATGGAAGATATCAGCCTGCCGACAAGGTGCAAGGGAAGCCTGGGCTATGGTGAAGACGCGATATAACAGAGCTGACCCAAACCACATGGCCGAGGTCAGACCTGTGGGGCCTGATGGGAAAGAGATCCCCGCCAGTTTGGTGTATGAACAAGTAGAATTAGCCGCAAAGTATTCCCAACAGGATTGTAGGCTAGACAACCTGTTGGATGGTATAGAAGAAGAATTTAGTCAGTCTAAGTGACTGTGTACTTCAAGTGACATATATTGTCCCTAGTCGGATTGTAAATCATTTGTCATGGCGGACCTTTTCTCTTCGACCTCTGGACCCGATAATCCGGAGTGTATCTGAATACCCGCTCAGTTATGTAAAAACCAGGGTACGCGTGGAAACCAGGCGTAGGGGTCATAAGTGCTTGAAATGCATAAGTACCCAACTAGCTATGTTATATTACATGGATAGTAAGAAACATCTTCAAGGATAATAGTTCCGTTAAGGGTTCCTTTCCCTGGGTACGCATGCCCTAATGTGCATGTCCGAACTGCGAAAAAGAGACGCAGGCTATAAACATCTGGGGGCATGTATTAAAATAAATAAAAGTCATCTTTTGTTCACCGACCGAGTATTCCCTTAAGAACGCTAGCTTTCGGCTTCACCCAGTCTGAGGTACACATCCGGCTGACCCAGCAGTAACAATCGCAAAGGTTCTCCCCTTATGCCCTAGCCGAATTAACGGGAACATAGGGCATAAACACAAGAGCCAGGCAACCCAGCTTGGCCAAAACTTAAGTCATATCGATGAATATAATGGCGAAAAAAGGTACATGTGGAAGAATAACACATCTGTGGGGCATAAAGCCCAGAAAATAGTTATATTAAGCTTCTGTATAAGAATCCCCCAGGTATAATGAGCGCGGCTAGCGCGTCAAGATTGTGTAGTCAAGACACAATTTAGCCTTTTAAGGCCTTGAAGAAAAGGAAAAAAGAAGAGAGAAAGAGAGAAAAGACATATAACGGACATGTAAAAAATTGACGGAGGTAAGGAGACGGACATAGAGACCGGCACTAGGCGTAGAACCTTCGGAGTCTGGCTGCGTTCCATGGGTCTGGCTCGAGTCGATTATCCGATGCATCCCGCAGACGGTACGCTCCACCGGTCGTAACCTGGTCAATAATGAAGGGACCTTCCCATTTGGGCTTGAGTTTGTTCTTTTTCTTCTCCGGTAGGCGTAGAACGAGTTCGCCAATGTTATAAGCTTTGGCCCGTACTTCTCTGATTTGATACCTTCGAGCCTGTTGTTGATAGAATGCGGAACGGGCTTTTTCCATGTCATGATCCTCCTCCAGGGCGTCCAAACTGTCCTGCCGATCGAGCTCGGCCTCTTTTTCTTCATACATGCGCACTCGAGTTGAGTCATGAATTATGTCGCAGGGTAGTACCGCCTCTGCGCCGTACACCATAAAGAACGGTGTGTATCCGATAGTGCGATTCGGCGTGGTCCGCAGCCCCCATAGTACGGAGTCGAGCTCCTCTACCCAGTGCGTGTTTGATTCCTTTAAGGACCGCACTAATCTGGGTTTAATGCCGCTCATGATAAGACCATTTGCTCGCTCGACTTGACCGTTAGTTTGCGGGTGATAGACAGAAGCATAATCGAGCATGATGCCCATGTTGCTGCACCAAAGTTTTACCTCGTAGGCTGTAAAGTCTGAGCCGTTGTCGGTGATGATGCTGTGGGGGATGCCATAATGGTGTACAACCCCAGATATGAAGTCTATCACCGGTCCGGATTCAGCCGTTTTGACTGGTTTGGCTTCTATCCATTTGGTGAATTTGTCCACCATGACCAATAGGTATTTTTTCTTATGGCTTCCCCCTTTGAGGGGTATGACCATATCAAGCCCCCAGACCGCAAAGGGCCAAGTAATGGGGATTGTTTGGAGAGCGGTAGGCGGCATATGGCTTTGGTTTGCAAAAAGCTGGCAACCGACGCAACGTTGAACAAGGTCCTATGCGTCTGCTCGGGCCGTCAGCCAATAGAAACCTATATGGAAGGCCTTCCTTACAAGGGCCCGGGCTGCGGCGTGGTGGCCGCCGAGTCCAGCATGGATTTCTGCCAAAAGCTTCCGCCCTTCCTCTTCGGAGATGCACCTTTGAAGGACTCCGGTAGTGCTTTTCTTATAAAGCTCTCCCTCGTGGACCTTGTAGGCTTTAGACAGCCGCACTATGCAGCGTGCCTCATTTTGGTCCTGGGTAGTTCCTACCTGGTTAGGTAGGCCAGGAATGGTTCTGTCCACGGGACGATGACAGCCATTATCACGTGGGCTGAAGGTGTTATTTTGGTGGCACAACCTCCGATTGTGTCGGAGCGTTTGGTATCTGGTGTTGTGGCCGGGTCCGGACTATTGTTACCGGTGTCCCTTGCCCATACCACGGATGGCTTAAACAGCCTTTCCAACAAGATGTTAGGTGGGACAGGGTCGCGCTTAGCGCCGATACGGGCGAGGATATCCGCCGCCTGATTGTTTTCCTGAGCCACATGGTGGAATTCAAGGCCCTCAAACCGAGCTGACATTTTGAGGACGGCGTTGCGATAAGCCGCCATTTTCGGATCCTTGGCGTCGAAGTCTCCATTTATTTGAGATATTGCGAGGTTCGAGTCCCCACGCACCTCCAGGCGTTGAATGCCCATGGAAACTGCCATCCGGAGACCATGTAACAGGGCCTCGTATTCGGCTGCGTTGTTGGAGTCTGTGTATAGTATTTGGAGTATGTATTGGAATGTATCTCCGGTGGGGGACGTCAGGACGACGCCAGCCCCCAGACCAGCCAGCATTTTAGAGCCGTCGAAGTGCATGATTGAATTGGAGTACGTGCCGTATTCTTTAGGGAGTTCGACTTCTGTCCACTCGGCGATAAAATCGGCCAGTACTTGCGACTTAATGGCTCTCCGTGGTCTATATGTTATGTCGAACGAGAGGAGCTTGACAGCCCATTTGGCAATCCGGCCTGTGGCATCGCGGTTGTTTATTATGTCGTTGAGTGGTACTTCCGAGGCCACTGTAATTGAACACTCTTGAAAGTAGTGTCGTAATTTCCGGGATGCCATACATACCGCGTATGCTAACTTTTGATAATGTCGGTACCGTGATTTGCATGGAGTGAGGACAGTGGATACATAATATACCGGCTTTTGAAGTGGGAATTTATGTCCGTCCGTCTCTCGTTCGACGACGAGCACTGCACTTACAACTTGGTGAGTTGCCGCTATGTATAACAACATTGGTTCGCCGACATTTGGCACGACCAAGTTTGGGTTGGTGGCTAGGATGGCTTTTATTTCTTCCAATCCGGCCGTGGCCGCGTCCGTCCACTCGAAGTGTTCGGTGCGACGAAGAAGGCAATAAAGGGGTAGTGCCTTTTCTCCTAATCGGGAGATAAAGTGGCTTAAGGCCGCCATGCATCCAGTTAACTTCTGGATTTGCTTGAGGTCAGTTGGGATAGCCAACTGTGACAGAGCTCGGATTTTAGCCGGATTTTCTTGAATTCCTCTACTGGAGACGGTGAAGCCCAGGAGCTTTCCGGCGGGCACGCCGAAAACGCATTTTTCCGGATTGAGCTTGATGTCGTATGTTCGGATATTGTCGAACGTGAGCCTCAAGTCGTCTATTAAGGATTCGACGTGTCTGGTTTTAACGGCCACATCGTCTATGTATGCCTCCACTGTTTTCCCAATCTGTTTTTCTAGACATGTCTGAATCATGCGTTGATACGTTGCACCGGCGTTTTTGAGCCCGAAGGGCATTGTGTTAAAACAGAAGGGGCCGTATGGAGTGATAAATTCCGTTGCGGCTTGATCGGACTCCACCATCTTAATTTTGTGGTAACCGGAGTATGCGTCGAGGAAGCACAATGAGTCGTGTCCTGCGGTAGCGTCGATAATTTGATCGATGCAAGGGAGGGGGAAGGGATCCTTTGGGCAAGCCTTATTAAGGTCCTTGAAGTCGACGCATAGGCGCCAGGATTTGTCCTTCTTTGGTACCATCACCAGGTTTGCTAGCCAGTCCGGATGTTTTATTTCTCTAATGAATCCGGCCTCCAGTAACTTGGCTAGCTCCTCTCCCATGGCTTGTCACATAGGTTCAGAGAAACGCCGAAGAGTCTGCTTGACCGGCTTGAATCCCTTTAGAATGTTAAGGCTATGCTCGGCCAACCTGCGTGGGATTCCTGGCATGTCTGAAGGATGCCAGGCGAATATGTCCCAATTCTCGCGCAGGAACTCCTGTAGTGCGGCGTCTACATTGGGGTTTAACTATGCCCCGATGGATGCTGTTTTTGTAGGGTCCGTTGGGTGGACTTGGAATTTGATAATTTCATCCGCTGGTTTAAAAGAGGTGGACTTGGATCTTTTGTCGAGTATCACGTCATCCCTGTCCTTTGGGAGCCTTGATGCAGATTAATTCCTCGACGCGAGGGCTTCGGATAATGCCTCGAGGGCGGTCTGGCTGTTTTGTTTTCGGTGGAGTGCTATGTCCGGATCACTAGCTAGAGTGATGATTCCATTGGCCCCGGGCATTTTGAGCTTCATGTACCCGTAATGGGGTATGGCTTGGAAGATCGTGAATGCCTCCTGCCCTAGAAGGGCGTGGTATCTGCTACTGAACCGGGTCACTTGGAATGTAATTTCTTCGGACCTATAATTCTCCGGCGTGCCGAATACCACATCTAGTGTGATTTTCCCAGCGCATCATGCCTCCCGACTAGGGATGATTCCTCTGAAGGTCGTGCTGCTTTGCTCAATGCGGTTTCTGCCTATTTCCATTTTTTGAAGAGTCTCCTCATAAATGAGGTTTAATCCGCTGCCACCGTCCATGAGCAGTTTAGTAAGCCGAAAGCCGTCCACAATTGGACTAAGGACCAAGGCGGCTAGTGCTCGGGCTGTTCGGAATTTAGGTTCGTCACTGGTATTGAAGGTGATAGCCGTGTCACTCCATGGATTTATTGCTGCCATGTGGCAGACTTCGGCAAGGTTGCGGAGTGCTCGCTTACTCCTATTATTTGAGGCGAAGGTCTCGAAGACTGTCAATACTGTATTGTTGTTCTCCACGGGGTGGTGCTCTGCGGTATTTTTAATGAGGAGATCCTCACCGCTCTTGGCCACCTGCCGGTGTACCCAACATGCTCTAAGGTTGTGTGTTCGTATGGTATCCGCTGTATTGTGAATTTTGCATGGCCCATTAAGCCATCCCTCCAATATGGTTCCACGCCCTATAGTGGGCTTTTGCTTGTTTGTAATTGAGTCGGGCGACTTATGAGAGTGCACCCTTTTAGTTCAGACTGGGGGTTTTGTCAGAGCCGGATTATCTCAAAATTTTGTTTGGGTTTTCCAGGCGCTTTCCATCGCACAGTACTTCCGTACTATGGCCGCCAAGTCACCGAAGTGTGCTATGTCACGGCGACTTATGGTGTTGAGGATTCCCTTGTCCGTGCAATTATTGCAAAAGAATGAAATTGCGTCTTCCTCGCGACAGTCCTTGACCTTGTTCATTAGAAGGAGGAATCTGGCCCAATAGTGATGTCTTTGTCTCACAGGGTTCTTGCCTAATGTGGGAAAGATTGTTTATATCTGGGTGGGTGGGTGGATTTAAGTCCGAACCTTGACCCGATGTGAGACCCGGGCGGAGGAGTTTCGATCTTGGAAGTTCAGGCTCGGGATGTTGCCCAGTGGGTCCGGCCTTTGCTGATTCTAGGTTCAGGGTTTGGGCGATGTCCTCCGTGAAGCGGGTATCCGGCTCGGAGAGCTCGGGAATCCGGACATAGTTTGTCCTCAAGATAGAGGAAGAATCGCCGCATTTCTCCTCCACCACCGCTATCTGATGGGTGACCGGCGGAGAGTTAACCTCCCTTTGGTCGGGTTTAAGCCCAATCCGATCATAGTCCGTAGCGACTCCCAAAGCGGCGATGCGATCCAAGAGCTCGTTCAAAGAGGAGAGCTCCATTGGATTCATCCGCTCGGTAAGTTCCGAGCCGATGTGGAGGCTGTTTTTGATGACCTGAGAAGTCATCGTCGGTGCAGCGGTCGAACGGGCGGTCATGACGAAGCCACCTAGTCGGAGAGTTTGGCCTACAGCAAGGGCTCCCCCAGAGGTGATGTTGTACCTGACAACGAGACGAGCCATCCTTCCTTATGATGACGGCACAGTGGAACTCTCAATGAAAGCACCAATGCCGGTGTCAAAACCGGCGGATCTCGGGTAGGGGGTCTCGAACTGTGCGTCTAAAGCAGATGGTAACAGGAGATAGGGGACACAATTTTTACCCAGGTTTGGGCCCTCTCGATGGACGTAATACCCTACTTCCTGCTTGATTGATCTTGATGATATGAGTATTACAAAAGTTGATCTACCATGAGATGGTAGAGGCTAAACCCTAGAAGCTAGCCTATGGTATGATTGTTGTTGTCCTACGGACTAAACACTCCGGTTTATATAGACAGGAGGGCTAGGGTTACACAGAGTCGGTTACAAGGGAGGAGATCTACATATCCGTATTGCCAAGCTTGCCTTCCACACCAAGGAGAGTCCCATCCGTACACGGGACAAAGTCTTCAATCTTGTATCTTCATAGTCCAATAGTCCTGCAAAAGGATATACTCCGGCTGTCCGAGGACCCCCTAATCCAGGACTCCCTCACTCCCCGCCGTTGCTGCCATAGCGAACTCACCGCTGAACTAGGGTATGAGTTTGGTCTTTTGTGCTAATTCCTCACTCCGATTCTTAGCACAATGCAATGCCATGTTCTTTACCACGTATGAAATCAATCTATCCAGAGAAAACATCCTTTAGGTTAGGTCTGATTCGAAAATTTAGGGTTAGGTTTCCGCCAAACTCATCTCAGACCGGCCGAGTTGTGGAAATCGGTCTCACCAATTTGGCTTAGGCCATTGCAATTGCACTTTTTGGTCTGACCGAAAGTTGCAAATCGGTGCGACCGAGTTCAACTCTCTGTGAAACCCTAGCAATCTCGGAGCCACCAAACTGTGTCTCGGTCCAACCGAGTTCACTAGTTTAGACTCCAAAAGTTGCTTCGGTGTCACCGAGTTTAACAAATTGGTAGCTCCGAAATGCTTTCCGTGGAAAACTAAAACTAAGTTTTTGACTCATCTGTTTTGCAAAAACTCTGCACTTTGTGATGCTCATCCACTCTACCTCATCTATATCTATTCACAGGGTCTGTTGTCAGTTTGCCTTGCTAGTATGTCTGACCAGAGTGATAGCCAGAACAAATTAGAAGAGAAAGTGCACATGAGTGAGGGCACTACTCCCTCTAGCAGCTATGATGAGGGCAGCAGGAGCACTCCAAGCAATTTTCCCAAGGCAACCACTAGATCAAGAAAGAAGAGAACCTCAGACTCAGAGGATGAGGACTATGTGGCTACTGAGGAGGAAGTGAGCTCCAAGAAGAAAGTCATGAAGAAGGAATATGGTACTGTTGCTGCAACAAAGCCTGGATCGCACAAGAAGGCACCTGCCAAAAGGATTCCAATGTCAAAAGCCAGAGCCTCCACTTAGGAAACCATGGAGTTCATACTTGAACCAAAGGAGGCTGGTGAAGGCAAGAGGAGAAAGGAGAGGGTCAAGAAGACCAGTGCCAGAGTCATTGGGGGATCATCTATGTTCAGAGACATCAGAAGATGAAGAAGAGGAAGAGGATGTTGCACCAGCACCCAAGTCCCAAAAGCTAATGGGGGATGCAATTAAGTCTAGGGCTGCTCCTTCAAAGCCCAAGACTGCCCCCAAAGCTGCTGCTCAAGCTCAGAAGACTTAGCCCAAGAGAAGCACTAGGAACACTCCAGCTGCAGAGAAGAACAAGGACCCAATGCCTAAGATGGAAGAAGAAGACGCTGAAGCCCAAGTGCTAAGGGAACTTAAACCAAAGATTCCAGATCATGCTGACAATCATCCAGTGGCAGAGGATATGAGCATCAGGAAGGATGCAGGTCTGAGACTTTGGAGACAAAGTGACCCTTATGATGTGAGGAGGAAGACTGCAGTGGACTACAGGTTCCACACCAAAGAACAACAAGATTTCTATGAAACCATTCTTCTTGACAAGAAGCCTATAGTTTGTGATATGAAGTGGGCTGACTGGGATTACATTGATGAGAATGAAGATCATTTTCCAGGTGTGCAAAAGAGCTTTAGAGCATGTGGTGTTGACAAGTTTGTGGGACAGAAGCTGAGAAAATGGAATGATGAACTCATCATGCAATTCTACTCCACTGCTCATTTTTATCCAGATGGTAAAATTGTATGGATGTCTGAGGATACAAGGTACCAGTCAACTATTGATGAGTGGGCAAAGCTGATAAATGCCCCTGCAGAACATGAAGATGACTTGGATGTCTATGCCAATAAGAAGAAATACCACAACTCTATGGCAAATATGTACAAAGAGATCCCAGACAAAGCATTGGACACACATAGGTTTGGATCTGTACATTACTTGTTGTCTGGTCTAGCTACAATCAACACTATATTGAGGCATACATTTTTGCCCAAATATGGAGATCACAAGATGATTAGAGGCCATTCAATCAACTTGCTGCAGATATTTGATGTGCCTTAGAAATTCAAGGTTACGAGCCTGACTGTGGAAACAATCAAGAGGACAGCTGCAAATAAGAAGAGATCTTGTGGGTATGCTCCACATATTCAGGTGCTCATCAACTCCAAGATGGGCACATGCACTTATTTCTTGGACAAGGAGCATTTACCTTTGAGACTAGAATTTGAGGAAAACACTATTGTGATGAATGAGGATGATCCCACATCTGTGCAAGCACAAAAAAAGAGAGAGAAGGCAAAGGCTGAGAAGGCTGCAAAGATGCCAAGTGTTGAGGAGGCATCTCAAGTGTTTCTAAAGTCAAAACAAGAGCAGCTTGCTTATCTGATTCAAGCAACTCTGAGGATTGAGAAGGTCTTTGCCACCCTAACTTAGAATCAAGAGAGCTTGGAGAGGATCATTGAGACCAAATTCTATGATCTTGATCTTAAAGTGACAGAGATGCAGACATCTATTGAGGAGCTCCAGGAGGAAGCAGAGGAGAAGAAAGGGCAGGCTACCACAGATGCCTTTCAGAGAGTGCCTAGAGGTCAGAGATCAGCTGCAGTGCCCATGGTTGACACTAGAGATATCGCTTCAACACCAGCGACTACAGCTTCAGTGCCGCCTCTAGTTGCCACTCCACCAGCTCCAACAATGTCTACAAATGCTTTCGTCCTTGGAGTCCTCTCAACACCACCTCCCGAAGACCAAGCCTAGAGAGACGCATAGCAGTATGTATTTTCATACTTTTTGGTAACTTGTTGCCAAAGGGGGAGAAATGTATAGATCATAGGCTTCGAGAGAGAGTGTTTTGCTTCTTTGTCTCTCTTGCTATTTGCTTGATACTTTTGTGTGTGCTCATTTAATAACCTTTATGTCTGTGTGTGAGATACTTGTATCACTACAAAAAATACACTTCCGTGATGATACGTGTTTATCACAGTAGGTCGCGTTTTTTGTCATGCATCTACATCCATGACAAATTTATGACAAAATCAAGATAGTCATACCTGTGCTATCGTAGAAGTGTTCCATGACATTACCAAAATTATCATCACGGAAGTGTCCACTTCCATGACGATAAATCCCGCGTCACGTAAGTGCTTTCGTCAAGGGTGACCGACACGTGGCATCCACCGTAACGGAACGCCGTTAAGCTATCGGGTCAGATTTTGGATCCGATAACCCGTTAACAGCCACGAGCAATGCCGATTTTCCACGTGTAAAATTCTCATTGGCTGACGGATCCACGCGTCAGCTCCGCGTTGGCACAAGTGTCACTCATCCAACGGTCGAGATGGGCCTATGATATGTTGACACGTGGACCGGCACAACAAAGGCCCACAAAGTTTAAATGGGCCGGCCCAACCGAAGGCCCATAAGATTTAGCGGACTATAATTGGCCGGCCCAGCTAAAGGCCCACAAAATTTAGCGGACCACAATGGGCCGGCCCAGCTAAAGGCCCACAAGATTTTGCAGATCATAATGGGCCGGCCCAGCTAAAGACCCACAAGATTTTGCGGACCACAATGGGCCGGCCCAGCTAAAGGCCCACAAGATTCTGCAGAACATAATGGGCCGCCCAACTAAAGGCCCAACGTTCTCTGTCAAATCAGCCCGTCAATGGCCTTTCCTAAACTTGCCATCAACGCGGCCCATGGTCACTTCTGGCCCGTTAACAGTCCGCTAAGTAATTGGGTCGAATCACGACCCGGTGTATTTCCGGCCTGTTAAAGGTCCGGCTTCATTTGGGCCCATTTACAGGCCATCAAAACATTCGGCCTGTTAGAGGCCCACTATAGATTTGGGCCACTTTCTTCCTGTTGTCATAAAAAAGATAATTTTTGATGTGGAATGCTACCTAGCAAAATCTTGATCATATGTCTAATCATGGCATGAGTATTAAGACATGAGTGATTCAAAGAAATAGTCTATCCTTTGACATAAAAACAATAATACTTCAAGCATACCAACCAAGCAATTATGTCTTATTGAAATAACATAGCCAAAGAAAGCTCATCCCTACAAAATCATATAGTCTGGCTATGCTCCATCTTCACCACACAAAATTTTCACATCATGCACAACCCCGATGACAAGCCAAGCAATTGTTTCATACTTTTGACGTTTCTCAAACCTTTTTCAACTTTCACGCAATACATGAGCGTGAGCCATGGACATAGCACTATAGGTGGAATAGAATATGATGATGGGGGTTATGTGGAGAAGACGAAAAAGGAGAAAGTCTCACATCAACTAGGCGTATCAACAGGCTATGGAGATGCCATCAATAGATGTCAATGTGAGTGAGTAGGGATCGCCATGCAACGGATGCACTAGAGCTATAAGTGTATGAAAGCTCAAACTGGAAACTAAGTGGGTATGCATCCAACTTTATTGCTCATGAAGACCTCGGGCGTTTGAGGAAGCCCATCATTGGAATATACAAGACAAGTTCTATAATGAAAATTCCCACTAGTATATGAAAGTGATAACTCAAGAGACTCTCTATATGAAGAACATGGTGCTACTTTGAAGCACAAGTGTGGTAAAAGGATAGTAACATTGCCCTTTCTCTCTTTTTCTCTCATTTTTTTATTTTATTTTTTTCCTTTTTTTGGATGGGCTTCTTTGGCCCCCCCTTTTTTTATTTGGGCTTATTTGGCCTCTTTTATTTTTTTGTAATGTCCGGAGTCTCAACCCGACTTTAGGAGTCAAACAATTGGCGATGACTAGGTCATCTATATAGGTCATACTCATCGTTTAAGCTCAAGTGGGGTTACCACTTTTACATAAAGCATTTGTGTGTTCACATCATTAGAGTTGCTTTGACTCAATTCTTAGAGTTAAGCTCCCCCTAGATGTGAGATCCCCCCTTAGAGGGATAAACTAACCTTGGGTTTTGTGATGATGACTTCATGTAGGTGTTAAAGATGTGGATGCTCAATGTTGATGTAGATCTTTTGGAGCAATCCTTTGGAGTGAGTTGCACTTTCAATACCTACACGGGTTAGTCCCACAAGGAACAAACAAGAATATCCATAGACATAGAGTGATGCACACACAAAATGATGTCCATGAAAACATTAGGTTACCTTGTCCCTTGCCTTACCAACATGAGGGTTTGTGACTCCTTGAACTAGTGCAAGATATGGAAGATGATTGCACTTGTCCTTGCCATAATGATATGAGTGAAAAATGTTGGCGGAGTCACCCTCAAGAACTCTCTAGTTCTTCTTCTTGGGATCCACATCATTTTGATGGGAATCCTTGGTGTAGTAGTTGTGCTTGATGAAGTAGAACTTGGCGTAGTCTTGGGAACCCACTTGACCAAGGCCTTAGGTGCTTCTTCAAATGCATCAATCTCCTCTTGAAGCTTGTCCTTGCCTTTGTTCTTGTGGTATTGTGGTGGAAGATCATCTTGTGCTTGTGTTCCCTTGAAGGAAGTAGGATCATACTTCTCTTGTTGAGGAACAAACTTCGTCTTGGGGTATTGATCTTCCTCCCACTCAACTCCATTGGCATTGAACTTTCGTTCAAAACCAACACCTTGATTCTTCCGGTTCCTTCCTTGCTTGCGTACAATTTCCAGAAATTGCTTACTCCCGGCAAGACTCTTGTATACACCTTTCTCTATAGTTCCCTTCAATAAGCTGTTTTCTTGCTCAAGTGTAACTTGGCTAAGAGAATCATTAGTGGAAACAAGAGAACTACTAGAAGCAACAGTATTGGGTTTAGCATTGTTATTGTTACTACTAGAAGAAGAATCTTTCTTGTTCTTGTTACTAGACTTGACTTGAGGCATGTAGGTAGATAAGAGTAAACGCTTGGCTATATAAGAAGAACTTTTCTTACGGAGATCATCATTGATTGCTTTTAGGAACTCATGCTCTTTCTCAAGATTGAGCTTTTCAAAGTGTAACTTCTCATGAGCCCTTAAAAGTTCTCGATGATCTTCGAAGATAGTTTCATGAGCTAACTTAAGAGTGTTTAGTTCATTAGTTAGACGCTCAATCTTCTCCTAATCATTGTCATTCGTTTCATATTGATTAGCATGATTAATTGACGTTTCATCATAGTATTCATCACTAGAGTTGTCAATAAGTAAATCATCATCACCTAGCAAGTCATCTTCATCATTATTAAAATCAACATACTCGGGGTGTGTTACCTTAGGACCTTTGGCCATGAAGCATCTTCCACTTCCTTCATTTGGTGATTCAAATATGTCGTAGGAGTTGGTTGACACAAGTGCTAAACCGGCAACACCTTCATCTTGAGTGTATTCGGAGTCGGAGTGATAGCTTCTCTTGGAGTGATTGTCGGAGCCGGATCCGGATACCCATTCACCAACATGAGCTTGATGTCTTTGTTTTGTGTAGCTCTTTGATGACTTGTCCTTCCTTTCCGAATCCTTGCTTCTCCGTGAGGGTCTTCATTCATAACGATCATCTCTACTCCTTCTCTCTCTTGGTGGTGATTCTTATTTTCTACTTCTTCTCTTAGGAGAATCTTCTCTTCTTTTGTAGGGTGCCGTACACTCATTGGAATAGTGTCCAGGTCTCCCACAATTGTAGCAATTTCGCTCTCGATTAGAAGATCTTTTGTCATTGTAGGACCTTGACTTGGAGCTTCTTTCTTTGCTTCTACTCTTGTAGAATTTGTTGAAGTTCTTCACCATTAAGCTCAATTCTTCATTGAAGGTTTGTTTCTCACTTGATGATGTGGGGGCTTCACATGAGGCTTTGTGAGCACCACTTGACTTGTTGTGAAGTTCCTCCTTATCCTTGAGTGACATCTCATGAGCAACAATTCTTCCAATGACTTCTGTTGGCTTGAGATCTTTGTAATTTGGCATCATTTGGATCAATGTGCACACGGTATCATATTTTCCATCCAATGCTCTTAGGATCTTCTTGATGATGAATCTGTCGATCATCTCTTCACTTCCTAAGCCGGGCAATCTCATTTGTGATAAGAGCAAGCCTAGAGTACATCTCAAATGACACCTTCACCATCCTTCATTTGGAACTTGTCAAGCTGACTTTGAAGCACATCCAACTTGAATTCCTTGACGGAGTCGGTACCTTCATGCATATCGATCAAAGTATCCCAAATTTCCTTTGCATTCTCAAGACGGCTGATTTTGTTGAATTCTTCGAGGCACAAGCCATTGAACAGGATATCACAAGCTTGAGCGTTGTACTGCAACATCTTCAACTCTTCCGCGCTAGCTTCACAGTTTCGTTCTCTCCCATCAAAGAATTCACCTTGCAAGCCAATACACACAATATCCCAAACGGCGGGGTTATGTCCGAGAATATGCATTTTCATCTTATGCTTCCAACTAGAAAAATTAGTGCCATCAAAGTAAGGACCCCTACGGTGATAATTTCCCTCGCTAGACGCCATACTCTCCTAGGTTGTGAAACCAAGGCTATGACCACCGAAAGCTATGGAAATCAAAGCAAGTGGAGACCAAAGCTCTGATACCACTTGTAGGACCTTTAAGTATGTCTAGAGGGGGGGGGGGTGATTAGACTACTTGACCAATTAAAAACTTAACCTTTTCACAATTTTAGACTTTGGCAGATTTTAGCTATCTTTGAGTAAGTCAAGCAATCTTCACGCAATTCAAGCAAGCATGCAAAGAGTATATAGGCAGCGAAAATTAAAGCATGCAATTTGCAAGAATGTAAAGGGAAGGGTTTGGAGAATTCAAACGCAATTGGAGACACAGATGTTTTTGTCGTGGTTCCGATAGGTGGTGCTATCGTACATCCACGTTGATGGAGACTTCAACCCACGAAGGGTAGCAGTTATGCTGAGTCCACAGAGGGCTCCACCCACGAAGGGTCCATGAAGAAGCAACCTTGTCTATCCCACCATGGCCGTCGCCCACGAAGGACTTGCCTCACTAGCGGTAGATCTTCACGAAGTAGGCAATCTCCTTGCCCTTACAAACTCCTTGGTTCAACTCCACAATCTTGTCAGAGGCTCCCAAGTGACACCTACCCAATCTAGGAGACACCACTCTCCAAGAAGTAACAAATGGCCTTTTTAAACCTGCCTCAAAATGGATCTCCATTCTTCCTCCTTTAGATTTAGTTAATCTGTCAAGCATTATCCCTGATGTCTGTTTCCGCTTGCGTCGTGGTGCTAGTTCAACAACGAATATGGAAAGTGTTAGTGTACATCAAACTGTGAGAGTACATATAAAGGAGCATGCAACTGCAACTTGACTTGGTCAGGTACCGTCTTGGTGTTGATGCTCATGAGGTTCATCTGATCTTGCCAAGTCCTGTTGTGTCAGCAGTGCTTCAGAAGTAGTGTTAGGTGTGAAGGCAGCTTGGGAACTGGCCAGTTCTGGAGCAAACGAATGAGTAAGCTGGTTGAGATCTTTGATGCAGTTGAAGCGGATCTTGCAGCTAGTGGAACAGGTGATACTGTGTTTGTAGATTTAGCCGGTGGACTTGGACCTTCTACTGCACTATAAGTACCAGTAGAATCTCGACGGCAGAACCTTTTCCGTTTCACCCGACGAGTAACAACACTCCCTACTGTATTATTTTCCTTGCTCTTTTTTGACTTTGCCATGTCAAGCTATACCCACAACACAAAAGAATAAAATCACTCTTGAGAACTCATTGATGCATGATACAGACAAGCTATACTTTGATGTAAGACAACCGTTTGAGGATGGAATATGTAAGAAAAACAGGACGTCATGACATATTCACAGCTACGATGTGCAAACTAAGCAGAAGGATTTTCAAGAAAATAGAAGTAATGCAAGCTAGACACCATATGAAAGATGCAACCAATATTACTCTGCCAAGTTAAAAGTGTCTTGTCATAAGTGGCAATTCGAAAAATTAGAAGCAGTACAACATAGAAATCAATGCAAGATGCAACCACTATCAAACTGCCATGTTAAAAGCATCCAATCATGAGTGACTGATGCGGGATACACAACAGCAGTACTTTGATGTAAGAACATGGTATGATACATAGATGCAGTGTATTCTAGACACAAAAAGCCATGTCATATGCACATGTATAACGTATAAATTCAGCAGGTGCAATTTAATCAAAATAGAAGAAATACAGGCTAGACAACATATGCAACATGAAACCAATTATCACACTGTCAACTTAGAGCAAGCACCTGCGATGGTGGAGTATGGGAGATGAACTCATCATGTAGACTTGGGACTTCAACTTCATTAGCAGTAGCAGGGGCAAATCTAGAGAGTCTCTGTTTGCGTCGGTGCGGAGGACCACCAACATCCCCTAACTTACTCTTTTCCTTCCTATTTTCTGATATTGCCTTATGAAGTCAAAACCACAAGAAGATGAATAAAATAAGCTCTGCATAACTGGTTGATGCATGATCTGAGATGAACACTACTTTGATGTAAGGCAAGCGCATGATAGGAGGATGGAATATATACAAAAAAATACAGCGTTTCATATTCACACGTACGATAGGAGGATGGAATATGTATGAAAAAACAGTAAGCAGAAGGCATTTCAACAAAATTATAAGAAATGAAAGCTAGGCACCATGTGAACATGCAATCAATATCACTCTATCAGGTAAAAAGTGTCTCGTCGTAAGTGCCATTTCAAGAAATTAGAAGCAGTACAAGCTGGAAGACAATGCAAGATGCAACCTACATCATAGTCCCAAGTTAAATGTGTCTTATGTGTAAGTGATCGTTGTAGGTATAAGTTGTAAGCTACGCAGATGCAATTCAACATAATCATAAGCAATACAAACTAGACATCATACGGAAAACGCAACCACGTATAACAGTTCCAAGTAAGAGCAAGCACCTGTGATGGTGGAGTAGGGAGATGTGCTCATCATGTACACGTATGTTCTAGAAACAGGAACACGTGTCATATTCACAGGCATTATGTGTAAAGTAAGCAGATGCAATTCAAGTTAGAAGCAATACAAGCTAGACATCATACGCAACATGCAACCACATATAATAGTGTCAAGTTAGAGCAAGCACCTGTGATGGTGGAGTAGGGAGATGTGCTCATCATCTACACATCTATGTTGACTGTCCAACCTTGTGTTGTCTTGCGAATCTTGTTGGGAGGATGGCGGAGTAGAATCAGAGAGACCCCTGTTTGAGTTGCTCGAAGGACCACCATCATCCTTGCCGGACTAATTTCCTTCAGCTGTAATGATTTTGCATTGTGAAGTCAAATCGATAAGAAAAGGAATAAAATTTGCTCTTGAGAACTCATTCATGCATGATACTGATGAACACTACTCGGATGAAAGGCAAACACATGATGCGAGGATGGAATATGTATGAAAAACAGGATGGTGTGACATATTCACACCTATGATGTGGCAACTAAGCAGAAGGCATTTCAACAAATTAGAAGCACTGCAAGCTAGACACCATATGAAAGATGCAACCAATATCACTCTGCCAAGTTCAAATTGTATGGCGTTTCAACAAATTAGAAGCAATACATGCTAGAAATTATATGCAAGACACAACCAATATCACAGTGGCGACTTAAAGGTGCCTTATCATAAGTGACTAATGCGGGATATGCAAGAATAGTAGTCTGATGTAGAAACAGGAACACATGTCATATTCACAGGCATTATGTGTAAAGTAAGCAGATGCAATTCAACAAGGTTAGAAGCAATACAAGCTAGACATCATACGCAACATGCAACCACATATAATAGTGCCAAGTTAGAGCAAGCACCTGTGATGGTGGAGTAGGGGAGATGTGCTCATCACCTACACATCTACATTGACTGTCTAGCCTTGCGTTGTCTTGCGAATATTGTTGGGAGGATGGCGGAGTAGAATCTATAGAGAACCTCCGTTCCAGTTGCTCGGAAGGACCACCATCATCCAATTCCTTGCCAATTTCCTTTAGCTTTATTGATTTTGCATTGTGAGGTCATACTGACAAGAAAAAGGAATATCATTTGCTCTTCAGAACTCATTCATGCATGATACCGACGAACACTACTCTGATGAAAGGCAAAGTCATGATACGAGGATGGAATATGTACGAAAAAAAGGACGGCTTGACATATTCACACCTATGATGTGGTAACTAAGTAGAAGGCACTTGAACAAATTAGAAACACTGCAAGACACCATATGGAAGGTGCAATCAATATCACTCTGCCAAGTTAAAAGCATCTCGTCATAGGTGGCATTCATCAAACTAGAAGCAATACATGCTAGAAATCATATTCAAGACACAAACCAATATCACACTGCCAACTTAAAGGTGTCCCATCATAAGTGGTGATGCAGGATACACAAGAAGAGTAGTTTCATGTAAGAACATGGTGTGATAGACAGATATAGTATGTAGCAAAAACAGGAAAGCGTGTCATATTCACATGTATCATGTGTAAGCTAAGCAGATGCAGTTTACACTAATTAGGAGAAATACGAGCTGGACACCATATGCAACATGCAACCAGATATCACACTACCACGCAAGCACCTTGGATGGTGGAGTAGGGGAGCGGAGACTTGGACCTTGTAATGCACTAGCAGTACAAGGAGAATTGGTACAGATGCTCCATTTATGTTGCTGTAGAGGACCACCATCATCACCTTCCTTACTCTTTTCCTTTTTCTTGATTTTGCCTTGTCAAGTCAAACCCACAAGAAAAAGGAATAAAATTTGCTCTTCAGAACTCATTGATGCATGATACTGACGAACACTACTTTCATGTAAGGCAGCCGCATGATAGGATGGAATATTTATGAAAAACAGGACGGCGTGACATATTGACATGTATGATGTATAAAATGTAAACTAAGCACAAGGTGCTTCAACTTGTTAGAATCGATGCAAGCTAGAAACCATATGAAAGATGAAACCAATATCACTCTGCCAAATTAAAAGGGTGCCCTAACAAATGTATTTGACCAAATTAGAAGCAATACATGGCAACAGGCTAGAAATAAATGCAATATGCAACGAATAAAGGTGACTCATCGTAAGTGATTGATGCAGGATACAGAAGGGAGGTAGTTTCATGTAAGAACAAGGTTAACACATAGATGTAGTCATGTACCAAAAATAGGAAGGCATGTCATATTCACAGGTATAGTGTGTAAACTAAGCAGATGCAATTTACCCTAATTAGAAGCATTACAAGCTAGACACCGTATGCAACATGCAACCACATATCACACTGCTTGAAGTTAGAGCAAGCACTGTGATGGTGGTGTAGGGAAGTGCGGTCTTGCAGTCTGAGCTACGTTCAATGTCTTCATTTAGGCTTGCTGTTTCTTGAGAATCATGTGGAGAGGATGAAATTGCATTCTTTATAAGAGTATTGCGTCTCATATTAACCCACGCGTGTGACTGTCTCATCATAAGTGATAGACGCAGGATAAACAAGAACAGTAGTGTGATGTAAGAACATGGTGTGATAGGCAGATGTAGTATGTACCAAAAACAGGAAGGCGTGTCATATTCACATGTATAATGTGTAAGCTAAGGAGATGCAATTTAACAAATTAGGAGCATTGATGAGGGATACACATGAAAAGTAGTTGTATGTAAGAACATGGTTAATAGAAAGACGTAGTATGTACCAAAAACAGGAAGGCATGTCATATTCACAGGTATAATGTGTTAACTAAGCAGATGCAATTTACCCTAATTAGAAGCATTACAAGGTAGACACCATATGCAACATGCAACCACATATCACACTGCCAAGTAAGAGCAAGCACCTGCGATGGTGGTGTGGGGGAATTGCGGTGATCAACTAGAGAACTACGGTTACTAACTTCATTTAGCCTTGCTATTTCTTGAGAATCATGTGGGGAGGATGACACTGCACTCTTTAAACGAGTAGGGTGTCTCACAAGAACTCCACGGTGTTGTCTCATCATAAGTGATTGACGAGGGATACAAAAGAGCATTAGTTTGATGTACGAACATGGTTAATAGACATATGTAGTATGTATCAAAAACAGGAAGGCATGTCATTATCAAAGGTATAATGTGTAAAGTAAGCAGATGCAATTTAACCAAATTGGAAGCAATACAAGCTAGACACCATATGCAACATGCAACCACATTTGACAGCGCGAAGTTAAAGCAAGCACCTGGGATGGTTGTGTGTGGCAATTGAGATCATCAACTGCAGAGCTACGTTTACTGTCTCCAACTGCTGACACTTCACCCATTAGAGCGCTGAAACGCTTAGTGCTTGTCTTCGAATTACACTAGAGCGACTTCTGTCTTTTCTTTTCTGCATTCATCAACACTTTCGTAGTCTGAAAAACCCATGCATAAAAAAACAATAGAGTCAATATGGGTGAAGAGTGTGCACAATTAGTACAGTGTAAAGGTAGCAGATAGCAGGTCGGTGAGAAATAAATGACGGGAGACATATGATAGCTCTACAACATGCATGGCACACTAAATTACTACAGGATTCTATGAAAATAACAGTCGACTGAGAGCAAATAGGTCAGTCAATTTTTTCTGCACCGTCCTATGTACAAAGATTGGGCAGATTGCCTTCATCTACCTCCAGCCAGTCAGTGTTGACGATCTTCCTCGAAACGCCAGCGACCACCGGCCCAGTATTCCTCCCCTACCTGTGCCCTCCCCTTGACCTCACCGCACTGCCGTGCTTGGCACCGCCCCCCCCGGCCATCCATTCAAGCCATGCCGACCTCCAGATCGGGCGCAAGCAGCTCCTGCGCCCCACACCCCTATGATAGACATCGATCGCGCTTCCCGGGAACATGTAGACTAGGTGCTCCAGCGCCTAAGCGGGTCTTGCTTCTTTTAATTGCGGTTCGACCGACCCTGAATTCAAATCCAGGTAGACTCTTGACCTCTAGCAAAGGTGAAATAGTAAAGGGAGGAAACCTTGTGCATTTAGTATCATGAAGAAGATGCGATGAAAGCGCTCAACTAGTTTCTTTTCGTGGGATGAATACGGTGTGGCGGAGACGTAAGATTTGCGAATAAGGAAGAGGAGTACCTCTTCTGCTGGCGATCTTGTGTCCTCATACATTTTTCCGTCGATCTTCTTGTTGTTCGCCGGAAACCAGAAGTTGTGGAGGACGGTGCAGCCTTGGACGAACCCATGGCCAAGTTGTTGAGTGTGGTGCGGTGGCCGTCTGTCGGCGGCGGGGAAGCAGATCCGAGGCAGGGAACGACGGTGTAGTGGGAACAGCTCCGGTGCGGTGGACGGTTGCGACAGTGGAGCCGCAGTAGTGAGGCGCAGAGCGTGGTCGGAGTGGTTCTGGTACGGCGCACGTAGGCGTCGGCATCGTGGAGGCAGCTCTGCCTCGGCTTCAGCTGCTAAGTCCTTCAGGGCGTTGCGGTTGCGGTTGCGTTGGACGACAACGTCGGGGTACCGGTTCCGGCGTGATGGAGGAGGGCGGCGGTGGATTGGCCGCTATGGGCTGGAGGACGGACCGACGGAGGAGGCTAGGGTTTCGCGGTTGGTGGAGAGAGCGTTTTCGTGCCCACGGAGTAGGAATGGGGAAACGGAGGGAGGCGGGGAACTAAGGGGGAACAATGTTTGGTTTGAGACGCGCTTGTTTGAAATTTTGGGAAAGTTACAAACTTTGCCCCCATCTAAAATTTCGGACATATTGAAGGTTGGGGGTAGGACAGTCATGTCAGGTGTCCCAAATGTGGGTGGGATAGATTTCGGCCGAGTGCATGGGTGTTTAGGCGGCCAAGGCATATGAATGCTTCTCGGAGGCGGTTGAGACTGGCGTCTTGGTGAAGTTACAAACCTACCCCGGTTTAGACCTTTGGACATCGGGCCAATAGGCTACACGGGCCAGAGTCAGGACAGTAATTTCGTACCACCAAAACATTAGTCTCGCGCGGTTTCGGGTGACTAGATGCCTATTTGGCGCTTCATTCAATATTTGGGAGCAGAAGCATTAACGTTTTCGGTTCTCTTGAATTGAACTTTCAGGATTTGTCAAACTTCACAAATCTTTACTCTTGAAAATCCTAAAGCTACGATTATTTTGGAATGGAGGGGTACATTTGAATATACATTGTACACGCAGTATATATTAAAAAATATGCAACTTACCTCAGTTCATGCATGGTTCGAGATATAATCTCCTTGGTTGCAAAAAGAAAAGTTATATATGCGTATGAATATATATAGCATGTTCAAACTCACAACAAAGATTGATGCCCCCTTTACATCTGATTTACAAATGCCATTATCTCAGGTTCAAATAGATGAATGCACTTCCTATGAATTGAATCTTGAAACCCCTTTATGTTGAATTCGACATGTATTCTATTTCGTAGCTAGCAATTTGGAATGTATCCATGCAAGTGACAAATGTATAAAGTGCTTCACACTAACAACATGGAGTGCACTAATTCATGTTTATATATGAATTGCAAAAGCATCCATTGCCTGTATTTCAAACTGCTCTCACTCTATGGATCGATAATATGAAATAAACACATGCACATGCTAGAATTAAATATAGTATGGGTGTCCGATAGACTGATTTTCATCCATACGCAATTTGCAAAATTCATGATCTCATCCAAAAATAATAATGCCATTTATATTTTAATTTAATGCGTAGAACCACCTTTTACATGTAGATGCACTATGCCTCGCCCCATTCTCACAGACGTGTTATATATCTCTCTATCTAACGCATAAGTGCACACACTTTATATGCATCGACATTTCTCTTTCACACATGCTCACAATCTCTCTCAGGGTGTCGGGGTGTCTCATGCACATGCTCTCTTTGTTTCTCTCTCTCTCTCTCTCTCTCTCTCTCTCTCTTTCTGACTACTATGTACCACTCTTTTCACTAATCTCAGTTGGAAAACACTATTTCTCTCACATGCATATATACACATGCACGGTCTCTACTAGCCCTCTATACGCACATATATGTGCCTACGTGTCTCCCGCACGCACATTATCTTTAGGCCTCTCTCGCACACATTGCCCCTCCGACACACCTCTCTCTTAGTAGTTGGCAGATATGATTTCATCATTTCGTCATTCGGTAGGATATCCCTGGTTGTTAGGCTGGATGGTCTGAGGCAAAGTTTTACCCTAGTTCGGATCGGACCCTTGCGGTTGAAGAAAGAGCCTACTCCTGATGCTGTATATTCGTGATAGGGGTGTGTACAAAGTACACGTGAATACCGGCATTGTGCGATACGTGTGTATACTATCGACGAACTAGCCCCCAAGCTTGTATAACATACTAAGGGCCTAGGGTTTCAAATCATATATAGGCGGCTTATCACGGTGGGGATAGAGTCCTCCATGACTCTGGTAGCTTCATGTTGTACGCCGAGTCCTCCACATGGGTCTTCGTATAACACATCTCGGTCCAACCTATATGTGGCGCAGGATGGAACCGACCCATGAATCTTGATTTTGACCCACCACAACTAGAAATGATGTGCCCACCACACCACACACGCAATGGGCCACTAAGAAAATAAGCATATACAATAGTACAACGGTATATAGCTCACAATACGTGTCCATATTTTGTTGATGACACTGACGGACTTTGCATTTGATGCGTGCTCCGTATTTTGTTGACGACACTTACGGTCATTGTATTTGAAGCGAAAGCACGATATGGTCACTGGACTACAGAATAAGCTCATCACGGTCACCACATACATTTTGTCGTGCTAACCAACATGTGGTTGGATGGTTAGAGGACAGTGGTTTCTCGAGCCCACCAAGGTTAAAGTCCCGGTGCTCGCATTTATCTTGTGTTAATTTCAGTATTTTCCGGCGATGTACGTTCGATTGGGAGGAGGCGTTCCACTTTCGACTTCTGAGGCACCTATGGTGACTTCGTAAAAATCTCAAGATCATATATGCTGCTGGCCCACTCTCTCGAAGGTGCTCATAGGGGTAGGGTTCGCGTGTGTGCGCTTATAGCGGTGAGTGCTTGCGCGTATATATGAGCCCTTGCGTCTGTACCGTGTTAAAAAAATACATGTCATGATTATACGGTCCTTTGGCTCACCGTACAACTCCTATTATGTTGATGACACAATCAATTGACCAGTCAAGCGTTCCACACGGCGCAAGCAACTAGTGTTGCACCATCGGGGTACTTAACCGTGGGGCCCACCTGTCAGCCCGTATATGAAAGAAAGAAATGGTAGTTTGAGTCTGTACTGCGTTAATAAAATAGGAGTACATTTTAGGGTGATCATACGGTCACTGGCTCACCATAGAACTCCGTAATTTGTTGATAACACGATCAATTGACCAGTCAAAGGGTCCACATTCAGCAGCGCACATTACCATAGGGCCCACCCGTCAGCGTGTATATGAAGGACAGATGTGGTAATAAATTAGTGGTCGGTGGGTATTTGAAGTCGTGAGACCTCTGGTTGGAAGTCACCGGCGGTTGGGGGGGGGCGTTTATTGGGCGGTGGGGTGGGGATCCCCGGAGAAAAAGCTCGGCGCGGGGAGGGGGGGGGAGGAGGGGGCTAGAGGGATAGCCGGTGCGGCGGTGGACCAGCGGTGGGGAGTGGTTTTGGGGAGGGCGGGCCGGCCGCGGGCGGCGGGGGATGGCGGTTCGGGCGGTGGTGGCTGGCGGCTCAGGGGGGAGGAGTTTGATGATAAAACTGAGGCCCTTGATTTCGTATCCAACGGCTGGAAAATCTAATGACCAGAGATGAAAAAGTCAGTCGACTGACGTGTAGCCTCACCTGCTGCGTACACATGCACGCATGCAAGACACGCACGCATGTAGGCGTGCAACATCGACACGCATACACATAACGCATACACGCACGCATCTTTGGCGTGCAACACTGACACATACACATGCACTCACGAACACACGCACATACGCACCCATGCATGCAACACTGAAACGTACCATTGCACGCACGCAACACTCGCATGCCTGCATGCACACAGCACACGACGTAAGACACATGCTCAACCTATACGTGCATGCACCCTTTGTTAAGGACATGGATTGTTACGGGTATTAATCAATCTTATCTATGATAAGCAGAACATTGATGTTTGCAACGGTCTTTATGAATCACAATGTATCGAACGGGCTATCAACATAGTAGGCTTATCTACATGAAAAGGATGATGTCACACTCAATGAACAATCATCGGTTTATGAAATGCCCGCTTCTGACCGCCCTGGCCCACCAAAGGTTCCTCTGTTGTGCGCTGCCTGCGTTGGGTCAATGACATGCGGGCCATGCACCCAAAGAGCCCTGCGTCGCTGGAAGAACGGCGCGGTGTCCTAGGTCAGAGTCAAGGGCGCCACTCGCGGCACGCCCGGCTGAACACGCCTCCGTGCCGCATTCAAACGCCTCCATGAAACCCGCCCGTGTGGAAGCCGAGAAACCCACTTTGGACACACGTCCGTTCATGACCGGACCGGCGTTAAATGCAACACCGGCCGAGCTCCTCCCGTCCGCCGTCTATTTAATCTCCTATTTAAACGAGGCCAAACGCCGGCCAAGAATCGCACACCTCCGCCGCTCCCCTATCTCCTCCACCATTTTGTCCACTCTTACAATGGCTTCTGAAGAGTCGTTATTCCGCATCCAAGCCGGCTGGGTAGCCCACGGATCTGAGCTATGCAGCTCGCTGATCCACCTCCCTCCCCTCGCCCGACGGAGCCAGTTGCCGCCCCAAGCCGGCGCACGGTTTAGCAACTCGCCGCTCCAGGCCAGCTCGACGAGGAGCGGCGCATGGGTGTCGTTGCTACCGTCCACGCCGCCACCTCGTACCGTGTCTCCCATTTCTGTGGCTGAGACTCCCATGCCAGCGGCCGCGCCATGCAAGCAGCGACAGAAGCGGGTGCGTGGAGAGCGATGAGTCGGTGGCCAGCGCCTTCGCGTCCGCCGCCATCATCAAGGAGAAGTAGAACACGGGAGGCCGCCGCTGCTTGGGTCCCATGAAGGCCACCGCGGAGGCGATGCCGGTGTACACAACAGGTGTCATGCCGGATGCTTTTGTTGCGAGGACCTTCATCGACCCCGCATGGGCTCCACAGAAGAGGTCAATGTTAGGATGAACTCGAGCCGGTGCCGGCCATGGCGAAGTAGTGGCCGGTGATGAACTCGAACCGGTGCCGGCCACCATCATCTTACGGCACCAGCCAATGATATCAGTTGGGTAGTGGGGAAGCGAGCCGTCCTTTGCGCTGAAGCATATACCTCCGGGCTCCCGGAAGTCCGATGATCGTGCTGCCGGACATGAGGAACACAAATCGATCGGCGAGCGACCATTTAGGCTAGGTCTTATATACCTGTGCTGTCCAGAACTAGCACCGCGTAGTTCATTTGAATGTAATGAAATCCGTCATGTTTGTATGAAAATCCAGTATTTATAATGATTTCCGTCGTTGTTTATATGAAATATCAGTTTGTCTACGTGTTTGCGTGAATTTCGTCCGGTTGGTTGAGTTGCTGTCATAATGTGTGTGGCTACGGTTGGATGGCGTAATTTGCGGGTCGTCGGTGGGTCTGCGGGCAGCGTTGTGGGACAAAAAACACAGCTCGTGCGAGCTCGTCTCCAACGTGCACGCCGGAGGATGCATGACAGCATGAGCAACCAAGCCAGTCCTCGTTCATCGGTGGCAAAGGCACCGGTGGACAAAAGGGTCGCCAATATTTTGGCTACCCCGGGCAAGATCGAAACAGCCCATCCAAACAGATTCAAATCCCCCGTTCGCCGTGGAATTTTGCCATGTGTTGTTTTCATGGGCTGGCAACATGCCCGTGCATTGCACGGTACATCAAGATACATTCTTTTACAAACTTCCGCATGCATGCAAGGGATAATTAATGTCCTCCTTTGCTAGTACCACGAGGCATACACCATTAATATTGCATCGATTAGTGTTTGTGCCCTTGTATATCTGCAAATTGTAATTTTGATAGTGGCCCCTTGTATATAAAAATGGAGGGAGAAAGATGAGAGATAAGGTGAGGAGGAGTGGGGCGTGGTGGTGACTGGTGGTCGGACTTGGCGGAGGCATGGGGATGGACGGTGCATTATGTCTAGGTTTGTACGTATCTCTCTCACACACACCCACGTAGGTGGGGGACGTGCCTGAAGAGAAGAGGTGCACGACGGCGCACGCATACTCCGTCTCTTTCCCAACCACACCCGCTGGGTACACGGTGGAGCTCATTTCTGTCTGAAAAAGGCAGCCCACGTGGTAATTTGGCACGTGTCTTGGTTGTCCACTTGGTGGAGGGAGGATCGTCTACCACGGGTGAAAAACAAATTGCGACTTGACGCGTTATGTTAAATTAAAAAGAGGCAAACCATGTGGGGCTTACCTTAGAGGCAAGGCTCTATACCTTGGAGTACTTTTGATGTGTCCCATCAACTCATGAGCGAGGAGAAGCTTGCTTAGTACACCGTCTCCCCCGCCCACGGGCGCGGTGGCTCGCAGGATGAGGTGAAGCTTGCTTACGAGTAGTAGTAGTACTACTACTACTGGACGCCTTTACGCCCGCTCCCTCGCCCACGCGCGCGGTGGCTCGCAGCACGAGGAGAAAATTTTACTAGTCCCTCCGTTTACTCCTCGTCCCTACTACGTATACTTTGGTTAAACTCCCTCCATTTACTTATACAAGGCCACTATAAAAAAATACATTTTGCATCTGTACAAGGCCACAAGTAGTAATCGAGACAAAAGTTAATACTCCCTCCTTTCCAGTTTATGGCTCAATTTCAAAATCTCTCCAACCAAGGTAGACGGTGAGTGGTCAAATTAATTTCGTAGTTTGCACAAGTAATTAGTACGCTCGTTTTTCTCAAGAAGTTATGTTTACTGAGGCATTAATTAGAAAGAATGCATGAATGACCACTAAATTTCCATGAACTTGTACATGCATCGGTAAGTACAATAGTGCGCTTTACTACATGGCATTTTTGCATATGTGGAGGAAAGAGAGAAAAGGAAAAAGTGGAGAAGTGGGCTCTCATGCAAGAGCCAGCCTCTACTACATGGTGGAGCACTGGGAGAGGCACATGGAGGTGGTCAGGAATCAGGAGACTCACGCCGGTCGTAGCGCCGCAGTTAAAATGATAATGGCAAGTCAAATCACGGGGCTCACCTGTCCAGCAGTAACTCGTTGTCAAATCACACAACCCTATGTTTGCAGCAGCCTACTCCCTCGTCTTCTTGCTCTCTGTCGAACCGACTAGGCGGAACTGCCCCGCCGCCTACCGCGCAGGAAAAGCCCCGCCCTCGACTTTTAAATACAACTACATCCGCTTAAGAATCCAATGATATACTTTTTGTGACATAGAACTACGTGCAAGCCCTATAAACTGAGACGCCTAAAAATAAAAAAACCGAGACGGAGAGGGTAGTTCAGCAGGTATCTTTTTGATCAATATAGTCAGGATTCACCAAGGAGCAAAACCAAGTGGTAGGCTGCTCCTGTCGTGTTGGCGTAGCAACTCAAGCAGGGTCAGTCCGCACACGAAATGGCGACACACTTAACAGGACCCCTTTGGCCGACATGTGTCTCATCCACCGTCTTGTTCCACGTGCGATGCACCAAATTACGATTCGAGCAGCGGTTGGAATTGGAGGCACCCGGTCAGAAGCGCCGCATGATAGTAGAAAATGAGCGATGAGGGGTCAAATCACAAAGCCCCACCTTTCCCGCATTAAGCTGGAGTGCTGGACGGACGAAGCAACCATCATTTCACTCTAGGTTGCAAGAGCATAAAGAAAAGAGAAAACAATGATGCGTGCGGCAGCTACCTAGGGCACCCTAGGGTAGGGGTCTCCACTACAGATTCTTTTTATTAAAGCGCCTCCACTACAAATCGGCTTCTCCCTCGTCCTCTTAAAGAAAACCGGTGATGAGTACGGCGGTAGGGTTTGTAGGAGTACTATGGCGTGCGGGGCCACGTTGTAGTAAACGGGTTCGAGTCGACGCCTTAAATATGTGTGGGCCGCTTGGTTTTACGGGAACGAGGCAGCATTTTGGGTTCGGGGACGGTGGGGATATAGTACGTACAAAAATTGTGGACGTGGGTTCGATCGAAGGCAATGATGCATGGGCCCTGCATTTTGATATACCCGGGGCCGCGTGAAATTTGCTACTCTGCTCAAAACTAGTAAGGTACACATGTATTGAACGCATGAGATTTCGAAACCAAATTATGAATAAATACACACTATAGCATGTAAAGCTTTGAGTCATATTTGCATGATGTAGATGTTCTTTTAGTTCTTATAGTTCATCTCATTCAAAATCAATTAGTTTTATAAAAATGTTAAGATTCATGGGGTTGTGCATTGTAAATCATGAAGTAAAAAACAAATAATGGCAATTCATTTAGAAAAAAATAATCAATTGTGATACTGAAGATTCTAGAACAAAGGAGAAGTGCTTGTGTTTTGAGGTTTGTGCATTATGCTTAAGTTCAACCATGGAGTCTTCTAAATTGTACATGTGGCAGATCTGGTGGAATGTTGATGATATCCAATGGCCCGATGGTGCTCGGATTTGCCTATCTCTGCACTGTCAGGTTAGCTTCATCCAGTGACCATCTTTCAAAGTTATTGGCACACTATATAGTTCTTGTACCATAGTTGCATGTTTTGTAAAAAACTACTAGTGGGTTGTACTATCTATTAGGAATAGAAGATGTATACATGGAAGTTGTAGGGAAAGAGATGACATGGAGCATCTCAATTCCTATGAGTAGGGATTGGAAAAGAGATGTCATTTGGTTCACATCATAGGAACTTTTCTTTTGAATCTAGAGATGACATGTATCTCAATTCCTATGAGGAGGGATTTGAAATTAAGGGAGTATAGGAATCCATTCATATGAACCAAGTGGCTGTAAAGCTATAGAAATGATATCATGTTTATTTCCTTTGAAATGTGGAGTATATGAATCTATTCCTATGAACCAGTTGGCTCTAAAGGAAAAAATCCAATAAAAATCATATCATATAGAGTTCCTATGATATTCCTCGACACTAAAGGGTGCTTGAAATTGCTGCGGGTGATACGATGGTCTTTCTTTGTAGACTCCTCACCCATCTTTATAGTTATCTCTCGAAGATGAATGAAATGATATATACAGGGTATTCTACATGTGCAATTTGGTACACGAAAACTCGATAATAGTTTGCGAGGTTCGAACTTTCAATAATGCTATATCCTATATGCACTGCATTTCGGAACAGAGGGAGCATATGGCTGTTGCTAACACTCATGTGGAAGATTCGTGTGTAGGAGGAGTGGCCGTTCTGTTAAATGACATGGCAAAACTGACACTGTCGGATGCCGACCTAATGGTTCTTACGACGTTCGTCAGGAAAAGGCTTGTGGCGAACGTTTGTCAGATAATGATTTACGGACACATGCATTGCATTGATACGTGGCCCCTCTCTCTCACGCACATGCACCCTGATGAGTCACGACTCTCCCGAGTCCTCTCGCAGACTCGCACGTCGCACCCACCGTCTATCTGCAGGTAGACGTCATGCACATATGTGCTCTTCACACCCTACCATCAGAACTTCTAAAAAAAAAGACGGCGCGCACATTTTATTTTAGCTCACACGTCACACACTTATACTATTACTCTTGCGGCGAACATTCTTTGGGCATAGTATATTGTACTCTCACGAAGAGAAGCGGTGCACGCACACACTAGTTCTCTCACACCCACTCGCGGGTACACGTAGGAGCGCATTTTTTTGAAGCTGGTACAACAAAATCACTCCACTATATATAAAAGCAGGAGCCTTAGCGCTTGCTTTACTAGGGTTCCTCTCGTTCACTCTCTCATTCTCTCCAGACCTAAGCAAGACATAGGTGGCCACACTCTCTCTCAGCTCACGGCTGGTCACAAATCCGGCCGGACAACCTCGACCGGGGCAGGGGTGTAGGTGCATCGTTCACGCTGTTGTCAGCGGCGAGGGAGGAGACCAATGGCTGCCTGCGCGTCCCGATCGGCGGCCGCGCCATTCTCTCTGAGAGAGCGCCGGCTCGGGAGGGCCTCTGACCCCTTCTTCCTCCCTACGGTATTGTGGCCAAGATGCGGCCTCCCGACGCCGTCTTTGCCACATGCCGACGACCCTCAGGTATATATTCCTTCGAAACCTGCCTTGCTCTCGCCCCAGCTCCCTTCGTGTGGATCCTTTTCTACTTCCGTCCATTGTTCCAAAGCCACCTAGACTTCTACTATTATTAGAAGTAAAGCTAATTCATACTGATCGACTCAAAGCGTTGGTTCAAATAGGGAAGAAAGTGGGAAAGCTGTAGCATGAATCTAGGACTTGGTTCTAAGAGGAAACGGGGAAAGTAGTAATATATGTCACTGTTTGAAAACCGTATTTCGTATTTGCGCAAACAGGGATGTCTGTCTCCATATCGTTTCGGGATGTCTGTCTCCGTATCGTTTCTATCCGCGCAATCAAAAGCACACACCTCAGTTTTAGTACAACTGTGCAAAATGAGATGGCTATCCCTCGTTGCCGTCGTCTAACCTCCCGTCTTCAAGGTATCCCTACATTGGTAGTAACTAAGGTAGAATGACCAATGCAATCTAAAAGAAGCTGATTCGTACGTTTTACTTCCTGATTGCAGTGCAGGATGAGCGAAAACAACTGCATCCTAGTCCGGAATGCACTTTCTACCAGTTCATCCATGGACCGAGGACTAGCCGCACGGTTGCACGGCAGTTTTTTGGACAGGTCTTGGCGGACAAGAGGCATTGTGGTTCCGCTTATTTATGCAAATAGCGGTGCTTAAATTTAGTGGAATGCACAATAATTTCACCTGGTCAAGATTACACTTTGCATGGTTCGATTCATCATTCCATTTGAGACCACAATTATAACTGGTTATTACGGAATGAGAGAACCCTAACCACGAATGGTGGCAACAAGAAAAACCAGAGTGAACTCCAGGAAATTTAAGCTGCCGGGAGGCCCTTTGCTCGGAGAAGCCTTTTGCTTGTTTTTTCCTGATTTGTAAACCTTCTCACAACTTTGTCTTTCTTTGTGAACTAGTATATGTTTGTTATGTTCTATGAATCATTGAGATGTATAAAATTGCTTAACTTATGCTTTTCAAGTTTTTTCTGAAGACGAGTTTAATGTGAGTTTTCCACATGAGCGCTAGACTAGCGTGTGAACATTTGGAATTTATTACATTGTGGCCTCAATTAACTGCATGAACCACTGTAACAAGATACATAGTTGCTTATATGTCAGACAGCAGACTGTTGATTGTTAGCTGGTCGATAGCCTAGTGTTGAAGCGAGCTGAGCCAATGTACCGTGTTATGCACAACTGCTTACAAGTGGGGTAGCGCCAACAGTGTTTACAAGTACTTATGTATACGTCGGCGCACGGTTCTCGAACGAGTGCTCTATTTCATCAAAACACACACTGCTCGTATGATAACCATGACAACTTATGTCTTACCATGCCATATTCATGAAAAAACTAGTGAGGACGCATCTGTTTCGGCAACAATTACGATGGTTCTCACATGATTCACGGGCACACAAAAGTAGCAGCAGTTCCCGTAGATGGATTCAAACATAGTACTATCCCCAGAGGGGTCGATAACAGGCAAGGTTCGGATAATTAGACACAATCCAAACTACTATTAAACACTAAATTTGGGGCAACTATTTCATGCCTCGATCTAATTTGGGCTGGACACAAGGCGGACCTTGCCATGAACATCATCGAGGACGTCCCGCAGTCAGCTCAATCCTGTGAACCTTCATGAAGACAACCTTGTGGACTTGCCATCGATAAACTTGTTTGTGGAGGCATGCCACGTCATCTTCCTGCGTAAGCTTGACAAGAACAGTATGCCTCACAAACGAATGAGTAGCTTTGAACTTCTTGTGCTTCAGTACACCCTGGACAACACGCCTGACAACAGTGAGGCTGGAATACAACTCTTCATTGGTATAACCGCAAATGGCTTCCAGGATCCAACAGCCTAAGAACTCTGTTTTCCCAGTGCGTATATTCAGGTCGTCCGCCTCATAGCGAGTGACATGTACAACCACACAATCCTTGTCTGCATCAAGGCTCTAATTGAAACAGAAACAAATTCTGAATTACTTTTCAGTATAAGAAACGCAAGTTATTTAAACCACTATGTATAGCATTGCATCGAAGCTAATAAAATTTTGCATTATTCATCACCACATATTTCCTTTTCTAAAAAAAAATCACCACATACTTAGATGAAAAACCACAATCGAGATCGGCAAAGAAGGAAATCACCTTGGGCAGCTCGGGGGGCACATCCTCGAAGGGAAAACTGCTCGTGCAAAGTGCCACGAGGCTCAGTAACCTCAAACGAGGCGTTGACCATCTCAAAGAGTGGCCGGGAGCGTATCTGGGGTCAGCTTGGTGGTTGCCTCCATCTTCTTGGAGCTCTCTGTTTCGTGGGGATCAGCCTTCCGCGTCTGCTCCAATATCGGCAGATCTTTGCACGGTTCTCCTTGGTTCATCATGGGCCAGCGAATACTAAGAGACCACCGAAAGGAAAACACAATTGCAATGACAATGAAACAAAAAAGAGAGTGAGGATCGATTCTTTGCTTTGCAAAAGTTCTTTTTTTTCTCTGAACGAGAATATACCAACATCACGGATCCGCTTACCTTCCCTTCGTTCGGAGAGAAGAACAGTGGCAGATGCGAGTGTTGCCTTTCTTGAAGACAGTGAGGGAGAAGGGGATTCAGCGAAGAGTGAAATGATGGTTGCTTCGTCCGTCAAACTTAGACTGCGGGGAGGTGGGGTTTTGTGATACGACGGCTCGTTACTGCCGTGCTACGACTGGGGTGACTCTCCGCCTGCATACTGCCTTCTAATTTGGTGGATGGCATTTGGGCCCGCGCGCTGCATGGCCCGCATGTCGGTGAACAAAAGTATAACGACATTCGAGAGGGAGACATTTCAATGACCTAGGAGGAGCTGAAGCGGTAGAGTGTCTGCCTTTGTACTAGTAGTAATTGTTTTTCTGGGTAGCTGTAGAGTGTCTCCACTGTACTAGTAGTAATTGTTTCTCTGGGCCCAAGACAAAACAGCCCATCCACACTAGTAAATAGTAAATTCAATTCAAAAGCCCATATATTTACTGAATGAGAGGCGCTACCCACATCCAGCACACCGCCCCCCCCCCCCCACAAAAAAAACTTGGGTGCTCTTCGTCCTCCTCGCTCCCACCCACCTCACGTCAGCTCGCTCCACTCGTACCCCAAATTCTCACCTCACTCCTACAGAAAACCCCAGCTCCCTTCTTCCTCACTCCTCTGAAAACCCCTAGCTCCCTTCTTCTTCGCCGCTTTTCTACAACTAGGCTCGTCATTCGTTACTCTGCTCAAATCCGTGAGCGCGACGCGACGCCCTCAAGGAAAATGGAGTCGGCTGACCCCAGCGCCAAGAAGATGAGGCTCCCGCCAGCGGCGACGCCTGTTGTAGATCCCGCACCCGGCAGCGCGGGGAGAAGCGGCGACCCCGCCCCCACCGGATCCCAGGAACCCATAGAATCTCGGGTGGACCGCATCAGCGATCTCCCGGACACCGTCCTTGGGGAGATCATCTCGCTTCTCCCCATCAAGGATTGCTGCCGCACCCAAGTCCTCTCAATTCGGTGGCGCCCTCTATGGCGCGCCGTGCCCCTTAATCTCGACTGTCGTCAGCTATCTCTCTTCAATGATTTTGAAATCCCTAGAGCCATCATCTCCTCCCACCAGGGCTCCGTTCAAAGCCTCTGCATCCCGTCATGCTACCTGAGCAAGCATACCATGCCCTGCATGGTGGACGCCTGGCTGAAATCCCCTGAATTCATAGAACTACAGCTGCTTGAGTTCTACTATTCCCCTGGAAATCACATACCACATACCGAACGCCATGAACTTGTGCCCTCAGCACCGATGTCCATCTCGCGGTTTTCCTCCTCTCTCCACACCGCCACCTTTGCATTGTGCTACCTACTGCATATACTGGTACTAAACCTTTGACTCCCCTTTCTCACGAAACTTTCTCTTGTGCGGGTTCGTATATCGGAGGCCTCATTGCACTGCATCATCCACTCCAGTTGCCCTGCGCTGGAGTGCTTGGTGCTTGTTTTCACAGTTAGAATCGGTTGTCTCCAAATAAAGTCGCCTAACCTTGTAAGAATTGGAATTTCTTTTGACAGAAGGCATCTCATCATCCAAGATGCCCCTTCACTTCAAAGGTTGATCCTTGATTCTAGTTATTCACCGTTGCAAATAACCGTCTACTCTGCGCCTAAACTGGAGACCTTGGGTGTAATACATGATCTCTGTGCTCATTTCAATATGGTGTTTGGCTCCACAGTTCTTGGTACTTTATATTATCATCTACACTTGTAACCATAAGCTGCATTTTAAATTTATGCGCATAATTTATATATCATCTTGGAGTACACATTTTGTACTAATATTATGTTCTATGCTCAATGAAGAGTTTCTCCATGGATGGCCTATCAATGGTTCAAGATCTTATATATCCAAATGAATAGTTTTGATCTGAACAAGATTATTGGCTTGCTGCAATGCTTTCCATGTCTGGAGAAGTTGTATATAAAGGTGATAATTTCATCCACATTGGAAGCCCACATATAGTGTACTAGAATTAACCGTTCAACTGTTGCTCTTTCGACACTCTTCTTTTAGACCTTAATTGTTTTCAATCTTCATGTATATTTAGGTAACAGGACGGGGTAAGAAAGTTATAACCAATCGGTGGATTCGTAAGCATCGGGATTTTCTCACTTCTCATGAGATTCGATTGAAGACAATAACGCTAGAACGATATGTAACCAACCGTGCAAACACAAGATTTGTAACATTCTTCCTGCTGAATGCGAGGTTACTATTGTCCATCGTGCTTAAGTTTATCAGCGGCATGGTTTTGACGGATGGGTATGTCGAAGACCAAAAAAGGAGTTTCAGGTGGGCAAAAGAGCTTACGAACGTGCGGGCTTCTATTTACAACATATTGGGGTCATAATCCAAAGAATTTTACGACCCAGATGTTCATTCTATGGACTGACCGATCCATTTGATCGTGATTGCCGAAAAGCAGTCTTTGGAGTTAGATGTTGTTGCCCTTTTCAATTTGGTTTTTTGTAAACACGATGAACAATTACCCTCGTGCTTTTGTACAGTTTGTAAGCTGGAGTTAGATGTTCCTGCCCTTTTCAACTCGTCCGTGACTGTCATATTTTCTTTGAAACAAGGAAAATGGCTTGCCATTCGTTTAATTTATAGTGAAATGTTGTAACAAATCCCACCCAAGGTATAGAACATGACTCTTGTTGGATGCTTGAGCTCACTGTGCATTACAGAAGCCAAGTGATTAGCCCCCACCAGCACCCACAAACTTATTTCAAACTAGCACATCAAATGGGCTGTAAATTTTCATAGGAAAGGCTGCATGACCATGACAGATTTGGATTCTGACAGTTGGGACCCGCGAGGAAATAGCCTATCCAAGGTGGTGTCGACTTACTAGCCAGTCAACAAATGATTCTGCCTACCAGCCGTTGGATTGACATCCAACATTTGTCGTGTATCTTCTATCTCTTGTCTCCTTCTTCCTCAGGCCACCCAAACCAAACCAACCGTCGGCTCCGCCTCCCGCCTCCCATGGCTGGTTGCGCCTCCGCCGCCCTACCGTCGTACCCTCCAATGTTGGCCAGTCCCTCCTCTATTCCCCACACGTCATGTTATTCTCCGTGATGTCAGCCCCAACACGCACCCACGCCCGAACCAGTCAACCCTCGTACTCCCCTCTGCTTGTGACTGGACCGGTGCATGTTCAACGGCTCCTGTTCGATCCGTCCGAGGCCTCGCTGTCGTCCTCCGCCTTGCGGCCTTGGTTCGCTTTCGCTGCGTCTTGTGCGCCGCCTCTTGCATTGTCAACGTCGTCCCACAACCGAGAGGAACAAGGAGATGATCAGACGTGGAGAGGATGACAAGAGGGACCCACCAGCGTCATGGCAGTAAGCAAGCAAGTGCCTCTATAGTACAAGCCCAAAAATATGGTTCCTCCTAATGGTTGGACATCTGGGGCTCACGCCATTGTCAACGTAGTCAATAAACGAGAGAATTACAATACGAGCGGCTGACACCAGGGACCCATCAAGTCGCGCAGTTTTTTTTGAGGAACAAGCAGTTGTTATTTATACTAGTCTTAGCGACGGATCAGGGTAACAACAGGGCTGTGCGGGGGCTGTGGCCCGTCTAGCCAGGATTTTATTTATGTTTACCACATCATGAGCCCAGTTGTGTTTTTTTCTTGCTGAAAATGGGTAGCCCAGTTCTATTTTTTTGAAGAAATACCCAAACAAGGCCTACTTGCTTTATCGGCCTCATTGGCTGCAAATCTTTCAAGACGAGGAGAGTTTCATTCGGTTTGCCCTGTAATGGGCTGTACATTTTTAAAACACATCAAACCGGGAATTAGTTTCAATTTTTTTTTCATTACAAGATCTTAAATTCCATTGATTTTTTGCGTGGACAATTATTTGGATTTTATATTTATATAAATTATTTTTCAAAATAGTTTGAATGTGAATCGATATTTCTGGATTAAAAACAGTTGACCGCACCAAAATATGCAAAATTTCGTATACTTTTTAACCGTGGCCACAATATGGGGTGTAATGTAACAAAAAGAAGATGAGCTCCAAAAAAATTCTTAAGAATTAGCAAATGGCCTGTACATTATTAGAAATAATGGCAGATGGGTTGTATGTTGTTTTCCACAGATTTGAGGCTGACTTGTGCGCCTACTACAGGTTGACGCGTATGCTTTCATAGAAAAAAAGGTTGACACACACGCAATGCCCTGTCAACTTAGTGAACACACGAGAGCAGTGACTGTTGGATGTCCATCCAACGGCTGTCGTGCTTCTTCAATCTCTGCTCTTCATGCTCCGCTCAAACAAGCGCTGGCGGGACTGCCTGCTCCCTCCTCCCGCGGCCGGCTATGCTGCCACGCAGGCCTCACGGCCCCACCATACTCCCATCGCTGGCCTAGCCATCCCTCTACTCACCCACACATGCTGTTATTCTCCGGCGACGGCAGACAAACCAGTAAACCCTCATACTCCTCCGCGTGGGAAACAACTGCCGAGTATTCCCTGGCTCCGTGTCGTTCCCTTCCTAGGCCTCGCCGTCGTCCACCGCCCTGGTGCTCTCGGCGCAGCCTGGTCAACATGGTCAATGACGGACATCCATCAGAAGTGGACTGTACGTGGAGAGGCTGACAGCTGGGTCCACGGCCGCACGCAAGGAAGTGCCTCCTTATTACGCCCAAAAAATGAATACCCCCTGCTAGCTGGGACCCACCATATTGCTGCGCTGACTTGTGGGCCTACTAAGTTGACGGGTGATAACCCACAATTATAGGGGATCGCAACAGCTTTCGAGGGTAGAGTATTCAACCCAAATTTATTGATTCGACACAAGGGGAGCCAAAGAATATTCTTGAGTATTAGCAGTTGAGTTGTCAATTCAACCACACCTGGATAACTTAGTTTCTGCAGCAAAGTGTTTAGTAGCAAAAGTGGTATGATAATAAAAGTAACGGTAGCAAAAGTAAAGATAAATATTTTTGGGTTTTTGTAGTAGTTGTATGATAACAACAGAAAAGTAAATAAGCGAAGAACAATATATGAAAAGCTCGTAGGCAATGGATCAGTGATGGATAATTATGCCGGATGCGATTCCTCATGCAATAGCTATAACATAGGGTGATATAGAACTAGCTCCAGTTCATCAATGTAATGTAGGCATGTATTCCGTAAATAGTCATACGTGCTTATGGAAAAGAACTTGCATGACATCTTTTGTCCTACCCTCCCGTGGCAGCGGGCTCCTTACGGAAACTAAGGGATATTAAGGCCTCCTTTTAATAGAGAACCGGAACAAAGCATTAACACATAGTAAATACATGAACTCCTCAAATTATAGTCATCATCGAGAAGTATCCCGATTATTGTCACTTCGGGGTTGTCGGATCATAACACATAATAGGTGACTATAGACTTGCAAGATAGGATCAAGAACACACATATATATTCATGAAAACATAATAGGTTCAGATCTGAAATCATGGCACTCAGGCCCTAATGACAAGCATTAAGCATAGGAAAGTCATATCAACATCAATCTCAGAACATAGTGGATACTAGGGATCAAACCCTAACAAAACTAACTTGATTATATGGTAAATCTCATCCAACCCATCACCGTCCAGCAAGCCTACGATGGAATTACTCACGCACGGCGGTGAGCATCATGAAATTGGTGATGGAGGATGGTTGATGATGACGACGGCGACGAATCCCCTCTCCGGATCCCGAATGGACTCGAGATCAGCCCTCCCGAGAGAGATTAGGGCTTGGCGGCGGCTCCGTGTCGTGAAACGCGATGAAACTTTCTCTACGATTTTTTCTCCGGGAGACGGAATATATGGAGTTGGAGTTGAGGTCGGAGGAGGTCCGGGGGCCCACGAGATAGCGAGGCGTGCCTAGGGGGCCCCCCTGTCTCGTGGCCAGGCCCTGGGCCCCCTGGTGTATTTCTTTCGCCCAATAATTTTTATAAATTCCAAAAAGTGCCTCTGTTGATTTCCAGGACATTCCGAGAACTTTTCTTTTCTACACATAAAACAACATCATGGTAGTTCTGCTCAAAACAACGTTAGTCCGGGTTAGTTTCATTCAAATCATGCAAGTTAGAGTCCAAAACAAGGGCAAAAGTGTTTGGAAAAGTAGATACGTTGGATACGTATCAACTCCCCAAGCTTAAACCTTTGCTTGTCCTCAAGCAATTCAGTTGATAAACTGAAAGTGATAAAGAAAAACTTTTACAAACTCTGTTTGCTCTTGTTGTTGTAAACATGAGAAGCCAGCATTCAAGTTTCAACAAATATTATGAACTAACCATACTCACAATAACACATAGGTCTCACAATTACTCATATCAATAACATAATCAGCTAGCGAGCCATAATAATAAACTCGGATGAAAACACTTTCTCAAAATAATCATAACATGATATAACAAAATGATATCTCGCTAGCCCTTTCCGAGACCGCAAAACATAAATGCAGAGCACCTTTAAATATCAAGGGCTGACTAAACATTGTAATTCATGGTAAAAGAGATCCAGTCAAGTCATACCCAATATAAACTAATAATAATGAATGCAAATGACAGTGTGCTCTCCAGCAGGTGCTTTTTAATAAGAAGGGTGATGACTCAACATAAAATTAAATAGATAGGCCCTTCGTAGAGGGAAGCAAGGATTTGTAGAGGTGCCAGAGCTCGATTTTAAAATAGAGATTGAATAACATTGAGCAGCATACTTTTGCTGTCAACGCAACAACTATGAGATGGCTGTATCTTCCATACTACATGCATTATAGGCAGTTCCCAAACAGAATGGTAAAGGTTTATACTCCCCCAACCACCAACAAGCATCAATCCATGGCTTGCTCGAAACAACGAGTGCCTCCAACATACAACAGCCGTGGGGGAGTTTTGTTCAATTATTTTGATTTGCTTTGATCTTTTTGGATCATGGGACTTGGCATCCCGGTTACCGACCCTTTCTCGTGAATGAGGAGCGGAGTCCACTCCTCTTGAGAATAACCCACCTAGCATGGAAGATATAGGCTGCCCTAGTTGAAACATGAGCTGCTCGAGCATACAAAACATAATTTCATTTGAAGGTTTGGAGTTTGGCACATACAAATTTACTTGGAACGGCAGGTAGATACCGCAAATAGGAAGGTATAGTGGACTCATATGGAACAACTTTGGGGTTCTAGGAGTTTGGATGCACAAGCAGTATTCCCGCTTAGTACAGGTGAAGGCTAGCAAAAGACTGGGAAGCGACCAAGCGAGAGAGAGCGACAACAGTCGTAAACATGCATTAAAATTAATTCACACCGAGTACAAGCATGAGTAGGATATAATCTACCATGAACATAAATATCATGAAGGATATGTTGATTTGATTCAACTACATGTGTGAACATGTGCCAAGTCGAGTCACTCAATTCATTCAAAGGAGGATACCATCCCATCATACCACATCATAATCATTCTAATAGCATGTTGGCACGCAAGGTAAACCATTATAACTCATAGCTAATCAAGCATGGCACAAGCAACTATAATCTCTAAATGTCATTGCAAATATGTTTACTTCATAATAGCTGACCCAGGAACGATGAACTCATCATATTTACAAAAACAAGAGAGGTCGAGTTCATACTAGCTTTTCTCATCCCAATACGTCCATCATATATCGTCATTATTGCCTTTCACTCGCACGACCGAACGATGTGTATAATAATAAGAGTGCACGTGCATTGGACTAAGCTAGAATCTGCAAGCATTCAACTCAAGAGAGAAGACAAGTAATATGGGCTCTAAATTAAATAAACAATCAAGCATATGAGAGCCACTAAGCATTTTCAATATGGTCTTCTCGACCCCCAAAAGAAAGAAAAGAAAATAAAACTATTTACACGGGAAAGCTCCCAACAAGTAAAAAGAAGAACTAGAAATCTTTTTGGATTTCATTTTAATTTCCACTACAAGCATGGAAATTAAACTAACTAATTTTTTTGGTTTTTCTTAAGGTTTATCAAACACACAAGAAGAAAACTAGAAAAAGAAAATTAAACTAGCATGGATAATACAATGAAAGAGTATGAGCCCCGACAACTAGTGTGTGAACATGAATGTAAAGTCGGTGAGAAATACGTACTCCTCCAAGCTTAGGCTTTTGGCCTAAGTTGGTCCAATACCAAGGACCGCCTGGCTGATATCCATAAGTGAAACTGGGGTTGTACAGAGATGCAGAGGCAACAGCATCCTGAGCAGCAGCGTGTTGGCGAGCTGCCTCCATCCCCCTCTCATATTCAGTTGCTTCTTCCCTGGTGACAACATATCTTCCTTTTGCTCGATAATCAAAAAGGTAGGGAGCAGGGGAAGAGTAACAGGACGACGTTATCTGCATCTTAGATTAGTCGATAATGGAGGAATTGTTCATTCCTCTCAAGAAAATGATGATGGAACATAGCTTCTTTATACAAATAAACAGGAGGTAAAATCATATCCCCCTCTCGTGGGGCTATATTAAGAAAATTTAGCCACACGGGTTGCATAAATTCCTCCAAATAAATCTCCCTTTCTACTATTATTCTGCAACCAACGTGCAACTATTGCCCCCAAGTTATAACCTTTATAACCTGACACAGCACTCTTGAGGACACAAAGATCAGGAGCACAAATGTGACATACTTCGTCCTTACCGTTAATGCATCTACCAATAAAGAAAGCAAAGTAATGTATAGCAGGAAAATGGATGCTCCCTATGGTAGCTTGTGCTACGTCCCTAGATTCTCCCACAATAATACTAGCAAGAAAATCTCTAAATTCAGATTTGGGAGGATCATTAATATTACCCCACTGCGGGAGTTTGCAAGCAGTTGTGAAGTCCTCTAAATCCATGGTATAAGATGTATCATACATATCAAACATGACACTAGGAGAATTAGACACACAGTTATATCTAAACCTCCGCACAAAAGAATCAGTCAACTGATAGTACTGCGGACACTTATCTTGTAAGAAGTCCTCCAGCTCGGCATTACGCACATATGCGTCAAATTCCTCCTTGAAGCCTGCTTCAACCATAAAATCATCGGATGGACACTCACAAGCCCATACATTCGCGTCCCTCGGCAATTCAACATCTTGCTCACGTATAGAAATCCTTGGCCCTTTCTTTGCCGAGGAAGCTCCTTGGTACATTCTTCTAAGCATATTTCTTTTTCTGAAAATTTCTGAAATTTTAGTAACTTCAAAAAAAAGTGAAAAAAACTAAACAAGATTGATAGCAACTACTCCTACAAGTGCCTAGAGCCTATATCATGCATTGGAATTTCTTGGGACCTCAAAAATTTAACATGCAAGCTCAAGAACATGGTCACCTATGCAGCAAAAATTTGCAATGAATAAAGCACTAGAACGAAAACTAATTGGACCAATGGAGGAGTCACATAGCAAGCAACAATCTCCCAAAGCAGTTTTGTGAATGGAGATTTGAGCAAGGAGATCGAATATCGCAGCAAAATGAACTAGAACTCGTGCTTGAGCTGGATGGGGATTTTTTTGGGTAGAAGATGAAGTGTGTGGGTCTTTGGCATAAGTGGAGGGGGCCATCAGGGCCCACGAGATGTGGGGCGCGCCCTGCTGTGGGGTGCCCTCCTCTCTCGTGGCACAGTGCTTGGCCCTCCTGCGGTGTTTTCAAGGCCTAAAATCCTCAAATATTACAGAAAATATCATACTAGATTTGCAGGGCATTTGGAGCACTTTTATTTTCGGTCTATTTTTTAATGCACGGATAATTCAGAAAACAGATGGATGATACTAATTTTGCTTTATTTATTCTAAATAATAGAAAGTAAAAGGAGGGTACAGAAGGTTGTGCCTTCTAGTTTCATCCATCTCGTGATCATGAAAATGAACCCACTAACAAGGTTGATCATGTCTTGTTAACGAACCCATTCTGAATAACACGGAACCGGAGAAATTTCGAATAACACTAAGTTACCTCAACGGGGATATGAAAATCCCCAACAATAAGAATATCATATTTTTTCTTGACCGTAGGGAGAGAAAATTCAAAACCTCCAAAAATGATAGTTGGAACTTTTTCATTAAAATTGATGCTATGAACTTGGGATTGTTTCCTCGGAAAGTGTACCGTATGCTCATTACCATTAACATGAAAAGTGGCATTGCCTTAGTTGCAATCAATAACAGCCCCTGCAGTATTAAGAAAAGGTCTACCAAGGATAATAGACTTACTATCGTCCTCAGGAATATCAAGAATAACAAAGTCCGTTAAGATAGTGACATTTGCAACCACAACAGGCACATCCTCACAAATACCGACATGTATAGCAGTTGATTTATCAGTCATTTGCAAAGATATTTCAGTAGGTGTCAACTTATTCAATTCAATTCTACGATATAAAGAGAGAGGCATAACACAAACAACGACTCCATGATCACATAAAGCAGTTCTAACATAATTTCTTTTAATAGAGCATGGTATAGTTGGAACACCCGGATCTCCAAGTTTCTTTGGTATTCCACCTTTAAAAGTGTAATTAGCAAGCATGGTGGACATTTCAGCTTTTCGGTATCTTTCTTTTATTTGTGATGATATCCTTCATATACTTAGCATAAGGATTTACTTTAAGCATATCGATTAAACATACGGAAGAAAATAGGTCTAATCATTTCAAAGAAAGTGCTCAAAATCCTCATCATCCTTTGACTTGGATGGTTTAGGAGGAAAGGGCATGGGTTTTTGAACCCATGGTTCTCTTTCTTTACCGTGCTTCCTAGCAACAAAATCTCTCTTATCATAATGTTGATTCTTTGATTGTGGGTTATCAAGATCAATACCAGGTTCAATCTCTACATCATTATCTTTGCTAGGTTGAGCATCAACATGAACATTATCATTAACATTATCACTAGGTTCATGTTCATCACCTGATTGTGTTTCAAAGATCGTAAATAGAAATATCATTGGGATTCTCGTGTGTGTCTACATGAGGTTCACTAGAAGCATGCAAAGTTCTATCATTTTTCTTCTTCTTCTTTTTAGAAGAACTAGGTTCCTCTAAATTATTTCTCTGAGAATGTTGCTCGATTCTCTTAGGGTGGCCTTCAGGATACAAAGGTTCCTGAGTCATTCTACCAGTTCTAGTAGCCACTCTAACAGCATAGTCATTTTTATTATTTAATTCATCAAGCAAATCATTTTGAGCTTTAAGTACTTGCTCAGCTTGAGTAGCAATCATAGAAGCATATTTGCTAACGCGGTGAAGTTCATCTTTAACTCTAGCCAGATTATCACCTACACGTCCTATCTCGAAAGCAATATTCTTTAACTCTCTACCGACATAAGCATTAAAACTTCCTTGTCTAGCCATAAAGTCATCAAATTCATCTAAGCATGGGCTATGAAATTTAGTAGAGGGTATTTCAACTTTATCATATCTATAGAGAGAATTTACCTTTACTACCTGTGTCGGGTTATCAAGACAATGTGATTCTTCAGGCGGTAAATTAAGACCATGTATTTCTTCAATAGGTGGTAAATTCTTAACATCTTCAGCTTTAATACCTTTTTCATTCATTGATTTCTTTGCCTCTTGCATATCTTCAGGACTGAGAAATAAAACACATCTCTTCTCCGGAGTGGGTTTAGGAATAGGCTCAGGAGTTGGCTCAATTGGTTCATGAATTACTTTAGGAACTGGCTCAGGAAGAGTCCAATTATTTTCATTAGTCAACATATTATTCAATAGTATTTCAACTTCGTCGACTGTTCTTTCCCTGAAAACACAACCAGCACAACTATCCAAGTAGTCCTCGGAAGCATCGGTTAGTCCATTATAAAAGATATCAATTATTTCATTTTTCTTAAGAGGATGATCAGGCAAAGCATTAAGTAACCGGAGAAGCCTCCCCCAAGCTTGTGGGAGACTCTCTTCTTTGATTTGCACAAAATTATATATTTCCCGCAAGGCAGCTTGTTTCTTATGAGTAGGGAAATATTTACCAGAGAAGTAATAAATCATATCCTAGGGACTACGCACACAACCAAGAGCAAGAGAATTATACCAAGTCTTAGCATCACCCTTTAATGAGAACGGGGATATCTTAAGGATATATAAATAGCGAGACTTCTCATCATGAGTAAACAAGGTGGCTATATCATACAACTTGGTAAGATGTGCCACGACAGTTTCAGATTCAAGGCCATAAAAAGGATCAGATTCAACTAAAGTAATAATATCAGGATCAACAGAGAATTCATAATCCTTATCAAGAATACGAGATAGGTGAAGTAGCAAAAGCAGGATCGGGTTTCATTCTAGCATTAAGAGAGTGCTCCTTCCATTTAGCTAATAATTTCTTAAGATCATTTCTATCATTGCAAGCAAGGATTTCCATAGCATCTTTTTCATTCATAACATAACCCTTAGGAACAACAGGTAAAACGTAATCATTGGGGGAACCTTCATCATCACTATCATCAATTATAGGTTCTTCAATATTTTCATCCCCCCTAACTCTAGCAAGTTGTTCATCTAGAAATTCACCTAATGGCAAAGTAGTATCACGCACAGAAGTAGTTTCATCATGCATAGCAGAAGTGGCATGTCAATAACATGCGACATATCAGAATTCATAGCAGTAGCAGGTTTAGGCGTCGCGAGCTTACTAATAACGGAAGGAGAATCTAGTGCAGAGATAGATGGCAGTTCCATACCTCCCCTCGTAGTTGAGGGAAAAATCTTGGTCTTAGCGTCTTTCAAGTTCTTCATAGTGATCGACAGTTATAAATCCCAAGTGACTCAGAGAATAGAGCTATGCTCCCCGGCAACGGCACCAGAAATTAGTCTTGATAACCCACATGTATAGGGGATCGCAACAGCTTTCGAGGGTAGAGTATTCAACCCAAATTTATTGATTTGACACAAGGGGAGCCAAAGAATATTCTTGAGTATTAGCAGTGGAGTTGTCAATTCAACCACACCTGGATAACTTAGTATCTGCATCAACGTGTTTAGTAGCAAAAGTGGTATGATAATAATAGTAACGGTAGCAAAAGTAAAGATAAATGTTTTTGGGTTTTTCTAGTAGTTGTAACAGTAGCAACGGAAAAGTAAATAAGCGAAGAACAATATATGAAAAGCTCGTAGGCAATGGATCAGTGATGGATAATTATGCCGGATGCGATTCTTCATGCAATAGCTATAACATAGGGTGATATAGAACTAGCTCCATTTCATCAATGTAATGTAGGCATGTATTCCGTAAATAGTCATACATGCTTATGGAAAAGAACTTGCATGACATCTTTTGTCCTACCCTCCCGTGGCAGCGGGTCCTTACGAAACTAAGGGATATTAAGGCCTCCTTTTAATAGAGAACCGGAACAAAGCATTAACACATAGTGAATACATGAACTCCTCAAACTACGGTCATCACCGAGAAGTATCCCGATTATTGTCACTTGGGGTTGTCGATCATAACACATAATCGGTGACTATAGACTTGCAAGATAGGATCAAGAACACACATATATTCATGAAAACATAATAGTTTCATATCAGAAATCATGTCACACGGGCCATGGTGACAAGCATTAAGCAAAGCAGAGTCTTATCAACAACAATCTCATAACATATTTGATACTAGGGATCAAACACTAACAAAACTAACTTGATTACATGGTAAATCTCATCCAACCCATCACAGTCCAGCAAGCCTACGATGGAATTACTCACGCACGGCGGTGAGCATCATGAAATTGGTGATGGAGGATGGTTGATGATGATGGCAGCGACGAATCCCCCTCTCTGGAGCCCCGAACGAACTCCAGATCAGCCCTCCCGAGAGAGATTAGGGATTGGCGGCGGCTCCGTGTCGTGAAACGCGATGAAACTTTCTCTCTGATTTTTCTCTCCCCGAGACGGGATATATGGAGTTGGAGTTGAGGTCGGAGGAGGTCCAGGGGGCCCACGAGATAGGGGGGCGCGCCCTAGGGGGGGGGGCGCCCCCTGTCTCGTGGACATGCCCTGGGCCCCTAGTGTATTTCTTTCACCCAATAATTTTTATAAATTCCAAAAAGTGCCTCCGTTGATTTCCAGGACATTCCGAGAACTTTTCTTTTCTACACATAAAACAACATCATGGTAGTTCTGTTGAAAATAGCGTCAGTCCGGGTTAGTTTCATTCGAACCATGCAAGTTAGAGTCCAAAACAAGGGCAAAAGTGTTTGGAAAAGTAGATACGTTGGAGACGTATCAACGTGTCCGGAGGGCTTTGTCAACTTAGTCAATACTCCAGTGACCATATGATGTCCATCCAACGGCCATAGTGCTTCTTCAACCTCTGGTCTTCTTGCTCTAGCCGCCCAAAGTAGCGTCGGTCATGCCGCCTGCTCCTTCCTCCCGTGGCCGGTTGTGCTACCGCGGAGGCCTCACCGCCCCCATACTACTCCCACCACTGGCCAGGCCATCCCTCCACTCACCCACACCCCCTGTTATTCTGTGGCGACGGCAGCCTCACACCGCAGCCGAACCAGTGAACGCTCGTACTCCTCTCCGCGTGGGCATCCACTGCCGTGTATTCCCCGGCTCTGCATCGTCCCCTTCCTAGTCCTCGCCGCCGTCCACCGCCGTGGTGCTCTCGGCGCGGCGTGGTCAATGTAGTCAATGACCGACTTCCATCGGAAGAGTAGTGTACGTGGAGAGGCTGACAGCTGGGTCCATGGCAGCCGCAAGGAAGTGCCTCCTTATTACATGGAAAATAATTATTCCTCCACCTGACAGTGGAGACCTACCGGACGGGCCACCAATATTTTGTGAAAAAATCGTTTCGCCCTGACTGCTGGGACCCACCGGACGGGCCACCGTATTTCGTGAAAAAAACGTTCCCCCCGCTGTCAGCTCGGACCCACCGGAAGTGCCTCCTCATTACACAAAAAAAAGAATACTCCCCCGGCTAGCTGGGACCCACCTTGGTGGGAGGATGACTTGTGGGCCTACTAAGTTGAGGGGACGAAGGGCTTTGTCAACTTAGTCAATATGAACGATTCTAGCTCAAGTGACCGTATGATGTCCATCCAATGGCCGTAGTGCTTCTTCAACCTCTGGTCTTCTTGCTCCAGCCGCCCAAAGCAGCGCCGGTCATGCCGCATGCTCCTACCTCCTGTGGCCGGCTTTGCTACCGCAGAGGCCTCACCGCCCCCTACTATTCCCACCGCTGGCCAGGCCCTGCGGCGACGGCAGCCTCACACCACAGCCGAACCAGTGAACCCTCGTACTCCTCTCCGCGCGGGCTTCCACTGCCGCGTCTTCCCCGGCTCCGCGTCGTCCCCTTCCTAGGCCTCGCCGTCGTCCACCGCCATGGTGCTCTCCATGGCGTGGTCAACATGGTCGAGGCGACTTCCATCGGAAGAAATCTGTCACGTGGAGAGGGTGATACCGGGTCCACGACCACAGCCCAGTTTTTTTGTGATTTGCCAAGCACGTCGCTTTGTCGGGCTGTTGGGGTGCAAATCTTTCAAGATGAGGAGAGCTTTAATTAATTTGGCGAGAAAATGGCCCATCAAGAATGAGAAATTGGCTGTACATTTTAAAACACATCAAAAGCGGCAATTAGTTTCAAATATCTTTTTTTCATTTCAAGATTTTAAATTACATTAATTTTTATGCTTGGAGAATTTGTTGGATTTTATATTGATATACATTTATTTTTAAAATCAGTTTGAATGTGAGTCGAAATTTCGGGATTAAAAACAGTTTGGACCGCACTGAAATATGCAAAATTTCGTATAATTTTTTAACCGTGGCCACAATATGGGTGTAATGCTAACAAAAAGAATATGGGCTAAAAAAACAGTTTTCCACAGATTTGAGGCTTTCCTAAAAAAATGTTGATGCACAAGCAGTGGCTGTTGGATGTCCATCCAATGGCCGTCGTGCTTCTTCAATCTCTGCTCGTCCTGCTCCAGCCGCTCAAACAAGCGCCGACGGGACTGCATGCGCCCTCCTCCCCACGGCCGGCTGTTCTGCCGCGCAGGCCTCACTGCCCCATCGTACTCCCGTCGCTGGCCTAGCCATCCCTCTACTCACCCACACCTGCTGTTATTCTCCGGCGACGGCAGACGAACCAGTAAACCCTCATACAGTCGTACTCCCCTCCGCGTGGGAAACAATTGCTGAGTCTTCCCTGCCTCCGTGTCGTCCCCTTCCTAGGCCTCGCCGTCGTCCGCCGCCGTGGTGCTCTCAGCGCGGCGTAATTAATGTGGTCAACGACCGACTTCCATCGGAAGAAATCTTTGGCGTGGAGGCGCCGACGGCTGGGTCCATGGCGCAGCAAGGAAGTGCCTCCTTATTACGCGCAAAATAATTATTCCTCCACCTGACAGCGGGGACCCACCGGACGGGCCACCGTATTTCGTGCAAAAAACGTTTCCCCCCCGACTGCTGGGACCCACCAGCTACACCTTCGCATGCAAGGAAGTGCGTCCGGGCAAATAAACAAAACGATTCGCCCCGCTGACTGCTGGGACCCACCAGCTACATCTTCGCACGCAAGGAAGTGCGTCCGGGCAAAAAAAATGATTCACCCCCCTGACTGCTGGGACCCATCAGCTACATCTTAGCACGCAAGGAAGTGCCTAACAGTCAGGACCCACCTGGTCGAAGCGTATGTAGCGTTGTCATTCTGGTCGCGAACGTGTACGTACATACTGGTTGTTGTAGAGGACGCATGTGTCGTAGTGTCGGGGAGGCTGATCGTACCCACGAACACCTATGGGGCCGGCGGACCAGGCCCCTTTGTGGTTCGGAGGGGGGCGGAGATCGCACGAAGAGCGGATCGAGGCGAGGCACACGAGCAGTTTACCCAGCTTCGAGCTCTCCGGAGAGATAAAACTCCTACTGCTGCTTGTTTGATGTATTGTGTTCTTGCTAGGGAGCAATGCGAGCTACAAAACCTAAGCGTGAGTGTATCTGGTCTCTGGTGAGTCGAATGAACCAAGCTCGAACCGAACCAAACCCTTCTACGTTGCGCATGGGCCTCCTTTTATATGCTCAAGGGGTCTCCGACAGTGGCAACATATGCAGGGTACAAATGTAAAACAGGAGTTGGTACACCTACTCGAACAAAGGTCTGATGCAAAATACCTAACTCGACGGCAAGGGACAAAAGCAATAAATGCCCGTCGATGTCGCCCAAACAAAGGCAACAGAGACCGTCAGTGCGCGACCGCTTCGCCACGATGGCAAGCTGTCGGCGCCCGCTTATCGCTGCTCTCCACTGGCTGCACAGACCTCTCGACACGCCGCGCATGGAACGGTCCCATGGCGACACGTCGCTGGATGAGCTGGAGCGGAGATGGAGAGAGGTTGCTTGCAGCGGCAAGCGCCTTTGTCATGGCCGAATCCTTGTCGCGCCCGGAGGCTTGTCGCGCTCCGAGCCTTCCCGGCAAGCTCCTCTTGCCGGGGCCTTGTCTTCTGCATGCCTTGAGTGGTCTTCCCAACAAGCTTCTCTTGCCGGGGCCTTGTCTTCTTAATCAAATACTTTGTTCTTGAATGGCTCCAAAGGAACCACGGAGGATCTTGGCGGTGACGAGGCAAACCCCACCGCGGGGTGCTACAACTGTCCGTGCACGAGTACGGGATACTAGGGTACCCCTACTCTAGTACCCCGACACGTAGTAGAGGCGCGCACGTAGCATGTACACGCGTCGTCTGGCGCCGGTGCAAGAAAGAAAATCTGACCCACGTATGTGTACATACGGGCGGGGTCTCGAACGCCTACTCGCACATACGTACGGCCAAGGCTCGTGTACATGGCTGGGTCGGAACGGAGAAACAACATCGTCGTCGTGTTCATGGGGAGGCAACGGAGTGCATCGTGTTCATGGGGAGGCAACAGAATGCGTTGTGTTCATCGGGAGGCAACGGAACACATGGGAGCCAACCGGCTTGGATGGAACAGGCGATGGAAACGAGGCCTGGCGTACCACACAACGGAGGAAACGGACCTCCTACGTTCGGAATAGGGTCCTGTTGATCGGGAGGGGTGTGGCGTACCGCAAAACGGAGGAAACAGACCTCCTACGGTCAAAACGGGGGTCCTGTCGATCGGGAGGGTGTGGCGCATCAAAAGCATTTAAACGGACCTCCTACGGCCAAACGGGGGTCTGTTGATCGGGAGGTGTGGCGTGCCGCAAAAGCGGGCCAAACGGACTTGTGTTGGAGCGCTACGGTCAAAACGGGGGTCCTGTTCATCGGGAGGGGTGTGGCGTACCGCAAAACAGGACTCCACGGGATACTGTTCATCTCCACCGTCGACCTCCTCCAGCCTCCACGGGCTACCGTCGACCTCCTCCAACCCCCACGGGCTCCTGTTCATCCAGCCTCCACCACGCGCTACACCATCGGCTACTGTTCAACCACCCCTCCACGGGCACCCCCTCCACCATCTACTATTCATCCATCCCTCCGCACCACGGGGTCCTGTTCAACCACCCCTCCACGGCCACCCCTCCACTGTCTACTGTTCATCCAGCCCTCCACACCACGGGGTCCTGTTCATCCAGAGGCAACACCACCGCTCACTGTTCATCCAAAGCCCCCCGCAACGCTCACTGTTCATCCAATCGATCGGCTTGATTAGCAGCGATGGCGAAGAATCGCTCCATCGGGTTGATTAACAACCATCGATCGATCGCCGTGTTCGAATGTCGTAGCCTGCGGTCTGTCGCTGAGGTTCGATTAGAGCCCAACGTCTCGCTCGGGTTCGATTAGAGCCAACGCCTCGCACACGCTGCAGCGCGTGTACGAGAAAGCAGCGATCGCCGGCCCCGACCTCCCACCGTAAGCGGCAACTCCCCAAAATGTCATGCAACTGCATCTCCGGCCTGCCCAGGGAGAAAAGCCCATTTTCTGTCATGATTTTTTGTCATAGAAGTAGGAGCCCACCACATCTATGATGATACCGGGTTTTGTCACAATTATCGTCATAGAAGTGTCATATGTATGACAGGAAAGAATTTCGTTCGGCCCAAAATGTCACAGATGTGTCTTTTTTTGTAGTGTATGATCATGTGTTTGATCATATTCTACTTTAGTGTTTGCTTGGATGATATGATCATTCACCTTGCTTGGTGATGAGTGCATGTTTTTAATTTCTATCATTTTGAGCGCTCCACCAAGATGTATGTGACATGGAAGAGTAACCCATGATCCTAATCGATTGTGCATTTGCATTCAAAAGCAAATTTCAATAATGCACAAATTTATGGGGAGCTCTTACTTATCACATACTTCTCAAAGCGACGATGTATTTCAATCTTATTATCATTTGTCGAAGCTTTGATCTATATGTTGTCATCAATCACCAAAAAGGGGAGATTGAAAGTGCAACTATCCCTGGGTGGTTTTGGTAATTACTAACAACATATAGCTCATCGAACTAATGCTATTTCAAGATGATCATTTCGTAAAGTTCAATGAGTGGCATGGCATGGATTAGGAATGTGGACCCCTCAAAATGCTAAGGACTCATATTGGCTCAAGCTCAAGACTCTACATTTTCATTTTAGTGATCCAAGATCACATTGAGTCCATAGGAAAAGCCAATACTATTAAAAGGGGATGAGACGTTCCTTAATGGCTTGCTTGCTCAAAATGCTTAGTGATATGCTCCAAAAGCCCTCAACCACTTTCTCATATCCACATATGTCCCAAACCAAAATTCAAACTCGGCCTACCGATTTGATCTATCCGGCGCCACCGAGTTCATTTGACATAGCCACTGCCAGAAACCCTAGTCATTTCGGTCTCATGGATAGGGATCTCGGTCTCACCGAGATGGGATTGCAAACTATCTGTTTCCCTTCGTAACGTTTCGGTCCAACCGAGATGAGCGATCGGTCCCACCGAGTTCGCATTGCAAACTCTCTGTTTCCCTTTCATAATGTTTTGGTCTCACCGAAATGAGCGTTTCGGTCCCACCGAGTTTGCCTAACTAACTCTCTGTTTGCCTATTACAGAAATCGGTCCTACCGAGTTTATGTGATCGGTCTCACCGAGATTACATTATGCCCTAACCCTAATGAAATCGGTCTCACCGAGTTGACATGTTGGTCCCACCGAAAAACCTAACGTTCACATTTTGAACTAAATCGGTCTGACCGAGTTTCATGATTCGGTCCCACTGAGTTTGGTGAATTTTGTGTAACGGTTAGATTTTGTGTGGAGGCTATAAATACCCCTCCACACACTCTTCACTCGTGGAGAGAGCCATCAGAACGTGCCTACACTTCCAGCATACATTTTTTGAGAGAGAACCACCTACTCATGTGTTGAGACAAAGATATTCCATTCCAACCACATAAGTATTGATCTCTAGCCTTTCCCAAGTTGCTTTCCACTCAAATCTTCTTTCCACCAAATCCAAATCCATGAGAGAGAGTTGAGTGTTGGGAGACTATCATTTGAAGCACAAGAGCAAGGAGTTCATCATCAACACACCATCTATTACCTTTTGGAGAGTGGTGTCTCCTAGATTGGTTAGGTGTCACTTGGGAGCCTCCCACAAGATTGTGGAGTTGAACCAAGGAGTTTTTACGGGCAAGGAGATCGCCTACTTCGTGAAGATCTACCATAGTGAGGCAAGTCCTTCATGGGCGATGGCCATGATGGGATACACAAGGTTGCTTCTTCGTGGACCCTTCGTGGGTGGAGCCCTCCGTGGACTCACACAGCCGTTACCCTCCGTGGGTTGAAGTCTCCATCTATGTAGATGTATGATAGCACCACCTATCAGAACCATGCCAAAAGTCTCTGTGTCTACATTGTGTTTGCTCCCTCCAAACTCCTCCCTTTACCTTCATATGCAAATGTTTTAAATTTTGCTGCTATACTCTTAGACTTGCATGTGTAGTTTGATTGCTTGACTTGTGCTATGTTGCTAAAATCTGCCAAGACTTTAAATTGGGAAAAGGCTAGATTTTTATTTGGTCAAGTAGTCTAATCACCCCCCTCTAGACATACTTTTGATCCTACACTCCACTACACACCAAGCTTGATCCTCAATAAATTAGTGAAGACCCCTGTGCATCACTTGTCAATTCTAAGAATTGAACTCGTTGATGTAGCACGACAGCAAGTATTTCCCTTAGTTAGAGAACCAACGTTGTAATCCAGTAGGAGCTCTCCCAGTGAATAAAGTAATCAGTACCTGCACACAAAACTTCTTTCTCCCGCATGAGTTGTTGGGATTCCCTCAAGTGTTAGCATGAAATAGAATGGTAGCAAATATTTCCTTCAGCTAGAGGACCAAGTTAATCCAGTCGGAGTCCCCCAAGCTAACAAAGTGAACAACACATGCGCACAAAACATAAACACACTCGTCCCCAAGCTGGCAAGTGGGTTGTCACAATCCTTGTCTTGCTAGTTACAAGAGTAAACTACAAGTGATAGAGATAATTGATAGTAATGTAACAGAAGTAGCAATTTTGTTGAAGAATTCAGTAATGCAGAATCGACCCAGGGGCATAGGTTCATTAGTGGCATCTCTCTCGAAATCAAGCAAATGGATAGAAAACAAATTATAGTTGAGCAGTGATTAAATTGAAATATTTGTATTTATGACAAATTATTGATTGTATAATCTCATATAGGCATTACACCAGTGATAAATAGACCACTAATCCAACTGCATCTACTACTAATACTCCACCCCAAAACCACTATTCAGCATGCATCTCGAAGTATTAAGTTTGCAAGAAACAAAACATCGTAATAAGTTAGATGGCATAATGTAGACAGGAAAACATCAATCAATATGACGAGACCCTGTCATTTTATCCTTAGTGGAAACAATACAATATGTTTCTTTTCCCTTATTGTCACTAGTTAGAGCACCGCAAGATTGAACCCACTACAAAGCACCACCCCCTCCGAAGAAAAACCCATTGTACTTGTGAAAGTGCAACTAATCCCAGGTGGTTCTTGTAATTCATAACAACATATAGCTCATTGAACTAATATCCATTCAAGATAAATATTTTAGGAAGTTCAATGAATGGCATGGCATGGGCTAGAGATGTGGACCCCTCAAAATGCTAAGGACAAATATTGGCAAAAGCTCAAGACTCTTCAGCTTTTATTTTAGTGATCCAAGATCGCATTTGAGTCCATAGGAAAGCCAATACTATTAAAAGGGGATGGGGTGTTGGTTAATGGCTTGCTTGCTCAAATGCTTAGTGATATTGCTCCAAAACCCTCAGCCATTTTCTCCATCCAAATATGTCAAAACCCAAAACTCCAACTCGGCCCCACCACTTCTTTCTACCCGGAGCCACCGAGTTCATATGACATAGCCACAGCCAGAAACCCTAACAGTTCAATCTCACCGGTATGGGTCTCGATCTCACCAAGATGGCCTTGCCAACACTCTGTGACTTGGTGCATCTATTTTGGTCTCACCGAGTTATGTAATCGGTCTCACCGAGTTGGCTTGACAGATCCTGTGTTGCCTTATTGCTTCACATCGGTCTCACTGAGTTGATGCAATCGGCGCCACCGAGATGATGTTTGCCCTAAGCCCTAGAACATCGGTCCCAGCGAGTTGTTCCTGTCGGTCCCACTGAGATTCCTAACGTTCACATTTTTGAACAGATCGGTGCCACCGAGTTTATCCCTTTGGTCCCACCGAGATGAGTCAAATGTGTGTAATGATTGGATTTTGTGTGGAGGCTATATATACACCTCCACCCCTTATCATTTGAGAGAGATCCATCAGAACATGCCTACACTTCCACCATACATTTTCTGAGAGAGAACCACCTACTCATGTGTTGAGATCAAGATATTCCATTCCTACCATTTGAACCTTGATTTCTAGCCCTCCCCAAGTTGCTTTCCACTCAAATCATCTTTCCATCATAGCCAAATCTGAGAGTGAGAGAGTTCAGTGTTGGGGAGACTATCATTTGAAGCACAAGAGCATGGAGTTCATCATCAACACACCATCTATTACCTTTTGGAGAGTGTTGTCTCCTAGATTGGTTAGGTGTCGCTTGGGTCGTCAAGATGTGGAGTTGAACCAAGAAGTTTATAAGGGCAAGGAGATCGCCTACTTCATGAAGATCTACCCGAGTGAGGCAAGTCCTTCGTGGGCGATGTCCATCGTCGGATAGACAAGGTTGCTTCTTCATGGACCCTTCGTGTTTGGAGCCCTCCGTGGACTTGCGCAGCCGTTACCCTTCGTGGGTTGAAGTCTCCATCAATGTGGATGTACGATAGCACCACCTATCGGAACCATGCCAAAAATCTCCGTGTCTCCATTGCGTTTGCCTTCTCCAAACCCTTCCCTTTACCTTCATATGCAATGTTTTGCTTTCCGCTGCTGTACTCTTGGAATTTCATGTGTAGGATGATTCTAATTTCTAAAATCTGCCCACAACTAAAATTGGGAAAAAGATAGATTTTTATTTGGTCAAGTAGTCTAATCCCCCTCTAGACATATTTTTGATCCTACAAGTGGTATCAGAGCTTTGATCTCCATTTGCCTTGATTTTCATAGCTTTGGTGATCATAGCCTAGGTTTCACAACCTAGGAGAGTATGGCGTCTAGCAAGGGAAATTACCACCGTAGAGGTCCTTACTTTGATGGTACAAATTTTGCTAGTTGGAAGCATAAGATGAAAATACATATTCTTGGTCATAACCCCACCGATTGGGTTGTTGTGTGTATTGGCTTGCAAGGTGATTTCTTCAAGGATAAAAAAGAACCGGATCGTGAAGCAACCGCGGAAGAAATGAAGATGTTGCAATACAATGATCAAGCTTGTGATATTCTCTTCAATGGATTGTGCCCCGAATAATTCAACAAAATTAGCCACCTTGAGAATGCAAAGAAATTTGGGATACTTTGGTTGATATGCATGAAGGTACCGATTCCGTCAAGGAATCCAAGTTGGATGTGCTTCAAAGTCAACTTAACAAGTTCAAGATGAAGGATGGTGAAGGAGTCGCCTAAATGTACTCTTGCTCTCATCACAAATGATATTGCCGGCTTAGGAAGTGAAGAGATGAACGACAAATTTATCTACAAGAAGATCCTATGAGCCTTGGATGGAAAATACGACACCGTGTGTGTTGGGAAACATAGCATGCAATTCCAAAAAAATTGCTACGCTCATGCAAGATCTATCTAGGAGATGCATAGCAACGAGAGGGGGAGAGTGTGTCCACGTACCCTCGTAGACCGAAAGCGGAAGCGTTTCACAATGTAGTTGATGTAGTCAAACTTCTTCTCGTGATAAAGCATCGAATGTACGGCACCTCCGAGTTCTGCACACGTTCAGCTCGATGACGTCCCTCGAACTCTTGATCCAGCAAAGTGTCGAGGGAGAGTTTCGTCAGCACGACAGCGTGGTTATGGTGACGGTGAAGTGATCCGCGCAGGGCTTCGCCTAAGCACTACGAAGATATGACCGGAGGCGTAAACTGTGGAGGGGGGCGCCGCACACGGCTAGCAATTGATGGTGTGTGTTCTAGGTACCCCTCCCCACATATATATAGGTCGGAGGGGGAGGGGGACAGCTAGGGGGCGCCCCAAGTAGGAGGAATCCTACTTGGAGGCCTTGTCCAATTCGCCCCCCCCCTTACCAGATCCACCGGAGGGGGAAGGAAAGAGGAGGGAGGAGGAAAGGAAGGGAGAGGTCGAATCCCCCCTTCCTTCTCTCCTCCCCTCTTTCCCTTTCCCTTAGGTGTGGCCCATATGGAAGCGCAACAGCCCCTGTTGGCTACTGCGTTTTCCCTCTTGGCCCATTAGGCCCATATAGTTTGCCGGGGGTGCCTGAAACCCCTTCAAGTGACCCGATATGTACCCAGTACCCCCGGAACACTTCCGGTGTCCGAATATCATTATCCTTTATATGAATCTTTACCACTCGACCATTTCGAGACTCCTCGTCATGTCCGTGATCTCATCCGGGACTCCGAACAACATTCTGTCACCAAATCACATAACTCATATAATACAAAATCGTCATCGAACGCTAAGTGTGCGGACCCTACGGGTTCAAGAACTATGTAGACATGACCGAGACACCTCTCCGGTCAATAACCAATAGCAGAATCTGGACGCTCATTTTGGTTCCTACATATTCTACAAAGATCTTTATCAGTCAAACCATGACAACATACATCATTCCCTTTGTCATCGGTATGTTACTTGCCCGAGATTCGATCTTCAATATCTTCATACCTAGTTCAATCTCGTTACCGGCAAGACTCTTTACTCGTTCCGTAATGCATCATCCAGCAACTAACTCATTAGTCACATTGCTTGCAAGGCTTCTTATGATGTGTATTACCGAGAGGGCCCAGAGATACCTCTCTGATACTCGGAGTGACAAATCCTAATATCGATCTATGCCAACCCAACAAACACCTTCGGAGATACCTGTAGAGCATCTTTATGATCACCCACTTACGTTGTGAAGTTTGATAGCACACAAGGTATTCCTTCGGTATCCAGGAGTTGCATAATCTCATAGTCAAAGGAATATGTATATGCCATGAAGAAAGCTATAGCAATAAAACCGAACGATCAATTGAAGGAAATATGCCCTAGAGGCAATACTAAAGTTGTTATTTATATTTCCTTATATCATGATAAATTTTTATTATTCATGCTAGAATTGTATTGACCAGAGATGAGTCTTGGTCATATCTACATAGTTCTCGAACCCATAGGGTCCGCACGCTTAACGTTCGATGACGATCGGTTTTATGAGTTTATGTGTTTTGATGTACCTAAGGTAGTTCGGAGTCCCGGATGAGATCATGGACATGACGAGGAGTCTCAAAATGGTCGAGACATAAAGATTGACATATTGGATGACTATATTCAGACACCGGAATGGTTCCGAGGTGTATCATGTATTTACCAGAGTACCGGGGGGTTACCGGGACCCCCCGGGAGTTAATGGGCCTTCATGGACCATAGTGGAAGAGAGGAGAAGGCGGCCAAGTGGCGTGGCGCGACCCCCAAGCCCAATCCGAATTGGGGAGTGGGGCCGACCCCCCTTCCCTCTCCTTCTTCCCCTCCCCCCCTCCTAGTTGGACTAGGAAAGGGGGGAAACCTAGTCCTAGTAGGAGTAGGAATCCCCCTTGGGGCGCGCCCTAGGAGGCCGGCCCTCCCCCTCCTCCAATCATTTATATACGGGGAGAGGGGCACCCCATAGACACACAAGTTGATCTTAGCCGTGTGCGGTGCCCCCCTCCACATATTTCCACCTCGGTCATATTCTCGTAGTGCATGGTGAAGCCCTGCATCGGTAACTTCATCATCACCGTCAACACACCGTTGTGCTGACCAAACTCTCCCTCGACCTCAGCTGTATCTAGAAGTTCAAGGGAAGTCACCGAGCTGAACGTGTGCAGATCGTGAAGGTGCCGTGCATTTGGTACTTGATCGGTTGGATCGCGAAGACATTCAACTACATCAACCGCGTTACTTTACGCTTTCGCTTTCGGTCTACGAGGGTAAGTGGGCACACTCTCCCAGCTCGTTGCTATGATTCTCCTAGATAGATCTTCCGTGATCGTAGGAATATTTTTGAAATACTACGTTCCCCAACAGTGGCATCTGAGCCAGGTCTATGCATAGATGATATATGCACGAGTAGAACACAAAGAGTTGTGGGTGATAATAGTCATACTGCTTACCAACATGTCATACTTTTATTCGGCAGTATTGTTGGATGAAGCGGCCCAGACCGAGATTACATGACCGCGTTCATGAGACTAGTTCTACCGCCGTGCTTCACACACAGGTGACTAGTGGGTGTCTGTTTCTCCTACTTTAGTTGAATCGAGTGTGACTACGTCCGGTCCTTGTTGAAGGTTAAAACAGCACACTTGACAAAAAATCGTTGTGGTTATTGATGCGTAGGTAAGAACGGTTCTTGCTAAGCCCGTAGCTGCCACATAAAACTTGTAACAAAAAAGTAGAGGACGTCTAACTTGTTTTTGCAGGGCATGTTGTGATGTGATATGGTCAAGACGTGATTATATAATTGTTGTATGAGATGATCATGTTTTGTAACATAGTTATCGGCAACTGGGAGGAGCCATATGGTTGTCTCTTTATTGTATGAAATGTAATCGCCATGTAATTGCTTTACTTTATCACTAAGCGATAGCAATAGTCGTGGAAGCAATAGTTTGCGAGGCGACAATGATGCTACAATGGAGATCAAGGTGTCAAGATGGTGACAATGCTGATCATGACGATGCTTTGGAGATGGAGATCAAAGGCACAAGATGATGATGGCCATATAATATCACTTATATAGATTGCATGTGATGTTTATCCTTTATGCATCTTATTTTTCTTAGTACGGCGGTAGCATTATAAGATGATCTCTCTCTAAATTTCAAGGTATAAGTGTTCTCCCTGAGTATGCACCGTTGGTACAGTTCATCATGCCGAGACACCACGTGATAATCGGGTGTGATAAGCTCTACGTTCACATACAACGGGTGCAAGCCAGTTTTGCACACGCAGAATACTTGGGTTGCACTTGACGAGCCTAGTGTATGCAGATATGGCCTCGGAACACTTAGACAGAAAGGTCGAGCGCGAATCATATAGTAGATATGATCAACATAGTGATGTTCACCATTGAAAACTACTCCATCTCACATGACGATCGGACATGGTTTAGTTGATATGGATCACGTGATCACTTAGATGATTAGAGGGATGTCTATCTAAGTGGGAGTTCTTAAGTAATATGATTAATTGAACTTTAAATTTATCATTAACTTAGTACCTGATAGTGTTTTGCATGTCTATGTTGTTGTAGATGAATGGCCCGTGTTGTTGTTCCGTTGAATTTTAATGCGTTCCTAGAGAAAGCTAAGTTGAAAGATGATGGTAGCAACTACACGGACTGGGTCTGTAACTTGAGGATTATCCTCATTGCTGCACAGAAGAATTACGTCCTGGAAGCACAGCTAGGTGCCAAACCCGCTGCTGGAGCAACACCAGATGTTATGAACACCTGGCAGAGCAAACTAATGACTACTCGATAGTTCAGTGTGCCATGCTTTACAACTTAGAACCGGGACTTCAACGACATTTTGAATGTCATGGAGCATATGAGATGTTCTAGGAGTTGAATTTAATAATTCAAGCAACTACCCGGATTGAGAGATATGAAGTCTCCAATAAGTTCTACAGCTGCAAAATGAAGGAGAATAGTTCTTTCAGTGAGCATATACTCGTAATGCAGGTACCACAATCACTTGACTCATTTCGGGAGTTAATCTTCCAGCTTGATAGTGTCGTGATGAGTTCTTCAATCACTGCCACCAAGCTACAAGAGCTTCGTGATGAACTACAATATGCAAGGGATGGATAAGACAATTCCCGAGCTCTTCGCAATGCTAAAGGCTGCGGAGGTAGAAATAAAGAAGGAACATCAAGTGTTGATGGTCAATAAGACCACTAGTTTCAAGAAGAAGGGCAAAGGGAAGAATGAGAACATCAAGAAGAACGGCAAACAAGTTGTTGCTCAAGTGAAGAAACCAAAGTCTAGACCTAAGCCTGAGATTGAGTGCTTCTACTGCAAAGGGACTGGTCACTAGAAGCAGAACTGCCCCAAGTATTTGGCGGAAAAGAAGGATGGCAAAGTGAAAGGTATATTTGATATACATGTTATTGATGTGTACCTTACTAATGCTCGCATGATGGCGCTGGGTATTTGATCTCTGGTTACATTTGCTAGTATTTGCAACTCAAAACAGGGGCTACAGATTAAGCGAAGATTGGCTAAGGACAAGGTGACGATGCACGTGGGAAATGGTTCCAAAGTTGCCACGCTACCTCTACATCTACCTTCGGGATTAGTTTTAGACTTGAATAATTGTTATTTGGTGCCAGCGTTAAGCACGAACATTATATCTGGATCTTGTTTGATGCGAGACGGTTATTCATTTAAATCAGAGATTAATGGCTGTTCTATTTATATGAGTAATATCTTTTATGGTCATGCAGCCTTGATGAGTGGTCTATTTTTACTAAACCTTGATAGTAGTGATACACATATTCATTGTATTGAAGCCAAAAGATATAAGTTTAATAATTATAGTGCAACTTATTTGTGGCACTGCCGTTTAGGTCATATTGGTGTAAAGTGCATGAAGAAACTCCATCTGATGGGCTTTTGGAATCACTTGATGCTTGTGAACCATGCCTCATGGCAGTACAAAAAAATACACTTCCATGATGATACTTGTTTGTCGTAGTAGGTCACGTTTTCTGTCATGCATGTACATCCATGACAAATTTATGACAGAATCAAGATAGTCATACCAGTGCTGTCATAGAAGTCTTCCATGACATCACCAAAATTATCATCACGGAAGTCCACTTCCATGACGATAAATCGCGTGTCACATAAGTGCTTTCGTCAAGGGTGACCGACATGTGGCATCCACCGTAACAGAACATCGTTAAGCTATCGGGTCCGATTTTGGATCCGATAACCCGTTAACAGCCCCGACCAATGGGGATTTTCCACATGTAAAATCATCATTGGCTGGAGGAAACACCTGTCGGCTCACCGTTGGGACAGATGTCATCCACTCATTGGACCCAAAGCGCCTATGATACGTCGACATGTGGCACGGCCCAACAGAGGCCCATTCCTGTGAAAAGGCCCGCCCGTTTGACTTGGTCAAAAGGTGGCGGGCCGGCCCACGGCAAGCATGTTAACGGCCTGTTCGCATATAGCCCATTTAAAGCCCGCTATCCCAGGGCCCGTTTACGGCCTATCCGAATTAGGCCTAGTAGCGTCACCTGGGCCGTCCAATATAATTCCAGCCCGTTTTAACTTCTGGCCCATGTATGGCCCATGACGTCTTTCGGCCCATATGAGGCCCTTAGTAACCCTCGGCCCCTTAACGGCCCGTGCTATCTTGGCCCGTAATGAGCGGTGTATCACTTTATACCCATTAACGGCCCATTATTCCGTTGGGCGTTTCCATTATGTTATCTTCGGCCTTCTCTAGGCCCATTTATTCTTGGGCTCATTTTCAGCATTCGGTTACTTATGGCCCGTTACTGTCATTTTCTGCTTGTGGGCCAAATTCAGCCCGTGGTTACAGTCGGCCCATTTGTGGCCCGTTAATACGTTGGGCCATTTTCATGTCAAAAAAAACCCGTTGGGCTTTTTTCATAGAGTTATCAAATACGGCCTATTAACGGCCCGTTATTGTCCACGAATAGTACGGCCCATGATTGGCGAAATGATGATACACCCCGTAGAAGGCCCATGGATCCTATGGCCCATAAAAGGCCCATGGATCGTACGACCCGTAGAAGGCCCATGGATCCTACGGCCTTTATAGAAGGCAAATGGATCCTACGGCCCGTAGAAGGCCCATGGATCATACGGGCTGCAGGAGGCCCATGGTTACAACAGTCCGTGTGTTTCCATGATTATTTTGGCCTAGTTTCCAAAAATAGGTTATTGTGGCCACTAGAAAAACACAGAAAAAGAACTGCATTGACTACAAGCAAACAACTAAACAAGACAATAAGGAAATAAATAAGCAATCAATTAACGCTAGCCTATTACCTCTATTAGACATATTACATCCACTGGGCATCAAAGTTCGCCACCAGTGCAAATATAGGGAACAAAGCAGCATATTACATACCTTTGGCCGTCAAAATTGGCCACTAGTGCAAATAAACGTGGCAGCAAAACAAGAGCATAACTAAAACAACTTCAGAAGAGCTCAAGAAACGTGGTATCCACCATGCTGGCAATAAGCTTAGCAAGCTTATTAGCTTTGTCTTGTTTGGCGCTAAAATCCTCCAACGCTTGCTGTTGCACCAGAAAGTATGCATCTTAATGCTCCATGGATTTCCGCAGTCCTTCCGCTTCTTGTCGCAAAGACACGGTGATCGATGTCTTTCAGCTTGTAGTTGAGACTCAAGAAACCAAACTGATTAGACGGTGAGTTTGAATAGGCTGCTTTAAGCGGTAGTTGCCGATAACTTTCGAACACTAAACCAAGACAGGACTTTGGGGTTGTCTCACTTGTCTTTGAGATAGTCTTCCTTAGCTGTTTTATCAGCTTTGTTGGAGACCAACAAGGATGTGTCACTATCATGAACCTTATCTGCATTACTTCCTTTACCATTGCTTAATAAGGCACTCTTCCCCAATATTCTGTCAGCATTCTAAAAGAAGAAACAAGCAGACACATAACAGGTTTAGCATGTACTAGTATATGAAACTCATTTCGGTGAACCAGTTCATTAGTAATGTGGACATGATTAAACTACCAAGTCTTCTATTGCAAGGTACTAGTACATAATAAAAGCATCAAACAAACATATATCTATGTCCTATGGTCACTGCATTGTCTTGCCAAATCAAAATAGAGACACGGTTCAAATCATATCAGTTCAAGACAAAGCAGTAGTGAAAGAATACAAAGCGTTGGAAACTATACGACACAACAAGATTTCAGATGGGTACGACGGGTCTACATGTACAACAACACTATTTGCTCTGTTGTGATGCTAGTAATGTGCATGATATGAGAAGTCAACTGTAAAAGAAATCAACAGAGCTATGATAAGAGCAAGCCTGTTAAAGAAACATGCATGAACAAACTTACTGTGCCATTGGAGTTTCGATTGGATCCTTCAATTTAAAATTAAGTTCGTATGAGTAAATACAATGATACAAGAGCAAAGCAGTATGCACGATAGCAATCATAGTTAAAAAGGCGCGCCTAAGCGAGCGCTTAAGCGCGCCTAGGCTCTAGGCGTTGGCGAAACGCATTGCGCATAACTACGCTTAATCTATGCATAACTGCGCATAAGCATGCGCTTTGGTCAGTAAAGCGCAAGGCGGTGGCAAAACGCACAATTAACGCCTAGCGCTTTTTGGAACTATGATAGCAATGGAATCTTAAATTAGAACAGTTGTTCTTCAGGTTTAGGCACTTGTTCTACATGAACAGAGTACAGTAAGACGCAAGAATATAGTACTTAAAAATAGAAAATGAGCTCATAGACCTTACCACATTCTTGGTTCGGGACCAGTACAGAACAAGGCGTTCCCAGTCATCATCCAGTAAATGTGTCTTAGGAGAACGTAAGGGAATTTGATGAGTTTTTTGCCGGTGAAGTACGTCTTCTTCAGGTAATTACGATACTGCCACCAAGCATTCTTGAAGATAGCAGAGGTATTAGCACAGGTTACCTCATCCCGAGTTTCCAAATTGGTCCTTCTCTATAGAGAAAAATGGGAAAATTTGCCATATTATAAACATCATGGAGGTAGGATGTATGGGACAAAGCAAAGTAATTTCCATGAATAACATTACTTACACATAACTCCTGGACAAATACACGCAATCGGCATTTTCCTTCATCTTCAGTATAATATTTCCAAGATGGGAAGATACGCACATACGATTTAACAACATCAAATGCGACAGATGCTAAACTACGACTAGCTGGTTGTGCTTCTTCCACAGGAATAGGCGTACTAACTGGTGGAGTTGGGGTTTGTCGTGGTAGTACTGTCCCTTTGGGCACTGGAGCTACCTTACTAACTGCTCTTGTTTGGGAGTTCTGTGGTGGAGATGGTGCTGTGTCAACAGGAACTGGGTTACTATCTGCTGGGGTTGGGGTTAGACTGGGTGAAGCTAGTTCTTTGTCCATCGCAGTAGGGGTACAATCTGCGAGGGTTTGGGTTATGTGTGGTAGGGATGGTTCTCGTGCATGTACAACCGGGGTGCTATCTCCACCAAGAGGTAGCACTGTTTTATTTAAAGACCGTGTTTTTAGTCCGCTGAATCTTTGGCATCACCGCTCCAATTCAAATGGGTGATAAACAGGAAACATAGTTGGATGTACAGACATTGTATGAGAGACAGATGCAATAGATAGTGAAAAAAGAGGACATGAAATAGTTGACATGTATATTGTTTAACTAAAATGGATAGCATGACATAATTTCACATATATGATGTCTATCTAAACTGGATAGCATAACATAACATAATTCAAAGATATGATGAATAACTAAAACGCCATGCCAAGTTAGAGCATACACCTCGGTGGGGCTATCGGGACCCAACAAGAGATCTGCTTCGACAGGTAGCACTGTTTGCTCTGAAGGCCTTGTTTTCACTCCAGATTTTTCAATCTCCCACCCAAATGGCTGAATCACAAGAAGAGTAGTTTAATGTACAAATATTGTCGACAAATGGAAATGTAATGAAGAAAAGGATGGGCAAGATATCATTCAAATATATGATGCCTGGTTAAACATGATGGCATTGCACATTTCACATATATTATGGCTGGCTAAAAGACATGAGACTCCATAATTCCCATATATGATATAGAAACTAAACAGGTGGCGACAGAACATGTCTAAACTAAGCAGATGACATATATGATGTCAAAACTAGGAACTGCAAGGCAACATATGCATGATATGACTAACATCATAATGCCAAGGTGGAGCAAACACCTTGGGGGGTAAATAGGAGTGGTCAGCGGCGTCTGAATCCGCCTCAGAACAGATATCTTCCTCTGGATTACAATCTGGAGAGGGGTGGGGAGGGTTTTCCATTGAACCCACCATGGAGCGATGTCTGCACGGCATTGTATTGCCGCGCAAAACTCTTCTCTTTTTCTCTACATGTTCAGCATGACTGTGTACAATATCTGACATGCATACGAAAAAAATATGGTGAGATTATGTAAGGAGAGCATGCAGAAATTTAGAGTGATGGTAACAACCAGTGGATGGATCCAAAAATAATGATAGCAGGCTAATGATTGCTTTAATTCAATAAAAACATAGATGATGATTACTTTACTATTTGTTTCCCACCCAAGATGAACAACATAGGCATACCCTATGTGAACCAGATATTAGAAAGAGATACTATTCATTGCTTCCTTGATATGTGCCCCACAACTAATTTAGAACTCAAGTTTGAACATTAATTTGGACCTGACTTGGAGTCCAAGAGGTGAACAGGACGATCAAGTAGCAGGTAATTTTAAGCAGTGGATAACATAAGTAGAATCAAAAGAGTGCGACCTCTCTTGTGGACCCGTGTACTCCTCAGGTTCATATACTGAGTCGATGATGGTGATGCCGTTGCGGTTGGTGCCGGAGGCAGGGAAGGAGATCTGAGGCGGCGAAAGACGGTCAGGAGTCGTGATGTCTTGTTTGGTGGATGTTTCTGTCGATGGAGCAGCTCAGGTGAGGTGGACGAAGTCGTGGCAGGAGCAGGACAAACCACACAAAGTTCCCTTCGACACCTACCTGTAATTGAAGTAATTCTGTAAGGGCTCATTTGGCTTGCATGATTCTAAAAACGCAGGGATAGGAAAAACACCCGAATAGGATAGGAATGCACATGGTAAACAGAGCATTTGTAAACACAGGATTTCTGTCAACTTGGGTGTTCGGTTTACATGAATTGGAAGAGCAGAGGAATGCAAAGAAACATGGCCAAAATAAAGTGAAACCATATGAAAGCGTGTACAGTTAGAATGTTATTCTGCCACTAATGCACTTGGTATTGTTTTCATGCATAGGATTTTGAAAAGTAGGTCCAGGTGGATGTTTTGCTTCATTCCTTTCAACGAAATGCATGAATAATTGAATAGTAGAGTGCCATTGGAAAATTCCCTATTGCTATGTTTTTCCGTGGGACCAAAATAGCCCTAATGGATCGACATGAATGTATAGTATTAAGTGATGCAACAAGTGTACAACCTCTTTGCCGTAGCCGTGTCGACCTCAACATCATTGGGTTGGTCGTTGAAGCAGTTGAGGCAGAGGTGGCTGTCGGAGGTGTGGAGGAAGATCCGAGGAATGCAGAGAGCGGCCTGTGGCAATCGCTCTATTGTGATGGATCGTTCTGTCATTGGAGCAGCTCCGGTGAGCCGTAAGACGTCAAGGCTGAAGCAACACAAGACAAACATCGTCAATCTCAAGTGGAATTCTAATAGCATCTTCAATAGATGATGTAAAATAGATGTAAAATTTACATCACCAAAAACCACCTGACTACAACAGAAGAGGTAAAAACTGTTGACTCTAAACTTAACTGTCGAAACTGAAATTTACAGTGGAATCTGAATGTTACTGCCGAAACTCAACGCAATGTGTGACGCCCGGGTAATTAAGCTACAGAAATCCCACGTTAACGGTGCCACGTCACCCCGGTTGCTATTGATAATATCGCGTTGGATCAAAACCATTTCAAAATTCAATTTCAAATTAATGTCAGCGATAAAAGTTTTTCAAAATTTAAAACAAAAATGTTCGGGTTGTACTAAATATTACATAGATAAATATGGTGCAGTAAACACATTTTTATGAAATGCCTAAATACTTTTAAATGAATTTAAACACAAAAGTAACAGTAAAAGAAAATACAAAGATAGAAAACAAAACAAAACAAAAAAAGGAGAACACCCCCCCCCCTTGCTGGGCCACGGCCCAGATGGCCTTGCGGCCAAACAGGCCGGCCCAACCGGCCACTCCCCTCCATAACCTACCCCCAAACCCTAACCACCCCCGAGCGCACCCTTTCCCCCCTCCCACCCGGCCACACTCACCGCCCCCGTCGCTCTGCCCTCCCGATCCAGATCTGGATCGAGGAACGAGCCCACGACACCCATCCCGTCGCCCCCCATGAACCCCCCCCGCCCTCCCGTTCCCCATCGTCGCCGCGCCCCCCCCCCCCCCCCGCGCCTGATCCCTTGTCGCGCCGGAGTCCCACCTGGGCTGCACGCTCGCGCCCGATGTGAGCCGCCACCAGCCGGCGCCGCCCCTCCCGGACTCCTCCGTGCCCCTCCTCTCCCTACCGCGATGTCGCCTCGGCGCGCGCCCGGCCTCGGCATGGACGACCCGCCGTCGACTAACCGCCTCCTCCCAGCGCCCGGCGCTCGCCGCCCGATCCCGTTCCCCGACCCGGCGCCAGAGGGCGCCCACGCCCGACGCCGTGCTCCTCCGTCCCCTCGCGTCGCCATCCACCCCGAGCCCGCTGCCCTCCCCGACCGGCCCACTGTGAGCCACCGTCTCCCCTCCCTCTCTCTGATTCGCCCGTTCCCGACTTGCGCCCGTCGCCCCCGACCACGTCGCCATGCGTCCCCGCCCCCGCAGCTTGCCGCTCGGCCCGCCTTGCGCCGCCACCTCCCTGCTCGGCCGCCTCGGCCATGGCCTCGCCCTCTCTGGCGTCGCCGGGTTGGCAGCGCGCACGTCCGCTCCGGCTGCTCGTCGCTTTCTTGGCCTCGCCGGGGCGATCGCGCGCCCGCCGCCCGGTTGCGTCGTCGTCTGGCGCCTCGTGCCCTCTCGAACGCCTTGGGTCGGCTATGCCCGCACCCAAAGACCAAGAACCGCAAGATCGGCCCTGGCCGAATGACACGTGGGGCCCAGCCCCCCAGAAAGTTTTTTAAAGAATAGAAAATAAATAAATTAATAATTAATTAAAATAATTAATTAATTAATCCTATTTAGTTAATTTAATTAACTAGTTAGTTTAATTAAACAGTAAATAGATTACTTAAACCCTAATTAGACTAAACAGTCAATGACGAACGGGGCCCACACGTCAGTTGACCAGTCAACACCTCTGTTGACTGCTAACTTCAGCATGACCTCATGCTGATGTCATTAATCCCTTTTTCGAATTAATTTAAATAATTAATTAAATTCCAGAAATTAATAAAATCTTTAGAAAATCATATCTTTTAATCCGTAACTCGGATTAAAATATTTTCAACATGAAAGTTGCTCAGAACGACGAGACGAATCCGGATACGCAGCCCGTTCGTCCGCCACACATCCCTAGCATAGCAAACACGCAACTTTCACCCTCCGGTTCATCTGTCCGAAAACGTGAAACACCGGGGATACTTTCCCGGATGTTTCCCCCCTTCGCCGGTATCAGCTCCTACTGCATTAGGTCACCTCTAGCACCGCGCATTGCCATGTTATACTTTGATTGCTCTGTTATTTATTGTGTTCCCCCTCCGTTACTTCTTTCCGGTAGGCCCCGTGACGATGTTGATGCCCCTGTGGTCGACTCACGCCACCGACGACCCTCCTTCTTGTCCGAGCAACTGTGCAAGCCCCTTTGATCACGGTGATATCGCCTACTCTTCTCTATACTGCTTGCATTAGAGTAGTGTAGCAGGTTACTGCTTTCAGTTAATCCTATACTGCTACATAGCCAGTCCTTGCTACTACCGTTGTTACCTTTACCTGCTATCCTACTGCTTAGTATAGGATGCTAGTGTTCCATCGGTGGCCCTACATTCTTGTCCGTCTGCCATGCTATACTACTGGGCTGTGATCACTTCGGGAGGTGATCACGGGCATATACTATATACTTTACACTGTTAAATTACCTGTGATACTGTTCGGAGATGGGGTTGAAAGGACAGGTGGCTCCATCCCGGTAGAGGTGGGCCTGGGTTCCCGATGGCCCCCGACTGTTACTTTGTGGCGGAGCGACAGGGCAGGTTGTGGCCACCTAGGAGAGAGGTGGTCCTGGCCCTAGTCGGCGTTCGCGGATACTTAACACGTTTAACGAGATCTGGGTATTTGATCTGAGTCTGGCCATTTGGTCTATACGCACTAACCATCTACGTGGGAGTAGTTATGGGTATCCCGGCGTCGTGGTATCAGCCGAAGCACTTCGTGACGCCAGCGACTGAGTGGCGTGCGCCGGATTGGAACGTAAGCCTGCTCTTGTATTAAATGGGCTAGATTACGCTTTCGGCGCGTCGCATAGCGTGCGGGTGTGCTATGGGCGATGGGCCCGGACCCCTGTGCGCTTAGGTTTAGACCGGCGTCTGGCCTCTCTGTTGTGCCTAGGTGGGGCTGCGGCGTGTTGACCTTCCGCGGCGGGCATGACCCAGAAAGTGTGTCCGCCAAATGGGATCAAGCGTGTTGGGTTAAGTGGTGCACCCTGCAGGGAAGTTAATCTATTCGAATAGCCGTGATCTTCGTTAACAGGACGACTTGGAGTTGTACCTTGACCTTATGACAACTAGAACCGGATACTTAATAAAACACACCCTTCCAAGTGCCAGAAACAACCCGGTGGTCGCTCTCTCTCAGGGTTATGAGGAGGGGATCGCCGGGTAGGATTATTGCTATGTGATGCTACTTGGAGGACTTCAGTCTGCTCTCTTCTACATGTTGCAAGACGGAGGCTGCCAGAAGCGTAGTCTTCGACAGGATTAGCTATCCCCCTCTTATTCTGGCATTCTCGCGATTCAGTCCTTGATATGGCCCTTTACACATATATCCATGCATATGTAGTGTAGCTCCTTGCTTGCGAGTACTTTGGATGAGTACTCACGGTTGCCTTGTTCCCCCTTTTCCCCCTTTCTTTACCCGGTTGCTGCGACCAGACGATTGAGCCCAGGAGCCAGACGCCACCGTTGATGACGACTGCTACCTCAGAGGTGCCTACTACTACGTGTTTCCTGCTGACGACGACCAGGAGTAGTTTAGGAGGATCCCAGGCAGGAGGCCTGCGCCTCTTTCGATCTGTATCCCAGTTTGTGCTAGCCATCTTATGGCAACTTGTTTAACTTATGTCTGTACTCAGATATTGTTGCTTCACGACTCATTTATGATCGCAAGACTTGTATTCGAGCCCTCGAGGCCCTGGCTTGTATTATGATGCTTGCATGAATTATTTATGTTTTAGAGTTGTGTTGTGATATCTTCCCGTGAGTCCTCGATCTTGATCGTACACATTTGCGTGCATGATTAGTGTACGATTGAATCGGGCGTCTGAAGTTGGTATCGAGCCATTGCCTGTAGGAATTCCCTTCCACACTCCTTGGTCAAGTCGAGTCTAGTCATTGCAAAACTTTTACTAACATGGCTGTGTGCCTTACGGGCCCACGCCGCCATTGGGTGGTATTAGGATCTTTTACTCCTCGACCTTTACTCGGGACTCGATCTCTCCTCTATTCGGGTTAAATGAATTTTACTAAATCTAACATTAGGATCTCGTTATCACTTTCACCGGAGGGCCCCTTATTATCGATGACCGTCACGCACTTTGGAAGACCACGAAGATACTCTCCGCTGTTAACTCGAGAACTTGTGTTCATCGCGTTTGCAATTCCCCTTCCACCGTAAACCCTTATGGATAACTACTTGCAGTTGTTATTCTTACCCTCATCCCCAGTTGGTCTTGTTATTACAAGATACCCTGAAAAACTCGTCGGTTTTTCGATAATCCTTTGAGCTGACTGCCGTGCTGTTCCTTGTCACCTGAATACCCCTACGGTTAATTCTCGCACTTATCGAGTATCCGCTCATCCCCCAGTTGTTCCTATGTTACACAAAAGTCTTCGAAATACCATTCGATATTCCGAAAATCCTCAGCAACCTATTGCTCTGGAATTTCTTGTTTGCTTTCATTATGATTAATCCCATAAGTATAGTAATCATGTTAGCATCCATTGTCACCATAATTTTCGAGTCCGTTGATTCAATACGTTGTGAATGTTCACAATCATCAGTCGAGTCCTAGGATTATCTTTCCGGCTCAGACGTCATTTTGAACATGAGCTGGTTCTCGACCAAACTATCTGTCGTCGATTGTGCCTCTGGTATATACAATTGATCCATCCTTGATCAGAACGTCTGCTTCTGATCCCTTGTTTTGGAAATCATAATTCCCTTGCATTTAAGCTTTGAATTATTCAGATGATTCCATAACTTGTTGCATTCGCATTCTTTCTTCCTCTGATTGGGTATCGATACTCACCTCAGCTCCACTGTGGATTGCCTTATCCACTGTTGAATTATTATATCCAACAGTGTCCTTCATAATTAATCACCTTGTGAGTCCTTCTCCGATACATAATGCCTTTGTTAAATTGTATCCTTTCCTTTTGTCATCCATGCTCTGCTTTCGAGCTGGTGATACTTACTCTTGAAGCTTATGGTATATGTTCGCAAGAAGCCCCGATGGGATTGAACCAACGCCTTCCCTCATCGGCGTGAACCCGAAAGATTTCACGAGTCATACTTATCTGGTATTGCACCAGGTAAAACTTTCAACAACTAATGTCATCTTCGAAATACGAGAGGTGAATGGAAGATTATGCATTGAGGAAGTGGGAGTCGACCTTGAACTTTGTGTTCATGCCCATGGACGCGATGTATATCCTATCATGGAAGCTTCTTGTAATAATAACAATTTCCTTGATAACTAACATATGGTATCTGTGAATTGGTCCCTTGCAACCGTGGTTCCGACCATGATTGTTCTCCTTTGATTCTATTTCTCGGACAAGTTAAAGTGCTTGCCTTCTGCATATCAGTACGCCTTCCCAACCTCTATTTTGTTCTACCTTCGAGTATTACCCCCTGGTATCTCGAGGATATCAACCCATTGCACTTCATCTTATGAATTCCTGATGAAGTAGTACGTTTCCCCATCACAGTCACTCCACGGGTTATGGGTTGTCGTCAACCGAGAACCTCGATTTGTGAATCGAATCAACACTGCGATTCGGTACCCCTAGTACTTTGTGGTTGAGAAGTTTAATACTCCATCCCGTCACTACTAGCCTGATCGGCTACCTCATTATCGTGCTATTTTTAACTGTGCTACCGGGTCCTTAATTCCGGAGCACAACATTCGATTTATTGAGCTAAGCTTACTTGGTTTCCTTGTCTTATCGTTCCATCTTGAACAACAAACTTGATCTCGGTGCATGTCCTACTCGTGGTTCCAACAACCTTTCGCTTCATCATTCGTTTGACTTGATGTCATCGTCGATCGATTACATCTTCGTGGAATCTCTCGACAAATGTGTCATGATCACCATCTACTATCTGATGCTCTTCCAGGATATCGATTGAATTAATGATGAGAAATACCATCCTTGCCCTCGATGATTTGTGTTGTCATCGACCTCTTTATTGCGTTCCCTCCAACAAAATCTTGTTTGTGTTCTGTGTTATACCTCGAGTTCCTTGCTATCTAGCATTTGTTCTTATTTACCATGGAGTATTACCATCTTTTATGTCAAGAATGTCGTGAGGATTACTCCACCTCTTAAGAATTATTGGTATGGTGATACTTCTCACCCTCACCATTCTTTCTTGGTACCCGTGTTGTTTCTAACCGGAATACCGACAATTGAACTATGACGTGTGAATTCAAAACTTCTAGCAACCCTATTGCTTTGAAGTGAATGGTCGAGTTTCATTCTAATTCTTTTGTTCGTCAAGTCACCACTCTAACATTGATCGTGCAACCCAACCCATATTCGGGTGCACCTTTCAACCAATGTTTAATTGAGTATGTTTCCTTGAGCATACATCATTATACCATTTGATCTGACAAATGTTATCTCCTTGTTCACATAATTGTGGAAATCCATCTTGTCGGAAATCTCGATGGATTATCGCCGAGCCCATCAGCCACCTCCTCCTCTCCTTGGTTTAATGATGAACTATTGTTTTAGGAACCCACTACCATAGTTCTTTTCCTGAGAATCCTGAAATGTCATTTCGTCTATTTGTGTTGCACCTTTTATTCTCGGACATCCTGAGTCTGAGGTATCATGACACCAATCGGATCTAAATCTCGGTCAGATATGATGGTTGGGACAACTTTCCAAGAGTTATGTTGTTGGCCCTTTGATGACCTGGTAACAGGATGTCATGCCTAGCACCCCCCCCCCCTGGCTGGAGGACCTATCATTATGGTTTATTTGCAAGGATAACCATTCTTCCTGGAGGAAATTGTAAGACCTATGTTATAAACTATTCCTGATGGATCCATTGAGTATCTAAAAACCGACCTTTGTTTGCAGACCATGTCAATGCTATCTCGAAGCATGTCCGTGGTACTCCGATTTTCAACAAGAACATTTGTAGCACAATGCTAAATTTTCTTTATCAATTATCCAAACACCGTTGTATGGGTAATGTCATGAAATTCATCTCCCCTTACCTAAATGGTTTTCTACCTTCTATCCTGTCGTGGGAATCATGATCTGCATGTCCTTTGGAAGGATACCCCTGAAATATGTGTTTAACACATTTTCCTTTCCATTGTTTGGTTTAACCTTTCTTGTGATCTATATGATCTAAGCAGTAATATTCTCCTGCTTATGTAACCACCTCAGTAAACAATTCCGTCAGAAAGACCCTGTACTTCTGTTGATGACATTCCGGTAACCACGGATGGACAAGAACTTTGCCTATTGGTCCGCCTCGTTCAACGAGCAGGAAAATGGTTCTCTTCGTCCCTCACCCTTGGCATCGATGTTGTTGCCGAGATAACTGATAGGCTACCCTCTGACACGCCTTACTATCGTGCCCGTGCAAGATGTCGGCCCCCTTCCTACTTTCAACCACATGGTGGGCCCATAACCCACAGTTCCACAGGATCGAAACCTGAATCTCCTGTACACCCCCTGTTCCCAAAGTTATTCCTCGCGCATGGACTCGTATGTAATTCATGGACCACCGTCCCAAGTGATCTATTTTGGTATCAGGCGCAATACTTATTCTCGTTGCGCTGAACCCCTTTCACCTTCTGATTAGGCATCGAACGCTTGCCTATCCGTTTGAAAATTCTCATGGTACCTCTTTACTTTGCTCTCGATATTTTCTTAAGATTCAATCCGAGAGTATCTTCGCCACCTTCCTCGATGTTATCGACGGATAGTCAACCTTGTAGAGGTCTGTCCTTTTGAAGCTACCCCTTATCCTTTCCGTAAGTACGATGAAGATCCCCAAGTAAGGACGACAACTTCATCATGATGACCCGAACCCGAGAACTGAAGACATCAATGTGATGGATCGACCTCTTCGAGAAGAGCAACCAAAGACGAGAAGATTCGTTAGGATTTCGTAACCAGACCTTTCCCCCTAGTCCCCCTCTTAAATCTCGCGACGAGATTTCTTGTAGTGGAGGAGAATTGTGACGCCCGGGTAATTAAGCTACAGAAATCCCATGTTAACGGTGCCACGTCACCCCGGTTGCTATTGATAATATCGCGTTGGATCAAAACCATTTCAAAATTCAATTTCAAATTAATGTCAACGATAAAAGTTTTTCAAAATTTAAAACAAAAATGTTCGGGTTGTACTAAATATTACATAGATAAATATGGTGCAGTAAACACATTTTTATGAAATGCCTAAATACTTTTAAATGAATTTAAATAGAAAAGTAATAGTAAAAGAAAATACAAAGATAGAAAACAAAACAAAACAAAAAAAAGGAGAACACCCCCCCCTCGCTGGGCCACGGCCCAGATGGCCTTGCGGCCAAACAGGCCGGCCCAACCGGCCACTCCCCTCCATAACCTACCCCCAAACCCTAACCACCCCGAGCGCACACTACAACAAGAACCCCCCTTTCAGCAACGCATCGATGTGTTGTCGTATGTCCATATATGCGTTGCTCAAGTCTACACCAATGGATTAATATGTGTTGCCGTAGGTGGCGTTGCTAGGGTCTACAACAACATATACACATGCGTTGGTAAACGACATGTAGAAGCGTTGTAAGGTAGCAACATATAGAGTTGTAGCCTAACAACACATCATATGCGTTGGTGACTACCACGCACAATGGTGCAGCATGTCATGGCAACGACTAGAGAATTCTCTACATGGCATGAATAATTGATGATATTTTATATATTGACATCCAGAATTACAAGGTCAATATATCTAGTGTATAGGAGCCACAATATGATAAACTGGAAGGCCTCATATATTAAATCAACTATGTTGGATTACAAAGAACACGATCCAGAGATTACAAGATGTGAAACTATCAAGTACTAGCCAAATTCTAGACCTTGCAATCAACTATAATGTTTCAAACATCGTCCTAAAAATGACATTCTAATCATCCAGTTGTAGCACCATTCTCATCCTTGCAATCAGCATCCAAGCCATGCATTATCCATTTTATCTTGACAATATACAAAACCAAAGAAACAAGATGAGTAACTTACTATAGATAAAATCAAGTTAATAGATCAGCAAAGTGTAAAGGAGGAGAAACATAGAGAGGTTGAAGGTCATGACATTAGTAGCTTTGTATGCAGAAAAGGAGAGTAATAGCCTACATCTGACAAACACTTTTGATCCTTGTTTTCTTATGAAAAAATCTACTATATGTCATCAATTGTGTTAACGTAGACCTTAAGGCAAACATACTCTATAAGAAATAAGGTACTTCCCTTAAATAAACATGTGCTAACACACAACATATCGTTTGGTTTCAAAGGAAGATCTACAGTTCTCTAGAAAATACAAATAGATGCAAGGTTTCAACAACTCAAAAAATCTTTGTATTTGTATGTTAAAAGAAAATGATCCACACATGGCCAAATTTGAATGTGCCTAAATTAAGTACCGAGATACACGCTCACAATGTGATTTACCAAGACATATATTTATATACTGGAAATTCTGCGAACAAGTTAAAAAGGAACAATATAGGCATCAAGTACACTCTACTACATGCAGTTATACAATTGTCATGTGTCTAGTGCAATTCTATCGTGAATCATGTACTTGTTATGTTTTGGGAGTGGATTGTGATTTGATTTCTCCTGGGCACTCCTTAATCATTATTATTGCTCCGCTGAATTCGCATGTGAGAATGTATTGCTAACTGATAATATGCCCTGTGCTCAGCAATTAATATACATGATCCTTAGTTACTAAAAAAACTCATTCCAAACACAAGGATAGAAGAAAGTTGTATGTACAAGAAGTCGCATCCTAATTCCATAGAACAAGCAATTCTTGTGAAAAATTTGAGAGGAGCCCAATCCTATCGCATTATCTCCTCACGCCCAGCTTTATTTTTCTAAATAAAGTTACAAAGATCCAACCCCTATGTATTAAGTTCAACTTCTATATGTCAAGCCACCGCTTTCCTTCCAAGCCATAGAAGATCCGGCTACTTGTTGACTAAAACGTAGCATGTGGCTGCACCGCTCAGGAGCCCATTTGGCACAGCACAACGTGATGATTGTTACGGAAGATAGTGGAAAAGATGGAAAAGGCATCGCCATCAGAGACTATGAATCGGTGCGTTACATGGCCGTCGAGTTGACATAATTAACGGCTGTGATTGTATGTTATGAAGAGGAGTTTGAAGATTCAAAACTGGTACACTATATAGGAGTATAGAAATTTTAGTACAACAGTAGAAAGGCAAATTTTAGTACAATAATGCAAAAATTAGTAACATGATAATTTAGTAAAACAGGGTAAATTTTTAGTACAAAATTGATATAGTAAGCTTTAGTACAAGAAGTCTTAACTATCTTCACAAAATGAGATATTAGCGTCTGTAAGCTACATGACCCTTAGCAACCCTCTATTCAAAGATGTTCTACATTCACAAATCACAATAGTGCAATATGGTTTTCTATGCTAAGTAGGGTGTATTACCTTGAGCATATTGATGTTTATATCAACTCATAATCTGAGAAATTGGCCAATGAAGGATATAAATATTTCATGATCTCGTGAAGAATCAGATTTTTATTGAAGGAAGTTCGGAGCCTACAACATATAGAACCACGAGTTTTGATTGAGTAATTCGAGCAAAGTGAAACCTTATAGGGTTCGACTCAAGCACTAAAGTTCTTATTGAAGCAAGTCAAGAAACAAAGAAATGTGTTACAGTCATAGTATACCCTAGTTCCTACACCATGTAACTTCACCATCTTAAATCCTAGGGGAACACATAACCTTATAACCTAAGAAATCAGTACCATAGTTTTCTCTGACAGGGTTGGCACTGTGTGAGGGCGGCTCGAGCAGGCCGGTGGCTCCACAACGTGTGGGCATGGAACGAAGAGCTGTGATGTTTCTCAGCGCAGTTAATTAATCGTGCAGTGCTACCACGATACCATTCTGCAAGCACCACAATGAAAAGGTCAGACCAAAACTTCATGCTGAACTCAGCACGCGGATCAACCATTGAAATGAGTCAGCTATTAGTTAATTAAGGGAGAAAATGTTTTGGTAACTCACAACCATGTTGCAGCCTCACGTGCATGTTCATCGACACAACAGATTGAACTGCTACTAGGATGAGAATGCAATCCAACAAACACACACCTGTTGACTGAAGCAATGTCGGGTTTGAGAACCTGTAAGGGAAGATGAAAATAAGGATTACATATACAATAAGAGGAATATTAGGACATATGTACGCATGTGAGACTTATTCCTAAAGTATTACACGACATGTGACAATAAAATTGGTACAGATTGATCCACACAAATAGCAGCAAGAACAAACTATTGAGATAAAAAAAAGGACACAAGCACTCTTTCAGAATTGACACATACGGACTCAGCCACACATTCAGAATTAAGATACCTAGAATTGTGAAGTGAAATTTTGAGCCTCTGCCAGTCCTTGTTGTGATGGGATGGGTTGTTATCCATCCGTGATGTACGATACCACAACGGCTAAAACTAGGTAGCGTAGACCACGCTTGTGATTTCGGCAAAGAATCGACCATGGAACGATGCTATGTCACCACAAGGAACCAGATCTCTGACGGCAATGAGCAGAGGAGAGAAATGCCTTACTAAATCGTCGGTGTCCAAGGCGAGGTCTCTAGAGGCGGCAAGACCGGCCGAGCCCGAAGCTGCACCGGCAAGACACGGAGATGCGGGGTAGAGGGCCTACGCGGGAGTTGCACCGGCGGCCCGTGGCGGCTAGGGTTGCTGCAGGGGCATGTGCGGCAGCACGAGGAAGTCACGGCGGTGAAGCATCAGAGGAGAGGACTGCACGGCAGCCGGACTTGTGAGCGACGTCGTGGGAGAGCGCCTCACCTAGCAGAAATTGGTGGCGACGGGCAGCTTCATGGTCATGGAGCTCGGGTGAGAGGGGAATCGTGAGGGAGGGGAGATGGGGGATAAGAAAAAGTGCTGGATGGGGGGTACGCCCGTACAGGGAGTTAGATTTTTCCTTAGGAGAGAGAGGAGGTTAGCGCAAAGTAGGGGTGGGTGGGATAAGTTGGGGAGGTGGGAGATTAAAACAAACAACACATATTATCATTTAGTTGGTGGGTATGCGTTGCTATAGGTGGGTTTTTGTTGTAGTGGCACCCTTTCCCCCATCCCACTCGCACACACTCACCGCCCCCCCCCCCCCCCACGTCGCTCTCTGCCCCTCCTCGATCCAGATCTGGATCGAGGGAACGAGCCCACGACACCCATCCCCGTCGCCCCGCATGAACCCCCCCCCCCCCACTCCCTCCTCGCTCCCCCATCGCCGAGCCCCCCAAGACTGGATCCCTTGCCGCCACGGAGTCCCACTGGCTGCCTTTCGCGCCCGATGTGAGCCGCCACCGGCCCGGCGTCGGCGCCGCCCTCCCAGACTCCTCCGCGCCTCCTCTCCCTCGCGCGATGCCATCTCGGCCTTGGCGCCCGGCCTCGGCATGGGCGACCCGCCGTCGACTAACCGCCTCCTCCGACGCCCAGGCCTTTCGCCGCCCGATCCCGTTCCTCTGACCCGAGTGCCGTGGCGACCGTCTCCCGACGCCGTGCTCCTCCGTCCCTCGCCGCCATCCACCCCGAGCCCGCTGCCCTCCCCGACCGGCCCACTGTGAGCCACCGTCTCCCCTCCCTCTCTCTGATTCGCCCGTTCCCGACTTGCGCCCGTCGCCCCCGACCACGTCGCCATGCGTCCCCGCCACCGCAGCTTGCCGCTCCGGCCGCCTGGCCGGCGCCGTGGCCTCCGGCCCCGCCTTGCGCCACCACCTCCCCTGCTCCGGTCGCCTCGGCCATGGCCTCGCCCTCTCTGGCGTCGCCGCTGGCCGTTGGCTGCGCCCACGTCTGCACCGGCCGCTGCGCCTGGCTGGCCTCGCCGGGGCGGTCGCCCGCGCCCGCCGCCCGGTGTTGCGTGCGTCGTCTTGGCGCCTCGTGCCCTCTCGAACGCTACGGTCCAGCTATGCCCGCACCCAAAGACTGCAAACCGCATCGGCCCCCGGCGAATGACACGTGCAGCCCCGAACGTTTTTTAAGAACAGAAAATAAATAAATAATTAATTAATTAAATTAATTAATTAAATTAATTAATTAATTAATCCTATTTAGTTAATTTAATTAACTAGTTAGTTTAATTAAACAGTAAATAGATTAATTAAACCCTAATTAGACTAAGCGATCGATGACGAGCAGGACCCTGCGTCAGTTGACGGTCCAACACCTCTGTTGACTGCTGACTTCAAAGCATGACCTCATCGCGATGTCATTAATCCATTTTTGAATTAATTTAAATAATTAATTAAATTCCAGAAATTAATAAAATCTTTAGAAAATCATATCTTTTAATCCGTAACTCGGATTAAAATATTTTCAACATGAAAGTTGCTCAGAACGACGAGACGAATCCGGATACGCAGCCCGTTCGTCCGCCACACATCCCTAGCATAGCAAACACGCAACTTTCACCCTCCGGTTCATCATCTGTCAAAACGTGAAACAGGGGATACTTTCCGGATGTTTCCCCCCCTTCGCCGGTATCACCTCCTACTGCGTTAGGTCACCTCTAGCACCGCGCATTGCCATGTTATACTTTGATTGCTCTGTTATTTATTGTGTTCCCCCTCTGTTACTTCTTTTCGGTAGGCCCCGTGACTATGCTGATGCCCCTGTGGTCGACTACGTCACCGACGACCCCTCCTTCTTGTCTGAGCAACCAGACAAGCCCCCCCTTTGATCACCAGATATCGCCTACTCTTCTCTATACTTCTTGCATTAGAGTAGTGTAGCATGTTACTGCTTTCAGTTAATCCTATATCTGCATAGCTTTGTCCTTGCTACTCTTGTTGTTACCTTTACCGCTATCCTCTTGCTTAGTATAGGATGCTACTGTTCCATCAGTGGCCCTACATTCTTGTCCGTCTGCCATGCTATACTATTGGGCTGTGATCACTTCGGGAGGTGGTCACGGGCATATACTATATACTTTACACTATTACATTACCTATGATATTGTTCGGAGATGGGGGCTGAAAGGACAGGTGGATCCATCCCGGTAGAGGTGGGCACAGGTTCCTGACCCCGGCCCCGATTACTTTTGTGGCGGAGCGACATGGCAGGTTGTGGCCACTTAGGAGAGAGGTGGGCCTGGCCCTGGTCGGCGTTCGCGGATACTTAACACGTTTAACGAGATCTGGGTATTTGATCTGAGTCTGGCCATTTGGTCTATACACACTAACCATCTACGTGGGAGTAGTTATGGGTATCCCGGCGTCGTGGTATCAGCCGAAGCCGTGACGCCCGGCGATGAGTGCCGCACGCGGATTGGAATGTAAGCCTGCTCTTGTATTAAGGGGCTAGTTACGCTTTCGGCAGCGTACACAACGTGCGGTGTGCTATGGGCGATGGGCCCGGACCTGCACGCTTAGGTTTAGACCGGCATCTTGGCCTCTCTGTTGTGCCTAGGTGGGTGCGGGCGTGTTGATCTTCCGCGGCCGGGCATGACCCGAGGAAAGTGTGTCCGGCCAAATGGGATCAAGCGTGTTGGGTTATGTGGTGCACCCTGCAGGAAGTTTAATCTATTCGGATAGCCGTGATCTTGATGTGGGGCGACTTGGAGTTGTACCTTGACCTTATGACAACTAGAACCGGATACTTAATAAAACACACCCTTCCAAGTGCCAGATACAACCCGGTGGTCGCTCTCTCTCAGGGTTACGAGGAGGGGATCGCCGGGTAGGATTATTGCTGTGTGATGCTACTTGGAGGACTTCCGTCTGCTCTCTTCTACATATTGCAAGACAGAGGCTGCCAGAAGCGTAGTCTTTGACAGGATTAGCTGTCCCCCTCTTATTCTGGCATTCTGCAGTTCAGTCCATTGATATGGCCCTTTACACATATATCCATGCATATGTAGTGTAGCTCCTTGCTTGCGAGTACTTTGGATGATTACTCACGGTTGCCTTGTTCCCCTTTTCCCCTTTCTTTACCCGGTTGCTGCGACTGAACGATGGAGCCCAGAGCGACGCCACCGTCGATGGCGATTGCTACCTCGGAGGTGCCTACTACTACGTCTTTGCGTCTTGGCGACGACCAGGAGTAGTTTAGGAGGATCCCAGGCAGGAGGCCTGCGCCTCTTTCGATCTGTATCCCAGTTTGTGCTAGCCATCTTATGGCAACTTGTTTAACTTATGTCTGTACTCAGATATTGTTGCTTCTGCTGACTCGTCTATGATCGAGCACTTGTATTCGAGCCCTCGAGGCCCCTGGCTTGTATTATGATGCTTGTATGAATTATTTATGTTTTAGAGTTGTGTTGTGATATCTTCCCGTGAGTCCCTAATCTTGATCGTACACATTTGCGTGCATGATTAGTGTACGATTGAATCGGGGGCGTCACACAATGGTAGCAGAGAGGCACTTGACATGTAGTTTAGGGAGGGCCTGCAGTTCATCTTCAACCTGCAACCCCTCGAGCCGACCACCACCGTCAAGCGCCCGGCCCAGCCGCCTTCGCCGCCACAAAACAACTCCCCACCGCCGCTCCGCCGCCGCCCCGGTCAACCCTATAGCCCCCCCGCCCCCACCCTAAACCCTAAGATAGATAGTGGGGTACCTCTCTAGCGAGCCCCCGTTCCCGCTGCGGGTGGTTCTTCTTTAACTCCGCGACTTCGAAAATCGATCGACCTAAGTCGATTCACGATCGACCTAAGTCGATTCACGATCGAATCAGAAGCTAAATCGGAGTAGAGCAGCAGCACGAGCGAGGGGGAGAGCAGCAGTAGCAGCACGAGCGAGCGAGAGCCGGAGCAGCAGCAGCTGGGCGAGCGAGTGATCGAGCGAGAGCCGAAGCAGCAACAGCAGCGCGAGAGAGCGAGTGAGAGCTGGAGCAGCAGCAGCAGATCCGGCTGGTATGGACGCTGCCGCCGAAGGGGCCTCACACTGGGGGAGAGCCGCTGTGGAGATGTCGCCCGCGGCGCCGGTTTCAAGGTAGCCGCTCCATGGGGGTGCGGGATGGAGCACTGTCGGCGCCGGGAGGTCGAGCTAAGGATAAGGTGCGATGCGATGAGTGTACAACCTCTTTGGTGGCGCCGAGTAGGCCTCGGCTTCGTCCGAGGAGTCGGTAAGGATGCCGCGGTTCCGGAGAAGCAAGTTAAGGCGACGCTATGGGGATGGAGCAGCCACGATAGATGAGGCGATCGTCGGAGCATCTCCTTGGAGGTAGAGGACGGGGCGGCTAAACCAGCGGGACGACGAGATGGACGATGGATCCTCATCCGGGGAGGTGGACGAGGGACGTCGAGCTGTTGCGATGGATGACGTCGTCGGGGAAGAGGCTCCGGCTGGGCAGCGGTGAGGTGGTGGACGGAGGAGGGTGGGGTTTCACGGCTGGAGCGGAGAGGTTATGGCGGCCTGGGATTTCGAATGGCAAAAAGGAGGCGATGGGAGGGATGAACCATGACCTAGGGACGCGCTTGTCCAAAATGTAGGGTGTGCTACAAAAGTACCCCCACCGATTTGAACTAGCGGCCCTTTCGGCTCAGGGTTAGAAGGGGGATTTCGCGTGTCGGGATTTGGCAGCTGGAGGGAGTTTTCGTGCGCATTGTAATTTCGGGATAGCAAGGCGTGGGTTGTGAAGGCACCAGTTTTGGGAGCACAATATTAGAATTTTCAGGATATAACAAGGCGTGGGTTGAATTTTAGGGACAAGCCTAACGTGTAATATTGTACTTGTACGTACCAAATAGATTCGCACTTCCCTCAACCAAAAACAAAACAAAAAAAATAAAACTATTCACACCACACAAAGAGAGAGTCTTGCCCCGTTTTACTATAAAAATGCTATTCAAAGCTACTCCCTCCTTCCATTTATATAGGGCCTAATGCGTTTTTCGATGCTAACTTTGACCAAATATTAGAGCAATAATATATGACATGGAAGTTACATAAAGCACACCGTTAAATTCGTCTGTGAAAGGTTCTCTCACTGATATAATTTTCACATTGTTCATGTCATGTACTATTAATCTTGTCAATAGTAAAAGGAGGTCTTAAAAAACACATTACGCCCTATATAGATGGAAGGAGGGAGTATGAAGCCATGTTATGTCCAATTTTTTTTTCTTGTTGTATAATGCATGTAACCTACTCATACCAACATTTTAGTGCAATCCAAATGTCTATACTACCGCTGCAATTCGAACTGAATTTGAATTCGTTTATCTATTTCAAGAAGAATCTACAATCATGATTGTTGCCAACTTCAACCATCATTCTTGTATTACCTTGATAACACACCACATGATTACTATATAGATAGATATGAACTATGTGTACTACATGAACTCGAATTCTATTTTTTGAATACACTTGATGTTGATTCCAAATAATAGTACATTTCATGTACTAACTATATATTCATAATCTAAACCATGTTCCATACGTGTACACCGTGTTTATCACACATAGTATTGTGCCCCGCCCCCTACATTATGACAAGTATTTAGACCTGAGCTGCAAAAGCCACACATTAGCCCAAATTATGATCAATGTTCTATATATTATACGTAGTACTAGCAAGATACCCATGCGTTCCACAGAACATCAACATGATCAAGGGCAGGCCTAATTTGCAAATATGGAGAGGGGTGTGGGTATCTTTTTTCAAAAATGCCATAGTTTCCTTCCTATCCGTCAGATATAAATCGGACGACCTATATTGCAGGATGGCAGGCACACCATCATCAGCAACTCCGTTTTTTATAACAGTAGAGATAAAATATATTATATGTAGTATAACATGTTCATAACCACACCATGTGTATCACCATTATATATATTCACACATGCGTCAGTTTAAAGCACTATGATAAATTCTTCAAATATCTGAATTCGCTTTTTATAATGAAGTATGATCTCTATTCGTCTTTTACACCCACACAATCCTCTTCTCTTTGTAGCTAGCGCTAACTTTCTCTCGTGCATACACACGCCCGCATCCCTCTCACCCTCCCTCAGCATTCTCTCGCTCCATCACGCAAATTCGTCTTTTCACTTTAGGTCGTTCACCCACGGTGTGTGTAGGCCCCCCAGGTCCTTCTTTACGGCACACATCCATCGATATGCCTCTCTAGCCACGTGTGCCTAGAACAAACACAAGCTTCCCCTCTTCTCTTATCACCGTCCATGCCTCACTCCCACCACTCTTTTCATCCATCTCGTACTCGCACACTCCTTCCCCCTCGATATAGTATGACTCTCGCACCACCTCCTAGATGCATCCCTCTCTCTATCCTTCTCTCCGTGCCACATTTGCTTCTAACACACACATGCATGTATACCGATCGATCTCCAATCAAATACCTAGGTCGACTTTAACTATTCCCCCCCCCATCGATCAACGTACCTCACAAATTATATCTCTCCTTTCTCGGACAAAGGACGATTGATCTTCCTATGTAGTTATGTCTGCTTAACATAGCCATATCGTCCCACCTCATCATTTGTCCATGTCTCCTCACCCGTCTCTCACAGGCACGTGCACAGACAGACAGCCATCCCCGCTCTTATTGATATTGCAGGCTTGCCCTCCGGTTGTCTAGCAAGCCTATCCCACCATTTGTTAGAAGCAACTCCACTACCACCCCCTCCAACACTCTAGCTCTGTCTCTCTCCCAACCGTATTCCTCTCCTACACATATGCATGGATGCAAATCGATCTCCCTTAATACATGAGGTAGATCGATCTCCCGTAATACATGAGGTAGGCCTCTCTCCTCCTCCACACATATACCAGCCATTGTACCTCTATAGTTAATTAGGCCACCCCCACCACACACCGATAGTCGGCGTTGTAGGTAGGTATCCATGCCACAGAGACAAACTGCACCTGTCCCCTCTCACATTCCAGTAGGCCAGCCACTCTATATCTTTGACGTGGGCACACGCAAATTCGATGGCACTCTTTATCGATCGTGCGCGCACACACACACACATCATCCATCTCTTCGATTCTATGGACACCTCAAGCCGATGATACCTCCACTCTCTTCCCGTGGATCGCCCCCTCTATATATATGATATATCCAGGACTCTATTTCACACACATTGCATATGTTACATTTTTTGATTGACCCCCCCCCCCCCAAAACTCTCACGAATCCACACACTATATATCTCTACGTTTGTATCTCTCTCACACAACCCCACATAGGTGGTGTACGTATACATGAAGAGAATAGGTGCACCGTCCACGTACTCACGCTTCGTGCCCAGCCACACCCGTGCGGGTACATGGTGGAGCTCATTTCTGTACGAAATGGCAGCCCACGTACTAATTTGAATGCGTGTAGCGGTTGCTTACCTACGGAGGTCGTGTACCACGCGTGCACGAAACAAAGTTCGACTTGATGCGTTGGCGCGTTATTTTTAAATAAAGTTATATCGCTCAATGGCACGTACACAGAATATAAAACGATTTTTATTGAGAAAAAGGTAGTCCGTTCCACTATATACAATGGCGTCTGCATCCCTCGTTTGTCTCTCTTCAGAGTATCTCACACAAGGCTGCGGTGGCATCTCTCTCTCACTCATCGTTGGTCACTGATCCAGCCACATCCCGTCCGCCGGCGGAAAGGGAGGACGTGCATCGTTTCTCCGTATGACGGCGCCGAGGCAGCACGTCCCGATCTGCGGTACACGCCGTTCTCTCTAACCAAGCTCCGCCGCGGTTGGGCCTACGCCACCTGCTCGCTGCCGCAGTATGGGCATATACCGCCCGCCGCTGCTCACCTAGTTAGATCCCGACGACCTCCAGGTATGCCGGCCGGCCTTGCTCCACTGCCCATCTTCCCACGTCGCTGCATGTGGATCTTCCATAGTTATTTGCCCAAAACGTAGCTCGTCCGACGTACTTTCCATATTGCAATCTTGTCCTCACACCGTTTTAGACAAACACAACCGTGTTGTTATCTTCCTTTAGGACAAGGAATATGCTTCTTTTTTGTCGTCGCATGTGTCATCAACTGTTATTGGCCAGTAATTGTTTCCTTTCACCTCTTTTTTTGCAGACAGGGCTATCCATTTCACCTCGTTGCTATTGCGACCTTTTGGTGAACTGCACAAATCACTTTTTTCTTAAGAGTGTTTTGTGCAGTTCTACCAAAATGTCACACGGGGAATGTCTCTACATTTCGGTCTTGTTGCACAAAGGGAGATTGGTTTTGCTCTATCCTCCTCATCCAACTCCGAGCCTAATCTTATCCAACTAGTTAGTCTTAAGAGAGGCGCAAAGGTGACCGGCTTCTATTTGTGTGTTTATTGTTTCATCAATGAGTCCTCTATTATCGTAATCACACTTAATATCTTTGGAACAGGGACGCTCAGCTCTATTTTAGTGGAACTGCACAAAATGATCGGAATGTCGCATGCTCCAGACAGCCATTTTTTCCCAACATGCCTTGTTGATTTACACAGAGCTGGGGGGACGTTGCTGCCAATGAAAGCATGGATCAATTTTAATTTAACACCTTCTCACAACTTTGTCTTCAGTTGTGATGTAAATATTAGCTCGATTAGCAAGGAAGTTAGTTTTTATTTTTTCGAAAAGAGCATCAATGGCAAGACACACGAAACAAAAGCTGAAAGCTCACACCATTGTACAATTTCATGTCCTTTGGAAAATTATTTGTATAGTACGTCAATTATGTAAACAAATCTTTGGAAGCTTGATAGCATTGCGGAAGCCACTTCGGCATCCGGGTCCATGTGCCATGCACAAAATTATACTCCTTCGTTCCTAAATATTTTTCTTTTTACAAATTTCAAATGGGCTTATTATAGAGTGTAGATTCACTCATTTTGCTTCGTATGTGTACTCCCTCCGTTCCTAAATATTTGTCTTTCTTGAGATTTCAACAAGTGACTACATACGGAGCAAAATGAGTGAATCTACACTCTAAAATATGTCTATATACATCCGTATGTCGTAGTCCATTTGAATCTCTAAAAAGACAAATATTTGAGTAGTCACTCGTTGAATCTCTAGAAAGACAAATACTCCGGAGTATATTCAAGAACTGAGGGGGTAGTGCACAGACGCATGGGAGACTCAGACCGGTCTTTGCGCCACATTAATAGCGAGAAATGAGCAGTCAAATCATAAGCCCCACCTTTCCCACTATAAGTTGCTCGGAAGAAGAAACCATCAATATGCTGTTAGGACCCCGATCCTAAGTCACACCGATCTATCATGTAACACATCATATCACTTTGCGGCCTCACGCACGGTATTCCCATGGGTGCCACCTTACCTGGCCCGGGACTATTTGCGCCTTTTGGCTCAGGTATATGATAGTGTCGCTAGCATCCATATGACAGAGAACCCGGGCCGACATGACTAGTCGTGAACCCAAAGTGGCACTAACTTACGGGGACAGGCATACATGAACCAGCATCAAACGTGTCGGTCATCAGCGTGTGAATCCGGGCTGTAGCAACTGGGCTAACAGGACTCCAGGAACCCGGGCTGTAGCAGGCTAGCAGGACGCCGGAAGTCACCGCGTGACATTTCCCCGAAGGGACAGACATAGGAACGAAGTGGATCACATGCCGGCCAGTCTAGGTGTTCCGGAGCAATAATAACTGGGCTAGCAGGACTCTGGTAAACCGGACTGTAGCATACTACCATGGCTCAGTGGAAGCACCAGACTACATTTCCCCATAAGAGAGGCTACCCAGGATAGACAACTAGGTTGTCGGATCCCACACATACCAAGCATTTCAATCATACACACAATATGCTCGATATGTGTAAATATAACATGGCATCACAACAAAACTCTATGAATCAAAGTACTTATTCATTAGGCTCCGAGGAGCCAAGTATTACAATCATGGGTCTCAGGACCCAACATTCAAGTCATACAAGCAATGTGCACAAGCGGAAGCTTAACTTGTCTGAGTATAGACAACTACAAAAGAAAAAGCTAAGAAGCCTGACTATCTACCAGACCCTGCCGAGGGCACAAGATCGTAGCTGAGGTAACAAGCTAAATGTCAAAGTCCACGCGGAACTACTAGCAAGGCTAAAGTCTCTCTGCAAAAACATAAATTAAGCAAACGTGCGTACAAATGTACCCAGCAAGACTTACATTAGAACTAACTACATATGCATCGGTATCAACAAAGGGGGGTGGTGGATTTTAACTGCAGCAAGCCAACTTTGACTCGGTGGCTATCCTAAACTACGACCGCAAGTAACTCTTTTGAGGTGGCGCACACGAGTCCACATATTCACCATATTAATACACCACTATGGATCTGCTCCCGTCTACCAACCAGAACGCCATCCATAGCACTCAAGCTTATCTTGCGAGTTTTAGAGTATCCACTTCAAGTTATCTATGAACTGTATAGGCAACCCAGAGGTCCTTTACCATGGACGCGGCTATTCGAATAGATCAGTTATAACCCTGCAGGAATGTACTTCTTCACACATGTTTCCACCATTTAGCGCCTGCACACGACATGTGCTCGGCAGACTTCAAGTGAAAGCCGACATGGGTGTAGACCATGACTTGACTAACCACACAAGTCTCTAGTCTAGGTTTACCGCGAGGAGATCTGGTCGGGGTTTCGCTCACAGCCCCAAACGATGTGTTCAGGGTTCCCGAGACACCAAACGGGCGCTCGGTACACTGTGCCACGGTGTATCTACCGCATCATAGCTCAACCCCTAGGGTCAGCACTACATACGACCTCCAACACATATACTACAAACACCAGAAACTAGTTGCAACTCCTGGACAGAGGACAGGGGCGGTTAATAAGTCGAGCGAGGTCATATTTCAGGGCCCAATGTGTGGTAGTAGCTGTTCATGGATCACAAGCACAGTACTCAGTTCCTGAGGACGGGTTCAATGAGACAACGCACCATGTACTCCTAAATGGCCTCTCACCGCTGCCTTTACCAAATCGTGTTCACACACTTAGCTCACACATAGTAGGACATGTTCATCACCATTCCAATTCATCCCTGATGAATCAGACCTGACTCAACTCTAAGCAGTAGCAGGCATGACAAACAAGCATGAATGAGTAGGCACATCAGGGCCCAAACAACTCCTACTCATGCTAGTGGGTTTCATCTATTTACTATGGCAATGACAGGTCATGCAGAGGAAAAGGGTTTCAACTACCGCATCATGTAACAGTTGAATCGTTGTTGTTGTCCTAATGCAGTAAAAGAGAGCAGGAGCGAGAGAGTAGGATTGTATCAGAATGAACAAGAGTTTTTTTCTTGCCTGACACTTCTGAAGATAGCATTGAGTCATCATTAGTGTCAACGATCATAGCGTCGGAACAACGTCTACCGAGGGGGAACAACACCAGCAAACAAAGAAGAAACACGATCAATGCTATGCACAATATGATGCATGATCATGACATGGCAATATGCCGTGATTTGAGCTAATGCAGCTAGTAACAGAAGGGTTTGAGTTGATTTGAACCAAGGTTTCAAATTCAAACTGAAGTTATGAATTTATATAGTGCATTATCATGTTTTGATATAAACAACAAGGTTAAGTTGCTTTATCATGCATGAAACCAGTACCAAAGGAAAGATTGGATTTTTTCTGATGATGTTTCATATATAAATCTTTTCATTTGGAGTTACAGTTGATTTTCTATATTTTTAGAAGTTTAGGCAATTTTCTGGATTTTCTAATTATTTAGAATTAAACTAATTCCAAAAAATGCATTACCGCGCCAGCACTACGTCAGCATGACGTAAGCGAGTCAACGGAGGACGGTCCAGGTCAAACCTGATGTGTGGGGTCCACCAGTCAGTGACCTAGTGCTGGTTAGTGTCGCTGACAGGTGGGGTCGGGTCAATAGCCACGTCAGCAAGTCAGCACTAACGTGTGGGGTCGGTCAACATGTGACGTGGCCAGGTCAGACTGACCTGTGGGGCCCGTGTGGTTAGTTTAGTCTAAACAAGAGCTAACCAGGGTTAATTAGGCAGCGGGGCCCAGTAGTCAGTGAGAGAGGGGTTAGTTAGCAGGGTCATTAGTGGTTAATGACAGCGCTACGTCGGCTTCTCCAGAGTTCCGCCGGCGGCGACCAAAACGCGGCAGAGGGCATCGGGATTTAGCTATGGGGTCTGATGACCCACAAGTATAGGGGACCTATCATACTCCTTTCGATAAGTAAGAGTGTCGAACCCAACGAGGAGCAGAAGGAAATGATAAGCGGTTTTCAGCAAGGTATTCTCTGCAAATACTGAAACAAGTGGTAACAGATTGAAAGTGCGTTATATCGACTAGAGGGGGGGTGAATAGGCGATTTTTATGAATTCTTCACTGAGGAATTTCCCGGTGAGGAAATTCCTTAACGAAGAACTACTTGCAGCGGAATAAATACTCAGAAGTAAGCATAACATAATGCTGCTATGGTCATCATGATGAAATGAAGACAAACAAAGAGTGCAGAAAGCGTAAACACAGGATAGCACAAGATGAAGACAAACAGACTGAAGAAATTGAACTGAGGAAATTGAGAAAGTCTTCAGTCAAAGTCTTCAAACACAGATATGAATGAACACTCAACACGGTAATGAGGAAATGAAAGAGTTGAGGAAATATAACCCGATTAGGTTGGTGAAGACAATGATTTGGTAGACCAGTTCCAAGCGATGTCTCGATTGTACATCCGGTTGGAGCGGCTGAGTATTTAAACTCGAGGACACACGATCCGGACACCCGATCGCTAAGCACGCAGCTCAGGACACCAAGTCCTCACCGTATTCTCCTTGAACTAAGGTCACACAGACCTCGTCCGATCACTTTCGTGGTAAGTCTTGAGCGACTTCCAAACCTTCACAGACTTGGTCACTCGGTGATCCACAATTCCTATTGGATGCTCTAGACCATGACGCCTAACCATCCGGAAGAAGCACAGTCTTCAAAGGTAACAAGCGTCGGATCCATGCAGGATCAATCTCTTGATGATTCTCAATCACTTTGGGTTTGTAGGGGTTTGGTTTTGGGTTTTTCCTCACTCGATGATTTTCGCTCAAAGTCCTCGGAGGACGGGTTGCTCTCAAATGACAAGTGTCAAGTTCTCTCGAGCAGCCAACCAGCTGGTGGTTGTAGGGGCAGCTATTTATAGCCTAGGGAGCAGCCCGACATGATAAGACATAAATGCCCTTCAATGATATGACCGTTAGGTGGATAAGATATTTTGGGACAGGTGGCAAAGACAACCTTGATCGGAAATTTGACTCTCAAATTTCTCGGGGCTATCATGTTCCTCACTTGTGTAGGCAATCTGCATGGGTGAATTCCTAACTCCTCGGTCGAACAAATTCCTCAAATAATGGAAGAACTTCGTCTCACATCCTTTGAAGAAATTGACTGAAGCTGTATGAGATTTCTAAAGGCTTCACTTTCGAAGGGATTGGTAGGTGTAGGATTTTTAAGCTGAGCATCACATGGAAATTTTTCCTTAGTATTTCCATGACCCCCTTTAACAAAGACGGTGTTTCCTATGACTCAAGAAATAGAAAAACAAAACTACGAAAACAAAAGTCTTCACGCTTCATGTTCCTCAAATGAATACCAAGTCTTCAAGGTCACACCAATTTCTTCACTTTCAAAGTCTTGGAAAGTCTTCAAAATATCAAAGTCTTGATCGAAGAACTTCATTTTTAGGGTCGAGCTTTCCTGTAAATATCAAACTTCTCATAGACTTATAGACATGTGTACACTCATAAACACATTAGTCCCTTAACCTATAAGTCTTCAATACAACAAAATCACTAAGGGGCACTAGATGCACTTACAATCTCTCCCTTTTTGGTGATTGATGAAAATATAGGTTAAGTTTTCAACAGGGATAAACATATGAAGTGTAAATACAGATGTTGAGGAATTTGATTGCAAGATATAGAAGAACTCCCCCTGAAGATGTGCATAGTGAGGAATTTGCTTTTGAGGCAAGGCACATTTGAAGAGTTGAATCATGGAGATCTCCCCCTATATCTTGTAATTCATACACGCATTTGACATATAATATGAAGAATTTGAAAATGCATGATGAAATATGGTGCTTGATGAAATTTAGCATGCGTGCAATAATATTAATGAGGAACATGCATGCAAAATAACGCATCAAGAGTATCAGAGCATAGTGCATCAAAAGTATCAGAGCACCATCGGGTTTAAGACTACAACTCGATCCAATAAAAGATTCAGAAGAACGAGAGTTGTAACTTAACAAAAAAAATGCCCATATAATAGACCCGCTTGAAGACTAACTCACATTTCTCCCCCTTGTCATCAAATGACCAAAAGGATCAAACCGAGGACTAACGGCCCTGAAAAATTTCAAGTTGATGAAGGAGCGCCAGCGTTGTTGGGGTCGGTTGTTGTAGTGGGGCCTGCCGCAGTGTCGTCCAAGTCTTCATTTTCATCAGTGTCTCGCGATGAAGAGTAGGAGCTGGCCACCAAGGAAGGAACTTTGACCTTCTTGTATTTCTTCGGAGGAGGTGCAGACCAGTCAAATTCTTCCTTGAGACCCATTGTCGTCGGTTCTTCCGTCTTTGTAGACATTAGAAAGAACAGCCCAGGCGCGTTTGAAGGTTTCATGGAGGTAGTAGTGGTTTTTCTTCACTGCATTGTGTGTAGAAGTCATGTTGTGAAGAATTGAACCAAACTGACGCTTGACCCATTTATGATTGCGATCAACCTTCTGATGAAGACTGAGGAGTAGCTCACGATCGATCATCACCACAGGTGCTTTGTGGCTTGAGGACTTTGCTTGGCTGAGGTATTTGTGGCGAGTCATGTGTGGCGAGTCATCATTGGTGGAGTAGGATGCAGCTTTATGGCCCGACCATCCAATGGACGAGTGCCTTCATCTATCGCAGCAGTAGCCTTGCCCTTGTCATAAGCTGAGGAAAATGTTCGTTTGAGGACTTCAATCGGGGGCATGTAGCTGCAGTGGTTCAGAGTATCAGCCTTGTAATTGAGTGAAGACCTTGTTCTGATGAATCTCATAATCCAACGCGCATAAGGCTTCAGCTCAAATGGTGACATAGCAATATTCGCCAGAGTCCTCATGAAGAAATCATGGAAGTTGACGGGAACGCCATGAATGATATTGAAAAGCATATTCTTGATGATGCCAACGACTTCTTCATCATTTGAGTCATGGCCTTTGATAGGACTCATTGTCTTCGTCAGAATCCGATAGGCAGTCCGAGGCACATACAATAATTCCTTGACGAGGAATTTGGTTCTTGGGCCTGCCACGGCTTCAAAGGCTTCATCGGCACTTGCATATAGTGATTTGAAAGCTTAGGTTCGTTGTAGATACAACGAGCACCATCAAGTGGAGGATCGAGTGGTAGGGCACGAAGCAATTCGATTCTTTGGTGCTTTGTAGTGAGTATTTCAGACATCCAGTCTAACACCCATGAGTTCACGTCTTCAACGTCTCCGGTGATGTGCAGCATTGCATAGAATTGAAGAATGAGTTCTTCATTCCAATCACAGATGTCAGTGCAGAAATTCAGAAGTCATGCATTGTGAAGAACACTAAGGACTGGCTCGAAGCCTGGTAGAGACTCCATGTCCACATGAGGAATATGTGCATGATAGAAGACTTTGTCTTTGTTGAAGAGCACTGAGGAATAGAAATTGGCTTCACTGGCAGTCCAGAAACGCCTCTTCCTTATGCAAGCAGAATCATATGGATTGTAATCAGTGAAGAATACGTGCTCGCCGAAGAAATCTTCAGCCTTGAACTTTTGCTTTTTTGAGAGGGGATTCTTTGGCTTTGGCAGTGGAGTGTCAGTGAGTTGCATCATGACCTCTGGAATCGCAATCTCAGGTTCTCCAGGCTGAGGAATTTCTTGTTCATCTATAGGTGCAGTCTGAGGATCAGCAGCAGCAGGTTCATCAGCGCTAGTGGCTGGAATTTCTTCATGGACAGATTAAGTGGGATGAGTTTCTTCAGAGCCCATTAGAACTGTTGGAGCAGGGGACTGAGGAATCTGTTGAATTGGGGTGAAGAGTGGAGAATTTGGATGCTGACTTTCCCAAAAGTCATCGTTCATCACTGGCGTTGTGCTTCCAATATCCACATCTTCTTCAATTTCCTCAACACCGGCCTCTTCAGTTGTGAACTGAGGCATAGGCGAGGAAATGATTGGGGTCGAAGGGATTGCCTCCACTTCAATTTCTTCATCAATCTGCTCTGACAAAGCAGCAGAATGATCTTCTTCATCAGATCCGCTTGGGATCACATAATCTTCACCAAAAGGAACAAGGTCCTTTGATGGAATTGAGGAAATTGGAACAACGTCAATAGGATTTTCAAAGGAGCTGGTCATTGGCTTCATTTTCTTCGCAGCCGAAGAATTTGGCCTTGTTGATGCTTTCCGTTTCTTCACTGCAGCTTGTTACGCAGCCTTGTTCTTCTTCACATCGAGGCAGATGGAAGAATTGGAGTTGGTGTTGGCGCAGGGAGGAGCCGAGGAATCTGGTTGATTTTCCTCAGCGCAATCGATGCAGTTGTCTGACTTGTTCAGTTTCTTCAGCGCACCACTAGTGGATGCCTGGAAGTTTCTTCGGCTGGAATGGGATCATCAGCCTGGAACTAGCATTGTCTTCAGCGGAACTTCATCAGCGCCGGCATGTTCTTCGATATCTTTGGTGAGGCTCCAGCCTGAGGAATTTCATGTTGCGTTGGGGCAGCAACATTGGTGAACTTCTTCGTCAGGTTGACGAATCTGACTTTGGCTCCTTGCCAATCAGCATAATAGGAGTTAAATTTGTCGCTAAGGGCTTTGATGTCAGCCTGCATCTTGATAAGTTCTTCAGTTGTCATCTTGACAACGTTTTTCTTCAAAGATTTCTCCTTTACATCATGCGATTTCTTGATCTCTCTGGCAGTATCAAATTTCCATTTCTCCTCTTGGATGAAATGACTCAGCATGTGACTTTGACCAGGTGTCAGATTGAAGTCGCGCATATGAGTGTTTGGGTCCTTGTGCCAGAGATCAATGTAGTCTAGGATTGCTCTTGGATCCAACAGCAGCGGCACAGGTGTGCCTTTGGCTCTAGCGGCCCTTTCTTGGCGGTCTCTGCTGATTTCCGCAAGTTCATCATCATCAGCCTCATCATCTTCAGGTGGCTCTTGGAAGGCGACCTGTTTCTTCTTGGGACTTGGCCGAGGACCTCGTTGTCGGTGTACTAAAGTAGGGGTACCCTAGTACCCCGAACTTGTCTGCAAGCGGTCGCATGACGTCCCGGCAAGCCCTGGCCAAGGCCCGCCAAGACCCTCCGCCGCCTTTGAAGACAAGACCCGGCAAGAGAAGCTTGCGGGAAGGCCTCTCTAGGCGAAGAAGGCCCGACAAGAGGAGCTTGTCGGGAAGGCCACCTGTGCACGCGAAGACAAGGCCCGGCAAGAGGAGCTTGCGGAAGGCTCGGAGCGTGACAAGTCCCCAGCGCGACAAGGATTCGGCCGCGGCAAGGCGCTTGCCGCTGCTTGCAACTTCTCTTCTCCGTCTCCGCTCCAGCTCACCCAGCGACGTGTCGCCATGGGACCGTTCCATGGGCGCGTGTCGGCGGCTGTGCAGCCAGCGGAGAGCAGCGATAAGCGGCGGCGACAGGCTCGCCATCGTGGCGAAGCGGAGGCGCACTCGACGGTCTCTGTTAATCGCTTTGGGCGACAACGACGGGCATTTATTGCTTTTGTCCCTTGCCGTCGAGTTAGGTATTTTGCAATCGTATAATCGCTCAAGTAGGTGTACCAACTCCTGTTTTTACATTTGTACCCCGCCTATGTTGCCACTGCCGGAGACCCTTGAGCATATAAAAGGAGGCCCGAGTGCAACGTGAGAAGAGGTTCGGGTTCGCGTCTTTCACAAGGTTCGGTTCATTCTGACCGCCATAGACTAGATACACTCACGCTTAGGTTTTGTAGCCCGCATTGCTCCCTAGCAAGAACACAATAGATCAAATAAGCAGCGAGGGAGTTTTATCTCTCCCGAGAGCTCCGAAGCTGGGTAAACCGCTTCGTGTGCATCGCCTCGATCCGCTCTTCGTGCGACCTCCGCCCTCCGAACCACAAAGGGGCCTGCCCGCCGCCCCATAGGTGTCCGTGGATGCGATCAGCCTCCCGACATCTCTGGCGGCGCCCGGTAGAAGCGCCGAGGCCGTGTGAATCCGATCCGACGTTCACGCGGCAGCATCATCAACATCTTCCTCAACATGCCGCCAAGAAGAAGGCTTGGCGGCAGCAGAGCCGTTCGCGTCGTACCCACCCTCACCGCAGCAAACGGGTGGTGGTGCAGAATCTTTGTCGGAGGAACGGGCGCCAACGAAGGTGCTCGCGACGTTGCCAAGTCCAAGGACAAGGCACCGCAGACCTCGGCGTCCGCGCATCCCCCGCGCCCATCTCAGGAGACGCGGGACCAACAACGTCATGGCGTTCACAACGCCATACTTTCGTTGGATCGAGACCCTCAAGACCAGCATGCACGCCAACATGCTGTCACTAGTGAGATACGGTCGCCCGGACGGGGCGCTGCTCCTTCTAACGTAGTTAGAAGTCCGAGCGCGTCCCGCTCCTCGCACCGTTCTCCAATGCCACCCACTACTCCAGCAGAAGCTCTGGCGAAGAGCTCAGCTGCTCCTCGACTACCCTCCAACGGCCGACAAGGTCGACGAGTGGAGGGCCACTATCCAGAGCCTCATCGGCTTTGCCAACGGCGACGCTCCACGGCAACCAACGCCATCGTTGCCGCGGCGAGACGACAAGGCACGAGCCGGTGGCGGCAGACTGTCGGAGGTGCAACCACCGTGCACTCTCCGCCAAGAAGGCCAAGATCGCCGACCCAACGGATCCACCTCGTCAGCGACTCCACTGCGTCGTCCGATCCGCGAGCTCGCCGCGATCAGCGCCAAGTTCTTCATGAGCGACAACAAGAGGACGCTCGAACTCGCATCGGCGCCCGAAGAGAAGCGCGACGTCAGTCCGACAAGCGCGCTGGGCCTTCTGTTGACATGCACGCGCCGGAGGGGCCAGGCGACTTGCCGTACGCGGTAGGTTGCCCTGCGTTCACTCGTGAGCTACGGCAAGTCCAGTGGCCCAGCCAGAAAAACTTCAAGCCAGACGTGCCGGAGAAGTATGATGGCAGGACGCACCCGTTGGAGTTCCTCAGCATCTACACCATCGCGGTGCAGGCTGCGGGGGGACGGGACGACAAGATCCTCACCAACTACTTCCGCCGTGCTCAAGCCCAACGTCGATCTTGGCTCATGCACTTGCCGGACAGCTCCATATCCTCTTGGGCAGAATCATGCCATCGGTTTGTTGGCGCCTTCACGAGTGGCCACAAACCCCATGGCCAAGAGTGACCTTCACTTGCTCGCCTAGAAGGAAGGAGAATCCTGCGCAAGTTCATCCAGAGATTCAGCAGCGTGCACTACAACATCCCAGACGTCCACCCCGCGGCTGTGATCGGCAGATTTCACCGTAATGTGCGGAACCGCAGGATGAGGGAGGAGATGGCGATGAGCAAAGTCAAGGACGTCGGTGAGCTGTACGCCTTGGCCGACAAGTGTGCACGCTACCGAGGAAGGAGGAGACTCTGAGAGAATGCGGAAGTAGGATCTGACAGTGATGACACCGCCCCGGCAAAGAAGGGCCGGCGGCGAGGCAACAGGAAGAAGAAAGCCAGAGAAGTGCTAGCTGTTGAGCAGTCCGGCAATGGAGGTGGCGACAGGAACGCCAAGGCTGGTAGCTCCGCAAGGAGGTTGCCGACGCCAACCACCGGTCGGTGGCGGCCGCCGACAAGCGGACGGCTCCGGCAAGCGATCTGCAAGATCCACCGCACCAAGGGCCACGATCTCCGTGAGCTGCAAGAAGGTCGAACAGCTCGTCGAACCAGCAGAGAGCTGAGTACGGCGGCAAGACAAGGAGAAGGCCCAGGAAGGTGCAGGGGAGCAAGCAAGAAACGTCCCGGCCGGGGAGGACGCCGCGGCAAAGTCAAGCAGCGACAAGGAGATCGACCTCCCCGCGGCCGCGACAAGGATGAAGATGATGATGACGACGAAGATATGGAGGACGACGACGCCGATGAGCAGGAGTTTCAGAAAGCCACAGAGGTTCTCTGTGTTGACGGAGGTGCTTCCCTGCATACCTCCCACCGCCAACTCAAGCAATGGATGCGGGAGGTCAATGCAGCGGAACCATCCGTAGAGTCACGCAAACCTCTGAAGTGGTCCAAAGACGCCTATCATTTTTATATTGAGGATCACCACGATCGCATAACTGCGGTCGGGTGCTTGCCGATGTTGGTCTCTCCAACCATCCGCAACCTCAAGGTCACAAAAATGTTAGTTGACGGCGGGCGGCTTGAATCTGATCTCCTCCGCGGTGCTCGTAAGCTTCAAATCCACGACAATGAGCTCGAAGAGACCGGAACCTTCAAGGAATCAATCCGGGAAGGAGCAAGTCAAGGGGAAGATTACGTTGCGGTCACATTTGGCAGCGAGCTGAACTTCAGGATCGAGAGGGTTACATTTGATGTTGCCGATTTCCCATTGCCTTACAATGGGATACTTGGTCAAATCGGCGCTTCGCCAAGTTCATGGCAGCCTCTCACTACGCTTACAACCTTCTCAAGATGCGGGCCCGATAAGCGTCATCTCTGTCCATGGCGACAAGAAGGATGCCCTTATACGTGCCGACAAGATCTTCCGGGATGCAGCAGCCGCATGACAGTTGCCGGACACTTGCCGCTGAAGCTCCGGGAGGAAGAAGACCAAGTCCAAGTCCGCAAGGGCTCGATGCTCACTCCGGCAAGCGCACCTCTTCGAGTGCTGCGCTACCGTCGAGGACGCACCATCGAGCTCCACCGACAAGTGCCAGAAGATGGTGGCTCCGCCGAAGACCAAGATGGTGCCCGCCAAGGAGGACGGCGCTGGTGGTACCTTCACCATCAGTGCCTCTCTCGACCCCAAATAGGAAGGCGCGCTCGTTGCTTTCCTGCGGGTGAATGTCGACGTGTTTGCATGGCAACCGTCTGATATCCCAGTGTTCCTGTGAAAGTGATTGAGCACCGCCGCCGTTTGTCCTCACGCCGCCCATCAAGCAAAAAGTCGGGGAAGCAAGCGGTGGAGCGCCAAGAATTCATAGCTGAAGAAATCAAGAAACCGGAAGCGGAGCCTTGTCGAGGAGTGCTCCATCCTACATGGTTGGCCAATCCTGTAGTCGATGCGCAAAGCAAATGGGAAATGGAGGCTTTGTATTGACTTCACGGATGTTAATAAAGCATGTCCCAAAGATCCATTTCCTTGCCGCGCATTGACGGATTGTTGACTCCACGGCTGGATGTGATTTGCTTTCGTTTCTTCATGCCTACTCAGGATACCATCAGATCTTCATGGCTGAAGAAGATGAAGAGAAGACCGCATTCATCACACCATGTGGCACATACTGTTTCATACGGATGCCTTTCGGTTTGAACAATGCTGGTTCAACATTTGCAAGGGTAGTCCATGACGCTTTTGAGCCGCAAATGCACAGAAATATAGAAGCCTACATGGATGACATAGTGGTCAAGAGTAAGGACAAAGCAACTTTGGTTCAAGATTTGGACGAGATCTTTGCAAATCTGCGCAAGATCAAGCTCAAGCTCAACCCCGAGAAGTGCGTGTTTGGAGTCCCTTTCGGCAAGCTTCTCGGGTTCTTCGTGTCCCAGCGGGGGATTGAAGCTAATCCCGACAAGATCAAGGCCATTGAGCAGATTGAAGCACCAAAGCGCGTCAAGGATGTACGAAGACTTGCGGTTGCGTGGCTGCTCTCGGCAGGTTTATTTCTAGGTCTGCTGAGCGCATACCGCCATTTTTCAAGATTTTGAAAAAAGGCAGGTCCAAAGAAAATGGACTCCCAAAGCGGAGGCTGCGCTGCAGGACTTAAAGAGATACCTGTCCTCCACTCCAACACTTGTCGCGCCTAAGCCACAAGAGAAGTTGATGCTGTATATAGCGGCGACCAATCAAGTGGTTAGTGCTGCGTTAGTGGCGGAGAGGGAGGCGGATGACGAGCCAGCAACGCGGCAAGCACGCCCAAATGACAAGCGAGGGGCTTCACCGACAAACTCTGGTCCCGACAAGGACGAGTCCGCGAAAACACGTGAATGATCACGGAAAAGGATGGTGCAGCGCCCAGTCTACTTTGTCAGTTCCCTTCTGCAGGGGGCTAGGTCAAGGTACTCTGGTGTGCAAAAATTGCTTTTCGGCCTCCTCATGGCCTCGAGAAAGCTGCGCCATTACTTCCAAGCACATGAGATCACAGTTGTCACTCGTTTTCCGCTGAAGAGGATACTGCAGAATCCAGAAGCGACAGGCAGGATTGTCGAGTGGGCACTTGAGCTGTCAAGCTTTGGTCTCAAGTTTGAAAGCACATCAACTATCCAAAGCAGAGCCTTGGCAGAATTCATAGCAGAATGGACGCCAACGCGGATGAAGAGATTCGGAGACGAGCATTCCCGTCAAAGAAGCCAGCCAAAGAGTGGTTGATGTACTTTGATGGTGCCTTCTACGCTGCAAAGGCGCCCGGTGCGGCGTGCTTTGCTTATCGCACTCCACCGGAGAGCACCTCAAATCGTTGTCGGATGCACTTCCCAAGGAGCAAGCGACAAACAATACTCTGAGTATGAAGGCTTGCTTGCGGTCTCAGGATCGTAGTGGACCTTGGGATCAAGAAGCTTATTGTCAGGGGTGACTCGCAACTTGTCGTCCGACAAGTGAACAAGGATTACCAGAGTCCGTTGATGGAAGCTTACGTCGATGAAGTGAGGAAGCTGGAAGAGCACTTTGACGGCCTGCAAATGGAACATGTTCCAAGAGCTCAGAATGATATTGCTGACGGCCTGTCAAAGTGCGCCGCACTCAAGCTACCTGTGGAACCAGGGATCTTTGTGCTCAAGCTGACTCAACCAACCGTAACACCATCAAGAGGGCTGAATAAGAAGAGGAAGTTGGCCTCTGGTGACTATTTTGCGACAGAGCTTCCCGAAGCCGTCGTTGCAAAGGTCCCCAAGATCAACACCAACAGTCTTTGAGGAGCGATCTGCTCAGCCAGACCCTGTGGTTTGTTTCGTTGAAGCGAGCGTTCCCGACAAGTCTTGCTCGGCAAGCAGCCGGGAGCATCAAGCTCCGGCAGGGCCGCAGGTCCTCGCCGTGGAAGCTGATGTTCCCGCAGCAGCAGATGTGCCTTTAGTCCTTGTTGTCGAGCCACAAGCTCTAGCATGGGCGCAGCAGATTGTCCATTTCCTTCAGACAGGAGAACTTCCCGAAGAGCAGGAAGAAGCGGAAAGAGTAGCCCGGCAGTCAAGTATGTACCAGTTTGTCGACAGCATACTGTACAGAAGAAGACTCAACGGTGTGAAATTGAAGTGTATTCCCAGGGAAGATGGACGGAAGCTGTTGGCAGAGATACATGGAGGCATATGTGGTCACCACATTGGCGCAAGAGCACTTGCCGGCAAGGCTTTCCGGCAAGGTTTCTTCTGGCCGACAGCCCTCCAGGATGCAACTGCACAAGTAACCAAGTGTGAAGCGTGCTAGTTCCATTCCAAATAGATACACCAGCCAGCTCAAGCTCTCCAGACGATCCCTATATCCTGGCCATTTTCGGTCTGGGGGCTCGACATCCTCGGCCCCTTCCCCCGAGCTGTCGGGGGCTTTGAGTACTTATGCGTCGCCATCGACAAGTTCACAAAGTGGCCGGAAGTGGAAGCGATGAGGAAGGTGACAGCACGGTCAGCGATCAAGTTCTTCAGTCGATTGTTTGCCGCTTCGGAATCCCTAACGGGATCATCACCCGACAACGGCACGCAATTCTGAGTCGCACCTTCATGCAAGACGTCCAAGACCTTGGCGTCAAGGTCTGCTTTGCTTCCGTTGCTCACCCGAGAAGCAGCGGTCAAGCGAAGAGGGCAAATGCTGAAGTCTTTGCGGGCTCAAGACCAGAACTTTCGACAGGATGCACAAGTGCGGAAGAAAGCTGGATCGAGGAGCTGCGGTGGTTCTTTGGTCGATCGGGACGACGCCAAATCGAGCCACCGGCGGGCACCCTTTGCTCTAGTCTATGGAGCCGAGGCAGTTCTCCCCACGGAACTTCGATCACGGATCGCCTCGAGTACTCGCTTATGATGAGCTTGAGCAAGAGCATTGCGACAAGATGACGCTGCTCCTCGAGGAGGATCGTCTTGAGCCGCGGCGAGCCGCTCGCTTCTGACAAGCCTGCGTCGCTACCATAGTCGCAGGGTTAGTGCCAGAAGCCTCGAGGAAGGCGACCTTGTTCTTCGGCGCGTTCAGTCCGCCAAGAATTCAAACAAGTTGACGCCGAAGTGGGAAGGCCCTTAACGGGTGAAAGCAGTCACTAGGCTGGCGGCTGTCATGCCTTGAGACCGAAGATGGCATTCCGGTGAGCAACTCTCGGAACATCGAGCATCTTCGTAAGTTTTACCCATAAAGGCGATTTGTCGAATCCGTTCAAGCAACCACCTTTTGTACAAGTCTTGCCGCTGTTGCATGTAATCCTTTGTACAAAGCGAGCGCTTGAACCCAGCTGTCACATCAGTTAGACCATGCATTAGGTGTGCATCATGTTTAAATTTCATTTGAATTTGAAATGGGAAGATAGGAAACCCCAGAACACCCCCTTAATTCAACTAGGGTTTACTAAAATTATTTCAATACACCTGAAATGCCCTTCAAAATGCTCATCATCTTTGCTTTGGTTGAGCCTATGTCAAAAGTGGTGCATCATTTTCTAGGTCATCCAAAGGTCCTTGGATTAATTCATAAGTTTTGAACTTGAGCATTTCAAATTATATAAAATATTTTAAATGTCCAAAATTGCCAAACCAAAATGTTTCATGTTGGCAATATTCCAACAAGGGACGGGAGCATTTTGGTGAATTTTAAAACTGTTTTGGTATTTTAGAAAACCCCACAAAGTTGCAGAATATTAGAAAAAGATAAAAACAGGGAAAAGACTTACTGACGCCACCTACCCGGCCCACTGCCGGCCCACAGCGCCGGCATGGTAGCTGCTTGGCTCGGCTTGACAGTAGACAGTGCTCGTGGCGGGCACACACCATGGGTGCCACGCACCCGCCTGTCGCCGCTCCCTCGCCCGGCCGCGGACGTGGATCGCCCTCCTCCTCTCCCCGAACCCCTGGACACCCCCTCTCCTCCCGGTCCCTCTCCATCGTGCTCCCCGCCTTGGCCGATTGCCGCCCGCTGACCATCGTCATAACCGTGCTCCCCGCCGTCCGTGCTCCTCCTCACCATGTCCAGAGCTCCGCACTCCACTACCCCGAACCAGCCGAGCCCCGCTCGCTCTAGTGCCCTGAGTCCACCCCACCGACCTCGACCGAGTTCGCCGTCGCCGGAGATCCCTTTCAACGCCGCCGACGCTCCGGTTCGTCCCCGACCTCGACGAGAGCTTCTACGCGTCGCCCGTGAGCCCATCTACCTCCCCTTCCCTCTCTCTCTCGCTCTCGAGCAGCGTAGCAACCGAACCAAGCTCACCGCACCCGCCGCCGTGGAGCTCGTCATTTGGCGTGCTCCGGTCACTCTCCGCCACCTCGTGGTGTCCCTCATACTCACCGCACCCCATGGGGTCTAACCGCACCTCCCGCACCTCACCGACCCCTCTAGCCCAAGTTCATCTTGGCCGAACCCCGGCCGCCGCTTAGCTCGTCGCCGGCGCCAACTCCGCCAGCCCGACCCCAACCGGCTCCACCAACAGCGGCTTGCACCCAGCTATCCGTAGCCACCCTCGCGACTCATTTGGTCACCGGAATCACCAAAAGCACTTCCTCCGCCGCGTCGGGCTCGCCGGCGGCTAGTCGCCGGTGCAGCCGACGTGGACCTTGACCACGTGGGCCCGCGTTGACTCCGACGAGTCACTGGCGGATGGGGCCCAACCCTGCTAACTAAATAGGTTAGTTTTAATTAAACATTAGTTAAGTTAATTACCCTGACACGCGGGACCCACTGTCAGGTTTGACCTGGATGTGTAATGTTGACCACGATGTCGTCTTTGACGCATGGTCGACGCATTAATCTAATTTCTGGATTTATTCTAATCTGATAAATTCGAGAATATAATTCAAATTTCAAATGCTTATAACTTTTAATCTGTAACTCCAAATGCAAAGATTTATATATGAAAAATGATCAGAAAAATCCATTCTATCCATTGGTACAGGTTTCATGCATGTTAAAACAAGTTAACCTTGCTGTTTAACCAGAATAATATAATGCACCTTTAGGGCTATTTCAAATGAGCTATCATTTGAATCATTGATTCAAATGAGCTATCATTTGAATCATTGATTCAAATGAGTTCATCCCATAGTGTGTCAGCTTGCATTAGGCCAACACACATCCATATTGCCATGTCATAGCATGCATCATATTGTTGCATTTTGTTGTCACAGCCCCAGATCAGCCCTAGCTTGATTTTCTTGCATCCATGCATCATGTCTAAATTTCTTTTAAATTTGAAATGGGGATGACCAAGCCCTAACACCAAAAAACAATTCCAATAGGTTCAACTAAGAAATATTTTCAATAGAACCAAATGGCCTTAAAAATGTTCACCATTTTTGGAAAAAATCTTTGGAAGCTTGAAGAACAGAGATGTTGCACATTTTTCCATGACATTTGGATTTTTGAATTAAATCATATAGTATTTGCATTTGGGCATTTACTGCTAATAAATAGTTTAAATGTTCAAATAATCATAAACTGAAATGTTTGTTGTTGGAAATATTCCAAGCAGTGACATTGACAAGTTTCATGATTTTTGGAAATGCTACGGCATTTTATTAAAGCCAAACATAATTACAGAAAATAGAAAAAGAATTAAAGAGAGAGAGAGAAGCCCACTTACTCGCCAAGAACCACCCGACCGCCCAAAGATCGCAAACCTGGCCGGCCCAGCCCACCTACCCCACCATCGCTCTTTCTTCGCCAGAAGGCAGAGGCGAGGCGTGGCGAAGGCCGGGCGATGCCGACGGCCACCTCTGCTGGCTGCCTGCGTCCCCGTTGCCTGGACGCCCCCATGCATCGCCACGCGCCTGCCCGACCCCCCTAGACCCCCTCGCTCTCTCACTCTCCCTCGTTTCCTTCTCTGACTCGCCCTCCTCCCCACACCCGAGCGCAGCCGCCGCCGCCGCTCGCCGTTGCTGCGCCCTGGGCCATTCCCTCGCCCCTCTGACGAGCTCATGAGCTCCGCCTCGACGTCCTCAACCCCCCCTCGCTCCGCCACTCGGCTGGGCGCCTTCTGCCTCACCGAGCCTCGTCCCGACCGCCCGTCACCGAAGATTCCCCTCCGACGCCCGAGTGCCTCGGGCCCCTCCGAGCTCGCCGTCCACTCCAAGAAGATCGCCGTGAGCCTCGACCGTTCTCCCCTCTCGGTTTTCTTCTCCGTGCACCGTAGCCGCCGGTGCCACTTGCGCCCGATCGCGGCCGCCGCCAGGCTTCGTCCCTCGACGAAGTTCCGGCCGCTTCTAGCCCTTCTGTTTGCTGCGTTGGATGCGGCGAGCTCAGTCCCAGCATGGTGCCTCCGCCCGCTTCGTTTGGGTCTTGGGAAGGGCGATTCCGGGCACCTCCGCCGCACCTCACCGAGCCTTGCCGCCGCCAAACCTCGTCGCCGGCAGGGATTCCGGCCACCCCCGCACCTCCCGTTGGTCTCCCTAGATGCGCGGGATCACGGGCTCCCTCCTGGTGCCCTCAGCGCGCCCCAGCCGCTGCCCTAGCGTCACTCCGGCGAGCCACCGCCGCTCGGTTGGTCGTCGCCGGCCTAACTCCGGCCACGCCGACGTGGCAACCTAGTTAGGGCTAATCACCCACTAGTTAACCCCCTGACCGACTTACACATGGGCCCCACCGGTTTAATTAGCCAGCTAACGAAATTAGTTAGATCTAATCCAACCGACTGGACCCACGTGTCAGCTTGACTTTGACTTAGTCAACATTGACAGGCGCACTGTCGGTGACCTAACCAGCCACGGGTCAGCGACTGGTGGACCCCACTGGTCAGTTTGACCTGGACCGCCCCAGTTGACTTGATGACGTCACACTGACGTGGTGCTGACGCCATAATCATTTTCTGGATTTATAATAATTCAGGAAATTTCAGAAAATACCCCAAACTTCAAATATTCATAACTTTTAATATGTAACTCCAAATTAAATAAATTATATATGAAAAATGATCAGAAAAATATGAAGAATCTGTTTATGCCATGATCATGCATGTTTGAACAAGTTAACCTCACTGAATAGGATGAATCATGATTAGGGCAAATTATGAAATAACATTTGGAGTTGGAGTTCAACCTTGTTTGAATTCCACTTCAATTAACTTGGATTATCGCTGCATTAGGTGAATTCAGTACCTTAACATGACATGTCATTCATGTGAATGTGCATTGCATTGATTGTGTTCTCTCTTGTTTGCCGTAATTGTCCCTCTCGATGACTGACGTTCCGACGATTGTTCGATGACACCGATGAAGAACTATATTATCTTGAAGTGCCGGGCAAGCAAAACCCCTTGTTCATTCCGATATAATCCCACTCTCGCTCCTGCTCTATTTTACTGCATTAGGACAACAACGACTCATGTGTTACTTGCTGCGGTAGCTGAACCCCTTTATCCTCTGCATGACTGTCATTCCACGAAGTAATTAGATGAAACCCACTAGCATGAGTAGGAGTTGTTTGAGCCATGTTGTGCCTACTCATTCATGCTTGTTGTCATGCACTCTTTGCTTAGAGTTGAGTCAGGTGCGATTCATCGGGAATGAATTGGAATGGTTGTGTGAACATGTCCCTCTTGTATGCGAGCTAAGTGTGTGAACACGATTTGGTAAAGGTAGCGGTGAGAGGCCATGTAGGAGTACATGGTGGGTTGTCTCATTGCAGCCGTCCTCGAGGAACTGAGTTACGTGTTTGTGATCCATGAAACAGATACTACCACGCATTGGGATCCTTAATTGACCCTCTCGGCTTCTTAACCACCCTTGTCCTCGGTCCGGGAGTTGCAAGTAGTTTCGTGTTTGTAGTATCTTTGGGGCCGCCTGCATAGCGACCGTAGGGGTGGGTTGTGTTGCGGTAGGCACTGCCGGTCTGGTGTACCAATTCGCCCGTTTGGTGTCTCGGGAACCCTGCACACATCGTTCGAGGCTGTATGGGAAACCTCGGCCGGACTCCCTGCGGATGGAACCCGAATAGGCGATAAACCTGGACTTGGGACTTGTGTGTTTAGGTAGGTCGTGGCCGACACCCACGTTGGGCTTGCGCTTGAAGGTTGCTGAGTACATGTCGTGTAAACGGCGGTAAGTGGTGAGAGCGTGTGTGAAGAAGTACACCCCTGCAGGGTTTAATATGATCTATTCGAATAGCCGTGTCCACGGAGAAGGACTTGGGTTGCCTATATCAGTTCATAGACAAGTGAAAGTGGATACTCTAAAATGCGCAAGATAAGCGTGAGTGCTATGGATGGCGTTCTCGTAGGGAGACGGGAGCGGATCCATAGTGGTGTATTGATATGGTGAATATGTGGACTCGTGTGCGCCACCTCAAAAGAGTTAATTGCAGTCGTAGTTCAGGATAGCCACCGAGTCAAAGCTGGCTTGCTGCAGTCAAACTCCACCACCCCCTTTTGATAATGATGCATATGTAGTTAGTTCCGATGTAAGTCTTCTTTGAGTACAATTGTACTCACGTTTGCCTATTTTATGTTTTGCGAGAGAGACTTGGTCTCGCTAGTAGTTCCGCTTGGACTTGACATTTAGCTTGTTACCTCGGCTACGATCTTGTGCCCTCGGCAGATGCAGTAGATAGTCGTGCTTCTCAGCCTTCTTCATTTATAGTTATGCGTACTCGAGACATGTTTAGCTTCCGCTTGTGATTTGACTTGTATGCTTTCGAGTGTTGGGTCATGAGACCCATGTTTGTAATATCTCGCTCCTCGGAGCCTATTGGATAAATATTTGAGTCAGAGAGTTATGTTGTGATGCCATGTTGTATCTACACATATTGAGCATATTGTGTGTATGTTTGAAATGCTTGGTATGTGTGGGATCCGACAAACTAGTTGTTTATCCTTGGCAGCCTCTCATATGGGGAAATGTACTCTCGTGCTTACGGCGATAGTAGTCTCACATGACCCGGTTCACGGAGTCCTGCTAGCCCAACACTACTGCTTGGACACTTGACTGGCCGGCATGTGTTTCACTGCCGTTCCTATATACATCCTTCGGGAAATGTCGAGCGGTCTTATTCGAGTCTGTCTAGCTTTCTGCTACAGCCGGGATACCGGAGTCCTGTTAGCCCAAAGGTTACAGCCCGAATTTATACGTTGACGACCGACATGCTCGATGTGATTCATGTATGCCTGTCCCCATGGGTTAGCGCCGCTTTGGGTTCACGACTAGCCATGTCGGCCCGGGTTCTTTGTCATATGGATGCTAGCGACACTATCATACGTGAGCCAAAAGACGCAAACGGTCCCGGGCCATGGTAAGGCGACACCCGTGGGAATACCGTGCGTGAGGCCGCAAAGTGATATGAGGTGTTACCGGCTAGATCAATGTGACTTGGAATCGGGGTCCTGACATTTGTCATGTGTGTTTACTTTCGATATGCTTTTTCGTGATAGGTTCTGCCCCCGAGGATAACCTCGACTATCCATCTGAAGGGCAGTACTCTACCCCCGTTCCATCAGGCAAGCAACTCATTGATCATTCCGATACATACCCATGTTCTAGCTTCGCTCTCGTTCTTGCATTAATACAACGCGATTCAAACTTTTGTGTGCTGCGGTAGTTGAACCAACTTCATTTGCATGACCTGTCTTTGCCACAGTTACTAGATGAAACCCACTAGTATGTGTAGGAGTTGATTGAGCCATGTTTGTGATTCCTACCATGCTATGCTTGCTATGCTTAGAGTTGTGTCAGGTCTGGCTCATCGGGATGATGAACTGGAGTGAAAGGTTGTGTCGGGTTCGAGAGTGAAAGTGTTGAACACGTTTTGGTAAAGGTATCGATGAGAGGCCATGTAGGAGTACATGGTGGGTTGTTTCATTGAAGCCGTCCCTAAGAACTGAGATCTGTGTTTGTGATCCATGAAACAGTTACTACCACGCATTGGGATCCTTAATTGACCCTCTCGGCTTCTTAACCACTCTTGTCCTCGGTCCGGAGTTGCAAGTAGTTTACGGTGTTTGTAGCATCTTTGGGGCCGCATAACGCTGACCGTAGGGGTGGGTTGTGTTGCGGTAGGCACCGTGGGTCTGTGTACCGATTCGCCCGTTTGGTGTCTCGGGAACCTGTACACATCGTTCGGGGCCGTATGGGAAACCTCGGCGGACTCCTGCGGATGGAACCCGAATAGGCGATAAACTGGACTTGGGACTTGTGTGTTTAGGTAGGCTGTGGCCGACACCCACGTTGGGCTTCCGCTTGAAGGTTGCCGAGTACATGTCGTGTAAACGGCGGTAAGTGGTGAGAGCGTGTGTGAAGAAGTACACCCCTGCAGGTTAATATGATCTATTCGAATAGCCGTGTCCACGGAGAAGGACTTCTGGGTTACCTATATCGGTTCATAGACAAGTAAATGGATACTACTAAAAGCCTCAAGATAAGTGTGAGTATCGTGGATGGCCCTCTCGTGGGATGACGAGAGAGGATCCTGATGGAGTATTGTAATGGTGATTAGTGGACTCGGTAATGCGACAAAAGCTTTTCAAGTGGTTTCACGTAGGATAGCTTAGCCAAGAGTCAAAGCTGGCTTGCTGCAAATAACTCCACCACCTTCTTGAGAACGTGCATGTATGATAGGATTCTGTGGTAAGACTTCTTTGAGTACCTCCGTGCTCATGTTTGCTTAATTAATGTTTTTGAGACGACAACACCGCCCCTTCCGATGGGTTCTATGTAGACCTTGACATCGACGAGTGAACTAGCCACCCAAGTGGCGATCTAAGACTTGTGAAGGGCCATTGTAGATAGAAAGGCTCCAACAAGCTTTCTTTCTTTCTAGAGTCTGTACTCAGACTAGTTTGCTTCCGCATGTGCTTGTATGATTGTATGACTTGAGTGTTGGGTCATGTGACCCCTACCTGTATGACTATGTTATGTATGGCTCCTCGAGCCTTTAAAATAAAAGTACTTGAGTTGTAGAGTTTTGTTGTGATGCCTTGTTGTATTTACTCATATCGGGCATATTATGTGTATGATTGAAATGCTTGGTATGAGTGGGATCCGACAAACTAGTTGTTTATCCTTGGCAGCCTCTCATATGGGGAAATGTAGTCTCGTGCTTACGGCGATAGTAGTCCGCTACAGCCCGGGATACCGGAGTCCTGTTAGCCAGTGCTACAGCCCGAATATATACGTTGATGACCGACATGCTCGATGTGATTCATGTATGCCTGTCCCCCATAGGTTAAGCGCCGCTTTGGGTTCACGACTAGCCATGTCGGCCCGGGTTCTTTGTCATGTGGATGCTAGCGACACTATCATATACGTGAGCCAAAAGACGTAAAAGCGGTCCCGAGCCATGGTAAGGCGACACCCGTGGGAATACCGTGCGTGAGGCCACAAAGTGATATGAGGTGTTACCGGCTAGGTCGATGTGACTTGGAATCGGGGTCTGACAGCGTTGGCATCGAGCGAGGGGCTGCTGTAGGTTCGCTAAGCCAAACCGGTCGATGTTGAGTCTAGAAATGCTTTAGTTATATGCAGGGAATTGATTGTGGGAGGGAGCGTAAGGCTCTTTTTTCTCCTTTACCTTATGCCCTACGATCTGAGTCATCCTCTTCTCATTCGACGTGGGTATAGGACTAGGCTCTCTTCTCTCTATCAGGTTCATGTGTTACTAATCCGTAGTAACTTATAGGATTGTTGGTTACATCCTCAGTTCAGTGCCACTAATTTTTTAGTATGCTATCGGTTGAACCAGAACCTTGATATGATGTTATTGAGTGGTTTTGCAATCTGTTTTTGAATGTCTCAAATCTGATTTTGAGCATTTACAGATGTTATGCTGCCCGATTTTCCCTAGAAATTCTAATGTCTTTGCATTGTGGCTGTGCTTTTCGGATGGCCACCCGTCCCCGAACCAAGTGGTTCGTTCGACCCGTTGCATTGGTGTGTGTGGTCACAAGGCAATGCTGGTTCGGTGATGATTGAGTCTGTTACCGATGGTATCCTGAATATACCGTCGAGGAAGCAGCTTTAGGGATTTCAACCAAAGCCAATATCATGCATGGTCAGGATTTATCCATCCTATCCAGAGCTCTTGAACCGCTCCACTTTGTTCTTATGGACTTGGGATCACTATTGGGATGTCCGTGCAAGATGCAGCCTATTCTATGATGACTATTATTCGAGGCGAACTGCGCCTTTGCTGGGTCAGCGGTGATTTCCGCTACATGCCGGCATCCCTCCACGGGGCGCATGGCTACCTTCGAGGTTTGTACAGCGATGCATCCCATGAGGACTCACTTCTTCGCACCACCGCGGAGATCTTTGGAAGACAAGGACCGTGAAAACCGGGCCTTGCGTATGGAGCTCTTTAATGCCCGTGCTGATCAACTGGGCTACTCGACTAGGTTTGCACTGCCGTGCAAGCGGATACATGGACATGAGGGACTTGTACCCAGTGCGGGCTGGTCTGCGGACTTTATGGAGTGGCGTGAGGTAGGAGGCATCACTTTCGTCCTCGTGGGCCTCGTCTGCCACCGTTTGTTGGACCACGGCCACATCCGAGTCCCTATGGTCCCTGAGCTCCACAGGATTGTCTGCATTCCGGATGATCATGTTCCACTTCCGAGCTTGGGTGGTGACTTCTATGAGGACTACTACGGAGCTGTATGCGAGTAGTAGTAGTATCCCTAATCTTGTAATAGTTGTATTTCCGCCGTCTGCGTGACTTGTGGAATATGACTTAGTGTGTATCATTCGGAAGTGTAGAAAAATAATGTATAGGAGTTGGAATGCTTCCGATGAGATGTAACGCCGTTCACTATAGTTGTACCCCGACAGGCTTGTACTAAACTATGAATGGTGTGTATGACCGTTGGTATATATATATGGCATCTTTATATTACCATGTCATACGGATGAACATCTTTGCATTCCATGCTATCCATTACCTTCCGCACTTCCTTGTTAAATTCTGCCATCCTGGTTTAAACCTTTGCTTTGTCTCCTAGGATGGTCAACACCATAACAATCCTGCTGCTCGGGAGGCGAGAAGCCAGCGCATTTGGAAATGCAAATCTGCCCCAACCGCCATCTTTGGCGAGGTTATCTTTGGAAGCGTAACGCAATAAGCGTGAGACCAATACGCCCTCTTTGGGCGGATTGAGCAAAACACCGCACGCCAGCCGAGAAATGATGTGGTTTCACTCAATGACTTCGTCAAAATTTGTATCCACGAAGTTCAAGTATTCCGTTGAGCCTCTCGATGCGGATGATTGGCTTCGCATGACATCCACTACAAGCTGCGCTTGCCAGCGTGGCTGAGGTGACAAGGTTACTTTTGCCGCTTATCATCTTGAAGGTCCTGCTAGTCTCTGGTGGGAGAATTATGAGGCTATCGTCCGGTTGGACAAGAGTTACAACTTGGGCTGAATTGGTGCCGCCTTAGTGAGCATCATATCCCGGAAGGTCTTATGGATCGCATAAAGGGAGGAATTCTGCAGTTTCACCCAAGGTAGGCTGACGGTGGATGCCTACGGCCGTGAATTTGGGAGGTTAGCACGTTATGCTCCCGAAGAAGTTTCTCTTGATGCCAAGAAGCGAGGCAAGGTTCCGCAAGGGACTTAGCCACGAGCTACGCCGAGACCTTAAATGCGGATGAGTGTACCTCTTTTCGAAGCTAGTCAATAAGGCTATCGGCCTTAAAGGCGGCAGACTGATTTTGAGGCTTCACGCAAGCACATCCGTGACTCTGGATCTTCATCCGCTCTGGATCCCGAAGCGCCGGGTTTGGATTCCAAATACTTCTCTACCACCCGAGTTCACCCCGAGGCCATCTTTTGAGGCGCCTCGCCCCAACCATGATATGTTCCGCCCAAGACTTATGGAGGCCCGCTGCTAGTCTTGCTCCACGCCCCAATATGATAACTTGCTTCAAATGTGGAGAGACAGGCCACTACATCCATGAGTGTCCCAGAACAACCCGATCAAGTTGGAAAGTGCATTGGCCGTGGCAAGCCAGCAGGAAAGGTGCCCTATGCTAAACCAGTTGCCACCGCTCGTGGCCATGTCAACTATGTTTCTGCTGAAGAAACCTATGAGGATCCCAACGTCGTCCTCGGTACGCTCCTTGTTAATTGTCATCCGGCAACTGTCCTTTTTGATACTGGAGCATCTCATTCATTTATTTCTGAGAGCTATGCTCGATTGCACAACACCACATTCTGTGACATGCACACCTCCATGGAAATTCAGACCCACGGTTCTAGATGGCAAACCTCTAGAATAAGTCATGGGAATGAAATTCTTGTCGACAGAACTAGTCTTTCTTGCTTCCTTAATAGCTCTCAAGTCCTCGGACATAAACATCATCTTGGGTATGGTGGATGTCACCCATTATGCTAAGATTGATTGCTCTACTAGAACTGTTCAGCTCACCCATCCCTCGGGCAAGGCGGTGAATGTTCTAACCCGAGTGTCTAAGCGCCCGACTTTACTCCTTAAATGCCAACCCTCTTCTAGACCTCGAAGATATTCCGATAGTCCGTGATTTTCCGGATGTCTTTCGGAGGAACTGCCGGTGTTCCACGGCGGGGATGTCGAGTTCGTGATAGATCTTGTTCGAGAACCGTCCCAATCTCTAGAAGACCTTATAAGATGGCACCCCTAGAACTAGCTGAACTCAAGAAACAACTCGATGAGTCCTTGCAAAAAGGTTTCATCCGTCCTAGTTCATCTCCATGGGCTTGCCCGTCCTCTTCATCAAGAAGAAGGATGAATGCGGATCGGATGGTTGTGGATTATCGACCTGTCAATTTGGTCACTATCAAGAACAAGTATCCGCTCCCGGGATCAACGACATTGTATGATCAGCTTGCTTTGGATCCTCGATCTTTTCAAGATGGATTTGAGGTTGGGCTACCATCAAATCAAAATCAAGAATGGGGACATTCCTAAAAGCGGCCTTTGTTACTCGTTATGGCCAATCTGAGTACACCGTCATGTCGCTTCGGATTAACCAATGCTCCGACCACCTTCTCTCGGTTAATGAACTCAATCTTCATGGAGTATTTGCATAAATTAAAGTGGTATACCTCGATGATATACTCATCTACTCCAAGAATGAGGAAGAACATGCCGAACATCTAAGGCTAGTGTCGATGAAACTTCGAGAGCACCGCCTTTATGCCAAATTCTCTAAGTGTGAATTCTGGTTACCAGAAGTGACCTACATAGGCCATGTAATCTCTGGTAAGGGCATTGCTGTCAATCCCCAGCGAGTTCAAGCCGTCCTTGTTGGACTCCACAGAATCGGTCAAGCAAGTTCGGAGTTTTCTCGGTTTAGCGAGCTATTGCCGTCGCTTAGTCGAGAATTTCTCTAAAGTTGCCAAACCTCTAACCGAACTCCTCAAGAAAGATAAGAAGTTCGAATGGACACCACGGTCACGAGTTCAGCTTTCAGAACCGAAAAGACGCGCGACATCTGCTCCCGTACTTGTTCCACCAGATTTTTCTAAGGACTTTATTATCTATTGCGACACTTCGCGACAAGGACTAGGTTGCATACTCATGCAAGATCGTCATGTGATTGCCTACGCTTCTCGACAATTGCGTCCACATGAGGATAATTATCCCACACACGATCTAGAGCTTGCAGCAGTGGTTCATGCACTCAAAACTTGGCGACATTACCTTCTTGGTAATCGTTGCGAAATCTACACTGATCACCAAAGTCTGATATAAATCTTAACCCAACCGTATTTGAATCTCAGGCAAAGACGTTGGGTCGAGTTGATTACGGATTACGACTTAGGAATATCTTACACCCCAGGCAAAGCCAATGTCATGGCCGACGCCCTAAGTCGGAAATCTTATTGTAACAATCTGATGTTACAACAAAGTCAACCATTTCTCCACGAGGAATTTCGTAAGCTTAATCTCCACATTGTTCCTCGAGGATTCCTTTCCACCACGGTGGCGAAACCTAACCTTACGGATCGAATCATAGCTGCTTAGCAGTATGATAGAGGAATATCTCGGATCAAGGAGAACATTGCTAGCGGAGCTGCTAAGTGTTTCTCCATAGATGAACAAGGTGTTGTTTTCTTTGAGAACCGTTTGGTGGTTCCCAAGAAACAACAGCTACTGACAACTGATCCTTAAGGAAGCTCATGACTCTCCTCTCACCATTCATCCCGGTAGTACTAAAATGTATCAAGACCTACGCCAGAGGTTTTGGTGGACTAGGATGAAGAGAGAAATCGCTCAATACATTGCTAAGCTGCGGCGATACGTAAATCGAGTTAAAGCGAGCATCAACGACTGCTGGTACCCTTCAACCTTTGGAAATTCACGAATGGAAATGGGATAAAATCGGTATGGATTTCATTACCGGGTTTCCCAGGACCAAGAGAGGGAATAACGCTATCTTCGTTGTCGTTGATCGTCTTTCCAAAGTAGCCCACTTCCTACCCGTTCATTGAGAATATAACCGCTAGCCAGCTAGCTGATTTGTACATCTCATGAATAGTGTCTCTTCATGGTGTTCCATTAGAGATTAACTTTCGGACCGTGGAAGTCTCTTCACCTCTCGATTTTGGGAAAGTTTCCAAAGCGCTATGGGAACTCGTCTCTCCTTTAGCACCGCTTTCCATCCTCAATCAAGTGGTCAAGTAGAGCGAGGTCAATCAAATTCTAGAGGATATGCTTGAGCTTCTGTCATCTCTTTCCGCATGAATTGGGAGAAATGCCTTCCATTCGCCGAGTTAAGCTTATAACAATAGCTATCAAGCCAGCTTAGGCAAAGCTCCTTTCGAAGTTCTTTATGGGCGGAAATGTCGAACGCCTCTTAAGCGGTCGAAACCGGGGAGAGACAGCTCTTTGGCGGACATGATTCAGGAAGCGAAGAGCGGAGTTCGCGTTGTTCGTGAGAAATTGAAAACAGCCCAATCCCGTCGAAAAGAGCCAATATGACCGCAAGCATAAGCCTATGACTTATGAAATTGGCGAAGCGAGCTTACCTTCGGGTTACTCCTTTGAAGGGAACCCATCGATTCGGTATCAAAGGCAAGTTGGCTCCTCGTTACATTGGACCCTTTCGCATTCTCGTAAGCGAGGAGAAGTTGCCTACCAATTGGAACTACCTCCGCATCTTTCCAGAGTCCATGATGTCTTCCACGTTTCCCAACTCAGGCGTTGCTTCTCGGATCGTATCCGTGGAGTAGACCATGAAACGCTTGATCTCCAAGATAACCTCACCTATCGAGAATATCCCGTTCGTATTCCCGATCAAGCCGAGCGTACCACTCAACGTCAGAATATCAAGTTTCTAAAGGTTCAATGGCAAACCATTCCGAGCAAGAAGCAACTTGGGAAAGGGAGGATCGTCTTCGACTTGAGTATCCCACCTTTTTAACAACAAATCCTAAATCTCGGGACGAGATTCTTTTGAGTGGGGGTGAGTTGTCACATCCCAGTTAGACCATGCATTAGGGTGTGCATCATGTTTAAATTTCATTTGAATTTGAAATGGTGAAGACAGGAAACCCCCAGAACACCCCCCCTTAATTCAACTAGGGTTTACTAAAAATTATTTCAATGAACACGAAATGCCCTTCAAAATGCTCATCATCTTTGCTTTGGTTGAGCCTATGTCAAAAGTGGTGCATCATTTTCTAGGTCATCCAAAGGTCCTTGGATTAATTCATAAGTTTTTGAACTTGAGCATTTCAAATTATATAAAATATTTTAAATGTCCAAAATTGCCAAACCAAAATGTTTCATGTTGGCAATATTCCAACAAGGGACCAGGAGCATTTTGGTGAATTTTAAAACTGTTTTGGTATTTTAGAAAACCCCACAAAGTTGCAGAATATTAGAAAAAGATAAAAACAGGAAAAGACTTACCTGACGCCACCTACCGGCCCGCTGCCCGGCCCAGCCACCCTGGCCTTGTGGCTTGGCTTGGCTTGACGCAGCAACGAGTGCTTTCGGCTGGCGGCACACTTATGGGTGCCACGCACTGGTCGCCGCCTCGCCGCTCCCTCGCCCGGCCCATGACGTGGATCGCCCTCCTTCTCTCCCCGAACGCATACAGACACCCCTCTCCTCCCCGGTCCCTCTCCATCGTGCTCCCCCACCTTGGCCGACGCCGCCGCCACCGCACCATCGTCGCAACCGTGCTCCCCGCCATCCGTGCTCCTCCTCACCATGTCCAGGAGCTCCGCCGCACTCCACTACCCCGAACCAGCCGAGCCCCGCTCGCTCTAGTGCCCCGAGTCCACCCCACCGACCTCGACCGAGTTTGTCGTCGCCGGAGATCCCTTTCAACGCCGCCCGGCGCTCGGTTCGTCCCCGACCTCGACGAGAGCTTCTACGCGTCGCCCGTGAGCCCATCTACCTCCCCTTCCCTCTCTCTCTCGCTCTCGAGCAGCGTAGCAACCGAACCAAGCTCACCGCACCCGCCGCCGTGGAGCTCGTCGCCGACGTGCTCCCGGTCACTCTCCGGCCACCTCGTGGTGTCCCTCACACTCACCGCACCCCATGGGGTCTAACCGCACACTCCCCGCACCTCACCGACCCCTCTAGCCCAAGTTCATCTTCGGCCGAACCCGGCGGCCGCTTAGCTCGTCGCCGGGCGCCAACTCCGCCACCCGACCCCAACCGGCTCCACCAACACCGCGGCTTGCACCCAGCTATCCGTAGCCACCCTCCGCGACTCATTTGGTCACCGGAATCACCAAAAGCACTTCCTCCGCCGCGTCGGTTCGCCCGTGACTAGTCGCAGTGCAGCCGACGTGGACCTTGACCACGTGGGCCGCGTTGACTCCGACGAGTCATCGGCGGATGGGGCCCAGCCACCGCTAACTAAATAGGTTAGTTTTAATTAAACATTAGTTAAGTTAATTACCACGACACGCGGGACCCACTGTCGGGTTTGACTCGGACGTCTCTGTTGACCTGACGTCATCTTTGACGATGGCTAACGCATTAATCTAATTTCTGGATTTATTCTAATACAGTAAATTCCAGAATATAATTCAAATTTCAAATGCTTATAACTTTTAATCTGTAACTCCAAATGCAAAGATATATATATGAAAAATGATCAGAAAAATCCATTCTATCCATTGGTACAGGTTTCATGCATGTTAAAACAAGTTAACCTTGCTGTTTAACCAGAATAAGATAATGCACCTTTAGGGCTATTTCAAATGAGCTATCATTTGAATCATTGATTCAAATGAGTTCATCCCCTATTGTTTCAGCTTGCATTAGGCCAACACACATCCATATTGCCATGTCATAGCATGCATCATATTGTTGCATTTTGTCATGTGTGTTTACTTTCGATATGCTTTTTAAGTGATAGGTTACGCCCGAGGATAACCTCGACTATCCATCTGAAGGCGATTACTCTACCCCGTTCCATCGTGCAAGCAACTCATTGATCATTCCGATACAAACCCATGTTCTAGCTTCTGCTCTCGTTTCTGCATTAAGACAACGCGATTCAAGCTGTTGTGTGCTGCGGTAGTTGAACCCACTTCCTTTGCATGACCTGTCATTGCCACGATAACTAGATGAAACCCACTAGTATGTGTAGGAGTTGATTGAGCCATGTTTGTGATTCCTACCATGCTATGCTTGCTATGCTTAGAGTTGTGTCAGGTCTGGCTCATCGGGATGATGAACTGGAGTGAAAGGTTGTGTCGGGTTCGAGAGTGAAAGTGTTGAACACGTTTTGGTAAAGGTATCGATGAGAGGCCATGTAGGAGTACATGGTGGGTTGTTTCATTGAAGCCGTCCCTAAGAACTGAGATCTGTGTTTGTGATCCATGAAACAGTTACTACCACGCATTGGGATCCTTAATTGACCCTCTCGGCTTCTTAACCACTCTTGTCCTCGGTCCGGGAGTTGCAAGTAGTTTACGGTGTTTGTAGCATCTTTGGGGCCGCATAGCAATGGCCGTAGGGGTGGGTTGTGTTGCGGTAGGCACCGTGGTCTGGTGTACCGATTCGCCCGCTTGGTGTCTCGGAACCTGTACACATCGTTCGGGGCCGTATGGGAAACCTCGGCGGACTCCTGCGGATGGAACCCGAATAGGCGATAAACTGGACTTGGGACTTGTGTGTTTAGGTAGGCTGTGGCCGACACCCACGTTGGGCTTCCGCTTGAAGGTTGCCGAGTACATGTCGTGTAGCGGCGGTAAGTGGTGAGAGCGTGTGTGAAGAAGTACACCCTGCAGGGTTAATATGATCTATTCGAATAGCCATGTCCACGGAGAAGGACTTACGGGTTACCTATATCAGTTCATAGACAAGTAAATGGATACTACTAAAAGCCTCAATATAAGAGTGATTATCGTGGATGGCCCTCTCGTGGGATGACGAGAGAGGATCCACGGTTGAGTATTGTAATGGTGATTAGTGGACTGCAATGCGACAAAAGCTTTTCAAGTGGTGTCACGTGGGATAGCTTAGCCAAGAGTCAAAGCTGGCTTGTTGCAAATAACTCCACCACCTTCTTGAGAACGTGCATGTATGATAGGATTACGTGGTAAGACTTCTTTGAGTACCTCCGTACTCATGTTTGCTTAATTAATGTTTTTAGACGACAACACGCCCCTTCCGATGGGTTCTATGTAGACCTTGACATCGACGAGTGAACTAGCCACCCAGGTGGCGATCTAAAGACTTGTGAAGGGCCATTGTAGATAGAAAGGCTCCAACAAGCTTTCTTTCTTTCTAGAGTCTGTACTCAGACTAGTTTGCTTCCGCATGTGCTTGTATGATTGTATGACTTGAGTGTTGGGTCATGTGACCCCTACCTGTATGACTATGTTATGTATGGCTCCTCGGAGCCTTTAAAATAAAGTACTTGAGTTGTAGAGTTTTGTTGTGATGCCTTGTTGTATTTACTCATATCGGGCATATTGCGTGTATGATTGAAATGCTTGGTATGAGTGGGATCCGACAAACTAGTTGTTTATCCTTGGCAGCCTCTCATATGGGGAAATGTAGTCTCGTGCTTACGGCGATAGTAGTCCGCTTCTGACCCGGTTCACGGAGTCCTCCTAGCCCAAAGACTACTGCTTGGACACTTGGTAGCCGACATGTGTTTCACTTCGTTCCTATGTCTGTCCCTTCGGGGAAATGTCACGCGGTGGTATTCGGAGTCCTGCCTAGCCTGCTACAGCCCGGGATATCGGAGTCCTGTTAGCCCAGTGCTACAGCCCGAATATATACGTTGATTACCGACATGCTCGATGTGATTCATGTATGCCTGTCCCCATAGGTTAGCGTCGCTTTGGGTTCACGACTAGCCATGTCGGCCCGGGTTATTTGTCATGTGGATGCTAGCGACACTATCATATACGTGAGCGAAAAGACGCAAACGGTCCCGGGCCATGGTAAGGCGACACCCGTGGGAATACCGTGCGTGAGGCCACAAAGTGATATGAGGTGTTACCCGCTAGGTCGATGTGACTTGGAATCGGGGTCCTGACACCCGCGCATCAGTAAAGCTCGTGTGTTGCGCACGACTTGTCAAGTTCATGCTTTCATCAATTTATTGCATGCTTTGGCTAACACTTTGTGCAGCAACCACACCCGGTAAGCAGAATCGAGCCGCTAGGCTCCATAACGTTATTTCCTCTCCTTTCTCTTCTCTCAAAAAAGGAAGGCTCCCTCGCGCACAAGTTAATCAGGGGAGGAGGAGATAATACTATGGACCAGGCACCGCTCGAGGAAGTTTAAGCCTCATCGGGAAGCAAGAAATGTAAAAGCTAAGTTGCCAAAGTTTGAGCAATCAATTTTAAGTTTTCAAGTTATCTTCCTCGAGCGATAGTACTTTGTATAGAAAACACAGCGCAGAGGAACCAAATCGTGACTGGTCGCCCTTACTTTGTTTCGAGTCCGCTCAACAACTTAAGTGAGCTGCGGCTAGTCCGCGACAAGGTTGCTTGTCGGTGGCGACCCCGCCAAAGAAGTTGCTGAAGTTCCGCACTTTTCGGCGCCATGGCAAGGGTGCTACTGACCGCAAGTTTCCTGAAAAGCGCAGGCAATAACATACAAAGGAAGGAATCAAGTAGAGGAAATAACATTGCATCGATCGATTCAGATCAGTAATAAATTTTTAAAAGTTATCTTCCTTGAACGACCGCGCTTTGTATGAAAAAACCCATGCGCGGAGGAACCAAATCGTGGATCGGTCGCCCTTACTTTGTTTCGAGTCCGCTCAACAACTTAAGTGAGCTTCGGCTAGTCCGCGACAAGGTTGCTTGTCGGTAGCGACCCCGCCAGCTGCTGAAGTTCCGCACTCGGCGCTCGCGGCAAGGGTGCCTGCACCGGCAAGTTTCCCTGAAAAGCGTAGGGCAATAACATACAAAGCCAAGAGTCGAGTAAAGGAAGTAACGTAGCGAACGTTGCCCAGAATAAAGTTATATTGCAAAAATAACTTATTGCGGCACTGGCTAAATCGTTCTCAGAACTGAAATAACAGCGAAGAGGGGAAGAAGGGCGCGCCGGCACCCAAGCCCCGGCAAGCCAGAGTTGCCGGGGGCTGCGGCAAGCCAGAGTTGCCGGGGGCTGCGGTAAGCCAGAGTTGCCGGAGGCCGCGGCAAGCCAGAGTTGCCGGGGGCTGCGATATCAGATAAGCCCTTCGTCCTTTTTCAAGCATCCCTTTTTCATTAAAAACATTCTACTCGGGTACAATCCGTGGGGAATGAAAAACATGAAAGAGAGGATTACAAGCTTTAAATGCAGATGAGGCCCGAAGGCTTACAAATTTAAAAGATAAGATGCCCGTAATCCCTTTCCTGTCCCTCTTTTCAGGAGGTAGGTCAAGGAGGCGAGAAGGGCAAAAGAAACGCCTAGACGAGCTACGGGTGCCAGAAGGCACCGAAGGAACATCCCGGGAGCTCCCCGAGGGCTTGACGGAGATGGCAGCCGGGCGGGAGCTCGAAGGCGGGCGGCAGGACGTCAAGACGCTGTCGAGGGCACTACGCCCTCGTACTCCGACTTGACGGCCTTGTCGCCATCCCTCTTCCCCTACTGCAGCCTCCCTACGCCAGTCGCCCAAGGAGACGACCACGGGGAGTTCAGGGAGCCAGCGACGCGGATGATGGGGCTGCCGGTGACGCACGAAGCGGCGCCCAACAACTAATCGGGCCCGCCAACCTCGTCGTCGCTGTCGCTCTCCTCCTCGTCACTCTCGCTCGAGGGGAATCTTCGCTGTCGGAGGAGCTATGCACGCAGCACTTCGCCCGAGTGCCAAGATCCCCGAAGACCTTGACGGAGAGGAGATCACCCTCCATTAACTTAAAATGGAGGGTAAACCCCGCCTCAGTGCTGTGGATGCGGGTGAACGTCTTCCACCCACGATCGAGATACATCACATTAGGGGCTGGGAATACAACACGGACTCGCATGCCGCTGATTCCACAGCCCACGATGTGCAATCTCAATGTCTCGGGCGGATCCGACTCCATCGCGCCATAAGCGGAGCTGGAAGCCGGAGGCGGCGACGAGGCGCCCGGCGCAGCTCGACGAAGAACTTCGCAAGGGTCGTCCCGGTATGGACCGCCGCAGGAGGGGAACCGCCATGAAGCGGAGACGGTGCGCCGCCTCGTCCGCCTCTTCCCCGAGCGCCTCGACCTCGTCCACGACCTCGCCCCCTCCCTCTTCCTCTTGGGGCTGGCTCTGCCGCCCCGGGCGTGGGGTTGGGAGGGGAGCACTGTCTGGCGGCGACCCTCGCTGCCACCGATGAAGAACCAAGGTTCCTTTTCTCCATGGCAAATGAGGGAAAGGGGAGCAGACACTGAGGAAGGGAGGAGATGGGAGAGTGCGGGTTTCTGCGCTCCCCTTCCGCCCTTTTTAAGGAAGCAAGGTGGGTGCTCGACCGCCCCGCTCGACAAATCAGGGCATAGGAAGGGCAAGGAATCGGGGCCGACCTGCTGCCTCTGCTCATAACGGCCCAGTTTCCCACTTCCATCGTCCGTGACCCCAAGAGCATGGGAACCACGTGGCGGGAATGCAGAACTGAGGCGACGGGTGGAGCGACCCCGCACGCCGCCCACTTCCCCCACGACGCCAAGAATCGACGCAGCGTGCCGTTACGGGGGAACGCGGCGGATACGGAATGGGTTTGGTTTGGACCCAGGCCGCGCGTGCCCGTGCCCTGTTTTGGGCCTGGCCCAACAGCGCTCGGCACCGTGTATGGCCCAGACCCGGGGGCTCCTGTCGGTGTACTAAAGTAGGGGTACCCTAGTACCCCGAACTTGTGCACGGGCGGTCGCAGCGTCCCCGCGGCAAGCCCCGCCGGGCGTCCGCCAAGACCCTCCGCCGCCTTTCAGAAGACAAGACCCCGGCAAGAGAAGCTTGCCGGGAAGGCCTCTCTAGGCCCGAAGAAGGCCCCGACAAGAGGAGCTTGTCGGGAAGGCCACTCCAGGCACGCAGAAGACAAGGCCCTGGCAAGAGGAGCTTGCCGGGAAGGCTCGGAGCGTGACAAGTCCTCGAGCGTGACAAGGATTCGGCCGCGGCATGCAACTTCTCTCCGTCTCCGCTCCAGCTCACCCAGCGACGTGTCGCCATGGGACCGTTCCATGGGCGCTGTCAGCGGTGTGCAGCGATGGAGAGCAGCGATAGCGGCGGCTGACAGGCTCGCCATCGTGGCGAGCGGAGACGCACTGACGGTCTCTATAATCGCTTGGGGCGACAACGATGGGCATTTATTGCTTTTGTCCCTTGCCGTCGAGTTAGGTATTTTGCATCGCATAATCGCTCAAGTAGGTGTACCAACTCCTGTTTTTACATTTGTACCCCCGCCTATGTTGCCACCTGTCGGAGACCCCTTGAGCATATAAAAGGAGGCCCGAGTGCAACGTAGAAGAGGTTCAGGTTCACGTCTTTCGCAAGGTTCGGTTCATTCGACTGGCCATAGACTAGATACACTCACGCTAGGTTTTGTAGCCCGCATTGCTCCCTAGCAAGAACACAATAGATCAAATAAGCAGCGAGGAGTTTTATCTCTCCGGAGAGCTCAAAGATGGGTAAACCGCTTCGTGTGCATCGCCTCGATCCGCTCTTCGTGCGACCTCCGCCCCCCTCCGAACCACAAAGGGGCCTGCTCTGCCGGCCCCATAGGTGTCCGTGGGTACGATCAGCCTCCCCGACACTCGTCCAGCTGTGGCCTTAGTCTTCAGCAGAGTCGGGCCAGATGAAGACTTTGGTGCAGCTGAGGAACTTGCTGAGACACCAGAGGCAATGGAGAAGCCAACAGTCCTTTGGCACGTGGCCAGATGCACAGGTGCTGAGGACTTTGTCGAAACTGCTGAGGACTTGGCAGGAGCTGCTGAGGACTTTGAAGGAGCTGAGGATTTTGGAGGAGCAGGAGCAGCATGAGGAATTTGCCGTGAGGGCACTGCTGAGGAACTTGGCCGTGAGGGCACTGTTGGTGAAGCACTTGGCTTGTGCGGGCTTCTTTGCCATAGATTTTCTTGGCTTGACAGAGGCCTCAGTGGCGCAGTAGCAGAGTCCTCATTGAATTTCCTCACTGCCTCGTTGGCTTGTCTTGCCAATTTGGCTTGGCGCTTGGCCCATTCTTCAGGAAAGTCCTCACCACGCTTGATGCTTGTGGGGTCAGCTTCTTGACCAGGTGCCAATGGAGCTCTTGGGCATGGAGGATTGAGAGCGAATTTATTCATGTACTTTGGAGTAACATATCTGTACTCCCTCCATTCCCGTGCCCATCTCCTTTCAATCCTTTGAATGCGAACCTTGCGCTGATTTTTGTTTTCTTTGCTGAACTCGGCTTTATCAGGTGTGCAATAATCAGCATATATTTCCTCAGGAATCTCAAACGCAGTCATGACCTCAGCCTCTTTCCTCCTTTACGTGGCTTCTTTCCTTACGCCATATTCTTGGTGAGGAATTTGAACAATCGAATTCTCACGAAGAAGTATGCAACTTTTCTTCGAGGAACGCTGCAAATGAGTTAAGTTGATGAGAACCTAGTGATTCAGCGGACATGAGTACCTGTGAACAGAGTATAGTTGCGAGGAATTTGGAGAGGTCATATGCGTTCTCGTAAGGTTTTTCAAAAAGAACTAGTTTGAGGAATTTGACCAGATGAGCCTTGAAGAATTTCACTAAGCGATCTTTGTCTTAGGTTCGAGTTGTATAGATCGAGGATCCACACAATTGAGGAATCTTGAAGAAAATCACTGCTTAGAGAAACGAATCAAGAGCATATTTTGTTTGAGGTGTTCATATGTGTGAAGATTTGAAGAATAAACACCTTTGAAGATTTTCAGGAAGGTTTGAGAATCAAAGCGAGTAATAAAAGTAACTATTAATTACCCGAAGTGAAGAACACGACGAACTGAGAGGAACAGATGGGAAGTTCGTCAGGTTAGATCTTCAACGCCCTAACTTGGCGGAGGAAGACAACTACGGCGGCGGCGGAGTGAAGATTTCTGCGGTCGGCGCGAGTACGTCGGCGACGAGGTCGAGGCAGTGAAGCTTTTCCTCACCGGCGACGATGGAGTAGCGGCGGCGCTAGGGTTTGAGAAGCTCGAGCGAGAGAGAGCGGTCGGCGGAGTAAAGGAAGTGAGGAAGGGAGAGGGGTATATATAGCCATGGTGAAAAACTGTTCGCCCGAAGATTTGGGACGAACGTGCCCCGGACCCTTCTCATTCGCTTGACATGTGTCACCCACGTACTTAAAAGTGGAGATCGTGTTTGATCGTGGGTGAATAAATAAATCTATCGTGGGATGCGGAACGGTTTGAGCGGCAAAAACGAAAGTTTGGATAAGATTAGTGTTAAAGTTCCGTTCGCAATTTCTTCAGCTGACAAGGACACAGTGAAGATTTTGAACGAGTTTCAAATAGAACACACATGAAGAATTTGTGAATAGATTGGGTTGAGTATAGCATGGAGGGGGAAGGGTCCGATCACATTCACTTAGCAGAAAAAATGACTTTAATAAATAGCCATAAGTGAATGTTGTAGAGGACATAAACCCATATATATATATATAGCTAATGAAGAAAAACGACGGAAACAGTGAAGATTTTGAAAAGTTGAAGAATTTGAAAAACTGAAAATTTTCAAAAACTGAGGAAAAACTCAAATTGAAGATTTTCAACTTTGGTGGTGGCGTGACCCACCGTATAAGAATGATGATTTCAGACACCGCGTACAATTGTCGTAGGGTTATGAGAATCAAATTCTTCATTAATTTCTTCACACTTAGAGTGTTATTCTTCATTGATTGAAGAAAAATGTTTCTTCATGTGTTGCACATCTAAGTCATCAATTTTGCATAAGTGTCAGGATGTGTGTCCTTTTCAAAGAACATTCGAAGATTCTAAGATATTTAGCTCACAACGCAACTTGCTAAATCTCTTCTCATCCAAGGGCTTTGTGAAGATATCGGCTAGTTGTTCTTCAGTCTTCACATGCTCGATGGAGATGTCGCCCTTCAACACATGATCACGAAGAAAATGATGACGAATTTGAATGTGCTTTGTCTTCGAATGCTGAACTGGGTTGTGAGCAATCTTGATGGCACTCTCATTGTCACAGTAGAGAGGCACATTCTTCACGTTGATGCCGTAGTCCTTGAGAGTTTGCTTCATCCACAACAATTGAGCAATGTATTCAGCTTCCGAAGTAGACAGTGATACGCAGTAGCAATGTATTCAGCTTCCGCAGTAGACAGTGATACGCAGTTCTATTTCTTCGAGGACCAAGAGACCAAAGATCGTCCAAGGAAATGACAAGTACCAGATGTTGACTTGCGGTCCACACGATCACCAAAGATAGTCAGAGTCAGAATATCCAATGAGATCAAAAGTAGAGCCCTTGGGGTACCATAATCCAAGTGTTGGTGTGTGAGCTAGATATCGAAGAATATGCTTCACAGCCTTATGGTGTGATTCCTTCGGTGTAGCTTGAAATCGGGCACACATGCAAAAACTAAGCATTATCTCTGGCCTAGATGCACATAGGTATAATAGAGAACCAATCATGGAGCGGTATACCTTGTGATCGAAGTCAATACCATTTTCATCAGTGCATAGATGTCCATTTGTGGGCATAGGAATTTTGACACCTTTGCAATCTTGCATGCCAAATTTCTTTAGGACATCTTTGAGGTATTTCTCTGAGATATGAATATGCCATTGTGTTGTTGATTTAATCTGAAGACCTAAGAAGAATTTCAAATCTCCCATCATAGACATTTGATATTCTTCACTCATCATATAGGCAAATTCATCACTATAACGTTGGTCAAGACAGCCAAAGATAATATCATCAACATATATTTGGCACACAAACAGTTAAACATAATATGATTTAGGAAAGAGAGTAGGATCGACTGAACCCGCTGTGAAGCCATACTTCATGAAGAATTCCTTAAATGTATCATACCACGCCCGGGGGGCCTGTTTGAGACCATAGAGGGCCTTGTTGAGTCTGAAGACTTTGTCAGGATTCTTTGGATCTTCAAAACCTGGGGGTTGAGCAACATATACTTCTTCCTCAAGCTTACCATTGAGGAATGCACTTTTTACATTCATTTTATATAAAGTGATATTATGATGGTTAGCATAAGCAAGTAATATGCGAATAGCCTCAAGTCTAGCAATAGGTGCAAAAGTTTCATCGAAATCAATTCCTTCAACCTGTGTGTAGCCTTGAGCTACAAGTCGTGCCTTATTCCTCACCACAAGGCCATTTTCATCTTGCTTGTTGCGGTAGATCCACTTTGTGCCAATGATATTATGCTTGCGAGGATCTGGACGTTTGACCAGTTCCCAGACATTGTTGAGCTCGAACTGATGTAATTCTTCTTGCATGGCCTGAATCTACTCAGGCTCAAGAAATGCTTCATCTACCTTGGTGGGCTCTGTGATAGAGACAAAAGCATAGTGCCCACAAAAGTTAGATAAATGTGAAGCTTTTGAGCGTGTGAGAGGACCTGGCGCTTCAATGTCATCGATGATCTTGTCAACTTGCACTTCTTTTGCAATGCTAGGATGAGCTGTTTGTCATCGAGGAATTTGATCATTTTCCTCAGCACCATTGTCTTCTGCATTATCTTCAGGTGCATCAGGTCGACGTTCTTGGCGTCTGAGGAATGAATTCTTCACAGATTCTTGATGGGAATGACATCCTCGGTTGCCTTGAACTTGATAGATTCCCCAGGAGCTGGTTCATCTAACACAGAAGGTAGGTGCTCTCTTTGCGAGGCATTAGTTTCATCGAACCGCACATCTACAGTATCAACAATCTTGTGAAGAGCAATGTTGAAGACTCTGTAGGTGTGCGAGTCCTTTTCGTAACCAAGCATAAAACCTTCATGTGCTTTCGGTGCAAATTTAGAACTGTGATGAGGATCTCTAATCCAGCATTTAGCACCGAAGACTTTGAAATAACTCACATTGGGTTTCTTGTCGATTGAGGAGTTCATAGGCAGTCTTCTTGAAGAATTTGTGAAGATACACTCTGTTGATGATGTGGCACGCGGTATCAATTGCATCAATCCAAAAAGCGACTAGGCGTTTTGTATTCATCAAGCATAGTGCGAGCCATCTCAACAAGAGTTCTGTTCTTGCGCTCCACGACGCCCATTTCTTTGAGGAGTATAGGGAGCAGATAACTCATGAGTAATACCAAGTTCATCAAGATAGGCATCAAGACCGGAATTCTTGAACTTCAGTTCCATTGTCACTCCCGATGTGTCCGATCTTCACACCAAAGTTAGTTGAAGCCCTCGAGGAAAATCGTTTGAAGACTTCACGCACTTCATTTTTGTAAGTAACAATGTGTACCCATGTGTAACGAGAGTAATCATCAACAATAACAAAGCCATATAGAGATGCATCATTAGTGACTGCTGAGTAATGATTAGGACCAAAGAGGTCCATGTGAAGCAATTCGAAGGGGTGAGTAGTGGTCATCATAGTCTTAGCTGGATGCTTGGCCTTGGTCATTTTTCCAGCTTCACAGGCTCCACACAAGTGATCCTTGAGGAATTTGACATTCTCAATGCCAATGACATGCTTCTTCTTTGCAAGCGTGTGCAAATTCCTCATGCCTGCGTGACCAAGTCGTCGATGCCATAGCCAGGCTATACGAAGCTTTTGCAAGTAGACACACGACTGGTTGTGGTCCTGTAGAGAAATCAACAATATACAAGTCTCCTCTCGTAAAGCCTTCGAAGACTTAGGAATTGTCAGCTTCCATAATCACAATACAACGATACTTGCCAAAGATAACAACCATATCAAGATCACAAAGCATTGAGACTGACATGAGGTTGTATCCTAAGGACTCAACAAGCATGACTTTGTCCATGTGTATGTCCTTAGAGATCGCAACCTTACCAAGACCCAATACGACTTTTTCCTTTGTCGGCCAAAGATGATATGCTTCAGATGTGACGGTGATAAGGGAGTATCCATCAATAGATTCTTGTCACCAGTCATGTGATTTGTACATCCACTATCGAGGACCCACTCATTGGCTTTGGGTTGATCATCCTGCAGATGAATTAGTGCAACTTACGATCTCATATACTTCATCAGTGAAGAATATGATATCAAGTTCATCAGATGAATTTCATCAGGCAGTATAACAGATAAGTAGTATGAGGACGTGTGAAATGAAAGTTCATTTCTTCATGATTAGCCTGCGTCCTTTCAAGCATTTTGTCGGGCCCTGACAGAAATTCTTCAGACGCTTAAAGCACGCCCGGAGACTCGACCCTACGTAAGAGGTTAGTTCTTTTTCTTCACCACCCACATCTGAAGGGGTGGAAAAGAGTTCATCACTCTGCGAGCTCCATATGAGAATGGTGGCATAGAGGCCAATCCATTTCGTTTCACATAAGAGGGTTAGGGTAAGCATATGAATAAGCGAGAGAAATTCTTTGAGGACTTATGAACATATTGGTTTGAAGAATAATGCACATATTCATAGCCCTTAGCTCTATCCTGCGAAACAGACTTGTTAGCACGATGATAATCATATGAGGACTTTGATCCTTTTGAGGAATTTGATCCACGTGAGGAATTTGGTCCGTATGAGGACTTGGATCCATATGAAGAATTTGGTCCATATGATGAGTTTGATCTGGGGTTCCTATTCTTCACAGGTGGTGTCATGAGGACATTCACCTGAAGACTTTCAAGGCACTTCTTGGGAACCCAAATTTTCTTCATAGGGGAATCGTTCCTGCAGTTAGTGCCAACATATCTAGCAAATACTTCGCCATTCTGATTTTTGAACAGTTTATAGTTGGAGTCAAATGACTCATCAGAAGAATGAGGAGATTCGCATGTAAAGCCAGATAAGTTAGATGGATCAACTGGAGGTCCCTTTGTAGCAACCCATGAGGTTACGAAGTACTGCTCGGGCTTCCAATATGTTCCATCGGCATTGAGTTTCCTCTCAAAGGCAATACCCTCTTTCCTAGGGTTTCTGTTGAGAATCGCTTTTAAGCACATCACAAAGAGTCTGATGCCCTTTGAGGCTTTTGTAGATGCTGTCATGTACAATTCCTTCAGCCCTGCATCGTCAAGGATACTAGCAATGTCCTCGGATGAGGAATTAGTGATAGCAGAGGCAGGTGAAGAATTTGTAACAGTTGAAGCATTTGAACATTCGGTGAAGAATTAGCGATTCTCGTTCAATTCAGTTTATGCTTGGAGGAACATATTCTTCCTGAGAAGCGCTGATTTGTTGAGCAAGTAATGAATCGCGCTCCTTCTGAAGATCTTCATAACTCACTCTTAGCTTCTCATGATCTTGCTTTCTTTGAAGAAATTCATAAAAAAGTTTCTCATGATCAGACAAGAGAGTGTTATGATGACCTTGAGGGTTGTCAAACCTAGACTGAAGTCTCTGAAGATTTTCAGTCAGGGCTTTAGTGCGATCCATTTCTTCACCTAACATATCATCACTTTTATCTAGCATGTTTTGAACCTTTTCAAAAGCCCTTTGTTGTTTTACAGCAATCTTAGCAAGTTTTGAGTAGCTGGGCTTTAGATCTTCATCGATTCATTTTCACTAGATTCAGAGGAGGTATATTTGAGTACCTTGGCACCCTTTGCCATGAAGCAATAGGTGGGGCGTAGTCATCACTATCTTCACCAGCTTTGTTGGTGAGGTCATTTTCTTGAGTTGAAGATGGACTTCTTGATGAAAGCGATGGCGAGAGCTAGACTCGCCACACCGGACTCAGATTCTTGATGCCTCCTCTTCCTCATGTTCCTTAGATTCAGCTTCAGAGTCCATTTCCTTGCCAATGAATGCCCGAGCCTTCTTGGAGCTGCTTTTCTTGTGAGAAGAGGGCTTTGAGGATTTTGATGATGAAGATTTCAACGATTTCTTCTTCTTCTTAGCGTCATCAGAACTGTAATCCTTGTATTTCTTCTTCTTTAATTACTTTTCCCACTGAGGACAATCTTGGATGTAGTGACCACGTTTCTTGCATTTGTGGCAAAGTCTTCTCTTATAGTCACTGGATGAGGAATCACTGCTTCTTGAGGATTTTCCAAAGCGACCACGTCTTGAGAGCTTCTGGAATTTCTTCACGGACAGTGCTAACTCCTGGCTCAATTCTTCAGGATCTCCAAGGCTACTACCAGAGTCTTCGCACTCAGATTCAGACACGGCCTTGGCCTTCAGGGCACGTGGTTTGCCATAGCTAGAACCATAGAGATCTCTCTTTTGACAAGCTGGAACTCATGAGTATTTAGCCTCTCGAGGATATCAGCTGGATCAAGTGACTTGTAGTCAGCACGCTCTTGTATCATCAGTGCCAGAGTATCAAATGAGGAATCAAGCGATCTCAACAATTTCTTCACCACCTCATGGTCAGTGATGTAAGTGGCACCAAGCGCTTGAAGCTCATTTGAGATGTCTGTGAGGCGATCGAAGGTTTGTTGAACATTTTCGTTGTCGAGTCTTTTGAAGCGGTTGAAGAGATTGCAAAGAACATCAACTCGAGAGTCACGCTGAGTTGAGACTCCTTCATTTACTTTGGACAGCCTGTCCCAGATGAGCTTGGCAGTTTCCAAAGCACTCACTCTTCCATACTGTCCTTTACTCAGATGGCCACATATGATATTCTTCGCTTGAGAATCGAGTTGCTTGAATCTCTTCACATCGGCAGCATTCAGAGAAGGTGTGACTGAGGGAACACCATTTTCCAAGACATACCAGAGATCGTTGTCAATTGCCTCAAGATGCATTTGCATCTTGTTCTTCCAGTAGGGGTAGTCCGTCCCATCAAAGGTAGGACACCCAGCTGAGACCTTGATCATACCTGCGGTCGACATAACTAAAACTCGGTGGTTAAACCAAAATCACACGTAACAAGGGAGTACCTTGCTCGATACCAATTGAAAGTGCGTTATATCGACTAGAGGGGGGTGAATAGGCATTTTTATGAATTCTTCATCGAGGAATTTCGGTGAGGAAATTCCTTAGCGAAGAACTACTTGCAGCGGAATAAGTACTCAAGTAAGCATAACAGAATGCGGGCATGGTCATCATGATGAAATGAAGACAAACAAAGAGTATGAAAGCGTAAACACATGATAGCACAAGATGAAGACAAAGCAGATGAAGAAATTGAACTGAGGAAATTGATAAAGTCTTCAGTCTATGTCTTCAAAAACATATATGAACGAACACTCAACACAGTAATGAGGAAATGAAAGAGTTGAGGAAATAGAACCAGTTAGGTTGGTGAAGACAATGATTTGGTAGACCAGTTCCAACTGCTGTCTCAGTTGTACATCTGGTTGGAGCGGATGAGTATTTAAACTCGAGGACACACAGTCCCGGACACCCAGTCGCTGAGCACGCAGCTCAGGACACCAAGTCCTCACCGTATTATCCTTGAACTAAGGTCACACAGACCTCGTCCAATCACTCGTGGTAAGTCTTCAAGCGACTTCCAAACCTTCACAGACTTGGTCACTCGGCGATCCACAATTCCTCTTGGCTGCTCTAGACCATGACGCCTAACCGTTTGGAAGAAGCACAGCCTTCAAAGGTAACAAGCGTCGGATCCATGCAGGATCAATGTCTTCAGTGATGCTCAATCACTTTGGGTTTGTAGGGGTTTGGTTTTTGGGTTTTTCCTCACTCGATGATTTTCGCTCAAAGTCCTCAGAGGATGGGTTGCTCTCAAATGACAAGTGTCAAGTTCTCTCGGAGCAGCCAACCAGCTTGTGGTTGTAGGGGGCGGCTATTTATAGCCTAGGGAGCAGCCCGACATGATAAGCCATAAATGCCCTTCAATGATATGACCGTTAGGTGGATAAGATATTTTGGGACAGCTGGCGCGCATCACAGCAACGGTCGGAAATTTGACTCTCAGATTTCTCAGGGCTATCATGTTCCTCACTGTGTAGGCAATTCACACTGGCGAATTCCTAACTCCTCAGTCAGAACAAATTCCTCAAATGAGCAGAAGAACTTCATCTCATCCTTTGAAGAAATTGGTGAACTGTTTGAGATTTCCAAAGGTTTCACTCGAAGGGATTGGTAGGTGTAGGATTTTGAGTTGAGCATCACATGGAAATTTTTCCTTAGTATTTCCTCGACCCCTTTAACAGTACGGTGTTTCCTATGACTCAAGAAAGAGAAAAACGAAATTACGAAAACAAAAGTCTTCACGCTTCATGTTCCTCTAATGAATACCAAGTCTTCAAGGTCACACCAATTTCTTCACTTTCAAAGTCTTCAGAAAGTCTTCGAAATATCAAAGTCTTCAGTCGAAGAACTTCATTTTTAGGGGTCGACTTTCACTGTAAATATCAAACTCCTCATAGACTTATAGACCTGTGTACACTCAGAAACACATTAGTCCCTTAACCTATAAGTCTTCAATACACCAAAATCACTAAGGGGCACTAGATGCACTTCCACAGATAGTTTTGTGATAGGATAATTTGTAATGAGCAACAAGTAACAACAGTAAATAAAGTGCAGCAAGGTGGCCCAATCCTTTTTGTAGCAAAGGACAAGCCTGGACAAACTATTATATAAGGAAAAGCGCTCCCGAGGACACATGGGAATATCGTCAAGCTAGTTTTCATCACGTTCATATGATTCACGTTCGGTACTTTGATAATTTGGTATGTGGGTGGACCGGTGCTTGGGTGTTGTTCTTACTTGAACAAACATACCACTTATGATTAACCTCTATTGCAAGCATCCGCTGTCGGCGTTCTGGGAACGGGGGTCCCCAGACTTGCCTGCCTACGGCCTGCGGCATGGCTCAAGAGGGGCCCAGCGTGGCCCAGCTTCATCAGCTCAAGCTCAAGACCCTCGCGAGGGGCCAAGCCTCGCGGGGTGGACGACGGGAACCTTCCTCAGGAGCAGCCTCGTCAGGAAGGCTCACGAGGAGGTGGAGAGATCAAGGTAGGGTACCTGACGAGGATGCCCCGTGACGCAAGCCATGACGATCGAGACCAAAGTGCGGGCGCCCGTGGGCGCCGCCTCACGCAGTGTCCTCGCTTCCCCTTTGGTGCAAAGGAGGCAAGCACAGGCCAAGGCATCGAGCAAAGGTTACCGCCCGTGCAACAAGGCCAAGACCGTGAGCGGCAGGAAGGAGGTCATCGTGGAGCCCAGGATGGCGTCACCGTTGGAGCCTTTGGCAGCCGAAGACCAACTTTAGTCAGGATATGTGTACTAGATGTTCCCATTTAAAATGGCCAATTGTTGGCGCCCTTCCCGCTCATTATTTGGGAAGAGGCCCAGGGCCTCTCCCTATAAATAGAACAGGTCGAACAGGGAGGACAGGTCGAACAGAGAGGAGGACAGGTCGAACAGAGAGGAGAACAGGTCGAACAGAGAGGAGAACAAGTCGAACAGAGAGAGAGAGAGAGAGAGAGAGAGAGAGAAGCGACTGGACTCACCCAAGCAGTCCATCACACCAGCTCAAGAACAGCCCCTTGTGAGGCTGTTCTTCCTTTGTACTGTTCATCTTCAGCCCCAGAGGCAATCCACCACACCACACACTGGAGTAGGGTATTACACCACGACGGTGGCCCGAACCAGTATAAACCTCGTGTCTCTTGTGCTGCTCTTCGTTCCTAGTTTAGATCCCTCGCAAACCATTCACGCGTGAGCTGGTAGGGGAAAGATCTCCGGGCGCACCCCAGTGTTCGAACCTCAACGGTCTGCCGGAACCCGAAATCCGACATTTGGCGCGCCAGGTAGGGGTGTGCCGGAATCTTCTGTCGTGTCCATGCCTGACGCTCGCCGAGCTCGCGCCGAGCACCGGCTGTTTCGCGCCGCCGAAGTCGCCAGACGGCTCCGTCGCCGGACACCCCATCGTTCTCGTCACAGGCCACCAACGCCGCTTACCAGCCCGGGGAACGAAAAGAGGGTATCGCCCTCAAGCATCCATCGGTGAGGCGAGAAGGCCGCACCGCTACTCCTTCGCTCGCCCCCGCTGTGTAGCGACCAGACCTCAAACAGTCTGATCTCTGTGCTTAGTGTCATCCCTGGATCAGTAATGCTGACACCACACAGTACTCGGAGGATTTATAACAGCGTAGCAATCACACACTTACTACAATCGAATGTCTCAAGAGAGAACTTAATAAATAAATATGGCTTAAGGCCATCTAAATACGATAACAGCGGAAGGCTTGGAAGAATAAGCGAGTCCATCAACTCCAACGGCATCACTGAGTATAGAACCACGACCTAAGCACCTTACTGTCGTTGCTGAAAAGTCTGCAACATGAAACGTTGCAGCCCAAAAACGGGTCAGCACATGGAATATGCTGGCAATGTAACACATAGAGAATAATGGAAGAATAATCCTATACTACATGCATATTTGGCTGGTGGAAAACTCTATGGTTACAGTTTTGCGTAAAGCCAATTTTTCCCTCGCAAAGGAATAAATTTGTTTAACTATCATGGTGGTTGTTAAACATTGAGAATGGTTGACAGCATTCTCAATCCCAATTAAAAGTACTCATTAAAAAGCCAACAATACTAATTAGAAGTAACATGATGAGATTCACATGATATCCAAGTACTAGATACTCAAGATGTCCATAACCGGGGACATGGCTAAACATGATTAGTTTATACACTCTGCAGAGGTTTGCGCACTTTTCCCCACAAGACTCGATCGCCTCCGTTGGATTTCTCGCACTACATTATGTTTGAGAAACGGATGACCGAGACATAGTCTTTCTAAGCGCTTAGCACCTTACATAGGGTAGACCGTACACCTACTTTCCCCTACATCCGCTAGTCTACCCATAAGAGTTCGCACAACTTAATCAACTATGCCAGAGCCCATAATGGCTTGTGGCTGCACACGTAAGTTTCTAGTTTGAATAATCTCATGATCCCTTTGAGCACGGGTGGCGGTCAGAAGAAACACAGGCAAGTCCCGATGGAAACCAGGTGCCTCAATCCACCCGGATGTGTGTTTAAGTTGCCACCTTAAATAAACCATTAATTTAACAATCTCACATCTGTCATGGAATACACTCACCCAATCCACGTCTACTAGCATAGCATGGCATAATAAGCAAACGTAGAAGTAACTCCCAAGGGTTTGAAAATAAAAATGTAATAGGTACTACCTCAACTACTTTCCATAACCCACACTTTAATTAGATCCTAATCATGCAATGTTTGGGGATTGATCTAATGCAATAAAAACTGGGTATGAGAAAAGGTATGATCAAAGTGTTACTTGCCTTGTCGATGATCCATGAAACCTAGAGACTCGCAAAGAATAAAGCGCGCATTCCGGGTATTCTATCGCAGACAAACAAACAAGCATACAATAAGTACTCATCTAATGCATAGGTAAAACTCAAATAGAAGGACTAACCAGATAGTTCAACTTAAGAACTCCGGTTTGTAAAAAAAATCAAATCAAACGAAGCAACGAAAGTCAAACGACGAAAGAAAACAGCTCCGTTTTACTAATCTGGATCTAAGTCAAATTTTACAGAAGCAAAAACTTGTTTAAGTAGGTTATTCAGAAAGGGGGTTTCGAGACGAAACTCTAGGCGCTTGAATCGCCTGATTTCGATAAATGAGCGAAAAGTTATACTAAAACGAAAATCGGATCAGGAATCGCGATTAGAAAAATCGCGGATTAAATCCGAGAAAAATAAAAACGACGAACAAGTTAATAAACGGACGTTCGTTAAAGAAACTAATCTGATGAACGCGTTCGTTAAAAACGAAGGAACGAACGAACGTTCGCTATTTAATCGAATCAAAAAACCGATCTAAAAAAATAAACCGACGAAAACCGCTCGGTTTAAAAAACCAAGGCACGGAAGTCGAGGCGCGAACCCTCGGGCGGGGTCGGCGGGTCGGTGGCGGCGGCGGGCGGATGTGGCGGCGGGCGCTTAGGTTAGGTTAGGGTTTAAGGGGCGTGGCTGTGGCGGCGCGGCGGGCGGCGGGGTGGGCAAGCGGCGGGCGGGCATTGGCTGCGGGGCGGCTCGGTTCGGGGCCGGGCGGGCGCTATTTATAGGCCCCGAGTGAGTCCCGCCGGCACGGCTAAAGGTCGGTCGCGTTTTTTTAAATAATTCCGCGCAGAAGAAAAATAAAAAGAAGTACTAAACAGACTCCAAAAATCCCGAAATAAATTTTCCCCGACTTATAAAATCAAGCCGGACTAGATGAACATTTATTTGGGGCCTAAATGCAATTTTGAAAAACGCGCATTTTCCTAAATTCAAATAAAAAGGCGAAAAACTCCAAAATAAAATCTTATTTGATTTTTTTTATTAAATCTTCATTATTTCTTTATTTTGGAAAAGTCATTTTATTCCCTCTCTCATATTTTGATAGTAGAAATAATTGAAGAAAAAATAATTAAAATCAAATGATCCTATTTTCAAAATTTGAGAAAACTCAAATATGAAAATATCGAAATCCCCAACTCTCTCCATGGGTCCTTGAGTTGCGTAGGATTTCTAGGATCGAGCCAACAATGCAATAAAAATGTGCTATGCATGATGATCTATGTATAACATTCCAAATTGAAAATTTGGGATGTTACAAACCTACCCCCCTTAAGATGAATCTCGCCCTCGAGATTCGGGTTGGCTAGCAAATAGGTGAGGGTGGTCCTTGAGTAGATCTTCCTATCGCTCCCAGGTGGCTTCATCCTCAGTGTGGTGGCTCCACTGAAATTTGCAAAACTTAATAACCTTGCTGCGAGTAACTCGACTAGCAAACTCGAGAATCTTAACTGGTTTCTCCTCATAGGTCAAATCGTTATTCAACTAAATCGCCTCTAGTGGCACAGTATCTCTCAGTGGTATATCCGCCATCTCTGCGTGACACTTCTTCAACTGAGAAACATGAAACACATCATGAACTCCTGACAATCCTTCGGGTAGTTCCAACTTGTACGCAACTTCTCCCATGCGCTCCAAAACTTTGTATGGTCCCACAAACGTGGCGCTTAATTTTCCTTTAACACCAAAACGCTTAACTCCTCAAGCGGAGATACTCAAGATAAACTCGCTCCGGCTTTATATTTTGTATCCTTGCATTTTGAATCTGCATAGCTCTTACATCTTGACTGGGCTACCTTGAGCCTATCGCGAATCAACTTTACTTTCCGCTCGGACTCCTTAATCAAATCCGGTCCAAGCAATGGCGGTCTCCAACTTCATCCCACAAGATGGCGGGTTCTCGCACCTCCTTCCGCATAAGGCTTCGAAGGGGCCATCTTCAAACTAGATTGATAACTGTTGTTCTAAGAAAACTCCGCATATGGCAAATTTTCGTCCCAGCTGGATCCATAATCCAAGGCACAAGCTCTAAGCATACCCTCCTTTATAGAGGCAATCTCTTTGTCAGTCTTCTGAGCTTCCCTGATTCTATCCATCAAAGTTGACTGAATCTCCAATGCTGCTACATAGCCTCTCGGAACTATTTCCAAACATAGCTCTTGAAGATCCTCAGCTAACTCCTTTGGTATTTCTCCCGTCATTAGTGTGTTGACATGACTCTTACGGCTCAACGCGTCTGGTACAACGTTAGCCTTTCCGGGGTGATAATGTAATATCATATCGTAATCTTTAATAAGCTCCAACCATCTCCTCTGCCTGAGATTTAACTCCTTCTGCGTGAACATGTACTTTAAACTCTTATGATCCGTTTACACCTCACAATGATTTCCAATGAGGAAATGTCTCCATGTTTTCAGTGCATGCACTACGGCCGCTAACTACAAATCATGCGTGGCATAGTTTGATTCGTGAGGTTTCAGCTGTCGTGAAGCATACGAAACAACTCTTCCCTCCTGCATAAGCACTGCTCCAAGTCCTCGACGTGAAGCGTCGCAATAAACTTTGTAATCCTTGCTTTGGTCTGGCAGGATTAATACTGGTGAGGTAACCAAACGCTTCTTCAACTCTTGGAAGTTAGCCTCACACTCCTCAGTCCAAATGAACTTGGTATCCTTCTTCAACAATTCTGTCATAGGCTTCGCAATCCTTGAGAAATTCTCAATAAATCTCCGATAGTATCCTGCGGGTCCAAGGAAACTCCGGATCTCCCCAACTGTAGTTGGTGCTTCCCTGTTTGTTACAGTGGCAACTTTAGTGGGGTCCATTGCTATACCTTCCCCGGATATAACATGTCCGAGAAATCCAACTTCCTTCAACCAAAACTCACACTTCTTCATGGCCATAGCTCCTGCTGAAACATGGGCAGTACGGAAGGCTTGCTGAAACTGATCCCATGTGACAATGTCTACAGGGTAAGTGGCTGTAAAATTCTCTCACCATGCTGCTGCGGGTCCTTCGAGCTGATGTGCGGCAAACTTCACCCTTTCTCCATCTCAGACATCCTGCAGGGTCAACTCCCTCCCTATCTTACTTGAGCCAATCATCTGCTACTATCGGCTCGGTACTACTGGAAAACACCGGCGGATTCAGCCTCAAGAACCGAGTCAGATGGTCAACAGGTGGTGGTCGTGGTGGGTTGTTGTTGTTGTTGTTGTCTTGGTTCTGTACCAATGTTTGAATCAAGGCATTCTGCTGCTGAATCAACTGAGTGATCTCTGGCGGGAAAACAAATCCGGGGTCGCGTCTCGGAGGCATCTGAGGGGTTTAAAGAAAAGACGAGAGTTAAGAATAGAATGAGGTCTAGGGAGAAAACACTACCCATATGCACATGAGACAAATCACACAATATCACTCCAATCAATTCAAACAAGGGCATACAACGGTCTATCTATCGTTACAAAGTGGGACTAAAACTAATTTAAAATGGGGAAATCTACTCTGTTATGGTGGTCAACTAGAAAAACTGCTCCGATGAAGACTCCATGATATCTGCTCCAGCTTCATCTTCGAAATCATCATCACTAGGATAGGAATTGGTGTCGTCGATGATGATGTAGTTCTCTGGAGAGGTGCAATCTTCATCTTCTCCTCCGGGTGCTGAATTTCCCATGAGTTCTTCAATCTTCTCCTTAAGGTCGCCATTTTGTCTCACTAGAGCTACAATCTCCTCCATGTAGTCCTTGCGAGTGGCCTTCAGTTCTCCTTCTAGTTCGATAATCTTGGCTTTTGTTGTCTTCAACTCCATCATGTCTGCGCACATCTGGTTCTCCTGGCCTCGAATATGCTGATTTAACTCCTGGATGAAAGCTGCAATGGATCGATCCTTCTTAGTGCCAACTATCTCCCATAGTTCATCTCGGCGCCTGCAAATCTGGTAGATAGTATCCTTGAGGTCTTCTTTGTAAACTTCTCCAATGCGTCCCATGGTTATGTGAGCTGCCATGCTCTTTCCCAGACTCCAGGTTGGTGCATTGTAAACGCACTCTATGGGCTTCGTGATTGGTGCAAACGTCCTTCCGGGAACTTGAGCTTGAATCTTCCAGCGCTCTTCTTCGGGTAAAGTGGAATTGTAGGTCCCGGTGAAGCTTGGTATTCCGATGTTCGGGTACTTAGTGATTTCCTTCAGGTGTCGTCCAAAGGGTGTATCTTCATCCAATTTGGGTGAACTTGATCCTCGCTCCGTCATCCTAAAAGAGTAGAAAAGATGAGGAGTCGAAATGAGAAGAGAGTAGTGATCTATGACTTTAGCTTAATGGACGTGTCCTCTGACCGTGTGCTCGATACCATCTTTGTAGCGACCAGACCTCAAATACCGATCTACGTGCTCGGTGTCACCTGGATCGATAATCTTGACACCACACAAGACTCGTGAGGATTTATAACAGAGTAGCAATCACACACTTATTACAATCGAATGTCTCAAGAGATAACTTAATAAATAAATATGTTTAAGGCCATCTAAAAACGATAACAACGGAAGGCTTGGAAGAATAAGCGAGTCCATCAACTCCAACGGCATCACTGAGTATAGAACCACGACCTAAGCACCTTACTCGTTGTCTGAAAAGTCTGCAACATGAAACGTTGCAGCCCGAAAACGGGTCAGCACATGGAATATGCTGGCAATGTAACACATATAGAATAATGGAAGAATAAGCCTATACTACATGCATATTTGGCTGGTGGAAAACTCTATGGTTACAGTTTTGCGTAAAGCCAATTTTTCCCTACTGCAAAGGAATAAATTTGTTTAACTATCATGGTGGTTGTTAAATATTGAGAATGGTTGACAGCATTCTCAATCCCAATTAAAAGTACTCATTAAAAAGCCAACAATACTAATTAGAAGTAACATGATGAGATTCACATGATATCCAAGTACTAGATACTCAAGATGTCCATAACCGGGACATGGCTAAACATGATTAGTTTATACACTCTGCAGAGGTTTCATGCACTTTTCCCCACAAGACTCGATCGCCTCCGTTGGATTTCTCACTACATTATGTTTGAGAAACGGATGACCGAGACATAGTCTTTCGAAGCGCTTAGCACCTTACATAGGGTAGACCGGTACACCTACTTTCCCCTACATCTGCTAGTCTACCCGTAAGAGTTCGCACAACTTAATAAACTATGCCAGAGCCCATAATGACTTGTGGCTGCACACATAAGTTTCTAGTTTGAATAATCTCATGATCCCTTTGAGCCTGGGTGGCGGTCCGAAGAAATACAGGCAAGTCCTGATGGAAACCAGGTGCCTCAATCCATCCAGATGTGTGTTTAAGTTGCCACCTTAAATAAACCATTAATTTAACAATCTCACATCTATCATGGAATACACTCACCCAATCCACGTCTACTAGCATAGCTTGGCATAATAAGCAAACGTAGAAGTAACTCCCAAGGGTTTGAAAATAAACAGGTAATAGGTACTACCTCAACTACTTTCCATAACCCACAGTTTAATTAGATCCTAATCATGCAATGTTTGGGGATTGATCTAATGCAATAAAAACTGGGTATGAGAAAAGGTATGATCAAAGTGTTACTTGCCTTCTTAGCGATGATCCGCGAAACCTAGAGACTCAAGTAACAAAGCGGCGACCACGGGTATTCTATCGCAGACAAACAAACAAGCATACAATAGGTACTCATCTAATGCACAGGTAAAACTCAAATAGAAGGACTAACCAGATAGTTCAACTTAAGAAATCCGGTTTGCAAAAAAATCAAATCAAACGAAGCAACGGAAGTCAAACGACGAAAGAAAACAGCTCCGTTTTACTAATCTGGATCTAAGTCAAATTTTACATAAGCAAAAACTTGTTTAAGTAGGTTATTCGGAAAGAGGGTTTCGAGACAAAACTCTAGGCGCTTGAATCGCCTGATTCCGATAAACGAGCGAAAAGTTATACTAAAACGAAAATCGGATCAGGAATCATGATAAAAAAAATCGCGGATTAAATCCGTGAAAAAGAAAAACGATGAACAGGTTAACGAACGGACGTTCGTTAACTAAACTGATCTGACGAACGTGTTCGTTAAAAAACGAACAAACGAACGAACGTTCGCTATTAACCGAACCGAAAAAAACCGATCTAAAAAAATAAACCAACGAAAACTGTTTGGTTTTAAAAAAACCGAAGGCACGGAAGTCGAGGCGCGGCGAACCTCTGCGGAGGGGTCGGCGGGGTCGGCGGCGGAGGCGGCGGGGTCCGGCGGCGGCTCCGGCGACGGCAGCGGCGGCGGGCGGATCTGGCGCGATGGCGCGGGCGCTAGGGTTAGGGTTAGGGTTTAGGGCGGGGCGTGAAATTTGGCGTGAGGTGGCGGCTGTGAAATTTGTGAGGCGGCTGGGCACTGGGGTTCTTAGGGCGGCACTATTTATAGTGGCCCCCGAGCGGAGTCCCGCTCGGGCACGGCCCATGGTCGGTCGCGGTTATTTTTTAATAATTCCGAGCAGAAGAAAAACGAAAAGAAATACTAAACGGACTCCAAAAATCCCGAAATAAATTTTCCTCGGCTTCTAAAATCAAGCCGGACTAGATGAACATTTATTTGGGGCCTAAATGCAATTTTGGAAAACGCGCATTTTTCCTAAATTCAAATAAAACGGCGAAAAACTCCGAAATCAAATCTTTTTTGATTTTTTATTAAATCTTCATTATTTCTTTATTTTGGGAAATTCATTTTATTCCCTCTCTCATATTTTGATAGTAGAAATAATTGAAGATGAAATAATTAAAATCAAATTATCCTATTTTCAAAATTTGAGAAAACTCAAATATGAAAATAACAAAATCCCCAACTCTCTCCATGGGTCCTTGAGTTGCGTAGGATTTCTAGGATCGAGCCAACAATGCAATAAAAATATGCTATGCATGATGATCTATGTATAACATTCCAAATTGAAAATTTGGGATGTTACACGCTGGTTCTTCGTTCCGCACGCGCACCGCGCTCCCATGGAGGCTTGAGCCGCGCTCATCGCGGCAAACGAGCTCCTGCGCTACCGCCCTGTCGACGACGTCTGTGCAGAGTGGCTCGACCGCGTCGCCGAGCTTGTCCGCGCCGCAGGGGGCTCCCCCCGCGCTGTCCCTCTCGCTGCCTCACCCTTCACCCCGCGCGGGAGGCAGGGAGCCGGAGGTGCCCCCGCCACCTCCTCCCCAAGAAGGCGCCCTGGCTCCAAGGCGCGTGGCCCCGGGCCGAGACCCTCCGCGTCCGGTGCCCGCGCAATGAGAAAGGAGCTGCCAGGATATTCCTCGTCCCCAAGAAGGTGCTCACGTGCTCCTAGCTTCGGAGCGCCGTGATCGAGCTCCGGCACCACCACGTCAAGGCCCCGCGCTGCTCCAGGTAGCAGTGCGCGGGAATCCAGAAGAGCAAGCTCCGCATCAGCAGAGAGCCCTGGTGGCCACTGCAGGCTGCCGCGCCTTCACCGCCGAGCTATGCAGCATCGCATGGCCCGACAAGTTCAAGCCAGACCTGTCTCCTCGCTATGAAGGCACTGCCGACCCCGCGGAGTTCCTTCAGCTCTACGAGCTGGGCATCGAAGCCGCCAACGGGGACGAAAAGGTCATGGCGAATTGGTTCCCCATGGCGCTCAAGGACGGAGCCCGAACCTGGCTCCCGGCACGATCTCCTCCTGGGACGAGATACACACCCGCTTCATCGCCAACTTCCAAGGCACTCGCGACCGGCCTCCGTCCGTGAGCGACATGCACCGCATCAAGCAGCAGCCAGGAGAGACCCTGCAGAAGTACATCCAGCGCTTCAACAACGCCCGCCTCAAAATCCCTGTGGTGATCGAGGAAGCCATCATCTCAGCCTTCTCCGATGGCATGCGTGACGTCAAGATGAAGGAGGAGCTAGCAATGCATGAAGACCTGTGCACATCCCTGGAGCTGTTCAACTTGGCGACCAAATGCGCCAGGGCTGAGGAAGGGCGCCTCTCCCTCCTTCAGATTCCGGCTGCCGATCTAGAAGAGAAGAAGCCCAAGGCCAAGGACGTGAAGTGCAAGGGGGTTGCCGTGCTCGCGGCAGGACCAGACACCAAGCGAGACAGGGATCAGCCTGAGTCATGCAAGGGCAGCCGGTACTGCGTATACCACGATCTCCACACCCAGAACACCAACGAATGCCAGGAGCTCAGGGCCGTGCGAGAAGGGCGTATTGGCCGACGCCCCGAGCGCAATGATCGGGGCTACTGCCGAGGAGGATGAAGAGGCGCAGGGCGCTGGGAAGACCGTGGCCCTCGCCAATGATGGCGTGACAGACGTCGCGAGGACCGCTGGCAGGACCAGCCTCGCGAGGGAGTTTGGAGGGACCAGCCTCGTGAGGACCGCCCTCAAGGCAACGCAGGGCTCCCACCTCTGCCACAGCCGCCAAGGAGGTACCAAGACAATCATCAGGACGAGGGGGCTGGGGGCTTCCAGGAGCCGCGCGCGATCGCTTGCATCCTGGGTGGCGCTCAGGCCCTAGCCTCTCAGCGCATCTTCAAGCAGTTTTATCGCGAGGTGAATGCAGTCCTCCCCAGACCAGAGGCCACACGCCCTCTCAGGTGGTCATCTTGCGCTATCACGTTCAGCTCGACGGATCAGCTCAAGTGCGCGGCCACGGCCGGAGTCCTCCCCATGCTTTGCTCACCAGTCATCAGCAACGTGCAAGTCACCAGGACCCTCATCGACGGTGGAGCAGGACTCAACGTCCTATCTGTCGAGACATTCAACGATCTCCAAATGCCATACAATCAGCTTCAACCGACCAAACCTTTCTCAGGAGTGACCGATGGCTCCACCATCCAGATAGGGCAAGTTCGCCTCCCCGTCACCTTTGGACAGCACAACAACTACCGCACCGAGCTCATCGACTTTGACGTCGCCCACATTCGCCTGCCATAAAATTCCATCCTCGGGTACCCAGCTTTGGCCAAATTAATGGCAGTAACTCACCACGGCTACAATGTCCTCAAGATGCCAGGGAGCGGAGGAGTCATCACAGTGCTTTGTGAGGAAAGGGATGCAGTGTGCTCTATTGAGCGTGCCTTCCAAGCCGCAGGAATCGAAGACCCAGATCACAGGAGCGGGAGGCTTCCCGAGGGGATCCCTATGAAGAAGAAGGCTTCGCCTGGTCCAAGCCCTCGTGGGAAGGGCACCTCCGGAGGCGTGGCAACAGGACCCGCGCCCGTTCAAGGGGCGCCACCCTCTGTCTCATAGGAAGGCGCGCCGGACACCCTCCTCAGGCGGGGCTCGAGGGCTCTTTCATGGTGAGCCACCGACCTAGCCGGAGTCACGAGGGAGGCGCTCGGGCACCACTTGGAGGCGTGCTTCAAGGAACGTTTCCCTCAGGAAGATATGGGGCAAGGAGGGCCAAACCCTCAGGAGTTCATCACGAGGAGCATCCGGGAGCTACAGGAGTCAAGAGTCATGCGCGACTGTCGCCGCTTGCTCGCCGTGGCCCCGCATCCAGGCAAGGATGCCGGACTGCGAATCTGCATAGACATACCAGGGCTCAACCAAGCCACGTCTCAGGAGCGCCTCTGGCCCTCACGCGTGGAGCGTTGCGAGGGTCCGCCTCACAGCTACGTTCGCATGCAATTTGGCCTGCCGAAAGCTGTCGTCGCCCATCAGCGCCTGCTGAGGTGCGCTCTGGAGGCTCAGGAGGTCAAGCAACGTGCGGTCCTGGCAGAGATGGAGATGGCTCTCGAGGAACCCCCCGTACCCCCGGAGCCTCCCGAGGCTCCAGGTCTGGAGGGCTCGTGAGGGTCGGCTTCCTCACCACGAGTCATCCGCTACCTCAACATCCTGTCATCTCCGACCATGTCAGGTGACACCTTTCCAAGTTCCGCTTTCAGCTGGGAGCGCCCCTCGGGCTGCATCAATCCCAGGCCGCTTGGGTCTGTCCCTGCGGCACGTATCCGTTTTGCTTATGTTCTTCACTTATCTTGTTGGGGGCGCCCCTCGGGATGCATTATCCGCAAGCTGCTCGGGCCGGACCCAGTGGCGTATGCTTTCTCGGCACCTATCTAGATGGATTTGCTTATTCATACATAACATGCTTGAGCTAATCGCCTGCTCGATTGACACCTACCTTTGGAGCCGCTCGCTCAGGCACGATTCTTGCGCAGATGCGTCCTCGCAATGCCGATAAATCTGAGTGGCTGAGCTCTGGCCGCGGCAGCCTCGCAAGGCGCCACCTCACTAAGCCCTCAGTGCCCCCGATCACTCCCTCGGAGCGACCAATGGTTGGCTGGCAACCGTAACGACGAACCTTGTTTCCTCTCGTGATTGGTACACATGACCTGCTCCAGGAGTAACGCTGGCGGCATCGCGAGCCTTCTCTCCTCCTCTCCGATGCAATCCGCTTGCACGTTAAAGGGGGATACCTGAGCATCGCGACCCATGGGCTCTTACTGGCTCTCCAGCCCTCACCCCCTGGCCTTGACCCACTGCATCGCTATCTGTCATACCAGCGGCGGCTGAGCTCGCTCGAGGGCCGGGACCTGAGGACATAGAGCATTAAGGAAAGCGCGGGGGAGAGGGAAGAAGCTCGCAAGGGCCCAACCCAGCAACACCTCAGTTGCCATCGCACAGGTACGGCACCTCATCGAACGCCGCACCAAACCCACAAGATAAGTCATGCAAAAAACTGATCCGACTCAGCGCTAAACCCTCGCCTACTATTGCTCTGTCACGGTAAAGCCTCCTACCTTTCTTGCCCTGTGGAGGCTGCTTGAGCGCTAAAGGGGACCTCCTGAGCATCGCGACTCAGGGGCTCTTACTGGACCTCGGGCCACTCACCTCCTGGCCTTTACCACGGCATCGTGACCTGGCGTACCAGCGACGGCTGAAGCCTACCTAGGGACCGGGACCCGTCAGCACAGAGCACCAAGCCCTCGTGAGGAAAGAAAGGAGGAGCTGAGCTGGGATAGAACAAGCATCTCGCACTGATTCATCATAAGGGAATAATATTCACAAAAACATGGCCAGCGCCTTACATACCCCCGCGGGGTGCTACTTTGATTCTTTGCAGGAAATAAAAGGTGCTAATCCTAAGGAATGCCGACTACGTGTGCCTCCGCAGGAGATGCCATCATCAACAGTGGGCCGTCAGGCGCCGGCGCCAACCCCATCCAGATCATCGGCGCCGGTAGCCGAAGCGCCCGCCCGGCTCCAAGCGCGTCGCGAGCTCGGGGCTCAGAGCTGTCGCCGCCGCCTCGGAGTCGCCAGAGCTTCGGCGGAGGCGCTGGACCCTCCGTCCCCTTCGCTGCTGCCCGAGGAGCTGCCGAGGGGGCGACCGACGGGCCTAGTCCTCGCCACGACGACGCCCCGACCGCCCTTCTCGGGGCAGCATTCCAGCCGGCGTCCTTCCGCGTCAAAGACTTGAAGAACATCAAGGAGGCACCATCGTATTCCAGGTGGATCACGAGGGCGCCCCTTGTCCAGCAGACCCTGGCGATCTTGCCCCAGCCTCGGGTCATGTAGACCTTGCCCAGAGCGACAACCGCAACCTCCGCTCCGGTCATAGGGGTGCTGTAGCCAGCATGCTGCAACCAGAGCCCCAGAGAGCCCCTCGGCGGGATCTCGAAGGCGAAGGAAGGAGGAAGGCGAATCCAAGACTGAGGAGGCATGGCGGCGTGGAGCACAAGCTCCCGGGAGGAGCTCTCGGCATGGACTCTGTGAGGAGGAGCACCGCTGCGTGATTCACGGGCCGGGCGCCGACGGCGGCGTCGTCCGTGGCGCTCGGCGCCTACTCCTCCAGGGCCCTCGATGTGGGCATACAAGGGCAGCGGGAACCCTGGCGGTGGCCGCTCGTACCAGGGCCTCGATACCTCCTGCAAGGCGCCTTCCTCTCGGCGGTAGAGGACTAGCCGTTTCTTCGGCGGAAGCGGGTCGGGACCCTCTCGGGAGCCCTTTCCCTTCTCTTCTGCAGAAAACCGGCAGATCAGAGCCATTGTCGCAATGTGGAGCAAGGGCAAGGATGGAGAGGAAGAAGAAGCACGAAGTGATGGGCTGGAAGGGCTTGCGCCCTTCCGTAATTATAGCCGGAGGAGGCTAACCGCCGACCTCCACGATCACAGGTAACCATGACCCATTTCTGCGTGCAGGGACTTGTCAAGTCGGACGGTTGCCGAGGCATCGTGGGGAAGCGGAGACGCCCACGACCAATCAATCGCCATGCGGCGCCCAAGGCCGCAGGCTGTTGGGGCCCGCGGCGCTTCGCACTTGCCCCTTCGCTTCTCTGCTAAGCCAAGCCCGGGCACGCCTTGGGCCCGGGGGCTACTGTCGGTGTTCTGGGAACTGGGGTCCCAGACTTGCTGCGGCCTGCGGCGTGGCTCAAGTGGGGGCCCAGCGTGGCTCAGCTTCATCAACTCAAGCTCAAGACCCTCGCGAGGGGCCAAGCCTCGCGGGGCGGACGACGGGAACCTTTCTCAGGAGCAGCCTCGTCAAAGTGACGATCGAGACCCGAGGCGCCCGGTGGGCGCCTGGCTGCCATGATGTCCTCGTTTCCCCTTTGGTGCAAAGGAGGCAAGCACATGCCAAGGCATCAGGCAAAGGTTACCGCTTCGGTGCAACAAGACCAAGACCAGCAGAGCGGCAGGAAGGAGGTCACCGTGGAGCCCAGGACGACATCACCGTCAAAGCCTTTGGCAGCCGAAGACCAACTTTAGTCAGGATAAGTGTACTAGATGTTCCCCTTCAAAATGGCCAATTGTTGGCGCCCTTCCCGCTCATTATTTGGGAAGAGGCCTAGTGTCACGACCGGTTTTCCAATAAAAATATTTATTGGGAAACCAATCTTTTAATTCCAGTGTGAGGGAAATCCTCCATACTGGTGGACAAAACCTTGATACAATAAGCCAGTAGCAACTAATATATTACAGGGTTGAGCTGAGGTTGCTCAACAAATAAGCACGCCAATAATTATACATAGTGGCGGATATGGCACAACAGAGTGGTGGCATACTACTGACTCGAGGTAAAGTGGTGGAATAACACAGTGGAGTGGATGCTATGACTCCCACACTGGCGGCTCATCGAGCGTCGAGGTGAGGCTCGATGAATTTATTTGGGTAGCGGAAGCGGTTATATCATAATGACTAATCCATGGGTCGCACGAGACTGACTGGGATTCCTCTAGGCGTCAGACTCGCTATCAACTCTTCATCCATGAGATCGCCTTCGTCAGCATCTGGCCAAATCAACAAGCCAGGTGAGTACTTTGAAAGTACTCGCAAGGCAGTTTAGACAAAAGATATAACAAATGTATGCACGAATGCGACCTGAATAATTTAATAATGCTCCATCAAATTAGTATAGCAAGGTAAGTAAAAAGGGAATCGGCGGTAGTCCGCTCAAAAACCCAAAGAAAATAAACCAAAAACCGATCGGGTGTCTGAAGCGATACCTCGAAGGGTGAACAAATAAGTAAAGCATGCCACAGTCGGGCATCGAAGCAACACCTCATAAAGGGCTTATACTAAAAGAAAAGACATGCGTGCCGCAGTCGGACGTCGAAGCGACATCACTGAAAGGGATTATACCAATAATAAGTAAATAACAATGCCACAGTCGGACGTCTAAGCGACATCGTAGAAAGGGCTTATATCAAAAATAAGTAAACAACAATGTCACAGTCGGACGTCTGAGCGACATCGCAGAAAGGGCTTATATTAAAAATAAGTAAACAACAATGCTACAGTCGGACGTCTGAGCGACATCGCAGAAAGGGCTTATATTAAAAATAAGTAAACAACAATGCCACAGTTGGACGTCTTTGAGAACTCGCTGTAAGGGATTATATCAAAATAAGTAAACAACAATGCCACAGTCGGACGTCTGAGCGACATCGCAGAAAGGGCTTATATTTCATTATTCATAACTTACAAGAAATGGTGCTCACGGAAAATATTCGTCACAAGACAATAAGCGGGTTAGTCCATCCACAGGAAAGAAACCTTTAACATTCATGTGGTTCTCGTGAATTCTTGTCTCCACGGTCGACATTTGAATAGATAAGATTAACACAGTACTTGGACATGAATAGAATGATTTCAAGGATTTTTGACTCTGCAGAGTTTGTACTAAAAATATCCACAGCCAACGGATTTCCGTAGTCACGAAGGAGTAGTTCCGTTTATGGTATTTCGGAGAAAACACAGCTAACCAGTACACACCCATCCTGCCTCACGTTGCCAGGAATCACCCTAGACAGCGTTCAAGAAAAACTTTGAGACGGGGAGATCACTATCTCGTATATCATGGGATCAAATTTATATGTGGCGCTCTAAGGGGTGCCCCCTCTCGGTCCCAACCGGAAACACCCATGCCCCCTGACCGGATGATAGGCTTTAATCCAGGGCCATGGAACCCTCATCCCGGCCTCTCGATTTGGTGTGTACCAGAAAGTGGTTTGCAACTTACTAAGCCGTATCCCTTGCAGAAAACGTGCGGTAGTACGAAAGGGGAGACGGACGGGAATTTGACTGATTTATGTTGACACTGGGTCAACGATCTGGCATAAGACTGGCATGCTACAACACTGCCATCTTACCCATTCTCATGCCAACTCATGGCCATGCAACATGTTTCCAACAACTCATGGAGTTCCCACAACTCACTTGCCTCAAATTTTACGAGATAAACTTTCATCGAGATGCTCATGAACATGCCATGATACTAAATTAATGGAAACATGCCCAAACACTCATCATATCAAAAGTTCAAACATGCATGCCTGGTTCGGAGTAGTCGGGGCCTAGCTCAGTGAAGTTCGCGGTTCCGTCACCTCCTTCGGTATCTACGGTATACAAAAAATATACGCACTAACGTAAATACCAAGGGGTGATCAGAAATTATTCCAAATATTTTTCAAATAAACCTTATAAAAAAACTAGACAAAATTTTGAAGAGGACAGAAAAAGAATCACTCAAAAATCCTTTTTTGTTTAGAAGTTATAAGTGTTTTGGTCCAAGGACCTCTCTGTAATGAAACAGAAACTTCCCAGGGGGTTATGCAGAAAAGTCCAAAAAAACGGTTCAAACTGGAGAGCGCATTTTGCCAGAATACGCTTTCAGAAAACGGTTCGTTTAATAAAATGAGAGACTGACAGGCGGGTCCCACCCATCAGGTTTAAAAATTTAAAGGTGGAGACGGAGCTCGTCGGCGCCCGAGGGCTGCGGTGGTCGCCGGCGGCGATCCACGGCGAGGCAGGAGGATCGGGTGGTACCTCCATGCTCAGGGCGCCATTCCGCGCCGGAGAGTGCTGCCAAGAGCAAATTGAGGTGGGGGTTAGGCTACTGGGTGCTCGAGAGGGTTGCTGACGAGGTTAGGGCGCCGGGGATGGCCTCATCGGAGTGAATCGACGTGGAGGCCGAGGCGGAACGGGACGGCCGGAGTTGGGGAAGAAGACCTCCTCGAGGTCCTCCTAGTAGCCTGGCGGAGTGATGGTGAGGTGTAGGGATGGTGCGTGCTCGAGGGCGAGCTCGGGGCCTCTTTTTATAGGCGATCAGGGGGGTGGCCGTGAACGGAGTTCTCCGGCGACGGTTACGGCGGCGCAGGGCTTGGTCGGGGTGGTTTAGCGGTTGAGCATCAACGTGGAGGTCTATTGGCTCCATTTAGACGCTAAACGAGGTTGGATGAGAAGTTTTGGGGGGAGTTCAACGGAATGGGGCGGCGCGGGCCCGTCGGCGACAGAGGGTGTGCCCTGCGCTTGCCGGCCACGGCGACGGTGCAACGGGGTGCGCTGGCGTGCATGAGCCACGCGGAGGGCGAGGAACGATGGGCGGCGACGGGTGGCGTGGCGAAGGGCTTGGGCCCTCGTTGGCCGCCACGGGTGGCGCAGCCACCATGAAACCGCTAACGCCGGGCGAGGCTCGCCGCCACCGACGCCTGCATCCGTCCAAGGGGCGTGCGCACTCGGCCAGGGGAGGAGAGGTGCGCCAGTGAACGCGCCAAAGACTGCTGACAGGTGACCCGACCCTGACAAAGAAACTGAAACTCCGAATTTCTGAATTTACTGAAAGTGCAAAGTGACAGTGCAAGCTAGGTGTTCGACAGAATGATTTTGGTATGTGGGGATTTTTCCTTGAGCTGATTTTTGGTGGAGTGGCTTCTCATTGCAACTGGAGGTTGCCTGAATTTTGGTGGAATTTTTGGAGAAGAGGAGATATGAATTTCACCAAATTTGACAAATCTGGTCCAAACTTGCAAAAGCTGAAACTTGAAAATTTTGAAAAGAAGAAGAGTGGATCTTGATGGTTCTAGGTTGTGGGTGCTAGGGACTATCCAGAGAAGTTGGTTTGAGAACAAAACTCAAAGGCATTTAGGTACTTGCTTTGCAAATCACCTAGGCTCAACATAGTGGACAGAATTTGTTTTGTGGAAAGAAATAATTGAAATAAAATCCAAAAATGAGTTGGACCTGTTGGGACAGAATATTTGGATTGCCCCAAAGTGGAAGGAGGGGTTTTGGGGGGGATTTACCACATGAGGTATGGTAAAACCATGGGTGGATTCAAAATAATAGAAGACCCAAAACTCCTAGGGTTTTCTTTATTTAAAAGACAAATAAACCACAAAGAATAAATTGACAGGGAGAGGATCAGAGGAAAGGTTTTTAATAACCAAACACCAAAGTTGAAGGAGATGCCGAAGTAAAATCTTTTGTCAAATGGAAAATTTTTGAGAGAAAGAGATTTGTGGAAGGGTTTAAATGACCTCCTCCAAAACCAACAAGGTTTTTGCTGAAAACCAAAACAAATTTTTTTGGAGTGTCACAACACCTACCCCCTTAGGAAAAATCTCGTCCCCGAGATTCCAGCTGATCCTCAAATAAATGTGGGTGCTCTGTCCGAAGAAAATCCTCTCTTTCCCAAGTGGCTTCACTCTCGGTGTGGTTGCTCCACTGAACTTTGAAGAACTTGATGGTTTTCTGTCGGGTTCTCCTTTCAGACTCTTCCAAGATTTTTATTGGATGCTCTCGATACGTGAGGTCTGGCTGCACGTCAATGTTTTCATGGGGTACTTGTTTCTCTGGGTTGCTCATGCACTTCCTCAATTGCGAGACGTGGAACACGTCGTGGACGTTGGATAAATCTTCGGGTAAGTCTAGCTGGTAGGCTACCGTGCCTTTCCGTGCCACTATGCAGAATGGTCCGATGAATCTTGGTGCTAGCTTCCCTTTAATCTTGAATCGATGCAGGCCTCTCATCGGGGATACTCGCAGGTACACAAATTCACCGGGTTCAAAGCTGATCCCCAGATGTTTTTGATCGTAATAACTCTTCTGTCGACTTTGGGCTGTCTTGAGTCAGTCCCTAATCACCTTGACCTTATCTTCAGCCTCTTTGAGCATGTCTGGGCTGAAGATATGGCTGTCTCCGGTTTCCGACCAATTTAGCAGGGTACGACATCTTCGCCTGTACAGAGCCTCAAATGGTGCCATTTGCTGGCTGGCCTGATAACTGTTGTTGTATGCGAATTCTGCATATGGTAAGCTCTCTTCCCAACTGGTCCCATAGGCGAGGACACATGCTCTCAGCATATCTTCTAGAATCTGGTTTACTCGCTCAGTTTGCCCATCTGTCTGGGGGTGGTATGCGGTACTGAATGCCAGTTGAGTTCCCAGAGCTTGTTGTAAGTGATCCCAAAATCGGGAGACGAATTGAGTGCCTCTGTCCGAGATTATTTTCTTTGGGACTCCATGTAAGCAGACGATACGGGAAAGATAGATCCTAGCAAGCCTCTGATGGTGTGGGTTGTCTTCACGGGGATGAAGTGTGCTACTTTAGTCAGTCTATCAGTGATGACCCAAATGGCGTTATTTCCGTGCCGTGACCAAGGTAGCCCAACAATAAAACTCATCCCAATCTCGTCCCATTTCCACTCGGGTATTTTATTTGGCTGTAAAAGTCCGGCCGGTTTCTGATGCTCGGCTTTGATGCGTTGACAAGAGTCACAACTTGTCACGATGAGCGTGGCTATGTCCCTTTTTAGACCGTGCTACCAATATTTTTCCTGAATATCCTTGTACATTTTTGTCCCTCTAGGATGTATCGAATACGGGCGGTGTGGCCTTGACTAAGATCTGCTGTTTAAGATCCTTGATATTTGCACGCATAAAGTCTATCCCCTGCACCACAATATTCCTCGCTTATCGATAATGAATTCTGGGGCCTTGCCCAAACTCACTTTCCGTTTAATGCCTTCAACGCTGGGGTGTCCATGCTGAGCCTCTTTAATTAACTCCATTAGGGTAGGCTGTATTTCTAAATTTGATATGCTGCCTTCGGTGACTACCAGCAGGTTGAGTTTAGCAAATTCCTGCCGGAATTAAGGCCTCAGGTTTGGCAGGCCGTCGTCGTTTGGGCTAGGGTTCCGACTTAGAGCGTCTGCCACTACATTTGCCTTACCTGGGTGGTAGTGGATTCCAACATCATAATCCTTTACTAGTTCCAACCAGCGTTGTTGCCTCAAATTCAGTTCTGGTTGTGTGAAAATATACTTGAGGCTCTTATGGTCCGTATATATCTCACAACGATTTCCAAGTAAAAAGTGTCTCCATTCTTTGAGTGCATGAATGACTGCTGCTAATTCTAGGTCATGAGTAGGGTAATTTTCTTCATGCTTGCGAAGTTGTCTGGAGACATATGCGACTACCTTGCCTTCTTGCATCAACACGCATCCGAGGCCTTTCCGGGATGCGTCGCAATACACCTCAAAATTCTTGTGTATGTCCGGCACAATTAATACTGGTGCTGACGTTAATTTCCTTTTTAATTCTTGGAAACTTTTCTCGCAAGCTTCTGTCCATTCAAACTTCTTGTCTTTCTTGAGTAGCTGCGTCATTGGCTTTGCTATGGTGGAGAATCCTTCAATAAATCTTCGGTAGTATCCTGCCATTCCCGAGAAACTTCAGACGTCGATTCTGTTGGCTGGTGGCTTCCAGCCAGCACGGCCTTGACTTTTTCGGGTTCACGGCGATACCTTCTTGGGTCGATGCGTGGCCCGTAAAAGCTACTTGCCTTAGCCAAAATTCACACTTGCTGAATTTAAGCGTATAATTGATGTTTCTGAGTTCCCCTAGTACAATTCGGAGATGTTCAGCGTGCTCTTACGGTGTCTTGGAGTATATCAGAATATCATCGATAAATACCACAACAAACTTGTCCATAAACTTCATAAATACTTTGTTCATGAGGTGAACAAAATATGCGGGGGCGTTTGTTAGTCCAAATGGCATTACGATGAACTCATACAATCCGTATCTGGAGGTGAAAGCCGTCTTGGGAATATCTTCTGTTCGTACTTTTAATTGATGGTATCCCGATCTCAAGTCAATCTTTGAGAATACCTTGGCCTGAGCGAGCTGATCAAATAAATCATTTATTCGTGGCATCGGATATTTGTTCTTGATCGTGACCATGTTAAGGCTCGATAGTCGATACACAATCTCAGTGTTCCATCCTTCTTTTTGGCAAATAATATCGGTGAACCCCATGGTGAGGAGCTGGCTCGTATATAACCCTTGTCCAGTAATTCTTTTATTTGCTTCTTCAGTTCTACCAATTCGGATGGTGCCATTCTGTATGGTTTCTTGTATATGGGGGCGGTTCTGGGTGCTAGCTCAATGCTGAATTCTATCTCTCGGTCTGGTGGCATGTCGGGTAGTTCTTCGGGAAATACATGTGGAAATTCGCACACTACTGGAACCTTGCTCAATTCAGAAATATCCACCTTGTTCAATCTTGGTTGCCGGGGTATTTTTCTTTCCTTGGCTGAAACTTTTATGGTCTTCCCGTGGTGGTGTGTGAGAATCACGGTCCAGTTCAAGCAGTCAATAAAACCTTTGTTGGTGGTTAACCAATCCATCCCTAGGATGACATCCAGTCCTTTATTTTCCAACACGATAAGGTTTGCGTGAAACTTCAACCCTTCAAACTCGATAACCACACCCTGGCAATAACTCTGGGTAACTTGCTTAATTCCAGGGGACTTGACGATCATAGATTTTTCCAAGGGAAGCATCGAAAAATTATTTTGCAAGGCAAAACTTTTCAAACGAATGAGTGAGAAGCTCGTAATCAAACAAAACCATGGCAGGTATTGTGTTGACAGGAAGCATCGAGTACGATATATCTGGGGCATTTTCTGCTTCCTCTTTGGTCACGTGGTTCAGATGACCCTTCCTGTGGTTGTTATTTGGGTTGAAATTGTTGCGCTTTGGCGCCGAATTATTGCCTCCGTTGTTCGGCCTTGGGGTTGAGTTCCTTGGCTTGGGGCACTACTTAGCATAGTGCCCTTCTTGTCCACAAGCGTAATAGGTAACGCCTGGGCGGTATGTGAACTCCTTGTCCCTTGCATGAAAATTCTTGATTGGGCGTGAGACGCTTGTCGTGGGTTTGGGTGTCCAGTTCTTCTGAACATCTGTCTTGTTGCGGTGGTTTCGGGCATGATTAGTCTGGTCCCTCTTCCGCTTGCGGAAATGTTCTAAGCTGCATCTTTCATTCTCCAAGGTAATGGCCTTATCCACCAGCGTCTTAAAATCTGGAAAGGTGTGCACGACCAGTTGGCATTTAAGCGCGGGTGTCAGACCGTCTAGGAATTTCTCCATCTTCTTGTTTTCCGACATACGCTCCTCGTTGTCGTAGCGAGACAGCAGAGTAAATTGACTGTTGTACTCTGACACCGTCATTGTCCTTTGCTTGAGGTCATCAAATTCTCTCTTTTTGATCTTCATAAGACTCTTAGGAATATGTGCCCCACGAAAACCTTCTTTAAACTCCTCCCATGTTATATTATTTTCGTTGGGGTGCATGTGTAGGAAAATTTCCCACCATGATGCGGCTGCTCCAGTGAGATAGTGCGGTGCATACAGTACTTTCTCCAGATCTGAACACTGGGCAATGACTAATTTTCTTTCCATGTCTCGAAGCCAGTCCTCGGCTTCAAGAGGTTTGTCAGTATGAGAAAATGTTTGGGGACGTGTCTTCTGTAGCTCAGATAACTTTGATTGCTGCTGATACTGTCCACGATGATTTCCCATATTGATGACTTGGTTCATCATTTCCTGATGTTGTTGCTGACTTTGCTCATAAAGACGGCACATTTGGGAAAGCGCCGTTTCGCTGGCCTGTTGACTTGACTGCCCCTGTGTGAAATTGTTGCTGGGTTGTGTGTCAAAATTTTGCTCTGGCGGAGTGGGCATGGAGCGCGTCCAAGGACGAGAAATTGTTCACTCTGGGGACATATTTTGTGAAACTCATAAAAAAAGAAATTCGAGTCGCAAAAGTCAATAAATTCATGAAGACGGAAGAAGTCGCAAGTGCCCCAAGATTTTTAAGGAGAGAAATAAACATTTGCGCACGGAGAAGGACTGCTCATTAATATCTTACACGCAAGCAGTAATTATACAATACATCACTTAGGATATGCGTACATAATCCTGACATGTTATTTAGGCTAGTGCACTTCTCCAGTTCCTACATGATGCGCAAACAAGCTACTTCTCACAGCTTACGTACATAAAAACATATCGCACAAGTCGGTACATCGCATGACGGCTAGGCGTAATCAGTCGGAGATGGTAAGGATTTCCCTTGGCCTGCCAAGGGTGAGGCGCAGTGAGGCTGGGGACTCAACCTCCTCTTCGGTGATAGGCTCCAGACGTGAAGTGCTGCACTGAGTTGGTGGAGCAGGTGCCCTATGCGGGACGACTCAAACATGAGCGGGCACGAGGGGTGGTGCAGAACGAACCAGAGTAGGCGCAATGACATGGTTGAACTCCTCCGTGGTAGGCAGGCGACGAGTAGTGGCGAGAGCAGTAGGAGCAAAAGATGATGATGACGAGACGAAAGTCAGTGGCGGTGCGGCGCGTAGGAGCTCCCTCCTGTTGGCCGCACAGCCATGGACTGAGTCCATGCGGGCAGCTACAAAGTCGTCCACCAGGTTGTCAAAGGCTGCCTCCAAAGCCCGGAGATACTCGATAAGCATATCAAAAGCTTCGTCTCGTTCTCCTCTGGGGCAAGAGAACGCGTAGTGGCAGGTGTATGGCACGTGACATGGCAGGTAGCGGTAACGACGAGTCTTCATCGAAGGAAGGATATCCCTGAGACGAGCTATCGCCTCACGGGCTGCCATCTGCAGATGCATGCTTCTCCGTGGGCATGGCTCTCCCAAGAACCGGAAACGCTCAACTCGCCTCCCTTGAATTGCACCGTGGCTTGGTGCATGGTTAGACGGTCATTGACCTTGTCTTTGAGAGAGTGAGAAGACTGGCGCACATATGGCCCCATCGCGACTTGGACGATGAAGGAGAGAAGCTTGACGAACCGATCGGGCATGTTGGCGAACATCTGTGACTCGCAGTCGTTGCCAGCCATCTACAAAATTAGGCAAAAATCCTGAGTAGTCAAATCATAAATTTATGCTGACTGTTAGAAATTGACTACATTTGTAAAAAAATTATCAATAGCTCTATATGATAATAACCGATTAGCGATCGCACCTAGTGGCTTCCTACAGTCAGCCTGGCTCTGGTACCAAGCTTGTCACAACCAGTTTTCCAATAAAAATATTTATTGGGAAACCAATCTTTTAATTCCAGTGTAAGGGAAATCCTCCATACTGGTGGACAAAACCTTGATACAATAAGCCAGTAGCAACTAATATATTACAGGGTTGAGCTGAGGTTGCTCAACAAATAAGCACGCCAATAATTACACATAGTGGCAGATATGACACAACAGAGTGGTGGCACACTACTGACTCGAGGTAAAGTGGTGGAATAACACAGTGGAGTGGATGCTATGACTCCCACACTGGCGGCTCACCGAGCGTCGAGGTGAGGCTCGGTGAATTTATTTGGGTAGCGGAAGCGAATATATCATGATGACTAATCCAGGGTCGACGAGACTGACTAGGATTCCTCTAGGCGCCGGACTCGCTATCGAACTCTTCATCCATGAGATCGCTTTCACAAGATTCCGCCAAATCAACAAGCCAGGTGAGTACTTTGAAAGTACTCGCAAGACAGTTCGGACAAAAGATATAACAAATGTATGCACGAATGCGACCTGAATAATTTAACAATGCGCCATCAAATTAGTATAGCAAGGTAAGTAAAAAGGGAATCGGCGGTAGTCCGCTCGAAAACCCAAAGAAAATAAACCAAAAACCGATCGGGTGTCTGAAGCGACACCTCGAAGGGTGAACAAATAAGTAAAGCATGCCACAGTCGGGCGTTGAAGCGACACCTCATAAAGGGCTTATACTAAAAGAAAAGACATGCGTGCCGCAGTCGGACGTCGGAGCGACATCACTGAAAGGGATTATACCAATAATAAGTAAATAACAATGCCACAGTCGGACGTCTAAGCGACATCGCAGAAAGGGCTTATATCAGAAATAAGTAAACAACAATGCCACAGTCGTATGTCTGAGCGACATCGCAGAAAGGGCTTATATTAAAAATAAGTAAACAACAATGCCACAGTCGGACGTCTGAGCGACATCGCAGAAAGGGCTTATATTAAAAATAAGTAAACAACAATGCCACAGTCGGACGTCTGAGCGACATCGCAGAAAGGGCTTATATCAAAATAAGTAAACAACAATGCCACAGTCGGACGTCTGAGCGACATCGTAGAAAGGGCTTATATTTCATTATTCATAACTTACAAGAAATGGTGCTCACGGAAAATATTCGTCACAAGACAATAAGCGGGTTAGTCCATCCACAGGAAAGAAACCTTTAACATTCATGTGGTTCTCAGGAGTTACTGTCTCCGGGACTGACATTTGACAAGATAAGATGAACACAGTACTTGGACATGAATAGAATGATTTCAAGGATTTTTGACTCTGCAGAGTTTGTACTAAAAATATCCACAGCCAACGGATTTCCGTAGTCACGAAGGACTAGTTCCGTTTACGGTATTTCGGAGAAAACACAGCTAACCAGTACACACCCATCCTGCCTCACGTTGCCAGGAATCACCCTAGACAGTGTTCAAGAAAAACTTTGAGACGGGAGATCACTATCTCGAATAGCATGGGATCAAATTTATATCTGTGGCGCTCTAAGGGTGCCCCTCTCGGTCCCAACCGGAAACACCCATGCCCCCTGACCGGATGATAGGCTTTAATCCAGGTCCATGGAACCCTCATCCCGGCCTCTCGATTTGGTGTGTACCAGAAAGTGGTTTGCAACTTACTAAGCCGTATCCCTTGCGGAAAACGTGTGGTAGTACGAAAGGGGAGACAGACGGGAATTTGGTGATTTATGTTGACACTTGGGTCAACGATCTGGCATAAGACTGGCATGCTACAACACTGCTATCTTACCCATTCTCATGCCAACTCATGGCCATGCAACATGTTTCCAACAACTCATGGATTTCCCGAAACTCACTTGCCACAACTTTTACAAGATAAACTTTCATCGAGATGCTCATGAACATGCCATGATACTAAATTAATGCAAACATTCCCAAACACTCATCATATCAAAAGTTCAAACATGCTTTCCTGGTTCGGAGTAGTCGGGGCCTAGCTCGGTGAAGTTCGCGGTTCCGTCACCTCCTTCGGTATCTACGGTATACAAAAAATATACGCACTAACGTAAATACCAAGGGGTGCTCAAAAATTATTCCAAATATTTTCAAATAAATCTGATAAAAAACTAGACAAAATTTGGAAGAGGACAGAAAAGGAATCACTCAAAAATCCTTTTCTGTTTAGAAGTTATAAGTGTTTTGGTCCAAGGACCTCTCTGTAATGAAACAGAAACTTCCCAGGGGGTTATGCAGAAAAGTCCGTAAAAAGCAGTTCAAAACCGGAAAGCGCATTTTGCGAATCACGCTTTCAGAAAACGGTTCGTTTAATAAAATGAGAGACTGACAGCGGGTCCCACTGCCAGGTTTAAAAACTTAAAGGGGGAGAGACAGAGCTCGCTTGCCCCGAGGGTCGCAGTGGTCGGCCGGGCGATCCACGGCGAAAGGTGGAGGATCGGGTGGTACCTCCGTGCTCAGGGCGCCATTCCGCGTCGATGGGTGGTGGTGGTGGTCGCCGGCGAGTACCACGTCGACAGTGGCCCTTGCTCTGGCGGACGGCGATTCGGGAGGGGCTGGATCTCGCCGGAGAGTGCTGCGAAGAGCAAATTGAGGTGGGGGTTAGGCTACTGGGTGCTCGAGAGGGTTGCTGACGAGGTTAGGGCGCCGGGGACGGCCTCACCGGAGTGAATCGAGGTGGAGGCCGAGGCGGAACGGGGCGGCCGGAGTTGGGGGAGGAGACCTCCTCGAGGTCCTCCTAGTAGCCTGGCGGAGTGATGGTGAGGTGTAGGGATGGTGCGTGCTCGAGGGTGAGCTCGGGGCCCCTTTTTATAGGCGATCAGGGGGGTGGCCGTGAACGGAGTTCTCCGGCGACGGTTACGGCGGCGCAGGGCTTGGTCGGGGTGGTTTAGCGGTTGAGCATCAATGTGGAGGTCTACTGGCTCCATTTAGACGCTAAACGAGGTTGGACGAGAAGTTTTGGGGGGAGTTCGACGGAACGGGGCGACGCGGGCCCGTCGGCGGCAGAGGGCGTGCTCGCGCTTGCTGCCACGGGCCACGGCGACGGTGCAACGGGTGTGCTAGCGTTCATGAGCCACGCGGAGGGCTGAGGAACGATGGGCGGCGACGGTGGCGTGGCGGCGGGCTCGGGCCTCGGCCAGCCGCCACGGGTGGCGCAACCACCACAGAAACTGCCAACGCCGGCGAGGCTCGCCGCCACCGACGCCTGCATCCGTTCAAGGGGGCGTGCGGCGCTCCGGCCAGGGAGGAGAGGCCTTGCGCAACACGCCAGGCGCACTGTTGACAAGTGACCCGACCCTGACGAAGAAACTGAAACTCTGAACTTCTGAATTTACTGAAAGTGCAAAGTGACAGTGCAAGCTAGGTGTTCGACAGAATGATTTTTGTATGTGGGGATTTTTCCTTGAGCTGATTTTTGGTGGACTGGCTTCTCATTGCAACTGGAGGTTGCCTGAATTTTGGTGGAATTTTTGGAGAAGAGGAGATATGAATTTCACCAAATTTGACAAATCTGGTCCAAACTTGCAGAAGCTGAAACTTTAATATTTTGAAAAGAAGAAGAGTGGATCTTGATGGTTCTAGGTTGTGGGTGCTAGGGACTATCCAGAGAAGTTGGTTTGAGAACAAAACTCAAAGGCACTTAGGTACTTGCTTTGCAAATCACCTAGGCTCAACATAGTGGACAAAATTTGTTTTGTGGAAAGAAATAATTGAAATAAAATCCAAAAATGAGTTGGACCTGTTGGGACAGAATATTTGGATTTCCCCAAAGTGGAAGGAGGGGTTTTGGGGGGGCATTTACCACATGAGGCATGGTAAAACCATGCGTGGATTCAAAATAAGAGAAGACCCAAAACTCCTAGGGTTTCTTTATTTAAAAGACAAATAAACCACAAAGAATAAATTGAGAGGGAGAGGATCAGAGGAAAGGTTTTTAATAACCAAACACCAAAGTTGAAGGAGATGCCAAAGTAAAATCTTTTGTCAAAGGGAAATTTTTTGAGAGAAAGAGATTTGTGGAAGGGTTTAAATGACCTCCTCCAAAACCAACAAGGTTTTTGCTGAAAACCAAAACAAAATTTTTTGGAGTGTCACACCCAGGGCCTCCCCCTATAAATAGAACAGGTCGAACAGAGAGGAGGACAGGTCGAACAGAGAGGAGAACAGGTCGAACAGAGAGGAGAACAAGTCGAACAGAGAGAGAGACAGAGAGAGAGAGAGAGAGAGAGAGAAGCGACTGGACTCACCCAAGTAGTCCATCGCAGCAGCTCAAGAACAGCCCCTTGCGAGGCTGTTCTTCCTTTGTACTGTTCATCTTCAGCCCCAGAGGCAATCCACCACACCACACACTGGAGTAGGGTATTACACCACGAAAGTGGCCCGAACCAGTGTAAACCTTGTGTCTCTTGTGCTGTTCTTCGTTCCTAGTTTAGATCCCTCGCAAACCATTCACGCGTGAGCTGGTAGGGGAAAGATCTCCGCGCACACCCCAGTGTTCGAACCTCAAGGGTCTGCCGGAACCCAAAATCCGACATCCGCAACTACAACAAAAGTATTAAGGTAAACCTAACCATAGCATGAAACATATGGATCCAAATCAGCCCCTTACGAAGCAACGCATAAACTAGGGTTTAAGCTTATGTCACTCTAGCAACCCATCATCTACTTATTACGTCCCAATGCCTTCCTCTAGGCTCAAATAATGGTGAAGTGTTATGTAGTCGACGTTCACATAACACCACTAGAGGATAGACAACATACATCTCATCAAAATATCGAACGAATACCAAATTCACATTACTACTAATAGCAAGACTTCTCCCATGTCCTCAGGAACAAACGTAACTATTCACAAAGCATAATCAGAGGGGTATTAATATGCATATAGGATCTGAACATATGATCTTCCACCAAATAAACCAACTAGCATCAACTACAATGAGTAATCAACACTACTAGCAACCTACTAGTACCAATCCCGGACTTGGAGACAAGAATTGTATACAAGAGATGAACTAGGGTTTTGAGAAGAGATGGTGCTGGTGAAGATGTTGATGGATATTGCCCTTTCCCGATGAGAGGAGCGTTGGTGATGATGATGACGATGATTTCCCCCTCCCGGAGGGAAGTGTCCCCGACAGAACAGCTCTGCCGGAGCCCTAGATTGGTTCCGCCAAGGTTCCGCCTCATGGCGGCGGAGTTTCTTCCCGAAAGGTTGCTTATGATTTTTTCCTCGAGGAAAGACCTCATATAGCAGAAGATGGGCATCGGAGGGCCACCAGGGAGCCCACGAGGTAGGGGCGCGCGCTTTGGCCTTCATCTTTGGCGAGGATTTTTTATTATTTATTGTAAGATATTCCGTGGAGTTTCAGGACTTTTGGAGTTGTGCAGAATAGGTCTCTAATATTTGTTCCTTTTCCAGCCCAGAATTCCAGCTGCTGGCATTCTCCCTTCTTATGTAAACCTTGTAAAATAAGAGAGAATAGGCATAAGTATTGTGACATAATGTGTAATAATAGCCCATAATGCAATAAATATCGATATAAAAGCATGATGCAAAATGGACGTATCAGCTCCCCCAAGCTTAGACCTCGCTTGTCCTCAAGCGAAAGCCGATAACGATAAATATGTCCCCATGTTTAGAGGTAGAGGCGTCGATAAAAATAAAATACGGACATGAAGGCATTATGATTATTCTCATAACATCAACATATATAGGAAATGTCATATGATTACTTATGTTCAAGTATTAATCCATTCACAATGTAGTGTACGAATCATAGACTTTATTGAGAACGAACAAACTATAATCTCAGTCATTGAAGCAATTGCAATTTATCATAACATCAGAAAGAGTCTATGTCAGAGCTTAATAGCAAGTCCACATACTCAACTACTCCCTCCGTTCCTTGATATAAGGTGTATAGATTTTTGAGAAAAAGTCTGAAATATAAGGTGTATTGCGTTGCACCAATCATTTGGATAATTTTTTTAGGGATTTGATTACATTTCTTTTTATCATGTAAGCTCCTCTACCTTCTCATGTTAATTAGTCATGTGTAATCTCACTCAAAACTTGTGAAATTTTCCTTCCACGTGCGTTCTTTAATTTCCGTGCCAAAAACTATACACCCTATATCTAGGAACGGAGGGAGTATCATTTAGTCTTTCATAATTGCTAACACTTAGGTGATACTTGTGGTTACGGAGTTTTAATCGGACACAGAGAAAGATAGGGGCTTATAGTTTCGCCTCCCAACCTTTTACCTCAAGGGTAATGTCAACAATAATAACTCATGGCTCCTACATCCAATTAGATATATTAATCAGGATCTTTCCAACACAATGTGCTTGCCAAAGGATAAAATGTAAAAAGGAAACGTGAAGATCACCATGACTCTTGCATAAGGTAGAGGATAATAATAAAAGATAGGGGTAAGAAAGTTGTGATCAAGTTGAAGGGTGTCTTCTTGATCCTTTCATCCTTGTTGATCTCCATGGGTTCTTCCCTCTTCAGCTCTATCTTCATTAGCCAAGCATCTTTGTCACCATTGTTGGAGGAGGGGGACGACATGATGCCTGGCCTTGACAACCTTGACAGAAAACAGCTCGAAACAAGAACAGAGGATAATTGCGTGATACGTGAGTCAAAACCTTCGGGAGAATATATAATGAATTTTTACCTACCAAAATACGTATCGTGCAAGAAAACAAAGTCCGGAAGGCACACAAGGTGCCCACGAGGTAGGGGGGCGTGCCCAGGGGGGTAGGGCGCGCCCTCCACTCTCGTGGGGCACTCATGTCCTTCCCGGACTGCTACTTATTTTTCTATTTTTCTAAATATTCCAAAACGGAGAAATATTGAATTAAAACTTGTTTTGGAGTCTGTTTACTTACCGTACCACATACCTATTCCTTTTCGGAGTCTGAAACGTTCTGGAAAGTGTCCCTTATGTATTCCTCCGGGGTTACGGTTTCAATAACATTGGTTTCAACATTTATAGGATTACCTGAGATATAGTGTTTGATTCTTTGACCGTTTACCACCTTCGGATTTATGCCTTCGAAGTTGTTGATGTTTATGACACCGGAACGATAGACCTCCTCGATAACGTAAGGGCCTTCCCATTTAGAGAGAAGTTTTCCTGTAAAAAATCTTAAAAGAGAGTTGTATAGCAATACATAATCACCTACATTAAACTCACGCTTTTGTATCCTTTTGTCATGCCATCTTTTAACTTTTCTTTAAACAACTTGGCATTTTCATAAGCTTGGGTTCTCCATTCATCAAGTGAGCTAATATCAAATAACCTCTTCTCACCGGCAAGTTTCAAATCATAGTTGAGCTCTTTAATAGCCCAATAAGCCTTATGTTCTAGTTCTAGAGGTAAATGACATGCTTTTCCATAAACCATTTTATACGGAGACATACCAATAGGATTTTTATATGTAGTTCTATAGGCCCATAATGCATCATCAAGTTTCTTGGACCAATTCTTTCTAGACCTATTGACAGTCTTTTGCAAAATTAAACTGAGCTCTCTATTACTCAATTCTACTTGACCACTAGACTGTGGGTGATATGGAGATGCAATTCTATGATTAATATCATACTTAGCAAGCATTTTACGGAAAGCACCATGAATAAAATGTGAACCACCATCAGTCATTAAGTATCTAGGGACTCCAAACCTTGGAAAAATAACTTCTTTAAGCATTTTAATAGAAGTGTCATGATCAGCACTGCTAGTTGGAATAGCTTCTACCCACTTAGTAATGTAATCAACAACAACTAAAATATGTGTATATCCATTAGAGGCAGGAAAAGGTCCCATATAATCAAAGCCCCAAACATCAAATGGTTCAATAACAAGTGAATAATTCATAGGCATTTCTTGACGTCTACTAATATTACCAATTCTTTGACATTCATCACAAGACAAGACAAACTTACGGGCATCCTTGAAGAGAGTAGGCCAATAAAAACCAAATTGCAATACCTTATGTGCAGTTCTATCTCCAGCGTGGTGTCCTCCATAACATTCATAGTGACACTTGCATAGGATCTGTTCCTGTTCATGCTCAGTTACACAACGTCTAATAACACCATCTACTCCTTCTTTATAAAGATGTGGGTCATCCCAAAAGTAATGCCTCAAATCATAGAAAAACTTTTTCTTTTGCTGGTATGTGAAACTAGGTGGTATAAATTTAGCAACAATGTAATTAGCATAATCATCATACCATGGAGTACTACGAGAAGTATTTATGACATTTAATTTCTCATCAGGAAAGCTATCATCAATAGGTAGTGGGTCATCAAGAACATTTTCTAACCTAGACAAGTTGTCTGCAACGGGGTTCTCAGCTCCCTTTCTATCAACAATATGCAAATCAAATCTAGTAGCAAGAGAACCCATCTAATAACTCTAGGTTTAGCATCTTTCTTTTCCATAAGATATTTAATAGCAGCATGATCAGTGTGAATAGTTACTTTAGAATCAACAATATAAGGTCTGAACTTATCACATGAAAATACAACTGCTAAATATTCTTTTTCAGTAGTAGCATAATTTCTTTGAGCATTGTCTAAAGTTTTACTAGCATAATGGATAACATTTAATTTCTTATCAACTCTTTGCCCTAGAACAACACCTATAGCATAATCATTGGCATCACACATAATTTCAAAGGGTAACACTACTAGGGAAAACCTTATACACAGAAATTTAGCAACAGCGCGGGTTAAAAAAGGGCGCTAGTGCTAGATAGCAGTAGCGGTTGAAAAAAAACGCGCTGCAGATACAATTGTTGCAGTAGCGTGTGTGGCCGTAAAAGCGCTTCTTCTAATATTCCCATTGGTGGAACGATAGGCTACGCATAGCAGTAGCGGGCTTGGAGGAAGCGCGCTACCGCTAGGGCATGAGTAGCAGCGTGTTTCCCAAGAAGAGCGCTACTGTTAATGGAAATAAAATAAAATGAAAAAGAAATAGAAAAGTAAATGAAAATGAAAGAAACAGAAAAAGGAGAAAGAAATAAAATAAAATGTAAAGCAAAATAAATGAAAAAAGCGAAAAAACAGAGAAAGGCATAGCTGTAGCGTGTGTTCGTAAGAGGCGCTATAGCTAACGTAGCTGCAACGCGTTTCCTAGACCCTCGCTATAGAAACAGAAAAGGAAATAAAAAAGGGAGAAAATTACATAGCTATAGCAGTAGCGCGTTTTGTAAAAAGCGCTATAGCTATATTAGCTATAGCGCTGCTTATGAAACGCGCTACCGCTAATTTTGACTTAACCAACAAACTGTTTCCCCCCGGCCACCACTTGCCCCCAAATCTCTCAACCCACCCCGCCGCCATCTCCCCGATTCGCCGTCGCCCCACTTCGCCGTCTCCTCGCCGACGCCGACGACCCCGAGCCACCAGAGTCGGGCGCTGCCGACGCCACCGAGCCGCCCCAACGCCACGGAGCCGCGCGGCCTCATCAACGCCACCGGAGCTGCCGTCGACGCCAGCAGATCCTCCCTCGCCACAGCTGCCTCCCTCGCCGTCACCGGAGACGCCCCTGCCTCCCTCGCCACCACCGGAGCCATCCTCTATAAGCCCCCATCCCTCCTCTCTCTCTCTCTCATGCATAGTTTAATTATCTAGGTTATTTAGGCAAAAATTTAGTTAGGGCTTTGACAGAGAACTAGTCAGGTTAACTAGTTTAATTAGGTTAATTATCTAGGTTATTTAGGCAAGTTTTATTTTAAAGATGATCCCTTCCGAGACTTTTATTGTTCATTATATCTTTTCATTGAAGTGATCATGTTATATCTTTTCATTGAAGTGATTCGATTGTGCCCAAGTGGCTTTGTTGTTTAAATGAAGCTGAGTGGCCTATATATGTTTTGCCGGAATGTTGATTCATTTCCGTTCCAGCAAATTTCAGGTTCTCGATTTTTCCACTTTTTACCAAAGGTCATGCCAAAATTTTCCGTGAATTTCGGCATGACTTGTGCTACAAACTAGGACATATCGAGTGCCCGGGATTTGCCGCACCAGGAAGGAGTCAACGTTCCTGCAAAACAATAGGCCTTTTTATGTCATTATTCATTTTATTAGGTCTAGAATTAATTGACTAGATTTAATCATAGGAAACATGGCTAGCAACGATGAAGGACAGGGTTCTGGTGATTGCAATGACGTCTACCGGGCGGAAGACGAATTTTTTAGCCTTACCGATGATCAACCGATGTTGTTGCTGGGCCCACCGGTGGCATCGGGGACTAAGACCGACACGCAGACCGGTGCTGAGACTGAGACCGGCACTGAGACTCAGACCGGCGTCGAGACCAGCGCTGAGACTGAGACCGGCGCTGCCTCAGGGAGCGGAGCCGGTACTGTCGAACCTAAAGCAAAGAGGCAGCGGCTTCCTAACAAACTCAGGACTACTAGACTGGTGGTCACGGAGGTGGACGACGGAAATTTTGAGCCAAAGGCGCCCGAGGAAGCGCGTCGATGCTACGACAATCAAATAGGCTGCATCATACGGACAACCGCCACCATCAACGATGAGAAACTACAGAAGATAGAAAATATGAGGAGCTCCCTCCTAAAGAAGTTTCACCAGATATTCTTGTTCCCGGGCAGGAATGAGAAGGATTATGAAGATCCAGACGAGGACCGGCAATGAAGAAGATAAACAAACACGCCGTGGCCAAGTTTAGCGACGCGTTGGCCGCCTGGAAAACTCGAGTGAAAGCAAAGATCATCGACAAGAAGGAACCCTACTCCGAGATTGTAAAGGATAATCCGACAATCACGGAAGAGCAGTTTCAAATATTCAAGGAGGCTTGCGAGGCGAAGCTGCCAAAAAAGTCTAAGTACATAAAGGGGCTTCAAGAGAGGAACATTGGGAGCCACCACCTCGGAAGCCGTGGTTACTGGCGGAAAGAGGTCCAAATGGGCCAAGGAGGACGCGGAAGTCATGAGTCTAGGCATCCTGCACCCTTGGCGGATTTCACCGTCCCGCAGGAGCGTGACGTCCTGAGGGCCTGGCACCGTTGGGACCTAGTGAAGAAGGTTTACGAGACAACACCGTTGTTACGGAGTTCATGAGACTGCTGGTAATTTTAGTTTCTGATCAATTCGACTGCACACGTTAGTCATAATTATAAACGATCCTTGTGCCTTTTGCAGAGAGAGCAGCACGGGATTGCGGCCGAAAGCGACTCGCCGTCTGAGGCATTGGCGAGGCCCAAGTGGGACACTCCATTCAACCGCGGCGGCTTGGTGATTATTGCAATGGGTGGGTCCTGTTGTGGCCAAAGAGTCTGCTTCGTCTGGAGGCGGTCGGGAGCACACCCACGAGCACGCAGCCTCAGCAAGGTATGGACATCAACACCCCACCTACCCAATTAGCATCAGGTGTCGGGTTGGGTGATAGCGGACAGGGTAAGGAGGAGGCTCCATTAGTCGCTGATGACGTTGCCATGGATGAGGATGAGGACGACGGTGGCGCTGAACAATATGTCTATACTGGCGCCTCCTCAGGGTTTGAGCGTCATGAGTTGGTGCCTGAATTGCCGGTAGTAAAGAAGTCTAGGAAGAGAGCGAGGAAAGGCAAAAAAGCTGATTCTATGATCCAGCCGCCTCAGCAGCCTCGGCTTCAGGACCGTATAGATATCCCCGATGCGGATAAATGGCATATCCCCGATCAACCAATCCTACCTGCAGGAGCGCTAGGGGCCAGATTCGGCGATCTAAGGAGACTTCATGACGATGTGCTGCGGGTAGAGAAAGGCCTCATCACCTCGACAGATCCAGGATACCCACTCTGCGTGGTTAACGTTCCGCGGCAAATGTCGTATGTCGACAGCTTCCCCACGGATAAGTTCTTCCTCTGATTCGATTACATATTCGACATGTTTCACGTCAAGAAGCTGGATTTTATGTTTGTCCGCCTTTATGCCTTGCACATGAACTACATCATCGGGGTTGAGCAGATACCTCATATCTGTGTCGCTGACCCGTACTACATGCACGAGGGCTTCTTGGGAGTCTGCGCAGAGCACCGTGTATACGCGAGGGAATACATCGTCAATTTCATGCTCGCCAATAAGGACAAGGAGGCGATTCTCGTGCCTTATCATCCCGTGTAAGTCATCCGCGCTGCTATCATTCCTTCGATTTCAATCATTCATTTGCACGGTGGAGGCTAAGTAATTTGAGGTGTACTTATTTTGCATGGCCATGGTGCGCCCGTCCTCATCATCCTATACCCCGATTCTCCCACGCTCTTTACTTGGACTCGTCGAAGAACATTCACAAAAAGGATTACACCCACATCAAGGATGTTCTCGACAGTGCTATGTTTTACTACCAAGCAAGGGGTGGAGAGGTTAGGGACAAGAAGAGAAGGGGCGGCATGCTCGCCTTCGGCCCTAAGACCGACTTCTGCTGCATCCAGCAACTGAACGATTCTCTTAATGATGGATTCTATGTCCTACACCACATGCTTGGAGTCTGACGGGATCACGGTAACCTTCGCATGTGACCTACATCCGGCGATGCCCATATTACGCAATGGGCAAAGAACGTAGGAGATATCGAGGATCATCGACTTCGAGCCGAGTTCTATCACATCCAGCGCGAACTTGCCCAAATCATCATGAAGGAGGTCGTCGGAAAAACATGGATGTTCTACGAAGAAGGACAAATGTCGCGGAGACGTCCGAACATGGGTAGCCGCTCAACGTCTCGACCTGAAGCCTTTCACTAGGCTCGGGGACTATCTCCCTGACATGGATGGATGGAACGACATGTTGGAGTGATTGTCGATATATGACAATGTGTCCGTTTAGTCCATACTTTCTGTATGACAAAACTTTCAGTTATGCACGGTGAAACTTTATTTGTGATGTAATTAAACCGTCCTCCTCCTCGACTAGCAAAAATCACTCTAGTTAGGGCATTTTGGGGTACGATGAACTTTGTTATTTATGCTTATGATATGTTGTTTCTATTTTTGCCAAGTCCGTCTCATTCTGTTGCTCAACTATATATATATGTTGCATATCATGGACTCATGTGACGATGCAGGTGCATAGATCATCGATGGTGAATAAGTGCTACGCCAGGAGTATATATACGACAAGTGGTCGGAGTGTCGAGCCCAGTGTACCGGTTTCCGGTTTACGAGCGACAGGCAGTAGTTAGTTTAGGTTCGCGCTAATGCGAGAGAGGATCTGAACTCATGTACTCAAAGTGATAGCTCTTCTCGCGTATATCATTGTTTAGATGGATGATGATGTATTTGCAAATGTCGAGACTTGTATCGCTATTTTCGAGATGATGACGAGAGACCACTTTGTGTTGGATGATGATTATGATGAGACTATTTGTATGTATATGCTATGATTACATTTGTGGTCTCGCATGCATTTGTCTGTGTATCATGATGACATTTGTATGTGCTAAAGATTCTTCTATAAAGCCTGTTCAAATATAAAACAAATATGCCGAAAAAAACAAAAAACTACTAAAATTAGAAGTAGCGAGTGTTAGCAAGCGATAGCGATGGCAGCGTCCAGCCAGAGCGCTAGAGCTACTAGCGAGCGAGCTTCAACTAAGCACACTTGTTGCTACACTTGTGTAGCAAGATGGCGGTAGGCACGAGCCATCGCTATGTGTTAGCTGTAGCGCCTTATTAGTAGCGCCACTCCCCGCGCTACTGATACACCTAAAACCCGTGCTGCTGCTAGCCTTTTCCCTAGTAGTGTAAATTCCAATCCGGTGGCTAAACAATAGGTGCAGAGATCAATGCTTTCTTAAATATTTCAAATGCTTCTACACAAACATCATCAAAGACAAATGGTATATCTTTTTGTAATAAATTAGTCAGAGGCCGAGAAAATTTTGAGAAGTCCTTAATGAACCTCTTGTAAAATCCGGCGTGACCAAGGAAATTTCTTATACCTTTGATGTCCTTGGGACATGGCATCTTTTCAATAACATCAACCTTGGCTTTATCAACTTCAGTACCTCTTTCAGAAACTTTATGCCCTAAGACAATACCTTCATTAGCCATAAAGTGGCACTTTCCCCAATTCAAGACAAGATTAGTTTCTGCACATCTCTGCAAAACTCGATCAAGATTGCTCAAGCAATCATCAAAAGAGGATCCATAGACGAAAAAGTCATCCATGAAGACCTCACAAATCTTTCCACAAAAGTCAGAGAATATAGCCATCATGCATCTTTGAAAGGTAGAAGGTGCATTACATAAACCGAAAGGCATACGTCTATAAGCAAAAGTACCAAAAGGGCATGTAAAAGTAGCCTTTGATTGATCTTTAGCCGACACAGGTATTTGAGAGAAACCAGAATAACCATCTAGAAAGCAATAATGTGTATGTTTGCATAATCTTTGTAGCATTTGATCAATAAAAGGTAAGTGGTAATGATCTTCTTAGTACCTTTATTTAATTTGAGGAAATCAATTACCATCCTATAACCTGTAATAATTCTTTGCGGGATCAATTCATCTTTATCATTAGGAACAACATTAACACCTCCCTTCTTAGGGACACAATGAACATGACTTACCCATTGACTATCAACAACGGGATAAATTATACTTGCCTCCAGAAGCTTTAGTATTTATTTTCTTACCACTTCTTTCATCTTAGGATTCACCCTTTGTTGATGATCACGAACAGGTTTGGCATCTTCTTCCAAATTTATTTTATGTTGACATAGAGTGGGACTAATGCCCTTAAGATCATCAAGAGTATATCCAATAGCAGCACGGTGCTTCTTTAGAGTTTTCAATAATCTTTATTCTTCGTGCTCTGAAAGGTTAGCACTAATAATAACATGATATATTTTCTTTTCATCAAGATAATCATATTTAAGATTATCAGGCAATGGTTTAAGCTCAAAAACGGGATCACCCTTGGGTGGAGGAGGATCCCCTAGGATTTCAACATGCAAATTATGTTTCAGAATAGGTTCCTGTTTAAAGAATACTTCATCTATTTCCCTTCTTTCATTCATAAACATATCATTTTCATGGTCTAGCAAATAATGTTCTAGAGGATCACTAGGAGGTACGGCAATAGAAGCAAGACCAATAATATCATCCTTACTAGGCAATTCTTCTTCACGTTTACTAAATTTAGAGAAATTAAACTCATGAATCAAATCATCCAAGCCAATAGTAACAACATTATTTTTGCAATCTATCTTAGCATTAACAGTGTTCAATAAGGGTCTACAAAATATAATTGGACAAAAGCTATCTTGTGGGGACCTAAGAACAAGAAAATCAGCAGGATATTTAGTTTTCCCATGATGACCCACAAGTATAGGGGATCTATCGTAGTCCTTTCGATAAGTAAGAGTGTCGAACCCAACGAGGAGCAGAAGGAAATGATAAGCGGTTTTCAGCAAGGTATTCTCTGCAAGTACTGAAACAAGTGGTAACAGATAGTTTTGTGATAAGATAAATTGTAACGAGCAACAAGTAACAAGAGTAAATAAAGTGCAGCAAGATGGCCCAATCCTTTTTTGTACAAAGGACAATCTTGGACAAACTCTTATAATAGGAAAAGCGCTCCCGAGGACACATGGGAATATCGTCAAGCTAGTTTTCATCACGTTCATATGATTCGCGTTCGGTACTTTGATAATTTGATATGTGGGTCGACCGGTGCTTGGGTGCTGTTGTTACTTGAACAAGCATCCCACTTATAATTAACCTCTATTACAAGCATCCGCAACTACAACAAAAGTATTAAGGTAAACCTAACCATAGCATGAAACATATGGATCCAAATCAGCCCCTTACGAAGCAACGCATAAACTAGGGTTTAAGCTTCATCACTCTAGCAACCCGTCATCTACTTATTACTTCCCAATGCCTTCCTCTAGGCCCAAATAATGGTGAAGTGTTATGTAGTCGATGTTCACATAACACCACTAGAGGCTAGACAACATACATCTCATCAAAATATCGAACGAATACCAAATTCACATGACTACTAATAGCTCCCTTGTCCTCAGGAACAAATGTAACTACTCATAAAGCATATTCATGTTCATAATCAGAGGGGTAATAATATGCATAAAGGATCTGAACATATGATCTTCCACCAAATAAATCAATTAGCATCAACTATAAGGAGTAATCAACACTACTAGCTACCTACTAGCACCAATCCCGGACTTGGAGACAAGAATTGGATACAAGAGATGAACTAGGGTTTTGAGAGGAGATGGTGCTGGTGAAGATGTTGATGGAGATTGCCCTCTCCCGATGAGAGGAGCGTTGGTGATGACGATGGTGATGATTTCCCCCTCCCGGAGGGAAGTGTCCCCAGCAGAACAGCTCTGCCGGAGCCCTAGATTGGTTCCGCCAAGGTTCCGCCTCGTGGCGGCGGAGTCTCATCCCGAAAGGTTGCTTCCTATTTTTTTCTTGACGAAAGACTTCATATAGGAGAAGGTGGGCGTCGGAGAGCCACCAGGGGGCCCACGAGGTAGGGTGGCGCGCCCTAGGGGGGGGTGCCCCCACCCTCGTGAGCAGGGTGTGGGCCCCCTGGCCTTCATCTTTGGCGACGATTTTTCTTTATTTATTTTAAGATATTCCGTGGAGTTCAAGAATTTTGGAGTTGCGCAGAATAGGTCTCCAATATTTGCTCCTTTTCTAGCCCAGAATTCCAGCTGCCGGCATTCTCCCTCTTCATGTAAACCTTGTAAAATAAAAGAGAATAGCCATAAGTATAGTGACATAACGTGAAATAACAGCCCATAATGCTATAAATATCGATATAAAAGCATGATGCAAAATGGACGTATCAACTCCCCCAAGCTTAGACCTCGCTTGTCCTCAAGCGAAAAGTCGATAACAATAAATATGTCCTCATGTTTAGAGGTAGAGGCGTCGGTAAAAATAAAATACGGACATTAAGGCATCATGATTGTTCTCATAACAGCAACACATATAGATTTTGTCATATGATTACTTATGTTCAAGTGATGATCTTTTCACAATGCAAAAGTATGAATCAGAAACCTTATTGAGCACCAACAAATTATAACCTCAGTCATTGAAGCAATTGCAATTTATCATAACATAGGAAAGAGTCTATGTCAGAGCTTAAAAGCAAGTCCACATACTCAACTATCATTTAGTCCTTCATAATTGCTAACACTCACGCAATACTTGTGGTTACGGAGTCTTAGTCGGACACAGAGAAAGATAGGGGCTTATAGTTTTCCCCACAACCTTTTACCTCAAGGGTAATGTCAACAATAATAATTCATGCTCCCCTACATCCAATTAGATATATATATATATATATCATGTTCTTTCCAACATGCTGGGCTTGCCAAAGGATAAAATGAAAAAAGAAAGGTGAAGATCACCGTGACTCTTGCATAAGGTAGAGGATAATAATAAAAGATAGGCCCTTCGCAGAGGGAAGCAGAGGTTGCCATGCACTTTTATGGTTGGATGCACAAAATCTCAATGCGAAAGAACGTCACTTTATATTGCCCCTTGTGATATGAACCTTTATTATGCGGTCCGTCGCTTTTATTACTTCCACATCACAAGATCGTATAAAGCTTTTTTCTCTCACACCAATCAATCATACATGTTTAGAGCATTTTTATTGCTTTGCACCGATGACAACTTACTTGAAGGATCTTACTCAATCCATAGGCAGATATGGTGGACTCTCATGGCTAAACTGGTTTAAGGGTATTTTGGAGCACAAGTAGTATCTCTACTTGGTGCTGAGAATTTGGCTAGCATGAGGGGGAAAGGAAAGATCAACATGTTAGAGGATCCATGACAACATACTTTATCTCAGATATAAGAAAATATAATTCATCACGTTGTCTTCCTTGTCCAACATCAACTCTTTAGCATGTTATATTTTAATGAGTGCTCCCAATCATAAAAGATGTCAATGATAATATATCTATATCTGAAACCTCTCTTTCCTTATTACTTCCTATTAATTGCAACGATGACCAAAGCTATATTTGCCAACTCCCAACAACTTTTAATCATCATACTCTTTCTATGTGAAGTCATTACTCTCAATAAGATCAATATGAACTCTTTGTTTCTTTTTATTCCTTTTCTTCTTTCTTTTCTTTTATTCACCCAAGATCATGGCAAAATAATCAAGCCCTTGACTCAACTAAGTTTATTATATATATAGCTCACGGACTCGATTACATAGATAGATCATAAAGCAAAACTCAAAACTAGATCATGCCATGACTTTATTCTACTAAATCAAGATACTACTAAAAGGATCGAACTAAGAAAAATGGTAAATATAGGAGTTGTGATGGTGATACGATACCGGGGCACCTTCCCCAAGCTTGGCAGTTGCCAAGGGGAGTGCCCATACCCATGTGATTATGTCTCCTTCATTGACGAAGAAGGTGGAGCTGATGTTGACTTAATTGATGGCATAGACTTCTCCCTTAATTTGCGCTTGAGGACGGAATTTTGGTCCCTCAAATCATCAATCTCCCACTCCAGGGTTAATATCTTTTTGCATAAGTCCTGCTTATTTTCCTGCAAGAGACGAAAAGGGATAAACTCGATCTTTGGTTTCTTTACCCTATCAGGGAGACTTGACTTTTTGAACTCCACATGCATGTCCCCAGGTTGAGGTAATGGGGCTTCATCTTCATCTGAGCTCGTCTCCTCCTTCCCCTTGGGTTCATAGTCCTCTTCTTCCTCCGTAGTCCAACCATCGTGCTTCACCTCTCCATAGACCTTAGGATTTGCTAGGTAATCATCCACATAGCTTTCTCCTTCCGAATCCTGGGATGACATGTTGATCTAATCTGCAGCAGCAACAGCTCGAAACAAGAACAGAGGATATTTGCATGATACGAGAGTCAAAACCTTCGGGAGAATATATAATGAATTTTTACCAACCAAAATACGTATCGTGCAAGAAAACGGAGTCAGGAGGGCACACGGGGTGCTCACGAGGTAGGGGGCGTGCCCAGGGGGGTAGGACGCGCCCTCCACCCTCGTGGAGCCCTCGTGTCCTCCCCAGACTGCCACTTATTTTTCTATTTTTCTAAATATTCCAAAACGGAGAAATATTGCCATACAAATTGTTTTGGAGTCGGTTTACTTACCGTACCACATACCTATTTCTTTTCGAGTGCAAGCAGTGCGTAAAGTGTCCCTTATGTATTCCTCCGGGGTTACGGTTTTAATAATATTGGTTTCAACATTTATGGGATTACCTAAGATATAATGTTTGATCCTTTGACCGTTTACCACCTTCGGATTTGTACCTTCGAAGTTGTTGATTTTTATGGCACCGGAACGATAGACCTCCTCGATAACATAGGGACCTTCCCATTTAGAGAGAAGTTTTCCTGCAAAAAATCTTAAACGAGAGTTGTATAGCAATACATAATCACCTACAATAAACTCACCCTTTTGTATCCTTTGTCATGCCATCTTTTAAGTTTTTCTTTAAACAACTTGGCATTTTCATAAGCTTGGGTTCTCCATTCATCAAGTGAGCTAATATCAAATAACCTTTTCTCACTGGCAAGTTTGAAATCATAGTTGAGCTCTTTAATAGTCCAATATGCCTTATGTTCTAGTTCGAGAGGTAAGTGACATGCTTTTCCATAAGCCATTTTATACGGAGACATACCCATAGGATTCTTATATGCAGTTCTATAGGCCCATAATGCATCATCAAGTTTCTTGGACCAATTATTTCTAGACCTATTAACAGTCTTTTGCAAAATTAATTTGAGCTCTCTATTGCTCAATTCTACTTGACCACTAGACTGTGGGTGATATGGAGATGCAATTTTATGATTAACATCATATTTAGCAAGCATTTTACGGAAAGCACCATGAATAAAATGTGAACCACCATGAGTCATTAAATATCTAGGGACTCCAAACCTTGGAAAAATAACTTCCTTAAGCATTTTAATAGAAGTGTTATGATCAGCACTACTAGTTGGAATAGATTCTACCCACTTAGTAACGTAATCAACAGCAACCAAAATATGTGTATATCCATTAGAGGCAGGAAAAGGTCCCATATAATCAAAGCCCCAAACATCAAATGGTTCAATAACAAGTGAATAATTCATAGGCATTTCTTGACGTCTACTAATATTACCAATTCTTTGACATTCATCGCAAGACAAAACAAACTTACAGGCATCCTTGAAGAGAGTGGGCCAATAAAAAACGGATTGCAATACCTTATATGCAGTTCTATCTCCAGCGTGGTGTCCTCTATAAGCTTCGGAGTGACACTTGCGTAGGATTTGTTCCTGTTCATTCTAAGGCACACAACGTCTAATAACACCATCTACTCCTTCTTTATAAAGATGTGGGTCATCCCAAAATTAATGTCGCAAATCATAGAAAAACTTTTTCATTTGTTGGTATGTGAATCTAGGTGTATAAATTTAGCAACAATATAATTAGCATAATCAGCATACCATGGAGTGAGACGAGAAGTGCTTATGACATTTAATTGTTCATCAGGAAAGCTATCATCAATAGGTAGTGGGTCATCAAGAACATTCTATAACGTAGATAAGTTATCTGCAACGGGGTTCTCAGGTCCTTTCCTATCAACAATATGCAAATCAAATTCTTGCAGCAGGAGAACCCATCTAATAAGTCTAGGTTTTGCATCTTTCTTTTCCATAAGATATTTAATAGCAGCATGATCAGTGTGAATAGTTACTTTAGAATCAACAATATAGGGTCTGAATTTATCACAAGCAAATACAACTGCTAAAAGTTCCTTTTCGGTAGTAGCATAATTTCTTTGAGCATTGTCTAGAGTCTCACTATTATAATGGATAACATTTAATTTCTTATCAACTCTTTGCCCTAGAACAGCACCTACAGCATAATCACTAGCATCACACATAATTTCAAAGGGTAAATTCCAATCAGGTGGCTGAATAACAGGTACAGAGACTAATGCTTTCCTAAGTATTTCAAATGCTTCTACGCAATCATCATCAACACAAATGGTACATCTTTTTGTAATAAATTAGTTAGAGGCAGGGAAATTTTTGAGAAGTCCTTAATGAACCTCCTATAAAATCCGGCGTGACCAAGGGAACTTCTTATACCTTTGATGTCCTTGGGACATGGCGTCTTTTCAATAGCATCAACCTTGGCTTTATCAACTTCAATACCTCTTTCAGAAACTTTGTGCCCCAAAACAGTACCTTCATTAACCATAAAGTGGCACTTTTCCCAATTCATGACAAGATTAGTTTCTTCACATCTCTGCAAAACTCGATCAAGATTACTCAAGCAATCATCAAAAGAGGAACCATAGACGGAAAAATCGTCCGTGAAAACCTCACAAATTTTTTCACAAAAATCAGAGAATATAGCCATCATGCATCTTTGAAAGGTAGCAGGTGCATTACATAAACCAAAAGGCATACGGCTATAAGCAAATGTACCAAAAGGGCAAGTAAAAGTAGTCTTTGATTGATCTTTAGCCGACACAGGTATTTGAGAGAAACCAAAATAACCATCTAAAAAGAAATAATGTGTATGTTTGCATAATCTTTCTAGCATTTGATCAATAAAAGGTAAGGGGTAATGATCTTTCTTAGTAGCTTTATTTAATTTGCGGAAATCAATTAGCATCCTATAACCTGTGATAATTATTTGCGGGGTCAATTCATCTTTATCATTAGGGACAACAGCAATAGCTCCCTTCTTAGGGACACAATGGACAGGACTTACCCAATGACTATCAGCAACGGGATAAATTATACGTGCCTCCAGAAGCTTGAGTATTTCTTTTCTTACCACTTCTTTCATTTTAGGATTCAAACGTCGTTGAGGATCATGAACTGGTTTGACATCCGCTTGCAAATTTATTTTATGTTGACATAAAGTGGGACTAATGCCCTTAATATCATCAAGAGTATATCCAATAGCGGCACGGTGCTTCTTTAGAGTTTTCAATAATATTTCTTCTTCATGCTCTGAAAGGTTAGCACTAATAATAACAGGATATATTTTCTTTTCGTCAAGATAAGCATATTTAATATTATCAGGCAACGGTTTAAGCTCAAATACGGGATCACCCTTGGGTGGAGGAGGTTCCCCTAGGATTTCAACAGGCAAATTGTGTTTCAGAATAGGTTCCTGTTTAAAGAATATTTCATCTATTTCCCTTCTCTCATTCATAAACATATCATTTTCATGGTCTAGCAAATATTGTTCTAAAGGATCACTAGGAGGTACGGCAATAGAAGCAAGACCGATAAATTCATCCTTACTGGGCAATTCTTCCTCACGATGTTGTTTACTAAATTTAGAGAAATTAAACTCATGAACCATATCATCCAAGCCAATAGTAACAACATTCTTTTCGCAATCTATCCTATCATTAACAGTGTTCAAAAAGGGTCTACCAAATATAATGGGACAAAAGCTCTCTTGTGGAGAACTGAGAACAAGAAAATCAGCAGGATATTTCGTTTTCCCACACAAGACTTCAGCATCTCTAACAATTCCCACTGGTTATATAGTATCCCTATTAGCAAGTTTAATTGTGACATCAATACCTTCTAATTCAGCAGGTGCAATTTCATGCTTAATTTCCTCGTACAAAGAGTGCGGTATAAAACTAGCACTAGCACCCATATCACATAAGCCATGATAACAATGATCTCCTATTTTGACAGAAATAATAGGCACGGCTACCACAGGTCTATGTTTGTCTTTAGCACAAGGTTTAGCAATTCTAGCAGTTTAACCATTGAACTGAATAACATGCCCATCAATATTGTCAGACAAGAGATCTTTAACAATAGCAATATTAGGTTCTACTTTAACTTGCTCAGGAGGTGTATAAGTTCTAATATTGCTTTTACGAAAAACAGTTGAAGTTTTAGCACGATCCTTTATTCTAACAGGGAAGGGTGGTTTCTCAACATAAGAAGAGGGAACAATAGGATCATTATAAGTGACAGTCTTTTCTTCAACTTTAATAGGTGCTGCTACTTTTACTTTTATGGGAGGATGATATTTAAACCACTTCTCCTTGGGGAGATCAACATAAGTAGCAAAAGATTCACAGAAAGAAGCTACTATTTCAGAGTCAAGTCTATATTTAGTGCTAAACTTACGGAAAATATCGGTATCCATAAAAGATTTAACACAATCAAACTTGGGTGTCATACCTGACTCCTTACCTTCGTCGAGATCCCAATCTTCATAGTTGCGTTTAATTCTATCCAATAAATCCCATCTGAATTCAATAGTCTTCATCATAAAAGAGCCAGCACAAGAAGTATCGAGCATGGTGCGATTGTTATCAGAAAGCCGAGCATAAAAATTCTGAAGAATTGTCACTCTTGAGAGCTCGTGATTGGGGCATGAATATAACATTGATTTAAGCCTCCCCCAAGCTTGAGCAATGCTTTCTCCTTTGCGAGGCCAAAAATTATAGATATAATTGCGATCATGGTGAACAAGATGCATAGGGTAATACTTTTGATGAAATTCCAATTTCAATCTTTTTATAGTTCCATGATCTCGTATCATCACATAGCCTATATCATGTCAATGTGTCTCCCTTCAAAGATAAAGGGAAGACCTTCTTCTTAGCAACGTCATCGGGTATACCTGCAAGCTTAAATAATCCACAAACTTCATCCACATATATTAAGTGCTCATCAGGATGCTTTGTTCCATCTCCTGTAAAAGGATTAGCTAGCAGTTTTTCCATCATACCCGAAGGAAATTCAAAAGGAGTTTCATTTTCAATAGGTTCAGTAGGTTGAGGAGAAACACTTTGCTCTACTGGACGGGGTGAAGATACCGAACAAGCCCTCAGAGAATTACTTTCCATAGTAACAAGTGATGAAATTTCAGCACACTATATAAATTTTTCCTTACCAAATTCCACCTACCAAAGGCGCTACAGTCCCCGGCAACGGCGCCAAAAAGGAGTCTTGATGACCCACAAGTATAGGGGATCTATTGTAGTCCTTCCGATAAGTAAGAGTGTCGAACCCAACGAGCAGAAGGAAATGATAAGCGGTTTTCAGCAAGGTATTCTCTGCAAGTACTGAAACAAGTGGTAACAGATAGTTTTGTGATAAGATAAACTGTAACGAGCAACAAGTAACAAGAGTAAATAAAGTGCAGCAAGGTGGCCCAATCCTTTTTGTAGCAAAGGACAAGCCTGGACAAACTCTTATAATAGGAAAAGAGCTCCCGAGGACACATGGGAATATCGTCAAGCTAGTTTTCATCACGTTCATATGAATCGCGTTCGGAACTTTGATAATTTGATATGTGGGTGGACCGGTGCTTGGGTGCTGTTCTTACTTGAACAAGCATCTCACTTATGATTAACCTCTATTTGCAAGCATCCGCAACAACAACAAAAGTATTAAGGTAAACCTAACCATAGCATGAAACATATGGATCCAAATCAGCCCCTTACGAAGCAACACATAAACTAGGGTTTAAGCTTACATCACTCTAGCAACCCATCATCTACTTATTACTTCCCAATGCCTTCCTCTAGGCCCAAATAATGGTGAAGTGTTATGTAGTCGACGTTCACATAACACCACTAGAGGCTAGACAACATACATCTCATCGAAATATCGAACGAATACCAAATTCACATGACTACTAATAGCAAGACTTCTCCCTTGTCCTCAGGAACAAACGTAAATACTCACAAAGCATATTCATGTTCATAATCAGAGGGGTAATAATATGCATAAAGGATCTAAACATATGATCTTCCACCAAATAAACCAATTAGCATCAACTACAAGGAGTAATCAACACTACTAGCAACCTACTAGCACCAATCCCGGACTTGGAGACAAGAATTGGATACAAGAGATGAACTAGGTGTCGGTGTACTAGAGTAGGGGTACCCTAGTATCCCGAACTTGTGCACGGGCAGTTGCAGTCCTCCGCGGCAAGGCTTACCGGGTGACCACCAAGGTCCTCCGTGGTTCCTTTGGAGCCATTCAAGAACAAAGTATTCAAGCCAAGGAGACAAGGCCCCGGCAAGAGGAGCTTGCCGGGAAGGCCACCCAAGGTACCTAGGAGACAAGGCCCCAGCAAGAGGAGCTTGCCTGGAAGGCCCGGTGAGCGACAAGCTTCCGGACGCGACAAGACAACAATCATGGCAAGGCGCTTGCCGCGCAGCATCACCACTCAGCCGCTCCAGCACATCCACTAACGTGTCGCCTGGGACCTTTCCAGCGCCACAGGCAAGAGGTCAGGCTTGCCGGAGCGCTGTGGCAAGCGGCGCCGACAAGATTGCCATCGTGGCAAGCGGTGGCGCCCCAAGCAGTCCTTTACGCCTTTGTTAGGCGGCGTGAACAGGCATTTAATGCCTGTGTCCCCTGCCGTCGGGGTTAGGTATGGTACACTGTACAAGTAGCTGTACCAACCACTCATTTTCCATTTTTACCCTTGTCTATGTTGCCACCTTTCGGAGATCCCTTTAGCATATAAAAGGAGGCCCATGCGCAACGTAGGAAGGGGCTCGCCAGGTTCAAAGCCAGAGAACACTCACGCTCGGTCTCGTTAGGAGCTTGTGTGTATTGTAGCACTCAGCGCTCCTGAGCAAGAACTCAATACACTCAGACATGCAGCAGTAGGAGTGTTATCTCTCCGGGAAACTCGAAGCTGGGTAAACTGCTCGTGTGCTTCGCCTCGATCTGCTCTTCGTGCGACCTCCGCCCCCCGCCGAACCGAAAGGGGCTCGGTCCGCCGGCCCCATAGGTGTTCGTGGGCCAGATCAGCCTCCCCGACACTAGGGTTTTGAGAGGAGATGGTGCTGGTGAAGATGTTAATGGAGATTGCCCTCTCCCGATGAGAGGAGCGTTGGTGATGACGATGGTGATCATTTCCCCCTCCCGGAGGGAAGTGTCCTCGGCAGAACAGCTCTACCGGAGCCCTATATTGGTTCCGCCAAGGTTCCGCCTCGTGGCGGCGGAGTCTCGTCCCGAAAGGTTGCTTCCTATTTTTTTCTTGACGAAAGACTTCATATAGGAGAAGATGGGTGTCGGAGAGCCACCAAGGGGCCGACGAGGTAGGGGGCGCGCCCTAGGGGGGGTGCCCCTACCCTCGTGAGCAGGGTGTGGGCCCCGTGGCCTTCATCTTTGGCGACAATTTTATTTTATTTATTTTAAGATATTCTGTGGAGTATCAGGAGTTTTGGAGTTGCGCAGAATAGGTCTCCAATATTTGCTCCTTTTCCATTGAGTTCCAAATTACTGCGGCATTCTCCCTCTTCATGTAAACCTTGTAAAATAAAAGAGAATAGCCATAAGTATTGTGACATAACGTGAAATAACAGCCCATAATGCTATAAATATTGATATAAAAGCATGATGCAAAATGGACGTATCATCCCACACGAGACTTCAACATCTCTAACAATTCCCATTGCAGATATAGTATCTCTATTGGCAAGTTTAATTGTAACATCAATATCGTCTAACTCAGCAGGTGCAATTTCATGCTTAATTTCTTTATATAAGTCATAAGGTATAACACTAGCACTAGCACCCATATCACATAAGCCATGATAACAATGATCTCCTATTTTAACAGAAATAACAGGCACGCCCACCACAGGTCTATGTTTATCTTTAGCGCCAGGTTTAGCAATTCTAGCAGATTCACCACAGAATTGAATAACATGCCCATCAATATTATCAGACAAGAGATCTTTAACAATAGCAATATTAGGTTCTACTTTGACTTGCTCAGGAGGTGTATAAGTTCTAATATTGCTTTTACGAACCACAGTTGAAGCTTTAGCATGATCCTTTATTCTAACAAGGAAAGCTGGTTTCTCAACATAAGAAGTAGGAACAATAGGATCATTATAAATGATAGTCTTTTCTTCAACTTTAATAGGTGCAACTACTTTTACTTCTATGGGAGGATGATATTTAAACCACTTCTCCTTGGGGAGATCAACATAAGTAGCAAAAGATTCACAGAAAGAAGCTACTATTTCAGAGTCAAGTCTATATTTAGTGCACCTATTTAACAGAAACATAGTCAGTATCTATAAAAGATTTAGCACAATCAAACTTAGGTGTCATACCTGACTCCTTACCTTCGTCGAGGTAACAATCTTCAGAGTTGCATTTAAATCCAATAAATTCCATCTGAATTCAATAGTCTTCATCATAAAAGAGCCAGCATAAGAAGTAGAGAGCATGGTTTGATTATTATGAGAAAGCCGGGCATAAAAACTTTGAATAATTATTTCTCTCGAGAGCTCATGATTGGGGCATGAATATAACATTGATTTAAGCCTCCCCCAAGCTTGAGCGATGCTTTCTCCTTCGCGAGGCCAAAAATTATATATGTAATTGCGAGCACGATGCACAAGATGCGTAGGATAATATTTTTGATGAAATTCCAATTTCAATCTTTTGTAGTTCCATGATCTCGTATAATCACATAGCCTATACCAGGTTAATGCATCTCCCTTAAAAGATAAAGGGAAGACCTTCTTCTTAACAACATCATCGGGTATACCTGCAAGCTTAAATAATCCACAAACCTCATCCACATATACTAAGTGTTCATCCAGATGCTTGGTTCCATCTCCTACAAAAGTATTAGCTAGCAGTTTTTCCATCATACCCGAAGGAACTTCAAAAGGAGTTTCATTTTCAATAGGTTCAGTAGGTTCAGTAGGTTGAGAAGCAACTCTTTGCTCTACTGGACGGGGTGAAGATACCCCGAACAAGCCCCTCAGAGGATTACTTTCCATAGTAACAAGTGACAGTAAAATTCAGCACACTACATAAAATTTTCCTTACCAAATTCCACCTACAAAAGGCGCTTCACTCCCCCGGCAACGGCGCCAGAAAAGAGTCTTGATGACCCACAAGTATAGGGGATCTATCGTAGTCCTTTCCATAAGTAAGAGTATCGAACCCAACGAGGAGCAGAAGGAAATGATAAGCGATTTTCAGCAAGGTATTCTCAGCAAGTACTGAAACAAGTGGTAACAGATAGTTTCGCGATAGGATAATTTGTAACGAGCAACAAGTAACAAAAGTAAATAAAGTGCAGCAAGGTGGCCCAATCCTTTTTGGAGCAAAGGACAAGCCTGGACAAACTCTTATATAAGAAAATGCGCTCCTGAGGACACATGGGAATATCGTCAAGCTAGTTTTCATCACGTTCATAGGATTCGCGTTCGGTACTTTGATAATTTGGTATGTGGGTGGACCGGTGCTTGGGTGCAGTTCTTACTTGAACAAACATCCCACTTAGGATTAACCTCTATTGCAAGCATCCGCAACTACAACAAAAGTATTAAGGTAAACCAAACCATAGCATGAAACATATGGATCCAAATCAGCCCCTTACGAAGCAACGCATAAACTAGGTTTAAGCTTACATCACTCTAGCAACCCATCATCTACTTATTACTTCCCAATGCCTTCCTCTAGGCCCAAATAATGGTGAAGTGTTATGTAGTCGACGTTCACATAACACCACTAGAGGATAGACAACATACATCTCATCAAAATATCGAACGAATACCAAATTCACATGACTACTAATAGCAAGACTTCTCCCATGTCCTCAGGAACAAACATAACTACTCACAAAGCATATTATTGTTCATAATCAGAGGGGTATTAATATGCATATAGGATCGGAACATATGATCTTGCACCAAATAAACCAACTAGCATCAACTACAAGGAGTAATCAACACTACTAGCAACCTACTAGTACCAATCCTGGACATGGAGACAAGAATTGGATACAAGAGATGAATTAGGGTTTTGAGAGGAGATGGTGCTGGTGAAGATGTTGATGGAGATTGCCCTCTCCCGATGAGAGGAGCATTGGTGATGATGATGACGATGATTTCCCCCTCTCGGAGGGAAGTGTCCCCGGCAGAACAGCTCTGCCAGAGCCCTAGATTGGTTCCGCCAAGGTTCCGCCTTGTGGCGGCGGAGTTTCGTCCCGAAAGGTTGCTTATGATTTTTTTCTCGACGAAAGACCTCATATAGCAGAAGATGGGCATCAGAGGGCCACCAGGGGGCCCACAAGGTAGGGTGGCGCGCCCTAGGAGGGGGGCGCTCACCCCACCCTCATGGACAGGGTGTGGGCCCCCTGGCCTTCATCTTTGGCGAGGATTTTTTATTATTTATTGTAAGATATTCCATGGAGTTTCAGGACTTTTGGAATTGTGCAGAATAGGTCTGTAATATTTGCTCCTTTTCCAAATGAGAATTCCCGGCATTCTCCTTCTTCTTTAAACCTTGTATATTATGAGAGAATAGTCATAAGTATTGTGACATAATGTGTAATAACAGCCCATAATGCAATAAATATCGATATAAAAGCATGATGCAAAATGGACGTATCAGGGTCCGGTTTGGCGCGCGGGGAGCATCTACGGGGAGCTGGCGGAGTGGCACAGCTAGTGGTGGAGGCGGCTGGAGCTGGAGTGGCTTGCAGAGGCACTGGCGACGAGCTTTGCGTCGGCCGGAGCTCGGGAGCGTGCGGGGATGGCGTTGCGGTGGGCAAACGAGCTAGGCGAATAGCTAGCGGGGCGCTACACGTTGCGGGGAGCAAGTTGGGCACGCTAGGGTGAATGTTTGGTCACCGGAGTTGCGTCGGCAACGAGCTCAGGCGGCAGCGGCTACGGTGGGCAGTGGGGCGGCGTCTACGGCTCAAAATCGAAGGGGAGGAAGGAGGGAAAAGACACGTGTGCTCACGGAGCGTGTAGGTGGCGTCGAAGCGGGCTCGAGGACGGCTTGGGGTAGACGGGGCGGCGAATGCGATCTCCGGCGTCCGAGTTTGAAGGCGACGATGATGAGGACTTTGTGGCGCGTCCGGCGGCGTGTGGTTCGTCGAGGAGGTCGAGAGAGTTGCGACGGAGGTAATGGACATCACAGGGAGGCAAGGGGAGCACGGTGGCTGCATCTACGGTGAGCGGCGGCGACGGGCGCCTCGGGTGCGTGCGAGAGAGAGAACATAGGAGGGGGATGAGCTCGTGGGAGTGAGTGAGAGGGACCAGGGGCGTCGGGGGTGTCTCCAGGCGCTCGGTCGACGGCGGGGGAGGAAATAGGAGGTTGAACCAGGAGGTGGCTTCCGGTGCGAGGGCGGGTGACACGCCTCTGCCTTCTGGCATAGGTGGGAGACGACTGGCAGTTGCCAGTGGGCTGGGCTGGCTGGAGGAGCTGGGCCAGGTGGGCTGCCAGGTAAGTCAGGTGGGTCTCTCTCTCTCTTATTTTATTTTTTTCTGTTTTCTATTAATCTGTAACTTTAGGACTGTATTAAAAATACATAAACAAACTCAAAATTCATGAAACTGCTCAAGGCTACTATTTGGAATAATTCCAACAGTAAACATTTTAGTTCATGAATATTTGGACATTTAAAATAAAATATAGCATTTAAATGTCCAAATGCAAATAACATATGATTTAATCTAGTGACCTTATGATGTCCTAGAAAAGTGTGCACCATTTTTGTCAGAGGTTCTAGACCAAGGCAAAGATGATGAACATTTTTTAAGGGAATTTCAGGTTCATTGGAAAAGTATTTTAGTAAACCCTAGTTGGATTAAGGAGGTGTTGGGGGTTCCGTCACCCCATTTATAGTTTCTGAGGGAAAGTAAACATGATGGATGGAGATTATGCAATGACAGGCAAGACTAAGCTAGGGCTGTGACAACTCACTCCCACTAAACAAGAATCTCGTCCCGAGATTCAAGCGTAGGGTAAGATGAAGGGGGAACACAAACTAACATAATCTTCACGATCCAGGTTGCACTCCATAAAGGCGTTGATTCAATCACCATCTTTGTCTCGTCGGCTTGCCCTGAGAACTCCAGCTAACATGACAACGAGAGGAAAAGGAAACTCTAGAAGGATGGGTCTTCTCGAAGATCGAACAACTCAAGATCAACTCACGGAATGAGACATAGCAACATCTCTCAAGCTGAGACACGAAGCACACATCTAGAGGGATGGAGTGGAACAGATGAAAAGGGTTCATTATGTAGACAACAATTCTACACCTAAGAGGGTGGTGAACGGTTGTTAACGTAGCGAGGATTTGAGTTGCCATGATACCATAACGAGACACCTTAGAGAAGGATGACTCGTAGAAATATTCCCTTGAGTGGCAAAGAGAATTACTTTTGATATAGAAATCATTCAAACTCTTCATACCAACCTGAGGCAAATCACAATTGATTGTTCGAAAGAATTTGAGAGGATGGCATACTCAGATTGGAAAGGAAACTATGATTATAGAACAACTCGGCGAATGGAAGGCACATTCCAGTTGATACCAAGGATATAACCTAGTGACTGAGGTGCTCTCAAGAACTTGAGCATTTCCATATTCATCAAGGTTTTACCAATATCTATGCCAAGATCCTGGTGACACCTCGTACTACCATGATGAATAAAGATGCAGGATGCATGTGCAGAGGAGGACAACACTTTCTCAGATTTTAACTTGATGACGCCAAGGAAACAAAATCTGGATGATCGACTGAGAGACATTTAGCACTCCGCTTCTAATGTTCTCCTTGATGTACCAGCGGAACTCAATATCATTTGGCATCTGGAACTTCAAATAAAGGTCTGACTTCAGGGGCACAAACATCCATAAGGATCAACTTTAGATCATATTAAATCCTCATGGAGAAGATGATCAAATTGCTTAATCAAGAAGCTACAATAATAGATCTTCCGGCTAGGTGTGTCGGCCAACATCAACCTTGTCGGGACCTACATCATAGATCTTGGAAAAGTTCCAACCATCATATCTACCCGAGATTCAGATCCGGTTGGTAACGTAATATTTTAGACAACATGTCTGCAAAAGAAAGTTTGCAACACAAATCGACGAGATGACGTTGCGAGATTCTCTGGCATGAACTACGATAGCAATCTCCAAAACACGAGCTGGTTCTGCTACATACACGTGAGCATGTTGTCCAAGAGAAGAATGACCACATAATAATCTTATAATAGAACACTATCGAGTTCATGTTAGGTTCCATCATCAAGGATTTCGAAGTCTTTATGCGTGCTAGACTTCTTTTCCTTGAACAAGTCAATCAGTGGCTTGTTGTGCTAGGGAATACATATGGAGTGGAGGTAATTAATCTACGGAACCATAGAATACCTTCGCACATGCATAATTGACTTGGGATGGTACCAGAGGATACAAAAACAATCTTTCTCGAACTCACGCCGACAACTTGCACCAAATGCACATGAATTCGAGGAAGTCACTTCTTCCATCAAAGTATAAGCTTGATGAATGGAACTCAAAGGCATTGCTTACAAAGTTTCCAACACTAGGTTGATGTTCAACATGAATCATGGAGGAGACAAAATGCTGTTGATGGGCTCAACAGCAACTCATCAAAATTTTCCATATCACTGGAATTCCACCATTATGGGAACAATGTGATAGTATTGGACAAACAAAAATATGTAATGGTGTATGCTCGAGGAACAACCACGAGTAAGACAACATTACGAATATCGTTGGTTCTAACCTGATTTGACGATAGCGCACACTCAAATCAAGCTTTGGACAAGACGATAGATTCAACTACCGATCACGAGGAACAATCAATAAAATATCATCTCTCTCCAACACACACACACACACACACACACAAAGATATTCCTTCAGAATGAACCAAATTCGGCAAAGCTTTTTACCTTCCAACTCTCCAAGTTGTTGTTTAGCTTAACCAACTAGCTCAGGGGTATCCAACATAGATACTTGGAGAAGGGGTGGTTTATAAGAAACCAACTTGATCACGAACTCAACATAGCGGTCAGGTGACAACCTGGTTATACTTCCGAGAAGACTTTCAGAAAATCGTGAACCACCGATATGTTATTAAGCTCGAGAACAATCTTGCTTTTCAGGACAAGACGATATGATCAAATAAGCAAGGATTGGCACTATCCTAACCCATTGATCGAAAAGTGCACCGGGAATAAGGGCTAGGTAGCACGATTAATTTTTAGGGTGATGATTCAATAATCAACACACTAAGAATGTGGTTTTTGTCCATTTAACTACCAAGCAACGGAGTTGCTAGGAGTATAGATTTCACACATCACGATTCACTTGTCGGCATTCCGGTTGCGTCAACACGAAACCAAGGAGTGAATAATGATGGCGAGAAGTATCACTACGTCAAGAATTCATAAGAGAAGGTGCAATTCTCATGACATTCCTGATATAAAGTGGGTAATACTTCAGGGCAGAACAGACCAAAAGCTTGATTGCATTTGATCTGCAGAATACAACTACTTTGACCCAATCCTGGAAGTAGACAAGGTACTGGAGTTTGTTTCTCCTAGTCATTCCAGAATAGAATGGCTTGACAGACCACAAGAATATTAGGTATCGATGACACGAATGCACAACTACTCCTGACTATCAATTGATAGACAGCGGTCAGAATACAACTAAAAAGAGACAACTCAAAGGACATATGGTTTTCTGAGTTGAGGATGCATAGATTTAGTATGTCAAACAAGTTCCACTTCAAGAAATATGTCAACTTGTGACCACCACTATTGGTCACTGACAGGTCATGGTTTTTCATTTGCGACATTTTGTGACAAAAAACAGAAGGTCAAAAGCTGGCGGTCGTAAACTGACTATAGCGACCTTTCTTCTGGAATGGTCGAAGACGTTTATGACCAAAATACGTCTACTGTGGCGTTTTTGTCACTAGCAACCTCCCCAGGCCACGTAGGCATCCAGCGTGGCAAGCTGATGTGGCACAAGATTCAGCCCGGTCCAATTTGGTTTTCTACATGGGCCTAGCCCAACAATTCGACCTTTTTACTATATATTTTCTCTATTAATTTTCTCTAGCTACATGGGCCTGGCCCAACAATTCAGCCTTTTTATTTCTAGATGCGGCCTTTTACAGCGTATGATCTTTTTACTTTTGCTATTTTATTTTCCACTTTGTTTTACATTTGTCCCAAATATCATAATATCATACACTGGTCCCACGTCGGAAATTTCAAATATGCTCAAATTATTTTGATAAGTGGGTCGCATGAGTCATGTTTTCATTGCACACATTTTCAAATCACATACATAATTACTATTTCATATGAAACAGGAATTGTAATTCTGAAGCATACATGAAATTCACAGAGAGAAGATACATTAAATCACATACATAATTAATATTTCATTCACAAACAGAGAGAAGATACATTAAATTCCCAGATAACCCAGCTATTATTACATAACTTGCTATATAAGAATGTCTTGGAGCCTCTGCATACCTCTCTGTATATGGAACAGTCCAGTCCATTCTCACAACCATTTACTAGGTAGGCCTCTGCAGCCTCCTGAAGGGCCAGCACCGCATGGCTCTGGAAGCGGAGGTCAGTCTGCACAGACAAAACAGGATGGTGCTTTTAGTTTACTTGATTCATCATACTATAAGAGTTGACACAACAGGAGCATCACAATGTAGTGCACAAGTTGATTGATCACCTTGAAGTCTGGGCAATCTCCCTAACAAGCCTCTGGAATGGAAGCTTCCTGATGAGCAGCTCCGTGCTCTTCTGGTACTTGCGGATCTCACTGCAAAGTCAAGCACAAAATTTACTCATTTGAGAATACTTCAAAACAAAACTATAACACATGCTAGAATAGGTTGGAAGATTTTACACACCGAAGAGCAACAGTTCCAGGGCGGTAACGGTGAGGCTTCTTCACTTCTCCAGTTGTGGGAGCAGACTTACGGGCAGCCTGTCAAAAAGCAAAGTAGAGCACATGGTCAAATTAACAATAATACCATGATAGTCCATATACATCAGTAGGATATCTGGTCATAAGCTGGCAATGAAGGTTGAGGTTCAAATTATACCCAGTTCAATTTACCTAAACCATAAATAAAGACATGGCATAGGTAAACTATCAATATTGCAGTCACAAACCTTGGTGGCTAGCTGCTTCCTAGGAGTCTTTCCTCCAGTGGACTTACGAGCAGTCTACTTAGTACGATCCATGAGCAAAACCTTGGTTTACCTGAAGCAAAAACAGAACATAGTCAATTCTATAAATTGAATGTCACAATAACACAACTATAGTCTTCTCATAACCAGTAAATCACTACTAGGGAAAAGCCTATACACAGAATCTTAGCAGCAGCGCGGGTCAAAAAGGAGCGCTGCTGCTAATTAGTAGTAGCGAAAAGGGAAACTTCGCTTTGATAAGTTTTAGCGATAGTGCGCTGTGTAAACCGCGCTGCTACAAATATCCACCGGCGGTGTTCCGAGCTCCATTTAGCAGTAGCGCCGTTGCCCGAACCGTGCTACTGGTACGGATATAGTAGCAGCGCGCTTTTACTGGGATCGCCGCTACTACATTTCAAATTGGCAAATTTTTTTGTCACTGTTAGCAGTAGCGCCATTGCCCAAAGCGCGCTGCTGCTAATTCTTTAGCAGCAGCGCGTTTCTTCCCAGCCATCGCTAACCCGCACCAACCCACCACCTTTCCCCACCCGTGCCTCCCTCCCCTCCTCTCTTCCCTTCCCCTACCTCCCCACATGCTCCCACTCTCACTCTTCTTCTTCCTCAATACTTCTCCCCATTACTCTTTCTCTTCTATCCACCTTTCTCTCTCTTCATTACTCCTACCTAACTACACCACCTCCATTAATGCATCTCCTTTCTCTTTTTCCTTTCCCCTCCACTAGTTGAAGTTGTCTCCTCCCAAATTAGCTATCTAGGTAGATGTAGCATTTAGTTAAGTGATCTATTTGCCCCCTAACTAGATCTATCTTTGTCAACAATAGCTTTGTGCACTTTTGATCTCCCTACAACATCATCTCCACCGTGTGCTCGATCTTGATCGAGGTGATGAAAATTTCATGCTTTTGCAAAATGGAAATATGTTTATGTGTGTGTGATATGTTTGTGGAAATTGTGTGTGTAGCACGCCAAATTGTGCTTTTGAGTTGCCTATGTTTTGCCGAAATGTCGATTTATTTCCGTTTGGTGAATTCCGCAAACTCTAGATCCATATATGTCCTATTTTAGGGAAGGTCATGCCAAATTTTTGTATGACTTTGATGCATGCATGCATTTTTATTATCAATTTGTTTATTATTACCGTGCAGAGTTGACGACGGTCGGTGGAACGATGGTGGACAGGTGGTTGCGGTCGTGGTGCAGGACATGAAAGAAAATAACCGGACAGAGGTTTTATGTCCATGTCGAAAATGCAAAGGAATAGTTTGGCTCGACCCCCATGACGATGGTCGTGTAGAAGCGCACTGCTCATGACTGGTTTCATGGATGGCTATATGCGGTGGATAATTGAAGATGAGGATGACGATGTTGAGGATGCCGACGGGGCAGGCAATGATGACACGGGGCAAGACGAAGAGATGATCGATAATGGCGGCGGGGAAGAGGCCGGACATGGCGGCAGAGAAAGGGCCGGACATGGCGGAGGAGAAGGGGCCAGACATGGTGGCGGAGAGAACGACATGGACTCCACGCAGCAGAGTTCATCGGTACTAAGTTCAATCGTGCGGGACCCTCATGTTCAAGCATTGCTTCGCAAGGAGACGAAAATCGAGAGAGCTGCTTCTAGAGAGGAGGCTAAGCTGGAGCAAGCGGTGATAGACTCGAACACTCCATTTTATGATGGTTGCAATCCTGAGGTGACCCGCTTGAGTTTCACGCTCCAACTCCACGAACACGAAGGCTAAAAACAAATGGACCGACACTAGCCTCGATGAGCATCTCAAGTACCTAAAGGATGTTCTTCCCGCGGGTAATCTATGTCCTACTAGTGTTGATGAGGCCAAGAAGATCGTGTGCCCTCTTGATCTACCACACGTTAGATACCATGCATGCATCAACGGTTGCATAATTTATCGGAGGGAGCACGCGGAAAAAACAAGCTGTCCGGTGTGCAATGCTTCTCGATACAAGAAGGCCGGGAAGAAATGTCCCCAGAAAGTTGTATGGTACTTACCGATCACTCCCAGTCTCCAGAGGTATATGGTAGATCCCAAGGAAGCAAAGCTAATCTTGGCACGCTGGAGAGGAAGAAGCTTGACGATGGAGATGATCCGAAGCTGAGACACGTGAAGGATGGAAGCCGGTGGAGAGCGTTGAACAACTTCTATTGGTATTTTGAATGTGATGCAAGGAACATCGTGCTTCAAGGCGTGTACCGATGGCATGAATCCGTTTGGCAACCAGAACACCAACCATATAGCACATGGCCCATGTTTGTATGGATGTACAACCTCCCCCCTGGTTGTGCATGAAATCAAAGTACATTCACATGAGCATGCTTATTCAAGGGCCGAAACAACCAGGAAATAATGTTAATTTGTATCTGGGGCTACTTCAAGAGGAGTTAGACACGTTATGGAAAACACCGGCCAAGACATGGGACACCAGCAAAGGTGAGTATTTCAAAATGAGAGCCGCACTGATCACGACAGTGCAGGACTATCTCGGTTACGGATATGTGGCAGGCTAGGTGTGCCATGGATATTGCGGATGCACGCGGTGCATGGATGATACGATGTCTAAGCAGCTAACGTCAAGGAAAGATGGTGGGTCTGGGAAAATCGTGTACATGGGGCATCGAAGATGGCTTGAACAGGACGACCCGTGGAGAAACCGTGGAGATCTATTCAATGGTCACGCTGAGCATCGAGGACCTCCAAGTAAGCGGAGCGGTGCCGAAATCGATGAGCTGTTGAAAACTGGAAGGAGTGCCTTGACCGGGAAAGACGATGAGAAAGGCGCCGGAGCCGCTGCTGAGGTATGGAAGGCGAGGTCTGTGTTGCGGGACTTGGAGTCTTGGCACAAACTCGATACACCTCATTGCCTTGATCAAATGCATATCTGTTAGAATGTCCTTGAGAGCTTGCTCGCAACACTGATGAACATGCCGGATAAGACCAAGGATGGGCCGAAGGCAAGAAAAGACTTGCAAGATTTGAAAATTAGGGAAGATCTACACATGTCGTCCCGTAAAATGTCAGACGAGACAGAGGCGGAGACAGAGGCACGGGAGAAGAAGGGCAAGAAAATAAAGAAAGAGGATTATTGCCCCCCTTCTTGCTTCACCTTAAGTCAGGCTGAGATCAATGCCTTCTTTAAGTGCTTTACCGGAGTCAAAGTTTCTTCCGGTTACTGTGGCAAGATAAGCAGATATCTAGACACAGACAAGAAAAGGTTCAGCGGGATGAAGTCTCATGACTGTCATGTGATGATGACGCAGATACTACCTGTTGCCCTTAGAGGTATAATGGACAAGCACGTCCGTGACACGCTTATTGGTCTCTGCAACTTTTTCGACGTCATCTCTCGAAAGTTGATCAGTGTGAAGCAGCTCCAAAGGCTACAGGAAGAGATCGTTGTGATACTGAATGAGCTTGAGATGTACTTCCCGCCCGCGTTCTTTGACGCTATGGTGCATCTGTGTATCCATATTGTGGATGACATAATAGACCTGGGGCCGTCATTCCTGCACAACATGATGCCATTTGAGAGGATGAATGGGATCATCAAAGGATTCATTCGTAATAACATGTCCCGTCTGGATGGAAGCATCGTCCGGGGCTATTTGGCACAAGAGTGCATCTCTTTACGTGAGAATTTTCTATATGGCAGACCTGTAGCCGCCTGGTGTTAGTGTTGGTTTGCCCGTTAACAAGCACGATGGGAGGCTCAAGGAGATGGTCACGCCAACGGTCGCAGGGAACTGCACGTGGCATACTCAGATCGACGCAGCGACTTTGACAGAGCAAACTTGGTAGTGCTACAACACCTAGACGAGGTAGATCCTTTCGTGGCACTCGCACAAAGAAATTATCGCAAAAGAAGTATCGTGACCGGGGTATGCGGGGCCAGACGCTTGAAGTTACTAGAGAGCACAACTCCTTTCTGCATTGGTTCAAAGAGCATATTATTGCTAATCCTCGGAGGAGGCTCTAAGGACGGATTGCTCATATACGCCTTAGCACATGGCCCCTCGCCCAACCTCGTAACCTATCAGACATATGATATCAACGGATACACGTTCTACACGGAGGCCAAAGATATGGACAGTGATGATCAGAAATCAGGGGTGACGATGGAATGCATGACCGGCAGCGACAACGGCGCAACTAAACGATTTTATGGAAGGGTCGAGGAGATCTGGGAGCTTGACTACTCTGGACTGCACAACACGACGATGTTCCGTGTCATATGGGCTAATAATGTCGAAAGAGAAGGCCGGATTTTCACTACCATGACTATACCCGACGCCAAGAGCGCTACCGTGAACGCTATCGCAAAAAACGAGCCATGGGTACACGCTAAGCACGTGACACAATGCTTCTTCATAACTGACCCGCGCAATCCCAGCCGTGTTGTCCCGAGGAGAGGCAAAAGGAACATCATTGAAATGGATGGAGTCGCCAACGAGGAAGACTATGATCGACGGCAACCCAATGAGGGAAGATGACGATGATGATGAAGTATACGTCAAAAGAAGAATCAATACTACATTACCTAAAAAAAATCATACTCCATGGAAAAGGCAATGTCACAATGAGGGGCTCAATTATTCTTCGACGAACAAGAAGGAAAGAAGCTGACTCAAAAACGAAAATGTCAGTAGTGAGGAAACTTATGTTATCGGTCAAATGATGTAATATATATATATGTTCCTACTTTGTATACACACTTAGCCATTATTAGGCATGGGTCTAATGATGTGTAATATATATGGTCCTATTTTGCGTACATATTTAACCGTCAAATGATGCAATATATATCGCCCTCCCTTCGTTCACTGCCCTCGGGAAATAAAAGTGGGATAAAATAAAGGAAAAGGAAAACTGGCAGTAGCGAAGGTAGTAGCAGCGCGTTTTTCCTAAACCGCTACAGATACTGAAGTTAGTAGCAACGCTTTTTGTCCAAATGCGCTACTGCTACGTCCACTTAACCCAAAATTCTCACCAGCCCTGCTTCATCCCGCCTCCCCCCTCCAAATCCCCTCTCCCCGTCGCCTTTGCCCGCCGAGCCAGCCCGGCGCTCGCCCCGACTCGGCGCGGCGCTAGCCCCAACCCGGCGCTAGCCCCGACCCGACCCTCGCCCCGACCCGACCAGGCGCTCGCCCCGACCCGGCCCTCGCCCCGACCCGGCGCGGCGCTCGCCCCGACCAGGCGCTCGCCTCCGACCCGTCGGCCTCGCCTCCCTCCTCTCCCCTCCCGGCCGTCGTCAGACCTGCCTCCTCGCCCTTGCACCCTCTGTAAACCCCCCCCCCCTCTCTACTAGGGTTCTTCGGTTAATTTACTTAGGTTTTAGCTAGGGCAGTATGTTAATTAGGTTATCTTTTCAGTTATGAATTTAGCTAAGTTTCAAAATTTGAACTGGACATGTGATATGTGCATATGTCATGTTTTGGACATGTCATGTTTGGAAAACGATCCGAGTGGCCTATGTTACGCCGGAATGTTGATTCATTTCCGTTCCGGTGAATTTCAGGCGCTCGATATGTCCATTTTTTAGCAAAGGTCATGCGAAATTTCCCGTGAATAAAGGCATGATTTTGTGCTACATAGTTGGCATATCGAGTCTTTGGCACATAGATTTCTTTTATGTCATTTATCATTTATTCATACTTTTAGAAATAAATGAGGACACTTAATCATAGGAAACATGTCGAACAACAAAGAAACTAGGCCTTCTGACCAAGATGCAGACGAGATGGATTATGAGGGTGAACAAGAGTACCTCGACTATTTGACTGCTAAGCAAGATTTGCAGGTCGACCTCGATGATGGTACTGACGCCGACATCGACACCGACAGCGCCGGCACCGATGGCGGCACCGAGACCGTTGGGGAAGGTACCGGCCCCGATGCCGCTACCGAAAAGAGGAAGCATAAGAAGCAGAGGATACAAAAACCTAACAAACTAGGGATTGGACGACTTGTGATCAAAAAGACGGCACTTGGCAAGTTTGAGCCGTTAGAGCCGGAAGAACCTCGCAAGTGCTATGGGAACCAAGTAGGATGCATCCTACGGGAATGCGCGAGCATCAACGACGATGACTTAAGGAGTAAAGAACATTTGACGCAGTTGCTCCTAACAAAGTGCTGTCAACTGAGAAAAGCCTACTAGCCTCAAAGGATCCAGGATATCCGACATACGCGGCTCGTGTGCCTGAGGGGAAGTGCTACGTCGACACACAACCCGCGGAGGTGTTCTTCCTGCGGTTTGACCAAATCTTTGAGATGTTTCTAACAAGGCGGCTTGATTTTACTATCGTCCGCCTTTTTGCGCTACATATGAGCTCCGTCATGAAGAGTGAAGAAGTCTCGCAAATCTGTGTGGCGGATCCGTACTACATGCACGAGTGTTTCTTGAGTCTCGGCGACTTTGAGCGTGAAACTGCTAGGGAGTACCTCCAAAACTTCATGGTACAGAATAAGGACCGGGAAATTTTCCTCGTGCCTTATCATCCAAAGTAAGTGAGTTCCGGACAACCCTTTCGTACATTTCAATCATTCCTTCTCTCTCATATGGGGACTAATTTGAGGTGTCTTTTCCCCGCAGCAACGGGCGCGCCGTCCTTATCGTTCTTTACCCGCAAGTCTCCCACGCCGTGTATTTTGACCCTTCCAGAGACTACGAGAAAAAAGACTACACCCACATAATGAGTATTCTAGATGATGCTCTCCAAGGCTTCAGCTTTAGAGGTGGCCACGTGCAGATCAAGAAACAAAGGAACAAGAAGATGGGTTTCGCGCATAAAACTAACTTGTCCTGCATCCATGTCCCAAAACCAAGCAAGAAGGATGGATTCTACATCGTCCATCTCATGATTCAGTTCAACACGGATCACCAAAAGCTTCGCATTAACAGCAGAAATGAAGATCGTATCCACAAGTGGCTAGAATCTCATGGAGAAGCGGATTATAAACTTAGAGATGAGTTCTTTCGCATCCAAAGCGACATTGCGACGATCATCATGAAAGAAGTCGTCTATGAGATGGGGATGTTCCACCACGGCCCTGTATCGCGAGCTGACGTCCGAACTCGCATAGGCATGCAACGTCTAGACCTCACACCGTTCAAGAAGCTAGGGTTCGTCCTCGATGATATGGAAGGATGGAACTTCTAGTGATTTATGATGCCGATGATGATGATATGTGTCAGTTGAACTTGTATACTTCTTGTAGCGATGAAACTTTGTGATGTCCACGGTCCATGTGCCGAACTTGCGTAACGCTACTATGTTAGTTTGCGTACGATGACCTGCGTACCTCTAGTTAATTAATTTGCGTACTGTATGTTGCATCTAGTTGCTAACCCTTTCTTTTTCGGTGTTGCTCTAGTATATTTTGTTGCATATATATGATTGTACATCCTCTTCATGAACATGCATCTCTAACGGTACCTAGTTTCTTGATGGCGAGATGGAATTGCTATGTCGTGTACAAAGGGAAGGTTCCGGGGTGTACAACGAGTGGCATGAGTGTCAGCGCAAGTGAATGGGTTCACAGGCGCCAGCCATAAAGGCTTCAAAAGCAGACAAGAAGGAGAAGCTAGTTACTTGAGGTTCACGCTAGGCGAGAGAGGACTCGTAACCGCCACCTCATGTACTGCATAGTTCCGCTCTCACTCATAGTGATAGCACTTCTTGCGTATACCTTTGTTTAGATGGATGACGTTGTTGTAGTTGCAAGTATTCGAGACTTGCATGTATCGCTATTTTTGAGATGATGACAATATATCACTTTGTGTTGGATGATGATTATGATGAGACTATTTGTATGTACATGCTATGATTACATTTGTGGTCTTGCAGACATTTGTATGTGTATCATGAAGACATTTCTATGTGCTAAAGATTCTTCTATAAAGCCTGTTCAAATACAAAACAAATATGCCAAAAAAATAACAAAAAAACCTACTTAAATTAGCAGTAGCGAGTGTACAAAAGTTAGCAGCAGCGCTGCTATAGCAGTAGCGCGTGAAGGTAAAGCGCGCTAGAGATACTAGCAGTAGCAAGCTTCCACGAACAGCACTGCTGCTACACTTGTGTAGTAGTAGCGCCGGTGAGCACGCGCTACTGCTCTATGTTAGCTGTAGCGCCTTATTAGTAGAGCCTATCCCCGCGCTACTGATACATCTAAAACCCGCGCTGCTGCTAGCCTTTTCCCTAGTAGTGAATTGTGCATGGCACCTTGTTTCTATCAAATCCATTCAATAACTATAGAGTCCCAACAATCATCAGCCTAGAATCCCTACCAAAATTTCGTACATCAAAAACTAACAACGTCATACAACACAGCTATACACCCCTTCAGATAGAAAGCAGTGTATTTCTAACTAAAACTTTTCATTCAAAAGATCATACCCAAGATAGAATTCCACTTCAGATGAAAGTCCTGATCTACCTTTAGCATAGTTTGTTCACTCGAAAGACACATATAAAGATGACACACTAAAAAATTGCAGCATAGTACTTTTTTTAACACTAAAAAAACAAGGCTACCATGATCACCTAATTTTGCAAACAGAAGCAAGAAAAGAAATAGCAGTCCACTGATAAAAATATGCTTCCTAGTTATCACATGTAATGGTTGAACATCAACTTCACATAGTAATGTGCACATGATTTTAGTAATTAGCTAACCGCAAGTTGATACAATTCAGATACAATAAATGTGAATGTGCATGTACTCAATGTGCATGTACTAAGAAGCCAAGAACACTGAAGAATTTACTGATTGAACAAGCAATTGTCATTTCATCCCAAACCTCTCTGTTTCACACAACTAAATCAATGTCCCGGGAAGGAATCACCAGAAATTTTACCACATACTGTACAAGCACAATGAAGTAGCATACCGAACAGCAGAGCAGGTAGCGGGGGAGGAGAGGGGGGCTGAGGAGCGGCCGCTTGCCTTGGCGACGTAGTCCATCAAGGCAAATTTGAAGGCGATGCCGAGGCAGCCGAAGAGGATGGAGACGTTGGAGCAGCACGCGAAGTCCCCGCCGCCATCGCGGCTCTTGTTGTGGCAAGCGACGGCCGCGAGCTGCTCGAACGACACACCGATCCGCCGCAGCGGTTTGTCCGCCTCGTTGGACCCCATCGGCATCGGTGGTGCTTAGCGCTGCCGCGGTGGTGCCCACGGCACCGAGGATCTCGCGGTTTCTCAGGGACTGGCTCGCCGCCTCCAATGCCGCCAGGGCCAACGCTACCATCGCATCGCCAGGGCCGCAGCCACGCGGTCGACGGGCGCCACGCGGATGCAGTTGCGGATCTGGGCCCCGACGGCGCGGACCCCCTCCACCAAGGGCAACCTGCCGCCGGCCGCCATGGAGGGGTTGGCCATCAAGGAGGAAGGGGTCTCAGGCTAGGGTTTCGGCTGGAAGTGGAGAGTGTCTCTCGGCTCGGCATGGAGGAGGCCGGGATTGGGGGAGAAGCGGTTGGGTCGATCCAGAGATCCAGAGAGGAGGAGGGGAGGAGGAGTCGTGGGTTGGAGGGTTGGAGGGGATCGATCCATATGAATCTCGCCGGGCAGAGGGCGCCGGAGGTGGTGCGGATTGGAGGGGATCGATCCATATGGATCTCGCCGGACAGAGGGCGCCGGAGGTGGCGGTGGCCAGGGAGGAGTGGAGCGCTAGGGTTCGAGAGAGAGAGAGGCGAGTGGGCACGAGGGGTTGGGTGCGGTTGGGTGCATTGGAGGGAGTGCGGGTTGTGGGTTGGGCGACGTGGGTGAGACAGGCGGGCCGTTGGATCCAGAAGCATCCGACGGTGATTAGGCACGATCCGCGTGAGATGCTCCTGGACCAACTAGAACGCAGTATACCAGTACTACATTTTTTGACCATCTAAATTGGTCGTAATCGACTAAAAGTAAGGTGCTAAATCATATTGGCTATTTTATGATCTTAAAAAAAATACCTTCTCATGTTTCATCAAATTTGACCTTAGTTTTCAGGAATAATGACAAATCTAAATAAGACAAATATCTTTTAAAAGAGTTAGGAGAAATTAGTTTTTTAAAATCATTTTCCATTTTTAAAGTGTCAAAATGAGTTTTTTTGTGAAGGACATACTATATATTTGTTGTAAAATTTTACCAAATCAATTTTCTAAAATAATAGGCCATATATAATGCACAACTGACCAAATAGTTGAGTGTCCAAAGCTTTTATCCACCTCTCGTGAAAAAGACAAATATCAGCCGATTCAGCTAGAAGCAGGTCAAAATTGAACTATAGCTGCCTTGTAGTTTGCTCTTTATTTTTTCCAAAAATCATTTCTAGGTACATAAGTATCTATTTAATTAGAGAAACACCAAAAAAATTCCAAGATTCAACCAGTAGCTAGGAACGGTCATTCCCGCCGTTTTGACCGCATTTTGAAACGGGCATAAAAAATTCAAAAAAATTCAAAAAATTGGGAGACTTTCGCATTGTGTCATTATATGTGGCCAAATTCCCAGGAAAAATAATAAACTTGTAATACGGTAATTATTTTTAAAAAGTGTTCTCAGAAACAAGCTATCATGTGTGGAGATCAATGGCTTTCAAGCCAAATGATAAATCTTATGGCCACATTGATGGCATAGTTTGTTCAAATGATCTCGTATTGTGCACAACGGTCCATATTGGAATGGCAAACAATATTGCCTAAGGAAGTTTTCATTTTCTTTGGACGAAAAAATCATTTTCCATTTTCCGAGTGCCCCAAATGAGGTTTTTTTGTGAAGAACCTACCAAATAATTGTTGCAAAATTATACCAAATCAATTTTCTAAAACACTAGGCCATATTTAATGCACAATTGACCAAATGGTTGGGTGTAAAAAGTTTTGATCCACCTCTGGTGAAAAAGACAAATTCCCGCCGATTCAGTTGGAAGCGGGTCAAATTTGAACTGCAGCTGCCTCATAGTTTGCTATTTATTTTTTTCAAAAATCATTTCTAGGTACATAAGTATCTATTTAATCAGAGAAACACCAAAAAAATTCCAAGATTCAACCACTAGCTAGGAACGGTCAAGCCCGCCGTTTTGACCGCATTTTGAAACGGGCATAAAAAATTCAAAAAAATCAAAAATTGGAAAACCTTCGCATTGTATCATTATATGTGACCAAGTTTCCAGGAAAAATAATAAACTTGTAATACGGTGTCGGGGAGGCTGATCTGGCCCACGAACACCTATGGGACCGGCGGACCGAGCCCCTTTCGGTTCGGCGGGGGGCGGAGGTCGCACGAAGAGCAGATCGAGGCGAAGCACACCAGCAGTTTACCCAGCTTCGGAGCTCTCCGGAGAGATAACACTCCTACTGCTGCATGTCTGAGTGTATTGAGTTCTTGCTCAGGAGCGCTGAGTGCTACAGTACACACAAGCTGCTAACGAGACCGAGCGTGAGTGTTCTCTGGCTTCGAACCTTTTGAGCCTCCCCCCCTACGTTGCGCATGGGCCTCCTTTTATATGCTAAAGGGGTCTTCGGCAGGTGGCGACGTAGACAAGGGTAAAAATGGAAAAGGAGTGGTTGGTACAGCTGCTTGTACAGTGTACCATACCTAACCCTGACGGCAGGGGACAAAGGCATTAAATGTACATCTCGTCCGCCCTAAAGGCGAAAAGGGACCGTCGAGGCGCCACCGCTTACCACGATGGCAATCTTGTCAGCGCCGCTTGCCACAGCGCTCCGCTGGCAAGACGGCCTCTTGCCACTGTGGCGCTGGAAAGGTCGAGGCGACACGTTAGTGGATGTGCTGGAACGCAGGTTCTGAGTGGTGGTCTGCCGCGGCAAGCGCCTTGCCGCGGTTGTTGTATTGTCGCGTCCGGAAGCTTGTCGCTCACGGGCCTTCGACAAGCTCCTCTTGCGGGGCCTTGTCTCCTAGGTGCCTTGGGTGGCCTTCCGGCAAGCTCCTCTTGCCGGCCTTGTCTCCTAGGTGCCTTGGGTGGCCTTCGGCAAGCTCCTCTTGCAGGGGCCTTGTCCCCTTGGCTTGAATACTTTGTTCTTGAATGGCTCCAAAGGAACCACGGAGGACCTTGGCGGTCACCCGGTAAGCCTTGCCGCGGAGGGCTGCAACTGCCCGTGCACAAGTTCGGGATACTAGGGTACCCCTACTCTAGTACACCGACAAGAGCCCCCGGGCCTGGGCCACACACGGTGCCGAGCGCTGTTGGGCCAGCCCCCAGCGTAAGTATATGGTTTACTTCCTGCTGTTAGGCATGCATGGGTGCCCTTTCTTTGCTGATATCTGACTGCTGATTTGTGTAGGAGCAGAGCAGCCTTACCACGAGTGCCCTAAAGCCGCTTCTGACATGCCTTCTGCTTCGACTTCACCGCCAAGGGAGGATTCCCCGGCAAGGGAGCGTTCTCCGGCAAGGGTGACTTCTCCGGCAAGGGGCAGTTCTCCGGCAAGGGACAGCACCAGCGATCCCCTGGTGGCGGAGACCATGACTGCAGACCCTAGCACAGGTAATCCTCTTGCTTGAAAACTTTCCTTGTGTTCTTCTTCTTCTGATTTTCTTCTTGAATATTTGCTTGACTTTTCATCATTTTCCGGTCATCAGATCCATCCGCCACAGAGCCAATGGAGATCGAGGTCGCCGGCGAGGAGGACGCGCGCGTCAATACTGACGACGCCGCTGCCATCGAAGAAGAAGCTGGCGCTGACGAGCCCGCCGGCGAAGAGGACACCAAAGCTGTCGCCGCAGAAGCTGGCGAGGGGTCCGGCGATCGCACTGACGGCCCTGAGGCCGCAGGAGCGCCAGGCGCTACGCCGACCGCCGATTCCTCCGCCGCTGCTGCAGCGTCAGGCTCCGAAGAGCCCCAGCCCGGCGCCTATTTGAAGGCCGGCGATGGCGTCTTCATCAAGCTCCCATGGGCGTCGAGCTCCAGGGCGCTGGCCTAAGGAGAAACTTTTGATGAAGAGCTGCTCGTTTTCTTTTCTTCTTGCCGCTGCTGGTCATGTTATGAGAACGGTCTATTAGAGCTGCGACAAGTTATCTTGTAATATAACTCTATTTCGGATAGTGATTGCTATGTTATTTCCTTTACTTGATTCCTTCCTTTGTATGTTTTTGCCCTATGCTTTTAGGGAACTTGTCGTATGAGCACACACAGGCGCTAGTCTTGAGGACGTCCCAGCTTCTTTGGCGGCGCCGCTACCGACAAGAAACCTTGTCGCAACTAGTCACAGCTCACTTAAGTTGTTCAGCGGACTCGAAACAAAGTAAGGGCGCAACTAGCTATAGTCGCAGCTCACTTAAGTTGTTGAGCGGACTCGAAACAAAGTAAGGGCGCAACTTGCTATAGTCGCAGCTCACTTAAGTTGTTGAGCGGACTCGAAACAAAGTAAGGGCGCAACTAGCTACGAGTTGGTTCCTCCAGCGCAGGTTTTCCATACAAAAGTACGGTCGTTCGAGGAAGATAACTTAAAATTTTAAAACTGATTGCTCAAACTTTAGCAACTTAGCTTTTTTGTCGTTTGCTTCCGGTAAGGCTAGACTTCCTTGAGCGACGCTTGGTCCACACCATTATCTTCTCCTTTCCCCTCGGCAAACTTGTGGGCGAGGAACCTTCCTTTCTTTGAGAAAGAGAAAGAAGAGAAAATAAAGATATGGAGCCTTATGGCTCGTTATTGCTTACCGGGGTAGGTGCTGCACAAAGTGTCAGATAACGCATGCAAATAGAAGTAGAAAGCATGAAATTGACAAGATGTGCGAAGCACATATGCTTTACTTATGCATGGGGTCTGCGCCCGGCTTTGTACCAAGGATTACATGCAACATCGGCAAGACTTGTACAAAAGGTGGTTGCCGGAACAGGTTCCGGCAACGCTTCTGAGTAAAACTTACGAAGATGCTCAATGTTCGGGAGTTGCTCACCGGAATGCCATCTTCGGTCTCAAGGCGGACAGCGCTAGGCCTAGTGACTCGTTTCACCCGGTAAGGGCCTTCCCACTTCGGCGTCAACTTGTTGGAATTCTTGGCGGACTGAACGCGCCGAAGAACAAGGTCGCCTTCCTCGAGACTTCTGGCATTAACTTTGCGGCTATGGTAGCGGCGCCAAAGCTTGCTTGTATCGAGCAGCTCGTCTGACAGCACGAAGGCGATCCTCCTCAAGGAGCAGCGTCATCTTGTCGCAGCTGCTGTTGCTCAAGCTCATCATAGCGAGCACTCGAGGTGATCCGTATCACGAGTTCCATGGGGAGAACTGCCTCTGCTCCATAGACTAGAGCGAAGGTGTGCGGCGGTGGCTCGATTTGGCGTCGTCCTGATCGACCAAAGAACCACCGGCACATCTGCTACTGCGGGAACATCTGCTTCCACGGCGAGGACCTGCGGCTCAGCCAGAGCTTGACGTTCCCCGGCAAGCTTGCCGGAGCAAAACTTGTCGGGAGCTTCTGCTTCAACGGAACAAACCCTAAGGCTTGCCGGAGCAGACTGCTCCTCAGCACTTGCCGGTGGAGCTCGATGGTGCGTCCTCGACGGTAGCGCAGCACTCCGAAGAGGTGCGCTTGCCGGAGTGGGCATCAGAGCTCTTGCCGGACTTGGTCTTCTTCTTCGCCTGCTTCAGTATTCTCTCCGGGGAGTCTCCTCCCTTCCTCAGCACATGCACACTTGTCGGCCAGTGCATATAGCTCACTGACGTCTCTGATCTTGCACATCGCCATCTCCTCCCGCATCCTGCGGTTTCGCACGTTCTGATGGAGCAGCTGATTACCTGTGGCGGGGTGGACATCTGGGATGTTGTCTGTCTGTGGCTGAATCTCTGAATGTACTTGCGCAGGGGCTCTCCTTCCTTACGGGCGGCAGATTAAGGTCGCTTTCTTGGCCATGGGGCTTGTGGCCGCCTGTAAAGGCGCCGACAAACTGATGGCATAGATCTGCCCAAGAGGATATTGAGTTGTCCGGCAAGTGCATGAGCCAGGATCTGACATTGGGCTTGAGCACCAGCGGGAAGTAGTTGGCCAGGATCTTGTCGTCTCGCCCCCCGGCAGCTTGCACCGCGATGGTGTAGATGATGAGGAACTCCGACGGATGTGTCTTGCCGTCGTACTTCTGCGATGCGTCGGCTTGAAATTCTTCTTGCTGGGCCCTTTGGACTTCCCGCAGCTCACGAGTGAACGCAGGGCAACCTACTGCGTACGGCAAGTCGCCTGGTTCCCCTGGCGCATGCATATCGACAGAGGGCCCAGCGCGCTGGTCGGATTGACGCCGCGCTTCTCTTCGGCGCTCAATGCGAGTTCGAGCGTCTTCTTGCTGTTGTTCGTGAAGAACTTGGCGCTGATCGCGATGAGCTCGTGGATCCGATGATGCGGTGGAGTCATTTGTCGAGGTGGATCCGGCGAGTCGGCGATCTTGGCCTTCGGGCGGAGAAGTGCTTGGTGGTTGCACCCCACGGTTTCATCGCCCGCTCGTGTTTGGCAGTCCTGCCGCGGCAGCGATGCACTCGGCTGCCGCGGGCGTCGCCGTTAGCAAAGCCGATGAGACTACGAATGGTGGCCCTCCATTCATCGACCTTGTCGGCTGTTGGAGGTAATCCAGAGCGATTGAGCTCTCGCCAAAGCTTCTGCTGGAGTGGTGGGTGGCAATGGCGAACGGCGCGAGGAGCGGGATATGCTCGGACTTCTAACTATATTAGAAGGAGCAGTATCCCATCCAGGCGACCGTGCCTCGCTCGCGCCAGCATGTTGGCGTGCATGCTGGTCTCGAGCATCCTGAGATCCACCAGCTCGATCTTGTTCCAACGAGCGTATGGCGTTGTGAATACCATGATCTTTGTCGGTCCCGCGCCTCCCGAGGCAGGCGCGGTGCATGTCTGAATGCCGAGGTCTGCGCAGCCTTGTCCTTGGACTTGGCAGCACCGTGGGCTCCCCGTCGGCGTCCATTCTTCGCGGCGTCTACCCCACCACCCGTTTGCTCGGTGGTGGTGAGTTCGACGCGGATGGAACATCTGCCGCGAAGCCTTCTTCTTCGGTGGCATGTCGATGAAGATGATGAAGATCTAGCTTCGTGTGGACGCCGGATCAGGTTCACACAATCTCGACGCCCCTACCGGGCGCGCGCCAAAGATGTCGGGGAGGCTGATCGGCCCACGAACACCTATGGGACGGCGGACGAGCCCCTTCGGTTCGGCGGGGCGGAGGTCGCACGAAGAAGCGGATCGGTAAAGCACACGAGCAGTTACCCAACGGAGCTCTCCGGAGAGATAACCTCCTACCGCTGCATGTCCGAGTGTATTGAGTTCTTGCTCAGAGCGGCTGAGTGCTCTGATTACACACAAGCTGCTAACGAGACCCGGCGTGAGTGTTCTGCGGCTTCGAACCTTTGAGCCTCCCCCACGTTGCGCATGGGCCTCCTTTTATATGCTAAAGGGGTCTCCGACGGTGGCGGCGTAGACAAGGGTAAAAATGGAAAAGGAGTGGTTGGTACAGCTACTTGTACGGTGTACCATACCTAACCCCGACGGCAGGGGACAAAGGCATTAAATGCTGTCTCGTCGCCCTAACGGTCTGAAAAGGACCGTCGAGCGCCACCGCTTGCCACGATGGCAATCTTGTCGGCGCGCCGCTTACCACCGCTCTCCGCTGGCCGCCACGGCCTCTTGCCCTGTAGCGCTGGAAAGGTCGAGGCGACACGTTAGTGGATGTCTTTGGGCGCAGTCTGAGTGGTGGTGCCGCATGCAAGCGCCTTGCCGCGGTTGTTATCTTGTCGCGTCCGGAAGCTTGTCTCTCACCGGGCCTTCCCGGCAAGCTCCTCTTGCCGGGGCCTTGTCTCCTAGGTGCCTTGGGTGGCCTTGCCGGTAAGCTCCTCTTGCCGGGGCCTTGTCTCCTAGGTGCCTTGGGTGGCCTTCCCGGCAAGCTCCTCTTGCCGGGGCCTTGTCTCCTAGGTGCCTTGGGTGGCCTTCCCGGCAAGCTCCTCTTGCCGGGGCCTTGTCCCCTTGGCTTGAATACTTTGTTTCTTGAATGGCTCCAAAGGAACCACGGAGGACCTTGGCGATCACCCGGTAAGCCTTGCCGCGGAGGGCTGCAACTGCCCGTGCACAAGTTCGGGATACTAGGGTACCCCTACTCTAGTACACCGACAGGAGCCCCCGGGCCTGGGCCACACACGGTGCCGAGCGCTGTTGGGCCAGGGCCAGGTAAGTATATGGTTTACTTCCTGCATTAGGCGTGCATGGGTGCCCTTTCTTTGCTGATATCTCGATCGCTGATTTGTGTAGGAGCAGAGCAGCCTTACCAGAGTGCCCTAAAGCCGCTCTGACATGCCTTCGCTTGACTACACCGCCAAGGGAGGATTCCCGGCAAGGAGCGTTCTCCGCAAGGGAGACTTCTCCGGCAAGGGGCAGTTCTCCGGCAAGGGGACACCAGCGATCCCCTGGTGGCGGAGACCATGACTGCAGACCCTAGCACAGGTAATCCTCTTGCTTGAAAACTTTCCTTGTGTTCTTCTTCTTCTGATTTTGTTCTTGAATATTTGCTTGACTTTTCTTCATTTTCCGGTCATCAGATCCATCCGCCACAGAGCCAATGGAGATCGAGGTCGCCGGCGAGGAGGACGCGCGCGTCAATACTGACGACGCCGCTGCCATCAAAGAAGAAGCTGGCGCTGACGAGCCCGCCAAATGAAGAGGACGCCATAAAGCTGCCGCCCAGAAGTGGCGAGGGTCCGCGATCGCCTTGACCACGAGGCCGCAGGAGCGCCAGGCGCTACGCTGACCGCCGATTCCTCCGCCGCTACTGCAGCGTCAGGCTCCGAAGAGCCCCAGCCCGGCGCCTATTTGAAGGCCGGCGATGGCGTCTTCATCAAGCTCCCATGGGCGTCGAGCTCCACGGCGCTGGCCTAAGGAGAAACTTTTGATGAAGAGCTGCTCGTTTTCTTTTCTTCTTGCTGCTGCTGGTCATGTTATGCGAACGGTCTATTAGAGCTGCGACAAGTTATCTTGTAATATAACTCTATTTCGGATAGTGATTGCTATGTTATTTCCTTTACTTGATTCCTTCCTTTGTATGTTTTTGCCCTATGCTTTTAGGGAACTTGTCGGCGTGAGCACACATGAGCTGAAGTCTTGAGACGTCAAGAGACTTCTTTGGCGGTGCCGCTACCGACAAGAAACCTTGTCGCAACTAGTCGCAGCTCACTTAAGTTGTTCAATGGACTCGAAACAAAGTAAGGCGCAACTAGCTATAGTCGCAGCTCACTTAAGTTGTTGAGCGGACTCGAAACAAAGTAAGGCGCAACTAGCTATAGTCGCAGCTCACTTAAGTTGTTGAGCAGACTTCGAAACAAAGTAAGGCGCAACTAGCTACGAGTTGGTTCCTCCAGCATACAGGTTTTCCATACAAAGTACAGTCGATTCGAGGAAGATAACTTAAAATTTTTAAAACTGATTGCTCAAACTTTAGCAAATTAGCTTTTTTGTCGTTTGCTTCCTGTTAAGGCTAGACTTACTTGAGCGACGCTTGGTCCACACCATAATCTTCTCCTTTCCCCCTGGCAAACTTGTGGGCGAGGGAACCTTCCTTTCTTTGAGAAAGAGAAAGAAGAGAAAATAAAGATATGGAGCCTTATGGCTCGTTATTGCTTACCGGGTAGGTGCTGCACAAAGTGTCGGATAACGCATGCAAATAGAAGTAGAAAGCATGAAATTGACAAGATGTGCGAAGCACATTAGCTTTACTTATGCACGGGTCTGCGCCTCGGCTTTGTACCAAGGATTACATGCAACATCGGCAAGACTTGTACAAAAGGTGGTTGCGGAACAGGTTCCGCAACCGCATCTATGGGTAAAACTTATGAAGATGCTCAATGTTCCAGGAGTTTCTCACCGGAATGCCATCTTCGGTCTCAAGGCGGACAGCGCTAGGCCTAATGACTCGTTTCACCCGGTAAGGGCCTTCCCACTTCGGCGTCAACTTGTTGGAATTCTTGGCGGACTGAACGCGCCGAAGAACAAGGTCGCCTTCCTCGAGACTTCTCGCATTAACTTTGCGGCTATGGTAGCGGCGCAAAGCTTGCTTGTATCAAGCAGCTCGTATAGCAGCCTGAAGACGATCCTCCTCAAGGAGCAGCGCGTCATCTTGTCGCAGCTGCTGTTGCTCAAGCTCATCATAAGCGAGCACTCGAGGTGATCCGTATACGAGTTCCGTGGGGAGAACTGCCTCTGCTCCATAGACTAGAGCGAAAGGTGTCTGGCCAGTGGCTTGATTTGGCGTCGTCCTGATCGACCAAAGAACCATCGGCACATCTGCTACTGCGGGAACATCTGCTTCCACGGCAAGAACCTGCGGCTCAGCCGGAGCTTGACGTTCCCCGGCAAGCTTGCCGGAGCAAAACTTGTCGGGAGCTTCTGCTTCAACGGAACAAACCCTAAGGCTTGCCGGAGCAGACTGCTCCTCAGCACTTGCCGGTGGAGCTCGATGGTGCGTCCTCGGCGGTAGCGCAGCACTCGAAGAGGTGCGCTTGCCGGAGTGGGCATCGAGCTCTTGCCGGACTTGGTCTTCTTCTTCGCTCGCTTCAGTATTCTCTCCGGGAGTCTCCTCCCTTCCTCAAAGACGTGCACGCTTGTCCGGCGGGGCATATAGCTCAGCGGCGTCTTCGATCTTGCACATCGCCATCTCCTCCGCATCCTGCGGTTTCGCGACGTTCGATGGAACGCGGCGATTACAGCGGGCAGGTGGACATCTGGGATGTTGTGATGTCTGCGGCTGAATCTCTGAATGTACTTGCGGGGGCTCTCCATCCTTACAGGCGAGCGGATGAAGGTCGCTTTCTTGGCCATGGGGCTTGTGGGCGCTGTAAAGCGCCGACAAACTGATGGCATAGATCTGCCCAAGAGGATATGGAGTTGTCCGGCAAGTGCATGAGCCAGGATCTGACATTGGGCTTGAGCACCAGCGGGAAGTAGTTGGCCAGGATCTTGTCGTCTCGCCCTCGGCAGCTTGCACCGCGATGGTGTAGATGATGAGGAACTCCGACGGATGCGTCTTGCCGTCGTACTTCTCTGGTGCGTCTGGCTTGAAATTCTTCTTCTAGGCCACTGGACTTGCCGCAGCTCACGAGTGAACGTAGGGCAATCTACGCGTCTGACGCAGTCGCTGGTTCCCCTGGCGCATGCATGTCGACAGAGGGCCCAGCGCTAGTCGATTGACGCGCGCTTCTCTTGGCGCTTCGATGCGAGTTCGAGTGTCTTCTTGCTTGTCGTTCGTGAAGAACTTGGCGCTGATCGCGACGAGCTCGTGGATCCGATGATGCGGTGGAGTCGGCTGTCGAGGTGGATCCGGCGAGTCGGCGATCTTGGCCTTCGGGCGGAGAAGTGCATGGTGGTTGCACCCCCAGCGGTTTAAATCGCCACCGGCTCGTGTTTGGCAGTCCTGCCGCGGCAGCGATGCACTCGGCTGCCGAGGCGTCGCCGTTAGCAAAAGCCGATGAGACTACGAATGGTGGCCCTCCATTCATCGACCTTATCGGCTGTTGGAGGGTAATCCAGAGCGATTGAGCTCTCGCCAAAGCTTCTGCTGGAGTGGTGGGTGGCGATGGCGAGCGGCGCGAGGCGGGATATGCTCGGACTTCTAACTATGTTAGAAGGAAGCGATATCCCGTCCAGCGACCGATGCCTCGCTTCGCGCCCGACATGTTGGCGTGCATGCTGGTCTCGAGCATCCACGAGATCCACCAGCTCGATCTTGTTCCAACGGCGTATGGCGTTGTGAATACCATGATGTTGTCGGTCGCGCCTCCGAGACGGCGCGGTGCATGTCTGAATGCCGAGTCTGCGCAGCCTTGTCCTTGGACATGGCAGCACCGTGGGCTCCCCCGTCGACGTCCATTCTTCCGCCGGCGTCTACCCCACCACCTGTTTGCTCCGGTGGTGGTGGGTTCGACGCGGATGGAACATCTGCCGCCGAATCCTTCTTCTTTGGTGGCATGTCGATGAAGATGATGAAGATCTAGCTCGTGTGGACGCCGGATCAGGTTCACACAATCTCGACGCCCCTACAGCGCGCCAAAGATGTCGGGAGGCTGATCTGGCCCACGAACACCTATGGGACCGGCGGACCGAGCCCCTTCGGTTCGGGGCGGAGGTCGCACGAAGAGCAGATCGAGGCTGAAGCACGAGCAGCTTTACCCGGCCGGAGCTCTCCGGAGATAACACTCCTCTGCTGCATGTCTGAGTGTATTGAGTTCTTGCTCAGAGCGCTGAGTGCTCTGATACACACAAGCTGCTAACGAGACCCGGCGTGAGTGTTCTGCGGCGAACCTTTTGAGCCTCCCCCCTACGTTGCGCATGGGCCTCCTTTTATATGCTAAAGGGGTCTCCGACAGGTGGCGACGTAGACAAGGGTAAAAATGGAAAAGGAGTGGTTGGTACAGCTACTTGTACAGTGTACCATACCTAACCCTGACGGCAGGGGACAAAGGCATTAAATGCCTGTCTACGTCGCCCTAACAGTGCAGAAAGGGACCGCCAGGGGCGCCACCGCTTGCCACGATGGCAATCTTGTCAGCGCCGCTTGCCACCGCTCCGGCCGCCTGACCTCTTGCCACGCTGTGGCGCTGGAAAGGTCGAGGCGACACGTTAGTGGATGTCTTTGGAGCGCAGTGTCTGAGTGGTGGTCCGCGGCAAGCACCTTCCCGCGGTTGTTATCTTGTCGCGTCCGGAAGCTTGTCGCTCACCGGGCCTTCTCGGCAAGCTCCTCTTGCCGGGGCCTTGTCTCCTAGGTGCCTTGGGTGGCCTTCCCGGCAAGCTCCTCTTGCCGGGGCCTTGTCTCCTAGGTGCCTTGGGTGGCCTTCCCGGCAAGCTCCTCTTGCCGGGGCCTTGTCTCCTAGGTGCCTTGGGTGGCCTTCCCGGCAAGCTCCTCTTGCTGGGGCCTTGTCCCCTTGGCTTGAATAGTTTGTTCTTGAATGGCTCCAAAGGAACCACGGAGGACCTTGGCGATCACCCGGTAAGCCTTGCCGCGGAGGGCTGCAACTGCCCGTGCACAAGTTCGGGATACTAGGGTACCCCTACTCTAGTACACCTATAGGAGCCCCCGGGCCTGGGCCACACACGGTGCCGAGCGCTGTTGGGCCAGCCCCCAGCGTAAGTATATGGTTTACTTCCTGCTGTTAGGCGTGCATGGGTGCCCTTTCTTTGCTGATATCATTTGCTGATTTGTGTAGGAAGCAGAGCAGCCTTACCGGGAGTGCCCTAAAGCCGCTCGACATGCCTTCTGCTTCGACTACACCGCCAAGGGAGGATTCCCGGCAAGGGAGCGTTCTCCGACAAGGGAGACTTCTCCGGCAAGGCGAGTTCTCCGGCAAGGGACAGCACCAGCGATCCCCTGGTGGCGGAGACCATGACTGCAGACCCTAGCACAGGTAATCCTCTTGCTTGAAAACTTTCCTTGTGTTCTTCTTCTTCTGATTTTCTTCTTGAACATTTGCTTGACTTTTCTTCATTTTCCGGTCATCAGATCCATCCGCCACAGAGCCAATGGAGATCGAGGTCGCCGGCGAGGAGGACGCGCGCGTCAATACTGACGACGCCGCTGCCATCAAAGAAGAAGCTGGCGCTGACGAGCCCGCCGGCGAAGAGGACGCCTAAGCTGCCGCCGCAGAAGCTGGCAAGGGTCAGCGATCGCCGACGCAGCCACGAGGTCAAGAGGGAGCGCCCAGGCGCTTCTGTTGACCGCCGATTCCTCCGCCGCATCTGCAGCGTCGAGTTCAAGAGCCCCAGCCAGCGCCTATTTGAAGGCGGCGATGGCGTCTTCATCAAGCTCCCATGGGCGTCGAGCTCCACGCGCTGGCCTAAGGAGAAACTTTTGATGAAGAGCTGCTCGTTTCTTTTCTTCTTCTTCTTCTTGGTCATGTTATGCTGAGCGGTCTATTAGAGGCTGCGACAAGTTATCTTGTAATATAACTCTATTTCGGATAGTGATTGCTATGTTATTTCCTTTACTTGATTCCTTCCTTTGTATGTTTTTGCCCTATGCTTTTAGGGAACTTGTCGGCACACAGACACTGGGTCATGGTCTTGAGGGACGTCGGCAAGACTTCTTTGGCGGTGCCGCTACCGACAAGAAACCTTATCGCATAACTAGTCGCAGCTCACTTAAGTTGTTCAGCGGACTCGAAACAAAAGTAAGGGCGCAACTAGCTATAGTCGCAGCTCACTTAAGTTGTTGAGCGGACTCGAAACAAAGTAAGGGCGCAACTAGCTATAGTCGCAGCTCACTTAAGTTGTTGAGCGGACTCGAAACAAAGTAAGGGCGCAACTAGCTACGAGTTGGTTCCTCCACGCACAGGTTTTCCATACAAAAATGCAGTCGTTCGAGGAAGATAACTTAAAATTTTAAAACTGATTGCTCAAACTTTAGCAACTTAGCTTTTTTGTCGTTTGCTTCCGGTAGGCTAGACTTCCTTGAATGACGCTTGGTCCACACCATTATATTCTCCTTTCCCCCGGCAAACTTGTGGGCGAGGGAACCTTCCTTTCTTTGAGAAAGAGAAAGAAGAGAAAATAAAGATATGGAGCCTTATGGCTCGTTATTGCTTACCGGGGTAGGTGCTGCACAAAGTGTCAGATAACGCATGCAAATAGAAGTAGAAAGCATGAAATTGACAAGATGTGCGAAGCACATTAGCTTTACTTATGCACGGGGTTTGCGCCCGGCTTTGTACCAAGGATTACATGCAACATCGGCAAGACTTGTACAAAAGGTGGTTGCCGGAACAGGTTCCGGCAACCGCGCGCTATGGGTAAAACTTATGAAGATGCTCAATGTTCCAGGAGTTTCTCACCGGAATGCCATCTTCGGTCTCAAGGCGGACAGCGCTAGGCCTAATGACTCGTTTCACCCGGTAAGGGCCTTCCCACTTCAAGGCCAACTTGTTGGAATTCTTGGAGGACTGAACGCTACCGAAGAACAAGGTCGCCTTCCTCGAGACTTCGGCATTAACTTTGCGGCTATGGTAGCGGCGCAAAGCTTGCTTATGTATCGAGCAGCTCGTCTGGCAGCACTGACGATCCTCCTCAAGGAGCGGTAGCGTCATCTTGTCGCAGCTGCTTTGTTGCTCAAGCTCATCATAAGCGAGCACTCGAGGTGATCCGTATACGAGTTCCGTGGGGAGAACTGCCTCTGCTCCATAGACTAGAGCGAAAGGTGTCTGGCCAGTGGCTTGATTTGGCGTCGTCCTGATCGACCAAAGAACCATCGGCACATCTGCTACTGCGGGAACATCTGCTTCCATGGCCGAGAACCTGCGGCTCGGCCGGAGCTTGGCGTTCCCGGCAAGCTTGCGGAGCAAAACTTGTCGGGAGCTTCTGCTTCAACGGAACAAACCCTAAGGCTTGCCGGAGCAGACTGCTCCTCAGCACTTGCCGGTGGAGCTCGATGGTGCGTCCTCGACGGTAGCGCAGCACTCCGAAGAGGTGCGCTTGCCGGAGTGGGCATCAGAGCTCTTGTCGGACTTGGTCTTCTTCTTCGCCTGCTTCAGTATTCTCTCCGGGGAGTCTCCTCCCTTCCTCAGCACGTGCACACTTGTCGGCCAGGGCATATAGCTCGCAGCGTCTCGATCTTGCACATCGCCATCTCCTCCGCATCCTGCGGTTTCGCGTTCGATGGAACAGCAGCGATTACATGGCGGGGGTGGACATCTGGGATGTTGTGATGTACGCGGCTGAATCTCTCGAATGTACTTGCGCGGGGCTCTCCATCCTTCCGGGCGAAAGCAGATGAAGGTCGCTTTCTTGGCCATGGGGCTTGTGGGCGCTGTAAAGGCGCCGACAAACTGATGGCATAGATCTGCCAAGAGGATATGGAGTTGTCCGGCAAGTGCATGAGCCAGATCGACATTGGGCTTGAGCACCGGCCGGAAGTAGTTGGCCAGGATCTTGTCGTCTCGCCCTCGGCAGCTTGCACGCGATGGTGTAGATGATGAGGAACTCCGACGGATGCGTCTTGCCGTCGTACTTCTGCAGTGCGTCGGCTTGAAATTCTTCTTCTTTGGGCCCTTTGGACTTGCCGCAGCTCACGAGTGAGCGTGGGGCAATCTACAGCGTCTGACAAGTCGCTGGTTCCCCTGGCGCATGCATGTCGACGGAGGGCCCGGCGCTGGTCGATTGGCCGGCGCTTCTCTTGGCGCTTCGATGCGAGTTCGGCGTCTTCTTCTTGTCGTTCGTGAAGAACTTGGCGCTGATCGCGACGAGCTCGTGGATCCGATGATGCGGTGGAGTCATTTGTCGAGGTGGATCCGGCGAGTCGGCCATCTTGTCGCTTCGGGCGGAGAGTGCATGGTGGTTGCACCCCCACGGTTTCGTCGCCACCGGCTCGTGTTTAAGCGGTCTGCCGGCGGCGATGCACTCGGCTGCGCGAACGCATCGCCGTTGGCAAAGCCGATGAGACTCTGAATGGTGGCCCTCCATTCATCGACCTTGTCGGTTGTTGGAGGGTAATCCAGGAGCAGTTGAGCTCTCGCCAAAGCTTCTGCTGGAGTGGTGGTGGCAGTGGCGAACGGCGCGAGGAGCGAGATATGCTCGGACTTCTAAATATGTTAGAAGGAGCAGTATCCCGTCCAGGCGACCGTGCCTCGCTCGCGCCAGCATGTTGGCGTGCATGCTAGTCTCGAGCATCCTGAGATCCACCAGCTCGATCTTGTTCCAACGAGCGTATGGCGTTGTGAATACCATGATGTTGTCGGTCCCGCGCCTCCTGAGACGGGCGCGGTGCATGTCTGAATGCCGAGGTCTGCGCAGCCTTGTCCTTGGACTTGGCAGCACCGTGGGCTCCCCCGTCGACGTCCATTCTTCCGCCGGCGTCTACCCCACCACCTGTTTGCTCCGGTGGTGGTGGGTTCGACGCGGATGGAACATCTGCCGCCGAAGCCTTCTTCTTCGGTGGCATGTCGATGAAGATGATGAAGATCTAGCTCGTGTGGACGCCGGATCAGGTTCACACAATCTCGACGCCCCCTACCTGGCGCGCCAAAGATGTCGGGGAGGCTGATCTGGCCCACGAACACCTATGGGACCTGCGGACCGAGCCCCTTTCAGTTCGGCGGGGGGCGGAGGTCGCACGAAGAGCAGATCGAGGCGAAGCACACGAGCAGTTTACCTAGCTTCGGAGCTCTCCGGAGAGATAACACTCCTACTGCTGCATGTCTCGAAAGTGTATTGAGTTCTTGCTCAAGAGCGCCGAGTGCTACAAAGACACACAAGCTGCTAACGTGACCCGAAGCGTGAGTGTTCTCGGCTTCAACCTTTTGAGCCTCCCCCTACGTTGCGCATGGGCCTCCTTTTATATGCTAAAGGGGTCTCCGGCGGTGGCGGCGTAGACAAGGGTAAAAATGGAAAAGGAGTGGTTGGTACAGCTACTTATGCGATGTACCATACCTAACCCCGACGGCGGGGGACAAAGGCATTAAATGCTGTCTCGTCGCCCTAACAGTGCGAAAGGACCGTCGAGCGCCACCGCTTGCCACGATGGCAATCTTGTCGGCGCCGCTTGCCACCGCGCTCATTGGCCGCCTGACCTCTTGCCACCTTGGCGCTACGGAAAGGTCCCAGGCGACACGTTAGTGGATGTCTGGAAGCCTTGGTCTGAGTGGTGGTGCGCTGACAAGCGCCTTGCCGCGGTTGTTATCTTGTCGCGTCCGGAAGCTTGTCGCTCACCGGGCCTTCCCGGCAAGCTCCTCTTGTCGGGGCCTTGTCTCCTAGGTGCCTTGGGTGGCCTTCCCGGCAAGCTCCTCTTGCCGGGGCCTTGTCTCCTAGGTGCCTTGGGTGGCCTTCCCGGCAAGCTCCTCTTGTCGGGGCCTTGTCCCCTTGGCTTGAATACTTTGTTCTTGAATGGCTCCAAAGGAACCACGGAGGACCTTGGCGATCACCCGGTAAGCCTTGCCGCGGAGGGCTGCAACTGCCCGTGCACAAGTTCGGGATACTAGGGTACCCCTACTCTAGTACACCGACATACGGTTATTATTTTAAAAAAGTGTTCTCAGAAATGAGCTATCAAGTGTGAAGATTCATGGCTTTCAAGCAAAATGATCAATCTTATGGCCGCATTCATGGCATAGTTTGTTCAAATGATCTCATATTGTGCACAAGGGTGCATATTGGAATGGCAAACAATGTTGCCTAAGGAAGTTTTCATTTTCTTTGGACGAAAAACCATTTTCCATTTTACGAGTGCACAGAAATGAGTTTTTTTGTGAAGGACCTACCATATATTTGTTGCAAAATTGGACCTAATCAATTTTATAAAATACTAGGCCATATTTAATGCACAATTGACAAAATGGTTGGGTGTCAAATTTTTGATCCACCTCCGGTGAAAAAGACAAATTGTCGCCGATTAAATTTGGAAGCGGGTCAAATTTGAAATCTGACTGCCTCATAGTTTGCTCTTTATTTTTCCAAAAATCATTTCTAGGTAAATAAGTATCTATTTAATCAGAAATACATGGTTTGATGGCGAGACATCGAGGTTTGGACGGTGGCCGAGGGCCCCAACTCTAGAGTGCGTAAGCTCGCATGCCCGCCACGTGGTCACCGCGTAACCGTGGCGTTGCCATGTGTTCTTGGCGGACTAGGCATGTCTAGTGGGTTGGGCACTCCCCAGGTAGGTGCTAGGAAGAAAATCACAACATAAGATTCTCACGAGGAGACCGATCGATGCTGAAACATGAATAAGCAGCCATGTGTTTGATTTGCGGTACGGGGAATGCACATGGCTAATGGGCGTGAGTTTTGGCTGAGGATGATCAGTTACTAAGAAGACCGTCTTCACAAATTTTCACCTCAAAAGGAGGAGCCTAGGTGGTACTTGCTTTACAAAGTACCACACGGGACATAAATCTGAATGTTGAAGCTGGGCTCAAAATAATGAATGGATTGAGTGGCATTTGGTGGAGGATGGTTATTTGGGCATAGGAAAGCACTGTAGAAAATGGACACCATTTGGCCATGCCAAAGTGGTACTTCCTTCACAAAGTGCTGCTCTTAACAGAATAGGAAAATGAATATTTTCGAATTATTTTTGAACTAGGCAAGGATTTTTTTGACATATTTGATGAATATATGTTGAGAATATTTATGAGAATATTTTGGGAATTTTTGGAATAACAGAAATATAGGTTGCTTCACAACCTAGGGCAAAAACTGCCACATGGACATGACACATAGGCAAAACTGATGAGATGGCGCCTAGTCATCACAACCCACCACAATCTACAAGTCTATGACCATCTATATTGGTCATTAACAACTAGAAATAAGGCAGCGGACTAGCACTGTTTGCTTTGTGACCATTTCGTGTAAGGAAATTACGACCTTTCTGACCATAATGGTTGCAATGGTTTAGGGTTTGGAGCCCCCCGAACAGCTTTTGACCAATTGGTTTGAAATGGTCATAGATCTATGACCAATTCTTCAAGTGTCACTGACAAAAGGTCACTAGTTGACATATTTCTTGTAGTGTTCAACATATTTCTTCCAGATAATCCATGCAGAAAGGTAGGACTCGCAGGTTCACAATGCATAATGGAGAACTCATCGAGAGCACTCTTATTGTGATCATTTGGTTCAAAAGAACTTCCACCGAGGATGGCTCATGGTGTTGGAAGAATGACAAACCACGAATTTCAAGGACTATCACAAGGTTACTAATATCCTAAAGTAACGAGCAAACACTAGCTACACGAATTAAGTAGAGTGAATCTTGGGTTCAAGAACCCAGAAATAGAATGCCTACTAACTAAATGGCATCATGGGATGCTTTCGAGAATAATGGCCATAATCATCACACTGGGGATGCAAAGCATTACTAGATTAATTAGTGGTTCTCTAAGACACATAGGGTCATAATATTAACTCCAACATATACGTCGAGGCAACGGAGTAGCTCAAATCGGCTATTAGTGTGGTTAATCTGGACCAAGGAACATCAGGAACGGAAAGAAGGGATTTGCAAATGCATCAGACTATTTAGAGGCCTAGGATAACTCGGACAGCATAACGGCTGTAAATGCTCAAAAAGATTTGGGACATTCTGCAAAAATGGTGGCATAACCACTCAGAATCACAATATCAAGGTTCCGAGATCAACTGTCAACACATGGAAGTAGTGGAAACTGAACCAAGGCTTGAGACCAACAATCCTATGAGTCTACAGATTAGTAACACGTGATCCTGATAGAAAGATGAGAAGCCTAGTTCTTAATCCCTGTAGAAGAGAATAGGGTGACTCATATAAGAGGACTAAAGTAAAGGAGTAAAAAGAGCCTTACGTTCCCTTCCACAATCAATTCCCTTATATAACTAAAGCATTTCTAGACTCGACTTCGACCAGTTTGGCTTGCTAATCCTACTGAGCGATGGCTCGATACCAAAGCTGTCAGGACCCCGATCCTAAGTCACACCGATCTAGCATGTAACACATCATATCACTTTGTGGCCTCACGCACGGTATTCCCATGGGTGCCACCTTACCTGGCCCGGGACCGTTTGCGCTTTTGGCTCATGTATATGATAGTGTTGCTAGCACTCATATGACAGAGAACCCGGGCCGACATGACTAGTCGTGAACGCAAAGTGGCACTAACTTACCGGGACATGCATACATGAACCAGCATCGAACGTGTCGGTCATCAGCGTGTGAATCCGGGCTGTAGCAACTGGGCTAACAGGACTCCGGCAACCCGGGCTGTAGCAGAGTAGTAGGACTCCAGAAGTCACCACGTGACATTTCCCCGAAGGGACGGACACAGGAATGAAGTGGATCACATGCGGCGATCTAGGTGTTAGGAGCGAGTAATCGGGCTAGCAGGACTCCAAAGAACCGGCTATAGCAGACTACCATGTCTCGGTGGAAGCACCGGACTACATTTCCCATAAGAGAGGCTACCAAGGATAGACAACTAGGTTGTCGGATCCCACACATACCAAGCATTTCAATCATACACACAATATGCTCGATATGTGTAAATATAACATGGCATCACAACAAAACTCTACGACTCAAAGTATTTATTCATTAGGCTCCGAGGAGCCAAGTATTACAATCATGGGTCTCATGACCCAACATTCAAGTCATACAAGCAATGTGCACAAGCGGAAGCTTAACTTGTCTGAGTACAGACAACTACAATAGAAAAAGCTGAGAAGCCTGACTATCCACAAGACCTTGCCGAGGGCACAAGATCGTAACTGAGGTAACAAGCTAAATGTCAAAGTCCACGCGGAACAACTAGCGAGACTGAACTCTCTCTGCAAAAACATAAATTAAGCAAACATGAGTACAAATGTACCCAGCAAGACTTACATCAGAACTAACTACATATGCATCGGTATCAACAAATGGGGGTGGTGGAGTTTAACTGCAGCAAGCCAGCTTTGACTCGGTGGCTATCCTAAACTACGACCGCAAGTAACTCTTTTGAGGTTGCGCACACGAGTCCACATATTCACCATATCAATACACCACTATGGATCCGCTCCCGTCAACCTACGAGAACGCCATCCATAGCACTCACTCTTATCTTGCGAGTTTTAGAGTATCCACTTCATGTTATCTATTAACTGTATAGGCAACCCAGAGGTCCTTTACCGTGGACGCGGCTATTCGAATAGATCAGTTATAACCCTGCAGGGGTGTACTTCTTCACACATGTTTCCACCACTTAGCGTCTACACAGGACATGTGCTCGGCAGACTTCAAGCGAAAGCCGACGTGGGTGTAGACCACGACCTGACTAACCACACAAGTCTCTAGTCCAGGTTTATCGCCTATTCGAGTTCTATCCGCGAGGAGATCCGGCCGGGGTTTCGCTCACAGCCCCAAACGATGTGTGCAGGGTTCCTGAGACACCAAACGGGCGCCCTATACACCGTGCCACGGTGTATCTACCGCATCATATCCCACACCTAGGGTTAGCGCTACGCACGGCCTCCAACACATATCCTACAAACACCAGAAACTAGTTGCAACTCCTGGACAGAGGACAGGGTCGGTTAATAAGTCCAGCAGGGTCATATTTCAGGGCCCAACGTGTGGTAGTAGCTGTTCATGGATCACAAACACAGAGCTCAGTTCCTGAGGACGGTTTCAATGAGACAACCCACCATGTACTCCTACATGGCCTCTCACCGCTACCTTTACCAAATCGTGTTCACACACTTAGCTCACATAGTAGGACATGTTCATCACCATTCCAATTCATCCCCGATGAATCATACCTGACTCAACTCTAAGCAGTAGCAGGCATGACAAACAAGCATGAATGAGTAGGCACATCAGGGCTCAAACAACTCCAACTCATGCTAGTGGGTTTCATCTATTTACGGTGGCAATGGTAGGTCATGTAGAGGAAAAGGGGTTCAACTACCGCATCATGTAACTGTTGAATCGTTGTTGTCCTAATGCAGTAAAAGAGACCAGGAGCGAGAGAGTGGGAGTGATCGGAATGAACAAGGGGGATTTGCTTTCCTGGCACTTCTGAAGATAGCATTGATTCTTAATTAGCGTCAACAATCACAGCGTCGGAACAACGTCTATCGAGGGGGAACAACACCGGCAAACAGAGAAGAAACACGATCAATGCAATGCACAATATGATGCATGATCATGACATGCAATATGCTGTGATTTGAGCTAATGCAGCTAGCAATAGAAGGGTTTGAGTTGATTTGAACCAAGGGTTCAAATTCAAACTCAAGTTATGAATTTATAAGTTGCTTTATCATGCATGAAACCAGGACCAAAAGATAGATTGGATTTTTCTGATCATTTTTCATATATAAATCTTTTCATTTGGAGTTACGGTTGATTTTCTATGATTTTTAGAAGTTTAGGCAATTTTCTGGATTTTCTAATTATTTAGAATTAAACTAATTCCAAAAAATGCATTACTACGTCAGCACTACGTCAGCATGACATAAGCGATTCAACGGAGGACGGTCCAGGTCAAACCTAATGTGTGGGGTCCACCAGTCAGGGACCTTGTGCTGGTTAGTGTGGCTGACAGGTGGGGTCGAGTCAATAGCCACGTCAGCAAGGCAGCACTGACGCGTGGGGTCGGTCAACGAGTGATGTGGCAAGGTCATACTGACCTGTGGGGCCCGTGTGGTTATTTTAGTCTAAACAGGAGCTAACCAGGGTTAATTAGGTAGCGGGGGCCCAGTAGTCAGTGAGAGAGGGGTTAGCTAGCGGGGTCATTAGTGGCTAATGACAACGCCACGTCGGCTGCGCCGGAGTTCCGCTGGCGGCGACCAAAACGCAGCGGAGGGCATCGGGATTTCGCTACGGGGTCCGTTTTGGCGCGCGGGGAGCATCTAGGGGGAGCTGGCGGAGTGGCGCATCCAGTGGTGGAGGCGGCTGGAGCTGGGGTGGCCTGCAGAGGCACCGACGACGAGCTTTGCGGTGGCCGGAGCTCGGGAGCATGTGGGGATGGCGTTGCGGTGGGTAAACGAGCTAGGCGAAGAGCTAGCGGGGAGCTACGCGTTGCGGGGAGCGAGTTGGGCACGCCAGGGTGACCGTTTGGTCACCGGAGTTGCATCGGGAATGAGCTCAGGCGGCAGCGGCTATGGTCGGCAGTGGGGCGGCGTCTACGGCTCAAAATCGAAGGGGAGGAAGGAGGGAAAAGACGCGTGTGCTCACCGTGCGTGCAGGGGGCGTTGAAGCGGGCTCGAGGATGGCTTGGGGTAGACAGGGCGGGGAACGCGATCTCCAGCGTCCGAGCATGAAGGCGATGATGATGAGGATGTTGTGGCGCGTCCGGCGGCGTGCGGTTCGTCGAGGAGGTCGAGAGAGTCGGGGCGGAGGTAATGGACAACACGAGGTGGCGAGGGGAGCACGGTGGCTATGTCTATGGCAAGCGGCGGCGACGGGCGCACTCGGGTGCGTGCGAGAGAGAGAACAGAGGAGGGGGATGAGCTCGAGTGAGTGAGCGAGAGGGACCAGGGGGGTCGGGGCGTCTCCAGGCGCTCGGTCGAGGGCGGGGGAGGAAGCAGGAGGTGGAAGCAGGAGGTGGCGTCCGGTGCGCGCGGGGGCGACACGCCTCTGCCTTCTGGCAGAGGTGGGAGACGATTGGCAGTTGCCAGTGGGCGGGGCCGGCTGAAGGAGCTGGGCCAGGTGGGCTGCCACTTAAGTCTGGTGGGTCTCTCTCTCTTCTTTTATTTGTTTTTGTTTTCAATTAATCTGTAACTTTAGGGCTTTATTAAATATACCAAAACAAACTCAAAATTCATGAAACTACTCAAGGCTACTGTTTGGAATAATTCCAACAGTAAAAATTTTAGTTCATGAATATTTGGACATTTAAAATAAAATATAGCATTTAAATGTCCAAATGCAAATAACATATGATTTAATCTAGTGACCTTATGATGTCCTAGAAAAGTGTGCACCATTTTTGTCAGAGGTTCTAGACCAAGGCAAAGATGATGAACATTTTTGAAGGGCATTTCAGGTTCATTGGAAAAGTATTTTAGTAAACCCTACTTGGATTAAGGGGGTGCTGGGTGTTCTGTCATCACCATTTATAGTTTCTGAGTGAAAGTAAACATGATGCATGGAGATTATTCAATGACATGCAAGACTAAGCTAGGGCTGTGACAGCCTTTGAATCCGCTCGTACTACTCCATCTGTCACTGTTTATAGAGTGCGCTTCAGAAAAAGAGAGAATCTCTGGGATCAAGGCGACTAGCGATCGGCCTGAAAAATAGCATTGGTAGTTATAGCACGGCGTCTATTACAAGAGGAAATAATGGATACACACATGCATGCAGTGCTTCCACCCCGGGTACACACATGCATGCACTTACTCCACTCTGTAGTACTACATCGAGAGAAAATTGCGGTTACCACGCCCTGATTAATTGAGCCTTAAACCAAACGCGTCTAAAGTCTCTCTGGTGGTGGAAATGCATTGAGAGAAATGGATCATAATGAAGCGCGCCCTATAAACTGTGACGGAGGGAGGAATATTATGAAGGTGCAAAACCAAGTACGTGTATGGCCAGCCGGTCAACGCACCTCCTCTTGGCATATCACTGACATGTGGGACTGGAGTGTGAGCAAACCAATTGAGGGAGTCCTGGACCAAGGGGTCCTCGGACGTCCGGCCTGTTATCCATGGGTCGGACTGGTGGGCTGTGAAGACACGAAGGCCGAAGACTATACCCGTGTCCGGATTGGACACTCCTTGGCGTGGAAGGCAAGCTTGGCGATCAACTATGAAGATTCCTTCCTATATAACCGACTCTATGTAACCCTAGATCCCCCCGGTGTCTATATAAACCGGAGGGTGTAGTACGGAAAGCATATACTCATTACCATAGTCATATAGGCTAGACTTCTAGGGTTTAGCCATTACGATCTCGTGGTAGATCATCTCTTGTAATACTCATACTCATCATGATCAATCAAGCAGGAAGTAGGGTATTACCTCCATAGAGAGGGTCCGAACCTGGGTAAACATCGTGTCCCCTGTCTCCTATAACCATCCACCCTAGACGCACAGTTCGGGACCCGCTACCCGAGATCCGCCAGTTTTGACACCGACATTGGTGCTTTCATTGAGAGTTCCACTGTGCCGTCGATGAAAGGTTCGATGGCCCCTTCGATCGTCTATAGTGACGATCTCCAAGGAGAAACCTTCCTCCCCGGACAGATTTTCGTATTTGCCGGCTTCGTACTGCAGGCCAACTCGCTTGGCCACATGGAGCAGATCGATAGCTACGTACTTGGCCACCAGGTCAAATTAGGAAGCTTGAACTACGTTGCAGATATCTGTGGAGACCTGATCTTTAATGGATTTGAGACCGCGGCGATTTCTCCCCCTCGCTCCGATGAACACGACTTAAATCTGTCATCGGACCATATTCAGGAGATGGTTCCTATAACTGCTATGGCATTAGATCCGGAGCAGATTGCGCCATCCGAAGCCGCAGAATCCGCGACGTTGGAGCCACACATGGACTCAGCACCTTGCAATGTCTGCGTCAACGTAATTCCGGACTCGTCTCCGGCTATAAGTTCCGAACCACGCACGCCTACGGGCGCAGAGCTGGATCGGTTATCGATCTTCGAGTTCAGCGCAGCAGATATCTTCCAACACTCGCACTTGGGCGATGTTCTAAATTCATTAAAATACCTGTCCTTGGCGGGGGACTCACAGCCGAACTATGTCCGGTTCTAGCTAGAGGCTGATAATGGAGAATTTCGCTTCCCACCCGCCACCCACTTGATAGCCACTGTCGAGGACTTAACCAACATGCTTGATTATGGCTCCGAAGACATCGATAGTATAGACGATGATGCCGATTAGGAGCAAGGCCAAGATCCGCCATTCATGGGACATGGAACGGCCACCTCTTCGTACGACGTGTACATGGTTGATACACCTAAAAAAGATAGCGATGATGACAAAGAAGACCCAGTTGAGAATAAACCTCCTGAGACACAGTCTAAGTACCGGTGCCCTAAACGCCGCTCTAAGTCACATCGCAGCAACGCTGGCACCGGATAAAATAGTACCCCGGATGACGCCGAAAACAATGAAGACCCTGTTGGAGCAAGATCCGAACAGGAGGAACAGGAAAACGGACAAGTGCTACCTCTTGAGCACTGCATTGGATTTGCCCAAAGAGGAGAGGATGATGCAGCAAAGTAGCGTAAGTATTTCCCTCAGTTTTTGAGAACCAAGGTATCAATACAGTAGGAGGCCACGCACAAGTCCCTCGTACATGCACAAAACAATAGCTCCTCCAACCAACGCGATTAGGGGTTGTCAATCCCTTCACGGTCACTTACGAGAGTGAGATCTGATAGAGATGATAAATAATATTTTGGGTATTTTTGGTATCGAGATGCAAAGTGAAAAGTAAAAGGAAAAATAAAAAACAAAGAAAGTATTAAAGTAATGGAGATTGATATGATGAGAATAGACCCGGGGGCCATAGATTTCACTAGTGGCTTCTCTCAAGAGCATAAGTATTTTACGGTGGGTGAACAAATTACTGTTGAGCAATTGACAAAATTGATCATAATTATGAGTATATCTATGTATGATCATGTATATAGGCATCATGTCCGAGAGAAGTAGACTGACTCCTGCCTGCATCTACTACTATTACTCCACTCATCGACCGCTATCCAGCATGCATGCAGAGTATTAAGTTAAAAACAGAGTAACGCCTTAAGGAAGATGACATGATTTAGAGGGATAAATTCATGCAATATGATAAAAACCCCATCTTGTTATCCTCGATGGCAACAATACAATACGTGCCTTGCTGCCTTATACATCACTAGGAAAGGACACCGCAATATTGAACCCAAAGCTAAGCACTTCTCCCATTGCAAGAACTACCAATCTAGTTGGCCAAACCAAGCGGATAATTCAAGAGACTTGCAAAGATAACCAATCATACATAAAAGAATTCACAGAAGATTCAAATATTATTCATAGATAATCTGGATCATAAACCCACAATTCATCGGTCTCAACAAACACATACAAAAAGAAGATTACATCGAATAGATCTCCACGAGAGAGGGAGTACATTGTATTGAGACCCAAAAAGAGAGAAGAAGCCATCTAGCTACTAGCTATGGACCAAGGTCTCAAGTAAAGTACTCACACTTCATCGGAGGGGCTATGGTGATGATGCGAAGCCCTCCGTGGTGGATGCCCCCTCCGTGAGCTTGCACAGGCCCCAAGATGGGATCTCGTGGATACAGGAAGTTGTGGCGGTGGAATTAGGTTTTTGGCTCCTGTTCTGATCGTTTGGGGTACATAAGTATATATAGGAGGAAGGAGTACGTCGGTGGAGCAACAGGGGGCCCACGAGCAGGGGGCGCGCCCTAGGGGGGGCGCCCCCACCCTCATGACCGCCTCTTTTGTTCCTTGGAGTAGGGTCCAAGTCTCCTGGATCACGTTAGGTGAGAAAATCACGTTCCCGAAGGTTTCATTCCATTTGGACTGCGTTTGATATTCCGTTTCTTTGAAACACTGAAATAGGCAAAAAAAACAGCAATTCTAGGCTGGGCCTCCGGTTAATAGGTTAGTCCCAAAAATAATATAAAAGTGGAAAATAAAGCACAATATAGTCCAAAACAGTAGATAAAGTAGCTTGGAGCAATAAAAAATTATAGATACGTTGGAGACGTATCAGGCATCTCCAAGCTTAATTCCTGCTCGTCCTCGAGTAGGTAAATGATAAAAAGAGAGTTTTTGATGCGGAGTGATACTTTGGCATAATTTCAATGTAAATCTTCTTAATTGTGGTATGAATATTCAGATCCAAATGAATACAAAATAAAAGTTCATATTGATAAAAGAAATAGTAATACTTCAAGCATACTAATCAAAGTAATCATGTCTTCTCAAAATAGCATGGCAAAAGAAAGTTCATCCCTACAAAATCATATAGTTAGGCTATGCTTCATTTTCGTCACACAAAGATGTTCCCAACTTCTATACCCCCGATGACAAGCCAAGCAATTGTTTCATACCTAAATAATCTCAAACTTTTTCAACCTTCACGCAATACATGAGCGTGAGCCATGGATATAGCACTATGGGTGGAATAGAATATGATGATGGGGATTGTGTGGAGAAGACAAAAAGGAGAAAGTCTCACATTGACAAGGATAATCAACGGGCTATGGAGATGCCTATCAATTGATGTGAACATGAGGAGTAGGGATTGCCATGCAACAGATGCACTAGAGCTATGAATGCTCAACAAAAGAAAACTAGTGGGTGTGCATCCAATTTCCTTGCTCATGAAGACCTAGGGCATTTGAGGAAGCCCATCGTAGGAATATACAAGCCAAGTTCTATAATGGAAAATTCCCACTAGTATAAAAAGACAACTTATGAGACTCACTATATGAAAAACATGGTGCTACTTTGAAGCACAATATATGAGACTCATTACATGAAGAACAAGGTGCTACTTTGAAGCACAATATATGAGACTCACTACATGAAGAACAAGGTGCTACTTTGAAGCACAAGTGTGGAAAAAGAGATAGTAACATTGCCCTTTTTATTTATTTTCTTTTTTTGGGGCCTTTTTTTTTCTTTTTGGCCTTTCTCTTCTTTGGGCAATGCTCTAATAATGATGATCATCACACTTCTATTGTTTACAACATAAGGATTACAACTCGAAACTAGAACAAGATATGACTCTGTATGAATGCCTCCGGCGGTGTACCGGGATGGTGCAATGAATCAAGAGTGACATGTATGAAAAATAATGCATGGTGGCTTTGACACAAATACGATGTCAACTACATGATCATGCAATGGAAATATGACAAAAGTAAAGTATGTCATGATGATCATGAAAGGAACGGTGGAAAGTTGCATGGCAATATACTCGGAATGGCTATGGAAATGCCATAATAGGTAGGTATGTGGCTGTTTTGTGGATGATATAAGGAGGTTTATGTGCGATAGACCGTATCATATCACGGGGTTTGGATGCACCGGCGAAGTTTGCACCAACTCTTAAGGTGAGAAAGGGCAATGCACGGTACCGAATAGGCTAGCAAAGGCGGAAAGGTAAAAGTGCGTATAATCCATGGACTCAACATTAGTCAAAATAACTCATATACTTATTGAAAAAATTTAGAAGTCATCAAAAATCAAGTACTACACGCATGCTCCAAGGGGGATAGATTGGTAGGAAAAGACCATCGCTCGTCCCCGACCGCCACTCATAAGGATGCACAAGCCAGGTACACTTCATGTTTCAAATTTGTTACACAACTTTAACCATACGTGCATGCTATGGGACTTGCTAACTTCAACACAAGCATTTTTTAAATTCATAACTACTGAACTAGCATGACTCTAATATAACCATCTTCATATCTCAAAACAATTATCAAGCATCAAACTTTTCTTAGTATTCAACGCACTCAAAAGAAAGTTTCACATATCTTGAATACCAAGTATATTAATATTAAGCAAATTACCATGCTATTAACGACTCTCAAAATAATCTATGTGAAGCATGAGATCAATAGTTTCTTCAAAAGAAATCCACCACCATGCTCTAAAAGATCTAAGTGAAGCACTAGAGCAAAAATTATCACGCTCAAAAGATATATGTGAAGCACTATGAGCAAAACTATCAAGCTCAAAAGAAATAAGTGAAGCACATAGAGTATTCTATCAAATTCCAATTTATGTATGGCTGTCTCAAAAGGTGTGTACAGCAAGGATGATTGTGGTAGACTAACAAGAAAAGACGCAAATGATACAAGACGCTCCAAGGAAAACACATATCATGTGGTGAATAAAAATAAAGCTCCAAGTAAATTACCGATGGAAGTAGACGAAAGAGGGGATGCCTTCTGGGGCATCCCCAAGCTTTGACTTTTTCGTGTCCTTGGATTATCTTGGGGGTGCCATGGGCATCCCCAAGCTTAGGCTCTTGCCACTCCTTGTTCCATAATCCATCAAAAGAATTTACCCAAAACTTGAAAACTTCACAACTCAAAACTCAATAGAAATCTCGTGAGCTCCGTTAGAGAAAGAAAAAAAGACTACTTTAAGATACTGTAATGAACTCATTCTTTATTTATATTCGTGTTAAACCTAATGTATTCCAACTTCTCTATGGATTATAAACTATTTTACTAGGCATAGATTCATCAAAATAAGCAAACAACACACGATAAACAGAATCTGTCAAAAACAGGACAGTCTGTAGTAATCTGTAACTAACGCAAAGTTATGGAACTCCAAAAAATCTACCAAAAATAGACGACCTAGACAATTAGTTTATTGATCATCAGCAATTAGAATCAGTATTTTATCACGTTCTGGTGATTTTTAATAATTCGGGCACTGAGTGCAAAGTTTCTGGAAATTACAGCAAGATCAAATAACTATCATCCAAGAAGATCCTAAATAGGTCTAGCTTGGCACAAACACCAATTAAAACATGAAACCACATCTAAACAGAGTCTAGATGGGTTATTTATTCCTAAATAGAAGCAAAAACAAAAAACTAAAAATAAAATTGGGTTGCCTCCCAACAAGCGCTATCGTTTAACGCCCCTAGCTAGGCATAAAAGCAAGGATAGATCTAGGTATTGCCATCTTTAATTTTCAGTTTTTTAGCGGAGTCATGCTCGAATCCGGGAGGTTCTTTCCACTTCCCTTCATACTCGGAAATTTTTAGATCTAAAGAATCCAACCGCTTATTGCAAAGAGTGATCAACATATTCATGCGTTGAAGATTTCCTCTAACACTTTTAAGAGGCTCAAGAGACTTTTGTAAAAAAAATTGTTATTTCGTAGATCTTTTCAAACACTTGGGTTTCTTCTTGGGTAGGATGTGATCCTCCCTTTTTAGGTAGTGTTCCCACTATTCCCTCTACAATTTCATGCGCAATACTGGGATCAATCTCAATGAAGTTTCCCTTGGCAATGCAATCCAAGAGTTGTCTATGTGTCATATTTAACCCAACATAAAAATTACAAAGAAGAATTCTGAAGTTCACCTCTAGGGTGCACTTGCGATAAGATTCCATTATCCTATACCAAGCATCTTTTAAGTTTTCTCCTTGCCTTTGCTTGAAGTGAAGAATTTCAAACTCGGGAGACATGGGAGCGGATAAGGAACTAGACATAACGACAAGAAAGCGAACTAACACACGAGCAAACAGAAAAACGGCAAGCGAGAAGGCAAACGGGAAAAAGTGGAGGAGATTGGGAAAGAGAGGGTGAATAAAACGGCAAGGGTGAAGTGGGGGAGAGGAAAACGAGAGGCAAATGGCAAATAATGTAATGCGGGAGATAGGGATTGTGATGGGTACTTGATATGGTGGTTGACTTGCTCTTGCGTGAGCCTCCCCGGCAACGGCGCCAGAAATTCTTCTTGCTACCTCTTGAGCACTGCGTTGGATTTCCCTGAAGAGGAGAGGGTGATGCAGCAAAGTAGCATAAGTATTTCCCTCGGTTTTTGAGAACCAAGGTATCAATCCAGTAGGAGGCCACGCACAAGTCCCTCGTACCTGCACAAAACAATAGCTCCTCGCAACCAACGCGATTAGGGGTTGTCAATACCTTCACGGTCACTTACGAGAGTGAGATCTGATAGAGATGATAAATAATATTTTGGGTATTTTTGGTATAGAGATGCAAAGTGAAAAGTAAAAGCCAAAGTAAAAACAAAGCTAGTATCAAAGTAATGGACATTGATATGATGAGAATAGACCCGGGGGCCATAGGTTTCACTAGTGGCTTCTCTCAAGAGCATAAGTATTCTACGGCGGGCGAGCAAATTACTGTTGGGCAATTGACAGAATTGAGCATAATATGAGTATATCTAGGTATGATCATGTATATATGCATCACGTCTGAGACAAGTAGACCGACTCCTGCCTGCATCTACTACTATTACTCCACTCATCGACCGCTATCCAAAGCATGCATCTAGAGTATTAAGTTAAAACAGAGTAACGCCTTAAGCAAGATGACATGATGTAGAGGGATAAATTCATGCAATATGATAAAAACCCCATCTTGTTATCCTCGATGGCAACAATACAATACGTGCCTTTGCTGCCCCCTTATACATCACTTGGAAAGGACACCGCAAGATTGAACCCAAAGCTAAGCACTTCTCCCATTGCAAGAACTACCAATCTAGTTAGCCAAACCAAACGGATAGTTCGAAGAGACTTGCAAAGATAACCAATCATACATAAAAGAATTCAGAGAATATTCAAATATTATTCATAGATAATCTGGATCATAAACCCACAATTCATCGGTCTCAACAAACACACCGCAAAAAGAAGATTACATCGAATAGATCTCCACGAGAGAGGGGGAGAACATTGTATTGAGATCCAAAAAGAGAATAAGCCATCTAGCTACTAGCTATGGACCGGAAGGTCTGAAGTAAACTACTCACACTTCATCGGAGGGGCTATGGTGATGATGTAGAAGCCCTCCGTGGTGGATTCCCCCTCCGGCTGAGCTCCGGAACAGGCCCCAAGATGGGATCTCGTGTATACAGGAAGTTGCGGCGGTGGAATTAGGTTTTGGCTCCTGTTACGATCGTTTGGGGTACATAGGTATATATAGGAGGAAGGAGTACGTCGGTGGAGCGACAGGGGGCTCACGAGGCAGCGGCGCGCCCTAGGGGGGGCGCCCCCACCCTCGTGACCGCCTCTTTTGTTCCTTGGAGTAGGGTCCAAGTCTCCTGGATCACGTTCGGTGAGAAAATCACGTTCCGGAAGGTTTCATTCCGTTTGGACTCCGTTTGATATTCCGTTTCTTCGAAACACTGAAATAGGCAAAAAAAAAACAATTCTGGGCTAGGCCTCCGGTTAATAGGTTAGTCTCAAAAATAATATAAAAGTTGAAAATAAAGCCCAATATAGTCCAAGACAGTAGATAAAGTAGCATGGAGCAATCAAAAAATATAGATACGTTGGAGACATATCAACAAGCCAGCCCTGATGAACAGGCCCTGCCTAGCGACAATTCGGAGGACGACAACTACCTTCCACTCACTGAAGATGAGGTAAGCCTCAGCGACGAAGACTTCATCGTACCCGAAGAGCCCCTCGAGCTGGAGCGCTTCAAGCGCAAGCTAATAGCTACGGCAAGGAGCCTGAAAAAGAAGCAGTAGCAGCTTCAAGCTGACCAAGACCTACTCAATGATAGATGGACTAAAGCCCTGGCCGCCGAAGAATACGGCCTTACTGGCCTAGCCAAAAGCAACCCGAAGCAAAGATGGCTACATCAGTTCGATGACGAGGCATTGGAGCCCGTACCGTCATCACACAATGCGGCAGGTCGTCGACAACTCTGTCCGGATAAAGAGGCAACTCAAGCCGAACACCAGACCGCCCCACCTTGCTGTAAAGGTAAGAATAATGCAGCTCAAGGTTGTCCCAACGACCTTCAGCGGGACTTGGACAGTAGTGCAGGACACGCAAAATCGATATACGGACCGTGAGGGCACTCCCAGACACGTGACGATGGCTACCTATCCGGACGTGACAAACCCAGACACGCCCGAGCCGAAAACAGCAATGGACTCCTTGGAAGTTACATCGCAGCGTGGCACAACATAGAGGCGCCGCACACCCTCTCTGCTTTACAGATGAAGTAATGGACCATGAATTCCTTGAGGGATTCAAGCCCGTCAATATTGAATCATATGAAGGAACAACCGATCCCTCAGTATGGATCGAGGATTTTATTCTCCACATCCATATGGCCCGTGGAGACGACCTCCATGCCATTAAATATCTCCCACTAAAGCTAAAAGGGCCAGCTCGGCACTGGTTAAACAGCCTTCCTGAAAATTCCATAGGCAGCTGGGAGGACTTGGAAGAGGCCTTCCTCGACAACTTCCGAGGAACATATGTCCAGCCACCGGATGCCGATGACGCAAGTCACATTGTCCAGCAGCCCGGAGAGTCGTCCAGGATGCTCTGGACTCGGTTCTTAGTCAAAAAGAACCAAATCGCTGACTGTCCAGACGCGGAAGCCCTTACGGCTTTCAGACACAGTGTCCGAGACGAATGGCTTGCATGCCACCTCGGTCAAGAAGGACCTGCCAACCCTCACTGCTCTGATGACCCGCTTTTGTGCAGGAGAAGACAGCTGGTTCGCTCGTAGAAGCAACAGCACCAGCGACCCGGGCACTTCCGAAATCCGAGACGGCAACGGCAAGCCACGACGAAGCAAATACAACAGTCGCTATGATAATGAAAGATCACGCGACACAGGCGGCAACGCCGGATTCAGCAATTCCAAGCCCGGTTAACGGAAGAACCGAGACGAACCATCTAACATAGACAAGATATTGGATCGACCTTGCCAGATTCACGGCCACCCCGATAAACCAGCTAATCATACTAACAGAAATTGTTGGGTCTTTAAGCAGGCTGGCATGCTCAACGCCGAACACAAGAGGAGGAGGCCGCCAGGCAACTGGGACGACGGAGAGGTTCACCAACAAAATACCGGGGGTCAGAAGCAATTTCCACCTGAGGATAAACTACTCCCGGAGCAAAAATAGCAGTCTGGTTTCCGCCGCCCACCTCGTACACCTGCAAAATTTGTGCCGCGCATACATCACTACACACTCAAGATACCATGGGCATTGGCGGAAGCACACTACGGGCAAGCCTGCAAGCATCCCCGAATCATTTTTTATCCATTTTCTTTTTATTTCTCCCTCCACTATCTCTTAAAAATAGGTGACGAATAGGACAAACATCTAAAACTGACTCTCTCGGAGTTCGGATCCGTGCACTCACCTAGGGGGTTACTTCCATCAAGGATTCCCCTCGCCGAGGACAGGCGGCGTAGACGTGCGACACGAGGTCCAAAATAACTTTTTGTAGACCGCACTCTTTATTTCGATCCTGTACTATGCCTCTTCCTCCGCCTTCAACCCCGAGCATGTCAAATAGCCGGGGTTGTGGTCTTTATATTTATATAAAGTAGTCATCGGCATATCACTCAGGTCCCAGTAAAACAGTATCTGAATTAATCATCCGTGTTGGTTCGCCAATGAATATGGCTCCCATGGTTATTCCACAGATACACCTCGGCATAACCCGCACAGGAGGAATACAATCTTTCGAGCAAAACATTAAAATAGATCAACTATAAAATTGTCTTTTACAATTCTCATACAACTCACTCGAACATTATGTCTTTCGAGCACTGACCCTCTATCAAGCGGGCGGCCTCTAGGACGTCTTAAAAATAATGCTCCAGTTCAGGACGGTCCTTGCCCTTGGGTGGACTCGTCGCCGCAACACCGATGGCCTTCATAATCCCCCAGAATGTCTTGACTCGGGCAAAAGCCATCTGTGCACCCTCAATGCATGTCGACCGCTTCACATGGCCGTCATGCACCGCGTCAACAAGCCTTTGCACCAAACCGAAGTAGCTATTCGGAACAGGCTCAGTTGGCCACAACCGGATTATGATGTTATTTATGGCAGCGCCGGATATCCTATGAAGCTCGGCCCATTGGGACATCTGTTCATTCAGCAATAGAGGGTGCTTTGATGCGCCAAACTATGACCAGAAAAGCTTCTCCGTTGGATACCCATCTCGCGCTTGGTAATACTGCGCCACATCGGAAGAACTCTTTGGCAAGTCTAAGAACTCGTCTGGAGAACTCCACACTTGGTTAAGCTGAGCATAGTTCGGATCACCGAACTTAGTTTGCAGCAGAAAGGGCTTACTAGCCGCAATCCCCCTAGCTTGCTGGATCTCCTCATGGGCTGCTCTGGATTCCGACCGCGCTTCTCTCGCCTCTTGTAAGGCCTTGTCCAGTTCAGCCGTCAAGGCTTTATTCTCCTTCTCCAGAAATTCACAACGGCCAGTAGCATTTTCCAGTTCGAGTGCCACCGTGGATATCTTCTCCTCATCTTGGCGTCGTGCAGCTTGTTCGGCTTTTAACTCAGCCGATGCCTTTTCGGCAGCAACATTGCTACACACGACCTGCTCCTTAGCCCGGGCCAGCTCCACTCGAAGACCTTCAACCGCAGCAGCACCATCTCCAGCCATGCATATTCCAGCATCTAAATTTCAGCATCATTCTTATACCACAAAAATGTATGGGGATTGCCCTGAATACATACCTTGCGACTCGTCAAGATGCATATTGATTAACGCAAGATCATCCCCTGCCACATCAAGCTTCCTCTGCAGCTCGACAATTTCCATAGTCCGGGAAGTGGCCAAGGGGGAAGCAGCCTGTGTTCAAGTTCATCAGGTTACTCCTCAAGTGATCCTTTTCAATCCTCCGTTTGCTTCCCAGTGGAAGCCAACCCGAGTCTCAGGGGCTACTACCTATACACAGGCGCATCTTTGCAAATAAAACATAGTTGAAAACATTATATCACAAACCTCGAAGCCCTTCAGCAGGCTCATGAAGGCTTCATTTAATCCGCTCTTCGCGGACAAAATCTTCTCAACCACTGTACCCATCAAGGTACGCTGTACCCCAGAGACAGATGCATTTCGCAACATGTCCCGTAATATGTCCGGAGCCATTGGGTCTACGGAAGCCGCTCTAGGAGCACAATCATCCTTTGAAGGAATTTGCTCACCCGTCTCCGGAATCATCGTCGGCTGCAAGCCAGACAGTCCGGGGCCTTTATTATTGCCCCAGAATCCCGGACGGTCGGAGATCCACCTTCGAGTACTGCCTCTTTCATCCCCTGCATAGCTTTTTGTGCAAGAAAAACCCTCCGCGATGACACTTCGGAGTCGTCTGCCTTATTGGGCGATGAGGTTGGGGGAGGCGCCTCGCTTTCCATCATCTCTGGGAGGAGACCTCCTGAAGAAGAGGATTGCCCCGAAAAACTCTGTGCTGACCTGTAAAAATGCATGGACACGTTACATATATCCTCGGTAATAGCAAAGGAGCGGGACGCTATCAAAGTACCCTGGATTCACTTACGGTTTGGTCGAGGGCTTGTCCACATGTTGGAGCTGTTCAACGGCGTCGCTTTCCAAACCCAAGCCGCTCGATGGTGGCATCTTGCCCCTCTTGGGAGACCGCCCCTCCCAACCTTCGGAGGCAGCCATTTTCCTCCTGCTCGGAGAAGGGATGCTTGGTCCTCCTTCACCTCTATCTTCAGGCGAGGAAAGGTCGATTTCTCCGGACTCAGTATCCGACTTACCTCCGGAACAAAGGTCATCTCGGATCTTCTCACTCTCCTCTTTACCCTCCCTTGCCGGCACCTGGTATGGTGCTGAGGCCAGCATCCTTGTTAACATAGGACTAGCTGAGTCTTCGGGAAGGGGAGCCAGCCACCTAATCCGTTCCACTTTCTTTATCCAACCCTGAAAAAGGATGATTCGGTAAGTATTTTACCACTTGGTGTCTGATTATGATGCGCTCGGCGAACGGGTACTTACCGGGGTGTTCGGATGGTTACAGTCCAGGCTGATATCTTCGGTGGTGTCCGGCCATTGCTTTCGTTTCCCAAAAAATAATCTCCACATTCCTTCGTGTGTAGTGCCGAAGAAGTGCTGAAGAGTCCGCGGCCCTTCTGGATTGAACTCCCACATGCAGAGAGGCCGTCGCTGGCACCGCAGGGTCTGGCGGACTAGCATTACTTGAAAAACGTTGACGATATTGATGTCCCTCTCAATGAGGCTTCGGATGCGACTTTGCGAAGCCCACACCTTGTCCGTTGATCCCCACTTCAATCCCTTATTGATACACGATGCAAGCTGAATTGGGGGGCTAGATCGAAACGCGGGCGTAGCTGCCCATTTGGAGCCACGGGGCTCGGTGATATAGAACCACCCCTGCTGCCATAAATCAGAAGATTTGGCAAAGGATCCTTTTAGCCAAACAGCGCTAGCAAGCTTGCTCGCTATGGCACCGCCACACTCTGCCTGCTCCCCCTCTATCACTTGCGACTTCACATCGAAGTTCTTGAGCCACAAGCCGAAGTGCGGAGGGGTTCGGAGGAAGGCTTCGCACATGACGATAAACGCCGAGATAATAAGCATAGAGTCCGGGGCCAAACCATGAAAATCTATCCCATAATAGAACATGAGCCCTCGGACAAATGGATTAAGTGCAAACCCTAACCCACGGAGGAAGTGGGACACGAACACGACCCTCTCGCCAGATCTGGGGGTGGGAATAACCTGCCCCTCGGCAGGAAGCCGATGAAGGATTTCTGTGGTCAGATACCTCGTCGCCTGAAGCTTTGCAATGTCTCCCTCCATGACAGAAGAAGCCACCCACCGGCCTTGACGACTGGATCCGGACATGATTGGAGCTTGTGGCGATTGAAACCCAGGTGTTGGAACTTGGGGTAGCAAGGGTTGAGGAAGAAGCAAGCGTGAAAGAAAAAGACGGGTCTATACCCCTATATAAAGGCCGCGAATATTGAACATCTCCTCCTGGGCCTCAAAACCTGCCTATTCCCAAGGAGTTGTACCCAAGCGACGGTTGGGTTACCCACGTCCGGGTTGATAAGAATCCCTTAAGAGAGGGGAGACACGCTCTCCGCTTGGATAAGACATGCCAATAAAACCATGTCTTGAAACGTGGGACGACGGGTTAACGGAAATAATGGCCGAGTAGGCGTGCTGTCATATTACCAAAAAGTTGTCAGCGGATTGGACTCGTGAAATATTATATCCTATGCAGTCGTGTATACAAGTCCGGATACAATCATTACATCTGAAGACTATCTTGGAGTGTGGAAAGGGGAACCCGCCTTGCAATGCCGAAGAAAATCTGCACGTCGGACTCCTCGTCATTGAAGCCAGGTTCATGGGCTACTAAGGGAATCCTGGACTAAGGGGTCCTCGGACGTCCAGCCTGTTATCCATGGGCCAGACTGGTGGGCTGTGAAGACACGAAAGCCGAAGAATGTACCCATGTCCGGATTGGACTCTCCTTGGCGTGGAAGGCAAGCTTGGCGATCAACTATGAAGATTCCTTCCTATGTAACCAACTCTATGTAACCCTAGATCCCCCCGGTGTCTATATAAACCAGAGGGTATAGTCCGGAAAGCATATACTCATTACCATAGTCATATAGGCTAGACTTCTAGGTTTTAGTCATTACGATCTCATGGTAGATCAACTCTTGCAATACTCATATTCATCAAGATCAATCAAGTAGGAAGTAGGGTATTACCTCCATAGAGAGGGCCCGAACCTGGGTAGACATCGTGTCCCCTGTCTCCTGTAACCATCGACCCTAGAAGCATAGTTCGGGACCCCTACCCGAGATCCGCCGATTTTGACACCGACTCCAATCTCAATTGACGGCAAAATAGCCAACCCACCGTTCCTTGAGAGAGACGAAGAGCGAGAACACACAGACGGGCTCGCACGGAACGCAAGATATATTCGAGCATGGTTGATCGATATCTTCATTACATGTTGGGCTGCCGTTTTCCGCCCTTCTCCGGAATAAATGTGTAGTTTATCAGGGATTAAAAAATAAGAGTACAGAGGCTCCACCATGCAGTTCTAGTAGGAGTACTACTCGTACTACTAAACCTTGCGCTTGGCTCTTTGCCTCTTCGTGAAGTCGAACAATGATGGTACTCCGCATGTTCGGTACTACAGTGTATGCCTCAGGCAATCTGACACCGAATGAACTGATGCATGTCCACCGCCTGGGTGAGGGTACGTTGTATTAGTCAAAAGGCATAAGCGAGCTTCACCTTGTCCGGCAAGCTTCTCCTTGTTCTGCGAGTTGATGGGACACACCAACAAGTAGTGCTAGTCCATACTACCTCCTTTCCGGTTAATATGGCTTAATCTTTTTTGCGGGTAAATGAGAGAGATTTATTCATATATAAGCATTCGTAGGACGATCAGCCAAGACACTGGTCAATAGGAAGCGAGGTACCCCGCAAAAAAAGAAGTAGGAAGCGAGGTGTTTCATCAAGCCAACTCTCGGCCACATGCAAAGTGTAGCAAGCACGGTTCGCACAAAGATGCGTCGCAAGGTTTGCTGACCCGTTTACATGCTGAATAACAAAAAAAGAGGAAATATTACTGAGCGCTCCTATTTGTAACAGGATATGAGCCAGAATTAAGCGAGAATTGGGGCGAGTGTTTCATGCAATCAACTTCCATTATCACATGCGAGAACCCTCGAAGAGAACCAAATGTGTTGAAGATTACTTTATCACATTTTAAAAATATAATAAGAGTGTAGACGCTCCTCCATCTGGTTCCTAGTACTCCCTCTGGTCCTCATTAGTTTGCGGTGTAGAAAAATACCTCTATAGACTATAGTAGTAGTAGTAGTACTAGTAAACTTTGCGCTTGGTTGTTCGCCTCTTCGGGAAGTGCAACAATAATAGTACTAGTATAGTGTATGCTTCTGCCAATCTGACACCGAATTAACTGTTGCACGTCCACCGCCTGAGCGAAGGAGAGCTTGCATTAGTCAAAAGTTTCTCCTTGTTCTGTGAGCCACCACGCGCAAGCTTGTCCCGTCCTGCAAGCTTCTCGTCGTTCGGCAAGTTGACGGGACACAGCAAAGTAATGCTAGTCCATATTGCCTCCTCTCCAGTTAATATGGCTTAATTTCAAACGAGATAAATACACTGTCTGTCACTATATATTTGTAAAAATACAGTCAGTGGACTTCATAATACGCTCACTACGCTCAATATATACATTTTTCGGTGTTTATACAGTCACTAGCTCACCCTGGCTGAGTATGTGTGTGCATGCACATGTAGGTTGAGCACTTGAGCGTGACCGTGTGTGTTCCTCGTGTGCACGGACATGCATGCATTAGGGCGTCGCACGCGTTTTTGCGTCCATGTGTACATGTGACTATTGCATACATGTAGGGGGAGTACGTGTAGGGGCCACTAAAGGAGCAGTCAAATCATAAAGTAAGTTAGTCAGAAGAAGCAACCATCATTTCACTCTTCAATGACACGTACGCATATAAAATGGTTGATATGCAGAGAAAAAGAAAACCACTATATATACACTAGCAGGAGCCTAAGCTACAAGCCTGCTTGCTTGGGTTGCTCTCTTGACAAGCATAGAACAACGGTGGCACACTGCTGGTCACATATCCGGCCTGATCCCGCAGCTGGGGGAAGGGAACAATGTTCTGCATAGATGCGGTCGACATCGACGAGGGAGGAAATCCACAGTCGGTGTGTCCCAATCGGGGGTCACCGCGGTATGGGCCGATGCCGCGTCCCAACCGCCCTTCTAGCTACAGCCTGACGTCCCAGTCCATCTTCCTTTTGGATCAAGCTTGCTCCACTGCCGCAACTTCCCACGTAGCTCCATCTCCATGTCGATTTTTCTCTACTTCTACCGGCTTCTACTTGTGATGAGTTTATGTCTCATGAACTAGTGCCAGTACTATTATTCTAATCAAACTTCCTCAATATCTTTGCCATCAGGGATGCTCGGCTCGATTTTAGTGGAACTGCACAAAAGCATCGTATGATCCAATGGTGCCAGCCGTCTTTCCTTCGACAGGTTCTACCTGGCCAGGAAATTAAATCCTAGTTAGGGTTTAGGGTTTAAGTCGTAGTGACCCCATCAGTAGTTTTTTTTTCGTACACGCTCTCACAACTTTTGTCTTTAGTTGTGAAGTAAACATTGGCTATGATCTGTGAATCATTGGGATGCATTAGCATGCATGTTAGTTTTCCTTTGTATTTGATGGAATGTTGTAACGGGGCAACCTTGGAGTAGGAATGAAAATGGAGTGGAAAGTTTCCGTTTTTCTAGATAAAAAATGGAAACAAAGAGAAACCAACGTTTCGTTTCGTTGGATCACGCCATCGAGCAAAACCAACATTTAAATCATGTCTGTCACGTTCGTGTCTCACCCTCCTCCACGGCTCGACCCCACACGGTCGCTCAGCATGCCACTCACCGCAAACCGAGTATACGATAACTTTCCCGCCTGCTTGTTGATGCATCGCGCCATGGAGTACTAGTACTACTGGAAGAGATTGACGAGTTGGGGGAGGACAGCTAGCTGTAGCACGGACTCCCAAGAACTTTTTACATGCATGTTGTGGCCGACTATTGCGACCTTTGAACGCGGAGCAGTCGCGTGCACCAGGAAGCGGCGCGGGCGACGCTCTCTCGGCCGGCGCGCCACTTCAATGCCGGCGCCAGTGAGAGGTCGCGTCCGCTCTGGCCGAGAATGAATGCGACACTGACCGTTTCGGGCGGGAAGCACGCGCGGGTGATGAAGAGGGTTCGGGTTGGTCAGGAGTGGCCGTGGCAGCCGTCCGGACGCCCGCAAAGAAGAGGTGATGTACGTTAATATTGTCGCATATATAATTAACAACGTAAATAATGTGCCAGTTGGACAAATATGATTGGAGATGGAGATGGAAATGGAATTTTACGTAAACACGTATATGCATGTCTATGTCTATAAAGCGTGCGCCGACGACTCTCGCGACTGGAAGCGGGGCGTATTTTGACCGAGTTTTATTTCTTGGTACGTTAAAAAATTGTCCGCCATTTTCGCTTTCTTTTTTTCGAACGCCACAGATTCTATTTAAAACCACTGCTATGGAGAGATTGTTTTACTCCATTATAGCCTCTTGTTTGATAGAGTTTCTCGTGTCTCACTCTCTCACCCTCTCCATATCAAAACAAGATGATAGTGTCCACACTATCTCTCTCCTCACCGGTGGTCACAGATCCGGTCGAATCCTGTCTGCTGTGGGAGGTGAGGAGGTGCAGCGTTGACGTTGTCGCCGTCGGCGATGGAGGAAGCCGATGTGGCGCGGACGAAGGTCCTCCGCGCCCTTGTTCACTGCCATCGTGTGGGAAGATCCCGGCCGCCAGCTAAGCGACATCTTGCCCACCTCAGGTATAACTTGTACTGGTCCAACTCCAAAGGTCACTACATGCGGGTTTTCTTTTATGCGACTACTCCCCAGCTCCCCATGTATAGTAGCTAGGGTTCGTCGGCTGGTCCAACATCACCTACTATTATAGAGGAAACGCCACTCGGAAAGTTGTCCTGATTTATGCCTCGGTGGAGGTATACATGTTGTTTCGACAAAAAGTACATGGTGGTTGTACGGTAATTGTCCATATGATCCTATTGCTGCTGCTAATCTAATACTATCACTGGTTAAATGAAGAAATGCTTTTTTCTCGGGTATCCTGGTTTAGTTCCCATCAAGATAATCCTGATCCTTCTATTTGTTGGTGTACTTTTCATAATTCTTATTGACAGTTAACATGTCGTTGTTAATCTAATAAAACAAAGTAACAACACTATATCCCTTTTTTATATTTTTGGAAACAACGATGCGTATCTCCATACCCGGGCATGTCTTCCTCAATTTTAGTGGAACTGCACAAAATTGGATGGCCATTGTTGTTCTGCCTCACTGTCCTCTGCTACGTGGTTCTTCCTTCCTCGAGCTTGACTACTGAGAAGAAACGGACCACAGTGAGGATTTGTCGAACTTCATAGGTGGCTCACCCAAACTTGATGCCAAATGGATGATGCATCACCACGATACCTATTGATGCTCATGGGTACGCCTCATGGTTGCGTCGGCTGGTGAAGCTGATCAATTTTCAATGAAAAACAAGTTGTCTTCCATCAGTGCTCTTTGCTTGTTACCCACAAAGATGATATCCTTCGTCAGTTCACTTGGATGCGTTGGAGATGCAGTCGTCTTTCATGTTGGTGCAAATTTATCACACAATTGGCTATGAACCAAATGTTTCCTCGAAGAAGGATCGGAGTTGGTACTAAGAGCATAAGTTTTGTATTGATTTCTAAGCCTTCTCTCAACTTTGTCTCCAGCTCCCCTGTAATTTTATTTGTCCAGCTATTAACTTCGATTAAAAAAATGGTGTGGACTAAAAACCCGGATGGACGTAGTAGCCCTCCATTTTTATTTACTCCGCATATTAGATTTTACTGAAGTCAAACTTTGTAAAGTTTGACCAAGTTTATGCCGAACACAACAAACCATAATTATTAGAGAGGGGAAACTGTACATACTCTCAAACCTTTCCGATAATTGAAATTAAAATTCTTTATTTGTACACACTCTCACACGTTCCTGATAATTTGGTGCATGTGTGGTTGTTCACTTAAGGGAGGGTAGTGTACCGCACGTGAAGGACAGGAAGTGCGACCATGACGCGTGGATCGTTAGTTCATCGGAAGTAATCCCTCGGTTCCTAAATATTTGTCTTTCATGTGGTTTGCAATGGACTACCACATACGGATGTATATAGACATTTTTTATAGTGTAGATTCACTCATTTTGCTCCGCATGTAGTCATTTGTTGAAATCTCTAGAAAGACAAATATTTAGGAACAGAGGGAGTAGTAGTTTATTCACTAGTACGTTAAATAAAGAGTTTCGTTTCGTTACACAATTTAAAACGATTGTTATGGAGAGAATAAGAAAACCATTCCACTATATATTAGTCATATACACGAGTACTATATGGACGCAGCTTCATTGACTTTAGTGCACCTGCCTTTGGGTTTATGACAGGTGGGCCCAAAATGTGGCTGATCCATCTATCATACAGCCAAAAGCAGGTGCAGTTAAGGCACCGGAGCTCAGTCCTTACTACAGTATATATATAAGCTGGAGCCTCAGTGCTTGTTCGCTAGGGTTTGCACTCTCCACACTCTTGCCGCATTACATATATATATACACGCTGGAGGCTCTGCGTTCTTTGCTAGGGTTTGCTATATTCACTGTCTCTCACCCTCTTCACTAGATATAAACAAGACTGCGTTGTGGCCTCTGTCTCTATCACCCCCCTCACAGCTGGCGAAGGAGGCGACCGGATCCCGTCACACCGGGAAGGGGAGGAGGTGCAGCGTTCTCTCTATCGCCTTCGGCGAGGGAGGCAATCCACTGCCGGCTGCGCTTTTCTCTTTGTCGGTGTGGAACGACACCTATGGGATCACAAGAATCCCTACTATGGTTGCCAGGGCGCAGGGTTGCGAGAAGAGCAGGATCAGTAGTCAGCACAAGGATCTGTTACCCAGGTTCGGGCCGGGAGGATGCGTAAAACCCTAGTCCTGCTTTGTTGGGTGTATTTCAGATAGTTCTTGAGCTCTCAAACTAGCTATGGTGAGTGCGTGGTTCAGAAGAGCCGAATCCTTTCCCAGTATTGCCATGTGCTTCCTTTTATAGGAGAAAGGGGCTGCCAAAGTGGCATACAGGAGGTGGAAAGGCGTACAGTATTGCGAGCTTATCGCTCGCATTACAGGACAAGTTGCATTTAATGCGCCGCTGAGGTGTCCCCTAGCTTTATCAGGGACGGGGGTGAGGCTCATCCCGTCGGTCTCCGCCCCTCCTTGCTTTGACACGCGCCCTGGCCAGCGATGCGTGCGGCGCCATGTAGGCAGGCAGGCAGCTGAGGTGGCATGGTGGTAGGGCCTTCACGAAGATCTGCATGCCGCCACGTAGGCGCCTACTGAGTTGGCCTGGAAGCTGCATGTTGCCACGCAGGTGCCTACCCAGCTGGTTTGGGCTGGCAGCTGCATGAGAATGGCAGTGGAGACTTGGCTGGTGCGGGCAGGACAGTGGTCCTGCTGGCGTCTTCGGCGAGAGCCTTGCCGGGGGGCCCGGCAAGGGTCTTGCCGTGGCGCGCTGTCGTCCCCGGCAAGAATCTTGCCGGGGGGTCTCGTGGCTCTCCTCGGCAAGGATCTTGTCGAGGGTCGTTGTGTTTTTATCCTCATCTGATCTTGAATATGTCTTCACAAAGATCTGCATGCCACCACGGAGGTGCCTCCTAAGCCATGGCCCCACGTGGCTGATGGTGTTGGGGACGTGGGCTCAAGGGTGGCTCGCTCTGTTGGTGTTTGGGCGTGCTGCCCTGGCAAGAGTCTTGCCGGGGCTGCTGAGGCACTCCCTGGCAAGGGTCTTGCTGGGGGAAACTGCTCCGCCCCTCTACTTCTTTGTGTTCTTGGTCTTGGCGTTGCTCTGGCTGTCTTGGGCTTTGGTTTTGCCTTGGTTTACCTCCCCTGTTCTGCTTGGTTTGACCGCGGGCGTGGCTCGATCGTCGCAAGATAGGTAAAGGGGTACAAAGGTGCGCCCTTCTTTTGTACACCGTCAGAGCCGGGCCCGGCCACACATAAGCGCCGACGTTGTTGGGCCGGGCCCAAAATGGTGCACGGGCAGGTATGCTTTTTTTACCGGTAAAACTTTTCACGCCGCTTCGCTTCCACGACCACAAGGTGTGCTGAAAGCGTGGAGGGGTGCGCGTGACGTGGTGGCATGCGTGGGGCGATTCCTGCATGCATGCGTAACATCATGGTAAAGAGGCGGCTCGCGCCTTCCCCATAAAAAGAGGGAGGCGTGGAGGCGCGGCTCATTTTCCGCGCGGGGCTGGGTCACGGTCTTCAAGGCATACACACCCCATGATCACGGGGTGGGGAGAGGTCGCCTCACCTGTCCCCTCGATTCTGCATGTTCGCCACGCGTCCTCCATGCGCTTGGGGTGGCAAGCGGTGGAGGCGGGAAACCGTGCCGTCGCTGGTTGGGGCAGCGGGTCGGTCCCGATTCCCTGTGCCTCTGGTGGCTGGATTGGCCGAGCGGGGTGGCCGAGCCCCGACCCCGCCCCTTTATGAGGAGGGGGAAGGTGGGATGGCGTCCCGCACTCTTCTGTCATCCATCTCCTCTCGCTTCTGCTTCTTCCTTTCACTCACCATGCAGAAAGGGAATCCTGGTCCCTCGACGGTGGCGGCGAGGGTTGCCGCTCGACAGTGTGTCCCTCCCCCTCCTGAGCCCGCGGTGTTGGGAAGGGGCGAGGCCGTGGGCGAGGCCGGGGCAGAGTTCGTAGTGCTCGGGGAAGAGGAGGGCGGGGCAGCGCGCCGGCTTCGCTGTGACGCCCCTGATTTAACTGTACACTAATCATGCACACAAACGTGTACGATCAAGATCAGGGACTCACGGGAACATATCACAACACAACTCTAAAAACATAAATAAGTCATACAAGCGTCATAAATACAAGCCAGGGGCCTCGAGGGCTCGAATACAAGTGCTCAATCATAGACGAGTCAGCGGAAGCAACAATATCTGAGTACAGACATAAGTTAAACAAGTTTGTCTTAAGAAGGCTAGCACAAACTGGGATACAGATCGAAGAGGCGCAGGCCTCCTGCTCGATCCTCCTAACTACTCCTCGCCGGGCTGCACGTAGTAGTAGGCACCTCCGGTGTAGTAGTAGTCGCCGACAACGGTGGCGCCCGGATCCCGGCTCCGACATCCGTTGCGACAACCGGTAGAAGGGAAAGGGGAAAAAGAGGAGAAAAGCAACCGTGAGTACTCATCCAAAGTACTGCAAGCAAGGAGCTACACTACATATGCATGGGTATATGTGTAAAGGGCCATATCGGTGGATTGAACTGCAGAATGCCGAATAAGAGGGGATAGCTAATCATGTCGAAGACTATGCTTACAGTAGCCCGTCAGGCAAAAGATGTAGAAGAGAGTAGATCTGAAGTCCTCCAAGTAGCATCGCATAGCATAATCCTACCCGCCATCCCTCCTCAATGACCTGTTAGAGAGCGACCACCGGGTTGTATCTGGCACTTGGAAGGGTGTGTTTTATTAAGTATCCAGTTCTAGTTGTCATAAGGTCAAGGTACAACCCCAAGTCGTCTCACATCAAGATCACGGCTATTCAATAGATTAACTTCACTGCAGGGTGCACCACATAACCCAACACGCTTGATCCCATTTGGCCGGACACACTTTCTGGGTCATGCCCGCCGCGGAAGATCAACACGCCGCAGCCCCACCTAGGCCAACAGAGAGGTCAAGACGCCGGTCTAAACCCAAGCGCACAGCGGTCTGGGCCCATCGCCCTTAGCACACCAAGACGTTGCGGGCAGCCGGAAGCGTAACTAGCCCCTTAATACAAGAGCAGCTTACGTTCCAAACCGGGCGCGCTTCGCCGCCGACGTCCACGAAGGCTTCGGCTGATATCACGACGCCGAATGCCCATATCTTTCCCACGTAGTTGGTTAGTGCATATAGACCAAATGCCCAGACTCAGATCAAATACCAAGATCTCTTTAAGCGTGTTAAGTATCCGCGAACGCCGAACAGGACCAGGCCCACCTCTCTCCTAGGCGGTCTCATCTCGCCTGCCGCTCTGCCACAAAGATCCACTCGCGGGTACTCCTACGAGCCGACTCGTCTTTAATCACCACATGTATCATGTATAAGTATAAGTATATACCCGTGATCACCTCCCGAGTGATCACGGCCCGATAGTATAGCACAGCAGACGGACAAGAATGTAGGGCCACAGATGGAATACTAGCATCCTATACTAAGCATGTAAGATTGCAGGTAAAGGTAACAACAGTAGTAGCAAGGACATGCTATGCATCGTGATAGGTATAATGAAAAGCGAAGAAGATGCTACACTACTCTAATGCAAGCAGATAGAGTAGAATAGGCGATATCTGGTGATCAAAGGGGTGCTTGCACGGTTGCTCGAGACAAGAAGGAGGGGTCGCCGGTGGCGTAGTCGACCACAGGCATCGGCATCAAATCGTCACGGGATCTACCGGAGAGAAGAGGGGGGAGAAACAGTAAATACATAGCAAGCAAGTGCATAACAGGACAACAAGCAGAGCTAGATGTGTTCTAACGCGGTATGAGGTGGTTCCGGTGAAGCGGGGAAACATCCGGGAAAGTATTCCCGGTGTTTTGCATTTTCGGACATATGAACCGGAGGGGGAAAGTTGTGTGTTTGCTATGCTAGGGATGTGTGGCGGATTTAACGGGCATGCGATCCGGATTCGCCTCTGGCTGCTCGAGTAACTTTCATGTACAAAGTTTTTTCATCTGAGCTACAGTTTATTTTATATTAATTTTAAATGATTTAAATCATTTTTAAGATTTATTTAATTATCTTAAAACAACATTATCCAGAACAGTGTTTGCTGACATCAGCATGACGTCAGCAGTCAACAGAGGTGTTGACTGGTCAACTGACGTGTGGGTCCCGCATGTCATTAACTGTTAACTAACCTAACAGATTACTTAACTAAACTAGGTGATTAGGTTAATATAATCAGGATTAATTAAGTTAATTAATTCTTTAATTAATTAACTAATTAATATTTTAATTATTTTATTTATTTATATTTTTTCATTAAATCTTTCTTTTTAATTTCGCTCGTGGGCGTGGGGCCCTGTTGTTATCGCCCAGAGGGGCCGATGCAAAGTTAGCATGGCGCATAGGGGGCCTTGAGGCTGGCGCCCGTTAGTGGGCGAGCCCATGACCCGGCGCAGCAGAGCGCCGCTGCCATGGCGTCGGGGAAACGCGGTCACAATGGCCGGAGACGGGCGTCAAGGAGAGGGTGGCGGCCTTGCCAGCAGCAGTGAGTGGGAAAACAGGGCGCCACGGGGGCTCATGGCGGCGACGGAGTGGCGTGGTGGCATGAGGCGTTGGGAGGCGGAGCACGCGACGCGGCCTGGCGTCCTGAGGAAGGCCGAGCAGGGCGGCTGTGGCGGCCGGCAGGCGCCGGGCATGGGGAGGGGGGGTTGCAGGAGTGGGGTGAGGTCGACGGCGGTGACTGCGACGCCGGCGTGGTGAAAGGGGAATGGGCGCGGTCACGACGGAGCGTGCGCGCACGGGACGGTGCCGGCGACAGTGTAGGGAAGGGAGGGACCGGGGCGGCAAGCTGCACCAGAGCGAGGCAAGCACCGCGAGAGGGGACGGGAGAAGGAGGACCGGGTCCTCACCGGGTGCGAGGGAACGGGCAGCATGCTCGATGGAGGTCGGGAGGACCGTGGTGGAGGGGGACGGGACGGCGTCGAGGAGCAGGCGGGCAGGGTGGTCCGGCTAGGGGGGTTCCGGGCGGCGTCGTGTGGCGGCGGGGCGTCGTCGAGCGGCGTCGGCCCCCTCTGGATCCCGATCCAAATCGGGAGAGAGGAGGGGGCGAGTGGGTGACGGGGTGGATGGGTTTAGGGTTTCCTCCGGTGGGGGGTTATGGAGGGGAGTGGTTGGGACGGTTTGCGTGGCCGAATGGGCCGGCCTGTTGGGTCGGCTGGCCCGGGGGGTCCTTTTCCTTTTCTTCTTCTTTTTTTGTTTGTTTTCTCGTTTGTATTTTCTTTCTTTTATTTATTTTCTTTTCTGTTTTAATTCATTTTCAATTACTTATGAATTTTATAAAAATTGGTTTTTTGAACCATAATAACCTTTGTAATATTCGGCAACCACCGAACATTTTTGTTTTATTTTTTGAAAACTTTTATTTTTATCATTAATTGTAATTTGAATTTCGAACGGTTTCGAATTATTGCGAGGATAGCAACAGTAACCGAGGTGTCATGGCACGATTAGCATGGGATTACTGTAGCATGATTATCCGGGCGTTACAAATCTCCTCCACTACAAGAAATCTCGTCCCGAGATTTAAGAGGGGGACTAAGGGGGAAAGGCCTGGTTACGAAATTCTAACGAATCTTCTTGGTCTTAGCTACTATTCTCGAAGAGGTCGATCCATTATGTTGATGTCATCATTTCTCTGCTTCAGGTCATCATGAAGAAGTCGGCATCCTTTCTTCGGGATCTCCATCGTACTTACGATAGAATAAGGCGCGGTTATTCCGAGAAAACGGACGGGGGGTGGCTGATCTGGCCCATGAACACCTATGGGACTGGAGGACCGAGCCCCTTTCGGTTCGGCGGGGGGCGGAGGTCGCACGAAGAGCAGATCGAGGCGAAGCACATGAGCGGTTTACCCAGCTTCGGAGCTCTCCGGAGAGATAACACCCCTACTGTTGCATGTCTGAGTGTATTGAGTTCTTGCTCAGGAGCGCTGAGTGCTAGAGTACCCACAAGCTACTAACGAGACCGAGCATGGGTGTTCTCTGGCTTCGAACCTCTCGAACCCTCTGAGCCCTCTCCCCCCTCCCTACGTTGCTCATGGGCCTCCTTTTATATGCTAAAGGGGTCTCCGACAGGTGGCAACGTAGGCAAGGGTAAAAATGGAAAAGGAGTTGTGGTTGGTACAACTACTTGCATGCGATGTATCATACCTAACCCCGACGGCAGGGGACAAAGGCATTAAATGCCTGTCACGTCGCCCTAACGATACCCGAAAGGGACCGCCAGGGCGCCACCGCTGCCACGATGGCAATCTTGTCGGCGCCACATCAAGACACCGCCGTCAGACGGCTTCTTTCCACGCTGGGCACCGAAAGGTCCTGAGCGACACGTTAGTGGATGTGCCGGAGCGCAGTGCAGGGGTGGTGGTCTGCCGCGGCAAACGCCTTGCCGCGGTTGTTGTCTTGTCGCGTCCGGAAGCTTGTCGCTCACCGGGCCTTCCCGGCAAGCTCCTCTTGCCGGGGCCTTGTTTCCTAGGTGCCTTGGGTGGCCTTCTCGGCAAGCTCCTCTTGCCGGGGCCTTGTCTCCTTGGCTTGAATACTTTGTTCTTGAATGGCTCCAAAGGAAACATGGAGGACCTTTGCGGTCACCCGGCAAGCCTTGCCGCGGAGGGCTGCAACTGCCCGTGCACAAGTTCGGGATACTAGGGTACCCCTACTCTAGTACACCGACAGGAGCCCCCGTGCCTGGGCCACACACGGTGCCGAGCGCTGTTGGGCCAGGCCCAAAACAGGGCACGGGCATTTGTAGTTCTTCGGCTTTTTGCTTTTTCTTGTATCTGATTTGCTTCACTCTGAACCCATTCTTTTTCAGGACGCTGGCCCAGAGAGCGTCGAAGAGATCCAAGGCCCCGGTGATTGTCATCGAGGATTTAACCCATCGCTGACAGGAGGCGATCCGAGACCACCTTGCCGGACGGCAACTCTTCCTCAAAGCAGCCCAGCGTAAGTATATGGTTTACTTCTTGCTGTTCGGCGTGCATGGGTGCTCTTTCTTTGCTGATATCTGATTGCTGATTTGTGTAGGAGCAGAGCAGCCTTACCAGGAGTGCCCTGTAGCCGCTCCTGACATGCCATCTGCTTCGACTACACCGCCAATGGAGGATTCCCTGACAAGGGAGCGTTCTCCGGCAAGGGGGACTTCTCCGGCAAGGGGCAGTTCTCCGGCAAGGGACAGCTCTCCGGCAAGGGACATCACCAGCGATCCCCTAGTGGCGGAGACCATGACTGCAGACCCTAGCACAGGTAATCCTCTTGCTTGAAAACATTCCTTGTGTTCTTCTTCTTCTGATTTTCTTTTTGAATATTTGCTTGACTTTTCTTCATTTTCGGTCGTCGATCCATCCGCCACAGAGCCAATGGAGACCAAGGCCGCCGGGCGAGAGGACGCTACAAGGCGACATCGACGACGCCGCTGCCATCAGAGAAGAAGCCGGCGCCGACGAGCCCGGCCGCGAAGAGGCCGCCAAAGCTGCCGCCGCAGCTGCCGAGGGTGCAGCGATCGCCGAGCGACCACGAGGCCGTAGGGGCGCCAGCGCCACGCCGACCGCCGATCCTCCGCCACAAGGGCGGCTGCCGGGCTCGAAGAGCCCCAGCCGGGCGCCTATTTGAAGGCGGCGATGGCGTCTTCATCAAGCTCCCATGGGCGTCGAGCCAGGCGCCCGGCGAAGGAGAAACTTTTGGTGAAGAGCTGCTCGCCTCCGCTGGGCTGATTGGTCGACGACCAAACAGCAGCGGCGAAGTCCGAGAGGAGGAGCAGCTGCGGAAGTCTTGCCGCTCTACCGCGCCCGACAAGCCAAGCTGGAATCCCGGGAAGCGCTTGTCGCTGCTGGTCATGTTATGAGAACAATCTATTAGAGCTGCGACAAGCTATCTTGTAATATAACTCTATTTCGGGTAGCAATTGCTATGTTATTTCCTTTACTTGGTTCCTTCCTTTGTATGTTTTTGCCCTACGCTTTTAGGGAACTTGTCAACGCAGGCACCTGGGCCGCGAGCGCTGAGTGCGGGACGTCAGCAGCCTGCTGGCAGTGCTGCTACCGACAAGAAACCTTGTCGCAACTAGTCGCAGCTCACTTAAGTTGTTGAGCGGACTCGAAACAAAGTAAGGGCGCAATCGCAGCTCACTTAAGTTGTTGAGCGGACTCGAAACAAAGTAAGGGCGCAATCGCAGCTCACTTAAGTTGTTGAGCGGACTCGAAACAAAGTAAGGGCGCAATCGCAGCTCACTTAAGTTGTTAAGCGGACTCGAAACAAAGTAAGGCGCTAACTAGCTACGAGTTGGTTCCTCCGCCGCAGGTTTTCCATACAAAGTACGGTCGTTCGAGGAAGATAACTTAAAATTTTTAAAACTGATTGCTCAAACTTTAGCAACTTAGCTTTTCTGTCGTTTGCTTCCCGGTAAGGCTAGACTTCCTTGAGCGACGCTTGGTCCACACCATTATCTTCTCCTGTCGGTGTACTAGAGTAGGGGTACCCTAGTATCCCGAACTTGTGCACGGGCAGTTGCAGCCCTCCGCGGCAAGGCTTGCCGGGTGACCGCCAAGGTCCTCCGTGTTTCCTTTGGAGCCATTCAAGAACAAAGTATTCAAGCCAAGGAGACAAGGCCCCGGCAAGAGGAGCTTGCCGGGAAGGCCATCCAAGGCACCTAGGAAACATGGCCCCGGCAAGAGGAGCTTGCCGGGAAGGCCCGGTGAGCGACAAGCTTCCGGACGCGACAAGACAACAACCGTGGCAAGGTCGGCAAGGTTGACTATTGGGTTGACAACATCGAGGAAGGTGGCGGAAAGTAACTCTCGAATCGAATCTTAAGAAATTATCGAGAGCAAAGTAAGGAGGTAACCTGGAAAGTTTCAAGCAGCAGCAATCGCTTTGATGCCCGTAATAGGGCGTGAAAGGGTCAAAACAACGGGAATAAGTATTGTGTCCGATATCGGACTGAAGGTGGCTCGTGAATTACGACGAGGTCACGCGCGAGGAACAACCTTGGGAACAGGGGTGTACATGGAGTCGAGGTTTCGATCCTGTGGAACTGTGGGTTATGGGCCCACCATGTGGTTGAAAGTAGGAAGGGGCCGACATCTTGCACGGTCACGATAGTAAGGCGATGTCGAGGTTAGCTTTGTCGATTATGTCGGCAACAACATCGATACCAAGGGCGAGGGACAAAGAGAACCATTTTCCTGCTCGTTGAAACGAGGCGGACCAACAGGAAAGGTTCTCGTCCATTGGTGGTTACCGGAATGTCATCAACAAGAGTAACAGGGTCTTACTGACAGAATTGTACACCGAGGGTGTCGGTGTCAAAACCGGCGGATCTCGGGTAGGGGGTCCCGAACTGTGCGTCTAGGCGGATGGTAACAGGAGACAAGGGACACGATGTTTTACCCAGGTTCGGGCCCTCTTGATGGATGTAAAACCCTACGTCCTGATAGATTTATATTGATGATATGTGTTACTAGAGTGGATCTACCACGAGATCAAAGAGGCTAAACCCTAGAAGCTAGCCTATGGTATGATTTTTGTTCGGCCTACGGACTAAAACCCTCCGGTTTATATAGACACGGGATAGGGTTAGGGTTACACAGAGTCGGTTACAATGGTAGGAGATCTACATATCCGTATCGCCAAGCACTACTAGAAAAACCACTACTAATGGCGCACCTAATTTGGCTATTAATGGCGCATCTGTGGTGCGCCATTAATAGCACGCCATTAGTAATTTTTACTAATGGCGCACTGTGGTGCGCCATTAGTATCTGGTATACTAATGGCGCACCACCGGTGCGCCATTAGTATATCTTGAGGTGCGCCATTAGTATGCCTCCCGAGGCATGTATACCAGTGCTTTGCCATACTATGGGCCCACCACCTCTGGATGCGCCATTAGTAACCGCGGCATACTAATGGCGCACTACCAAGTGATGCGCCATTAGTAACCATGGCATACTAATGGCGAGCGACAAGTGATGCGCGCCATTAGTATGCTTTGTCATACTAATGGCGCCTGCCATGTGATGCGCCATTAGTATGAATATTAGGGTTTTTTATTTTTTATTTTCTGTTTTTTGCACAGGTTACAAAATGTATAATTTGACAAAATATAGACAGCACACATCAACAATAGATTCATCAAATACAATAGAAGATTAGTCTTTGAATACAATTCATCATATTAGTCTCCTAATACAATTCATCATATTAGTCTCCGAATTGAAAAGACCGAACAAAGATAGAACATTATATTACAAGTCTCGAGACCGCGAGTAGCGAGTTTGTCTTCACATTACAAGTCGATATCGATCATCTAAACTACCATCACATAGAAGAGAGCTGCGGTCATCACGATGAGCATCATCACGATGAAACTCGTCTTCATCCAGTTCCTCCAGCGCTCCCTCCCCTCCCGCTAGATAGCGGGCGTATCTAGATTCGGCCTCGGCCCTAGTGGTGTACCCTTTGTAACTGTTACCGCTGAATCGGTGAACCTGTCTCCGACACTCCTCCCAGTCATCGTAGACTCCGGGAACCTTAATCCATGCCTCAGCTTATCAACAGTCATTACTTGTCAAATACAGAAGAAGGAACAATTTACTTGTGAAATAGTTACAAATGATGACAGAATAAAGCAACACCCTACACTAGCCTAAAAACAAGTGAAGTTTCACCCATATAAGAACAAGTGAATTCTAGTCCCATTGACACTCCTGGTTTTCTACAAACACCAAGTACTAGGGCACACAAAAGTTCTGAAATTTGTGTGCCTAATCAATTAACTGAATTTTCAAGAATCGAATAAACTGAATTTTCAAAACTGCAAGAAGCCAATTAAAAAGAATCCTTGCACTCTGTCAAATTAACTATTGTTTTTCACTTTGTGCCAGCACCATTAGATTAGTTGGTAAAGTACATCTTTCATCCTAGTACATTCCCTGCCTGTGCGGGCATTTGCGTGCAGGTGACGATGAGATTGGCTTTTAGGCCCTAACTAATTAACTACATTGCTCATTAGAGACCCTGCATTTCTTGGGAGGTGGCAGTACTACTGTACTAGTGTGGTACTGGTTTATTATTTGGAACCTTACGCTTATGAAGCTATCTCTGGTAAAGATTTGCAACTAGTAGTACATTTTTGGTGGGTGCAAAAGTCCAACAGCACTAGAACTGGTGATTGATCTATAAATGTGTAGGGAGGAGCTAGATCATTTCCTTTACCAAAAAGCAATTGATCTAGCATCCACCTTTACCAAATGCAAGCAACTGAGATAATTTAATCAGAGCAGTGGCAGTGGATTTGTGCACAAGCTAGCTAAGACAGTAGCTTCCTTGCAACCCACAAAAGACAAAGGAAAAGAGGGTGAAAAGGGGGAGATGGTTAGCTTTGATGAGCAGGCAGCATCTTCCTAAACCCCTTCTTCTTGTCTCCTCTCACTATCTCTCACACATGTACACATGGCAAACCACAAAGGGTGTGTCAAGAAATTACTAAACTAATAATCCAACCACTAAAGCACTAGATCACTATGTGTATATAATCTTTTATAACTTTGTATATATGTATGGCTCCAATGGGTGCCACCGCCATGCATCCCTCTCCATCATTTAATCATGATTAGCCCATCATTTTGACCAAAGGTTAGTTAATTAATTAACTAGTGTATGCCACAGAGAGCACAGATCGCCATCTAGCTAGTAGCTTTCTAAGGCCCCTCCTCCCTCTTGACTAATGGTTCGGTTAGTAGTTGTACTCCACTATCACACATGATTTGCACCGTAAAAATCTTCACCACATGCATATATAATGTTGATCTCCTATATATGTTTTGCAAAAATTCTATATAATCCCACAAAAATATCAAGACTAATGGCGAAGCTTCATAAAATTTGACTTAGGTCAAACTAATATGCAGAGTAAATAAAACAAAAAAGTAGTTAAGTTTATTTTGACAATCACCCAATAAACCCTGAAAGAACTGGCTCTACCCAACTTATATCCATCCAGAGGCCCAAAGAGAACTGACCCTTTAATATATACTCCCTCCTTTAGTGATCTAAACATTCTCATATTTCTTGACGTGATCTAGCCCAAAGAGAACCGACCCTTAATTATATACTCCCCTTTAGTGATCTAAATACTCTTATATTTCTTTACGCGATCTAAACATTCTAATATTTCTTTATGCAGGGAGTACATGAACTAAAGCACTGTCATGTGTCATCCCATGGAAGAAACAGAGAATTGCAGAGCAAACTAATAATTCGTTTATTATTCATAAAGAACTGTACTGAATTACGTACACGAGCGAAAGCACTGTCATGTGTCGAAGATTAACCATGGTTAACATCCATGGAGCTGGTTGATGGCCAATTAACACGATGATTAGTACTAATGGCGAAGACTAACCATGGTTAACATCCATGGAGCTGGTTGATGGCTAATGAGTAATGAGAGGGGTTAGCTAGGCGTGCAGGCGGCGACCTTGAGACAGGCTCGACGTTGATGGCGCTGGCACTCGTAGCAGCCGGAGAGGCCGCGAGGGAGGACGGGTGCCCCGCGACGGTGGTGTGGACGGGCGGGTCGAGGTGGGCAGCGGCGCTGGGCGGGGTCGAGGCCGCTGCTGGGCGGCGGGCAGCGCCGAGGCGGAGTCGGGCGGCGTCCGGGCGGCGGGTCGCGTCGAGGCGGCGGCTGGGCAGCGGGTCGCGGCCGAGGCGGCGCTGGGCGGCGTGGCGGCGGGTCGCCGAGGCGGCGGGCAAAGGCCGAGGTGGCGGGGACGGTGGCGCCGAGGAGGCGAGGCGAGGGAGAGGGAAGGCGAGGAGAGGGCGAGGGAGAGAGAGGGCGAGGGCGCAGGGCGAGGGCGAGGCAGGGCAGCGGCGGCGGGCGGGCGGTGGATCGAGAGGAGAGAACTGGCGAGGGGAGAGGGAAGGGGGATCAGGCAAGGGGGATCGGGCGAATTGGGATCGGGCCACAATACTAATGGTGCACCTCACCGTGGTGCGCCATTAGCATGTCCACACTAATGGCGCACCTCACCGTGGTGCGCCATTAGTATTTTTTTTATTTCAACTAGCCAACAGGTTATGTGCTACTGAACTTATCCACGTCAAGCCCACTCTACTAGGTCGATCGGGTCGCCAGCCAGTTCTCACACCAGAGGTCTGGGTTCGACTCCTGTGCTCCACAAATTGTTTTTAGCATTTAAAAAGCTGTTTGATACTTATTTATGTTTAAATATGTTCAAACTTGTTTAAATAATAACAGTAATATTTTTTATAAGACAGTAGCATTTAAAAGCTGTTTCATACTAATTTTTTATAAGACGGTGCTTGGGTGCTGGGGGTCGTGGCGGCGGTTGAGTAGGGAATCGAGGGTGCGGGGGTTGTGGCGGCGGCCGTGGACTGGGGGTGCTCATGGCGAGGGGGACCGGATCTGGCGAGGTGGGATAGCGCTTGAGATGGAGGGGTATCGAGGTGGGCTCCACAAATTTTTTTTAGCATTTAAAAAGCTGTTTGATACTTTTTTGTGTTTAAATATGTTCAAACTTGTTTAAATAATAACAGTAATATTTTTTTATAAGACAGTAGCATTTAAAAAGCTGTTTCATACTAATTTTTTTTATAAGACGGTGCGGGGGGTCGGCGGCGGCGGTTGAGTAGGGGAATCGCGGGTGCGGGGGGTCGGCGGCGGCCGGTGGACCGGGGGGTGCTCGGCGGCAAGGGGGACCGGATCTGGCGAGGTGGGATAGCGATCGAGATGGAGGGGGATCGAGATCGAGTGTCCATGAAATTTAAAAATATTCATGATATAGTTCAAAAAGTACCCATGAAATACAATCGAGAAATGAAGGCTACGATTTAAATACAATCGATCTTAGCAAGCTATCTGTTCACAATCTTCTTGCCCTTCTTTTTTCGCAAATGGAGTTCTTACGTGGAACGGACGTCCTTTAGGTAGGGTGGTCCTGCTTCTTCTTGTGGTGTATGCTGCTACTTCATCATCGTCGTCATGTTCGATCCTCGGTCGCCGTACTTGTTGAAGTCTTGCTCATTGGCTACTCCATCCATTCCGATGATCTTCCTTTTGCCTCTCCTCACGACAACACGACCGGGCTTTGGCGGGTCGGTAATGAAGAAGCATTGGTCCACTTGGGAAGCCAGTACCTATGGCTCATTTTTTCGCGGTGACGCTTATGCTCTTGGATTTGGCTTCGAGTATAACCATGGTGGTGAAATATCGGTCTTCTTTTATGACGTTCTTGGCCCATCGACACGTAACATCGGGACCTTCTCTCCGGTAGCTCAGCTCCCAGATCTCCTCGATCCTTCCGTAGTATCTGTCCTTGTCGTTACCGTGTAGGATTCCATCGTTACCCCGGAGTTCGATAACCATCGCTCTTCATGTCCTTGGCCTCGGTGTAGAATGTGTAGCCGTTGATATCGTATGCCTCATAGGTCATCGAGGTTGTGCTCGGCGCCTGCGTGACAAGGCGAATATGAGTTGTTCTTCCGCGGAAGAATCCTCATGTAAAGGGTACGATGAAGCTTCGCTTGAACCAACGCGTGAAACATGAGTTGTGCTCTTTGAGTGTATCTCCGTCCGTCCTCTGTTGGCCTCGGCCATTGTACGTCTTTTTAATAAAGGTTTTGTGCTCTACCACCCAAGGATCGACCACGCCTATGTGTTGTAGCGCCGACTAGGTTTTCTTTCAAAGTCGGCGAGTCGACCCTCTAAGTCGACATGCATTTCGGCGACCCTCACGGTGACCCCATCCAGCGAGCCCGCCGAGGTGCCCGTTGACGGCAGACCAACGGGTTCTCGATGCCTAGATAATTCGTGGCAGTAGGAGATGCACTCTTCGGTCGAAAAGCCCCCGGCTATGCTTCCTTCGACGTGACATGTTGCGTAACGTATCCTTTGATGACACCATTCATCCTTTCGAACGGCATCATGTCAGGTGAACGTCGCCCGAGTTGGATGATATCCTCCACTATATGGACCAGCAGATGCACCATAACGTCGAAGAATGCGGGCGGGAAGTACATCTCAAGCTCGCATAGTATCACCACGATCTCTTCCTGTAGCCTTCGAGTTGCCTCACGCCAATCGACTTCCGAGAGATGACGTCGAAGAAGTTGCATAGGCCAAATAGCGTTTCCGCGGACGTGCGCGTCCATGATCCCACGGATTGCAACTGGAAGTATCTGCGTCATCAAGACGCGTGATACCGTGAGACTTCATCCCGCTGAACTTGTGCTTCGCTGGGTCTAGGTATCTGCTTATCTTCCCTGCGTAACCGTAAGGAAGTTTTACTCCTAGGAGGCAGGTGAAAAACTGCTCGATCTCCTCCTTACTTAGAGTGAAGCACGCGGGAGGGTAGTCATTTCCGGTCTTCTTGGCCTTTTTGCCTGCGACGACTTTACGTGTCCTGCTTCGCCTCATCATCATCATCATCATCATCATCATCATCATCATCATCATCATATATAGCGTGAAGCTCCCGCACGATGCCCATTGATTTCAAGTCCGCCCTTGCTTTCGCCCATCTTTGGTCCTCTCGCATGTTGGGCAGGGTACCAAGCAGACTCTCGCACACGTTCTTCGTGGATATGCATGACATCAAGGCTGTGAGGCACACGGTGGATCTTCCAAAGACGGCAAGTCCCGTAAAACAGACCTCGCTTTTCCATACCTTCAATGACAGCGGCTGGCGCCTTTCGCTTCTTTTCCCGGCTCTGGCGCCTTTTGCTTCTTTCTCGGCAAAGGGCAGTCTATCCAATTTTTCAACAGCTTGTCTATTTCCTCGCCGCTCACACATTGCAGGCGTTTTGGGTTCGGTTTCACCATCGAACAGATCCTTGCGTTTCCTCCACGGGTCATCGTCGCGAAGCCACCTTCGATGTCCCATGAACACGGTTTTCAAGACCCGGGATCTCTATCTAGCTGGCGATACGTTGTGTCATCCATGCACCTTACGGATCCGTAAAAATCCGTGGACTACCTGCCTGCGAGATATCCGTAATCGAGATAGTCGTGCACCGTCGTGAGCAAAGTGCAACTCTCATAGGGAAATATTCTTTCTGCGGCGTCCCACGTATTGGCTGGCGTTTTCCACAGCGTGTCAAGCTCCTCTTTCAGCAGCTCCAGATACAGATTGATGTCGTTCCTGGTTGTTTCGCCCTTCAATTAGCATACTCATGTGAATGTACTTCCTCTTCATGCACAACCAGGGGAAGGTTGTACATCCACACAAACACAGGCCAGGTGCTATGTGTGCTTCTTCCGGCTGCCAAATGGATTGACTCCATCGGTGCTCGCGCCCAAAGACGATGTTCCTTGGATCGTTCCCAAATTCCAGTCTTGAAGTTCAACGCTTGCCACCGCTCGCATCCTTAGGGTGACTCGGCATCTTGTCTTTTTATCTATCTCCGGATCATTTGCGTCATCTTCCGCTTTCTTCTCCTCCCTATCCGCGTGCCAACGCAGGAGCTTTGCTACCTTAGGGTCCGCGAAATAGCGCTGCAGACGAGGAGTGATCGGAAAGTACCACACCACTTTTCGACGAGCTTTCTTCCTCTTCTTGTATCGAGTGACGCCGCACACCGGACATATGGTAGACTCCGCGTGCTCATCCCGATAAATGATGCAATTGTTCATGCACACATGGTATTTCACGTGCGGTAAATCGAGAGGACACACGATTTTCTTCGCCTCCTCAAACTGGTCGGGCACTTGTTCCCCTTGGGAAGACGCTCGTGCCGTAATGACATGTTCTCGCCGAAGCATGCGCCGGTCATTTTGTGTTTTACCTTCATCTCCGTGAGCCATGAGCGTTACTTTTCAGCGGGTATCCTCGGCCTGCATCCTTCATACAATGGAGTAACCGCATCTAACTCAAGTTGATCCATCTTGGCTTTCTCTCGGGCGGCAGCTCTTGCGTTATCCGGCCGCTTGAGAAGCAGCTCTTGAATATGAGGGTCCTGCACCCAACCCATCGATGGTCCAGCGTCATTCGCTCCGCATCATCATCTTCATGATCATGCCGTCGCCTGCTCGGCATCTTCCTCATCATCATGTCCGCATCTTCTACATGATGATCGTATGCAACATCACGATCGTGATCATCTCTCGGGATTCTTCGTTTCTCGCCCGCCCGAGCCGCGGTGGTTGTCTTGCTGCCCTTCCTCATTTCTTGCCCGGCCCGCATGGACGACTTCGTAGTCATGTTCATCACCTTGCCACCGATAGCCATCCATGAAACCACGCAACAGCAGGTGGTCCCGCACCTGCCGGAATCCGGGTCCGCAATAAGGCTCTTCACTTGCATCTTCGACACGGACATCTTATCTCCGTCTCGTTCTTTTGAAGCATCTCGCCTTCAAGCGGACCTCAAAACCTATTCACGATGCCTTCGGTCATCGTATTGGGACTATGGTCGTCATGGGTAGAGCAAAACGATATTTTAGAACCAAATAAAAATTTGGCATGACTTTCCCTAAAAATAGGACCAAAAGAATGCTTAATGCCAAAATTCTCGCTGAAACGGAAATGAATCAACATTCCGCAAAATATTGGCAACTATCGCATTTCAAATACCGGGTACACCTCCAAACACAAACACATATGCAACACCACAAACATATGCAACACCAGAACATACATAGATCTAGCTAGGCCGTAAAAAGTGCATGTGCACATTGTTGTAGGGAGAACAACCTAATATAGCTTCCCCTTACTTACCTATTAAAACAAGGTAATTTAACCACTTAATTTGAATGAATCTATGGTGGAAATGAGGTGAAAAGAGGAGGCACCGAGACAAGGAGGAGGTGGAGAGAATGAAGTGGGGAGAAAGTGAGTGTGTGGGTAGGAGAGGTTGCCCCAAATATCTTGTTGCTGCCCACTTACTAATGGCGCACCTCTTGCACGGTGCGCCATTAGTAGTTACAACTACTAATGGCGCACCCTAAGCAGGATGCGCCATTAGTATGTTTGGATAGGCGCACTAGTTCAAAAAAAGAATTTCTATACTAATGGCGCACCTTGCTCGGTGCGCCATTAGTAGTTACAACTACTAATGGCGCACTTTGGCAGGATGCGCCATTAGTAAGTTTGGATAGGCGCGCTAGTTCAAAAAAAAAATTATATACTAATGGCGCACCAACTGCCTGGTGCGCCATTAGTAGTTGCCATTAGTAGTTACAACTACTAATGGCGCACCCTGTCAGGATGCGCCATTAGTATGTTTGGATAGGCGCGCTAGTTCAAAAAAAAATTCTATACTAATGGCGCACCCACAACCTGGTGGTGCACTTGGGCAGGATGCGCCATTAGTATGTTTGGACAGGCGCGCTAGTTAAAAAAAAATTTGATACTAATGGCGCACCCTTTGCCAGGTGCGCCATTAGTAGTATAAACTCTAATGGCGCATCAGATTGTGGTGCGCCATTAGCATATACTAATGGCGCACCAGCTCTCTGGTGCGCCATTAGTGTCAATCCCATCTATAGCCCTTTTTCTAGTAGTGAAGCTTGCCTTCCACGCCAAGGTAAGTCCCATCCGGACACGGGACGAAGTCTTCAATCTTGTATCTTCATAGTCTTGGAGTCCGGCCGATGATGATAGTTCGGCTATCCGGACACCCCCTAGCCCGGAACTCCCTCAGTAGCCCCTGAACCAGGCTTCAATGACGATGAGTCCGGCGCATTGATCGTCTTCGGCATTGCGAGGCGTGTTCCTCCTCCGAATAATTTATAGAAGATTGTGAACACCAGGATAGTGTCCGGCCCTGCAAAAATAAATTCCACATACCACCGTAGAGAGAATAATATTACATAGGATCAATCTGCTGACGTATTCTGCGGCATGACGTCGCACCACTACCAAGCCTTTATTCAAATTGTTTTTATTGTTCCACCTCAGCGCGTTTAGCGAAGCGGTTTCCTTGGCACGTCTTGTCGAGGCAGAGATCGTGTTCCCCTTATTCCAGGATTCTCATCAATACGGACGTGGGTAACACAACCGTGCCCGTTGGCCTGCCTTCTCTATCAAAGGCGAGTCCTAGTCGACCACGGGGTGGGCTCTTGGTATTCAACCTCTTTATAACGAGACCAAGGCCCTCTCCTTTTTACACCCTCTATCGAGTTCGCCTCGCGCTTCGAGTTCCAACACCCAAAGCTTCAGATTCAAGCGCTTAGGACTTTCGATGATGTCCGGCTCTGACCAGCATGGACGATGGATGTCTTCCTCCGTCACAGAAGAAGACGTACTAAAGCTGCGAGACGCCAGGTATCCAACTGGTTAGATCTCGCATAGGCTGCCTGCTCTAGGGCCGGTCATTCCCACTCCTGAGCCCGGTGAGAACGTGGTGTTCGTGTCCCACTTCCTTCGGGGTTTAGGCTTCCCGACGGATCCCTTTGTGCGGGGGCTCATGTTTTATTACGGGCTTGATTTCCATGACTTGAATCCGGATTCCATCCTCCATATCTCGTCATTCATTGTCGTATGTGAGGCCTTCCTCCATATTACCCCCCACTTTGGATTGTGGCTCAAGACCTTAAAGGTGGAGCCAAAGATGTTCAAGGGGTAGCAAGCGGAGTGCGGAGGGGCGGTCATAAGAAAATGTGTTGATGCTCCGTGGCCCGAGGGCTCTTTTCAAGAGGAGCTTGGTTTGTGGCAACGGGAGTGGTTTTATATCACCGCTCCCAGGGGCACCAAATGGGCGGCGCCTCGCCTTTCGCTCAGGTCCACCACAGCGGCTGGCATCATGGGTCAACAAGGGGCTCGACTGGGGGCCGTCCAAGGACGTTCCCCTGCTGCAGGGCCGCATTCGAGATCTCCAGGAAAGATGGATCAATCTGGTTGCAGTGGCGCAGGTTACGGTGATCCGGCGCCTCCAGCCCTGCAAACGTCGCCCACTCCGCCTGTGGGAATTCAATCTGGAGGGACCACGAGCTCTCCAAAATTTTATGGGCAAGACGCCCGTGGAGATGTATAAGCTGTTCTTCGGATCACAAGAGAAGTGTCCGGACTTGACCGAGGACGCAGGACTAAGCTGCAATCGTCCAGATACTCAAGTAAGTAGTCCTGTAACCGGACAAACTGTTCATTCATTCATTTCATATATATATGCCCTTTAAAGGAGCCGTTTTCTTGAACAGGAGTGGATAGCCAAGGCAAAATTAATAAGGTGTCCGGCTCCCCTCCTAGAGACCATGCCGGATCCCATGTTGGCCAAGATGTTGAAGGTCACGCCTTTTGAAGAAGGCGAAGGGGGGAGCCGAGAAGCAACCGCCTCCGCGAAGGAGGATATCAAGGAAGGAGGGATTAAGAGTCCCACCTTCCGAGGAGAGAAGAGGACCGCTTCAGAATATCCGGAGGTCAAGGCCTCAAAGAAGGGAAGGGAATCTTCGGCAGAGAGTCCGGCGCTGGGAAGTAACCCAGCCGCATTATTTCCCCGAGGAGATCATCCCTCCAGCGAGCCGTAAGTAAAAAAGAAGGGGTCTTGTAAATGAGGAACATCCCTGTATTTATTTATAAAGATAACCGAAATTGTACCTTGTAGTTCGGACCTCGGCCCTTCTCAGCAGAGCTCGTCTTCGGGGGATCTTCTTCCGGAGATGATGGAGAGCGAAACGCCTCCACCTGTCACACCCTCATGTGAAGCAGACGACCCAGAGGTGTCGTCGCGGAGGGTTCCCCCAAGTCCAGCCGGCCCGGAAGGTCCGGCGCCAAGTGGTGTGCGGTCGGAGGAGCTGAAGGATCTGCTCGGGCGAGCGGCTATCTCAGAAGGTCACCGTGCTCTGATGGGTACGGTGATTGAAAGAATTGCATCCGCAGAGAGCGGATTGCACGAAGCCCTCAGAAGCTTACTGACGGGGTTTGAGGTACGCAAAAAATAATGTACCTTCTGACAGTTATGCATATAAAATGCGCCATGTATAGATAGTAGCCCCTGAGACTCGGTATGTTGTCAAAATTGACGATGTGCCGAGGATCAAATTCTCAGTTTTAAAGTATCACCGCTCCTAAATAGGTGGCGGGGCGTCCGGAGGCCAGCCGGACTGATGAATATGCCGAACTAAAGCGGCAGCTTGATGAGGCAGATGCGGACATCGCGCTGGTCAATAAACGGTTTGATGAGTCACAAGGTATGCGACTTCTATGCGGACACCTGGTAAGGGAGCTTGACGCCCATGTCTTATTAATCGTATGCTTAATGCAGATAGTGCCGCTGCCGTGGAAGAGCTGCGGGTAGAACTCGCCCGAGCGAAAGAGCAAGCCAGAATTAGTAATGTGGCCGCTGTAAAGGCGGTCGAAGAGCTAGAAGCTGAACGGGCTGCTCACTGCCGAAGCAAAGAAGAGATGGCCGATATTGCCAAAAAGTTGAGGAATACTACCGACCGCTGCGAGGTTCTTGAGAAAGAACGTCAAGCAGAACAAGAGGGCATAAAAAAGGCCGCCGTCGAATCCAAGAATGCCCAGTCGGCTTTGAGAGCTGCCAAGGAGGAGCTGAGTCAGCCGGGCAATATGCGGCCGGAAAACCGCTTTCACTGCGGAGGAAATATACGGATCCAAAGTATGCTCAGTTAGATAAGTTGTGGAGTTCAGAGGATGCTTATCTGGACTTGGCGGCGAGCGCTGTGGACGCGGTTGAGCACTTCCGGGGCCAGAAGGGGCACAGAAGGGAGGAGCTATATTGGTCGCAATTCCATAGTCCGGAGCGTCTTCTGCCGCTGACCGATCGGTTGGCCGAATGGGCCGAGCTGAATCGATTGTCCGGATTTGCCATGAAGCATGTCTTGACTCACTTGTGGCCGGACGGACCCCAGCCAAGAGCTATTTTGGTTTAGTGCAGTGATTTCTTGAGCGGTGCAGCCAGACGACGCCGATGAAGCGATCGGCATGTATTGAGGGAGCACGGATGGCTCGTGCCCGTGTCAAGACATACTTGGCAGAGATGAAGGCCATTGACGTTGCATCCTGTGATTCGACAGAGGCCCAAGACCGCCGAGCACTACTTTGAAGAAGTCCTGCCGGGCGCTCGTGTAATAGAGACACAGTGCTCGAAGGATATTATGTTTAAATGACATGTATGATTTGTGAAAACAATATTTCAATGTAATATAAGTGCTTTTTATACTTGTGCGTTCAAGTATTAAACTACTCCCTATGCGGCCCTTTATGTATATTGTATATAACCTGAAAGATGGCAGTCCTTGGCTTCAGCCCCCACGCACATAGTGCGGGGGTGTTTGCAAAAAAAGGCGCTTTTTCACACTTAATCCAACGTCTTGGTCCTGTTAAGGAGGAGATAGCGTAGCAAACCAGGCAACCAGACTATAATGCTTTATCACTTTCACTTAGCCATAGGAGTTCGAGGGTGGGGCTACTATATAGCCCCTGGGGGCGCCGCACTCTCCTGAATTCGGGGTGCGTATGTGCCTGACCGAAAACCGGTCCTTTGTTAATGCGGAGGAATTCTAAACATTCCTGTGAGTCATCGAGTGGTTGACCAGTCTCGCTATATCATGACGATCAGTTTTCGCTTTCCCTCATCGAGGTGCTCGCCCGGCCAACCGGGCACAATCGCAGAGTTCTCCGGTTCCGCGTTAGCCGTGAAAACGGAACGTAAGGCAGCAAAACACAGGAGCCGGGCAACCCAACATTTGACCAAAGACATGATTCGGAGCTGATGCATATAAGGCCTTACTCGAGACGCCGAATACTCCCTAAGGTATTCGGTCTTTATGAAAATGGGCAAAATAATGCCCGGAGCCCCTTGTGTCCAGGTACGCGCAAAATTTTTGGTGCGGCCAATGCCAAAGCACCAGCCTCCTCCTCAGTTATATTAAGGAACTGGGGGAATGTATATCAACAAGGGATAGTGAAAAAAGGTTTATGCAGGGTCTTAATCTGAAAAGAATCCTTGCAACGGGTCCCTGCTGCACGTCTGCGCCTGTGTCTCCGTTGTGCCGTATCCTGGACGGGTGTAGCACGTTGTTCATCTGTAAAAGAGAGGAACTTAATTTGAAAGAAAAAGGATCGTGCGAAAGATGTACTTAATATTAAATGAACAGAGTACGGTTCGAAAAATTGAGCTCTAATGTCTCTTGTTGCACATGCATGTAGCCCCTCGTATGGGGGTGTGCCGCTAGTAGGCGCCGGACTCGTCTAGCCGTGTCCGGGGTTTGAATGACCAATTACAGGTTCTTTGCCTAGTGGAGCCGGATAGCTGTGGAGCTGTCGATGCCGTCTCCCCTTCTTCCGTGCTCGAGTAACATTTAATACTTGCTTTTAACGAGATGATGCCACGTGGACCGAGCATTTTAAGTGTTAGAGATGCATAATGCGGTATTGCGTTAAAGCGGGCGAAAGCTTCACGTCCCAATAATGCTTGATGGCTACTTTTAAACGGGGTGACATGGAAGAGTAGCCTTTCGCGACGGAAGTTGTCGGATGAACCAAACACAACTTCTAGCAGTATGGAGCCCGTGCAGAGGGCGTATGGGCCGGGCAGTACTCCTTTAAAGGAGGTGTTGCTATGGCGAATTTTGGTTGGGTTTATCCCCATCCTGCGGATTGTGTCCTGGTATATCAGGTTTATGTCGCCACCGCCATCCATGAGGACATGTGTAAATTGGAATCCGTCGATTATAGGATCCAATATCAAGGCAATCCATCCTGCGTTCCGGATATTTTCGGAATAGTCCTGATGGTCAAAGGTGATTGGTTTTGACAACCAATGCGCGCGCCTTTTTAGTGGGCGCCGCTCGTTTTTCCCTTTGATCACGTGAAGTGAGTTTACTGCTTTTAACCTTGTGTGGGAAATTCTTTTGTTTTCCGGGGCTCTGCTTGTGGTGCTCGTCATCATTTTCTCTTGGTGTGTCGAGCCCCTTGTGTTCGGCGTTAAGTCGGCCGGACTGCTGGAAGACCCAACAATCTCTGTGGGTATGGTTTGCAAGCTAACCGGAGGTACCATGTATTTGACACAGTCTGTCCAGAAACTTGTTTAGGTTGGATAGCTCGTCACTGTTATCCTTTAGGGGCAGTGTTTTGTTGTTCGGCCGAGAGCTTTTGAATCCGGCGTTGACCACCGTACTATTTGGCCCATTTTCTTTATTCCGGCGCTGATCTTTTCTGCGTCGTGATTTCCCATTTCCATCCCTGGTTTCGGATGTACTCGGGTCGCTGGTACTGCATCTAGCCAGCCAGCTGTCCTCTCCCGCGCAAAAGCGGGTCATGAGGCTTGTTAATGCGGCCATTGTTCTTGGCTTTTCTTGGCCGAGGTGTCTGGCGAGCCATTCGTCTCGGACGTTGTGTTTGAAAGCTGCTAAGGCTTCGGCATCCGGACAGTCGACTATTTGGTTCTTTTTAGTAAGGAACCTATTCCAGAATTTCCAGGCCGACTCTCCGGGCTGTTGAGTTATGTGACTTAGATCGTCTGCATCCGGAAGGCGGACATAAGTCCCCTAAAAATTTGCCCGTAATGCATCCTCGAGCTCTCCCCAGCTTCCAATGGTATTTTCAGGTAGGCTTTTAAGCTAATGCCGAGCTGGCCCTTTGAGTTTAAGGGGTAAGTATTTTATGGCGTGGAGATCGTCTCCTCTAGCCATGTGTATATGGAGGATGTAATCCTCGATCCAGACTCCAGGGTCTGTTGTTCCGTCGTATGCCTCTATGTTTACGGGTTTGAATCACCGGAAATTCATGATCCAGCACCTCATCGGTGAAACATAGTGTGCGGCACCCTATATTTGGGTGTGCCGTGATCTTGAATTTTGGCGTATTGCATTGCTTTGTGAGCCAGCTTTCTTGGCCCATAGATGGACCTAATCGGGCCATCCTCTTGATGTGAATCCTTATGCGGATCGCATATTCGTTTGTGTCTTGGCGCCATTCACCGCTCTCTTTTCGCCGTGGGTCGTCCATCCGACCGGGTGGCCTTCTTACTTTTTAATTGTGGGGCCCTAAGGCCTCCTCGTCGGGCAGAGTAGCTTTCTTTTGGGTAGCTCTTTGTTTGGCGCATCGTCGCCGTACTTGTCTCATGATCGCTGAATATTTTGCTCCATCTCGATCCCGAGTGCATCTTCCGCTGTTTTGAGCTTCCGCTTGCTTTTTCAGGCTACGCCGCAGCGGGCGACGAGCCTTTTCTGGAGGTTATTTTGCTCCAATGGTTTGTCCGGCGTGAGGTCGTCCGGGCTGTTGTCTTCGCCGGGGACAGATTGTTTATCCAAGTTGTCTTGTTCGGACGATTGCTTGATAGTTTTTCGTTGTCCACCGGTTCGCCCTGCTCTATGGCTGGGTCTTTGTTGAGGCGGGACTTTGTTCGGCGTTTACGCTGCCGTTTTGACTGCTTTTCGAGGGATTTATCCTTCGTAGCATCCCGTCGTTCCTCGTCTTCATTTCCTTTAGGTGTATCCACCATGTATACATCATGGGATGAGGTTCTCCAGCGTCCTATAGGTGCTGGTTCATTGTTGTCTCCTACATCGTCGTCCATACCGTCGATGTCTTCGGAGTCGAAATCGAGCACGTCGTGTAAGCTTTCGACAGTGGCTATGAAGTGGGTGGTGGGTGGGCTTTGAATTTCTTCGTCGTCCGCATCCCAACCGTCCTGACCGCAGTCCGGCCAGGGCTCTCCGGATAAAGAGAGAGACTTTAGTGAATTCAGGATGTCGCCAAAGGGCGAGTGCTGAAAGATGTCCGCAGCCGTGAACTCCATAACGGGCGCCCAATCGAATTCGATTGGCAAGGGCGCTGGAGGGTTCGGAGTCCGGAGAGGAGTCCGGCACCGGAGTCGAGGTCTTCGCAGCGACAGGATGGAGTCCGGCTCGATCGCCAGAGAGATTAAAGCCCCGAGGCGGTGTCCAACCACTCGTCCTCGATCAGGGAATCCAGCTCCGGATTAAGGGTCGGAGCGGATTCTAGTGCGACCTGTGGCACCGCTCGGCCGCAGAGCTAGATCATGCCCATCGAGACAGCGGCGGCGCTTAGGCTGCGGATCGAATCCGTCGAAGATCAAGTCTCCGCGGATATCGGCCGTATAGTTTAAATTTCCAAATCTGACCCTAACGGCGGGCGTAGCTTTCGATCTGCTTCCGGATGGCTGCGAATTGGCCCGTGGTGCAAAGCCGCGAACACGAAGATCTGTCCGGGAGAAAAGTCTCACCTGGACCGCATCGTTGTTGATGATCGAAGGCGCCATCGAGCCTATCGGTGACGGCTATTGCAGGAACTCTCAATGAAAGCACCAATGTCGGTGTCAAAACCGGCGGATCTCGGGTAGGGAGTCCCGACGCAAGGCGTCTAGGCGGATGGTAACAGGAGACAAGGGACACGATGTTTTACCCAGCTTCGGGCCCTCTTGATGGAGGTAAAACCCTATGTCCTGCTAGATTAATATTGATGATATGTGTTACAAGAGTGGATCTACCACGAGATGAAAGAGGCTAAACCCTAGAAGCTAGCCTATGGTATGATTGTTGTTCGGCCTACGGACTAAAACCCTCCGGTTTATATAGACACCGGATAGGGTTAGGGTTACATGAGTCGGTTACAATGGTAGGAGATCTACATATCCGTATCGCCAAGCTTGCCTTCCACGCCAAGGAAAGTCCCATCCGGACACGGTACGAAGTCTTCAGTCTTGTATCTTCATAGTCTTGGAGTCCGGCCGATGATGATAGTTCGGCTATCCGGACACCCCCTAGTCCGGTACTCCCTCAGAGGGGTTTACATAAGCAGGGAATTAATATTGCTTAGGCCATAATGATCACCAGAAAGGTTAAACCAAATAATGGAAAGGAAAATATGATTATCAGATATTCCAGGGGTATATCCTTCCCAATGATAAGCAGAGCAGGATATCCATGACAGGATATAATGTAGAAAACCTTTAGGTAGGGGAGAGAAATTTCGTGACATTACCCATACAACAAGTGTTTGGGTAATTTCAACAAGAAACATTTAGCATGGTGCTTCAAATGTTCTTATTGAAAATCAAGTACCATAGACATGCTTCGAGATAGCAATCGACATGGTCTTGAGCAAAGATCAGACTTTGGATACAGAAAGGATCCATCAGGAACAACTTATAGAATAAGTCTTACAATTTCCTAATGGAAGAATGGATAACCTTGCTAATAAGGAAACTATAGCAGCAAGTCATCCGGCCAGGTGTGCTGGGCATGCCATCACCTTACCGGGTCATAAAAGACCAATGTTATAACTCTTGGAAAAATGTTCCAACCATCATATCTGACCGAGATTCAGATCTGATCGGTGTTAGGATACCTCAAACTCATGATGCTTGAGGAGAAAAGGTGCGATACAAATTGACGAGATGACATCGAAGATTCCCGGGAGATGAACTATGGAAGCCAGTTCCGAAACAAGAGTTCATCGGTAAACCAACGAGAGGACGAGGAGGTGGCCGATGGAATCAGCGACAATTCATCAAGATTAACAAAAGATGGATTTCCACAATTATGTGAACAAGGAGATAACATTTGTTAGATCAAATGGTATAATGATGTATGCTCGAGGAAAACATACACAATTAAACATTGGTTGAAAGGTGCACCCGAAATATGGGCTGGGTTGCACAACCAATGTCGGAATGGTGATTCAATAATCAAATGTCTAAGAATGAACGGCAGACCGTTAACTTCAAAGCAATAGGGTTGCTAGAAGGGCAGAATCCAAATACCACCGTTCATCTGTTGGTATCCTTGTTAGAACCAACACGGGGACCAAGAAAGAATGGTGATGGCGAGACGCATCGCTGCAACAAGAATTTCTTAAGAGGTGGTGAAATTCTCACAACATCCTCGACATTAGAGATAGTAATACTTCAAGGTAGAACATAAGACAAGCTGGATTGCAAGTTGCATCCATAACAGGAATAAGTTTGTGACGGAAGGAAGGCAAGGATGTTGTCGATGGTAACTCAAATTACCAAGGGACGTGGGTGGTACTCATCATCATTAATTTGATTGGTATCCTGGAAGGAGTCAAAATGTTGACGATGACCATGACAAATTTGTCGAGAGATTTCAATAAGATGTAATCAATCACGACGACATCAAGTCAAAGGAATGAGGTAGCGAAAGGTTATTGGAACCATGGGTAGGACACAAACTTGAAATCAAGATTGTTGTTCAAGGCGAACTGATAGGACGAGGAAGATCGACGTAAGCTTAGCTCATCGTCGAAAATTTTGTGCTCCCGGAAGAAGGACCAGGTAGCATGCTTAGAAGTTTGCACGATAATGATATAGCCGATAAGGCTAGGAATGACTTGAAGGATTATTAAACTCGTAAGCAACAAGAATTACTTAGAGTTATTGAATCGGAGTGCGGAATTGATTCACTTATCGGTGTTCTCGAGTGACTAATAACTATGAACCTGGGGGGGAGGGGAATCCGAGATCGGTGAGAAGCAATACTAGATGAAGACTCGCAAGAAGCAACATAGTTCTCGAGATACCAGAGGTTAATACTCGAGGAAGACCAAAAATAGAGGTTGGGCAAGCGTGTTGATCTGCAAAAGGCAAGTACTTTAACTTGTCCGATAAATGGAATCAAAGAGAAAATGTGGTCGCGACCACGACTGCAAATGATCAATACATAGATACCAGCTGATTTCATATCAAGGAATAGTTATTATTACAAGAAGCTTCTATGATAGGATCTACATCGTGTCCATGGGCATGAACACAAATTCCAAGGTCGACTCCCACTTCTTTAATGCATAACCTTTCATTCACTTCTCGCCTTCAACGAATTTGTGTGTTGAAATTTTAACTGACATAACACTAGTGGAGTATGAACCGTATTAGTTTCCGGGTCACACAGCTTTAGAGAAGGCATATGTCCAACCCATCGGGACCTCTTAGGAACATATACCACAAACTTCGTGAGTAAATAACACAAGCTCGATAGCAGAGTATGGTTGACAAAGCAGAGGATACAATTTACCAAAGGCGGTATATATCCTACGAAAGTCTCAAGGTTATTGAATATGAAGGACATTGTCGGATAAAATCCAACAAGGATCTGGGGTGAGTATCGGCACACAACCAGAGGAAGAAGCAAGGCAAAGACATTGGATTATAGAAACAACTAAATAACTTAGAGCGCAATTGCTAAGGAATTATGATTTACAAAGCGAAGGATCAGAAGCAGACGACAATTTAATTGGCGAGAACCAGCTCATGATTAAAACGACGTCTGAGCCGGAATGATGAATTCTAGGATCTGTTTGAGGATTGCAAACATTCGCAATAAATCGAATCAACGGACTCAAACTGTCAATGACAATGGATGTCAACAAGATTACTAGACTTATGGGATTAACCATAATGCAAGCAATCAAGCATTTCAAGAGCAATAGGATGCTCAAGATTATCGGAAGATCAAATGATATTTCAAGGATTCGTGACATACATGCATCAACTGGGGATGAGTGGATACTCAGTAAGTGCGAGAAATTATTCGTAGGGGTATTCAGGCGACAAGGAACTGCAAGGCAGTAGGCACAAAAGGATTCTCGGAACAATAGAGAGAATTTTGAGGTATCTTATAATAACAAGATCAACTGGGAATAAAAGTAAGAACGACAGGTGTAAGGATTTATCCATAGGGATGTTTCGGTGGTAGGGAATTGCAAAAAGCGACAGGCACAAGGTCTCGAGAAAATATCGGAGAGTAACTTCGAATTCTTCTGTTTCACGGAGTAATCATCTGGAGTGAAGGGTTCCTCGGGAGGAAGTAGTAACGAGATCCTAAAGTTAGATTTTAGTAAATTCATTAAACCCGAATAGAAGAGAGATCAGAGTCCCAGAGTATAGACGAGGAGTAAAAGATCCTAATACCACCCAATGGCGACGTGGGCCCATGGGCCGCACAGCCATGTTAGTAAAAGTTTTGTAAAGTCTAGACTCGACTTCGGCCAAGGAGTTGGAAGGGGGATTCCTACAGGCAGTCGGCTCTGATACCAACTTGTGACGCCCCTGTTTTAACCATGCACTAATCATGCACGCAAACGTGTATGATCAAGATCAGGGACTCACGGGAAGATATCACAACACAACTCTAAAAACATAAATAAGTCATACAAGCATCATAATACAAACCAGGGGCCTCAAGTGCTCGAATACAAGTGCTCGATCATAGACAGTCAGCGGAAGCAACAATATCTGAGTACAGACATAAGTTAAACAACTTTGCCTTAAGAAGGCTAGCACAAACTGGGATACAGATCGAAAGAGGCGCAGGCCTCCTGCCTGGGATCCTCCTAACTACTCCTGGTCGTCGTCAGCGGGCTGCACGTAGTAGTAGGCACCTCCGGTGTAGTAGTAGTCCTCGACAACGGTGGCGTCTGGATCCTGGGCTTCGGCATCTGGTTGCGACAACCAGGTAGAAGGGAAAGGGGGAAAAGAGGGAGAAAAGCAACCGTGAGTACTCATCCAAAGTACTCGCAAGCAAGGAGCTACACTACATATGCATGGGTATATGTGTAAAGGGCCATATCGGTGGACTGAACTGCAGAATGCCAGAATAAGAGGGGGATAGCTAATCCTGTCGAAGACTACGCTTCTGGCAGCCTCCGTCTTGCAGCATGTAGAAGAGAGTAGACTGAAGTCCTCCAAGTAGCATCGCATAACATAATCCTACCCGGCGATCCCCTCCTCAATGCCCTGTTAGAGAGCGACCACCGGGTTGTATCTGGCACTCGGAAGGGTGTGTTTTTCTAAATATCCAGTTCTAGTTGTCATAAGGTCAAGGTACAACTCCAAGTCGTCCTGTTACCGAAGATCACGGCTATTCGAATAGATTAACTTACCTGCAGGGGTGCACCACATAACCCAACACGCTTGATCCCATTTGGCCGGACACACTTTTCTGGGTCATGCCCGGCCGCGGAAGATCAACACGTCGCAGCCCCACCTAGGCCAACAGAGAGGTCAGCACGCCGGTCTAAACCTAAGCGCCCAGGGGTCTGGGCCCATCGCCCTTAGCACACCTGCACGTTGCGTGGGCGGACGGAAGCAGAACTAGCACCCTTAATACAAGAGCAGGCTTACGTTCCATACCGGCGTGCGCCGCTCAGTCGCTGATGTCACGAAGGCTTTGGCTGATATCACGATGCCGAGTGCCCATATCTTTCCCACGTAGTTGGTTAGTGCGTATAGACCAAATGGCCATACTCAGATCAAATACCAAGATCTCGTTAAGTGTGTTAAGTATCCGCAAACGCCGAACAGGGCCAGGCCCACCTCTCTCCTAGGCGGTCTCAACCTGCCCTGTCGCTCCACCACAAAGATCCACTCGCGGGTACTCCTACGAGCCGACCCGTCTTTAATCACCACATGTATCATGTATAAGTATAAGTATATACCCGTGATCACCTCCCGAGTGATCACGGCATGATAGTATAGCACAGCAGACGGACAAGAATGTAGGGCCACAGATGGAATACTAGCATCCTATACTAAGCATGTAGGATTGCTGGTAAAGGTAACAACAGTAGTAGCAAGGGCAGGCTATGCATCAGGATAGGTATAACAGAAAGCAGTAACATGCTACACTACTCTAATGCAAGCAGTATAGAGTAGAATAGGCGATATGTGGTGATCAAAGGGGGTGCTTGCCTGGTTTCTCAGACAAGAAGGAGGGGTCGTCGGTGACGTAGTCGACCACAGGGGCATCAGCATCGTCACGGGGTCTACCGGAGAGAAGAGGGGGGAGAAACAGTAAATACATAGCAAGCAAGTGCATAACAGGACAACAAGCAGAGCTAGATGTGTTCTAACGCGGTATGAGGTGGTACCGGTGAAGGGGGGAAACATCCGGGAAAGTATTCCCGGTGTTTCGCATTTTCTGACAGATGAACCGGAGGGGGAAAGTTGCGTGTTTGCTATGCTAGGGATGTGTGGCGGATGAACGGGCTGCGTATCCGGATTCGTCTCGTCGTTCTGAGTAACTTTCATGTACAAAGTTTTTTCGTCTGAGCTACGGTTTATTTTATTAATTTTAAAAGATTTAAATCATTTTTAAGATTTATTTAATTATCTTAAAACAAGGTTATCCAGAACAGTGTTCGCTGACGTCATCACGACGTCAGCAGTCAACAGAGGTGTTGACTTGTCAACTGACGTGTGGGTCTCGTATGTCATTCACTGTTAACTAACCTAACAGATTAATTAACTAAACTAGGTGATTAGGTTAATCTAATCAGGATTAATTAAGTTAATTAATTCTTTAATTAATTAACTAATTAATATTTTAATTATTTTATTTTATTTATATTTTATTTATTAAATCTTTCTTTCTAATTTTCGTTCTCAGGGGCGTGGGCCCCGTTTGTCATTGGCCCAGAGGGGCCGATGCGGGTTAGCGGGCACATGGGCGCGCGGGCGCAGGGGGGGCTGCGGGGCGCCCGTTAGCGGGCGGAGCCCATGACCCGGCGCAGCAGAGGCGCCATGCCATGGCGTCGGCCAGGAAAACGCCCGGTCGCGGGCGGAGACGGGCGTCGAGGAGAGGTGGCAGCGGGCCGCAGCAGCGGAGGGGAAAACAGGCGCCACGGGGCTCACGGGCGACGACGGGAGTGGCATGGTGACATGGGCGTGGGAGGCGCGGGAGCAGCGGACGCGGCTGGGCGCCACGGGAGGCCGAGCAGACGGCCAGGGCGGGCCGAGCGGCAGGCGCCAAGCGGTGGGGGTGGCAGGAGTGGGGTGAGGTCGACGGTGGCTGCGACACCGGCGTGGTGAAAGGGGAATGGGCACGATCCACGACGGAGGCGGCGCGAAGACGGTGCAGCGGCGATGTATGGAAGGGAGGGACTGGGCGGCAATGGCTGCACGGAGCGAGGCAAGCGCCGGCGAGAGGGGACGGGTAGAAGGAGGAGTGGGGTCCTCACCGGGGTGCGTAGGGAACGGGCAGCATGCTCGATGGAGGTCGGGGAGGACCGTGGTGGAGGGGGATGGGGACGGCGTCAACGAGGAGCAGGCCGGCGAGGTGATCCGGCTAGGGGGGTTACGGGCGGCGTCGTGTGGCGGCGGGGCGTCGTCGAGCGGCGTCGGCCCCCTCTGGATCCCGATCCAGATCGGGAGAGAGGAGGGGGGCGAGTGGGTGACGGGGTGGATGGGGTTAGGGTTTCCCCCTGGTGGGGGGTTATGGAGGGGAGGGGTTGGGCCGGTCTGTGTGGCGAATGGGCCGGCCTGTTGGGTCGGCTGGCCCGGGGGGTCCTTTTCCTTTTCTTCTTTTGTTGTTTGTTTTCTCTTTTGTATTTTCTTTCTTTTATTTATTTACTTTTCTCTTTTAATTCATTTTAAATTACTTAGGCATTTTATAAAAATGGGTTTGTTGCACCATAATTACCTTTGTAATATTCGGCAACCACCGAACATTTTTGTTTTATTTTTTGAAAACTTTTATTGTTATCATTAATATGAATTTGAATTTCGAACAGTTTCGAATTATTGCGAGGATAGCAACCGTAACCGAGGTGTCATGGCACGATGAGCGTGGGATTACTGTAGCATGATTATCCGGGCGTTACATTCGCCCCCGCCAATGATGCCTTTTCTGATGGAAGGCCTTGTTGGAGACCAGCCCCGCGAATTCTTCATCAGGCTGCGCCAGCCTCAGCATCGCCGTCTTCATCTGCCCGCCCCGTTTTCTCGGGAGATGGAGCGTGACCCGGCCCAATCCCTCAGGTTGCACATGAGGGGCTGTGGGAATGGCGGCACGCGGGTCGACGTCGACTTCCCGGCCCCTCGGGTCATGTACCTCCGTCGTGGGTGGAAGACGTTCGCTCGCATCCACAGCCTGACGGCGGGGCTCGTCGTCTACTTCAAATTAATGGAAGACGACATGCTCTCCGTCAAGGTCTTCCGAGACTTCGGGACTCGCCTAAAGTCCTGCGTGGAGAGCTCCTCCGACGGAGATTCCGACGATGGAAACTCGTCCTCGAGCGAAAGTGATGAGGAGGACAGCGGGGCAGATGACATGGATAAGTCCGACTAGGCGTCGGATGCCCCGCGCCTGGGCGGTTGCGGCGGCAGCAGCATCTGCACGTCGCCGCTCCTCTGGCAGAGTTTTGCCGCGGGTGGGGCCAGCTCCTTGAACTTCTCGGGGCCGTCTCCTTGGGCGGCTGGCATTGGGAGGCTGCGGAAGAGGAAGAGTGTGGGCGGCAAGGCCATCAACTCAGAGTACGCGGGCACCGACGCCTTCATCACGTATCGCTGGTCCTGCGGCCTCGTCTTCCAGCTCCTTTCCCGGCACCGTCATCACTAGCCCACCCGTAGGCAGCCACCGAGGTGTTCTCTTGGTGCTTTCTGCTGCTCGTAGCTCGCCTAGGCGCCCCCTTTGCCCTTTCGCATCCTTGACCTGCCTCCTGAGGAGAGGGACAAGAAAGGGATTACGGGCATCTCATCTCTTTTTTAACCTGTAAGCCTTCGGGCCTTGTTAAATTTAAAGCTTGTAATCCCCCTTGTTCATGTTTTTCATTCCGTACGGACTGTACCTGTGTGGGATGTTTTTAATGAAAAAGGGATGTTTGCCGGGTCTTTCGTTTGTGGGTAGACCCTACGACAAGGAGCGAATCCTTCTTACAATTTAAGATAAATGTTTTCCGCCCGGCAACAGGCCTTGCCATCCCCCCACTTCGCTCAACCATTCTCGCGCCCTTGGCGGAGGCAGGGATGAAGCGGGCTTAAGCTCCTCGTTCTACTTCCTTGCCACCGCGACTACAACCAAATCCTGGCCCAGGAGATAATCCTTGGGTATAGAAAAGGGGAGCACGGTGGCCTAGAAATAAAAAGAGGTTTCACATATCCCAGCTCCGTTCCAAAATGCATGATAGAGGATGAAAGACTTATCTGGATCTGCAGCCCTCGGCAACCTTGTCTTGCCGCGGTTGCATCCTTGTGCTTGCAGCCCCCGGCAACTCTGGTTTGCCGGGGTTGGGACACCGCTCCGTTTCCTTTCTTCCATGTAGCTCAGCAGAAGTGCTCATGTGCCCTGTGAACCAAAGGAGGACAGTAAAGAAATAGATAGACGCGCACTCGACCTCTAGGCTAGGGTTAGTCGCCGCTAAGCACTAGCACCCCTAACCAAGGAAGGGGCTCGACCTAGCATGCATGGTATAACTTAGGGCACAAGCGCTTCATTTATTTATGCTCAGGGTCTGCGCCTAGCTTTGTACAAAGAGTTACATGCCTTGCCGGCAAAGCTTGTACAAAAGGTAGCTTTCCGGGAGGCCCGGCAAGCCGCGCCTTATGGGTAAAACTTGCGAAGATGCTCGATGTTCCAGGAGTTGCTCACTGGGATAGCATCTTCGGTTTCCAGGCGGACTACGCGGGGCCTGGTGACTCGTATTACCCGATAAGGGCCCAGATTGGCGTCAAATTGTTGGAATTCTTGGCCGACTAAGCACGCCGAAGAACAAGGTCGCCTTCCTCAAAGCTTCGGGCATGAACCTTGCGGCGATGGTAGCGGTGCAAGGCTTGTTGGTAGCGTGCTGCTCTCACAGCCGCCCGAAGATGATCTTCCGCAAGGAGCATTGCGTCATCTTGCCACAACTGCTCTTGCTCAAGCTCATCATAAGCGATCAGTCGAGGTGACCCGTATATGAGTTCCGTGGGGAGAACTGCCTCCGCCCCATATACTAGGGCAAAGTGTGTCTGACCGGTGGCTCGATTTGGCGTTGCCCTGATCGACCAAAGAACCGCCGGCAACTCATCAATCCAGCGCCTTCCACTCTTGTGCAGCTTGTCAAAGGTCTTCGTCCTTAGGCCTCGCAACACTTCAGCATTTGCCCTCTGTGCTTGGCCGTTGCTCCGTGGGCGTGCCACAGAAGCAAAACAGACCTTGCCGCCGAGGTCTTGAATGTATTGCATGAAGGTGTGGCTTGTGCACTGCATGTCGTGGTCGGTGATGACTCTGTTTGGCACACCAAAATGGCAGACCAGTCCCTTGAAGAACTTGACAGCTGACTAAGCAGTCACCATTCCCACTGCTTCCACCTCCGGCCACTTTGTGAACTTGTCGATTGCAACGTACAAGTACTCAAAGCCCCCGACAGCGCGGGGGAAAGGGCCCAGTATATCGAGCCCCCAGACCGAGAATGGCCAGGAGAGAGGGATTGTTTGAAGGGCTTGAGCTGGTTGATGAAGCTTCTTTGAATGGAACTGACATGCTTCACAATTGATTACTAGTGCCATCGCATCCTGGAGGGCGATGGGCCAGAAGAAACCTTGCTGGAACACCTTTCCCGCAAGGGCCCTCGACCCTATGTGGGAGCCACATATGCCTCCATGTATCTCTGCCAACAACTCCAATCCTTCCTCCCAGGGGATGCACTTCAATTTGACAATGTTCGGCCTTCTCCTATACAAGACGTCGTCAACGAACTGGTACAGGACAGACCGGCGGGCTACTTTTTCCGCTTCCTCCTGCTCCTCAGGAAGTTCCCCTGTTTGGATGAATCAGACAGTATGCTATGCCCTTGCCGGAGCCTGGGGCTCGACGGCAAGGACCAAAGGCATTTCCTCAGCCATGGGCGCGGCTGTCTCCATGGCTAGGGCTTGACGCCCTGCTGGAGCCAGTTGCCCTTTGGCAGGCTCAGTGTCCACGGCAGCAACCTTGCCGGCAGCCCCAGGGGGCTTGGTAGGAAAGTACCTGCCCGGACCTGACTTCCTCCGCTTGTTCTGCCCCGTTGACAGTTCGACGGATGGTTGAGTTAACCGGAGCAAAAAGGTACCTGGTTCCATAGGTAGCTTGAATGCAGCACGCTTCGACAGGTAATCGGCAATGTCGTTCTACATTCGGGGGACGTGCTCCGCTTGGATACCATCAAAGCGTTCCTCTAGCTTCCTCACCTCATTTACGTAAGCCTCCATCAATGGGCTCTGCTAATCCTTGTTGACCTCCCTAACAACAAGCTGCGAGTCGCCCCTGACGATGAGCTTCTTAACCCCGAGGTCTGCCGCGATCCTGAGACTGGCGAGCAATCCCTCATACTCAACAGTGTAGTTGACGGACATCTCCCTGGGAAAGTGCATCTGGATCACGTACTTGAGGTGCTCTCCGGTGGGTGCGACGAGCAGCACACCGGCATCGGCGCCTTGCAGCGAGAAAGCCCCATCAAAGTACATGATCCAGTCGCGGTCTGCCTCCTTGCCGGGGAGAGTGGTCTCCTGGATTTCTTCGTCAGGCGTTGATGTTCATTTTGCAATGAACTCTGCCAAGACTCTGCCTTCGGATTGTCGAGGTACTTTCAAACTTCAAACTGAAACTTGATAACTCCAAGTCCATTCCACAATCCTTCTGTTGCATCTGGGTTATGCAAAGATCCGTTTAACGGAGGCGGGTGACGATAGTGATCTCATGGGCTTGGAAGTAATGACGAAGCTTCCTCGTGGCCATAAGGAGGCCGAAGAGCAATTTCTGCACACCGGAGTACCTCGACCTAGCTCCCTGCAAGAGGGAGCTGACAAAGTAAACCAGGTGCTACATCATCTTCTTGTTCTGCACCACCTCACTCGACTGCGCGGGCACCGCCTTGGTGGCATCAGACTCTGCCAGGGGCCTCGCCTTGCCGGCACCAGGCCCTTCCGGGGGAACCTTTGGCTTGCCATCCGCTGGTTCTGCCGCCGTCACTGCCTCCTCGTCGACCTCCCTCTCGCCACCGGTAAAGATCGACCACTTGATTCGTCGCCGCCAGACAGAAAGAACGACTCTTGTGGTTTAGGCGCAACCAGTATTGGCATGGAGGAAAGGTATTTCTTCAGATCCTGCAATGCTGCCTCGGCTTCTGGGGTCCACTCCATTGGGCCTGCCTTCTTCAAGATTTAGAAGAACAGAAGGGCGCGCTCGGCGGACTTGGAGATGAATCGGCTCATGGCAGCGACGCAGCCGGTGAGTCGACGCACATCCTTGATCCTCTTGGGCGCCTCAATCTTCTCAATAGCCTTGATTTTATCTGGGTTTGCCTCGATCCCACGCTGTGACACAAAGAACCCGAGAAGCTTGCCGGACGGAACGCCGAAGACACACTTCTCATGATTCAGCTTGAGGTTGATCTTGCGCAGGTTGGCAAATGTCTCTTCCAGATCTTGCACAAGAGTTGCCCCGTCTTTGGTTTTGACCACTATGTCATCCATGTATGCTTCCATATTTCTATGGAGGTGGGGGTTCAAAACCGATTTGGACTTCTCTTGCAAACGTCGAGCCAGCACTCTTCAACCAGAAAGGCATCCGTAAAAAGCAATACATACCACATGGGGTGATGAATGCTGTCTTCTCTTCATCTTCTCTTGTCATGAAGATTTGGTGGTAGCCCGAGTAGGCGTCGAGGAATGACAACAGATCACACCCGGCCGTGAAGTCGACAATCTGGTCGATGCGCGGCAACGTGAAGGGGTCCTTGGGACAAGCTTTATTGATATCTATGTAGTCAATACACAGCCTCCACTTCCCATTTGCCTTCCGCACCACTACCAGAGTGGCCAACCACGTCGGGTGAAGCACTCCTCTCACCAAACCTGCCACTTCCAACTTCCTGATCTCCTCTATGATGAACTCTTGGCTCTCCAGAGCCTGCTTTCTGACCTTCTGCTTGACAGGCCGCGCATGAGGACAGACAGCTACGTGGTGCTCAATCACCTCCCTGGGAACACCGGGGATGTCGGATGCTTGCCACGCAAACTCGTCGACATTCTCCTGCAGGAAGGTGACGAGCGTGCCCTCCTATTTGCTGTCGAGGGTGGAGCCTATGGTGAAGGCCCCTCCCGTGCCATCCTCCCTGACGGACACCTTCTTGGTCTGCGGAGGCTCAGCTCTGGATTTCATGCTCTTGCTGGTAGAGCTCTCTGGCACGTCCTCGACGGTGGCACAACACTCCGAGGAGGTGCGTGAGGGAGTCCTGGATTAGGGGGTCCTCGGACAGTCGGACTGTGTACTTTAGCCGGACTGTTGGACTATGAAGATACAAGATGGAAGACTTCGTCCCGTGTTCGGATGGGACTCTCCTTGGCGTGGAAGGCAAGCTTGGCGATATGGATATGTAGATCTCCTCCCTTGTATCCGACTCTATGTAACCCTAGCCCCCTCCGGTGTCTATATAAACCGGAAGATTTAGTCCGTAGGACAACAACAATCATACCATAGGCTAGCTTCTAGGGTTTAGCCTCTACAATCTCGTGGTAGATCAACTATTGTAATACTCATATCATCGAGATCAATCAAGCAGGAAGTAGGGTATTACCACCATCGAGAGGGCCCGAACCTGGGTAGACATCGTGTCCCCCGCCTCCTACTACCATCTGCCTTAGACGCACAGTTCGGGACCCCCTACCCGAGATCCGCCGGTTTTGACACCGACATTGGTGCTTTCATTGAGACTTCCACTGTGCCGTCACCGTAAGGCTTGATGGCTCCTTTGATCATCGGCAACGATGCGATCCAGGGTGAGCTTTTCCTCCCCAGACAGATCTTCCTATTCAGCAGATTCGTACTGCTGGCCAGCTCGCTTGGCCGTCAGGAGCAGATCGAGAGCTATGCCCCTGGCCATCAGGCCAGGTTTGGAAACTTGAACTATACTGCCGACATCCGCGGAGACTTGATCTTCGATGGATTCGAGCCCATGTCAGGTGCGCTGCGCAATCACGACGAGCCTGACATAACTCTGCCGTCGGACAGTGTTCGGGAGATCACACCTGCAACCACTCTGGCCCTCAATCTGACTTCACCTCCTACGAGACCCGTGTTGCCGAACCGTTGGATTCGTCCCCGACCATGGGCTCCGAGCCGCGTGCGTCCGTGCCTATTGAATCCGATTGGGTACCGATCATGGAGTTTACCTCCGCGGATATCTTTCAGTACTCGCCCTTCGGAGACGTGCTAAACTCATTGATGTCTCTCTCTCTGTAAGGAGACCCTTGGCCGAACTATGTCCGGCTAGAATGGGATGCAGACGACGAAGAAATTCGCTCCCCACCCACCACCCACTTAGTAGCCATTGTCGACGATTTAACCGACATGCTCGACTTCGGCTCCGAAGACATCGACGATATGGACGACGATGCAGGAGATGAACAAGAACCACCGCCCACAGGGCGCTCGACTGCCACCTCATCATATGACATATATATGGTGGACACCCCCAAAGAAGGCGATGACGATAAGACAACTGAGGATAATCCCTCCAAGAAGCAATCCAAGCACCGACATTAGCGGCGCCGCTCTAAGTCCCTCCATAGCAAAAGCATCGATGCCGGCACAAGAGATAATAATGCTCCGGATAGTGCAGAAGACAATGACAATCCCCTCCAGGCAGACCTCGAGTGGGAGGATGAACAAGCTAGCCCTCCGGAACAGGCAGCAGACAGAGAATCAGAAGATGACAATTACATGCCTCTCTCCGAAGACGAGGTGAGGCTCGGCGACGATGAATTTATCGTGCCTGAGGATCCCATCGAGCAGGAGCGCTTCAAGCGCCCGGCTTATAGCTACAACAAACAGCCTGAAGAAAAAGCAACAACAGCTTCGAGCTGATCAAGATCTGCTAGCGGATAGATTGACTGAAGTCCTTGCGGCCGAGGAATACGAACTCGAACGCCCAACCAAGAGTTACCCAAAGTGCAGGGTGCTACCCCAAATCGAGGAGGAAGCATTAAAACCTACATCACCAGCATATGATGCGGTGGATCGGCCACCTCATGGCCGAGACAGAGGGGCATATCAGCCCGAAGTCCAGCCCGCACCCCGTCGCCAGACAACCAAAAACACCAAGGCCCGGGGAAACACGCGGGACCTGCAAGACGTATTGGTAAACAAAGCGGGCATACAAGATCAATCTAGGGATCACGGGGTCGCGCCCCAACGCGTGAGATGATCGTCATGCCGGATACACTAAAAGCAAATCCGGCCGGGACGAATACAACAGACAAGACTCGTATAAACTGCATCGTGACATAGCCCGGCACAGAGGCGTCGCACACCCACTATGCTTCACCGATGAAGTAATGATCATGAATTCCCAGAAGGATTCAAACCCGTGAACATTGAGTCATACGATGGCACAACAGACCCCATGGTATGGATCGAGGATTTCCTCCTCCACATCCACGTGGCCCGCGGTGATGATCTACATGCCATCAAGTACCTCCCACTAAAACTCAAAGGACCAGCTCGGCATTGGCTGAATAGCCTGCCAGTAAACTCCATTGGCAGTTGGGAGAATTTGGAAGATGCATTCCTTGACAACTTCCACGGCAATTATGTGCGACCATCAGATGCTGATGACTTGAGCCACATAACCCAACAGCCTGGGTAATCGGCCAGGAAATTCTGGACTTGGTTCCTAACTAAAAAGAACCAAATCATCGATGGTCCGGATGCCGAGGCCTTAGCGGCATTTAAGCATAACATCCGGGATGAGTGGCTCGCCCGACACCTCGGCCAAGAGAAGCCGAAGTCCATGGCAGCCCTCATGACACTCATGACCTGCTTTTGCGCGGGCGAGGATAGCTGGCTGGCTCGCAGCAACAACACATCAAGGAAGCCTGGCACTTCAGATGCCAAAGATACTAACGGTAGACCACGTCGTAACAAACACAAGAGCCGCAACAACGGCGATAACGCCGAAGACACGGCAGTCAATGCCGGATTCAGTGGCTCTAAATCCGGTCAGCAGAAAAAGCCGTTTAAAAGAAACAATCCGGCCCCGTCCAGTTTGGACCGTATACTCGATCGCTCGTGTCAAATTCACGGCACCCCCGATAAGCCAGCCAATCACACCAATAGAGAATGTTGGGTGTTCAAGCAGGCCGTTGATGTCTACTACACAACCTTCTTCTTGTAGACGTTGTTGGGCCTCCAAGTGCAGAGGTTTGTAGGACAGTAGCAAATTTCCCTCAAGTGGATGACCTAAGGTTTATCAATCCGTGGGAGGCGTAGGATGAAGATGGTCTCTCTCAAACAACTCTGCAGCCAAATAACAAAGAGTCTCTTGTGTCCCAAACACACCCAATACAATGGTAAATTGTATCGGTGCACTAGTTCGGCGAAGAGATGGTGATACAAGTGCAATATGGATGGTAGATATAGGTTCTTGTAATCTGCAAATATAAAAACAGCAAGGTAACATGTGGTAAAATTGAGCATAAACGGTATTGCAATGCTAGGAAACAAGGCCTAGGGTTAATACTTTCACTAGTGCGAGTTCTCTCAACAATAATAACATAGATAGATCATATAACAAGCCCTCAACATGCAACAAAGAGTCACTCCAAAGCCACTAATAGCGGAGAACAAACGTAGAGATTATGGTAGGGTACGAAACCACCTCAAAGTTATTCTTTCAGATCGATCTATTCAAGAGTTCGTACTAGAATAACACCTTAAGACACAAATCAATCAAAACCCTAATGTCACCCAGATACTCCATTGTCACCTCAAGTATCCGTGGGCATGATTATACGATATGCATCACACAATCTCAGATTCATCCAACCAACATAAAAGTACTTCAAAGAGTGCCCCAAAGTTTCTACCGGAGAGTCAAGAACGTGTGCCAACCCCTATGCATAGGTTCATGGGCAGAACCTGCAAGTTGGTCACCAAAACGTACATCAAGTGGTACATGATATCCCATTGTCACCATAGATAAACACGGCAAGACATACATCAAGTGTTCTCATAAAAGACTCAATCCGATAAGATAACTTCAAGAGGGAAACTCAATACATCACAAGAGAGTAGAGGGGGAGAAACATCATAAGATCCAACTGCAATAGCAAAGCTCGGGATACATCAAGATCTTGCCATAGAGGGAACACGAGAGAGAACACGAGTGAGAGAGAGAGAGTGAGAGAGAGAGAGAGAGATCAAACACATAGCTACTGGTACATACCCTCAGCCCCGAGGGTGAACTACTCCCTCCTCGTCATGGAGAGCGCCGGGATGATGAAGATGGCCATCGGTGATGGATTCCACCACCGGCAGGGTGCCGGAACAGGGTCCCGAGAGGTTTTTGGTGGCTACAGAGGCTTGCGACGGCGGAATTCCTGATTTATCTTCTATTCTGGAAGTTTTACGATACATAGGTATATATGGGTGCAAGGGGTACGTCGGTGGAGCTTCGGGGGCCCCACGAGGTAGGGGGCGCACCCTAGGGGGGTGGGGCGCCCCCCACCCTCGTGGCCAGCTCCCGTATCTTCTGACGTAGAGTCCAAGTCTATCCGGTGGCTTTCTTTCCAAAAATAACTTCTCAAGTTGATTGCCTGCTTTTGACTCCGCTTTGATATTCCTTTTCTTGAAATACTGAAATAGGCAAAAACAAATGTCGGGAGGCTGATCGTACTCCACGGACACCTATGGGGCCGGAGCAGGCCCCTTGTGGTTCGGAGGGGGCGGAGATCGCACGAAGAGCGGATCGAGGCGAGGCACACGAGCAGTTTACCCAGCTTCGGAGCTCTCCAGAGAGATAAAACTCCTACTGCTGCTTGTTTGATCTATTGTGTTCTTGCTAGGGAGCAACTAGGGCTACAAAACCTATCGTGAGTGTCTCTGGTCTCTGGTGGGTCGAATGAACCGAACGAGCCGAACCCTCCCTACGTTGCACATGGGCCTCCTTCTATATGCTCAAGGGGTCTCCGACAGGTGGCAACATAGATGAGGGTACAAATGTAAAAACAGGAGTTGGTACACCTACTTGAACAGTGTACAAAGGTAAAATACCTAACTCTGACGGCAAGGGACAAACGCAATAAATGCCCGTCATTGTCGTCCAAACAGTGTAACAGAGACCGTCAGGTGCGCCTCCGCTTGCCACGATGGCGAGCCTGTCAGCGCCGCTTATCGCTGCTCTCCACTGGCTGCACAGCCGCTCGACACGCGCGCATGGAACGGTCCCATGGCGACACGTCGCTGGGTGAGCTGGAGCGGAGACGGAGAGAAGTCGCATGCCGTGGCAAGCGCCTTGCCACGGCCGAATCCTTGTCGCGCCGGAGACTTGTCGCGCTCGAGCCTTCCCGCAAGCTTCTCTTGCCCGGGCCTTGTCTTCCGTATGCCTGGAGTGGCCTTCCCGACAAGCTCCTCTTGTCGGGGCCTTGTCTTCTCAATCAAATATTTTGTTCTTGAATGGCTCCAAAGGAGCCACAGAGGGTATTGGCGGTGACGAGGCAAACCTTGCCGCGGGGTGCTGCAACTGTCCGTGCACGAGTACGGGATACTAGGCTACCCCTACTCTAGTACACCGACAGGAGCCCCCGGGCCTGGGCCGTACACGGTGCCGAGCGCTTGTCGGGCCAGGCCCAGAACTGTGCACGGACACGCGCGGCCTCGACCACGTCGCAACTCGCCCCGGACCCACCATGATCCCCACTAACGGCACGCACCGGACGTGGCGTCGTGCGAGAGATCGTGGGCGCGGTCGTGGGGGGTTCTTTATTAATATAAGCGGAACGTCCGCCCCCTCCTCCCCTTTATAAACGGAGGAAACAGAGGCAGGCCGACCACCCCTGCCATTGCTGTCTTGTCAAGAAACCACCGCCGCTCCCCTCTTCTTCTCTGGTGCAAAGAGAGCAGCGCCCGCTTCTTTCACCGCAAGCACACTCACCGCCGTCGACCTCCTCCGCCTCGCCATGGCTCAAAGCCGATAAGGAGAAGGGCGTCAAGTCGGCCGAGGCGCAGCGGCTCGCGCGCGCAAGGAGCGAGCCATCTTCCCCGCAGCTCGGGCGCCGGAGCTGCGGACGTCTTCTACCTTTTCTGGTCGACGGAGACTCGTGCGCATCCGCGACGAGGGTGCTCCCCGCCCGCCGCTGATTTGGCCCCAACAGGGTACCCTTTCTTTGCCCTTTTCTTCTATTGCGGTCTTTGCCCGCCGTTTTCCGAGTTCTTTTGCGACATAATGAACACCTATAGCCTCCGCCTCCTTGATTTCACCCCCAACGCCATCTTGACCATGGCAGTTTTCGGGCATTCGTGCGAAAACTTTGTCGGAGTCCACCCGAACGTGGCACTCTTCCGCCATTTCTTTGTTCCCCGTGTCGAGAGAGGAGAGCCACTTGCCGGGCGAATAGCCTGGGTCTCTAGGATCGGCAAGAAAGAGGCCTACCTCGTGGGGAGTTCCGGAACAAGTGGGAGGAGTGGAGAGCCAACTGGTGCTGGGTCGTAGAGGAGAACCCACAGCCTTTCACCGCCGTGCGCCAAACCCCAATAGTGCGCGGCAGGGATTGGAGTAACTTGGCGCCGGAGGATGCGAAGCTGAAGATAGCTGTGACCCGAATTCTGCGCCTCAGGCTTGCCGGGTTGACAGTAGGAGCAGTTGGCGCAGACTTCATTCGCCGCCGCATCGCTCCCTTGCAGGAAAGGAGGAGGCCTGCTTGGGAGTTCCAAAATGCGGCGGACATCATGAGGCTGCGCCTGGGCCTGAATTGGAACTTCACCGTCATGGAGCTGGATTCAGTGCTGCTCGAGCTGTTCAAGAACGACCCGACCATCCAGAGTGGTTTAGGTTGCCGCGGGGGGTCGTCCCTTTGTGCAACAACTCGGCGCTCGACCGCATCCGCGCCATGATGCCACTGTGCGACTCCCACGGAATCGTCCCGACATGGCAGGAGCCCCCCGACGAGATCGTGCAGCAATTCTTTGATGACTTGCAAGAAGTGCCGATCCGCGCCGACGAGCAGAAGAGGCTCACCCGCGACACCACCGACCAGGAGATGGCGAGGATCGCCACCAGGGTGGAGGAGGCGGCGGCAGCCGCTGCCGCTGGAGCCTTCGGGTTCACCGTGGAGGAGGCGGACGCGGCGAAGGCGGCAAGCTCACGAGCGAGGGAGGTCGCCGGCAAGGACGAGCTTGTCGAGCCCGAGGCCAGGTCGAGTGGACCCGCCGAGGGCGCTTCTTCCCCACCGCCAAGCGACTTGCCGCCAGCGGAGCCCCCGGCTCCGTCGAGGAGGCGTCTCTGCAGAGTTGGAGACGAGCCGGGGCGACAGACCGGCCCACAGCAAGAAGAAGGCCGCTCGACGCGCTCCACCGCGGCAAGCGAGGTTGCCGCGGGAGCGCCTCACACTGCAGCGACAACCGGGGCGGAATCTTCTCAGGCCGCCGCCGACGCCTCCGCCAAGCGGCCAAGAGAGCCCACTCCCCCGCCTCATCGCACCGGAGGCGGGCCGGAGTTTGACTTCTCCGCGCTCAGCTCCGAGGAGGAAGGCGAAGAGTAAGCTTCTCGAGATTGTGCTTGAATTTCTTCAATTTTTATTGCTTCATCTTGAATCTGATTTGCTTGCTCGACTCTTTCCTTTTTAGGACGCTGGCCCAGAGAGCGGCGAAGAGGGCCAAGATCCCGATGGTCGTCGTTGAGGACGATTCTCCCGTGGCGACGGGGGACGCGTCCGAGACTCCCTTGCCGGACCCGGCAACCCTTCCTCTGAGCAGCCCCCAGCACAGCCCCCAGAGTAAGTGTGCAATTTTCTTCTTACTATTAGGTGTGCAGGGGTGCTCCTTCTTTGTTGATATCTGACTGTGTGTTTGTGTAGGAGCAGAGCAGCCTCATCAGGAGGGCTCGGAAGCCGCCTCCGAGATCCTGCCCGCTGCCACTACGCCGCCAAGGGAGAACTCCCCGGCAAGGGAGCTCCCTCCGACAAGGGAGGCCACCCCGGCAAGGGAGGCCACTCCGGCAAGGGGCTACCCGGCAAGGGGACGGCGCCCGGCGACCCTCCGGTGGTCGAGGTCATAGCTGCGGATCCCGTTGCAGGTAAATCCCTTGCACGAGATTTTCCCTTGGGCTTGCTTTCTTTTGTTTCTCTTTTTTGAATATCTGCTTGACTGCTCTTTCTTCGCCTGACGCAGACCCGATGGAGGTCGAGGCCGCCGGCGAGGAGGAAACGCGCGGCAACACCGACGAGGCCGCCGTCGAAGAAGAAGAGGTCGTCGTCATGGAGGAAGAGGCCGTCGCCGACGAGCCTGTCGGTGAGGAGGCCACCGAGGCTGCCGACGCAGAGGCTGGCGAGGGGTCGGGCGATCGTACTGACGGCCCTGAGGCCGCAGGAGCGGCAAGCGCTACACCGACAGCCAACTCCCCCGCTGCTGCCACGGCGTCAGGCTCCGAGGAGCCCCAGCCCGGTGCCTACCTGAAGGCCGGCGAAGGCGTTTTCATCAAGCTCCCTTGGGAGCCGAGGCCTGTGGCGCCCGGTCGGCGAGACCTTGACGGCGAGCTACTCGCCTGGGCTGGCGCTGGTGGACGCCAAGCAGCAGCGGCGAAGTTCGAGGAGGAGCATTGCTGAAGAAGCTGCTGTCGCTCTACCGCACCCGGCAGGCCAAGTTAGAGACCCGGGAAGCCCTTGTCGTGAGGGCGGGAGCGGATATGGAGAAGCGCGCCGAGGTTCTCCGGAGCGACAACAAAGAAGCCCTCCGCGACGTGGCGGAAGCGCGGGGGCAGCTCGCAGAAGAGCGCACAACCTTCATCCTTGAGAAGGCCGCAGCTGATGAGGAGCAGCGGCTGGCGGCCGAGAAGCTCGTCGCGCGGGAAAGCGAAATGGGCGCAGGAAGGTCAATCTGGACAGCCACGAAGAAGACCTTGCCATGAGGAGTCGCTGGCGGGCGCTTCAGAAGCGGCGACGCTGCCGCAGCCGCCGAGGCCGCCAAGGAAGAGCTGAAGGCGAAGGTGGCATACTGGAGGCCACCCTCAAGAAGAGCGGCGAAGAGCTTGTCGTGCTCAAGCATGAGCGCGAGAAGGACGCCTACACCCTTGGCGAGCTGCAGAGCCGTCTCGCTGACAGGGCCAAGGAGCTCGACGCCGCCAAGGATCCCAAGGCAGATCTGGAGCTGAAACTGACCACTCTGACGCAGACGTTGGATGGCGCCAGAGAGCGGGAGGTGGGCTTGTTGGAGGCGATCAAGGCCAAGGAGGAGCTGCTGGCGAATGCTGTCTCCGTCCAGAACACCTTGAGGGAGAGCGTCGAGCACTGGACCGAAGGTCTTGTGGACACCGCCGCCGACATCCACAATGAGCTGATGGAGCTGGGGATGGCGGACCTTGCGTACTCCTCCGACGAGCATCTCCAACCCAGCGCCAAGCTCAGCTTATTCTTCAAAGGCGTGGCGACGGGCCTTCGGCGACTCCGAGAGGAGGTCCCGAAGCAGCTGGCCGAGGAATCACGCCAGGTCTGCGCGGGAGCCCTCGAGAAGGTGTTGATGAAGGTGGCCTTCCGCAATCCGGGCCTCAACCTTAACAGCGTCCTCCGATCCCTGCCGCCTGAAGCCAACATGGAGGAGCTCAAAGCCCTTGTCGCACCCATTGTGGACAAGGTGAACAAGATCAAGCGGATTGAGGGCGACAGCGTGGACTAGGCCGCCAACCTTGTCTTTCTCTTGTCGCTGCTGATCATGTTTAGAAAACTTTGTTAGATCAGCAACAAGTTATTCTGTAATATACTCTATCTTAGGTGAATTGATCAATGCAATGTTATTTCCTCTATTTGATTACTTCCTTTGTACGTTTCTGCCCTACGCATTTAGGGGACTTGTCGGTGCGGGCACTTTTGCATTGCCGAGTGCGAACGTCGAGCCTTCTGGCGGTGCCGCCTCCGACAAGCAACCTTGTCGCGACTAGCCGCAGCTCACTTAAGTTGTTGAGCGGACTCGAAACAAAGTAAGGGCGCGACCAGCCGGGCGAGTTGGTTCCTCTGCATGAGTTCTCCATACAAAGTACTATCGCTCGAGGAAGATAACTTAAAATTTAAAAATTGATTGCTCAAACTTTGGCAACTTAGCTTTTCGTCTCTTGCTTCTGATGAGGTGAAACTTCCTCGGCGGTGCCTGGTCCATAGTATTATCTCCTCCTCCCCTGGTTAACTTGTAGCGAGGGAGCCTCCCTTTCTTTGAGAAAAGAAAAATAAGAGGAAATAACGTTATGGAGCCTAGCGGCTCGATTCTGCTTACCGGTTGTTGTTGCTGCACAAAGTGTTAGCCAAAGCATGCAATAAATTGATGAAATCATGAACTTGACAAGTTTTGCGCAACAAATGAGCTTTATCGATGCACGGGTCTCATACCGCTTTGTACAAAGGATTACATGCAACAACGGCAAGACTTGTACAAAAGGTGGTTGCCCAAACGGGTTCCGACAACCGCGCCCTATGGGTAAAACTTACGAAGATGCTCAATGTTCCAGGAGTTGCTCACCGGAATGCCATCTTCGGTCTCAAGGCGGACAGCGCCAGGCCTAGTGACTCGTTTCACCCGGTAAAGGGCCTTCCCACTTCGGCGTCAACTTGTTGGAATTCTTGGCGGACTGAACGCTACCGAAGAACAAGGTCGCCTTTCCTCGAGACTTCTCGCATTAACCCTGCGGCTATGGTAGCGACGCAAAAGCTTGTCGGTAGCGAGCAGCTCGCGACAATGGCCTGAAGACGATCCTCCTCGAGGAGCAGCGCGTCATCTTGTCGCAGCTGCTCTTGCTCGAGCTCATCATAAGCAAGCACTCGAGGCGGTCCGTATACGAGTTCCGTGGGGAGAACTGCTTCTGCTCCATAGACTAGAGCAAAGGTTGTTTGGCCGGTGGCTCGATTTTGCGTCGTCCTGATCGACCAAAGAACCATCGGCAGCTCCTCGATCCAGTTTCTTCCGCACTTGTGCAGCCTGTCGAAAGTTCTGGTCTTGAGCCCGCGCAGCACTTCAACATTTGCCCTCTCTGCTTGACCGTTGCTTCTCGGGTGAGCAACAGAAGCAAAGCAGACCTTGGCGCCAAGGTCTTGGACGTACTGCATGAAGGTGCGACTCGTGAATTGTGTGCCGTTGTCGGTGATGATCCGGTTGGGGATTCCGAAACGGCAAACAATTGACCTGAAGAACTTGACTGCTGACTGTGCCGTCACCTTCCTCACTGCTTCCACTTCCGGCCACTTTGTGAACTTGTCAATAGCGACGTACAAGTACTCAAAGCCCCGACAACTTCGGGGAAGGGGCGAGATGTCGAGCCCCGGACCGAAAATGGCCGGATAAAGGGATCGTCTGGAGAGCTTGAGCTGGCTGGTGTATCTGTTTGGAATGGAACTGCACGCTTCACACTTGGTTACTTGTGCAGTTGCATCACGGAGGGCTGTCGGCGAGAAGAAACCTTCTTGGAAAGCTTTGTCGGCAAGTGCTCTTGCGCCAATGTGGTGACCACATATGCCTCCATGTATCTTTTGCCAACAGCTTCATCCATCTTCCACAGGAATACACTTCAATTTCACACCGTTGAGTCTTCTTACATGCGGTATGCTGTCGACAAACTGGTACATACTTGACTGCCGGGCTACTCTTTCCGCTTCTTCTTGCCCTTGGGAAGTTCTCTGTCTGAAGGAAATGGACGATCTGCTGCGCCCATCTTTGGAGCTTGCGGCTCGACAACAAGGACCAAAGGCACATCTCCTGCTGCGGGAACATCGGCTTCCACGGCAAGGACCTGCGGCCCCGCCGAGTTGATGCTCCCCGACAAGCTTGCCGGAGCAAGACTTGTCGGGAGCGTCTTCAACGAAACAAACCACAGGGTCTGCCGGAGCAGACTGCTCCTCAACCTTGTTGGTGTTGATCTTGGGGACCTTTGCAACGACGGCGGGAAGCTACAGCCGGAAAGTAGTCACCAAAGGCCAACTTCCTCTTTTTGCCTTGTCCAGTTGATGGTGTTACGGTTGGTTGAGTCAGCTTGAGCACGAAAATCCCTGGTTCCACAGGCAACTTGAGTGCAACGCACTTTGACAGGCCGTCAGCAATATCATTCTGAGCTCTTGGAACATGTTCCATTTGCAGGCCGTCAAAGTGCTCTTCTAGCTTCCTCACTTCATCAACATAGGCTTCCATCAACGGACTCTGGTAATCTTTGTTCACTTGTCGGACGACAAGTTGCGAGTCACCCCTGACAATAAGCTTCTTGATCCCAAGGTCCACGGCGATCCACGAGACCGGCAAGCAAACCTTCATACTCTGCAGTATTGTTTGTCGCTTGCTCCTTGGGAAAGTGCATCCGGACGACGTACTTGAGGTGCTCTCCGGTGGAGTGCGATAAGCGACATGTCAAGACCGGGCGCCTTTGCAGCGAGAAGGCACCATCAAAGTACATCAGCCACTCTTTGCTTGCTTCTTTGACGGGAATGCTCGTCTCCGGAATCTCTTCATCCGGTGTTGGCGTCCATTACTGCTATGAATTCTGCCAACGCCTCGCTGGATAGTTGATGTGCTTTCAAACTTGAGACCAAAGCTTGACAGCTCCAAAGTGCCTACTCGACAATCCTGCTGTCGCTTCGGATTCTGCAGTATCCTCTTCAGCGGAAGCGAGTGACAACTGTGATCTCATGCGCTTGGAAGTAATGGCGCAGCTTTCTCGAGGCCATGAGGAGGCCGAAAAGCAATTTTGCACACCGTAGTACCTTGACCTAGCCCCTGCAGGAGGGAATCGACAAAGTAGACTGGGCTGCACCATCCTTTTCTCAGATCTGGTCATGTGCCTGCGCTGGATTCGCCCTTGTCGGGACCAGAGCTTGTCGGCGAAGCCCCCTGCTTGTCGCTGGATGTGCTTGCCGTGGTTGCTGGCTCATCATCCGCCTCCCTCTCCGCTACTAACGCAGCACTAACCACTTGATTGGTTGCCGCTATATATAGCAGCAACTTCTCTTGTGGCTTAGGTGCGACAAGTGTTGGAGTGGAGGACATGTATCTCTTCAAGTCCTGCAGCGCTGCCTCCGCTTGAGAGTCCATTTCATTGGACCTGCCTTTTCAAAATCTTGAAAAATGGCGAGCGCGTTCAGCAGACCTAGAAATAAACCTCTTGAGCAGCCACGCAACCGGTAAGCCTTCGTACGTCCTTGACGTGCCTTGGTGCTTCAATCTGCTCGATGGCCTTGATCTTGTCGGGATTAGCTTCAATCCCTCGCTGAGACACGAAGAACCCGAGAAGCTTGCCGGAAGGAAATCCAAACACGCACTTCTCGGGGTTGAGCTTGAGGTTGATCTTGCGCAGATTTACAAAGGTCTCGTCCAAATCTTGAACCAGAGTTGCTTTGTCCTTGCTTTTGACCACTATGTCATCCATGTAGGCTTCTACATTTACTGTGCATTTGCGGCTCAAAAGCGCCATGGACTACCCTTGCAAATGTTGAACCAGCATTCTTCAAACCGAAAGGCATCATCAGATGAAACGATATGTGCCACATGGTGTAATGAATGCGGTCTTCTCTTCATCTTCTTCAGCCATGAAGATCTGATGGTATCTCGAGTATGCATCAAGAAGCGAAAGCAAATCACATCCAGCCGTGGAGTCAACAATCTGGTCAATGCGCGGCAAGGAAATGGATCTTTGGGACAAGCTTTATTAACATCCGTGAAGTCAATACAAAGTCTCCATTTCCCATTTGCTTCTTGCGACTCTGAGATTGGCCAACCACGTAGGATGGAGCCCTCCTCCGACAAGGCATGCTGCTTCCGGTTCTTGATCTCTTCGCTATGAATTCTTGGCGCTCCACTGCTTGCTTCTGACTTTTTGCTTGAGCGGGCGCGATGAGGACAAACGGCCAGGCGGTGCTCAATCACTTTCACAGGAACACCGGGGATGTCGACGGTTGCCATGCAAACATCGCCGACATTCGCCCGCAGAAAGCAACGAGCGCCAGCTTTCCTATTTAGGGTCGAGAGAGGCAGCGATGGTGAAGGTACCACCCGATGTCGTCCTCCTTGGAGGGCACCTTCTTGGTCTTCGGTGAGCCACCATCTTCTTGCACTTGCGGTGGAGCTCGATGGTGCGTCCTCGACGGTAGCGCAGCACTTCGAAGAGGTGCGCTTGCCGGAGTGAGCATCAGAGCCCTTGCCGGACTTGGACTTGGTCTTCTTCCCCCCGGGAGCTTCAGCGGCAAGTGCTTGGCAATCTGTCGCGGCTGCTGCATCCCGGAAGATCTTGTCGGCACAGATAAGGGCGTCTTTCTTGTCGCCATGGACAGAGATGACGCTTATCGGGCCTGGCATCTTGAGTAGGTTGTAGGCGTAGTGAGAGGCCGCCATGAACTTGGCGAGTCTTTGGGCGGCCAAGTATCCCATTGTAAGGCAATGGGAAATCGGCAACGTCGAATGTAACCCTCTCGATCCTGAAGTTCAGCTCGCTGCCAAATGTGACCGCAAACAGCGTAATCTTCCCCTTGGGCTTGCTCCTTCCCGGATTGATTCCTTGGAAGGTACCGGTCTCTTCGAGCTGTTGTCGAGGATTTGAAGCTTCCGGAGCACCGCGGAGGAGATCAGGTTCAAGCCGCCCGCCGTCAACTAACATTTTGTGACCTTGAGGTTGCGGATGGTTGGTGAGACCAACATCGGCAAGCACGCGATCACGCCGTGATGGTGGTCCTCAATATCAAAAATGATAGGCGTCTTTGGACCACTTCGAGGCTTGCACGACTCGACGGATGGTTCCGCTGCATTGACCTCCGCATCCATTGCTTGAGTTGGCGGTGGGAGGTATGCAGGAAGCACCTCCGTCAACGCAAAGGACCTCTGTGGCTTTACGAAACTCCTGCTCATCGGCGTCATCGTCTTCCATATCTTCGTCGTCGTCCTCATCTTCATCCTTGTCGCGGCAGCGGAGGTCGATCTCCTTGTCGCTGCTTGGCCTTGCCGCGGCGTCCTCCCCGGCCGGGACGTTTCTTGCTTTCTCCCCCAGCACCTTCCTGGGCCTTCTCCTTGTCGCGCCGCTCGTACTCAGCTCTCTGCTGCTCGACCTTCTTGCAGCTCTTGAGGTCGCGGCCCTGGTGCGGTGGATCTTGCAGTACTGCTTGCCGGAGCTGTCCTGCTTGTCGGCAGCCGCCACCGACTGATGGTTGGCGTCAGCGGCAACCTACTTGCCGGAGCCACCAGCCTTGGCGTTCTTGCCGCCACCTCCATTGCCGGACTGCTTTCGATTGCTAGCACTTCTCCGGCTTTCTTCTTCCTGTTGCCTCGCCGCGGCCCTTCTTTGCCGGGCGGTGTCATCCTTGCCGAGATCCTGCTTACGCATTCTCTCACAGGGAGTCTCCTCCTTCCTCGGTAGCGTGCACACTTGTCGGCCAAGGCGTACAGCTCGCGGCGTCCTTGACTTTGCACATCACCATCTCCTCCCTCATCCTGCGGTTCCGCACATTACGATGAAATGCACCGATCACCGCGGCAGGGTGGGCGCCAGGATGTTGTAGTGCACACGGCTAAATCTCTGGATGAATTTGCGCAAGGACTCTCCTTCCTTCAGGCGAGCAAGTGAAGGTCACTCTCTTGGCCATGAGGTTTGTGGCCACCGTGAAGGCGCCAACAAAGCGATGGCGCAGATCTGCCCAAGAGGATATGGAGCTGTCCGGCAAGTGCATGAGCCAAGATCGGCGTTGGGCTTGAGCACGGCGGGAAGTAGTTGGCGAGGATTTTGTCGTCCGTCCCCCGCAGCCTGCACCGCGATGGTGTAGATGAGGAACTCCGACGGTGCGCCCCGCCATCATACTTCTCCGCACGCGTCGGTTTGAAGTTTTTACGGCTGGGCCACTGGACTTGCCGCAGCTCACGAGTGAACGCAGGGCAACCTACAGCGTCTGACAAGTCGCTGGCTCCTCCGGTAGCAGATGTCGACAGAAGGCCCAGCGGCGCTTGTCGACCGACGTCGCGCTTCTCTTCGGCGCTCGATGCGAAGTTCGGCGTCCTCTTGTTGTCGCCGTGAAGAACTTGGCGCTGATCGCGGCGAGCTCGCGGATCCGGCGACACGGTGGAGTCGCTGTCGAGGTGGATCCGGTGAGTCGGCGATCTTGGCCTTCTTGGCGGAGAGTGCACGGTGGTTGCACCTCCGGCGATCTCGCCGCCACCGGCTCGTGCCTTGTCGTCTCGCCGCGGCAACGATGGGGTTGGTTGCCGCGGGGCGTCGCCGTTGGCAAAGCCGATGAGGCTCTGAATAGTGGCCCTCCACTCGTCGACCTTGTCGGCCGTTGGAGGGTAGTCGAGGAGCAGCTCGCCAGCTTCTGCTGGAGTAGTGGGTGGCATTGGAGAGCGGTGCGAGGAGCAGGACACGCCGGACTTCTAACTACGTTAGAAGGAGCAGCACCCGTCCGGCGACCGTATCTCACTCGTGCCAGCAGGTTGGCGCGCATGCTGGTCTTGGGGGTCTCGATCCAACGAACGTATGGCGTTGTGAACGCCGTGATGTTGTTGGTCCCGCGTCTCCTGAGATGGGCGTGGGGGATGCGCGGACGCCGAGGTTTGCGGTGCCTTGTCCTTGGACTTGGCAACGTCGCGAGCACCTTCGTCGGCGCCCGTTCCTCCGCCAGCGTCTGCCCCACCACCCGTTTGCTGCGGTGAGGGTGGGTGCAGCAGACGGCTCTCTGCCGCCAAGCTTTCTTCTTAGTTGGCATGTTGGGGAAGATGTTGATGACGCTGCTCGTGTTAACTACGGATCAGATTAACAAGGCCTCGACTCCAACTACCTGGCGCGCCAAGGATGTCGGGGAGGCTGATCGTACCCACGGACACCTAAGGGGCGGCGAGGCAGGCCTTGTGGTTCGGAGGGGGCGGAGATCGCACGAAGAGCGGATCGAGGCGAGGCACACGAGCAGTTTACCCAGCTTCGGAGCTCTCCGGAGAGATAAAACTCCTACTGCTGCTTGTTCGATCTATTGTGTTCTTGCTAGGGAGCAACGAGGGCTACAAAACCTAGCGTGAGTGTCTCTGGTCTCTGGTGGGTCGAATGAACCGAACGAGCCGAACCCTCCCTACGTTGCGCATGGGCCTCCTTTTATATGCTCAAGGGGTCTCCGGCAGGTGGCAACATAGATGAGGGTACAAATGTAAAAACAGGAGTTGGTACACCTACTTGAACAAAGGTATGCGATTGCAAAATACCTAACTCGACGGCAAGGGACAAAAGCAATAAATGCCCGTCATTGTCGCCCAAAGCGATTAATGAGAGACCGTCAGTGCGCCTCCGCCGCCACGATGGCGAGCCTGTCAGCCGCCGCTTATCGCTGCTCTCCGGCTGGCTGCACAGCCGCTTCGACCTGTAGCGCATGGAGAGCGGTCCCATGGCGACACGTCGCTGGGTGAGCTGGAGCGGAGACGGAGAGAAGTCGCATGTCATGACAAGCGCCTTGTCATGACGAATCCTTGTCGCGCCCGGAGAATTGTCGGCGCTCCGAGCCTTCCCGGCAAGCTTCTCTTGCCGGGGCCTTGTCTTCCGTATGCACAGGTGGCCTTCCGACAAGCTCCTCTTGTCGGGGCCTTGTCTTCTCAATCAAATACTTTGTTCTTGAATGGCTCCAAAGGAGCCACGGAGGGTATTGGCGGTGACGAGGCAAACCTTGCAGCTGGTGTCAGAATCGTCTGCAGGCACGTAGCACGGGATACTAGGGTACCCCTACTCTAGTACACCGACAACAGCAAATCTGTGCTGGGCCTCCGGTTAATAGGTTAGTCCCAAAAATAATATAAAAGTGGATAATAAAGCCCAATATTGCCCAAAACAATAGATAAAATAGCATGGAGTAATCAAAAATTATAGATACGTTGGCCACGTATCAGCCGCCAAGTTGAATGCCGAAACAAGGACAAGGGGCTGCATAGCGATGACGAGGAGGAGCCTCGGCCGCTGAACACTGGAGGACAGAAGAGGTTCCCTCCACAAGTGAAAACAGTGAACATGATATTCGCAACCCACATTCCCAAGAGGGAACGGAAGCGTGCACTAAGGGACGTCTATGCGATGGAGCCAGTCGCCCCAAAGTTCAACCCATGGTCCTCTTGTTCGATCACCTTCGATCGCAGGGACCACCCGACAAGTATCTGTCATGGCGGATCTGCCACATTGGTCCTTGACCCCATAATTGACGTATTTCACCTCACTCGAGTCCTTATGGACGGCGGCAGCAGCCTGAACCTGCTCTATCAGGATACAGTGCGCAAAATGGGCATATAGAGCCCCCGAGGATCAAACCCACCAAAACCACCTTTCAAGGTGTAATCCTAGGTATAGAGGCATGTTGCACGGGCTCAATCACACTGGAAGTGGTTTTCGGGTCTCCGGACAAATTTCGAAGCGAGGAGTTAATCTTCGATATCGTCCCCTTTCGTAGCGGCTATCACGCACTGCTCGGACGAACCGCATTTGCCAGATTCAATGCGGTACCGCATTATGCATACCTCAAACTCAAAATGCCAGGACCACGCAGGGTTATAACAGTTAATGGAAACACAGAGCGCTCGCTCCGCGCGGAGGAGCACACTGCGGCCATCGCAGCAGAAGCGCAAAGCAGCCTTATTAGGCAAACCGCCAATTCGGCGAAAAAGACCCCGGAGACCTTCAAGCGAGTCCGGAGTACCCCATAGGAGGATCGGCAGGCACGTTTTGGGCTCGACTAGCAATTCGGCCTCCATCCTAATCCCAGTCAAGTGGCGAAATTTGTGTCGTGCGTACATAACTACGCACTCAAGATACCATGGACATAGGCGGAGGCACCACTACGACACGTCCCACAAAGCGGCTCAACCGCCCCAGGGGCTGTATACCTTTATCATTTTTTCTCTTCAGGACCTTACTCTCTGGAAGCCCTTTCTGGCAGTCTAATTGTTGGACTCATCGCAGTAAGGAAATACCAATGAAGCAAGACGGTCCGACGTACAAGGGAATCCCCAGGTGGTCTCTGATAACGATCAAAATACCTGTTTTACATACCCGTACGCAACTTGCCCTTGGATAGGACATGTCAAATGGTCCTATTTTTTGCTTATTGCACTACTTGTATCTGTACGCTTTGACGTATTATTTAATAATAATGCATAGCGTTAGCCTATTATTACATTCCCCTTTCTTTTTTTTCTTTTCCTTGTCTGCCTATTTACAACAACTTGCACCCATACATTCTGGTACGAACAGTGCGCCAGGGGCTTCAGTATACCCCATAACACGACGTGAGAAGTCCGAACACTTTCGACAGTGCGGCACCCCGAACTTATAGCATTATATGCATCAGGTCCGAATCATGTCTTAGGTCAATAGTTGGGTTTGCCCGGCTCCCATGTTTTGGTACCTTACGTTCCGCAAAATCGGCTAAGGTAGCACTCGGAGAACTACTACGATTGTGTCCCGGTTCTTCCGGACGAGCACCTCAGTAGAGAAAGCCAAAAACTGACTGTCATGATGAGGCGAGAGCTAGTCGCTGTTCGAGAGGTCTCAAGTCCTTAAAGATTTTTTCCGCTTAGGGCGAGGAGTCGGCCTTGCACGACTTATGCGTATATAGCGCCCCAAATTCGGCCTTCCGAATACTAGGGGCGTTGCCAAAATTTAAAATTGTAGACTTCTATGGCTAAGTGAGAGTGATAGAGCTTTATAGTCCGATTGCCTGGTACGCTGTGCTGAACACCTCCTTCGAAAGACCCAAAATTGGGATAAAGAGTGCTCAAGTTTATCCCGAACACCTCAGTACTAGTTACATGGGGGCAGAAGCCGACGACTGGCCAACTCTCAGATTTCATAAACGGCCGCACAGAAGGTAATATTTTAAATTAACAAGCGTTGCATAGTGCAAATGAACTCGTTTCATATTACAGGATCACATGAGTACATTCATTCGAATATTACATCCTTAGCACATTCCTCCGCCACAAGGCGAGAACCCTTCAGGACACTGTCATAATACTTTTTGGGGTAGCAATACTCCTTGCCGTCCGGCGGCCCCTCCTTCACCAGCTTTTCGGCGTCCAGCTTCGCCCAGTGCACCTTCGCGCGGGCAAAAGCCCTGCGCGCACCCTCGATGCAGACAAACCGCTTTATGATTTCCAGCCGTGGACGGGCATTCACAAGGTGCCTCACCAGACCGAACTAGCTATCAGGCAGGGGCTCGCCAGGCCACATCCGGCTTATAAGACCCTTCATGGCCTGTTCGGCAGCCTTGTGGAGCTCGACCAGTTGCTTCAACTAGTCGCTTAAGGGCATTGTGTGTTCGGTCCCAGTATACTGAGACCAGAACAACTTCTCCGTTAAGCTCCCCTCCTCAGCCCGGTAGAACTCCGTGGCATCCGACACACTGCGGGGTAGATCTGCGAACGCTCCTGGAGAGCTCCGAACTCGCGTAAGTAAAAAGAAAGTTTCCTTCACATTCTTGCTTTGCATAATGAATGCCTTACCTACCGCTATCTTCTTAACCGCCTCAATCTCCCGGAGGGCCTTTTGGGCTTCGGCATTGGTATGTTGTGCGCTTTCAAGCGCCTTTGCAAGCTTGGACCCTTGCGTCTTAGAGTTAAGCTCCAAGGACTTACGTTTTTTGGCGAGAACCTGGAGCTCTTGCTGCACCTCGCCTACTCGGGCTTCTTGCTTTTCTCGCTCGATGTGCTCCTTGGCCGCTTTGTCTTCGGCATCGGATAGCGCCTTCTGCAGGGCCGCCACTTTGTTCGTGGCCCCTAGCAAAATTCATGACGATCCTATTATTCTAAAAACCAAATTTTTTCTTTTATATAATGCACAGACAGGGTATCACTTACCTTTGTTCTCTTCGAGCTGCCTCTTGGTAAGGCCGAGCTCTTCCTTGGACCGCTCAAGGTCCCTCTTCAGTGCGGCGACCTCCGCAGTACGTGCGGTAGCGGCTAGCAGTGAAGCCTGCATATGCACATAGACATATTCCGATGAGACTCCTGCGGTTATTATTTGATCCTCTATTCGGCCTTTCTTCGCGAACGCCAAATAGAGCATCAGGGGCTACTGTCTATGTGGTAACATTCTCTTATAATCTGGTTACTTGCCTCAAAGCCTGTTAGGAGGCTGGCACATGCTTCAGTCAGTCCGCTTTTGGCGGACTGAACCTTCTTGACCACCGCACTCATAATGGTGCGGTGCTCTTTGTCAATGGAAGCGTCGCGAAGCACTTCCAGCAAGTTGTCTGATGCCTTTGGATGAACAGAGGCCATCGGCACAGACGGCTTGCCCCCTTTAGAGAGGGGTTGCCTGACAGAATCCGGAACCACTGGAGGTTCCGGCGCCGTATTCGGCTTGGGGCCAGACTTTCTGCCCCCGGTGTTAAGACCCACAGGAGTCTTGCCCCTCGTACGCCCAGCGCCTGGAGTGTCGCATTGAGGCGCCTCCGGAATTGTCCCCCCTTGGTTCAGTCCCCTTTGAGACAACACCTCGGCGTTGTCCGTAGGAAGGGGGGAGGAGGAGGTTGGGAGTGAATCACTGTTCATATCCGACGGGCCCAAAGAATCATCCAACGATGATACGTCGATGTGGGCTCGGGATGGGCTGCATAATCATGCGCAGCATGATAAGAAACAGGACAATAAGACGTACCAATAATTATTATGGTATCCGGATATTCACGACTTCGCCAGGGGCTTGTCCCTGGGTAACCACTCCTCATCACTGAAGGCGGCCGTCGTGGAGCAGTCCGAGAGGAGGGTCCTTCCCTTCTTGGACCCTTCGGCCTCCCCTGAGGGGGTTGCTTTCCTTTTGTTGTCCCCCCCCCCCCGGCTAGGGATGGAGAACTTTCCTCTTCTTCCTCCTCGTTTTCGTGGGAGGAGTGCGCCTCGGTGTTTTCGGACGATGAGTCCGATCCAACCTTGCACCGGAGATCCTTCCGGGTCCCCGTGGCCTTCTTCTTGGCCTTCTTCGCCGGCACCTCATAAGGCGCCAGAACCAGCATCTCCGTTAGGAGAGCATCTGCTGGATCTTTGGGCAGGGGAGCTGGACAATCGATCTGCTCTGCTATCGCTACCCAGTCCTGTTAAAAGGCGTGGAGGCTTAGATCCCGTGCATGGTTAAACTGGGGGAAATGAACATCTTAAGAGATGTAAAAGACTTACCGGATTGGCAGGGCGCTTTGCGCAGAGACCGCGATCCTCGGTAAGGGGAGGAGGTACTTCGGCGCCCTTGAACAACACCTTCCAGACGTCCTTGTGCGTCATGTCGAAGAGCTCTCGCAGCGTCTGGTGCTCGGTTGGGTCGAACTCCCACAAATTGAATGCCCGTCTTTGACACGGGAGGATCCGGCGGAAGAGCATGACTTGGACCACGTTGACGAGCTTAATTTTCTTGCTCATCATGTTTTTTACGTAGGTCTGGAGTCCGGTCAGCTCTACCAAGGAACCCCAGGATAAGCCCCTCTCTTTCCAGGAGGTGAGCCGCATGGGGATTCCGGAACAGAATTCGGGGGCCGCCACCCAGTTGGTGTCACGCGGCTCGGTGATGTAGAACCACCCTGATTGCCACCCCTTTATGGTCTCCATGTAGGAGCCTTCGAGCCAGATGACGTTGGGCATTTTTGCCACCATGGAGCCTCCGCACTCCGCTTGCTGGCCGACCACCACCTTCGGTTTAACGCTGAAGGTCTTCAGCCATAGGCCGAAGTGGGGCTTGATGCGGAGGAAGGCCTCGCACACGACAATAAACGCTGAGATGTTGAGGATGAAATTGGGGGCCAAATCGTGGAAGTCCAGCCCGTAGTAGAACATGAGCCCGCGGACAAACGGGTGGAGGGGAAATGCCAGTCCGCGGACAAAGTGGGTAAGAAAAACCACCCTCTCATGGGGTTCTGGAGTAGGGACGATCTGCCAAGCATCTGGCAACTGGTGTGCGATATCCGTGGCTAGATACCCGGCTCTCCGTAACTTTGTGATGTCCTCCTCCGTAACGGAGGAGACCATCCACTTGCCTCCCGCTCCGGACATGCTTGAAGTGGTTTGAGGAGAAGATGAGAACTTGGCTGCTGGGGCTCGAGTGCGCAAGAATGTATGAGCAAGGATAAAGAGGGCGTGGGTGAAAAAGAGGAATCCTTGTCCCTTTATAAGGGCGGAAGAAACTGTACGCCTCCCCACCTGCCTGGTAAACTCGCTTATTCCCCAAGCGCCGTAATTAATGGCGCGATTGGGTTACCCACACCCGTATTGATGAGAATCCCATCATAAGGGGACACGATCTCTGCTTCGACAAGACGTGCCAAGGAAACCGCCTCGCAATATGTGCAGTAGCTGGTTGAGAAAAACGGTTCAAATAATGACCGAGCCGTGGTATGATGTCGTGCTGCCAAATGTGTCAGCAGATTAGATCTGTGGAAATATTATTCTCTCTATGGTGGTATGTGGAATTTGTTTTGCAGAGCCGGACACTATCATTGTGTTCGAAATCTTCCATGGAGTATATCAAGGAGGAACCCGCCTTGCAATGCCGGAGACAATCTGCGCGCCGGACTCGTCGGCATTGAAGCCTGGTTCAGGGGCTACTGAGGGACTCCTGGATTAGGGGGTCCTCGGACAGCCGGACTGTATACTTTAGCCGGACTATTGGACTATGAAGATACAAGATGGAAGACTTCGTCCCGTGTCCGAATGGGACTCTCCTTGGCGTGGAAGGAAAGCTTGGCGGTACGGATATGTAGATCTCCTCCCTTGTACCCGACTCTGTGTAACCCTAGCCCCCTCCGGTGTCTATATAAACTGGAGGGTTTAGTCCGTAGGACAACAAAAATCATACCATAGGCTAGCTTCTAGGGTTTAGCCTGTACGATCTCGTGGTAGATCAACTCTTGTAATACTCATATCAGCAAGATCAATCAAGCAGGAAGTAGGGTATTACCTCCATCGAGAGGGCCCGAACCTGGGTAAACATCATGTCCCACGCCTCCTGTTACCATCCACCTTAGACGCACAGTTCGGGACCCCCTACCCGAGATCCGCCGGTTTTGACACCGATATTGCACTTGCCGGAGTGGGTGCGAGAGGTCTTGCCAGGCTTCTTCTTCCCTCTCGGGCCTTCAGCGGTAGGAACAGGTGCCTTGACGGTAGTTGCTGCAATTGCTTCCCAGTAGAGTTGGTCGGCGCAAATCAGCGCGTCCTTCTTCGGAGGGGACGGAGATGATGGTCAACGGCCCGGGCATCTTTAGCATGTTGTAGGTGTAATGTGATGCCGCCATGAACTTGGCTAGTGCGAGGCGACCGAGGATCCCATTGTAGGGCAAGGGGATCTCGGCCATGTCGAAGATGATCCTCTCCGTCCTATAGTTCAACTCTCCTCCAAACATCACGGGCAGTGTGGCCTTTCCCTTCGGCTGGCTCCTCCCCGGATTGACCCCTTGAAACATGCCCATTTCCTCAAGGTCTTCATCAGGAATTTGCAGCCTTTTGATCACGACGGGCGAGATCAAGTTCAGGCCGCCCCGCCGTCAACCAACATCTTGTTCACCTTGAGGTTGCATATCGTTGGTGAGACCAACAATGGTAAACACCCGACCGTGGTCGTGCGGTCAGGGTGGTCCTCGATGTCAAAGATGAGGGACGTGCTAGACCACTTCAGCGGCTTCTGAGCGTCGAACGATGGCTCCGCCGCTGTAACCTCACGCGCCCACTGCTTGAGCTGGTGGTTAGAAGTATGCAGCAAGGCGCCACCATCGACGCACATGGCCTCCGTAGCTTTCTGGAACTCTTGCTCACCGGACTCGTCGTCCTCGTCATGATCATCGTCTTCTTGTTTCTTGTCATGGCCCTAGGCGGGCCTCTCTTGCTGGTTGTCCTTGCCGAGGGGGCTTCCTTGGCCGCCACGCTTCTTGCCGGATCCCTCGGCACCGTCCTGACCTTTCTCCTTGTCCCGCCCTTCATCCTTGGCCTTTTGCTTTTCAGCAAGCAGCTTGACTTGTCGGCAGTTCTGGAGGTCGTGGCTCTTGGTGCGGTGGATCTTGCAGTACTGCTTGGCGGAGCCCCCTGGATTGTCGGCAGCTGCTAAGGCCCGGCAGGCGGCGCACCTAGCAATCTCCTTGTCGGGGCCGTCTGCCTTGACCTTCTTGGTAGCGCCGGTGTCGTCAGACCCCTCGACGGCAAGTACGACCTTGCCCTTGCGTTTCTTGTTGCGATGTCGGCCCTTCTTCGTCGGGGTGGTGGCGTCTTCGTCGGTAGAGTCGGTTTCTGCATCCGCGTCTTCGCCGGGGTACTTCATTCCCTCTTTAGCCCAGGCGCATTTATCGGCTAGAACGTAGAGCTCGGCCACATCCTTAACCTTGGTCAATGCCAGCTCTTCGCGCATCTTGTGATTGCGCACGTTCTAGTGGAACGTGCTGATCACAGCGGCGGGACGAACGTCAGGGATGTTGTACTGCACCCGGCTGAACCTCTGGATGTACTTGCGCAGGGTTTCCCCTTCCTTCTAGGGAATGATATACAGGTCACTGGCCTGGCCATGAGCTAGGTGGACTCCTATGAAGGCGCCAACGAAGTCATGGCACAGATCTGACCAAGAAGAAATGGAATCCGCCGACAAGTGCATCAACCAAGACATAACATTGGGCTTCAGTGCCAGTAGGAAATAATTGGCAAGCACCTTGTCGTCGCGAGCTCCGGTCGCCTGCATCGCGATGGTGTAGATGCTGAGGAACTCGGATGGACGGGTCTTGCCAGTTACTTCTCGCTGACGTAGGGCTTGAACATGCGGTGGGACGGCAACTAGAACTGCCGCAGCTCACGTGTAAAGGCCGGGCAGCCCACCTCGTAAGGTAGGCCGCCGGGGCCCCCCGGTGCTGGGTGGTCCATAGCGGGTCCCGCCCGCTTGTCCGACTGGTGGCGTGTATCACGCAGGCGCTCAATAGTGGTCCGAGCATCTTCGTGAGCTTGTTCTCGAAGAACTTGGCGCTGGTCGCGGTTGGTCCGCGGGTCGGACGACGCTATAGAGATGTTATCACAAGCGTCGTCATGACAAGCAGACGCCCGCGACGGCTGGTGAGGAGGAGGAGAGTGCACCGTGGCCGCAGCTCCCCCGGACCTCCCAGCGCCAGCATGTGGTGGCTCGGTGGAGTGCCGCTCCGAGGGCCCCACCGGTCGTAGATCATCTTTGTTGACAACGACGACGAGGCTCCGTATGGTGGCCCTCCACTCGTCGAGCTTCTCTGCAGTAGGAGGGAAGTCGAGGAGTAGCCGCGCGCGCGCCAAAGCTTCCGCTGGCGTGGGTGTCGGCGATAGCTGTGTGGACCGTGGTGTGCTTCGACTTCTAACCATGTTAGAAGGAGCTCCACCACGGCCCAGCGGCTGCGCGCCATTTTCGCCGGCACTTCGGCGGGCATGCTGAACTCCTTCATCCCGCGGATAACGCACAGGGTTCTTCCCACAGTGGTGCCCAGGGTCGCCAGAGTGGCGACGCTATTCGTCGCACACACCATGGGAAGAGCGCACAATGGTCGCCGGCGTGGGTGTCTTGGAGGTCGCTGCGCCGCCCGGAGTTGGCACAACGACACCCCTGGAGGGCCCCGCGCCGCCTACGGGGGCCCGAGCTCTGTCTTTGGATCTGGCGATGTGCGGCCGGTCGTCGGGCATGTGAACGACGTCGCTCGCCACGCTCTGACTGCCAGGGTGATGCTGGTGCTCGCGGACCGCGGCCCGGGTCCTCTCCGCGATCGGGCCGCTGCTCACCCGTAATGGTACGGGCCGTTCGGCCCCCGACGAGCCGATCGCCATGGCCGTCTTCTTCTTGGGAGCCATAGCGATTAAGAAACGCTAGGCTAGTTACTAGACCAGATTCTCACAATTGCGCTCCCCTACCTAGCGCGCCAAAGATGTCGGTGTGGAACGGCACCTATGGGATCACAAGAATCTATACTACGGTTGCCGGGGCGCAGGGTTGCGAGAAGAGCAGGATCAGTAGTCAGCACAAGGATCGTTTACCTGTGTTCGGCCATGAGGCTGCGTAAAACCCTAGTCCTGCTTTGGTGGGTGTATTTCAAAGAGTTCTTGAGCTCTCGAACTAGCTATGGTGAGTGCGTGGTTCAAAAGAGCCGAATCCTTTCCCAGTATGCCATGGGCCTCCTTTTATAGGAGAAAGGGGCTGCCATAGTGGCATACAGGAGGTGGAAAGGCATACAGTATTGCAAGCTTATCACTCGCATTACAGGACAAGTTGCATTTAATGTGCCGCTGAGGTGTCCCCTAGCTTTATCGAGGACAGGGGTGAGGCTCGTCCCGTCCGTCGCCGCTCCTCCTCACTTCAACACGCGCCCTGTCCAGCGATGCGTGCGGGGCCATGTAGGCAGGCAGGCAGATGAGGTGGCGCGGTGGTAGGGCCTTCACGGAGATCTGCATGCCGCCACGCAGGCGCCTGCTGAGTTGGCCTGGAAGCTGCATGTTGCCACGGAGGTGCCTGCCCAGCTGGTTTGGGCTGGCAGCTGCAAGCGAACGAAGGTGGAGACTTGGCTGGTACAGGCCTGTCAGTGGTCCTGCTGGCGTCTTTGGCGAGAGCCTTGCCAGGGGGCCCGGCAAGGGTCTTGTCGTGGCGCGCTGTCGTCCCCGGCAAGTATTTTGCCGGGGGGTCTCATGGCGCTCCTCGGCAAGGATCTTGTCGAGGGTCGTTGTCTTCTGATCCTCATCTGAACTTGAATATGTCTTCACAAAGATCTGCATGCCTCCACGAAGGTGCCTCCCGAGCCCTGGCCCCACGTGGCTGAAGGTGTTGGGGAAGTGGGCTCAAGGATGGCTCGCCCTGTTGGTGTTTGGGCATGCTGCCCCGGCAAGAGTCTTGCCGGGGCTGCTGAGGCAGTCCCCGGCAAGGGTCTTGCCGGGGGAAACTGCTCCGCCCGTCTGCTTCTTTACGTTCTTGGTCTTGGTGTTACTCTGGCTGTCTTGGGCTTCGGTTTTGCCTTGGTTTACCTCCCCTGTTCTGCTTGGTGTGATCGCGGGCCCGGCTCTGACTGCCCGTGCATAGGGCATAGGTAAAGGGGTACAAAGGTGCGCCCCTTCTATTGTACACCGACACTCTTTCACCCGGCGCCTGTGCGGGAGGGCCACCCACCCCTTCTTCCTTGCTGCCATACGTAGTGTGGGAAGATACGACCTCCCGCCGCACGCCTTGCCACATCCCGATGACCCTAAGGTATAAGTTTCTTTGAAACCGTCATTGGTCTAGCTGCATGCTGATTTTTTCGATTCTATAGTCGAATCTAGGTCTTGGTTCAAAGAGGAAAGAAGGGTGCGGTGGGGTGGAGCATGAATCTAGGACGTGGTTCAATGAGGAAAGGAGGGAGGGAAAGTAGTATAGACTAGCTATCTAGCCGCTTTGTTGGTCGAAAAGGCAAAAAGTGGGTAACCCAGTACACACATCTGTAAGGAACCGAACTCTTTGTTGAAAAGGGAAAGAAACTGGGGGGTCGGGTAGTTTGTGCAGGACTAGATTTTCTGCCCTCGCATCGGAAATGGTTTCAAAGAGAACAAATATGGGACCAACACAGATATGCTACTTGTCTACATGCTCTGCATCACCCATTTATACGTGTTGACGCACATGGTGCTGGCATGTCCCATGTCCCATCCACATGATCGTGCAGTGTGTTTTGAGATGTTGTGCTACTTGTATTGGTACTATTTTAAATAAATGTTGAATTGAAGCTATTGTATTGCTGTCTTTTCCCATTAAGTGGTGAACAAAAATGGGACCAACCCAGACATTATGCTTCTTGCTTTGTTACAACAAACTCTGCATCACCCCCTTTATAAGTAGATGGAAGCACATGTTGTTGTTGCGCCCACTCTCCCCTGGAACTGTTTATGCTTTTTGTTAATCTAATGTCGCTGGTAAAATTAAGCAATGCCACTCTCAGAATTAACTACTGAATCTTATTTCAAAACTGCAACACTTGTTAGGGATTGGTGGGATTACCATTTTTGTGGCCGCATGTTTCATCCTCCTTTATTGGCCAGTAATTGATTCCTTTTTTGCCTCTGTTAAAACAGGGATATCTATCCAACTTGTTGCTATTGCGACATTTTGCTTCGCTTAATTTTGGTGGAACTGCACAAAATGAGACCGGATTTCCATATATGTGTTGAGATCTCTCTCAGGTCTTCCTCACGAGTTGTTTCAAATCTTGGTCTTGAAAGGTCAGTACCGACTTTCCTCAGAATTAACTACTGAATCTTAGTTCAAAACTGCAACACTTGTTAGGGATCGGCGGGAGTACCATTTCTGTTGGGGATCGACCGGAGTACATGTTTAAGAAATGTATTGTTCAGATAATGTCTCTGTTATTGTATATCAGTTATAGTGTTTTACAAATGGTACTATCCTGCTTTGTAGTTCTTTCTACATGTTTAACCAAGGTATTTTTAAGATAATGTCTCTATTAAAATGAATCAATCGCATTGTTTTAGGAATGATACTTTTCTGCTTTGTCGTTCTTTATACATGTTGAAACAATGCATTGTTAAGATAATGTCTCAGTTAATATGAATGAATCACACTGATTGAGAATTGCTACTCTCCTGCTTTGTTTCCCATTAAGATAAGGTAGATAAGTAGATGTTTTTCTTCTGGGAGTACAAGTCATCAACCGTTATTTCTCAGCAATTATTTCCCTTATACCTTTTGTTGCTTACAGGGATATAAAAATTAAAGCTCGGTTTTATTCTGACTTTGATTTTAGTTGAACTGCACAAAAGGAGCCAATGTGTCTAAGGAAAACAGCTGCATTAGTGTGTCCAGTGGGTCTTACCACTTTTAAGAAAGAAGTAGTCACTGTTTGCGCTACATTGCACAAGGAATGATCGAGAAGCTTCACAGAGTATTAGTAGATGCTGGTGACATGACTAGTCCACAGAGAGCATAGGAAACTCTACAACACGTGGAGTGCACTGGGAAAAAAGTGCCCAAACAAGTACAGGAAGCCAGGACAGGACTCCAAATCTGTCAATGTCATTCTAAGAAACAATGATGGGGCATCCGGTATGGTAATCTGTTTACCGTACTTTTAGTTTGTTAGTCCACCGGTTGGTGGGTTGACACTGGGGCCAATATTCATGTGTGTGCTGCTGTGTCTTTCTTTTCTTGCAACATATAAATACGATATCCACAGGGATGTTCAGCTTGATTTTAGTGGAACTGCACAAAATGTCCAGATGGTTTGTGTCCTCCATAATACTTCATCATGCACAATACATCAAATGGTTCTCTAATCATTCGGCGTCACCTTGAGCCACCAGACTATATGTTTGAATGGTGCTACCAGCGTCGGCCATTAAGAAGGGTAAGAAGAAATACAAAAAGAGAGAGGGCTGCTTTACTTGTGGTTCGAAGGAACACTAGGCAAACAAGTGCCCAAACAAGTACCAAAAAGCCAGGGCAGGACTCCAAGTCTGTCAATGCCAATCTAAGCTACAATGATGGGGCATCTGGGTATGGTAATCTGTTTACCGTATTTTCAGTTTGTTAGTCCACCAATTGGTGGGTTGACACTGGGGCCAATATTCATGTGTGTGCTGATGTGTCTTTGTTTTCTGGCAGCATATAAATTCGAAATCCACAGGGATGCTCAGCTTGATTTTAGTGGAACTACACAAAATGTTCAGATGGTTCGTGTCCTCCATAATACTTCATCATGCACAATACATCGAATGGTTCTCTAATCATTCATCGTCACCTTGAGCCACCGGACTATCAGATGACAAACCCTGCCCGTTCCACAATCATAGGCATTACATATTTTGAATGGGAAAAGCTTGTCAAAGTTGACATTAGTTTAATATATTGGAATTGGAAAACCTTGTCAATTTTTGCTCATTGATATTAGCCAGAAGACATGCATTTGATATTTTTGAGTGGGACGCCCTTTGTTGTGAGCAACGTCGATCGTTTTTTCCTATTCCTGTCTTCAGTTCAGAAGTAAAGATTTACTCTGATGAGATGCATATTCACATGAATGTTGAATTATGTAAGATATTTTAAGAGTTTGTTCTGAATATTGTCTATGTAATGCCAGGCCTTGTGTTTTATTGCAAAGTTGAGATTGGAATGTTGTGGCATGCGGTATCACAAGCTGTTCACCATGCCTCCTGAGAATAATCCTTCGTATTGTTTTGCATGTCGATCTAATGCCAGTATTTGCTTGTTAGGAAGATCATCCTTTTCTATTGTTTCCGTGCTTAAGAAGTTCATTGTCTTATGTTTCATTCATAGCCTATACGACAAGTCGGGTAGGTTAGACGTGAAACCATATGATCTTCCGACCAACTCATCATCTTAGGCCGTGGTTGGATCGTCGTTTTCCAACCACAACCGCTTGTAAAACTGTCGCTTGTAAATAGAAGCAGATGGTCTCGGGCGAAGCACTTGGTTGGTCGATTTCGACTAGTAAATTATACACCGGTCTCTCAAATTACACGTGTAACCCGCTGGTTTTACTTACAGACCACGGGCCCTCCGTTTCATTACTCCTGTATTTTAAGCGTTATTTCCGATGACGGGTAAAATACACTTGTATCTTAATACAGGTGTGAAATTGTAACGCCCCGGATCCGATGCGCCAGGTGTCTGCCAGTAATTCGCCGTCGTTGCCATGTCGTGTGCTTGCATGTTCCATTTTTCCATGTCATCATGTGCATTGCATTGCATACGTTTTCGTCTCATGCATCCGAGCATTTTCCCCGTTGTCCGTTTTGCAATCTGACACTCCTATGTCCTCCGGCGTCCCCCTTTTTGTCTCTTGTTGTGAGCGGGAGTTAAACATTCTCAGAATGGACCGAGATTTTCCAAGCGGCCTTGGTACACCACCGGTAGACCGCCTGTCAAGTTTCGTGCCATTTGGAGGTCGTTTGATACTCCAACCATTAACGTGGTAACCGCAAAAGCCTCTTTTGTGTGCAGGCCCAACACCCCTCCAAAGTGGCCCAATAACCCATCCAAACCCCCTGCATGCTCTCGGTTGTTCGATCACGATCGTGTGGGCGAAAACCGCTCCCCATTTGGATATTCCTAGCTACCTCTACCTATAAATAGGTCCTCCCCCTCCATTTTTCGCGGATGAACCCTAGCCTCCTCTTGCTCCGCGCCGCCGGACGCGTCTCCGCCGCGCCGGACATGTCCACCGCCAGCCTCCACGTCGTCCCTGCCAATCCGGCGACGCCACATCAGCGCCGCCGCCTCCGTCCTCCACTCGCGTGCCGCCACATCGCCCCTCTCTCTCTCCCCAGCCGCCGGGCCCTCCAGGGCCCAGATCCGGCCCGCTGTGGGTCGCCCGGGCCCGAGCCGCCAGCGCAGCCTGGGTGCCCAGCGCCCTGCGCCCGAGCTGCCCGCTCCCTCCGCCTCCATCACGCTGGGCTGCCGCCCAGGCCGCTTGCCGCCAGAGTCCGGCGCCCGCCGCCTCACCTTCCGCTCCCCGCCGGCGACCTCCACCACCGCCCGGTCGCGCCTCCCGACCCCGATGGCGAACCTCAGGCCAGCCCCGTCACGCCTCCCTCTATCTCCCCCTCTCCTTCCTGCCTCTCCCTCTTGCTAACTCCCTCTCTCTCCCATAGGACCCAACCCCGTCGTGGAGCTCGTTCCGCCGGAGCACGTCTCGCCGGAGATCGGCGTCGACCCGCCTCCCCGTCCGCTGCCGTACCCGGATCCGGCTGAGCCGGGCCAAATCCGCCCCACGCCGGCCTCCTTCTTCCTTCCCCGCGGTCTATGACCTCGTCCGGCGCCCCCACGACCTTCTCCGGTCAACTCCGTGAGATTCCGGCGAGATCCACCGCCCGCGAGGTCCAAATTCCACCAAGTCCCAGATCTGTGATATTTTATGCCTCTGTTCATCATGCCATAACTGCTTGTGTGCTGCTCCGTTTTGTGCGTGTAATATATCAAAATGTTCATCATGAGAGGCATTAGTTTTGTTCCATTGTGCCATGCTTGTTTAAATCCATCTTGATGCTCTAATCATCGTTGCAAGAGTGCTATATGATGTTAACTGCTGTCTGTTACCAGAACTTGATGATTTATCTTTTTCGTTGCCTTTTGTGTGTGCGTCCTATGAGCATGAGCTCTACATGTGTTTTGAACTACATCATGCCATCTTTACAGAGGTGTTTGTCTTGTATTTTTAGGATCTATGTGGTTACTAGCACAAGCATTCAAAGTAGCCTGCATGATGTTGCTGATTTCTTTGACTTAGTGATTTCTGCTAAGTCTGAGCCTGTTATATTTTGTTGCCATGTAAACCTGCTGCTACCATGAGTTCTATGATTAATCTGGAGATGTTCACTAAGGATGTTTTCTTACACATGTTATTCTCTATCCATCGGTGCCTTGTTTTGCATTTATATCCTGATGTAGCATGTCTTAATCTTGCTCTACTTTTGCTATAAAATGTTCCTGGCAGATTGTTTACGTGTTCATCGATTTTGCCATGGTTGTTGTTAGTGATCCAAGCATGCTATAAACTTGTTCTTGCCATGGTTATTTTCATGAACATGTCTTCTTGCTGGTAGTATGCTTGTCTTGTCATGCCATGCCTTGTGATGAGTGAATCGAGCTCGTAAACATGCCTTCATAATTCTGTTTATGCCATGCTCTTATTTTCACCGTCTGAATCTGTCATATCACTTGCCATGTTTGCATGGATGCTACCATCTTTTTTGTTGATCTTTGGAATTAGTTCAGTAATGGAGTTTTGTTCTCTGTCTTTAGTATTAGCATGACATGCCTTTTTTTCCATGTTAAGTTCTTGTAACATGTTGTTTGATAGCTCTAAACATTGCAACCTGATGTTGTTTCTGCCATGTCTGTAACCTGTTATTAATTGCAATCTTGCCATGTCCTTTTGAGCATGTCCTATTGATTTCTGGAGATAGCTCACTGTTCATGTTTTGCAATGCTTTACCTGTACATAATGTCCATGCCTTTTGTTTTCATGTTAAGGTGGTGTAGCATATTGTTTTGATGCTTGATAGTTGCCTAGTTGCTGTTTTGGACAGCTTGTCCTTCATACTTGTATGGTGTGTATGTGTTGAACCGTTGCTCCGTTTTGAGTGTGCTCTATATGAAACTTGCTTAGTTTTGCATGTAGTTTCATATTACCTTGTTGCATCCATGTTTTGAGTTGTGTGCTTGATGTTTGAATGCATTTTGCATCAATGCCATGTTTAACTTGTTTTGCTCATATCTTCTAGGCCGTAGCTCCGAATCAAATGAACTTTATATGTAACTTGACTAGAATTTCATGTAGATCATGTTGGTGCATCTTAACTTGCTGTTTAACAACTTGAACATAAGGTTTGTTCAGATCTGGAGCAATTTCTAAATTTGCATATGAGGACTTACCAGATTTGTTATATGTTGTTTCCGGCTTCATTTAAACTTGCCTTGACGTGTTGCTCTTGTAGGCACCATCTCTTGCCATGAGTAGCTCCATGTAGCCTTGTCATGCATCATACTTGGATGAGCATCATGCTTTGCTTATGTGTTGTGTGTTTACCTTGTTGTTTGCTTCTTTCCGGTTGTGCTTCGTCTCGTTAGTTCATGTTTCGTTGCGTTCGTGAGAATTCGTTCGTCTACGCTTGGTTCGTCTTCGTGGCTTCATCTTCTTCATGGACTCGCTCTTCTTCCTATAGGGATTTCAGGCAAGATGACCATCACCTTGGATCTCATTAATATCATTGCTATGCTAGTTGCTTCGTTCTATCGCTATGCTGTGTTACCTACCACCTGCTTATCAAGCCTCCCAAATTGCCATGAACCTCTAACCTTTGTTCCCCTTCCTAGCAAACCGTTGTTTGGCTATGTTACCTCTTTTGCTCAGCCCCCTCTTATAGCGTTGCTAGTTGCAGGTGAATATGAAGATTGCTCCATGTTGGATTATGTTTATGTTGGGATATCACAATATCTCTTATTTAATTAATGCATCTATATACTTGGTAAAGGGTGGAAGGCTCGGCCTTATGCCTGGTGTTCTGTTCCACTCTTCCCACCCTAGTTTCAGTCATACCAGTGTTATGTTCCTTGATTTTGCGTTCCTAACGTGGTTGGGTTGTTATGGGGACCCCTTGACAGTTCGCTTTGAATAAAACTCCTCCGGCAAGGCCCAACCTTGGTTTTATATTTGCCTCAGCCTATTACCTTTTTCCCTTGGGAGTCGCGCATCCCGACGGTCATCTTATTTTACCCCCCCCCCCCGGGCCAGTGATTGTCTAAGTGTTGGTCCAAACTAGAGCACCGTGCGGGACCATCCCTTGGCAACTTGGATTACGTCGGTACATGTACGCTTCGCTCATCCGGTGTGTCCTAGTAATGAGATACGTGCGACTCCTACCGGGATTGTCGACACATCGGGCGGCTTTGCTGGTCTTGTTTTACCATTGTCGAAATGTCTTGTATACCGGGATTCCGAGACTGATCGGGTCTTCCCGGGAGAAGGAATATCCTTCGTTGACCGTGAGAGCTTATAATGGGCTAAGTTGGGACACCCCTGCAGGGTATAAACTTTTGAGAGCCGTGCCCGCGGTTATGTGACAGATGGGAATTTGTTAATGTCCGGTTGTAGAGAACTTGACACTTGACTTAACTAAAAAGCATCAACCGCGTGTGTAACCATGATGGTCTCTTCTCGGCGGAGTCCGGGAAGTGAACATGGTTTTTGGGTTATGTTTGACGTAAGTAGGAGTTCAGGATCAATTCTTGACCATTACTAGTTGACGACCATTTTCTTTTCTTCTCTCCTCGCTCTTATTTGCGTAAGATAGCCACCATACATGCTTAGTCGCTGCTGCAACCTCACCACTTAACCCCTTCCTAACCCATTAAGCTTTGCTAGTCTTGATACCCATGGTAATGGGATTGCTGAGTCCTCATGGCTCACAGATTACTACACAAACAATTGCAGGTACAGGTTATGCGATGAGCTTGACGCGAGAGCGATGTTTATTTGTGTTGGAGTTCTTCTTCTACTTCTTCTTTGATTGAGGGATAGGTTCCTGGTCGGCAGCCTGGGATAGCAGGGTGGATATTGTTTGAGTTTCTGTTTATGTTTCATCCGTAGTCGGATGTTTATCTTATGTATGATGTATTGTTGTATTCACGTGACATTGTATGTCTTGGATGTATCCCCACTATTATGTAATGGTTTGATGTAATGATATCCACCTTGCAAAAGCGTCTTCAAGATGCGCTTCTATCCTTGGTGGGACCTTCGAGTTCCTTTAGGATAGGGTCGCATCTTGGGCATGACAGAGATAAACCAGAGCTCCCAAGCGCGGCCTTACCGTTTCATGCCGTCTCAGTCTCTCGAAGGTGCTCATAGGTGTCCGATGATCCTGGCTTCCTGAATGAGCAGCGGCATCAGATCAGACCATCCGTAGGGCCCGCAGGCCCTCTCCGTCGTCCTTTGAGTTGTTGCGCTCACCGTGGCGCCGAGCATTGTTAACATGGTCAATGAACATGAGGATTCAGGAGATGACTTTATTTTGACTGGATGGCAATAGGGACCCACTAGGGCCATAGCCTTACATATGCAAGTACATCCTTATTATGTACAACTAATTTTTTTGCTTCCTCCTGGTTTCCTGACATCACGGTCCCACACCATTGTCAACCTATATAGTCAATATAAATGAGAGAATTGCACAAGGTGTGGCCGACAGCTGGGACCAAGCAGCTCGAGCAGTCTTTGTGTTTTTGAGGCGTAAGCACTTCAAAGTTTTTCTTGGCGATGTTTTCGTTGTTGTTCAGAGGACAGCAGGGTATTAATTGGGCGGGCTGTGGCCTGTCGAGCCTAGGACAAATATCCAGCCCAGATATTAATTTTTTTCAAGATGAAAATGGTAGCCCAGCTATACGTTTTTTGAGGAATACCCAGGCAAGGTCAACTTGTTATTCTCCGCCCCGCTGGGCTGCAAATCTTTCCTAGGAGGGATGTATTAGGCTTAACAAGAAAATGGGCTTTAAAAATAATAAATGGGATGTAATTATTAAAACTGGGCAGTAACTATAAAAAATGCACTACCCACAAAATTAGTTTATAAAATATTATTTATGTATTTTGAAAATCTTAATTTTTAATTGTTGCGCGCGCAATGTTTCGTTAGATTTTTACGTAATACAAATTTATATTTAGTCTGACTAGAAATTTCGGGATAAAAATATTTCAGATCCCATCAAAATGTGGGAAATTTTTATTGAATTCTGTCTTGAAGTTTGGTTGAAATTATTAATCATTGTCCTAGCTAGAAAATGGGATGTACTTTTAGCAAACTGTAAATGGGCTGTAGTAAATTCCATTAGAATTCAAAAATGGGTTGTACATTCTTACAAATCGGAAATGGGCTATAAGTTCTCTGGCACACACTTGTGGGCCTACTAAGTTGACACGTCCCCTAAAAAACAAGTTGATGCAAATGCAAGGCTTTGTCAACTTATTATAGTCAACACACGGTTCTAGAGCAGTGGTCGTTGGATGTCCACCCAACGGATGCCGTTCTTATTCTTCAATCTTGGATATTCTAGCTTCACCCGCGCAAAAAATGATTCCTCCCCCTAACATCTGGGGCGCACTGTTTCGGAAGCTGACCTATGGGCCTACAAAGTTGACACACACCAAGTGCTTTGTCAACTTAGTCAATATGAACGATTCCAGCTGCAGTGGTCGTACGATGTCCATCCAACGGCCGTAGTGCTTCTTCAACTTCTGGTCTTCTTGCTCCAGCCGCCCAAAGCAGTGCCGGTCGTGCTGCCTACTGCTGCCTCCCGAGGCTAGCTATGCTGCCGCGGAGGCCTCAACGCCCCCTACTACTCCCACCGCTAGCCAAACTATCCATCCACTCATCCACACCCCCTGTTATTCTGCGGCGATGACAGCCTCACACCGCAGCCGAACCAGTGAACCCTTGTACTCCTCTCCGCACGGGCTTCCACTGCCGTGTCTTCCCCGGCTCCGTGTCGTCCCCTTCCTAGGCCTCGCCGCTTCCACAGCAAATCCACCGCCACGGTCTTTGTCGGCCTTGGCGTGGTCAACGTGGTCAAGGAAGGACTTCCATCGGAAGAGTACTGTACGTGGAGAGGCTGACAGCTGAGTCTACGGCAGCCGCAAGGAAGTGCCTCCTTATTACGCGGGAAATAATTATTCCTCCACCGACAAAGAGGGACCCACCGGACGGGCCATCGATTTGGCGAAAAAACATTCCCCGATCGCTGGGACCCATCGGACGGGCCACCGTATTTCGCTAAAAAAACGTTCCCCGTCACCAAGACCGACCGGAAGTGCCTCCTTATTATGCACAAAAAAATGAATACTCCCCCTGCTAGTTGGGACCCACCTCGGTGGGAGGCTGACTTGTGGGTCTACTAAGTTGACGGGGACGGAGTGCTTTGTCAACCTAGTCAATATGAACGACTCTAGCTCCAGTGACCGTACGATGTCCATCCAACGGCCGTAGTGCTTCTTCAACCTCTGGTCTTGTTGCTCCAGCCGCCACAAGCGCCGGGTCAGGCCGCATGCTCGCCTCCCTCCGTGGCCGGCCGTGCTGCCGCGGAGGCCTCACCACCCCCTACTATTCCCACTGCTGGCCAGACCCTGCAGCGATGGCAGCCTCACGCCGCAGCCAAACCAGTGAACCCTCATACTCCTCCCCGCGCGGGCTTCCTTTGCCGCGTCTTCCCCGGCTCTGCATCGTCCCCTTCATAGGCCTCGCTGCTCACCGTCGTCCACCGCCCTGGTGCTCTCGGCACGGCGTGGTCAACATGGTCAAGGAAGGACTTCCATCGGAAGAGTACTGTACGTGGAGAGGCTGACAGCTGGGTCCCAGGCGGCCACAAGGAAGTGCCTCCTTATTACGCTCAAAACAATTATTCCTCCACCTGACAGTAGGGACCCACAGGAAAGGCCACCGTATTTCGCAAAAAAATGTTTCCCCCTGACACCTGGGACCCACCAGCTACATCTTCGCACGCAAGGAAGTGCGCCCGGGCAAAAAAACCGATTCGCCCCCCTGATTGCTCGGACCCACGAGCTACATCTTTGCAGGCAAGGAAGTGCCTGACAGTCGGGACCCACCTGGTCGAAGCATACATAGCGTTGTCATTCTGGTCGCGAACATGTACATACATACTGGTCGATGTAGAGGCGCGCACGTGTCGTAGTAGAGGCGCGCACATAGCATGTACACGTACGTATAGCGGCCAGTGTGCAAGAAAGAAAATACGGCCACGTACATACATACGGGCAGGTCTCGAACGCCTACTCGCGCATATGTACGGCCATAGCTCATGTACATGGCTGGGTCGGAACGGAGAAACTGCGTCGTCGTCGTGTTCATGGGGAGCCAACCGACTGGGTAGGAACGGAATGCGTCGTCGTGTTCATCGGGAGGGCTTGGATGGAACAACCTATGGAAATGAGGCCTGGCGGATCGTAGAACGGAGGAAACGGCCTTGTGTTCGACCGGCCACGATCGAAACGGGATCCTGTTCATCGGGAGGGGTCTGGCGTACCACAAAACGCAGGAAACGGACCTCCTATGGTCGAAACAGGGGTCCTGTTGATCGGGAGGGGTGTGGCGTACCGCAAACGGAGGAAACGGACTGGTGTTGGAGCGCTACGGTCGAAACGGGGGTCCTGTTCATCGGGAGGGGTGTGGCGTCTGCAAAAGCAGGACTCCACGGGATCTGTTCATCTCCACCGTCGACCCTCCAGCCTCCACGGGCTATTGTTCATCCACCGTCGACCTCCTCCAGCCTCCACCGCGATCGTTCATCCATGGGCTCCTGTTCATCCAGCCTCCACCGTGCGCTACTCTACCGGCTACTGTTCAACCAGCCCTCTCCACGGGCTCCTGTTCAACCACCCCTCCACGGGCTACTGTTCATCCAACCGTACACCGTCTACTGTTCATCCAGCCCTCCACGGGGTGGTCCTGTTCATCCAGCCCTCCGCGGGGTCCCGCTCATCCATCCCCAACCGGCTCAATCGATCGGGGTCCTGTTCATCCAGAGGCAACACCACGGGGTCCTGTTCATCCACCCCACCTGGAACTGTTCATCCAAACCCCTAGCAACGCCAATCGCTCATCCAGACCCCGGCATCGATCGGCTTGATTAGCTGCAGAGCGGCGAATCGCCGATCGGGTTAAGTTAATAGCCATTGATTGATCGCTCGGGTTCAAGAACGCGTAGTTCGCAAAGGTAATCGCCGGGTTCAGTTTGAGCCCAACGCCTCACTCGGGTTGATTAGCCCAACGCCTCACACCCACGCTGCAGCAGCGTGGGCAGAGAAACACGCATCGCTCGGCCCCGACCACCCACCGTAACTGGGAACACCCCGATATTTTCCTCGCCCTCGCTTCTACCACGGTATTTTCCATCATGGACGGCCCAAAGAATGTCATGCAGCTGCGTCTCCGGCCCGCGCAGGATGAAAAGACCATTTTCTGTCATGATTTTTTGTCATAAAAGTAGGACCCCCACCACATCTACGATGATACCGGGTTTTGTCACAATTATCGTCATAGTAGTGTCATAAGTATGACAGATTTTTTTTTCGTTCGGACTAAAATGTCACGGATGTGTCTTTTTTTTGTAGTGTGGGCAAGATGACTAAGACTTCATTCTCCAGAACAATGGAGCGAGCAACAGACTTGTTGGAAATAATACATGCTGATGTATGCGGTCCGATGAGTGCTGATGCTCGCGGCAGGTATCATTATTTTCTGACCTTCACAGATGATTTGAGTAGATATGGGTATATCTACTTGATGAAACATAAGTCTGGAACATTTGAAAAGTTCAAAGAATTTCAGAGTGAAGTGGAAAATCATCGTAAGAAGAAAATAAAATTTCTACGATCTGATCATGGAGGAGAATATTCGAGTTACGAGTTTGGTCTTCATTTGAAACAATGCGGAATAGTTTCGCAACTCACGCCACCCGGAACACCACATGGTAATGGTGTGTCCAAACGTCGCAACCGCAATTTATTAGATATGGTGCGATCTATGATGTGTCTTACTGATTTACCACTATCATTTTTGGGTTATTCTTTAGAGACGGCTGCATTCACGTTAAATAGGGCACCATCTAAATCCGTTGAAACAACACCATATGAACTGTGGTTTGGCAAGACACCCAAGTTGCCGTTTCTTAAAGTTTGGGGCTGCGATGATTATGTGAAAAAAGTTCAACCTGATAAGCTCGAACCCAAATCGAACAAATGTGTCTTCATAGGATACCCAGAGGAGACTGTTGGGTACACCTTCTATCAAAGACCCGAAGGCAAGATATTCGTTGCTAAGAATGGATCCTTTCTAGAGAAGGAGTTTCTCTCGAAAGAAGTGGGTGGGAGGAAAGTAAAACTTGATGAGGTGATTGTACCTGCTCCCTTATTGGAAAGTAGTTCATCACAGAAATCAGTTCCGGTGATTCCTAAACCAATTAGTGAGGAAGCTAATGATGATGATCATGAAACTTCTGATCAAGTTACTACCGAACCTCGTAGGTCAAGCAGAGTAAGATCCGCACTAGAGTGGTACGGTAATCCTATTCTGGAGGTCATGTAAATTGACCATGACGAACCTACGAACTATGAGGAAGCGATGATGAGCTCAGATTCCGCGAAATGGCTTGAGGACATGAAATCTGAGATGGGATCCATGTATGGGAACAAAGTGTGGACTTTGGTTGACTTGCCCGATGATCGGCAAGTGATACGTCTCCAACGTATCTATAATTTTTTATTATTCAATGCTATATTATATTCTGTTTTGGACATTATTGGGCTTTATTATACACTTTTATATTATTTTTGGGACTAACCTATTAACCGTAGGCCGAGCCCATAATTGTTGTTTTTTGCCTATTTCAGAGTTTCGCAGAAAAAGAATATCAGACGGAGTCCAAACGAAATGAAACCTTCGGGAACGTGATTTTCGAAACGAACGTGATCCAGAAGCCTGGACCCTACGTCAAGACTTCAACCAGGAAGCCATGAGGTAGGGGGGCGCGCCTACCCCCCCCCCCCCCAGGCGCGCCCTCGACCCTCGTGGGCCCCATGTTGCTCCACCGACGTACTCCTTCCTCCTATATATACCTATGTACCCCCAAACTACCAGATACGGAGCCAAAAACCTAATTCCACCACCGCAACCTTCTGTAACCCTGAGATCCCATCTTGGGGGTTGTTCCGGAACTCCACCGGAGGGGGCATCGATCACGGAGGGCTTCTACATCAACACCATAGCCTCTCCGATGAAGTGTGAGTAGTTTACCTCAGACCTTCGGGTCCATAGTTATTAGCTAGATGGCTTCTTCTCTCTTTTTGGATCTCAGTACAATGTTCTCCCCCTCTCTTGAGGAGATCTATTCGATGTAATCTTCTTTTGCGGTGTTTTTGTTGAGACCGATGAATTGTGGGTTTATGACCAAGTTTATCTATGAACAATATGTGAATCTTCTGAATTCTTTTATGTATGATTGGTTATCTTTGCAAGTCTCTTCGAATTATCAGTGTGGTTTGGCCTACTAGATTGATCTTTCTTGCAATGGGAGAAGTGCTTAGCTTTGGGTTCAATCTTGTAGTGTCCTTTCCCAGTGACAGTAGGGGCAAGGCACGTATTGTATTGTTGCCATCGAGGATAACAAGATGGGGTTTATATCATATTGCATGAGTTTATCGTCTACATCATGTCATCTTGCTTAAAGCTTTACTATGTTCTTATGAACTTAATACTCTAGATGCATGCTGGATAGCGGTCGATGTGTGGATTAATAGTAGTAGATGCAGGCAGGAGTCGGTCTACTTGTCTCAGACGTGATGCCTATATACATGATCATACCTAGATATTCTCATAACTATGCTCAATTCTATCAATTGCTCAATAGTAATTTGTTCACCCACCGTAAATACTTATGCTCTTGAGAGAAGTTTCTAGTGAAACCTATGACCCCCGGTTCTATTTTCAATCATATTAATCTTCTGACAACAAGCTATTTCTGGCGCCGTTTTTACTTTACTTTCTTTACTTTGCATCTTTATCATAAAAATACCAAAAATATTATCCTATCATATCTATCAGATCTCACTCTCGTGAGTGACCGTGTAGGGATTGACAACCCCTTATCGCGTTGGTTGCGAGGATTTATTTGTTTGTGTAGGTGCGACGGACTCATGCGTGCCCTCCTACTGTGTCGATGTGGGGTTCCGGCAAACCCATAAGGTTCAAACACTGGGGTGCGCACGAAGTCTTTCCCCCCCTACCGATCTATGCTCAAGCTCGCTAAGATCTTGCGGACGAACTCACAACACAGAAAGAGACACGAGGTTTATACTGGTTCGGGCCACCGTTGTGGTGTAATACCCTACTCCAGTGTGGTGGTGGTGGATTGCCTCTTGGGCTGATGATGAACAGTACAAGAGAAGAACAACCTCCTGAGGTTGAGATGTTCTTGTTCGTGTGTTGGCTCCTCGATCTGTTCGACTCTGGATCGGCCTGCCTCTGCAGTGGTGGCTAGATCTACTTATATAGGCCCTGGTCCTCTTCCCAAATGTTGAGCGGGAAGGGAGCCGACAACGGCGGGCAAATTTGAAGGGGGACAGCTAGTACAAGCTATCCTGACAAAAGCGGTCTTCGCCTGCGAAAAGCCCTGGGGTGATGCCATCTTGGGCTCCACGATGACCTCCGCCTTGCCGTCCTCCTTGTCTTGGTCTTGTTGCACCAATATGGCAACCTTTGCCTGATGCCTCGGTACTCTTCGTCTACGCTTGCCTCCTTAGCACCAAAGAGGAAATGTGGATGTTGTGCGCACTGGCGCCCGCCTGGCACCGTCCGTCATGGCTTACATCACGAATGCCTTGTGAGGTTTGCCCCGCCTTGATATCTCCGCTCCTCGTGAGCCTGCCTAGCTAGGCTACTGCAGAGGAAGTCTTGTGTCGTACGCCTCGCGAGGCTTGGTCCCTCACGAAGGTCTTGGATGCCTTGTTGATGAAGATGGGTCATACGGCCCACTGCCTAGCCACGCTGTGGGCCGCAGGCAGGCAAGTCTGGGGACCCCCGTTCCCAGAACGCTGACAGTAGCCCCCGGGCCCAAGGCGCACTCGGTCTTGGCTTCGCGGCGAAGCCAAGGGTCAAGTTCGGAGCGCCGCGGGCCCCAAAAGCTTGCGGCCTCGGTTGACGCATGGCGGTTGATTGGACGTGGCACAGGCAGTTCTTTCCTTCATTGCTCCTTCCTTGCTCGCTCCAGATCCCCTTTCTTGCCCTTCGCCGCCTGCTTCCTCCAGATCTGCTCAACCCTTGCTCTTCTTCTGCCGCTCATGGCGCGGCGCAAGGTCAAGTCTTCCGCAACGCCGGCGTGGTACGAGGCGGCCCTCGAGACGCCCACCATCACGGAGAAGAGCCTCGCCTCCGTGCGTCTTCTGACGGCGAGCGAAGGCAACGAGTGGGGGAAGAGAGAGCTTTGGCTCGCCTCCGACGAGCCGGAGCCTGCGGGAAGCACCTTCTTCCCCTTCTTCTCGAGCAGCGTCGGCGTCAGGTTGGTCCCTCCTTTCTCTGATTTCTTTTACGAAGTCCTCGACCACTATGGGCTGTAGGCACTGCATCTCCATCCCAACTCTGTCCTCCTCCTGTCCATCTTCTCTTACTACTGCAAGGCGTACCTGGGCGTTATGCCGTCCGTGGCGCTCTTGCATCATTTCTTCATCCTCCGTGTCACCGATGAGCATATCACTGGATGTGCCAACTTCATCGCCTGCGGCAAGGCCAACTCGATCTCGAGCACCGGAAAGAGGGCCGACAACATCCGGTCCAAACGGGTCATGATGGGTGCTCGGCGCGCCGACCCGCGTCTGGAGTTGCCCACGACGGCGTCTCCTCCCAACGGGGGGTGGCCGAAGGCGGAGCTTGTCGATGAGCGGGCATCGCTGGTGCTGGGGCAGATGATGACCGATCTGAGGCCGGGCAACGCGAGGACAGCCAAGGTGACGGGGGCGATGCTCCTGAGGGAGTTCCTGATGGTGCGGGTCGCCCGGCTCCAGGCGCGCGCGCGCCCCCCCTCTAGGAGCTTGACGAAAAGGAAACCAAGACCCGCCTGAGGCCGGGGGACTTGCCTGATGATGAATTGGACGCCATCCTGCGCCTCATAGTTGGGGACAACCAGGAGTACCCGGCTAGCGGCTTCCTTCCCCTGTTCAAGCGCAGGGACTGGGAGGAATTCGTCGCCTCCAGGCCGACTTTCGATGCGCGTGGGCTGGTGCCGCCAGTGCTTGCAGAAGCCCCCATGGCGCAGAACCCGGTGGTGGTGTATTCTGATGAGTCCCTCAGAGGGGAGAAGAGGGGGAGGACTCGGAGAAGACCCTGGAAGAGGTGGGGGAGACTTCCCCTCTGAGCAAGGCCGAGATTCTTCACGCCCTTCCTGATGATGCCGATGCCGGTCGAGGGGGTAGGGAGCAGCCTCCCATCACGACGAAGAGCAGGTCGTCGTTGGTGGCCCAAGGCGCTGCCTCCGCCCCAACACCTCCTGGGGATGGACCCGGCTCTGCCTCCTCTCCGCCCGGCGCCGCTGGTGTCAGAACGCCTGCCCCTTAGGTCCCGCAGCTGTCAGGCCTCAAGCTTCTCAAGCGGTCGGTGGAATACGTTGCATTGAACCGGTGAGTGCCTTGAGCTTCGCCTTGTCCTTGTTCGTGCTCGTTGTTTCCTGATGTTCGCTCCTGGTTGATGAGGCCGACTCCTTCGTCGAAGAAGATGAAGGACGATTCGGCGGCCGTGCCTCCCTCCGCAGGGAAAGGAAGTAGCAGCGCCCGTGTCTCCCCAGCTCGGTCGTCCTCGCGAGGCCAAGAGGAGTCTCGCCGCGTGGAGTCGGCCTCTATGGCCCCCTTGGCTCTGGAGGTGCCTGTGCTTGGCGCGGCTGACAAGGTCCCAGCCGCTCCGGAACACGCGGCCTCCCAAGACCTGGTAACGACATCGCTTCCTCCTTCCGCTGCATCTCCGCTCCCTGGTCCTTATGTTCCTGTCGCCACCCTGGAGCGTGCCCTCACGGAGATGACCCAGCCGCAGGCGGATCTGAGCGCAGACCTGTGCCTGGTGGCCGGGCGTCTGGAACTAGCCTCAGGCTGGTTCCACTCTGACCTAGTAGTTTGTGCGGTGCTGGGCCAAGCTGTTTCGGCTTTCGAGAAGGACAAGCAAGACGTCGCCAGCACTGCAGCTGATCGTGAGGCAGCGCTAAAGGACACCAAGGCCGCTCGTGACCGCTGCCAGGAGCTGGAGAGGCGCGCTGCCGCAAGGAGAAGGAGGAGGAGATGAAGGCCCGTGAGGAAGCCGTCAAGAACCGAGATGCTGAACTGGTGGAGCTGGGGAAGAAGTAGGCTGCCGAGCGCAGCCGGTTGGAGGAGCTAGAGCAGAAGATGAGGGCGAGGGAGGCCGTTCTTGACGCCAAGGCACGGGTCCTAGCGGAAGATCGCGTGGCCTTCGCCGATCTCGAGAGGAGGTCATGCGAAGCGCTGGAGACGCTTTACGAGCGCGGCCTGGTGAAGCCCCTGGACACCGACGAGGATGGCCCCGCCCAGCTGCTCCCTGTTGTGGTGAAGGCGCTTGAGGAGGTCGTCGACGGCCTCGCTCCCATGGCAGAGGCAGAAGCTCGCGTCCTGTCCTCAACTGCACTGACTCGGGTCTTCAGCCATTTGCACTTCCGCGCCCCCAACGCTCGCCTTGACGAGCTGCTAGAGCCAGTGGCTGAAGATCAATTCCAGGCAGCTGCCGCGGCCGTGCGGGATCAAGTGGGGGCCTTGCTGAGAAGGTTCTGTGGCTTTGTCTCCGCTCCTCTGTCCGGCGTCGTTGACGTTGCGGCTGGTGGTGAAATAAAGTCGACGATGAGTGAGCGCCTTTCGTAGGCGTTGGCGTCGCTTGGAGGTGACCCGCAGCCATTTCTCCTGTTCCGTTCCTGCGACATGTAGTCAGCCTCGTGGAGGCGTTTAAACTTTTATTTGGTATTGCAAAGACAATATGCTTGTAATATTTGCTTTGAGATTTTGCGATTTCCTTCCTATTTGCTTTGTGTTCTTCGTCGGCAGAGCTCGGCCCCGCGCATACCTCAACCGCAATTGGGCCGACCGGAGACCAGGACGGACCAAGGAGTGAGGGGCTACGTGACCAGTTAGGCTCCTGAGTCGCGATGCTCAGGAGTCCCCCTTGACGCGCAAACATCATATAGGGAGAGTTCGCTGGGATAGATTATTGTTCTACGTCGGCAGAGCCCGGCCCCGCGCATACCTCAACCGCCATTGGACCAACCAGAGACCAGGAAAGACCAAGGAGTGAGGGGCTACATGACCAGCTAGGCTCCTGAGTCGCGATGCTCAGGAGTCCCCCTTGATGCGCAAACAACATATAGGGAGAGTTCGCTGGGATAGATTATTGTTCTACGTCGGCAGAGCCCGGCCCCGCGCATACCTCAACCGCCATTGGACCGACCGGAGACCAGGACGGACCAAGGAGTGAGGGGCTACGTGACCAGTTAGGCTCCTGAGTTGCGATGCTCAGGAGTCCCCCTTGACGTGCAAACAATCATGTACCTGCCCTCGCCGAGGCCTCGGGAGGGGCGCGCGATGCCCAGGTCCAGGGGACCTGGTTGGGTGGCGTGCGCTTGGGCGTGACCCGAGCGCAGCCCCCGTGCCCAGCCCCCATGCGCGGCTTTCCCGAGGGGAGGCGTTGCGGTAAGGCTGGGCGCTGAGCTCTGGGCTCCCTGAGGTTGGCACGACCGTGGGGTCGCCCTCAGTTGTTTATCACCAGCGCGGAGCATAGTGCTTCCGCTTGTGCGCGGGCATAGCCGCTCCTCGGCAGTGTCGTCAGCCAGCGCGGATCATGGTGCTTCCACTTGGGCGTGGGATGGGGGGCCCCCTCCGGGAGGAGCCCCCGGGCGTGTACAGCCCCGCCCTGACACATGGCTTGCACGAAGGTGTATCTGGGCACTCATGAGCCAGCGCGGGACTCACGAGTCCCTACCTCAAGGCGTGTTGCGCTTGGTCTTGAGTCTTGGTGACTGTATGTTCCTGCAAGGTGGTTAGATGCAGGCACTCTACATCCTCAGGTCCCGGCCCTCGACCGAGCTCAGCCCTTACCGGTATGCTGTATGCGCGATTCCGTGGTCAAGGCCAGGGGTGAGGGTGGAGAGCCGATGGGAGCTCCTGAGTCGCGATGCTCAGGAGCCCCCCTTTTAACGTGCAAGCGGATTGCATAGGGTGAACAGGCCCGCGGCGGGCGGCAATCGAGCAGGCGATAGCCGTTTGCATGTCGGGCATAAAAGGCAGATTAACTTGGGTAAATGCAGGAAGATACATGCCACTGGGTCTGGCCCGAGCAGCTTGGGGATGATGCAGCCCGAGGGGCGCCCCCAGCAAGGTAAGTAAAAGACTTAAGCAAAGGGACACATGCCACAGGGACGGACCCGTGCGGCCTGGGAATAATGCACCCAAGGGGCGCTCCCAGCTTGAACGAACTTGGAAGATGTCACCTGGTTCTGTAGACGAAGTATAGTTGACGTAGGTGAAGCCACACGTTGAAGGGACGACTCCTCATGAGCCACCGGGACCCTGAGCCTCGGGAGGCTCTGGGGGCTCAGGAGATTCCCTGAAGAGCGTCTCCATCTCCTCCTGAACGGCGCGGATCCTGGCCTCCTGAGACGCCAGGACCTGCCGCAAGTTGCATTGATGGGCCGACTCCATGCTTGGCAAGCCGAAGGGCATGCGAACGTAGTTGTGTGGTGGGCCCTCACAGCGGCCCGCAAGTGATGGCCAGAAGCGCTCCTGAGATGCGGCCCTGTTGAGCCCTGTGACATCGACACAGAGACGCAGCCCGGCATCCTCGCCCGGATGGGGTGCTGCGCCCTGTGTGCGGCTGTGGCCGCGCATGGCTCTTGCTTCTTGCAAATCTTGTGTGATCTTGGTGATGAACTCTTGGCTGGTGGGAACTCCTTGCCCTGTGTTCTCCTGAGGGAAACGTGCCATGAAGCACGCCTCCAAGTGGTGCCCAAGCGCCTCCCTTATGAGGTTGGCAAGGTCCGAGGCCCTCCAGAAGAGAGCCCCCGAGCCCTGCCCGAGGAGGGCGCCGGGCGTGCCTTCCTATGCGATGGAGGGAGGCGCCCCTGGAACGGGTGTTGATCCTGAAGAGGCTCCTGACGCAGCGCCATCTCCTTGGGGTCCTGCGTGGTGCGGCAACTTCTTCTTGGGGACGATCTCCGGAGGGCCTTCACTTCTGCTGTCGGGGTCATCGATTGCTGCGGCTTGAAAGGCACGCTCGAGAGAGCACACCACATCCCTCTCTTCACACGAGACCGTGATGATTCCTCCGCTTCCTGGCATCTTGAAAACGTTGTAGCTGTAATGAATGACCGCCATGAACTTGGCCAGGGCTGGATACCCGAGGATGGCGTTGTACGGCAGACGGATGTGCGCGACGTCGAAGTCGATGATCTCGGTGCGGTAGTTGTCGAGCTTGCCGAAGGTGACAGGCAAGAAAACTTGCCCTATCGGTGTGGTGGAACAAACAGTCACTCCTGAGAAAGGCTTGGTCGGCTGAAGCTGCTCATAAGGCACTTGGAGGTTGTCGAACGTGTCGACGGACAAGACGTTGAGCCACGCGCCGCTGTCGATGAGGGTCTTGGTGAGTTGCACATTGCTGATGACTAGGGAGCATAGCATAGGGAGTGCGCCTACGGTGGCCGCACACTTGAGCTGGTCTGCTGAGCTGAAGGTGATGGCACATTGGGACCACCTGAGGGGGCGCGTGGCCTCGAGCTTGGGGAGCACGGCGTTCACCACGCGAGCGAACTGTTTGAAGATGCGCTGAGAGGCTGGGGCCTGTGCACCGCCCAAGATGCAAGCGATCGCACGCGGCTCCTAGAAGCCCCCAGCCCCCTCGTCCTGGTGGTGGTCGTCGTTCCTTCTCGGTGGCGGCAGCGGGGGAAGACCGGTGTTACCCTGGGGGCGATCCTCACGAGGCGGGTCCCTCCAGGCGCCCTCGCGAGGTTGGTCCTGCCAGCGGTCCTCGCGAGGCCGGTCGCGCCACTCCTGGCGCGGGCCACGGTCGTCCCAGCGTCCGCCTCCACGTCCTCCTCCACAGCTGTAGCCCCGGTCGTTGCGCTCGGGGCGTCGGCCATAGCGTCCTTCTCGTATGGCTCTGAGCTAGTGGCAGTCACTGGTGTTGTGGGTGTTCAGGTTGTGGAAGGCGCAGAACGGCTGATTGTTCTTGGACGACTCAAGCTGGTCTCTGCCTCGCTTGGTGTCGGGCTCCGCTGCGAGCACCACTGCCTCCTTGCGCTTCACGTCCTTGGCCTTTTGTCTTCTTCTCCTCCGCTGCTGGAGCTGGCAGCCCGAGGAAAGAGAGACGCCCCTCCTCGGCTCTTGCTCACTTGGTTGCCAGGTTGAACAGCTCTTGAGAAGTCAAGAGCTCCTCGTGGATAGCGAGCTCTTCCTTCCTCTTGACGTCACAGACGCCGTCGGAGAACGCGGAGATGATGGCCCCGTCCGTGTACTTGGGGATCTTGAGGCGGGTGTTGTTGAAGCGTTGGATGTACTTCTGGAGGGTTTCTCCTGGCTGTTGCTTGATGCGGCATAGGTCGCCCGCGGACGGTGGGCGGTCGCGAGTGCCCTAGAAGTTGGCGACGAAGCGGTCGCGCATCTCGTCCCAGGAGGAGATCGAGCCGTGTTGCAGGTTCAGGAGCCTAGAGCGGGCCCTGTCCTTAAGAGCCATGAGGAACCAGTTCGCCATGACTTTTTCGTCGCCGTTGGCTGCTTCGATGCTCAGCTCGTAGAGCTGCAGGAACTCCGCGGGGTCCGTGGTGCCTTCGTAGCAAGGAGGCCGGTCTGGCTTGAACTTGCCTGGCCAGGCGACGCTACGCAGCTCGGGGCTGATGGCGCGGCAGCCGGCTGTGGTTGCCGGGGCCCGCTTCGGGGGTGGAGCCTGGTCTTGACGGGTTTCGCGCTGTGCCATTGCGGGCGGTGCGCGGTCTTGATGAGGTGGTGCGGGGAGCACGGGCGCAGCTTCTTGCGATCGCGGGATTTCTTGGCAGCTTCTTTCTTCACGCGCGGGCGCCGGGCACGGTGGATCACGCCGCGGAGGTGCGCGCCTTGGTGCCAAGGCACCGTCTTGGGGTCGAGGTGGTGGAGGCACGCCATGAGCTCCGTCGCCCGCGGCTGGTTGAGGGGGAGGCATAGAGTTGGACGGTGCTGGAGAGCCCCCTGCGGCGCGGACGAGCTCAGCGACGCGGTCGAGCCACTCCTCGTAGACGTTGTCGACAGGGCGGTAGCGGAGGAGCTCGTTCACCGTGATGAGCGCACCTCGTGCCTCCATGGGAGCGTGGTGCGCGTAGGACAAAGAACCAGCAGGGGTGAGCGATGGAGTAGCGGTACGGCCATCCTGCCGCACCGAGTGGTGCAGCAAGGACACCTGCTGCTCGTTCCCCGCTGGGCCGGTGGCAGCGTTGGCGACGGGAGACGGAGAATGACGAGGTGGCCCACCTATGGGAGCCGTCTGAGCGACGCGGGCGAAGAGGGAAGCCCGACGCTCAGCTCGAGCATGGCGAGCGTCCGCCATGGAAACGATGGAGTGGCGGAGCAGCGAATCGACGGACGGAAAGGAAGCTACGGCGCACCCCTACCTGGCGCACCAAATTTCGGATGTGGGGTTCCAACAAACCCTTAAGGTTCAAACACTGGGGTGCGCGCGAAGTCTTTCCCCCCTACCGATCTACGCTCAAGCTCGCTAAGATCTTGCGGACGAACTCGACAAACTCACAACACAGAAAGAGACACGAGGTTTATACTGGTCCGGGCCAACGTTGTGGTGTAATACCATACTCCAGTGTGGTGGTGGTGGATTGCCTCTTGGGCTGATGATGAACAGTACAAGAGAAGAACAGCCTCCTGAGGTTGAGGTGTTCTTGTGCGTGTGTTGGCTCCTCGATCTGTTTGAGTCTGGATCAGCCTGCCTCTACAGTGGTGGCTAGCTCTACTTATATAGGCCCTGATCCTCTTCCCAAATGTTGAGCGGAAAGGGAGCCAACAACGGCGGGAAAATTTGAAGGGGGGCAGCTAGTACAAGCTATCCTGACAAAAGCGGTCTTCGCCTGCGAAAAGCCCTGGGGTGACGCCGTCTTGGGCTCCACGATGACCTCCGCCTTGCCGTCCTCCTGGCCTTGGTCTTGTTGCACCAATATGGCAACCTTTGCCTGATGCCTCGGTACTCTTCGTCTGCGCTTGCCTCCTTTGCACCAAAGAGGAAATGTGGACGTTGTGCGCACTGGCGCCCGCCTGGCGTCGTTCGTCATGGCTTACGTCAGGAATGCCTCGTGAGGTTTGCCCCGCCTTGATATCTCCGCTCCTCATGAGCCTGCCTAGCTAGGCTACTCCAGAGGAAGTCTTGCATCGTCCGCCTCGTGAGGCTTGGTCCCTCGCGAAGGTCTTGGATGCCTTGTTGATGAAGATGTGCCGTACGGCCCGCTGCCTAGCCCCCGTTCCCAGAACGCCGACATACTGGATTGATACCTTGGTTCCCAAAAACTAAGGGAAATACTTACGCTACTTTGTTGCATCGCCCTTTCCTCTTCAAGGGAAAACCAACGCAATGCTCAAGAGGTTGCAGCAAGCCATAGAGAATAAATGGATCTTCAAGAAGAAGACAGACGCTGACGGTAATATTACTGTCTACAAAGCTCGACTTGTTGCGAAAGGTTTTCGAGAAGTTCAACGAGTTGACTACGATGAGACCTTCTCACCCGTAGTGATGCTTAAGTCCGTCCGAATCATGTTAGCAGTTGCCGCATTTTATGATTATGAAATTTGGCAAATGGATGTCAAAACTGCATTCCTTAATGGATATCTTAAAGAAGAGTTGTATATGATGCAACTATAAGGTTTTTTCAATCCAAAAGGTGCTAACAAAGTGTGCAAGTTCCAGCAATCCATTTATGGACTGGTGCAAGCCTCTTGGGGTTGGAATATATGCTTTGATAGTGTGATCAATGCATATGGTTTTATACAAACTTTTGGAGAAGCCTGTATTTACAAGAAAGTGAGTGGGAGGTCTGTAGTATTTCCGATATTATATGTAGATGACATATTGTTGATCGGAAATGATACTGAATTTCTGAATAGCATAAAAGGATACTTGAATAAGATTTTTTCAATGAAATACCTCGATCATATAGATCAAGATCTATATTGGGCATCAAGATCTATAGAGATAGATCAAGACACTTAATTGGACTTTCACAAAGCAGATACCTTGATTAAATTTCAGAGAAGTTCAAAATGGATCAAGCAAAGAAAGGGTTCTAGCATGTGTTACAAGGTGTGAAGTTGAGTTAGACTCAATGCCCGACCACTGCAGAAGATAGAGAGAAAATGGAAGTCATTCCCTATGCTTCAGCCATAGGTTCTATCATGTATGCAATGCTGTGTACCATACCTGATGTGTGCCTTGCTATCAGTTTAGCAGGGAGGTACCAAAGTAATCCAGGAGTGGATCACTGGACATCGGTAAAGAACATCCTAAAATACCTGAAAGGAATAAGGATATGTTTCTCATTTATGGAGGTGACAAAGAGCTCGTCATAAATGGTTACATCGATGCAAGCTTTGACACTGATCCGGATGACTCTAAGTCACAAACTAGATATGTATTTATATTAAATGGAGGAGCTGTAAGTTGATTCAGTTCCGAGTAGAGCGTCGTGGTGGGATCTACGTGTGAAGTGGAGTACATAGCTGCTTTGGAAGCAGCAAATGAAGGAGTCTGGATGAAGGAGTTCATATCCGATCTAGGTGTCATACCTAGTGCATCGGGTCCAATGAAAATCTTTTATGACAATACTGGTGCAATTGCCCTGGCAAAGGAATCCAGATTTCACAAGAGAAGCAAGCACATCAAGAGACGCTTCAATCCCATCCGTGATCAAGTCAAGGAGGGAGACATAGAAATTTGCAAGATACATACGGATCAGAATGTTGCAGACCCGTTGATTAAGCCTCTCTCACGAGCAAAACATGATCAACACCAAGACTCCATGGGTGTTAGAATCATTACTATGTAATCTCGATTATTGACTCTAGTGCAAGTGGGAGACTGAAGGAAATATACCCTCGAGTCAATAATAAAGTTGTTATTTATATTTCCTTATATCATGATAAATGTTTATTATTCATGCTAGAATTGTATTAACCGGAAACTTATACATGTGTGAATACATAGACAAACAGAGTGTCACTAGTATGCCTCTACTTGACTAGCTCGTTAATCAAAGAGGGTTAAGTTTCCTAGCCATAGACATAAGTTGTCATTTGATGAACAGGATCACATCATTAGAGAATGATGTGATTGACTTGACCCATCCGTTAGCTTAGCAATATGATCGTTTAGTTTATTGCTATTGCTTTCTTCATAACTTATACATGTTCTTACGACTATGAGATTATGCAACTCCCGAATACCAGAGGAACACTTAGTGTGCTATCAAATGTCACAACGTAACTGGGTGATTATAAAGATGCTCTACAGGTGTCTCTGATGGTGTTTGTTGAGTTGGCATAGACCGAGATTAGGATTTGTCACTCCGATTGTCGGAGACGTATCTTTGGGCCCTCTCGGTAATGCACATGACTATAAGCCTTGCAAGCAATGTGACTAATGAGTTAGTTGCGGGGTGATGCATTACGGAATGAGTAAAGAGACTTGCCAGTAACGATATTGAACTAGGTATGATGATACAAACGATCAAAACTCGGGCAAGTAACGTACCGATGACACAGGGAACAACGTATGTTGTTATGCGGTTTGACCGATAAAGATCTTCGTAGAATATGTACGAACCAATATGAGCATCCAGGTTCCGCTATTGGTTATTGACCGGAGATGAGTCTCGATCATGTCTACATAGTACTCGAACCCGTAGGGTCCGCACGCTTAACGTTTGATGACGATCGGTATTATGAGTTTATGTGTTTTGATGTACCAAAGGTAGTTCAGAGTTCCGGATGAGATCACGGACATGACGAGGAGTCACGAAATGATCGAGACATAAAGATTGATATATTGGATGAGTATATCCGGACACCAGAATGGTTCCGAGGTGTATCGGCTATTTACCGGAGTACGGGGGGTTACCGGAACCCCCCGGGGAGTTAATGTGCCTTCATGGGCCATAGTCGAAGAGAGGAGGAGGCGTCCAAGTAGTGGGGCGCCCCCCCAAGCCCAATTTGAATTGGGGAGGGGGGCCGGCCCCCCTTTCCTTTCTCCTTCTTCCCCTTCCTTCCCCCTCCTAGTTGGACTAGGAAAGGGGGGAAACCTACTCCTAGTAGGAGTAGGAATCCCTCCTCTGGGCGTGCCCTAGGAGGCTGGCCCTCCCCCTCCTCCACTCCTTTATAAACGGGGGAGGGGGCACCCCATATGATGCGGAGCATCCTACAGTCATCACCATATCAAGAGTCCCTTCGCCAAGTGACACCTGCGACCTCTACTTCTCATACATAAAGGTGAATCTTCTCCTTTACACGTGTTCACTTGACCCCTTCGAGGATGGTATACTACTTAACACTCCACTCATGTGCATGCATAGGTATTGCCGGAGCTTCACGAACGACGAGGAGGAGTGCAAGCGCCAAGGAACACCTACACCATCCGCGAGGGAAGCCTGGAAATGTAGACGCAAGAAGAAGAGCTGTCAAAGAAGCTCCAGCCACCGGACGACCGGTTGGGTCCGGACGTCCGGCGCCTGAAGATCCACCGGACGACCGGCCCGAACCGGACGACCGGCGATCCCGCACCCGAGCCAAATGAGCGGACGTCCGACGCCTGCGGACGACCGACGACCGGACGACCGGCCCCCTACAGTAATCCGGCACTCCTGCGTCCGAGCCAAATCGAGCGGACGTCCGACGTCTTCCGGACGTCCGGCCGCTCGTGAGTCTCCGGACGTCCGACGCCCACCGGAAGTCCGACCCCTAGCTGTGTGCAGCCGGGCCTTTGGCCTTGTATCCCTCTCCCACTTACCCCTTCGTGGCTTAGACTATAAATAGACCTTCCCCTCATCCTTTCTAGGGTTAGCAAATATGATAGCTCATTCTTAGGTGAGCTTTGCTCCTACCTCTACTCTTGAGAGAGAGAGACTACCACTCCCATGGAGTTCAAGACCTCCATGTGAGAAGATCCTGCGAGATATCATCAAGACTTCTTGGGAAGATCCGTCTAGGATATCATCAAGACCTCCTCTTGGAGATGAACCTTACCTTGTATCTTTCCCTTTGTTGTTCATGTACCTTGTGATCTTGTGTGTTTGATTGTCTAGTGGATGTGTGATTGGACTTGTTCTTGAGTGTTTCCCCTTGTGATTTCTCTCCGTTCTTCCCCGTGTTCATCGTGTTCTTCGAGGGATCCCACTCCAAACGGCTAAGATCGGCCTACATCGGGTTAGCCCCGTATCATATGGTATCATGAGCCACGTTCATCACGTATTTGGAGTCCCTCCCACCTTTTTCTAGCCTTCTTTTGTTTGATTTCGTCCTAAATTTCGAAAATCCCCACCAAAAATAGCCCCAAATTTTTTTGTGATTTGTTGGTTAGATGAAGTTTTGTTGATTTTGATCCATGGATTTGCTTGGTTTCGAGTGGATCTAGCATTTCCCCAAGTTTCCCCATCTTTCATCCACAAAATTCCGCGAATTTTGACCCCAAAATCCCAAAATTCCGCCCAAAATCGCACCCCGGATCTCGCATCTCGCGTTGACCCCGACCCACTGGACGAACGTCACATTACCGGACGTCCGGAGCCCTTGGAATGACCGGACGTCCGTCATCCACCGGACGACCGGAACCCCTAACCCGATCTGAAATAGCGGATTTCCGACCTTTCCGGACGTCCGGCCACCGGACATCCGTTATTTCCGGACGTCCGCTACCTGTAGATATCAACTTCGGCTGATTTTTGTTTTGCCCATAACTAATTCATCCGAACTCCGATTTTGACTTTCTTTAGCTCGTTTTGAAGCTATTGACATCCCCCTTCCAACAAAAATACCATCATCATCATTTGGCTCCATCAAATTTTGTGAAATTTGGCAAGTTTGCCTAAGGCTTCCACCACATCACCCGCTACTCCACCACCGACTTCCGCAACTTAACCAATTTTGTTCCTCATGGTTGTTTGAGTTGTGATTCGAGTCTCCTAAGGTGTTTCGGCTACTTAGGGACGGTTGCTCCTTCATCAACCACCACCGCCACTTCCGCATAGGCTTACCCAACATACACTTACATCCCAACTTAACCCAATTTTGTTTGTGTTGTGAGTTGTGTCTCCTAAGGTGTTTAGGCTACTTAGGGACCGTGCTTCCAACTCCGACACCGTGTATAGTTCACCACCTTACTCTCCACTTCCGCATCGCGTACTCCAAAACCACCATTGCATTTCCGCAATCACATTGAGCTTCCGCAACCACCATCGCATTCCCGCTACCACCATTTGACATTTGTCATTTGAGATTTTGAGTTGTGGTTTTTCCGTTTCCTAAGGTGTTTCGGCTACTTAGGGATGAGTCTTCATCATCTTGGTATCTACATCAAGAACACCGCCACTCATCATCGCAAAGGACGGTAACCTCGACGACACCATTGTATATTCCCTTGCTATTGCATTGATAACCCCTAGCCCATTTTGCGTCACTTACCTATCGAGACTAGCCATTTGAGTATTGCTGGCAACGTTACTTGTGCACATTAGTGATCATACTTCCCATTGCATACATACCATATCATATTGGTATCATATCATCCTTTGTGTCACAATATCGTTCCCGCATATACACAATAGCTATCTTGGTTTGTGCATTGTGCAAAGTGGCCATAGAAAAAAAAGCTTTTAAGCAAAGAAAAAGAGAAAGAGCAAAGAGCTTGTAAGCAATAGCCATAGCATCACAATATATCATATGGTATCATATCCGATCATCTTGGATCATCTTGAGAGAAACACCGGGAACCATACATACATAGCATACTTGGGATAGAAAGTTTATCCATTTTGCATCTTATAGGTTGTGCACAAGTGTCGTATCCGCCTATTGAGCAATCGTGCTAGCGTCTCTCTTGAGTTGTGCAACACGAGCGTTTTCCGTGGATTCCACATTTTGTGCTCATTCCTCGGTTGCACGACCCCATTTATCTATTCGTGTGTGTGTTTCTGTGTGCCACATATTGCTATTGGTCTACTTGTTTCGCTTGCGAATTTGTGAATCTCTTTCAACATTATTGACTCTTGCTAACATTTTGCATCAAATTTTTGTGCCACTATCCTCACCGAGCTCTACCATAAGCTTTACTTGATAGGTGTGAGTGAACAAGTCCGTACCAATTCCACTATTCTTTCATCTCACATTGAGTGAAACGGGATACATCCTCAACTTTGGGAAAAGGTAACTTGGTATTGTTTATCTCATTTCCTACTCACCTCTACTCGAGTCTTGTGATGGATAGGCATGGCATTTCACCCTCGGTCTACAACAACAACGACGAGTTCGATGCCACGAACAACAACTCGGACGCCAAGATACAAGCTCAAATGGAGGAGATCAAAGCCCTCATCAAGTCCTACAAGCGATCTTCCTCATCTTCGAGAAGACGCTCAAGAGCACATGCTTCCGAGCTACCATCTCCGGCAAGATCACATCGGCATCGACACCATAACCACCAAGAACGTGAAGGTCATGAGCTCAACATCAACTACCGCTCAACGACTTCACCATCTCCCTTGGCATCTTCGCCAAGCGACTTCAAGGCATCATCGCCTACGGACATACGGCATCTTCGCCAACAAGCACCCCATGACTACGCTCAAGAGAAGCTCCCCAAGCTCAAGTCCGTTTGGCAAGTGACACGTGTGACCTCTACTTCTCATACATAAAGGTGAACCTTCTCCTTTACACGTGTTCACTTGACCCCTTCGAGGATGGTATACTACTTGACACTCCACTCGTGTGCATGCATAGGTATTGCCGGAGCTTCACGGACGACGAGGAGGAGTGCAAGCGCCAAGGAACACCTACACCATCCGCGAGGGAAGCCTGGAAACGTAGACGCAAGAAGAAGAGCTGCCAAAGAAGCTCCAGCCACCGGACGACCGGTTGGGTCTGGACGTCCGGCGCCTGAAGATCCACCGGACGACCGGCCCGGACCGGACGACCGGCGATCCCGCACCCGAGCCAAATGAGCGGACGTCCGACGCCTGCGGACGACCGACGACCGGACGACCGACCCCCTCCGGTAATCCGGCACTCCTGCGTCCGAGCCAAATCGAGTGGACGTCCGACGTCTTCCGGACGTCCGGCCGCCCGTGAGTCTCCGGACGTCCGACGCCCACCGGACGTCCGACCCCTAGCTGTGTGCAGCCGGGCCTTTGGCCTTGTATCCCTCTCCCACTTACCCTTCATGGCTTAGACTATAAATAGACCTCCCCCTCATCCTTTCTAAGGTTAGCAAATATGATAGCTCATTCTTAGGTGAGCTTTGCTCCTACCTCTACTCTTGAGAGAGAGACTAGCACTCCCATGGAGTTCAAGACCTCCATGTGAGAAGATCCTGCGGGATATCATCAAGACCCCCTTGCGGGAAGATCCGTCTAGGATATCATCAAGACCTCCTCTTGGAGATGAACCTTACCTTGTATCCTTCCCTTTGTTGATCATGTACCTTGTGATCTTGTGTGTTTGATTGTCTAGTGGATGTGTGATTGGACTTGTTCTTGAGTGTTTCCCCTTGTGATTTCTCTCCGTTCTTCCCCGTGTTCATCGTGTTCTTCGAGGGATCCCACTCCAGACGTGAAAGATCGGCCTACACTGGGTTAGCCCCGTATCACCATAGACACACAAGTTGATCTTAGCCATGTGCGGTGCCCACCTCCACATATTTCCACCTCGTTCATATTGTCGTAGTGCTTAGGAGAAGCCCTGCGTTGGTAACTTCATCATCACCATCAACACATCATCGTTCTGATGAAATTCTCCCTCGACCTCAGCTGGATCTAGAAGTTCGAGGGACGTCATCGAGCTGAACCTGTGCAGATCGCGGAGGTGCCGTGCATTTCGCTACTTGATCGGTTGGATCACGAAGACGTTCGACTACATCAACCACGTTACTTAACGGTTCCGCTTTCGGTCTACGAGGGTACGTGGACACACTCTCCCCGCTCATTGCTATGATTCTCCTAGATAGATCTTGCATGATCGTAGGATTTTTTTTTGAAATACTATGTTCCCCAACATCAATATGCTAAGCTAACAGATGGGTCTTATCCATCACATCATTCTCCTAATGATGTGATCCCGTTCATCAAATGACAACACATGTCTATGGTTAGGAAACTTAACCATCTTTGATTAACAAGCTAGTCTAGTACAGGCTTACTAGGGACACGGTATTTTGCCTATGTATCCACACATGTATCAAGTTTCCGGTTAATACAACTCTAGCTTGAATAATAAACATTTATCATGATATAAGGAAATATAATATAACAACTTTATTATTGCCTCTAGGGCATATTTCATTCAGGCTCCCACTTGCACTAGAGTCAATAATCTAGTTCACATCGCCATGTGATTTAACACCAATAGTTCACATCGTCATGTGACCAACACCCAAAGGGTTTACTAGAGTCAATAATCTAGTTCACATCGCTATGTGATTAACACCCAAAGAGTACTAAGGTGTGATCATGTTTTGCTTGTGAGAGAAGTTTAGTCAACGGGTCTGCTACATTCAGATCTGTATGTATTTTTCAAATTTCTATGTCTACAATGCTCTGCATGGAGCTACTCTAGCTAATTGCTCCCATGTTCAATACATAACTAGATTCGAACTTAGGGTCATTTAGATCAGTGTCAAAGCTTGCATCGACATAACTCTTTATGATGAACTCTTTATCACCTCCATAATTGAGAAACACTTCCTTAGTCCTCTTAGGTAACTAAGCTTAATTTTGACTGCTATCCAGTGATCTACTACTGGATCACTATTGTACCCCCTTGAAACTCATGGTAAGGTACACAATAGGTCTGTTATAGAGCTTGGCATACTTCATAGAACCCATAGCTGAGGCATAGGGAATGACTTTCATTCTCTCTCTATCTTCTGTCGTGGTCGGGCTTTGAGTCTTACTCAACTTCACAACTTGCAACACAGGCAAGAATCCTTTCTTTGACTGATCCAGTTTGAACTTCTTCAAAATCTTGTCAAGGTATGTACTCATCGAAAGTTTTATCAAGCATCTTGATCTATCTCGCCCAATATGTAAGTATCTTCAGTGAGGTCTTTCTTTGAAAAACTCCTTTCAAACACTTCTTTATGCTTTACAGAAAATTATACATCATTTCCGATCAACAATATGTCATTCACATATACTTATCAGAAATTTTTTAGTGCTCCCACTCACTTTCTTGAAAATACAGGCTTCACCATAAGTCTGTATAAAACTATATGCTTTGATCAACTCATCAAAGCGTATATTCCAACTCCGAGATGCTTGCACCAGTCCATAGATAGATCGCTGGAGCTTGCACACTTTGTTAGCACCTTTAGGATAGACAAAACCTTCTGGTTGCATCATATACAACTCTTCTTTCAGATATCCATTAAGGAATGCAGTTTTGACATACATTTGCCGCATTTCATAATCATAAAATGCGGCAATTGCTAACATGATTTGGACAGACTTAAGCATCGCTACGGGTGAGAAAGTCTCATCATAGTCAACTCCTTGAACTTGTCAAAAACCTTTTGTGACAAGTCAAGCTTTGTAGACGGTAACATTACCATCAGTGTCAGTCTTCTTCTTGAAGATCCATTTATTCTTTATGGCTTGCCCATCATCGGGCAAGTCCACCAAAGTCCATACTTTGTTCTCATACATGGATCCTATCTCGGATTTCATTGCCTCAAGACATCTGTCAGAATCTGGGTACATCATAGCTTCTTCATAGTTCATAGGTTCGCTATGGCCTGGTAACATGACTTCCAGGACAGGATTACCATACCACACTGGTGTAGATCGTTCTCTGGTTGACCTACGAGGGTCGGTCGCAACTTGATCTGAAGTTTCATCATCATTATCATCTGCTTCCTCACTATTTGGTGTAGGCATCACGGGAACAGATTTCACTGATGTACTACTTTCCAATTCAAGAGAAGTACAATTACCTTATCAAGTTCTACTTTCCTCCCACTCACTTTTTTCTAGGGAAACTCCTTCTCTAGAAAGGACCCATGCTTCGCAATAAAGATCTTGCCATCGGATGTGTGGTAGAAGGTGTACCCAATTGTTTCCTTAGTGTATCCTATGAAGATGCACTTCTCCGATTTGGCTTTGAGCTTATCAGGCTGAAGCCTTTTGACATAAGTGTCGCAACCCGAAACTTTAAGAAATGACAGCTTAGGTTTCTTGCCAAACCATAGTTTATACGGTGTCGTGTCAACGGATTGATACGGTGCCCTATTTAATGTGAATGCAACTATCTCTAATGCATAACCCCAAAATGATAATGGTAAATCGGTAAGAGACATCATAGATCGCACCATATCCAATAAAGTACGGTTACGACATTCGGACACACAATTACGCTGTGGCGTTCCAGGTGGTGTGAGTTGTGAAACTATTCCACATTGTTTTAAATGAAGGCCAAACTCGTAACTCAAATATTCGCCTCCATGATCAGATTGTAGAAATTTTATTTTCTTGTTATGATGATTCTCCACTTCACTCTGAAATTATTTGAACTTTTCAAATGTTTCAGAGTTGTGTTTCATCAAGTAGATGTACCCATATCTATTCAAATCATGTGTGAAGGTTAGAAAATAATGATACCCGCTGTGTGCCTCAACACCGATCGGACCTCATACATCGGTATATATTATTTCGAATAAGTCAATGGCTCGCTCCATTGTTCCGGAGAACAGAGTTTTAGTCATCTTGGCCATGTGGCATGGTTTGCAAGTATCAAATGATTCATAGTCAAGTGAGTCCAAAATCGCATTTGCATGGAGTTTCTTCATGCGCTTTACACCAATATGATCTAAATGGCAGTGCCACAAGCATGTTGCACTATCATTATCAACTTTGCATCTTTTGGCATCAATATTATGAATATGTGTATCACTACGATCGAGATTCAATAAACCATTCACATTGGGTGTAAGACCATATAAGGTTTTATTCATGTAAATAGAACAACTATTATTCTTTGACTTAAATGAATAATCGTATTGCAATAAAAATGATCATATCATATTCATGCTCAGCGTAAACTCCAAATAACATAACATTTATTTAGGTTCAACACTAATCCCAAAGGTAGAGGGAGTGTGCGATGGTGATCGTATCAACCTTGGAATCACTTCAAGCACACATCGTCACCTCACCCTTAACTAGTCTTTGTTCATTTTGCAACTCCTGTTTCGAGTCACTAATCTTAGCAACTGAACCGGTATCAAATACCCAGGGGCTACTACGAACACTAGTAAGGTACACATCAATAACCTGTATAACAAATATACCTTTGTTCACTTTGCCATCCTTCTTATCTGCCAAGTATTTGGGGTAGTTCCGCTTCCGATGACTATTCCCTTTTCGGTAGAAGCACTCAGTTTCAGGCTTAGGTCTACCTTTGGGCTTCTTCGCAAGAGTGGCAACTTGCTTGTCATTCTTCTTGAAGTTCCCTTTCTTTTCCTTTGCCCTTTTTCTTGAAACTAGTGGTCTTGTTAACCATCAACACTTGATGCTCTTTCTTGATTTCTACCTTTGCCGATTTCAGCATCGCGAAGAGCTCGGGAATCTTTTTCGTTATCCCTTGAACATTATAGTTCCTCATGAAGTTATAGTAGCTTGGTGATAGTGACTAGAGGACTATATGAATCACTTTATTATCTAGATGATTAACTCCTACTTGATTCAAGCGATTGTAGTGCCCAGACATTATGAGCATATGCTCACTAGCTAAGATATTCTCCTCCATCTTGTTGGCAAAGTACTTGTCAGAGGTCTCATACCTCTCGACACGGGCATGAGTCCAAAATACCAATTTAAGCTCGTGGAAAATCTCATATGCTCCATGGCGTTCAAAACGTTTTTGAAGTCCCGGTTCTAAGCCGTAAAGCATGGTACATTAAACTATCAAGTAGTCATCGTTACGAGCTTGCAAAATGTTCATAACGTTTGCATCTGCTCCTGCAATAGGTCTGCCACATAGCGGCGCATCAAGGACATAATTCTTCTATGCAGCAATGAGGATAATCCCCAAATCACGGACCAAGTCCGCATCATTGCTACTATCATCTTTCAACTTATTTTTCTCTAGGAACATATCAAAAATAAATTGGGAACTACATCGCGAGCTATTGATCTACAAGATAATTTGCAAATACTATTAGGACTAAGTTCATGATAAATTAAGTTCAATTAATCAAATTACTTAAGAACTCCCACTTAGATAGACATACCTCAAGTCATCTAAATGATATGTGATCCAAATAAACTAAACCATGTCCAATCATCACGTGAGATGGAGTAGTCATCAATGGTGAACATATCTATGTTGATCATATCTACTATATGATTCACGTTCGACCTTTCGGTCTCCAGTGTTCCAAGACCACGTTTGTACATGCTAGGCTCGTCAAGTTTAACCTGAGTATTCATGTGCAAAACTGTCTTGCACCCGTTGTATGTGAACATAGAGCCTATCACACCCGGTCATCACGTGGTGTCTCCGCACGACGAACTGTCGCAACGGTGCATACTTAGGGAGAACACTTATACCTTGAAATTTTAGTAAGGGATCATATTATAGTTCTCGCGCCGTATGCTACCTCTTGAGCATGCGTTGGTTTTCCCTTGAAGAAGAAAGGGTGATGCAGCAAAGTAGCGTAAGTATTCCCCTCAGTTTTTGAGAACCAAGGTATCAATCCAGTAGGAGGCAACACGCAAGTCCCTCGTACCTACACAAACAAATAAGAACCTTGCAACCAACGCGATAAAGGGGTTGTCAATCCCTTCACGGCCACTTCGAAAAGTGAGATCTAATAGAGATGATAAGATAATATTTTTGGTATTTTTATGATAAAGACGAAAAGTAAAGATTGCAAAGTAAAAATAGATTGGAAACTTATATGATAGAGAATAGACCCGGGGGCCATAGGTTTCACAAGTGGCTTCTCTCAAGATAGCATAAGTATTACGGTGGGTGATCAAATTACTGTCGAGCAATTGATAGAAAAGTGCATAGTTATGAGAATATCTAGGCATGATCATGTATATAGGCATCACATCCGCAACAAGTAGACCGACTCCTGCCTGCATCTACTACTATTACTCCACACATCGACCGCTATCCAGCATGCATCAAGAGTATTAAGTTCATAAGAACAGAGTAACGCATTAGGCAAGATGACATGATGTAGAGGGATAAACTCAAGCAATATGATATAAACCCCATCTTTTTATATTTGATGGCAACAATACAATACGTGTCATTTCCCCTTCTATCACTGGGATCGAGCAACACAAGATTGAACCCAAAGCTAAGCACTTATCCCATTGCAAGAAAGATCAATCTAGTAGGCCAAACCAAACTTATAATTCGAAGAGACTTGTGAAGATAACCAATCATACATAAAAGAATTCAAAGAAGATTCAAATATTGTTCATAGATAATCTTGATCATAAACCCACAATTCATCGGATCTCGACAAACACACCGCAAAAAGAGTTACATCGAATAGATCTCCAAGAAGATCGAGGAGAACTTTGTATTGAGATCCAAAGAGAGAGAATAAGCCATCTAGCTAATAACTATGGCCCCGAAGGTCTGAGGTAAACTACTCACACATCATTGGAGAGGATATGGTGTTGATGTAGAAGCCCTCCGTGATCGATTCCCCTCTGGTGGAGCGCCGGAAAAGGCCCCAAGACGGGAACTCACGGGTACAGAAGGTTGCGGCGGTGGAAATAGGGTTTCGTGGTGCTCCTTGATGGTTTCGGGTACATGGGTATATATAGGAGGAGGAAGTAGGTCGGTGGAGCCACGAGGGGCCCATGAGGGTGGGGGCGCGCCCAGGGGGGCAGGCGCGCCTCCCTGCCTCGTGGCCTACTCATTGATTTCTTGACGTCCACTCCAAGTCCTCTGGGTCACGTTTGTTCTAGAAATCACTCTTCCGAAGGTTTCATTCCATGTGGAGTCCGTTTGATATTCCTTTTCTGCGAAACACTGAAATAGGCAAAAAAACAGCAATTTGCACCGTGCCTTGGGTTAATAGGTTAGTGCCAAAAATAATATAAAAGTGTATAATAAAGCCCATTACACATCCAAAACATAATATATAATAGCATGGAGCAATAAAAAATTGTAGATACGTTGGAGACATATCAAGCATCCCCAAGCTTAATTCCTACGCGTCCTCGAGTAGGTAAATGATAAAAACACAATTTTTGATGTGGAATGCTACTTAACATATTCTTCAATGTAATTTTCTTTATTGTGGCATGAATGTTCAGATCCAAAAGATTCAAGATAAAAGTTTAATATTGACATAAAAATAATAATACTTCAAGCATAATAACTAAGCAATCATGTCTTCTCAAAATAACATGGCCAAAGAAAGTTTATCCCTACAAAATAATATAGTTTGGTCATGCTCCATTTTCTTCACACAAGATGCTCTCATCTTGCACAAGCCCGATGACAAGCCAAGCAATTGTTTCATACTTTAGTAATCTCAAACTTTTTTCAACTTTCATGCAATACATGAGCGTGAGCCATGGATATAGCACTATGGGTGGAATAGAATATGATGATGGGGGTTGTGTGGAGAAGACAAAAAAGGAGAAAGTCTCACATTGACGCGGCTAATCAATGGGCTAGGGAGATGCCCATCAATTGATGTCAATGCAAGGAGTAGGGATTGCCATGCAACGGATGCACTAGAGCTATAATTGTATGAAAGCTCAACAAAAGAAACTAAGTGGGTGTGCATCCAACTTGCTTGCTCACGAAGACCTAGGGCATTTGAGGAAGCCCATTGTTGGAATATACAAGCCAAGTTCTATAATGAAAAATTCCCACTAGTATATGAAATTGACAAAACAAGAGACTCTCTATCATAAAGATCATGGTGCTACTTTGAAGCACAATTGTGCAAAAAGGACAGTAGCATTGTCCCTTTTTATTTCTTCTTTTTTTTGGGCCTTCCCCTTTTTTTATTTGGCCTTTCTCTTTTTTGGGACAATGCTCTATTAATGATGATCATCACACTTTCATTTATTTACAACTCGATACTAGAACAAAATATGACTCTATATGAATGCCTCCGGCAGTGTACCGGGATGGGCAATGAATCAAGAGTGACATGTATGAAATAATATGCATGGTGGCTTTGCCACAAATACGATGTCAACTACATGATCATGCAAGGCAATATAACAATGATGAAGCGCGTCATAATAAATAGAACGGTGGAAAGTTGCATGGCAATATATCTCGGAATGGCTATGGAAATGCCATAATAGGTAGGTATGGTGGTTGTTTTGAGGAAGATATAAGGAGGTTTATGTGTGATAGAGCGTATCGTATCACGGGGTTTGAACGCACCGGCGAAGTTTGCACCAATTCTCCACGTGAGAAAGGGCAATGCACGGTACGGAAGAGGCTAGCAATGATGGAAGGTTGAGAGTGCGTATAATCCATGGAATCAACATTAGTCGTAAAGAACTCACATACTTATTGCAAAAATCTACAAGTCATCAAAAACCAAGCACTACGTGCATGCTCCTAGGAGGATAGATTGGTAGGAAAAGACCATCGCTCATCCCCGACCGCCACTCATAAGGATGACAATCAAATAACACCTCATGTTTCAAATTTGTTACACAACGTTTACCATACGTGTATGCTACGGGACTTGCAAACTTCAACAAAAGTATTTCTCAAATTCACAACTACTGAACTAGCACAACTTTAATATCACTATCTCCATATCTCAAAACAATCATCAAGTATCAAACTTCTCTTAGTATTCAACACACTTATATGAAAGTTTTTATTATATCAATCTTGGATGCCTATCATATTAGGTCTAATTTTATAGCCAAAGCAAATTACCATGCTGTTCTAAAATACTCTCAAAATAATATAAGTGAAGTATGAGAGACCAATAATTTCTATAAAATAAAACCACCACCGTGCTCTAAAAGATATAAGTGAAGTACTAGAGCAAAATTATTTAGCTCAAAAGATATAAGTGAAGCACGTAGAGTATTCTAATAAATTCCGAATAATGTGTGTCTCTCCCAAAAGGTGTGTACAGAAAGGATGATTGTGGTGAACTAAAAAGCAAAGACTCAAATCATACAAGACGCTCCAAGCAAAACAAATATCATGTGGTGAATAAAAATATAGCTCCAAGTAAAGTTACCGATGAACGAAGACAAAAGAGGGGATGCCTTCTGGGGCATCCCCTAGCTTAGGATTTTTGGTTGTCCTTGGATTTTACCTTGGGGTGCCTTGGGAATCCCCAAGCTTAGGCTCTTGCCACTCCTTGTTCCATAATCCATCAAATCTTTACCCAAAAACTTGAAAACTACACAACACAAAACTTAACAGAAAATCTCGTGAGCTCTGTTAGCGAAAGAAAACAAAACACCACTTCAAGGTACTGTACTGAACTCATTATTTATTTATATTGGTGTTAAACCTACTTTATTCCAACTTCTCTATCGTTCATAACCTCCAATACTAGCCATAGATTCATCCAAATAAGCAAACAACACACGAAAAACAGAACAGTCTGTAGTAATCTGTATCTAACACAAACTTCTGCAACTCAGAAAAATCTACCAAAATAGGATGGCCTAGATGATTTGTTTATTGATCTACTGAAATTGGAATCAGTATTTTATCACGTTCTGGTGATTTTTAATAATTGTTTTCATGAGCACAAAGTTTCTAACTTTTTCAGCAAGATCAAATAACTATCATCCGAGAAGATCCTATAGGTTTTACTTGACACAAACACTAATTAAAACACAAAAACACATCTAACAAGAGGCTAGATGAAAGACTTATTCCTAAACAGAACCAAAAATCAAGAAACAAAAATAAAATTGGGTTGCCTCCCAACAAGCGCTATCGTTTAACGCCCCTAGCTAGGCATAAAGGCAAGGATAGATCTAGGTATTATCATCTTTGGCACGCAATCCATAAGTAGCTCTCATAATATATTCATTAGGTAATTTAATTTTATTTCTAGGAAAGTATTCCATGCCTTTCCTTAACGGAAATCAGAATCTAATATTCCCTTCCTTCATAGCAATAATTACACCAATCGTTCTAAGGAAAGGTCTACTAAGAATAATAGGACATGAAGGATTGCAATCTATATCAAGGACAACGAAATCTACGGGCACATAATTCCTATTTGCAACAATAAGAACATCATTAATTCTTCCCATAGGTTTCTTAATGGTGGAATCCGCAAGGTGCAAGTTTAAAGAACAATCATCAAATTCACGGAAACCCAACATATCACACAAAGTTTTTGGAATCGTGGAAACACTAGCAATAAAATCACACAAAGAATAACATTCATGATCTTTAATTTCAATTTTAATATTAGGTTCCCACTCATCATAAAGTTTTCTAGGGATAGAAACTTCCAATTCAAGCTTTTCTTCATAAGATTGCATTAAAGCATCAACGATATGTTTAGTAAAAGCCTTATTTTTGCTATAAGTATACGGAGAATTTAGCACGGATTGCAACAAGGAAATACAATCTATTAAAGAACAATTATCGTAATGTAAAGTTTTGACCTCTTCAATCCCAGTTTTACCAATTTTTGCATCAAGATCTAAAAACTTCGAATCATTGGGACGCCTTTTAACTAAAGTTGACTCATCTCCAGTCCCATCATTATCAAGATTCATATTGCAAAACAAAGATTTAATAGGAGACAAATCAAGCATTTTTAGATCTTCATCCCTATTATCATGAAAACTAGAAGAACACGCTTTCACAACGCAATCTTTTTTAGCACGGATCCTAGCGGTTCTTTCTTTGCACTCATAAATTGAAATTCTCATGGCTTTGAGAGACTCATTGATATCATGCTTAGGTGGAATAGATCTAAGTTTCAAATAATCAACATCAAGAGAAATTCTATCCACGTTCCTAGCCAATTCATCAATCTTAGGCAATTTTTCTTCAAGCAAAGCATTGAAATTCTTTTGAGAAATCATAAATTCTTTAACACTAGTCTCAAAATCAGAGGGCATCTTATTAAAATTTCCATAAGAGTTCTTGTAGGAATTACCATAATTATTAGAGGAATTACTAGGTTACGGCCTAGGATTCAAGTTTCCTCTTTAAGCGTTGTTACCAAAATTGTTCCTACCAACAAAATTCGCATCCATAGATTCATTATTATTATCAATCAAAGTAGACAAAGGCATATCATTGGGATTAGAAGAAACACTCTTATTAGCAAAAAAAATTCATAATTTCATCTATCTTTCCACTCAAAACATTAATTTCTTCAATTGCATGCACCTTTTTACTGCTAGATCTCTGTTGCGCATTGCAAATTCGGTACCAAGCATCTTTCAGATTTTCTCCCTCCCTTTTTTAAAATTAAGTACTTCATTCTCGGGAGACAAAGAAGTAGATAGAGGACTAGCCATGACGGCACAGGGGACACAAGAGGCAAGCGAAAAAGAGGCGAGCGGAAAGAGAGGGCTAATAAAATGGCAAGGGTGAAGTGGCGGTGAGGAGAACGAGAGGCAAATGGCAAATAATGTAATGCGAGGGATAAGAGTTTGTGATGGGTACTTGGTATGTCTTGACTTGTGCGCAGACTCCCCGGCAACGGCGCCAAAAATCCTTCTGGCTACCTCTTGAGCATGCATTGGTTTTCCCCTGAAGAGGAAAGGGTGATGCAGCAAAGTAGCGTAAGTATTTCCCTCAGTTTTTGACAACCAAGGTATCAATCCAGTAGGAGGCAACATGCAAGTCCCTCGTACCTAGACAAACAAATAAGAACCTTGCAACCAACGTGATAAAGGGGTTTTCAATCCATTCACGGCCACTTGCAAAAGTGAGATCTAATAGAGATGATAAGATAATATTTTTTGTATTTTTATGATAAAGACGAAAAGTAAAGATTGCAAAGTAAAAGTAGATTGGAAACTTATATGATGGAGACAGAAATAGCTAGTTGACGGGAGATTAATATGATTCCTCCAACTTGGGGCGCCCCCTTGGCTTCCCCTCCTCCCCTCAAACCTATATATATGTGGGGGGTGGGGGCACGGCTAGAACACACAACAAACATTGTTAGCCGTGTGCGGCGCCCCTCTCCATAGTTTACGCCTCTAGTCATATTCACGTAGTGCTTAGGCGAAGCCCTGTGCGGATCACTTCACCATCACTGTCACCATGTCGTCGTGCTGACGGAACTCTCCCTCGACACTTTGCTGGATCAATAGTTCGAGGGACATCATCGAGCTGAATGTGTGCAGAACTCGAAGGTGTCGTACATTCGGTGCTTGAACGGTTGGATCAAGAAGACGTTCGACTACATCAACCGCGTTAAGATAATGCTTCCTCTTTCGGTCTACGAGGGTACGTGGACACACTCTCCCCCTCCCATTGCTCTACATCACCTAGATAGATCTTGCGTGAGCGTAGGATTTTTTTTAAATTGCATGCTAAGTTTCCCAACAGTGGCATCCGAGCCAGGTCTATGCGTACATGATATGCATGAGTAGAACACAAAGAGTTTTGGGCGATCATAGTCATACAGCTTACCACCAACGTCTTATTTTGATTCGGCGGTATTGTTGGATGAAGCGGCCCGGACCAACCTTACATGACCATGTTCATGAGACCGGTTCCACCGAGACATGCAACTTGTTTTGCATAAAGGTGGCTGGTGGGTGTCTGTTCCTCCAACTTTAGTTGAATCAAATTTGACTACGGCCGGTCCTTGTTGAAGGTTAAAACAACAAACTTGACAAAACATTGTTATGTTTTTGATGCGTAGGTAAGAACGGTTCTTACTAGAAGCCCGTAGCAGCCACGTAAAACTTGCAACAACAAAGGAGAGGACGTCTAACTTTTTCTTGCAGGGCATGTTGTGATGTGATATGGTCAAGACATGATGTAATATACTTTATTATATGAGATGATCATGTTTTGTAAAAGTTATCGGCAACTGGTAGGAGCCTTATGGTTGTCGCTTTATTGTATGAAATGAAACGCCATGTAATTGCTTTATCTTATCACTGTGTGTTAGCGATAGTAGTAGAAGCAATAGTTGGCGATATGAAAATGACGCTACGATGGAGATCCAGGTGTCAGGCCGGTGACGATGGACATCATGACGGTGCTTTGGAGATGGAGATCAAAGGCACAAGATGATGATGGCCATACCATGTCACATATTTTGATTGCATGTGATGTTTATCTTTTATGCATCTTATTTTGCTTAGTACAGCAGTAGCATTATAAGATGATCCCTTACTAAAATTTCAAGGTATAAGTGTTCTCCCCGAGTATGAACTATTGCGACAGTTCGTCATGCCGAGACACCACGTGATGATCGGGTGTGGTAAGCCGTACGTTCACATACAACGGGTGCAAGACAGTTTTGCACATGCGGAATACTCGGGTTAAACTTGACAAGCCTAGCATGTACAGACATGGCCTCGGAACGTTGGAGACCGAAAGATCGAACGTGAATCCTATAGTAGATATGATAAACATAGAGACGTTCACCATTGAAGACTACTCCATCTCACGTGATGATTGGACATGGTTTAGTTGATATGGATCACTTGATCATTTAGATGACTTGAGGGATGTCTATCTAAGTGGGAGTTCTTAAGTAATATGATCAATTGAACTTAATTTATCATGAACTTAGTCCTGATAGTATTTCCATATCTATGTTATAGATCAGTAGCTTGCGTATAGCTCCCCTATTTTATTTTCGATATGCTCCTAGAGAAAACTAAGTTGAAAGATGATAGTAGCAATGATGCGGACTGGATCCGTGACCTGAGGATTATCCTCGTTGCTGCACAGTAGAATTATGTCCTCGATGCACTGCTAGGTGATGGACCTATTGCAGGAGCAGATGCAGACGTTATGAACGTTTGGCAAAGTCGGTGTGATGACTACTTGATAGTTTAGTGAGCCATGATTTACGGCTTAGAACCGGGACTTCAAAAACGTTTTGAACTCCACAGAGCATATAAGATGTTCCAAGAGCTGAAATTGGTATTTCAGACTCATGCCCGAGTCGAGAGGTATGAGACCTCTGACAAGTACTTTGCCTAGAAGATGGAAGAGAATAGCTCAACTAGTGAGCATGTGCTCAGAATGTCTGAGTACTACAATCTCTTGAATCATGTGGGATTTAATCTGCCAGATAAGATAGTGATTGATAGAGTTCTCTAGTCACTATCACCAAGTTACTGGAACTTCGTGATGAACAATAATATGCAAGGGATGACGAAAACGATTCCCAAGCTCTTTGCGATGCTAAAATCGGCGAAGGTAGAAATCAAGAAAGAGCATCAAGTGTTGATGGTTAACAGGACCACTAGTTTCAAGAAATGGGGCAAAGGAAAAGAGAGGGAACTTCAAGAAAGAATGGCAAGCAAGTTGCCACTCCCGTGTAGAAACCCAAAGCTAGACCTAAGCCTGAAACTGAGTGCTTCTACTACAAAGGGAATGGTCACTGGAAGCGGAACTACCCCAAATACTTGGCAGATAAGAAGGATGGAAAAGTGAACAAAGGTATATTTGATATACATGTTATTGATGTGTACTTTACTAGTGTTCATATTAACCCTAGGGTATTTGATACCAGTTCAGTTGCTAAGATTAGGAACACGAAACAGGAATTGCAAAATGAACAGAGACTAGTTAAGGACGAGGTGATGATGTGTGTTGGAAGTGATTCCAAGGTTGATAAGATCACCATCTCACACTCCCTCTACCATCGAGATTAGTGTTGGACCAAAATAAATGTTATTTGGAGTTTGCGTTGAGCATGAATATGTCTGGATCATTTTTATTGTGATACGGTTATTTATTTAAGTTAGAGAATAATCATTGTTCTGTTTATATGCATAAAACCATCATGGTCATACACCCAATGTAAATGGTTTATTGAATCTCGATCTTAGTGATTCACATATTCATAATATTGATGCCAAAAGATGCAAAGTTGATAATGATAGTGCAACATATTTGTGGCACTACCGTTTAGGTCATATTGGTTTAAAGCGCATGGAGCAACTCCATACGGATGGATTTTTTGGAATCACTTGATTATGAATCATTTGATACTTGCGAACCGTGCCTCATGGGCAAGATGACTAAAACTCCATTCTCCGGAACAATGGATCGAGCCACTGACTTATTGGAAATTATACATACCAATGTATGCGGTCCGATGAGTGTTGAGGCTCACTACGGGTATCATTATTTTCTGACCTTCACAGATGATTTGAGCAAATATGGGTATATCTAATTGATGAAACACAAGTGTGAAACATTTGAAAAGTTCAAAGAATTTCGTAGTGATGTGGAGAATCATCGAAACAAGAAAATAAAGTTTCTACGATCTGATCATGGAGGCAAATATTTGAGCTACGAGTTTGGCCTTCGTTCAAAACAAGGTGGGATAGTTTCAAAACTCATGCCACGTGGAACATCACATCATAATGGTGTGTCCGAACATCGTAACCGTACTTATTAGATATGGTGCGATCTATGATGTCTCTTACCAATTTACCATAATCGTTTTGGGGTTATGCATTAGAGACAACTACATTCACGTTAAATAGGGCACCGTCTAAATCTGTTGAGACAACGCCATATGAACTATGGTTTTGCAAGAAACCTAAGCTGTCATTTCTTAAAGTTTGGGGTTGCGATGCTTATGTGAAAAAGCTTCAGCCTGATAAGCTCGAACCCAAATCGGAAAAGTGCGTCTCCATAGGATACCCAAAAGAAACTGTTGGGTACACCTTCTATCATAGATCCGAAGGTAAGATCTTTGTTGCTAAGAATGGATCATGTCTAGAGAAGGAGTTTCTCTCGAAAGAAGTGAGTGGGAGGAAAGTAGAACTTGATGAGGTAATTGTACCGTCTCTCGAATTGGAAAGTAGCTCATCACAGAAAACCGTTTGCGTGATGCCTGCACCAACTAGTGAGGAAGCTAATGATAATGATCATGAAACTTCGGATCAAGTTACTACCAAACCTCGTAGGTCAACTAGAGCACGTTCCGCACCACAGTGGTACGGTAATCCTGTTTTGGAAGTAATGTTTCTAGAGCCTGACGAACCTACGAACTATGAGGAAGTGATGATGAGCCCAGATTCCGATAAATGGCTTGAGGCCATGAAATCTGAGATAGGATCCATGAATGAGAACAAAGTATGGACTTTGATTGACTTGCCCAATGATCGGCGAACCATTGAGAATAAATGTATCTTCAAGAGGAAGCCGGATGCTGATAGTAGTGTTACTATCTACAAAGCACGAATTGTCGCAAAAGGTTTTTGACAATTTCAAGGTGTTGACTACGATGTGATTTTCTCACTCGTATCGATGCTTAAAGTCTGTCCGAATCATGTTAGCAGTTGCCGCATTTTACGAAATCTTGCAAATGGGTGTCAAAACTGCATTCCTTAATGGATTTATTAAAGAAGTTGTATATGATGCAACCGGAAGGTTTTCTCAATCCTAAAGGTGCTAACAAAGTGTGCAAGCTCCAGCGATCCATCTATGGACTGGTGCAAGCATCTCGGAGTTGGAATATACACTTTGATGAGTTGATCAAAGCATATAGTTTTATACAGACTTGCGGTGAAGCCTATATTTACAAGAAAGTGAGTGGGAGCACTACAGCCTTTCTGATAAGTATATGTGAATAACACCTTGTTGATCGGAAATGATGTAGAATTTTCTGGAAAGCATAAAGGAAATATGCCCTTTTGGTGTTGGTCACATGGCGATGTGAACTTTGGGTGTTAATCACATGGTGATGCGAACTATTGGTTTTAAATCACATGGTGATGTGAACTTTGGGTGTTAATCACATGGTGATGTGAACTATTGGTTTTAAATCACATGGCGATGTGAACTAGATTATTGACTCTAGTGCAACTGGTAGACTGAAGGAAATATGCCCTAGAGGCAATAATAAAGTTTCTATTTTATATTTCCGTATATCATGATAAATGTTTATTATTCATGCTAGAATTTTATTAACAGGAAACTTGATACATGTGTGGATACATAGACAAAAGAGTGTGTCCCTAGTAAGCCTCTACTAGCCTAGCTCGTTAATCAAAGATGGTTAAGTTTCCTAACCATAGACATGTGTTGTCATTTGAAGAACGGGATCACATCATTAGGAGAATGATGTGATGGACAAGACCCATCTGTTAGCTTAGCATGTTGATCATTCAGTTTTATTGCTATTGCTTTCTTCATGTCTTATACATATTCCTTTGACTATGAGATTATGCAACTCCCGGATGCCAGAGGAATACCTTGTGTTCTATCAAACGTCACAATGTAACTGGGTGATTATAACGATGCTCTAAAGATATCTCGGAAGGTGTTTTTTGGGTTGGCATAGATCGAAATTAGGATTTGTCACTCTGAGTATCGGAGAGGTATCTCTGGGCCCTCTCGGTAATCCACATCTTGATAAAGCCTTGCAAGCAATGTGAATAATGAGTTAGTTGCGGGATGATGCATTACGGAACGAGTAAAGAGACTTGACGGTAACGAGATTGAGTTAGGTATGAAGATACTGATGATCGAATCTTGGGCAAGTAACATACCGATGACAAAGGGAATGACATATGTTGTCATTACGGTTTGACCGATAAAGATCTTCGTAGAATATGTAGGAACCAATATGAGAATCCAGGTTCCGCTATTGGTTATTGACCGGAGAGGTGTCTCGGTCAGGTCTACATAGTTCTCGAACCCGTAGGGTCCGCACGCTTAATGTTCGATGATGATTTTGTATTATATGAGTTATGTCATTTGGTGACATAATGTTGTTCGGAGTCATGGATGCAATCACGAATATGACGAGGAGTCTCGAAATGGTCGAGAGGTAAAGATTCATATATAGGACGATAGTATTCGGACACCAAAAGTGTTCTGGGGGTACCGGGTATGTATCGTGTCACTGGAAGGGGTTCCGGGCAAACCCCGACAAGCTATATGGGCCTAATGGGCCAATACGGAAACACACCATCCACAAGGGCTGGTGCACCCCCCATATGGGATGGACAAATTGGAGAAAGAAAGGGGAAGAAGGAAAGGAAAAAGGGAATAGGATTCCCCCTTCCCCCTCTTCCCTTCCTACCCCGAATAGGAATAGGAAAGGGGGGAGGCCGAATTGGGAGGAACCCAAGTAGGATTCCTCCTACTTGGGGCGCCCCCTTGGATGCCTCTCCTCCCCTCCAACCTATATATATATATATGTGGAGGGGGGCATCACAAGAACACACAACAAACATTGTTAGCCATGTGCAGCGCCCCCCTCCAAAGTTTACGCCTCCGGTCATATTCACGTAGTGCTTAGGCGAAACCCTGCACGGATCACTTCACCATCATCATCACCACGCCGTCGTGCTAACGGAACTCTCCCTCAACACTTTGCTGGATCAAGAGTTTGAGGGACATCATCGAGCTGAACGTGTGCAGAACTCGGAGTTGTCGTAAGTTCGGTGCTTGATCAGTTGGATTGAGAAGATGTTCGACTACATCAACCGTGTTAAGCTAACGCTTCCGCTTTTTTCGTTGTATGAGGGTATGTGGACACACTCATCCCCCTCTCGTTGCTATGCATAAACTAGATAGATATTGCATGAGCGTAGGAAATTTTTGAAATTGCATGCTACGTTTCCCAACAATGATGTGTATTACCGAGAGGGCCTAGAGATACCTCTCTGATACTCGGAGTGACAAATCCTAATCTCGATCTATGCCAAACCAACAAACACCTTTAGAGATACCTGTAGAGCATCTTTATGATCACCCAGTTACTTTGTGACGATTGATAGCACACAAGGTATTCCTCCGGTATCCGGGAGTTGCATGATCTCATAGTCAAAGGAATTTGTATATGACAGGAAGAAAGCTATAGCAATAAAACTGAAGGATCAATATGCTAAGCTAACAGATGGTTATTATCCATCCCATCATTCTCCTAATGATGTGATCCCGTTCATCAAATGACAACACATATATATTGTTAGGAAACTTAACCATCTTTGATTAACGAGCCAGTCTAGTAGAGGCTTACTAGGGACACGGTGTTTTGTCTATGTATCCACACATGTATCAAGTTTCCGGTTAATACAATTCTAGCATGAATAATAAAAATTTATCAGGATATAAGGAAATATAAAATAACAACTTTATTTGTCGGGGCAGGCTGATCTGGCCCACGAACACCTATGGGACCGGCGGACCGAGCCCCTTTCGGTTCGGCGGGGAGCGGAGGTGGCACGAAGAGCAGATCGAGGCGAAGCACACGAGAGGTTTACCCAGATTCGGAGCTCTCCGGAGAGATAACACTCCTACTGCCGCGTGTCTGAGTGTATTGAGTTCTTGCTCAAGAGCGCTGAGTGCTACAGTACACAGAAGCTGCTAACAAGACCGAGCGTGAGTGTCGAACCTTTCGAACCCCCTCTACGCTATGCATGGGCCTCCTTTTATATGCTCAAGGGTCTCCGGCTGTGGCAACGTAGACAATGGTAAGAATGGAAAAGGAGTGGTTGGTACAGCTACTTGTACAATGTACAAGTTGTTTCATACCTAACCTCGACGGCAGGGACAAAGGCATTAAATGCCCGCTTCACGCCGCCTCTAATAAAGGCAAACAGGGACCGTCAGGGGCGCCACCGCTTGCCACGATGGCAATCTTGCCACGCGCCGCTTGCCACCGCTGGCCGTCAAGACGGGTTCTCCTGCCACGCCGCTACCGAAAGGTCCTGTATGGCGACACGTTAGTGGACGTCTTTGGAGCGCAGTACAGAGTGGTGGTTCGCCGCGGCAAGCTCCTTGTCATGTTGTTGTCTTGTCACGTCCGGAAGCTTGTCGCTCATCGGGCCTTCCCGGCAAGCTCCTCTTGCCGGGGCCTTATCTCCTAGGTGCCTTGGGTGGCCTTCCCGGCAAGCTCCTCTTGCCGGGGCCTTGTCTCCTTGGCTTGAATACTTTGTTCTTGAACGGCTCCAAAGGAACCACGGAGGACCTTGGCGGACACCCGGTAAGCCTTGCCGCGGAGGGCTGCAATCGCCTGCACAAGTTCGGGATACTAAGGTACCCTACTCTAGTACACCGATAGGGAGCCCCTCGGCCTGGGCCACACACTGCAAGCCGAAGCGCTGTTGGGCCAGGCCCAAAACAGGGCACGGGCACACGCGGCCTGGGTTACGCCGTAATTCACCCCGGACCCACCACGCCCTCCACGAACGGCACGCGTCGAATGCGGCGTCGTGTGAGAGATCGTGGGGGGTTTCTTTATTCTGAAAAGCGGAACGTCCGCCCCCTCCCTCTTTATAAGCAGGGGAAACAGGGGCAGTCCGCCCATCTCGCCAGTTGCTGTCCAATCTCGAAAAACCACCGCTGCTCCCCCCTTCTTCCCAAGGCTGAAGAGAGCAGCGCCCGCTTCATCGCCACTAGCATCACCAACGCCGTCGATCTCCTCCACCGCCTCCGCCATGGCTCCGAAAGCCGACAAGGGGAAGGCCGTGAAGTCGGCCGAGGCGCAGCGGCTCGCGGCGCTGCGTAAGGAGCGGGCAATCTTCCCCCCCCCCCAGCTCACCGTGAGGGAGCTGAGGGAGAACTACTACCTCTTCTGGTCGACGGAGACGCGAGCGCATCCGCGCACGAAGGTACTTCCAAATTGCTGCTCGGAACTAGCTCCGAGCGGATATCCCTTCTTCGCGCTTCTTCTTTCATCAGGCTCGCCCGCCTTTCTCTCGAAGTTTTCTATGACATCATGAACACCTACGGGTTCCGCCTCCTTGATTTCACCCCCAATGCTGTTCTGACCATGGCAGTTTTCGCACATCTCTGCGAAAACTTTGTCGGAGTCCATCCAAACGCAGCCCTTTTCAGCCACTTCTTTATACCCCGAGTTGAGAGAGGGGAGCCTCTTTCCGGAGGAATCGCTTGGATCTCGAGGATCGGCAAGAAGGAAGCTTATCTGGAGGGAGAGCTTCGCAGCAAGTGGGAGGAGTGGAGGGCAGATTGGTGCTGGATTGTCGAGGAGAACCCGCAGCCATTTACCGCCTAACGCCAAACCCCAATAGTGCGCGGCAACGATTGGAGCAACGTGGCACCGGAAGACGCTAGACTGTAGATTGCTGTCACCCGGATCCTGCGCCTCAGGCTTACCGGGCTCACTGTAGGCACCGTTGGCGCAGACTTTCTTCGCCAGACGCCCCTTGCAGGAGAGGAGGAGACCCGCCTGGGAGTTTCAGAACGCGGCCGATATCATGAGGCTGCGCCCAGGCCTCAACTTCAACTTCACCATCTTGGAACTTGATGCGATGCTCTTGGAGCTGTTCAAGCCCGATCCTGGTCATCCAGAAATGTTTAGGTTGCCGAGGGGCGTCGTTCCGCTGTGCAACAATTCCTCGCTTGACCGCATCCTTGCAATGATGTCGCAGCGACTCGCATGGAATTGTCCCAACTTGGCAAGAGCCCGCAGATGACGCCGCGCGGCGCTTCTTTGACAGTCTGGTAGAAATGCCGGTCCGCCCCGATGAACAGAGGGGCCTCACCCGTGACACCACCGATGATGAGATGCAACGCATCGCCACCAGGCTGGAAGAAGCGGTAGCAGCCGCTGCCGCGGGCGAGTTCAGATTCACCGTGGAGGAGGCAGAGGCAGCAGAGGCGGCAAGCCTTGTCGAGCGAAGGGAGTTTGCCGGCAAGGATGAGCTTGCCGAGCCTGAAGCTGAATCGAGCGAGCCCGCCGAGGGCGCCTCCTCCCCACCTTCAAACAGTTTGCCGCGAGCGGAGCCCCCAGCTCCACCAAGAAGGCGTCTTCGCAAGGCCGGAGACGTAGCGACGCGGCAGACGGGTTAACAACCCGCCCGCGCGCCGACGCTTCCACCGCGGCAAGCACTGTTGCCGCGGGAGCACCTCACGCCGCTGCAACAACTGGAGCGGGGTCCTCCCAGACTACCGCTTCCGCACCCGCCAAGCGGCCAAGGAAACCACTCCTCCGCCTCGTTGTAATCGGAGGCGGGCCAGAATTTGATCTCTCCGCGCCGGCTTCGACGAGGAAGAAGAAGAGTAAGATTCTTTGCAGCATTTGTAGTTCTTCGGCTTGTTGCTTTGTCTTGTATCTGATTTGCTTCACTCTGAACCCATTCCTTTTCAGGACGCTGGCCCAGAGAGTGTCGAAGAGAGCCAAGGTCCCGGTGGTTGTCATCGAGGATGAACCCACCGCGACAGCAGGAGGCGCGTCCGAGACCACCTTGCCAGACGCGGCAACTCTTCCTCCAAGCAGCCCCCAGTGCAGCCCCCAGCGTAAGTATATGGTTTGCTTCTTGTTGTTCGGCGTGCATGGGTGCCCTTTCTTTGCTGATATCTCGATCGCTGATTTGTGTAGGAGCAGAGCAGCCTTGCTGTGAGTGCCTCAAGCCGCCTCCCCGACATTCCTTCTGCTTCGACTACACCGCCAAGGGAGGATTCCCCGGCAAGGGAGCGTTCTCCGGCAAGGGGGACTTCTCCGGCAAGGGGCAGTTCTCCGGCAAGGGACAGCACAAGCGATCCCCTGGCGGTGGAGATCATGACTGCAGACCCTAGCACAGGTAATCCTCTTGACTGAAAACTTCCCTTGTGTTCTTCTTCTTCTGATTTTATTTTTGAATATTTGCTTGACTTTTCTTCATTTTCCGGTTGTCAGATCCATTCGCCACAGAGCCAATGGAGACCGAGGCCGCCGGCGAGGAGGACGCACAGGGTAATATCGACGACGCCGCTGCCATCGGAGGAGAAGTCATACCGACGAACCCGCCGCGAAGAGGCCACCAAAGCTGCCGCCACAAAGCCGGGCGAGGGGTCCGGCGATCGCAGACCGACGGCCTCGAGGTCAAGCAGGGCAGCCGGGGTTCAAGAGCCCGAGCCTCGCGCCTATTTGAAGGCCGGCGATGGCGTCTTCATCAAGCTCCCATGGGCGCCGAGCCTGTGGCGCCGTCAAGGAGAAACTTTTGATGAAGAGCTGCTCGCCGGCTGGATCGACGCTGCTTGATGCGCCAAGCAGCAGCAGCAATGAAGTCTCGAGGAGGAGCAACCGCGAGGCTGCAGCCGCTCTACCGCTACCTCGACAAGCCAAGCTGGAATCTCGAAGCGCTTGTCGCGAAGGCGGGAGCAGACATCGAGAAGCGCGCTGAGGGGCTCCGGGCCTCAACCAGAAGCTCTCCGGCCTTGGTAGAGGAGCGGAGCAACCGCCGAGGAGCGCAAAGCCTTCCTGCTCGAGAAGGCTCAAGCCGAGGAGCAACAGCTGCTTGCCGCCGAGAAGCTATCTCAAGCAGGAAGGCGAGTTGGCGCAGAGGAAGGTTTATCTTGAAAGCCATGAGGAGGATCTAGCCACGCGCGAGCAAACATTTGGCGGGGCCCTCAAGGAAGCAAAGGATGCTGCCGCAGCTGCCGAGGCCGCCAAGAAGGAGCTGGAGACGAAGGTGATGTAGCTGGATGCCAATCTCAAGGAGAGAGGGGAGGATCTTGCTGCACTCAAGCATGAGCGCGAGAAGGACGCCTACACTCTTGGCGAGCTGCAGGGCCGTCTCGCCGAGAGGAGCAAGAAGCTCAGCGCCGCCAAGGACTCCAACGTAGATCTTGAGTGGAAGCTAACAACTTTGACTCATACGCTGGACGGCGCCAGGGAGCGGGAGGTGGCCTTGAAGGTGAAGATCAAGGCCGACGAGGCGTTGCTGGCGAGTGCTGCTGCCGCCCAGAACACTTTTAGCGAGAATGTGGAGCACTGGACCGAGGGTCTCGTGGATGTTGCTGCAGACATCGATAGGGAGCTGGCGCAATGGGATGGTGGATCTTGGATATTCCTCCGATGAGCACCTCCAACCCAGCGCCAAGCTCAGCTTGTTCTTCAAGGGCGTGGTGGACGGCCCTCCAAATGACTCCGGAAGAAGTCCCAAAGCAGCTGGCCGAGGAGTCGCGCCAGATCTGCGCAGGAGATCTTCAGAAGGTGCTGATGAAGGTGGCCTTCCGCAATCCAGGCCTCAACCTCACCAACGTCCTAAAGTCCTTGCCGCCGGATGCTGATGTGGAGGCGCTCAAGACCCTTGTCGCACCCATCGTGGACAGGGCGAGCGGGATCAAGAGGGTTGAGGGCGATCGCGTAGATTAGGCCGCCCGCTTTCTCTTTTTCTTGCGCTGCTGGTCATGTTATGAGAACAATCTATTAGAGCTGCGACAAGCTATCCTGTAATATAACTCTATTTCGGGTAGCAATTGCTATGTTACTTCCTTTACTTGGTTCCTTCCTTTGTATGTTTTTGCCTCACGCTTAGGGAACTTGTCGGCGCAGACACCGGGTCATGGCCGAAGTAATGAGTGCGTCAAGACATCCTGCTGGCGGTGCCGCTTCCGACAAGTAACCTTGTCGCAACTAGTCGCAGCCCACTTAAGTTGTTGAGCGGACTCGAAACAAAGTAAGGGCGCAACTAGCTACGAGTCGGTTCCTCTGTGCACAGGTTTTCCATACAAAGTACGGTCGTTCGAGGAAGATAACTTAAAATTTTTAAAACTGATCGCTCAAACTTTAGCAACTTAGCTTTTCTGTCGTTTGCTTCCCGGTAAGGCTAGACTTCCTTGAGCGATGCTTGGTCCACACCATTATCTTCTCCTTCCCCCCCGGCAAACTTGTGTGCGAGGGAACCTTCCTTTCTTTGAGAAAGAGAAAGAAGAGAAAATAAAGATATGGAGCCTTATGGCTCGTTATTGCTTACCGGGGGTAGGTGATGCACAAAGTGTCAGATAACGCATGCAAAATAGAAGTAAAAAGCATGAAATTGACAAGATGTGCGAAGCACATTAGCTTTACTTATGCACGGGGTCTGCGCCCAGCTTTGTACAAAGGATTACATGCAACAGCGGCAAGACTTGTACAAAAGGTGGTTGCCGGAACAGGTTCCGGCAACCGCATCTCTGAGTAAAACTTACGAAGATGCTCAATGTTCCAGGAGTTGCTCACCGAATGCCATCTTCGGTCTCAAGGCATGGACAGCGCCAGTGCCTATTGACTCGCTTTCACCCAAAGAAGGCCTTCCCACTTCAAGGCCAACTTGTTGGAATTCTTGGCGGACTGAACGCGCCAAAGAACAAGGTTGCCTTCCTCGAGACTTCTGGCATTAACTCTGCGGCTATGGTAGCGGCGCAAAGCTTGCTAGTATCGAGCAGCTCGTACAACAGCCTGAAGACGATCCCCTGGCGGTGGAGACCATGACTGCAGACCCTAGCACAGGTAATCCTCTTGCCTGAAAACTTCCCTTGTGTTCTTCTTATTATGATTTTCTTTTTGAATATTTTCTTGACTTTTCTTCATTTTCCGGTTGTCAGATCCATTCGCCACAGAGCCAATGGAGACCGAGGCCGCCGGCGAGGAGGACGCGCACGGCAATACTAACGATGCCGCTGCCATCGGAGGAGAAGCTGGCGCTGACGAACCCGGGCCGCGAAGAGGCCACTAAAGCTGTCGCCACGTAAGCCGGGCGAGGGGTCCGGCGATCGACCGACGGCCCCGAGGCCGCAGGAGCGCCGGGCGCTTATGCCGACCGCCGATCCCTCCGCTGGCCAGGTGGTCGGGTTCAAGAGCCCGAGCCCGGGCGCCTATTTGAAGGCCGGGCGATGGCGTCTTCATCAAGCTCCCATGGGCATCGAGCTCCGTGGCCGGCGAAGGAGAAACTTTTGATGAAGAGCTGCTCGCCTTTGCCGGATCGGGACGCTGGTTGACGCGCGCCAAGCAGCAATGGCGAAGTCTCGAGGAGGAGCAGCTGCTGGAGGCTGTTGCCGCTCTACCGCGCTCGACAAGCCAAGCTAGAATCTGGAAGCGCTTGTCGCGAAGGCGGGAGCAGACATCGAGAAGCGCTGGAGGAGCTCCGGCCTCAACCAGAAGCTCTCCGGCCTTGCTGAGGAGCGGGAGCAACTCGCCGAGGAGCGCAAAGCCTTCCTCCTCGAGAAGGCTCAAGCCGAGGAGCAATAGCGGCTTGCCGCCGAGAAGCTATCTGCGCAGGGAAGGCGAAGTTGGCGCAGAGGAAGGTTTATCTTGACATCCATGAGGAGGATCTAGCCACGCTGAAAGCAAACATTTGGCGGGGCCCTCAAGGAAGCAAAGGATGCTGCCGCAGCTGCCGAGGCCGCCAAGAAGGAGCCGGAGACGAAGGTGATGCAGCCGAGGCCAATCTCAAGGAGAGCGGCGAGGAGTTGTTGCATTTTTGAGCAGAATGAGCCATGCACAAGACACGCGTTCAGCAGCCAGGTATTGGAAGGAGCTTCGAGAGCCTGTTGGTAGTCTTCTGATGGCCAGGCTGCCGAATCGAAGGGGTAGGTTGGTCCCATAGGTGTTCGTGATCAGCCTGCCTCGACATCTTGGCGCGCTGTAGGGGAAAGATGTCGGGCAGGCTGATCTGGCCCACTTAACACCTATGGGACCGGGACCGAGCCCCTTTCGGTTCGGGCGGGAGCGGAGGTCGCATCAAGAGCAGATCGAGTTGAAGCACGCGAGAGGTTTACCCAGCTTCGAGCTCCTCGGGGAGATAACACTCCTACCGCTATGGTCTCGAAAGTGTATTGAGTTCTTGCTCAGAGCGCCGAGTGCTATAGTACACACAAGCTGCTAACGAGACCGAGCGTGAGTTTCAACCTTTCAACCCCCTCACGCTATGCATGGGCCTCCTTTTATATGCTCAAGGGGTCTCCGACAGGTGGCAATGTAGACAAGGGTAAGAATGGAAAAGGAGTGGTTGGTACATCTACTTGTACAGTGTACAGTGTTTCATACCTAACCCTGACGGCAGGGGACAAAGGCATTAAATGCCCGTCTACGTCGCCCTAATAGTGCAAACAAGGACCGTCAGGGGCGCCACCACTTGCCACGATAGAAATCTTGCCACGCGCCGCTTGCCACCGCTCACCTTCAAGACGGTTCCTGCCACGCTACCGAAAGGTCCTGCGACACGTTAGTGGACGGCCGGAGCGCAGTACAGAGTGGTGGTCTGCCATGTAAGCGCCTTTGCCGCGGTTGTTGTCTTGTTGCGTCTGGAAGCTTGTCGCTCACCGGGCCTTCCCGGCAAGCTCCTCTTGCCGGGCCTTGTCTCCTAGGTGCCTTGGGTGGCCTTCCCGGCAAGCTCCTCTTGCCGGGGCCTTGTCTCCTTGGCTTGAATACTTTGTTCTTGAATGGCTCCAAAGGAACCACAGAGGACCTTAGCGGACACCCGGTAAGCCTTGCCGCGGAGTGTAACATCCCAAATTTCCTATTTGGAATGTTTTACAATTATAGCTAAGCATCTATGCATTATGTTTGAATTTGAGTGGCATTTGAAGTTTCAGAAGTTTTGGAGTTGTTGGAAATTGAATTCAAAATTTTGGCAGTGGAAATCATTTCAAAAACTATGCCTGATAAATACTTGAGAAAAAGTATGAGAGGAGTAAACATGACACTCCAAAAATACCAGAGGAAAAACATTGCCAAAAGGTTTGAATTCAAATTTGAGTTTTATTTGAATTTTGAAAAAAATAAATTTTTGTAAAGTTTGGATTTTGCCCCTGGAAAAATGTTCAAATGATAGGGAATATTCCCCTGATCATTTTGATATATATATGTGTCCTATATAAAATATTTATATTTAAGTATTTTTCTCTCTCTCTAATTATTCAAAAAAATAGAAAAGGACCCAGCGCCACCAGCCGACTGCCCAGCCAAGACTGGCGGCCCACCGAGCTGGCCCAAGGCCAATACCGAGCAGCCCAACACAATGAGCCGCCCAGCCGAGCCTCGCCTGAAACCCTCCCAGATCGGTCGCCTGACCGACGCGCCTTCTCCTCACCCACGACACCCGGGCCCCCACCTCCTCTTCCCTCGCCACGCCACCCGCCCGCCGCCACGGATCTCGCGGATCCGGGATTCGCCATGAATCCCTCCCCGATCGCCTCGCACAAGTCGAGGCCCCGCCCTATAAATACCCTCCTCACCCCATTCTCCTCGCCTGACCTCTCCCTTCGCCAAGGCCACCGGAGAAACCGAGCACGCCACGACGCCATTAACCTCGTCTCCACCCACCCTGCCACCCCGAGCTCACCTGACCCCACCCCCGAGCTCACCTCGTCGCGCCGCGCCCGCCGGAGACCTCCGCCGACGCCCCTGACCACCGGAGTCTCTGGAGCACTCGCCGCCCGAGCCGCCATCGCCGTCGCCGTCCGGTAAGTCGCCGGAGTCTTTCCCCGCCGTTAGATCTAGGTCGGACGGTTAGGATTAGATCCCCCGAAGGGGTAGGTTATTTCTGATAAACCGGGTTTTATTCCGGTTAGATCCGGTTTATTTTTAGTTAGGTTTTTTTTATTAGACCGCCGATTCGTTTAAACCCTAGGGCCCGTTTAGTTATATTACGCCTGTATGCTAGTTAGGCCCATTAGGCCGTTTTTCTTTATTTTCCGTTTTCTGTTTTAACAGAATAGTTTCAGATTTGAAAAATTCATATCTTTTAATCTACTTAATATTTTTAAGTGATTCTTTTTTTGTTGGTTTGAAAATTTATTATAGTTTCTGTAGAAAATATAATTATCTATGTTAAAATTATTTAGAATTGCTTTATTTTAGATTTAGACAGAATAGTAAATCTGCTACAAAGTGAGTTAGGAAAATTATTTTTTAGTGATTCTTTTGTCACAACTTTGTTTTGACATTACCTAACCGTAGGAATTTATTTGGGCATTTTAGGATTAATAAAAAAATAGTTTTAATCATAATCATGTTATTCTTAATTAATTAACTAGCTACTGTTTTCCTATTGTTTTAGTTAGCAAATAAATTTATTTTTCATATGTGATAGATTATTCTAGGTTAGTTTCTGTCACTTTAGAGCATGAACTTTTATTTATAATAAATAAAACTTTTATTTTATTTTTCCTACTAGAATTTGCTTTAGGCCTAATAGGAGTTTTATAATAGATTTTAAAGTGATTCTTTTTGCTCCTAGTTGCTTGATGAATCCTTTTTTGTTAGGTAGCATAAACCCATGCTTAGGTTCTGTTAAGAAATTTTTTGTTATGTAAAACTATTTTTAGTTGTTGCTTGAAGTAGGAAAACTTTGATTTGGTTTTTCTTTGAGTTTCCTTTGGGTTTTGATTCGTTTGTTTTGTGTGTTTCATATTACTATGCTGTTATGTAAGTGATCATATGTTGTATGCTTATTGTGGTTATTGTTTGCCTCGGTAGAAATTCGAGTCTGAAGCTTGCTACCACGAGTCCCTAGCTTACGAAGATCGTCAGCAAGGCAAGTCATTGATCATGTTTCTTTACAATACCTATGATTTTTATTGCATTAGAATTACCTCCCCACCATGCATGCAGTAGGTGAAATTTTGATGTTATGTTCTTGAGTATTATCATGAGGTAGGATGAACCAATTCCCCTTGTTACCATGACCCAGGACGAAGTAGTTTATTTTTGCTATGCTCGTAGACGGGGTTGGTTGAGTGAATTCATAAGGGAGATGTGAGAGTCTTAAAGATGATGACAACCCCATGACTTCAAGATCAAGATGGACTTCAAATTCACTCTTTGGGTGGAGGATTTGCCGACGGGCACCACTGGAGAACCCGGTGGTTGGCGGGATGCATGGAGAAGCGCCATGACATCTTGCGGAAAGCTTCACCCAGCCACGAAGAGACGGATGTATACCCCATCGAACGGAAGCTTACCTGTGCGGCCGCAAGCCATTATGGCTTCTGGCTTGGTCAACCCTAGTTGCGACTCTGGCTGGACGGTACTACGAGATGTAGAAGAACAGTAGGATTGGATGGGTACCGGTAGTGGTCAGAGGAACTCTTCGGAAGACCCTGTTTTGTTCGTCCCGTCTTCAAACACCATGAAGTGCGAAGACTTAAAAGGAGGGAACGATTCTTGCGGGTAAAGTGCGCAAACCTCTGCAGAGAAAAGATCTAATCGATTAGCCGTGTCCCCGGTTACGGACAATTTGAGCCTCTGGAACTTGGAAGTATTCGGAAATCTCAACACTAAAATTAATGAATTAATTGAGGGGGTTATGACTTAATAGTTTGGGAATGAGACATTGGTTGGTGGAACCATCTCAATAACTACCAACAATTTTGTAGTTTTTGCAAACAAGTCCTTATTGTAGGGAAAAAGCGGCTTTTCGCAAAAAAATGATGAAACTTAGAGCCCCACAGCCAAATTGCATATAGTGTTAGTAATTTTATTATTGTTCTCTCTTCATGACTTGCCGGCATATTCAAAATGCTGACCTACACGGCTGCAACGTCTTATGTTGCAGAGGAGTTTTCCGATCAGGAGTGAGGCTACGATCCACGCTTGGCGATTGCCCTATGGAGTCGGATGGACTCGCTATTCTTCTACGCTTCCGCAGATTTACTTAGTTTATTTCTCATGAGTTGGCCTTCGGCCGAATTTATTCCATTGTAATAAAGACTCGATATGAGAATCGTGTAATAAATTCAGGTGTGATTGAACTTTGATTATTTTATCAATGTACTGTGAGTGCCAAAGATGATCTTGGGATGGTATGCATACGTAGACTTGACCGATTTTGGGTCAGGTCGCTACAGAGATGGTATTCAGAGCACACGCTGACCGAAGGACGTAACCCCTAGGATCGGAAAGCCATAGGAAGAGACTATTTATTATATGTCCTTATCATTCCGTAATTCTCCCCTGTTCATTTCTGACTTCTCTCCAATTTTTAACATTTTAGATGGCCGCTGAGTTCACCCCAGTTCTGCTACCGGAGTTTTGCCAGCCAGATGAGACGATGCCTCTCGGCAAGAAGATGGTTCAGATCGTGAAGAAGCTGAAGATTGCTCTGCCCTCAATCACCGGGAAGCCTACCAATGCACTCCCGACGGATACCCGCTACAGGATTAAGGTGCACATTCCAGGGAGGACCTTCGGAGGACATTCAGAGCCCATTGACTTTGAGTTCACCGATTTCAGTTGGATTCTCGGAAGAGACATCGCGATATATCGTGCACTTGGACATCTCCGAGAAGAGTACAGGGCCGAGCTCGACCCATCAGACCTCGCCATGATTTCTCACAGAGCTAGGAATGGAGATATCATCCGTACTGTAGAAGACGACTCTATTCTCTCATATGTCCAAGACTTGGAGTGTCTCCTCAGGAAACGGGAGATCCAGACTCGCCATAACTCGAAGGTACACAGGAGGCTTTTGTTCCGTGAACTGGAACTGGAGGAGAAAGCACGCGCAGACTTCCTTGATCATGAAGAAGAAATCACGGACTTCATGGAGAGAGTCGACGACCTGAAGATGAATGTTGCCGCATTGGAGGAAAAGATGGACTTGGGAGAGGATCTTTTTCCGAGTGGAGATGACGGACCTCTCGTGAGCAATGATCAGGATTATGAAGGGAGTTCCACTGGAGAAAGCCGCAAGAGGAGGCGCCGCATCAGAGGACGCCACACCGGAGGACATCGCACCAGAGGACGCAAGGATTATTGATGAAGACATTTAGTCGACCGCCATGTTATTTTATTTTTCCGTCGATCAGTTAGGCCGTTATTTTCGATTAGTCGTGAGAATCTTGTAATTGAGATTGAACCATGTTTGAGTGGATTGAATAAATGATTGGTGTGATTATGATTGTGCATTCATATGGGTAGTGATATTTTCTCATTAGACCCTTGTTCTATTCTAATTTTCTCATCCACTCCAAAACACCAGATGCCTCCGAGACGTGACCACGGTTAAAACTTTCCGCCGGAGCTCACCCAGCTGATCCAGCAGCAGAATGCCCTCATGCAGATGCTCATCCAGAACCAGAACAACAACAACAACAACAACAACAACAACAACAACAACAACAACAACAACAACAACAACAACAATCCACCGCCACCACCCCCTGTTGACAACTTGACCCGCTTCCTAAGGCTGAATCCGCGGTGTTCTCTAGCAAAGCACCGAGCTGATTGTGGCCGATGATTGGCTCCGCAAGGTCGGAAGAGAGTTAGCCACTGCTGGATGCACAGATGCAGAAGGTGCGCTTTGTCAAGCACATCAACTTGATGGACCTGCAGCTTCTTGGTGGGAGAACTACACCGCCACTTATCCCATCGCCACCATCACGTGGGATCAGTTCCAAGAAGCTTTCCGCACCGCTCATGTTTCAGCTGGAGCCATGAGTCGAAGAAGCGTGAGTTCCGCAACTTACGCCAGGGGAACCGTCTTGTGGGGCAAGATGCGTGGATGAGTTCAGCAAGTTAGCTCGTTATGCCCCGGATGATGTGGCCACATATGCCGCAAAGCAGGAAAAGTTTCTCGAGGGACTCAATGACGAGCTGGGTATGCAGCTAATAGTGGCTACCTTCACCAACTACCAGGAGCTGGTAGACAAGGCCACCATACTCGAAGGCAAGCAGCAGCAGATTGATAGCCGCAAGCGGAAGTATGGCCAGGGGAAGTACAACTCTGGGGCTCAGCAGAAGCCCCGTTATGCTCCATACTCAGGAGGGCATACCCATCATAATCATGGAGGACATAACCATGGAGGGAATGGGAACAACCGCAACCACGACAACAAGTCAGGCAATGGAAACGGCAATTGTAACCAGCATCGTCCTGCCCCGGCTCAGAAGGATCTAAGTCACATCACCTGTTTCAAGTGCCAGAAAACAGGGCACTATGCCACCGACTGCCCGGAGGCCAATCAGAGGAATGGAAACGGCAATGGAAGCTCAGCAAAGAAGCCCAACCCTTTTCCTCAAGGCCAGTGAACCACATTGACGTGGAGGACGTCTATGATCAGCCGGACACTGTGGTTGGTAAGTTTTTATTGAATTCACGTTCAGTATTGGTACTCTTTGATTCTGGTGCAACGCATTCATTCATATCAAGGGTAGTTGTGGAAAAGTACGGGTTGCCCACTAGAACCCTTAGAAGCCCTCTTCACGTCAGTTCCGCAGGAGGAGAAATGATGGCAGGCTTAGGCTGTCATGCAACCCTTAACATCGGAAACCATAAATTCCCCGCAGACCTAGGCATGGATTGGTTGACGAAGTTTGAAGGAAACATAGACTGTGCCCGCAAGTCAATTATGCTCACCACTCCGGAGCAGAAGAGGATCAAGTATGTATCCAGACGTATCCCGATGAACAATCAGGTGAATTCCCTCACGGGAGTTGTTCAGGAGTAAGTGCGATGGTGCAAGATTTTCCCAATGTGTTTCCGGAGGAATTACCAGAATGCCACCGGATGTAGACATTGAATTTCTGATTGAGTTATTGCTGCACAACCCCAATATCCATGAGAACCTATCGGATGCACCCGAACGAATTGGAAGAGATCAAAAAGCAAATTAATGAGCTATTGGAGAAGGGATATATTCGGACAAGCTCATCACCTTGGGGAGCCCCAGTTCTTTTGGTAGAGAAGAAGGATGGAAGCCTGAGAATGGTTGTGGATTATCATTCGTTGAACGACGTGACCATCAAGAACAAGTACCCTCTGCCAATGATTAATGACCTGTTTGATCAGCTAGTTGGAGCCAAGGTATTCTCCAAGATCGATCTTCGATCAGGGTATCATCAGTTGAAGATCCGTGAAAAGGATATACCCGAAACAACATTTACCACCAGGTATGGTTTATATGAATATACCGTCATGTCATTCGGATTGACTAATGCCCCTGCATACTTCATGAATTTGATGAACAAGGTATTTATGGAATATCTGGACAAATTTGTTGTGGTGTTCATCGATGATATACTGATTTTCTCCAAGAGCGAGGAAGAGCATAAGGAACATTTGCGTCTAGTTCTGGAGAAACTTCGAGAACATCAATTGTATGCCAAGTTCAGCAAATGTGAATTTTGGCTGAAGGAAGTCGGATTCCTCGGACATGTTATTTCAGGAGAAGGAATAGCAGTTGATCCTACCAAGGTTGTATCAGTCACCGATTGGCAGTCACCCACCTCAGTCAAGGAGATCCGCAGCTTTCTCGGACTCGCAGGATATTATCGGAGGTTTATTGAGAACTTCTCGAAGATTGCCAAGCCCATGCCTGAGCTGTTGAAGAAGGATGCCAAGTACATTTGGACCAAGGATTGTGAAGCCAGTTTCCTGTGAATTGAAGAAACGTTTGGTCACAGCCCCAAGATTGATTTTGCCGGACATACACAAGGATTACCAGGTATATTGTGACGCTTCTCGTCAGGGACTCGAAGGAGTACTCATGCAGGAACGAAAAGTTGTAGCTTATACCTCCAGACAGCTACGACCACACGAGATGAATTATGCCACACATGATTTGGAGTTAGCAGCCGTAGTGCATGCACTCAAGACCTGGAGACATTTCCTTATCGGAAACCATTGTGATGTTTACACAGATCATAAGAGCTTGAAGTATATTTTCACGCAAAAAGAGTTGAACCTCAGGCAGAGGAGATGGCTAGAGTTAATCAAGGACTATGACATGAGATTGCATTATCACCTGTGGAAGGCTAATGTTGTAGCAGATGCTTTGAGCCGTAGGAGTTATGTAAATACTCTTATAGCAGGAGGATTACCCCAGGAGTTAGTCGATGACCTCAGAGATCTCCGACTGGAGATAGTTCCGAGAGGATATGTTGCAGCTCTGGAAGTTCAGTCCACCTTGACCGAAAGAATTCGTGAAGCCCGTAAGTCGGACAAGGAAATTGATGAGATAAAGAAAAGATGAATGAAGGAAAAGCTAAAGGGTTTCGTAAGGATGAATACGGAGCTATATGGTACGAGGATCGTATTTATGTACCCAATGATCCCGAACTCGTAAAGCTAATTCTTTAGGAGGCTCATGATTCACCGTACTCGATTCACCCGGTAACACCAAGATGTATCTGGATTTGAAGGAAAGTTTACGGTGGACAGGTATGAAGAAGGATATTCTTGAGTACGTAGCGATGTCGATGTTTGCCGATGAGTAAATGCGGAACATCGGAAGCTTTGGGTTACTCCAACCCTTGCCGATTCCCGAGTGGAAATGGGAAAAACTTGGAATGGATTTTATCACAAGATTACCCAGGACCCGTTCAGGTTATGGTTCCATCTGGGTAGTGGTTGATCGATTGACCAAGGTAGCTCATTTCATTCCCGTGAAGACTACATATACCAGCGCTAAGTTAGCCAAGATATACATGACTAGGATCGTATGTCTGCATGGAGTTCCGAGGAGTATCGTGTCCGATAGAGGAACACAATTTACCTCAAAGTTTTGGAATCAGTTGCATGAAACTTTGGGTACGAGGCTAGAGTTCAGTACAGCTTTTCATCCACAGACAGATGGACAGACCGAGAGAGTCAACCAGATTCTGGAGGACATGTTGAGAGCTTGTGTGCTAGACTATGGGTCTAGCTGGGATGATAATTTGCCATACGCAGAATTCTCATACAACAACAGTTATCAGGCCAGTCTGAAGATGGCCCCTTTCGAAGCTCTATACGGAAGGAGGTGCAGAACACCATTGCTGTGGGATGGTGTTGGAGATCGATCACTTTTCGGTTCCGATCTAATCAGAGATTCCGAAGAGAAAGTCAAGCTGATTCGGGATAGACTCAAGATAGCTCGATCGAGATGGAAGAGTTATGCCGACAAGAACGCAAGGAAGTAACTTACGAAGCGGGAGACCGAGCATATCTTCGTGTCCCTACTTCGTGGAATCAAGAGGTTCGGTGTCAAAGGAAAGTTAGCACCCCGATTCATTGGCCCCTACAAAATCCTCGAACGTCGTGGAGAAGTTGCTTACAAGTTGGAATTGCCGGAAGGATTATACGGAGTTCATGATGTCTTCCATGTTTCTCAGCTGAAGAAGTGTCATGCCGACATGGCCGATATTCCGTTGAGAGACACAAAGTGCCCCTAGAGGCCATACAGCTCGACAAAGTGATCTCGACTTATAAGGAGAAACCCGTCCGAATTCTCGAGACTGCGAACAGAGTCACCCGCAGCAAGATCATCAAGTTTTGCAAGGTGTTGTGGAGTCACCACTCCGAAGAGGAAGCCACCTGGGAGCAAGAAGAAGACCTCCTTCGAGACCACCCGCACCTATTTGCTAGCCAACCCGAATCTCGAGGGCGAGATTCATCTTAAGGTGGGTAGGTTTGTAACATCCCAAATTTCCTATTGGAATGTTTTACAATTATAGCTAAGCATCTATGCATTATGTTTGAATTTGAGTGGCATTTGAAGTTTCAGAAGTTTTGGAGTTGTTGGAAATTGAATTCAAAATTTTGGCAGTGGAAATCATTTCAAAAACTATGCCTGATAAATACTTGAGAAAAAGTATGAGAGGAGTAAACATGACACTCCAAAAATATCAGAGGAAAAACATTGCCAAAAGGTTTGAATTCAAATTTGAGTTTTATTTGAATTTTGAAAAAAATAAATTTTTATAAAGTTTGGATTTTGCCCCTGGAAAATGTTCAAATGATAGGGAATATTCCCCTGATCATTTTGATATATATATATGTGTCCTATATAAAATATTTATATTTAAGTATTTTTCTCTCTCTCTAATTATTCAAAAAAAAAATAGAAAAGGACCCAGGCGCCAGCCAGCCGACCGCCCACCAAAGACTGGGCCCACTGATGGCCCAGCCTGAGCAAAGCCAATGAGCCGGCCCAGCCGAGCCCCTCGCCCGAAACCCTCCCGCATCGGTCGCCCGACCGACGCGCCTCTCCTCACCCGCTGACACCCGGGCCCCACCTCCCTCTTCCTCGCCCGCCACCCGCCCAGCGCCGCCTCGCCGGATCTCGCGGATCCGGGATTCATGAATCCCTCCCCGATCGCCCCCTCGCGCAAGTCGAGGCCCCCGCCCTATAAATACCCTCCCCCTCACCCCATTCTCCCCCTCGCCCGGCCTCTCCCTCTCGCCGCGTGCGCTCACCGGAGAAACCGAGCACGCCGCCGCCGCCATTAACCTCGTCCCGACCCACCCTGGCCACCCCGAGCTCACCAGACCCCACCCCCCAGCTCACCACGGCGCGCCCGCGCCCACGGAGACCTCCGCCGACGCCTCGACCACCGGAGTCTCTGGAGCACTCACGCCTCGAGCCGCCATCGCCGTCGCCGTCCGGTAAGTCGCCGGAGTCTTTCCCCGCCGTTAGATCTAGGTCGGACGGTTAGGATTAGATCCCCCGAAGGGGTAGGTTATTTCTGATAAACCGGGTTTTATTCCGGTTAGATCCTGTTTATTTTTAGTTAGGTTTTTTTTATTAGACCGGCCGATTCGTTTAAACCCTAGGGCCCGTTTAGTTATATTACGCCTGTATGCTAGTTAGGCCCATTAGGCCATTTTTCTTTATTTTTCGTTTTCTGTTTTAACAGAATAGTTTAAGATTTGAAAAATTCATATCTTTTAATCTACTTAATATTTTTAAGTGATTCTTTTTTTGTTGGTTTGCAAATTTATTATAATTTCTGTAGAAAATATAATTAGCTATGTTAAAATTATTTAGAATTGCTTTATTTTAGATTTAGACAGAATAGTAAATCTGCTACAAAGTGAGTTAGGAAAATTATTTTTTAGTGATTCTTTTGTCACAACTTTGTTTTGACATTACCTAACCGTAGGAATTTATTTGGGCATTTTAGGATTAATAAAAAAATAGTTTTAATCAGAATCATGTTATTCTTAATTAATTAACTAGCTTCTGTTTTCCTATTGTTTTAGTTAGCAAATAAATTTATTTTTCATATGTGATAGATTATTCTAGATTAGTTTCTGTCACTTTAGAGCATGAACTTTTATTTATAATAAATAAAACTTTTATTTTATTTTTCCTACTAGAATTTGCTTTAGGCCTAATAGGAGTTTTATAATAGATTTTAAAGTGATTCTTTTTGCTCCTAGTTGCTTGATGAATCCTTTTCTGTTAGGTAGCATAAACCCATGCTTAGGTTCTGTTAAGAAATTTTTGTTATGTAAAACTATTTTTAGTTGTTGCTCAAGTAGGAAAACTTTGATTTGGTTTTTCTTTGAGTTTCCTTTGGGTTTTGATTCGTTTGTTTTGTGTGTTTCATATTACTATGCTGTTATGTAAGTGATCATATGTTGTATGCTTATTGTGGTTATTGTTTGCCTCGGTAGAATTTCCGGAGTGCGAAGCTTTCTACCACGAGTCCCTAGCTTACTTAAGATCACAAGAAGGCAAGTCATTGATCATGTTTCTTTACAATACATGATTTTTATTGCATTAGAATTACCTCCCCACCATGCATGCAGTAGGTGAAATTTTGAAGTGATGTTCTTGAGTAGTATCATGAGGTAGGATGAACCAATTCCCCTTGTTACCATGACCCGGGACGAAGTAGTTTATTTTTGCTATGCTCGTAGATGGGGTTGGTTGAGTGAAGTCATAAGGGAGATGTGAGAGTCTTAAAGATGATGACAACCCCATGACTTCAAGATCAAGATGGACTTCGAAATTCACTCTTTGGGTGGAGGATTTGTTGACGGGCACCTGGAGAACCCAGTGGTTGGCGGGATGCATGGAGAAGCTCCATGACATCTTGCGGAAAGCTTCACCCAGCCGAAGAGACGAATGTATACCCCATCGACCGGAAGCTTACATGCAGCCGCAAGCCATTATGGGCTCGCTTGGTCAACCCTAGTTGTGACTCTGGCTGGACGGTACTACGAGATGTAGAAGAACGGTAGGATTGGATGGGTACCGGCAGTGGTCAGAGGAACTCTTCGGAAGACCCTGTTTCGTTCGTCCCGTCTTCAAACACCATGAAGTGCGAAGACTTAAAAGGAGGGAATGAGTCTTGCGGGTAAAGTGTGCAAACCTCTGCAGAGAAAAGATCTAATCGATTAGCCGTGTCCCCGGTTACGGACAATTTGAGCCTCTGGAACTTGGAAGTATTCGGAAATCTCAACACTAAAATTAATGAATTAATTGAGGGGTTATGACTTAATAGTTTGGGAATGAGACATTGGTTGGTGGAACCATCTCAATAACTACCAACAATTTTGTAGTTTTTGCAAACAAGTCCTTATTGTAGGGAAAAGCGGCTTTACGCAAAATAATGAAACTTAGAGCCCCACAGCCAAATTGCATATAGTGTTAGTAATTTTTTTTATTGTTGTTCTCTCTTCATGACTTGCCGGCATATTCGAAATGCTGACCTACACGGCTGCAACGTCTTATGTTGCAGAGGAGTTTTCCGATCAGGAGTGAGGCTACGATCCACGCTTGGCGATTGCCCTATGGAGTCGGATGGACTCACTATTCTTCTACGCTTCCGCAGCTTTACTTAGTTTATTTCTCATGAGTTGGCCTTTGGCCGAATTTATTCCATTGTAATAAAGACTCGATATGAGAATCGTGTAATAAATTCAGGTGTGATTGAACTTTTATTATTTCATCAATGTACTGTGAGTGCCAGCATGATCTTGGGATGAATGCAGAACCACGTAGACTTGACCGATTTTGGGTCAGTCGCTACACGGAGGGCTGCAATCGCCCGTGCACAAGTTCGGGATACTAGGGTACCCCTACTCTAGTACACCGACAGAGCCCCCGGCTCGGGCCACACACGGTGCCGAAGCGCTGTTGGGCCAGGCCCAAAACAGGGCACGGGCACACGCGGCCTGGGTTACGCCGTAATTCACCCCAGACCCACCACGCCCTCCACGAACGGCACACGTCGAATGGGGCGTCGTGTGAGAGATCGTGGGCGAGATCGTGGGGGGTTTCTTTATTCGGAAAAGCGGAACGTCCGCCCCCTCCCTCTTTATAAGCAGGGGAAACAGGGGCAGTCCGCCCATCTAGCCGATTGCTGTCCAATCTCGAAAACCACCGCTGCTCCCTTCTTCCCAAGGCTGAAGAGAGCAGCGCCCGCCCCCATCGCCACTAGCATCACCAACGCCGTCGATCTCCTCCACCGCCTCCGCCATGGCTCCGAAAGCCGACAAGGGGAAGGCCGTGAAGTCGGCCGAGGCGCAGCGGCTCGCGGCGCTGCGAAAGGAGCAGGCAATCTTTCGCCCCAGCTTGCCGCGAGGGAGCTGAGGGAGAACTACTACCTCTTCTGGTCGACGGAGACGCGAGCGCATCCGCGCACGAAGGTACTTCTAGCTGCTGCTTCGGAACTAGCTCCGAGCGGATATCTCTTCTTCGCGCTCTTCTTCTACTGCGGGCTCTGCCCGCCTTTCTCTGAGTTTTTCTGTGACATCATGAACACCTACGGGTTCCGCCTCCTTGATTTCACCCCCAATGCTGTTCTGACCATGGCAGTTTTCGCATATCTCTGCGAAAACTTTGTCGGAGTCCATCCAAACGTATCCCTTTTCCGCCACTTCTTTATATCTAAGCGATTCCTCCGGCAAGAGCTCTCCGGAGGAATCGCTTGTTGTCTTGTCGCGTCCGGAAGCTTGTCGCTCACCGGGCCTTCCCGACAAGCTCCTCTTGCCGGGGCCTTGTCTCCTAGGTGCCTTGGGTGGCCTTCCCGGCAAGCTCCTCTTGCCGGGGCCTTGTCTCCTTGGCTTGAATACTTTGTTCTTGAATGGCTCCAAAGGAACCATGGAGGACCTTGGCGGACACCCGGTAAGCCTTGCCGCGGAGGGCTGCAACTGTCTGTGCACAAGTTCGGGATACTAAGGTACCCCTACTCTAGTACACCGACATTATTATTGCCTCTAGGGCATATTTCCTTCAGTGTTTACCTTGATCCAAATGAAGCCCAATTACAAAGATCTCAAGCCCACGGAAGTCATTGGTAGAATTGTTGCTCATGATATGTTACTCAAGGATAAGGAAGAGCTCGACAACAAGTTAAGTGGTGCTTACAAAGCTTTAAGTTATGCTCCTACTACACGAAGTGAGAAGCAAGTCTCTAATGAAGAATTGAGCTTAATAGTGAAGAACTTCAACAAGTTCTACATAAATAGAAGCAAAGAGAGAAGCTCCAAGTCAAGGTCCTACAATGACAAAATATCTTCTAATCGTGATCGTAATTACGACAATTGTGGAAGACCCGGACACTACTCCAATGAGTGTACGGCTCCCTACAAGAAAAGAGAAGACTCACCAAAATGGAGGAGTAGAAGAGATGAATCACCTCCAAAAGATAGAAGCAGTAGAGATGACCATCATGAACAAAGACCCTCTCGTAGAAGCAAGGATTCAGAAAGGAAGGACAAGTCATCAAAGAGCTACACAAGACTAAGACATCAACCTCATGTTGGTGAATGGGCATCCGGTTCCGAGTTCAACAACTCCTATAAGAGAAGCTATCACTCCGACTCTGACTATACGCAAGATGAAGGTGTTGCCGGTCTTGCACTTGTGTCAACCAACTCCTATGACATATTTGACTCACCAAATGAAGGAATTGAAATATGCTTCAAGACGAAAGGCCCTAAGGTTTAATACCCCGAGTATGTTGATTTCAATACTGATGAAGATGATTTGCTAGGTGATGAAGATTTAGTTGTTGACAACACTAGTGATGAAAACTATGATAAATTTGCTAGTAATCATGCTAATCAAGATGAAACAAAATGGTAAGAAGGAGATTGAGTGTCCAATTAAAGAACTAAACACTCTTAACTTAGCTCATGAAATAACTCTAGAGGATCATAGAGAGCTCTGAAGCACTCATGAGAAGCTATGCTTCCACAAGCTAAATTTAGAGCAAGAGCACGAGTTTCTAAAAGCTATCAATGATGATCTTCGAATGAAGAATTATTTATATCTTGCCAAACGTCTCCTCTTGTCTACTTATATGCCACAAGTAAAATCTAGCAACAAGAGCAAGAAAGGTTCTTCCTCTAGTAGTAACAATAACCATGTTAAATCCAATATTGTTGCTTATAGTAGTTCTCTTGATTCCACTAATGATTCTCTTAGACAAGTTACACTTGAGCAAGAAAATAGCTTATTTAAGGGAATTATAGATAAAGGTGTTTACAAGAGCCTTGCCGACAGTAAGCAATTTGAGAAAATTATATGCAAGCAAGGAAGGCACTGGAAGAATCACTATGTTTTTTTGAATGGAAGTTCAACGCTAATGGAGTTGAGTGGGAAGAAGATCAATACCCCAAGATGAAGTTTGTTCCTCAACAAGAGAAGTATGGCCCCACTTCTTTAAAAGGAACACAAGCTCAAGATGATCTTCCACCACAAGACCACAAGATAAATGTCATGGACAAGCTCCAAGAAGAGATTGACTCATTTGAAGAAGCTCATAAGGCCTTGGTGAAGTGGTTCCCAAGACTACGACAGCCTCAACATCATCAAGTTCAACTACAACTCCAAGGATTATGTGGATCACTGATAACCCACAAGTACAGGGGATCACAACAGTTTTCGAGGGTAGAGTATTCAACCCAAATTTATTGATTCGACACAAGTTGAGCGAAAGAATATTCTCAAGTATTAGCAGTTGATTGTCAATTCAACCACACCTGAAAGATTTAATATCTGCAGCAAAGTATTTAGTAGCAAAGTAGTATGGAAGTAGCGCTAACGGTGGCAAAGGTAACAGTAGCAATTTGGTAGTAATTGTAACAGTGGCAATGGAAAAGTAACTAAGCAAAGATCAATATGTGAAAAGCTCGTAGGCAATGGATCAATGATGGATAATATGTCGGATGCGATTCCTCATGCAACAGTTATAACATAGGGTGACCTGAACTAGCTCCAGTTCATCAATGTAATGTAGGCATGTATTCCGAATATAGTCATACGTGCTTATGGAAAAGAACTTGCATGGCATCTTTTGTCCTACCCTCCCGTGGCAGCGGGGTCCTATTGGAAACAAAGGGATATTAAGGCCTCCTTTTAATAGAGTACTGGACCAAAGCATTAACACTTACTGAATACATGAACTCCTCAAACTACGGTCATCACCGGGAGTGGTCCCGATTATTGTCACTCCGGGGTTACCGGATCATAACAGGTAGTAGGTGACTATTGACTTGCAAGATAGGATCAAGAACTAACATATGTTCATGAAAACATAATAGGTTCAGATCTGAAATCATGGCACTCGGGCCCTAGTGATAAGCATTAAGCATAGCAAAGTCATAACAACATCAATCTCAGAACATAATGGATACTAGGGATCAAACCCTAACAAAACTAACTCGATTACATGATAAATCTCATCCAACCCATCACTGTCCAGCAAGCCTATGATGGAATTACTCACGCATGACGGTGAGGATCATGAAATTGGTGATGGAGGAAGATTGATGATGACGACGGTGACGGATTCCCCTCTCCGGAGCCCCGAACGGACTCCGGATCAGCCCTCCCGAGAGAGATTAGGGCTTGGTGGCGGCTCCGTATCATAAAAAGCGATGAATCCTTCTCTCTGATTTTTTCTCCCCGAACATGAATATATAGAGTTGGAGTTGAGGTCGGTGGAGCCTCAAGGGGCCCACGAGACAGGGGGCGTACCCCCTCGGGCGCGCCCCCACCCTCGTGGATAGGGTGTGGGCCCCCTGGTGTTGATTCTTTCGACAGTATTGTTTATATATTCCAAAAATATTCTCCGTGAAGTTTCAGGTCATTCCGAGAACTTTTATTTCTCCACAAAAATAACACCATGGCAATTCCGCTGAAAACAGCGTCAGTCCGGGTTAGTTCCATTCAAATTATGCAAGTTAGCATCCAAAACAGGGGCAAAAGTGTTTGGAAAAGTAGATATGATGGAGACGTATCAATCACAAAGAACAAGAACTAGAGTGTTCTTGAGGGTGACTCTGCGAGCATACTTCACTGATATTCATTTTGGCAAGGACTTGTGCAATCAACTTCCATATCTTGCACTAGCTCATGCAGTCACAAACCCTATTGTTGTTAAGACAAGGGACAAGGTAACCTAATGCTTTCATGGACATCATCATATGTGCAATTCACTCATGTCTATGGATATCCTTGTATGTTCCCTGCGTGGGAGTAACCCATGTATGTATTGAAAGTGCAACACTACAATGGATTGCTCCAAAAGATCTATATCAACATTGAGCATCCACATCTTCGCTATCTACATGAAGTCATCATCGACAAAACCCAAGGTTAGTTCATCCCTCTTAGGGGGGATGTCACATCTTACCTATGCATGCACATAAGGCTAGCAAATAGATTGAGAAGTGACCAACCAAACAACAAAAACGGTCATAAACATGCATTGAACATAACTAACACTGAATAATGCACCACAAGAAGGATGCATAGGGAATCACAAACGTTAACACCAATATTCTTACTAAACCACAATTACTCACTAACATGACTCCCATATTATCATCATATCGCAAAACTATTACAAGGAATCAAACATATCATATTCAGTGATTTACAAGTTTTATGTAGGATTTTATGACTAACCATGTGAATGACCAATTCATGTTGACTCTATAAATAGATATTGTAACATCCCAATTTTCAATTTGGATGTTATCATAGGTCATCATATGCATATCATATTTTATTTGCATTTTGGTTGTGATCCTAGAAATCTTAAGCAACTCAAGGACCCAAGGAGAGAGTTGGAGATTTCACAAATTTTCATATTTGAATTTTTTTCTCAAATTTGAAAAGAGGATCAATTTGATTTTATTTTTTTCTCTCCCATTATTTCGATAATAAAAATAAAAGAGAGAAGATAAAATGACTTCTTCAATAAGAGAGGTATATTGAAGAAGAAATTTTAATATCAAATTAATATTTTGTTTGTATTTTATTTGCTATTTTATTTGAATTAGAAAAAATATGCATTTTTTAAAATTGCAATTTTAGGCCAGAAAAATGTTCATCTTGTCCTAAATATTAGGTTTGGACGGTGAAAATTATTTCTAGTATTTTTTGAATTTGTTTATTAGGATATTTCTTCGGGCGAAATTATATTAAAAAAACTTCTTCGCCCGACTGGGCCGAAGGGCTAGCCGAGCCGACCCGCTCGCACCGCCGCCTCCCGCTTGGGAGAGTCCCGCGCGCCGCCACCGCTCGGAGTACGAGCCGGACTCCCGCGCGCCGCCGCCCCTCCCTCAAGCCACGCGCCCCCCGGCCCCTTTATAAGTCGAGCCTCGCCGCCGCCTCCTCCCCACAAGCCGCCACAACCCTCGCGCCGCCTCCACCGGCCGTCGCCGCCGAGCCAGCGCCGCTTAGCTGCCGCCACCGTCGCTTCTTTGTCGCCGCCCAGCGCAAGCCGCCGCCCCCAACCCGTCGCCGCCTTGAAAGCCAGTCCGCCCGCCGCCCGGCGTCGACCCGCCGTTGACCTCGCCACCCGTTTCGACCGGTATAAAACCATTCGGTTTTTCTCCGGTTCTTTTGTTTTTTTCGATTAGTTAGATTAGATCGGTTTTTATTTTAGTTCGTTAATTAACGGACGTTCACCCATTAGATTATTTTAACGAACGTTCTTCGGTTAGTTTCTATTAACAAATGAATTCGTTTGTTTAGTTCGGTTAGTGGACGTTCGTCCGATAAATTTTTCTTTTTATTTTAATTTTCGGCCAGGGACTTATCCGCGATTTTTTTATCAAAGATTAGTCCCTGAACTTCAAACCCTCACTACTTTTTGCTCGTTTGTCCAAATACAGTGAAACCAACGCAAAAAACATTTTCTTGTTCCCCTCTATCCAGATAATCAACTTGAACATGGTTTTGACAAATTAAAATTGGTATTCAAGCAGATTTGTTTTCGAACTTCTTTTGATCGTAGTTTGAGTTTCGTAGCTCCAATTCGATTTATTCTTTTTGCAAATCGAAACTCTTCAGTTGAAATTTCAGTTTGGATCTTTCCTCTTGAGTTTTACCCTATCATCATATGCTTGAGTCCTTATGTATGCTATTTTTTGTTCATGATAGAGTTTCTGGAGTGCGAGGCTTGCTACTACGAGTCACTAGGGTTTTCAGATTGTCAGCAAGGCAAGTAACACTTTGATCATACCCCTTTATTACCCAGTTTTTATGCATTAGTTTCAATCCTAAAACACTGCATGGTTAGGACTTGATAACATGTGGGTATCGAGAAGTAGTTGATGAGGTAGAACCTATTGTCTTTTACTTCAAACCCTGGGTGTTACTACGTTATGCCTATACTGCCATGCTATGCTCGTAGACGTGGATTGGTTTGAGTGTATTCATGAAAGATGTGAGAGATTATTGTTAACTAAGGTTTAACTTAAGGTGGCTACTTTAATACACATCTGGGTGGATTGGTTGAGACATCCTGGAGCACCTAGCGGTTGTCTGGGCACCTGGAGCAATCCAGCATTGTCTTGGGATATCCCGGAGTACCCGTGTGATCATCCTATGGTTTGCCACCCAGGCACAAAGGGATCAGAAAATTATTCATGATAGAAGATTCCGTGTGCAGCCACAAGCCATTATGGGCTCTGGCATAGTTGAGTAAGTTGTGGGAAACCTTTCCATGATGGGCTAGCAGATGTAGGGGATTGTAGGTGTATCAGCCTATCTATCGGTTAAGGGGACCTCTTCGGAAAGACTGTGTTTCGGTCATCCGTTTCTCAAACATCATGGAGTGCGAGAAATCCAAGGGAGGAGATCGAGTCTTGTGGGGAAAACTGCAAAAACCTCTGTAGAGTGTATAAACTAATCATGGTTAGACATGTCCCCAGTTATGGACGTCTTGAGTATCTGGTCCTTGAATTATTGATTTGTTCTCATCACTCTATTAATTAATATGTGGGTTATAATTATTATTTTGGGATTGAGTTGGAGGAACCTTCTCAATATGTCAATGAATTTTGTAGTTAAATAAAATTTATTCCTTTGTTGTAAGGAAAAACTAGCTTTATGCAAATGATAACTGTAGAGCCTCCACCAGCCATATATGCATGTATTGATAGCTATTATTTGTTCATTACTCTTGTGTTACCTTGCCAGCATATACCACGTGCTGACCTACACAGGCTGCAACGTATTATGTTGCAGAGTTTTCAGACGAAGAGTAAGGTGCGCTAGGTCGTTGTCGTGCACTCAGTTGTGCCGTTGGAGTTGATGGACTCTACTACCTTCGAAGCTTCCGCTATTATCTTACTTAGATGGCCTTTAGCCATATTATTATAAGAAGTTCTCTTTTGAGACATTCGATGTGATAAGTGTGTGATTGAACTCTGTTATAAATCCTCGAGTACTGTGTGTGTCAGCATTACTGATCCAGGGATGACACTTATGCACAGAGATTTGACCGTCCAAGGTCGGATCACTACAAGATGGTATCAGAGAACACACTGACTGTAGGACACGACCACTAAGATAAGCCGTAGGACACTCTTCTCTACCCATTTCTGACTCTTCTCCATTTTCTACTCTATAGATGGCGGACCCAAGGAACAAGTTTGCTCAACCGGATGAACACACACCTTTTGGATGGCACTTGAAGGAATCCACTAGATACCTGAACATCGGAATACCAAGTTTCACCAGGACCTACGCCGCCACTTTACCAGAAGAGGAGCGCTGGATGACTCGAGTTCATGTTCCAGGAAAGACATTCACGCCAGTTACTGAGCCCATAGAGTTTTCCTTTGATGCACCAACCCGGAGTCTAGGAAAGAGCATGACAGCCCACATCGCCATGGGACGCATCGGCGAGGTATACCACAAGGATCTTAAGGACATCATCTATCAGATATGTGGACGCCGAGATGAGCAATGGGAGATGATTTACACTAGGAGGGATAAATCCATTGAAACCTACATACAAGAGTTAAACCAACACATTCGTCGTCAGGAGAACCAGATGTGCGCCAGCATGATCGATATGAAGAAAGTGATAACCAGGAACATGGATCTAGAAGAGGAACTCAATTCTACACGCGATGGATATGAAGAAGAAATTGCCATACTATTGGAGACGAATGAAGACCCGAAGAAGAAGCTAGGAATATTCAAGGGAGATCCCGCGCCAGAGGAGGACAACCACCCAGAATACTACATCATCATCGACGACACCGACTCCGACCCCGATAGAGATGATGATTATGAAGACGAAGCTGGAGCAGATATCATGGAATCTTCCACCGATCAAAATTTCTAGTCGACCACCAAATTATCAGTAGTATTCCCCCATGTATATAGTAATAGTCCGAGTATTTAGTAACGGTAGTTAGATCATTTGTATGCCCTTGTTTGAATTGAGTGGTGTGAAATGAATGTGTTTGTCTCATGTGCATATGGGTAGTGATGTCTCTATAGACCACACTCTATCTATTCTCACCCCTCTAAACCTATCAGATGCCTCTGAGACGTGACCCCGGATTTGTCTTCCCACCGGAGCTCACTCAGTTGATCCAATAGCAAAATGCCTTGATGCAGTTGCTAGTCCATAACCAAGGCAACAACAACAACAACAACCCACCGCCACCACCTCCAGTAGACAACTTAGCCCGTTTTCTGAGGTTAAATCCGTCGGTGTTTTCAAGTAGCACTGAGCCGATTGTGGCTGATGACTGGCTCCACAGGATTCGAAGGGAGCTGACCATCACAGGTTTGATAGATGCTGAGAAAGTGCGCTTTGTCGCACACCAACTGGATGGACCCACAGCCTCATGGTGGGAGAATTACACAGTCACTTTCCCCATAGCAAATGTCACTTGGGTTTAGTTTCAGCAAGCTTTCCGCACAACCCATTTCTCAACTAGAGCAATGAGTATGAAGAAGCGTGAGTTTCACAACTTAAGCCAGGGAAATTGAATTGTGGCGCAGTATGTGGATGAGTTTAGCAAGTTAGCCCGCTATGCTCCAGATGATGTGGCCACAGATGCCGCAAAGCAGGAGAAGTTTATGGAAGGGCTGAATGACGAGCTGAGTATGCAGCTGATGGTGGCAACATTTGCTAACTATCAGGAGTTGGTAGACAGGGCTCTTATGATCGAAGGCAAGCAGCAGCAGATAGAGAGCCGCAAAAGGAAGTATGGACAGGGGAAGTACAATTCTGGAGCTCAGCAGAAGCCTCGTTTTACCCCAAACTCGGGAGGACATACCCATCATAACCATGGAGGCCATACTCACAATGGAGGAAGCTCACACAGCCATAGTGGCCCTAGGAATGGTAATTGGAATGGAGGAAACAATGTTCAGAACCGTTTCAACCCCACTACACCCGCCAAGAAGGATCTAAGTCACATTACTTGTTTCAAGTGTGGGAAGACAAGACACTACGCCACCGAGTGTCCTGAAGCAAAGAATGCAAATGGTAATGGAAGTTCTGAGAAGAAGCCCAACCCTTTCACTAGACGATAGGTGAACCACGTTAACATGGAGGAAGTTGAAGAGCAGCCAGATGCAGTTATCGGTAAGTTTTTGATTAAGTCATTTACTGCTACTATTCTTTTTGATACTAGTGCATCGCATTCATACATATCAAGGAGATTTGTGGATAAGTACAAGTTGCCCACCAAAGTCCTTAAGACACCTATGTTAGTAAGCTCGCCAGGAGCGGAGTTATTGTCATGCAGAGGATTTTTCAAATGCCATTGACCATAGGTATGCATGTTTTCCCCTCAGACCTAATAATTTTGGAGCCACAAGGATTGGATCTGATACTAGGCATGGATTGGCTATCGATGTATGGAGGAAATATTGATTGTGCTAGTAAGTCAATTCTACTCACCACCCCGGAGGGTAAACAGATCAAGTATGTGTCCCGACATGCACCAAGGAGGACTCAAGTAAATTAACTCACATGAGTTGTGCAGGAGGAAGTGCCTGTAGTGATGGATTACCCGGATGTATTTCCAGAGGAATTACCAGGCATGCCGCCAGATCGTGACATAGAGTTTTTAATAGAGCTGTTGCCAGGCACCAGACCAATATCAAAGAGACCGTATCGGATGCCCGCAAATGATCTAGAGGAAATCAAGAAGCAGATTAAGGAGTTACTGGATAAAGGTTATATCCGACCAAGTTCGTCACCGTGGGGAGCCCCAGTGCTCTTAGTTGAGAAGAAGGATGGATCTTTGAGAATGGTTGTTGATTATCGGGTATTGAATGAAGTGACGATCAAGAACAAGTACCCACTACCGATGATCAATGATTTGTTTGACCAGCTACAGGGAGCCAAAGTATTCTCCAAGATCGATCTTCGATCAGGATACCACCAGTTGAAGATCCGACAATAGGATATACCTAAGACAGCTTTTACCACAAGGTATGGGCTATATGAGTACATGGTCATGTCTTTTGGATTGACTAATGCCCCTGCCTATTTTATGAGTATGATGAACAAGGTGTTCATGGAGTCATTGGATAAGTTTGTTGTGGTGTTCATTAATGACATATTGGTATACTCGAAGAATGAAGAGGAGCACAAGGAACATTTACGATTAGTTCACGAGAAGTTCAGAGAACATCAGCTATACGCCAAGTTTAGCAAATGTGAGTTTTGGTTGAAGTAAGTTGGATTTCTTGGACATGTTATATCAGGAGAGGATATAGCAGTAGATCCTACCAAGATTCAGTATGTCACAGAGTGGTTGGCACCCACCTCAGTTGGAGAGATCCGCAGTTTTCTGGGACTCGCAGGATATTATAGGAGATTCATTGAGAACTTTTCCAAGATTGCGAAACCCATGACGGAGTTGTTGAAGAAGGACACCAAGTTCAAATGGACCGATGAATGTGAGGCCAGTTTTCAGGAATTGAAGCAACGTTTGGTTACAGCCCCAGTGCTAATTCTTCCGGATATACGCAAGGACTTCCAAGTTTATTGCGACGCTTCTCGCCTGGGACTTGGAGGTGTACTTATGCAAGACGGAAGAGTTGTTTCATATGCTTCACGTCAGCTTCGACCTCATGAGTTGAATTATGCCACGCATGATTTGGAGCTAGCAGCCGTAGTGCATGCACTCAAGACCTGGAGACATTTTCTTATTGTAAACCGTTGTGATGTGTACATAGATCATAAGAGTTTGAAGTATATTTTCACGCAGAAGGAGTTAAACCTTAGGCAGAGGAGATGGTTGGAGCTAACAAAGGATTATGATATGAAGCTACATTATCATCCAGGAAAGGACAATGTCGTAGCAGATGCTTTGAGCCGCAAGAGTTATGTCAATACCCTCGTAAGCGGAGGATTACCACAGGAGTTAGTCGATGATCTCAAGGAACTTCGTTTGGAGATAGTTTGAAGAGGTTTTGTAGAAGAAATGGAGGTTTAGTCCATGTTATTGGGAAGGATTCGAGATGCTCAGAAGGATGCTGAGGAAATTGCAGAGATAAGGAGAAGATGAGGCAAGGAAAAGATAAAGGTTTCCGTGAGGATGAGTGTCGGTGTCAAAACCGGCGGATCTCGGGTAGGGGGTCCCGAACTGTGCGTCTAGGCGGATGGTAACAGGAGACAAGGGACATGATGTTTTTACCCAGGTTCGGGCCCTCTCGATGGAGGTAATACCCTACTCTTGCTTGATTAATATTGATGATATGGGTAGTACAAGAGTAGATCTACTACGAGATCAAGGAGGCTAAACCGTAGAAGCTAGCCTATGGTATGATTGTTGTTCGTCCTACGGACTAAAACCCTCCGGTTTATATAGACACGGGATAGATTAGGGTTACACAGAGTCGGTTACAATGGTAGGAGATCTACATATCCGTATCACCAAGCTTGCCTTCCACGCCAAGGAAAGTCCCCTCCGGACACGAGACGAAGTCTTCAATCTTGCCTTTCATAGTCTTGGAGTCCGGCCGTGACGATAGTCCGGCTATCCGGACACCCCCTAGTCCGGGACTCCTCAAGAGCCCCGAACCAGGCTTCAATGACGATGAGTCCGGCGCGTTGATTGTCTTCGGCATTGCGAGGCGGGTTCTTCTCCGAATTCCATATACTTGTCGAATAGTGTCTGGCTTCTGATAAATGCTGCGCTCCTCGGCTTCTATGCCCAATAATGTCCATCTTCCACGTGTTTGAATGAATGCGAAAAGCCAGGGTATTTTTACAATTACCCCCACCCCTAGCCACGCAAATGAGCTGCCTATAAAAGGGGCAAGGATCGAGATCTGAGTCACACCATCCCCCCTTTGCGAGCTTTCATCAGAGCGCCTCTGACCAAAGCCCATTCCATCATGGACAGTCGACGCGGCTCCTCCTCTCGTGCTCCCAGCCCCCAGCCAGGAAATTGGGACAGATGCTCAGTCCCGCATAGCGAGCTAGTTATACTCCAAGCCAAGGGATTTCTCCACCCGGCCTTCATGGTCCCGGTTCGAGCCGGACTTGCCACCTACAAGGGCGGAAAGCAAGCGGAGAGTGTCCCCGATCCCTCTAAAGGAGAGTGGGTATGCTTCATCTCTTATCTAGTAAGAGGACTCGGATTTCTGATCCATCCGTTTCTCCGGGGCTCACGGAGTTCTACGACCTCGATTGCACCATCTTACTCCTGCCTCCATCTTGCACATCACGGGCTTCGTGGCCCTTTGCGAACTGTTCTTGGGTGTCGAGGCTCATTTCGGGCTGTGGAAGAGAATATTCTGCCTAGTACCCCGTTCTCATGAGGGGTCAATATATCAAGTGGGCGGAGCCGAGCTATGGCGCATCGCCGGGACCGGATACCTATCCGGAACCCCAAAGAAGGAGTCCTAAGACTGGCCTTCGAATGGTTTTACATGGAGGACGTCCCGCTGCCGGATCCTGTTGGATCGGCCTTCCGAGTTCAGCAATGCTCCTACGAAGAAGCGCCTAAGCTGGGCGCCTCGGAGCCCCGGAGAGAAGATGACGGGATGTCCTTTATTTGATGAGCCGAATAAGGTTCTTGGCTCATGCCGGATTGACCATGAAAGGAGTCGTATGACTGCATTATGAGGGGAGTGCAGCCGCTCAATACAGGGGCCACCCCATGTGGGACTTCAACGGGGAGGACGATGCCACCCGCCATGGCCGCAAAGGGCCAGGATCGGTCGCCGAACTGGTGAAGATCTTGTCTGCCATGTATAAAGGGGAGGAGGAGGATTTCCTCCATGTCAATCCACTGAAGGATTTTTCTTCAAATAATCCTCGAAGCTGGGTAAGCAAACATCTTTGTGACCTGTCCGATCCATGTTCCCATGGTTAAGTATCTCATTTCATGGTTTTTGTGCAGGAACTGCGCCGGACTGTGGAGAAGATACACAGCCCGCCGCGACAACCCGAGGATCCGGAACGGTCCCTCGATCCGAGCTCCGAAGAGGATCCGGATATAAAGGTGGAGTTGATCGACGGGGTATTCCACCAACTTAGCATCGACAATGCTTTGGTTGCCATTACGGCTGATTACCCCGGAATACTTTCAGCCTCACAGGTAAACGAGACCGAGATCCCAAAACCCTGATAATGACCCATCCATGCTTATTTTTGATCACCGTATACCAATGGTGTTTCGCAGGAGGTACCTTCGAGGCAGGAAGCCGAGCCCACAGCGGTTGGCCAACAAAGGGCAGTGCGGCCCCGCAGGTTAAAAAGAAGTGCGGTCCGGATCAAAACTCCGCCGCAACGATATGGCATGTCACCATACTCCCAGGATTGATTCCTGGAAGGCGTACTAACGCTGATGCTATTTTCAGGAAAAAGAGCGCTCGCCGGACTGAGTCCGGAGAGGTTGCCAATCGTACCTTCACCGGCCAAGCTTCAAAGCCGGGTCCGGAGGCTGAGGCGAGCACGAGATGTGCGTCGGATGCTCCTCCGACAGAGGATGCCGACAGGTTGTCCGCCACCAACTCCGAGGTGGAGAGCGCCTTGAATCACAGGCGTCGCCGGACAGTTCTTCGTGACGCATGTTTCTCCCAAGAGGCCTTGAATGCCTTTGATTCGGGAGATGCGCACCTCCGTGCCGCTCAAGATGGTCTAGCGAGCCACGGAGCCGTATGTGAAGGACATACTGGTAAGAAAATTTGATAGTTATATATGCCAGTAGCCCCCGAGACTTAAACTAGTTAGAATAACTGATTTATGGATCATTTGTTATGCAGGACCTTACAGAAAAGAATACCCGATTGTCCCAGGAGCTTGAAGAGTGCAGGGCCCAACTTGAGGCCGCACTAGCCGCTACGGGGGGAGCCACAGAGACCCCCTCTGGTAATATACGCTTCAGGAGATAAATAGTTTATGAAGTGCGGCGGGTGTGTAAATCTGACAAAAACATTGCAGATGGCGCCGGACTGGATCCGGACAAGCAACAGCTCTTGCGCCAGCTAAAATGCCGGCGAGAGCGTGCATACGAGGGTGCGGCAGGAGAAAAATAACCTCCAGGATGCCAACACCAAGCTGGGTGAGGAACTAAAAGATGTTCGTGCCCGGTATGCCGACTCAGAAGGAGAATCGGCGTCTTCGTCAGGCATTTTCAGTAAGTGCTTGAACGAACTTTGAAAAGAGTTTGGCGAGGAAGGCGACTAACATAAACATGTATGTAGGTTTGCTCACAGTCGTCCCGAGGAGGAGATGCCCAGTTCTTGGGTGATCTTCTTCCCGAATCGGCTACCTGCACGAACGAGTCCGACAGGTGATGAAAGGCATCGGCCAGGCCTTGTGGCCATCTATTTCCCTGCTCGAAGGCATCGGGGAGCTGGCAGAGCGGCTTCAAGGAGCACGGCGGCGCTTCCGGCTATGGAAGATATCGGCCTGCCATCAAGGCGCCAGGGAGGCCTGGGCCATGGTAAAGACGGGGTACACGAAGGCTGACCCAAACCATATGGTCGAGGTCGGACCTGTGGGGCCGGATGGGATGGAGATCCCTGTAAGCCAAGTAGAATTGGCCGCCAAGTATTCCCAGCAAGATTGTAAATTAGATAGCCTATTAGATGGCATTGAGGAGGAATACAATGAGTCGAGTTGACTATGTAAAAATATGACATGAAAGAATGTCTTCTAGCCGGATTGTAGATTGTTTGTCATAGAGGACCTTTTAAACCCGACCTCCGGACCCAATAGTCCGGAGTGTGTCCAATACCTTCGTGGTTATATAAGAACCGTGGTATGCATGGAAACAAGGCGTAGGGGTCATTGTTGCTGTATGTCAGACAAGTGCCCAACTAGTTATGTTATATTACATGGGTAGTAAGAAACATCTTCAGGAGAATAGTTACATTAAGGGTTTCTTTCATTTGGGATGCATGCCCTAAAGTGCATGTCAAAGCTGCTATGAAAGCGTAAAATCATCCGGGGCAGATGGGTAAATAGTAAAAATCATCTTTCAATTCACCGACCGAATATTCCCTTAAGAACGCTAGCTTTCGGCTTCACCCACCGAGGTACACATCCGGTGACTGGCGATAATAATCGCAGAGGTGCTTCCTTTACCACCTAGCCGAACAATCGGGAACGAGGGGTAAGCACAGAGCGAGCAACCCAGCTTGGCCAAAACTTAAGTCATAGCGATGCATATAATGGTGAATAAAAGGTACATGCGGAAGTTTAACGCATGTGTTGGGCATGAAAGCCCTTATAAACAAGCTTCTGTTAAAGAAGCCCCCAGGTATAATGAGCGCGGACAGCGCGTCAAGTGTGTGCGAGAAAAGCGCAAACGAGCCTCTAGAGGCTACAAGAAGAAGAAGGAGGAAGGAGAGAAATAAAAGGCAGCACAAAAGCAAAAATAAAGAATGCGGACGGAGGAAGGAGACGAACTTGGAGTCCGGCACTTAGGCGTAGAATCTTCGTAGACGGGCGGCGTTCCGTGGGTTCGGCTCGAGTCGGTTATCCGTTGCGTTTCGGAGACGGTATGCTCCGCCGGTCAGGACCTGGTCAATGATGAAGGGACCTTCCCATTTGGGCTTCAGTTTGTCCTTTTTCTTTTCCGGCAGGCGTAGAACTAGTTCGCCAACGTTATAAGCTTTGGCCCGCATTTCCCCGCTTTGATATCTTTGAGCCTGCCGTTGATAGAATGCGGAACGAGCTTTTGCCACGCCGCTCCTCCTCCAATGCGTCCAAACTGTCCTGCCGATCGAGCTCGGCTTCTCTTTCTTCATACATGCGCACGCGAGGTGAGTCATGTATTATGTCGCAGGGCAAGACCGCCTCTGCGCCGTACACCATGAAGAACGGTGTGAATCCGGTAGTACAATTCGGCGTGGTCCGCAGCCCCCAAAGTACAAAGTCGAGCTCCTCAACCCAGTGCGTGTTAGATTCCTTGAGGGACCGCACTAGTCTGGGTTTAATGCCGCTCATGATTAGACCATTTGCCCTTTCGACTTGGCCGTTGGTTTGAGGGTGATAGACTGAGGCGTAATCGAGCTTGATGCCCATGTTTTTGCATCATGATTTGACCTCATCGGCCGTGAAATTGGTGCCATTATCAGTGATGATACTGTGGGGGACACCGTAACGGTGAACTATCCCTGATATGAAGTCTATCACTGGTCCGGATTCGCCGCTTTTAACGAGCTTGGCCTCTATCCATTTGGTGAATTTATCCACCATGACCAATAGGTATTTTTGCTTGTGGTTTCCTCCCTTGAGGGGTCCTACCATGTCAAGCCCCCAGACCGCGAACGGCCAGGTGATGGGTATAGTTTTAAGGGCGGTGGGTGGCATGTGGCTTTGATTAGCAAAAAGCTGGCAACCGACGCATCGTTGGACTAAGTCCTCAAGATTCTGCCCGGGCCGTCGGCCAATAAAATCCTGTATGGAAGGCCTTGCCTACAAGGGCCCGGGCTGCGGCGTGGTGCCCACCCAGTCCGGCATGAAATTCAGCCAGGAGGGTTCGCCCTTCCTCTTCGGAGATACACCTTTGAAGGACTCCGGTAGTGCTTTTCTTATAAAGCTCTCCCTCATGGACTTTGTAGGCTTTAGATAGCCGTACTATGCAGCATGCCTCATTTTGGTCTTCGGGGAGTTCCTGCCTAGTTAGGTAGGCTAGGAATGGTTCCGTCCACGGGCGATAACCGCCATTATTTCGTGAGCGGAGGGTGTTATCTCGGGGGCAGAGCCTCCGGCTGTGTCAGAGTGTTTGGCGTCAGGCAGTGCGGTTGGGTCCGGATTGTTATTGCCGAATTCCCCTTCCCATAATACGGATGGCTTGAACAGCCGTTCCAGGAAGATGTTGGGCGGGACGGCATCGCGTTTTGCATCGATGCGTGCCAATATATCCGCCGCCTAGTTGTTATCCCGGGCTATATGATGAAATTCGAGCCCTTCGAACCGTGCTGACATTTTTAGGGCTGCATTGCGGTATGCTGCCATTTTCAGATCTTTGGCATCAAAGTCCCTGTTTATTTGAGATATTGCGAGGTTCGAATCCCCGCGCACCTCTAGGCATTGAATGCCCATGGAGACTGCCATCCGGAGGCCATGCAGAAGGGCCTCGTATTCGGCTGCGTTGTTGGAGTCCGTATACATTATTTGAAGGACGTATTGGACTGTGTCCCCGGTTGGGGACGTTAGGACGACGCTTTCTGTGCCGCCAACATTTTGGAGCCGTCAAAGTGCATGATCCAATTGGAGTATGCGCCGTACTCTTTAGGTAGTTCGGCTTCGGTCCATTCGGCCACGAAGTCGGCAAAAACCTGTGACTTAATAGCTCGTCGTGGCTTATAAGTTATGTCGAATGGGAGGAGCTCTATGGCCCATTTAGCAATCCGGCCCGTCGTGTCACGGTTGTTTATAATGTCATTAAGAGGTACTTCAGAGGCTACCGTTATCGAACACTCTTGAAAGTAGTGTCGCAGCTTCCGGGATGCCATGAACACCGCGTATGCTATCTTTTGATAGTGTGGGTACCGGGACTTGCATGGAGTTAGGATAGTGGACACAAAATAAACAGGGTTTTGAATAGGGAACCGGTGTCCGTCCGCTTTCGCTCGTTAACGAAAGCACCGCTACCGACAACTTGATGTGTTGCGGCGATATATAATAGCATTGGTTCGCCCACGTTGGGCGCGGCCAGGAACGGATTTGTTGCCAAAATGGCCTTTATTTCTTCGAGTCCGGCTGTGGCGGCATCCGTCCACTCGAAGTGTTCGGTGCGGCGGAGGAGGCGGTAAAGAGAAAATGCCTTTTCTCCTAAATAGGAGATAAAGCGGCTTAGAGCCGCTACGCATCCCGTCAATTTTTGTATTTGTTTGAGGTCTTTTGGAATATCCAATTGTGACAGAGCTCGAATCTTGGCTGGGTTTGCTTCAATTCCTCTACCGGACACAATGAAGCCCAGGAGCTTTCCGTCTGGAAAGCCGAAGACGCATTTTTCCGGATTGAGCTTGATGTCATATTTTCAAAGATTGTCGAATGTGAGCCTCAAGTCGTCTACTAGAGTTTCGACGTGCTTGGTTTTGACGACCACGTCATCTACATATGCGTCCACCGTTTCTTTGTCTTTGGTTTGCCGGACATATACGAATCATGCGCCGATATGTTGCGCCGACGCTTTTGAGCCCAAAGGGCATTGTGTTGAAAGCGAGCGGGCCGTATGGAGTGATGAATGCTGTTGCAGCTTGGTCTGGCTCCACCATCTTGATTTGGTGGTAGCCGGAGTACGCATCGAGGAAGCACAATGAATCGTGTCCTGCTGTAGCGTCAATGATTTGATCAATTCGAGGGAGGGGGAAAGGATCCTTTGGGAAAGCCTTATTAAGGTCCTTGAAATCAACACATAGGCGCCAGGATTTATCCTTCTTTGGTACCATCACCAGGGTTTGCTAGCCAATCCGGATGTTTTATATCTCCGATGAATCCGGCTTCCAAAAGTTTGGCTAGCTCCTCTCCCATGGCCTATCTCTTGGGTTCGGAAAAGCGCCAAGAGCCTATTTGGTGGCTTGAATCCTTTTAGGATATTTAGGCTGTGCTCGGCCCGGTGACGTGGGATTCGGCATGTCACGAAGGGTGCTAGGCAAAGATGTCCCAATTTTCTTGTAGAAATTCTCGTAGTGCGGCGTCTACATCAGGGTTTAATTGTGCCCCAATGGAGGTCGTCTTTGCAGGGTCCGTTGGGTGGACTTGGAATTTGACTATTTCATCCGCTGGTTTAAAAGAGGCGGACTTGGATCTTCTATCAAGTATCACATCATCCCTGTTCACCGTGGAGCGCATCGCGGTGAGTTCCTTGGCCACTAGGGCTTCGGATAGTGCCTCGAGGGCTAGTGCGGCTATCTTGTTTTCAGCGCGGAGTGCTATGTTCGGATCACTAGCGAGAGTGATGACTCCGTTAGGTCCGGGCATTTTAAGCTTCATGTACCCATAATGGGGTATAGCTTGAAAAATTGTGAATGCCTCTCGTCCTAATAAAGCATGATATCCGCTGTTGAACGGGGCCACTTTAAATGTGACCTCCTCGGACCAGTAATTGTCCGTGAGCGAACACTACGTCCGGTGTGATTTTTCCTGTGCAGCATGCTTCCGGCTAGGGATTATTCCTCTAAAGGTTGTGCTGCTTCATTCAATGCGGTTCCAGTCTATTTCCATTTTTCGGAGGGTTTCCTCATAGATGAGGTTTAGTCCGCCGCCGTCCCATGAGTACCTTAGTAAGGCGTAAAGCCGCCCACTATCGGACCGAGGACCAGTGCGGCCGGTGCTCGGGCTGTTCGAATTTAGGTTCGTCACCGGCATTAAAGGTAATAGCCGTGTCACTCCATGGATTTATTGTTGCTACTTGGTAGACTTCGCAAGGCTGCGGAGTGTTCGTTGCATGTTATTTGATGCGAAAGTCTCAAGACTATTAGCACCGTATTGGTGTTGCTGGGCTGGGGTTACGAAGCTAGAAGCTCCTCGCCACTTTTGGCCACTGCAAGTATCCAACATGCTCGAAGGCTATGAGTTGGAGTGGCGCCCTCTGTGCTATGAATTTTGCAAGGTCCGTTTAGCCAACCCTCCAGTACGGTTCCGTACCCTTTAGGGGGTTTTGGTTTTTTGGTATTTGACCCAGGTGCTTGATAATGATGCGCCTTTTTTTTGGACTAGGGATGTATTCGGGGCCAGATTATCCCAAAATTTACTTTCGGTTTTCCAGGCGCTCTCCATCGCACAGTACTTTTGTACTATGGTCACCAAGTCAGTAAAGCGTGTAATTTCGCGACGACTTATGGCGTTTAGGATTCCCTTGTCCGTGCAATTATTGCAGAAAATTGGGATTGCGTCCTCCTCTCGGCGATCCTTTATCATGTTCATAACCAGGAGGAATCGCCCGATAATGATGTCTTGTTTCAGCGGGCTCTTGCCGAATTCGAGAGAGATCGGTAATGTTTGGGTGGGCGGTGGAACTAGATCCGGAACCCGTCCCAGTTTAGGACTCGAGAGGTCGAGAAGTTTCCGAACTCGGAAGTTTGGATTTTTGAGTGTTATCCAATGAGTCCGACCCGCCGCCTGACTTTAAGTTCAGGGCTTGATCGACATCCGTCCCTCTGCAGGAATCCGGCATAGAAGGATCGGGAATCCGGACGTAGCTAGTCCTTAAGATAGAAGAAGAGTCGCCGCATTGTTCCTCTATCACAGCAACGTGATGGGTAGCCTGGGGAGAGTTGATCTCTCTCAGATCGGTTATAGGCCCGATCCGGTCGTAGTCTATCGCGACTCCCAGGGCGGCGATTCGATCCAAGAGCTCGTTTACGGAGGAGAGCTCGATCGGATCTAATTGTTCGGCAAGTTCCGAATTGACATGGAGATTGGTTTCGATGACTCGAGAGGTCATCGTCGGCGCGGTGGCCGGACTGATGGTCATAAGAAAACAACCTAGCCGAAGAGTCTGGCCAGCGCCAAGGCTCCTTTGGCGATGGTATCGTCTTTAAAGACGAGATGAGGCATCCTACCAGATGGCGACGACACAGAGGAACTCTCAATGAAAGCACCAATGTCGGTGTCAAAACCGGCGGATCTCGGGTAGGGGGTCCCGAACTGTGCGTCTAGGCGGATGGTAACAGGAGAAAAGGGACACGATGTTTTTACCCAGGTTCGGGCCCTCTCGATGGAGGTAATACCCTACTCCTGCTTGATTAATATTGATGATATGGGTAGTACAAGAGTAGATCTACCACGAGATCAAGGAGGCTAAACCCTAGAAGCTAGCTGATGGTATGATTGTTATTCGTCCTACGGACTAAAACCCTCCGTTTTATATAGACACCGGATAGGTTAGGGTTACACAGAGTCAGTTACAATGGTAGGAGATCTACATATCCGTATCGCCAAGCTTGCCTTCCATGCCAAGGAAAGTCCCCTCCGGACACGGGACGAAGTCTTCAATCTTGTATCTTCATAGTCTTGGAGTCTGGCCGTGACGATAGTCCGGCTATCCGGACACCCCCTAGTCCGGGACTCCCTCAATGAGCATGAAACTTTATGGTTTGAGGATCGTGTATATGTGCCCAATAATGCGGAGATCAGGAAGTTAATACTTCAGGAGGCTCATGACTCGCCATACCCGATTCACCCTGGAAACACCAAGATGTATTTGGATTTGAAGGAACATTTCTGGTGGACGGGTATGAAGAAGGATATTGCCGAGTATGTAGTAGTATGTGATGTATGTCAGAGAGTGAAGGCAAAACATCAGAAGCCAGTAGGATTACTTCAGCCTATGCCGAAACCCGAATGGAAGTGGGACAAGCTTGGCATGGATTTTATCACCGGATTACCCAGGACACGACCGGGATATGATTCTATATGGGTAGTAGTTGATCGCTTGACCAAAGTGGCTCACTTTATCCCCGTGAAAACCACTTATACGAGCATGAAGTTGGCCAATTGACCATGATCGTATGTCTGCATGGAGTTCCGAGGACCATCATATCAGATAGAGGAACACAGTTTACCACGAAGTTTTGGAATCAGCTGCACCAAACTTTGGGTACCAGGCTACAGTTTAGTACAGCCTTTCATCCGCAGACAGATGGACAGACCGAGAGAGTAAACCAGATTCTGGAAGACATGTTGAGAGCTTGTGCGCTAGATTATGGATCTAGTTGGGATGATAATTTGCCTTACGTAGAATTCTCATACAACAACATTTATTAGGCTAGTTTGAAGATGGCCCCTTTTGAAGCTTTGTATGGAAGAAGGTGCGGGACACCGCTAATGTGGGATGAAGTTGGAGACCGCCAGTTGTTTGGACCAGATTTAATCAAGGAGTCCGAAGAGAAGGTTAAGTTGATTCGTGATAGACTGAAGGTAGCTCAGTCCAAGAAGAAGAGTTATGCCGATACTAAACGCAAGGAGGTAGTCTATGAAATCGGAGACAGAGCATATCTTCGTATGTCACCACTCCGAGGAGTTAAACGATTTGGAGTTAAGGGATAGTTAGCCCCGATATTTGAAAGACCATCCCAAGTTTTGGAGCATATGGGAGAAGTGGCCTACATGTTGGAGTTACCCGAAGCAATTCAGTTGGATAGTGACCTAACTTACGAGGAGAAACCCGTCAAGACTCTCGAGTTTGCCACCCGAGTTACACACAGCACGGTTATCAAGTTTTGCAACGTTCGGTGGAGCCACCATAGCAAGGAGGAAGCCACATGGGAGTAAGAAGAGGACCTACGGAAAGACCACCAGCACCTATTTTCTAGCCAACCCGAATCTCGAGGGCGAGATTCATCTTAAGGGCGGTAGGTTTGTAACATCCCAATTTTCAATTTGGATGTTATACATAGGTTGTAATATGCATATCATATTTTATTTGCATTTTGGTTGTGATCCTAGAAATCTTAAGCAACTCAAGGACCAAGGAGAGGGTTGTAGATTTCACAAATTTTCATATTTGAATATTTTCTCAAATTTGAAAAGAGGATCAATTTGATTTTAATTTTTTTCTCTCCAATTATTTCCAATAATAAAAATAAAAGAGAGAAGATAAAATGACTTCTTCAATAAGAGAGGAATATTGGAGAAGAAATTTGAAATCAAATTAATATTTTATTTATTTGAATTAGAAAAATATGCATTTTTGAAAATTGCATTTTTAGGCCAGAAACATGTTCATCTTGTCCTAAATATTTGGTTTGGACGGTGAAAATTATTTCTAGTATTTTTAGATTTTTTATTAGGATTTTTCTTCGGGTGAAATTATATTTTAAAAAAATCTTCTTCGCCCGACTAGGCCGAAGGCCTAGCCGAGCCCGCTCGCTCACGCGGCCGCCTCCCGCTCGGGAGAGTCCCGCGCCCCGCCGCCGCTCAGAGTCTGAGCCGGACTCCCGCACGCCGCCACCCCCTCCCGCAAGCCACGTGCCCCCGGCCCCCTTTATAAGCCGAGCCCTGCCACTGCCTCCTCCCCACAAGCCGCCACAACCTCGCCGCCTCCACCGACCGCCGCTGCTTGCTTCTTCTGCCGCCGCCGCCGCCCGTAACCCGCCTTGGCCACGACGCCAACCCCGCCGTTGACCTCGCCGCCCATTTTGACCGGTATAAAACTGTTCAGTTTTTCTCCGGTTCTTTCATTTTTTTCTGGCTAGTTAGATTAGATCGGTTTTTATCTTAGTTCGTTAATTAACGGACGTTCACCCGTTAGATTGTTTTAACGAACGTTCATTGGTAAGTTTCTGTTAATGAACGAATTCGTTTGTTTAGTTCGGTTAGCGGATGTTTGTCCGATAGATTTTTCTTTTTATTTTAATTTTCGGCCAGGGACTTATCCGCGAATACTTTTAACACAGATTAGTCCCTGAACTTCAAACCCTCGCTACTTTTTGCTCATTTGTCCAAATCTAGTGAAACCAACGCCAAAATCTTCGTCTTGTTCCCCTCTATCAAGATATTCAACTTGAACATGGTTCGACAAATTAAAATTGGGTTTCAAGCAGATTTGTTTTCGAACATCTTTTGATCGTACTTTGAGTTTAGTAGCTCTGATTCAATTGATTCTTTTTGCAAATCGAAGCTCTTCAGCTGAATTTTCAGTTTGGATCATTCCTCTTGAGTTTTACCCTTGCATCTTGTGCTTGAGTGCTTATGTATGCTATTATTTGTTCATGATAGAGTTTCCAGAGTGCGAGGCTTGCTACTACGAGTCACTAGGGTTTTCAGATCATCATCAAGGCAAGTAACACTTTGATCATACCCCTTTATTACCAAGTTTTTATGCATTAGTTTCAATCCTCAAACACTACATGGTTAGGAATTGATAACATTAAAGGAAATATGCCCTAGAGGCAATAATAAAGTTATTACTTATTTCCTTATTTCATGATAAATGTTTATTAATCCTGCTAGAATTGTATTAATCGGAAACAAAATACATGTGTGAATACATAGACAAACATAGTGTCACTAGTATGCCTCTACTTGACTAGCTCGTTGATCAAAGATGGTTGAGTTTACTAGCCATAGGGATGAGTTGTCATTTGATTAACGGGATCACATCTTTAGGAGAATGATGTGATTGACTTGACCCATTTCGTTATCTTAGCACTTGATCATTTAGTTTACTGCTATTGCTTTCTCCATGAATTATACATGTTCCTATGACTATGAGATTGTGCAACTCCCGAATACCGGAGGAACACTTTTTGTGCTACCAAATGTCACAACGTAACTGGGTGATCATAAAGGTGCTCTACAAGTGTCTCTGATGGTGTTCGTTGAGTTGGCATAGATCGAGAATAGGATTTGTCACTCCGATTGTCGGAGAGGTATCTCTGGGCCCTCTCGGTAATGCACATCACTATAAGCCTTGCAAGCAATGTGACAAATGAGTTAGTTGTGGGATGATGCATTACGGAACGAGTAAAGAGACTTGCCAGTAATGAGATTGAGCAAGGTATTGAGATACCGACGGTCGAATCTCGGGCAAGTAACATACCAATGAATAAGGGAACAATGTATGTTGTTATGCGGTATGACCGATAAAGATCTTCGTAGAATATGTAGGAACCAATATGAGCATCCAGGTTCAGCTATTGGTTATTGACCGCAGACGTGTCTTGGTCATGTCTACATAGTTCTCGAACCCGTAGGGTCTGCACGCTTAAAGTTCTGTGACGATCGGTATTATGAGTTTTGTGTTTTTATGTACCGAAGGTAGTTCGGAGTCTCGGATGTGATGACGGACATGAAGAGGAGTCTCTAAATGGTCAATAAAAAAGATTGATATATTGGACGACTATATTCGGATAGCGGATGTGGTCCGGGTGATTTCGGAGAAAACCGGAGTGCCGGAGGGTTACCGGAACCCCCCGGGAGAAGTAATGGGCCACATGGGCCTTAGTGGTGAGAGAGAAGGCTGGCCAGGGCAGGCCGCGCGGCTCCTCCCTCTCTGGTCCAAATTGGACTAGGGAAGGGGGGCGGCGCCCCCCCTTTCCTTCTGCCTCTCCTCCTTCCTTTCCCCCTCCTAGTAGGAGTAGCAAAGGGGAGTCCTACTCCTACTAGGAGGAGGACTCCTCCTCCTGGCGCGCCCTGCAAGGGCCGGCCGGCCTCCCCCCTTGCTCCTTTATATACGGCGGCAGGGGGGGCACCCTAGAACACTCAAGTTGATAATTGATCTCTCTTAGCCGTGTGCGGTGCCCCCCTCCACCATAATCCACCTCGGTCATATCGTAGTGGTTCTTAGGCCAAGCCCTGCGTCGGTAGCTTCATCAACACCGTCACCATGCCGTCGTGCTGACGAAGCTCTACTGGATCGTGAGTTCGCGGGACGTCACCGAGCTGAAAGTGTGCTGAACGCGGAGGTGCCATACGTTCGGTACTAAGGATTGGTCGATCGTGAAGACGTATGACTACATCAACCGCGTTGTCATAACGCTTCCACTTACGGTCTATGAGGGTATGTGGACGACACTCTCCCCTCTCGTTGCTATGCATCACCATGATCGTGTGTGTGCGTAGGAAATTTTTGAAATTATTACGTTCCCCAACAAACATGTGGGTATCGGGAAGTAGTTGATGAGGTAGAACCTATTGTCTTTCATTTCAAACCCTGGGTGTTACTACGTTATGCCTATACTGCCATGCTATGCTCGTAGATGTGGATTGGTTTGAGTGTATTCATGAAAGATGTGAGAGATTATTATTAACTAAGGTTTAACTTAAGGTGGCTACTTTAATGCACATCTGGGTGGATTGGTTGAGACACCCTGGAGCACCCAGTGGTTGTCTGGTCACCTGGAGCAATCCAGCGTTGTCCTGGGATATCCGGGAGTACCCGTGTGATCATCCTATGGTTTGCCACCCAGGCTCAAAGGGATCCTAAAATTATTCATGCTAGAAACTTCTGTGTGTAGACACAAGCCATTATGGGCTCTGGCATAGTTGAGTAAGTTCTAGGAAACCTTTCCATGATGGGCTAGTAGATGTAGGGGATTCTCGGTGTATCAGCCTATCTATCGGTTAAGGGACCTCTTCGGAAAGACTGTGTCTCGGTCATCCGTTTCTCAAACATCATGCAGTGCGAGAAATCCAACGGAGGAGATCGAGTCTTGTGGGGAAAAGTGCACAAATCTCTGTAGAGTGTATAAACTAATCATGGTTAGCCGTGTCCCCGATTATGGACGTCTTGAGTATTTGGTACTTAATTATTGATTTGATTTCATCACTCTATTAATTAATATGTGGGTTATAATTATTATTTTGGGATTGAATTGGATGAACCTTCTCAATATTTCAACGAATTTTGTAGTTAAATAAAATTAATTCCTTTATTGTAGGGAAATACTAGCTTTATGCAAATGATAACTGTAGAGCCTCCACCAGCCATATATGCATGTATTGATAGCTGTTATTTGTTCATTGCTCTTGTGTTATCTTGCCAGCATATTCCATGTGCTGACCTACACAGGCTGCAACATATTATGTTGTAGATTTTCAGACGAAGAGTAAGGTGCGCTAGGTCGTTGTCGTGCACTCAGCTATGCCGTTGGAGTTGATGGACTCTACTACCTTCGAAGCTTCCGCTATTATCTTATTTAGATGGCCTTTAGCCATATTATTGTTATAAGTTCTCTTTTGAGACATTCTATGTGTTTAGTGTGTGATTGAACTCTGTTATAAATCCTCGAGTACTGTGTGTGTCAGCATTACTGATCTAGGGATGACACTTATGCATAGAGATTTGACCGTCTGAGGTCGGATCGCTACAGATATAAGTGAAGCATGAGAGTTTAATACTTTCTACAAAAGTCATGCCCACGCTCTAACAAATATAAGTGAAGCACATGAAGCATTCTATAAAGCCATACTCAAAAGATATAACTGAAGTGCAAAGATAATTCTATAAATAAACCAAGGACTATCACATACCAGCATGGTGCATTACTAAAAGAAAAATAAAAAACACATGACGCACCAAGAATGTATGCATATCATGTGAATAAAAAAATCCGAAACATACCGATACTCGTTGAAGAGAGATGAAATGCCTTCTGGGGCATCCCCAAGTTTAGACGCTTGAGTCTACTTGCATATTTACTTGGGTTGCCTTGGGCATCCCCAAGCTTGAACTCTTGCATCTTGATACCTCTTGAGCACGCGTTGGTTTTCGCTTGAAGAGGAAAGGGTGATGCAGCAAAGTAGCGTAAGTATTTCCCTCAGTTTTTGAGAACCAAGGTATCAATCCAGTAGGAGACTACACGCAAATCGCCTAGTACCTGCACAAACAATCGAGAACCTTGCAACCAACGCGATAAAGGGGTTGTCAATCCCTTCATGGCCACTTGCAAAAGTGAGATCTGATACAGATAATAAGATAAATATTTTTGGTATTTTTGTTGGATAGATTGAAAAGTAAAGATTGCAAAATAAATAGTAAATTAGAATTATTGATTGGAAACTTATATAATGTAAAGTAGACCCGGGGGCCATACGTTTCACTAGTGGCTTCTCTCAAGATAGCATATATTACGGTGGGTGAACAAATTATTGCTGAGCAATTTATAGAAAAGCGCATAGTTATGAGAATATCTAGGCATGATCATGAACATAGGCATCACGTCCGTGTCAAGTAGGCCGAAACGATTCTGCATCTACTACTATTACTCCACACATCGACCGCTATCCAGCATGCATCTAGAGTATTAAGTTCATAAGAAGAGAGTAACGTACTAGGCAAGATGACATGATGTAGAGGGATAACCCTCAAGCAATATGATATAAACCCCATATTTTTATCCTCGATGGCAACAATACAATACGTGTGGGTTCCTTTCTGTTACTGGGATCGAGCACCGCAAGATTGAACCCAAATCTAAGCACTTCTCCCATTGCAAGAAATATCAATCTAGTAGGCCAAACTAAACCAATAATTCGAAGAAACTTGCAAAGATATCAAATCATGCATACAAGAATTCAGAGAAGAATCAAATATTGTTCATAGATAATCTTGATCATAAACCCACAATTCATCGGATATCGGCAAACACACCACAAAAACTATTACATCGAATAGATCTCCAAGAATATCGAGGAGAACTTCGTATTGAGAACCAAAGAGAGAGAGAAGAAGCCAACTAGCTAATAACTATGGACCCGAAGGTCTGTGGTAAACTACTCACACATCATCAGAGCGGCTATGGTGTTGATGTAGAAGCCCTCCATGATCGAATCCCCTCTGGCAGATCACCGGAAAAGCCCCCAAGATGGGATCTCACGGGTACAGAAGGTTGCGGCGGTGGAAAAGTGGTTTTGTGGCTCCCGTGGATGTTTTCAGGGTATAAGAGTATATATAGGCGAAATAAGTAGGTCGGTGGAGCTACGAGGGGGCCACGAGGGTGGGGGATGCGCCTAACCCCCTGGGCATGCCCTCCTGCCTCATGGCCGCCTTGTTGCGTCTCTGACTTCCACTCTAAGTCTCCCGGATTGCGTTTGTTCCAAGAAAGATCCTCACGAATGTTTCGTTCCGTTTGGATTCCGTTTGATATTCCTTTTCTGTGAAACACTGAAATAGGAAAAAAAACAACAATTTGCACTGGGCCTTCGGTTAATAGGTTAGTCCCAAAAAATAATATAAAAGATTATATGAAAGCCCATTAAACATCCAAAACAGATAATAAAATTGCATGGAACAATAAAAAATTATAGATATGTTGGAGACGTATCAGCATCCCCAAGCTTAATTCCTGCTCGTCCTCGAGTAGGTAAATGATAAAAAAAAATTTGATGTGGAATGCTACCTAACATAATTTTCAATGTAATTATCTTTATTGTGGCCTGAATGTTTTGATCCAAAAGATTCTAGACAAAAGTTTAATATTGACATAAAAATAATAATTCTTCAAGCATGCTAACCAAGCAATTATGTCTTATCCCTACAAAATCGTATAGTTTGGCCATGCTTCATTTTCGTCACACAAAATGCTCCCATCATGCACAACCTCGATGACAAGCCAAGCAATTGTTTCATACTTAGCCTTTTCAAACTCTTTCAACTTCCACACAATATATGAGCGCGAGCCATGGACATAGCACTATGGGTGGAATAGAATATGACGATGGAGGTTGTGTGAGAAGACAAAAAAGGAAAAAGTCACACATTGACGCGGCTATTCAACGGGCTATGGAGATGCCCATCAATTGATGTCAATGCAAATAGTAGGGATTTCCATGCAACGGATGCACTAGAGCTATAAATATATGAAAGCTCAACAAAAGAAACTAAGTGGTTGTGCATCCAACTTGCTTGCTCACTAAGACCTAGGGAATTTTGAGGAAGCCCGTCATTGGAATATACAAGCCAAGTTGTATAATGAAAAATTCCCACTAGTATATGAAAGTGATAAAATAAGAGACTCTCTATCATGAAGATCATGGTGCTACTTTGAAGCACAAGTGTGGAAAAGGGATAGTAACATTGCCCCTTCTCTCTTTTTCTCTTATTTTTTTATTTGTGCCTTCTCTCTTTTTTTTATGGCCTCTTTTTTTTGGGCTTCTTTGGCATCTTTTATTTTTTATATTTTTTGTCCAGAGTCTCATCCCGACTTGTGGGGGAATCATAGTCTCCATCATCCTTTCTTCACATGGGACAATGCTCCAATAATGAAAATCATCACACTTTTATTCACAAAATATGACTCCATGTGAATGCCTCCGGCGGTGTACCGGGATGTGCAATGAATCAAGAGTGACATGTATGAAAGAATTATGATGGTGGCTTTGCCACAAATACGATGTCAACTACATGATCATGCAAAGCAATATGACACTGATGGAGCGTGTCTTAATAAACGGAATGGTGGAAAGTTGCATGGCAATATATCTCGGAATGTCTATGAAAATGTCATAATAGGTAAGTATGGTGGCTGTTTTGAGGAAGATATAAGGAGGCTTATGTGTGATAGAGCGTATCATATCACGAGGTTTGGATGCACCGGCGAAGTTTGCACCAACTCTCGAGGTGAGAAAGGGCAATGCACGGTACCGAAGAGGCTAGCAACGATGGAAGGATGAGAGTGCGTATAATCCATGGACTCGACATTAGTCATAAAGAACTCACATACTTATTGCAAAAATCTACAAATTATCAAAACTAAGCACTAGGCGCATGCTCCTAGGGCCATAGATTGGTAGGAAAAGACCATCGCTCATCCCCGACCGCCACTCATAAGGAAAGCAATCAAAGAACACCTCATGCTTCAAATTTGTCACACAACGTTTACCATACGTGCATGCTACGGGACTTGCAAACTTCAACACAAGTATTTCCCAATTCCACAATTACTCAACTAGCACGACTCTAATATTACCATCTTTATATCTGAATACAACTATCAAGTATCAAACTTCTCATAGTATTTAATGCACTCTATATGAAAGTTTTTATTATACTCATATTGGATGCCTATCATATTAGGACTAATTTTATAGCCAAAGCAAATTACCATGCTGTTCTAAAAGACTCTCAAAATAATATAAGTGAAGCATGAAAAATCAATAATTTCTATAAAATAAAACCACCACCGTGCTCTAAAAAGGTATAAGTGAAGCACTAGAGCAAAATTATCTAGCTCCAAAGATATATGTGAAGCACATAGAGTATTCTAATAAATTCCGATTCATGTGTGTCTCTCCAGAATGTGTACAACAAGGATGATTGTGGTAAACTAAAAAGAAAATACTCAAATCATATAAGACGCTACAAGCAAAACACATATCATGTGGTGAATAAAAATATTTCCTCAAGTAAACTTACCGATAGGCGAAGACGAAAGAGGGGATGCCTTCCGGGGCATTCCCAAGCTTAGGCTTTTGGTTGTCCTTGAATTTTACCTTGGGGTGCCTTGGGCATCCCCAAGCTTAGGATCTTGCCACTCCTTGTTCTAAAATCTATCAAATCTTTACCAAAAAACTTGAAAACTTCACAACACAAACCTAAACAGAAAATCTCATGAGCTCCGGTAGTGTAAGAAAACAAACCACCACTTTAAGGTACTATAATGAACTCATTCTTTATTTATATTGGTGTTAAACCTACTATATTCCAAATTGTCTACGGTTCATACCCCCCGATACTAGCCATAGATTCATCAAAATAAGCAAACAACACACGAAAAACAGAATCTGTCAAAAATAGAACAGTCTGTAGTAATATGTATCAAACATATACTTCTGAAACTCCAAAAATTCTGAAATAAATTGGTGGACATGAGGAATTTATCTATTGATTATCTGCAAAAAGAATCATCCTAAAATCTCTCTCCAGTAAAAAAGTTTCTATTTTTGCACCGCACATACCAAACAAGCAATTTAAAAATCCTAACGGTAAATCTTGGCACATTATTTTTATAATTCAATGGATTTTTACAAGGGATAATTATTTTTGTTGAAAAGTTTCCATAGGCATGAACTAGTTCAAGGATTTCCCCCACTTCAACGGTGATCGTCTTTCTCACTTTCACTTTTCTTTTTGAAATTTTTTTAGTTTCCCCTCTATATTTTTTGTTTTTAAACTTTTTAAAAGCACACAACATAATAAAATAACACTCTAAAACTTTTGGGTTGTCTCCCTGGCAGCTCTTTCTTTAAAGCCATTAAGCTATGCATATAATGCTCAAATAGTCGATCCACCTGGATCCCAAGGCATATCAAAGCCAATTTTAATTAATAATGATTTGTAATTTAGTAGTGAGTGCAAAGTAACATATATAACATAATGACGAAGTCTAACTCTCTTCCTGTGCATTGGCATATCATAAAAGAACAATTCATGCACATCAAGTAAAGGCAAATACATAGCATAAATAGTTTTTTGCAATTTATCATATTGGAAACATAAAGAGGCGGAGATGTACTTCGTCTCTCATAATAATTGCAATGAGGAGCAGCAAGAACATGCATATTATATTCATCAAAATCATCATGTGTAATGGTAAAATGTAACCCATCAATATGATCCTTAATAAGCGCATGGTTCTCTGATATAGTGTAGTTGGGAGAATTCAAAAAGATAATAGGACTATCATGTGTGGTTGCAATAGCAACAATTTAATTTTTAACATGAGCAATTATAGCAAATTCATCTTCATAAGCATAATTCATATTGGCATCATGGTCACCAGAATAGCAAGCATCAAGTTCATCAAAAAGGGATATTTCAAACGAATCAACGGGATCATTGTAGTCATCATAGGATTCATCCATCAGTAAGCATGAAGTGTTACACTCATTAGAAGGTGGGCACATGTAGCTAATCCGCTCTTCCTACTTTTGTTCTTTGCTCTCCTGGTCATCTTTTTCATCTAATTAGCTCATCGTTTCAACAATTTCTTCTTCCATAGTTTCCTGTAATATATTAGTCTCTTCTTGGACAGCAGAGACTTTCTTAGTAAACTAGTTAATATCGGCATTGTATTTATAATTCTCATAGCAATATTTAAGTATAGCAAAATTTTCAGATATGTAAAGAGCATCATCACAATCTTCATACTCTTCGAACAAGCATTAATTTAACAAGCACCCTTAAAAGCAACAAATTCTTCTATTCGCTCCACATCATAGTAATCATATAAAACAGTAGCATAAGAAGCCAAGGTTTCATTATCATTAAATTCGCAAGAAAAGGGAAGGTGTGGAGTCTTCATCCTAGAGCAGCAAGTACAATCATATCTCAAGCATAAATTCCAAGCATACCATTGCAAACAATAAATTTGATCCCATAGGAGTTTCCCTTTTTGAGTTAAGCAACAATCGCTAAAGTATTCACATTGATCCAACGTGTCTCCAATTATGAAGTTGAATGGGGTTTTCTCGGGATTATCAAAGTAGTGTTTAATATTTTCCACATAACGGCCGCGAACACCCACATCGCTCTGGCAGTCAAAGCCTAGCGAGCGGCGTAGTTCGTGCGTGAGACGACGGGCCGCACGCCGCCAAATCCAAAGATGGAGCCAGGCCCCCCGCAGGCAGCGCGGGGCCCTCCAAGGGCGATGCTGTGCCACCTACGGGCGGTGCAGCGACTTCCAAGACGCCTACGCCGGTGCCCACGACGCGCTCGTCCCAGGTTGTGCGCGACGAGCAGCACCACACACTGGTGACCCTGGGCGTCGCCGTGGGAAGAGTCCTTTGCATCATTCACGGGACGGAGAGGGCCAGCATGCACGCCGAGGCACTGGCGAAGACGGCACATAGCCGCAAGGCTGTGATAGAGCTCCTTCTAATGTGGTTAGAGGCCGGAGCGCATCACAGTCCACGCAGCTCTCGCCGCCGCCTGCACCAGCAGAAGCCTTGGCGCGCGCGCAGCTGCTCCTCGACTTCCCTCCTGCTGTGGAGAAGCTCGACGAATGGAGGGCCACCATCCGGAGCCTCGTCGGCATCGCTAACAGAGACGAGCTGTGACCAACAGGGCCCGCGGGCAGGCGCTCCGTCGAGCCACCGCACGCTAGCGGTGGAAGGGCCGGAGGCGCTGCGCCTGTGTTGCATTCTCCACCCCCACGTCAGTTATCGCGGGTGCCGGTATATTGTGATGACGCTTGTGATAACATCTCCATAGCATCGTCCGACCCATGGACCCGCCGAGATCAGCACCAAGTTCTTCGGGAGCGAGCCAATGAAGATGCTCGAACTACCATCGAGCGGTGGTGCGAAGCGCGCCATCAGTCAGATAGGCGAGCAAGACCCACTACGGACCACCCAGCTCCGGGGGGCTCCGGTGGCCTACCTTATGAGGTGGGTTGCCCATCCTTCACCCATGAGTTGCTGCAGCTCCAGTGGCCCTCCCACCGCACGTTCAAGCCCGATGTTGGCGAGAAGTACAACAGACCCACCCGTCGGAGTTCCTCAGCATCTACACCATTGCGATGCAAGCTGCCGGAGCTCGCGACGACAAGGTGCTTGCCTATTACTTTGCGTTGGCACTTAAACCCAACGTCGTGTCATGGTAGATGCACTTGCCAGTGGATTCTATTTCTTCTTGGTAGGATTTGTGCCATGAGTTTGTTGGCCTTTACGGGGGGCCACCAAGCTCATGGCCAAGCAAGCGATTTGCATATCATCCCCCAGAAAGAAGGTGAAAACCTGCGCAAGTACATACAGAGATTCAGCCGGGTGCAGTACAACATCCCAGCACCGTGATCAGCGCATTCCATCAGAATGTGCGCAACTGCAAGATGCGTGAAGAGTTGGCGATGAACAAGGTCAAAGATGTGGCTGAACTTTATGTTCTGGCCGATAGATGCGCTCGAGCTGAAGAGGGGAGGAAGTACCCCGGCGAGGACGCCGGTACGGAAACCGACTCCATAGACGAAGACACCGCCGCCCCGACAAAGAAGGGTCAGCGCCACAACAGGAAGCACAGTGGCAAGGCCGTGCTTGCCGTCAAGGGATCCGACGACACCGGCGCTGCCAAGAATGCTAAGGCAGATGACCCCGGCAAAGAAATTGCCGGGTGCGCCGCTTGCCAGGCCTTGGCGGCTGCCAACAAGCCAGCAGGCTTTGACAAGGAGTACTGCAAGATCCACCGCACCAAGGGCGACGACCTCCAGAACTTCCGGCAAGTTGAGATGCTTGCTGAGAAGCAAAAAGCTGAGTATGAGGGGAGGGACAAGGAGAAGGGTCAGGATGGTGCGAGGGATCCGGCATGAAGCATGGCGGCGAAGGAGGTCGCCGCAGCAAGGATAACCAGCAAGAGAGGCCCGCTCGGGGCCGCCACAAGAAGCAAGAAGAAGATGATCGTGACGAGGACGACGAGTCCGGCGAGCATGAGTTCCAGAAAGCTACAGAGGCCATGTGCGTCGACGGTGGCGCCTCGCTGCACACCTCTCACCGCCAGCTCAAGCAGTGGGCGCGTGAGATCACAGCAGCAGAACCAACGTTCGATGCTCAAAGGCCACTGAAGTGGTCCAGCACTCCTATCATTTTTGACAACGAGGACCACCCTGATCGCACAACTGCGGTCGGGCGTTTGCCGCTGTTGGTTTCACCAACAATACGAAACCTCAAGCTAACGAAAATGCTGGTTGATGGCGGGGCCAGTCTGAACTTGATCTCGCCCATTGTGATCAAAATACTGCAGATTCCTGATGGAGACCTCAAAGAGACGGGCACGTTTCAAGGGGTCAACCCAGGAAGAAGTCAGCCGAAGGGTAAGGTCACGCTGCCCGTGATATTTGGAGGCGAGTTGAACTATAGGACAAAGAGGGTTGTCTTTGATGTCGCCGAGATCCCCTTGCCCTACTGTGACGCCCGGATAATCAAGCAACAGTAAACCTCTGCTAATGATGCCACGTCACCTCGATTATTGTTGCTAATCTCGCGTTGGATCAAAACTATTCAAATTTAAATTTGAATTTTTATCAACACCAAAATTTTCAAACATTAAAACTAAAATGTTCGGAGTGTGCAAATTAATGCTTAGGTATTTATGGTGAAGGAACCACACTTTTACCGGATGCATAAATATTTTAAAATGAATTAAAACAGAAAAGGAAATAAATAAAAAAGGAAAAGAACAAAAATAGAGAACAAAACTAACAAAGTAAAAAGAAAAGCAACCCCCCCCCTCACCGGGCCAAACGGCCCAGCTGGCCAGCCAACTAACCTAGCCGGCCGACCCCACTCCCATAACTCCCCTAGGCGACCGAACCCTAACCCAACCACCCCGCACTCCTCCCCCACATCTCTCTCCCCCTCCCCGATCTAGATCGAGATCGGGGAGAATGAACCCACGGTGCCCCGACCCCGTCGACGATCCCCACCGCCTCCGACGCCGCTGGAGCGCCATCGCCTAAGCCGCCATCGCCGGACTGATTCCCTACGCCGTCGTCGTCCCCATCGTCCTCCCCGCGCCCCACTACCCATTCCCTATGGCCCAGTGCGCCTCGCTCCCTCCCCTATGCCCTCCGCCCTCGCGAATCACTAGCTGCGCGCCACGCCCGCTCCGCCCGTCTTGGGCTCGGCATTACTGCCGCCCGGCCTTGTCTGTGAACCCAGTATCACGCCCTCAACCTGCGGCTGACGCCCGTTCCGGCTGCCGCTCCTCTGCTGCCCGCCCTAACGCGGCTCCACGCTCGTCGCGGCCCCCTCCCGTGCAGCAGGCCTCACCTCACCCCGCTTCGCTTAACCGCTGCGGCTCGTTCGACCTCGCCTGACCCTGATCGCGTCCGCTCCGGTTCCCGCTCGCCGCTCACCCGCATGCGTGGTCCCGCCTCACCGATGCTGCGGTGGCCTCGCCGGCCCACGCGCCCGTCGCCGCCCTATTGCTCGTGCGCGACACCGCACCCTCCCTCTGCGGCGCAAAGCTCGGCTCCCTCAGCTCCGCCCCGCCTCTGCAGCCCATCGCTGTCTGCCGGCCGACCGGCCGCGTCCCACTCCGGCCATGGCCTCGCCTAGTGCCCCCTGCTCCGCCTCTTGCCGCCCCCACCGGCCGTCTCCCACGCCGTCCGCCCGCACATCGGCGCCGTGCCGCGCCCTGCACCCATCTCGCGCAAGGCCCCCCTGGGCCAATGACATGTGGGGCCTAGCCACTAGAATGATTTTTTAAAAAAGAAAAGGAGATTAAAAATAAAAATAAAAATAAAAATAAATTTAATTAACTAAATTAATTAACTTAATTAATCCTATTCAATTAACCTAATTAATTAACTAACCTAACTAATCTGTTAATTAAACTAATTAATTTGGTTAATAAGTTAACAGAGTATGACATGCGGGACCCACACGTCAGTTTGACCCAGTCAATGTTCTGTTGACTGCTGACGTCATGATGACGTCAGCAAACACTATTCTGGATAATGTTGATTTAAAATAATTAAATAAATTCATAAAATGACTAAAACTTCAGAAAAACATAGAAAATAAACCGTAGCTCGGATGAAAATGTTTTCTACATGAAAGTTGCTCACAACGACGAGATGAACCCGAATACATAGCCCGTTCGTCCGCCACACATCCCTAGCATAGACAACACGGAACTTTCCCCCTTCGGTTCATCCGTCCGAAAACGCGAAACACCGGGAATACTTTCCCGGATGTTTCCCACATTCGTCGGTATCACCTCCTACCGCGTTAGGGCACACCTAGCACCACGCATTGTCATGTCATGCTTTGTCACGCATATGTTTGCATTATATTTATTGTTTCTTCCCCCTTCTCTCGCTAGATACCGAGACCGACGCCGCTGCTACCCAGTACGACTACGGTGTTGACGACCCCTCCTTCTCGGCTGAGCTTCCAGGCAAGCCCCCCTCCCTTGATCACCAGATATTGCCAATTCCTTCTCTCTCCTACTTGCATTAGAATAGTGTAGCATGTTACTGCTTTCGGTTAATCCTATTATGCTACATAGCCTGTCATTGTTGCTACAGTTGTTACCCTTACGTGCAATCTTAAATGCTTAGTATAGGATGCTAGTATTCCATAAGTGGCCCTACATTCTTGTCCATCTACTATGCTATACTAGCGGGCCGTGATCACTCGGGAGGTGATCACGGGTATATACTTACATACATATTATATGATATATTTGGTGACTAAATTCGGGTCGGCTCGTAGAGTACCCGCAAATGATTCCAATGTGGGGGCTGAAAGGACAGGTGGCTCAATCCCGGTAGAGGCGGGCCTGGGTTCCCAACGGCCCCCTTCTATTACTTTGTGGCGGAGCGACAGGGCAAGTTGAGACCACCTAGGTGAGAGGTGGGCCTGGCCCTGGTCGGCGTCTGCGGTTACTTCATAATGACATGCTTAACGAGATCTTGGTATTTGATCTGAGTTGGGTCGTTGACTTTATACGCACTAACCGCCACGTGGGACAAGATATGGGCAGCCGGCGTCATGGTATCAGCCGAAGCTCTTTTTGACGTCATCGACTAAGCGGCGCACGCCGGGTTGGACCGCGTAACACAACTTCCTTTGTAATGGAGGCTGCTAGATCTGCTCACCGGCTGCGTACGCAACATGCAGGTGTGCAATAGGCGATGGGCCCAGACCCCTGCGCGCTTAGGATTTAGACCGGCGTGCTAACCTCTTAGTTGAGCCTTGGTAGGGCTGCGACGTGTTGATCTCCCGAGGCCGGACATGACCTAGGAAAGTGTGCCCAACCAGAGGGATCGAGCGTGTCGGGTAATGTGGTGCACCCCTGCAGGGAAGTTGATCTATTCGAATAGCCATGTCCACGGTAACAGGCGACCCGGAGTTGTACCTTGACCTTATGACAACTAGAACCGGATACTTAATAACACACACCCTTCCAAGTTCCAGATATAACCCGGTGATCGCTCTCACACAGGGCGACGAGGAGAGGATCGCCTGGTAGGATTATGCTATGCGACGATACTTGGTGAACGTACCATCTACTCTCTTCTACATGCTGCAAGATGGAGGCTGCCAGAAGCATAGTCTTCGAGAGGACTAGCTATCCCCCTCTTATTCTGGCATTCTGCTGTTAAGTCCACCGATATTGCATATGTAGTGTAGATCCTTGCTTGCGAGTACTTTGGATGAGTACTCACGGTTGCTTTGCTCCCCCTTTTCCCATTTCCTTTCTTCCTGGTTGTCGCAACCAGATGCTGGAGCCCAGGAGCCAGACTCCACCATCGATGACGACTCCTACCACATGAAGGTGCCTACTACTACGTGCATGCCGCTGACGACAACCAGGAGTAGTTTAGGAGGATCCCAGGCAGGAGGCCTGCGCCTCTTTCGATCTGTATCCCAGTTTGTGCTAGCCTTCTTAAGGCAAACTTGTTGTGGTAAAAAATTTGTCCCATTTGGGGCAGGTTCGGGTATATGCTTCTCACATACAAGAGCTTCTTACAACAAGCCTGATGGTTTCGATAGGGATTGTCCCACCTTTGGGGACGAAACGATATCCATTGCCTCTTATTTCTTTCAAACATTTTCTCTTGTCAACATAGAACAACAGGAGTGTTGTGTCAATTTTTGGGATTTTTCGGGGTTCGTTTGGACATTTTTATGCATTAACTGAATTTTCAATTCATTTATGTGCATAATTCAAATTTGAGCTAGAAGCACATGCTCCAATGCACTAAAGTTGGTTGAAAAATCACATGTGGGTCCTTGGGTGAATTTCTAGGTCCCATGCAAGAGATAGGAATGAAATTCTAACACCAGGGCGCTGTTGATTGCCGGCAAAATGTTGAGATGCCTGGTTTTTAAATTCTAGTAAATCCAAAACTCGTCTGAAATTCATGAAACTTGGCATGCTATCATGGTGCGGCATCAACATGTCGTGGTTAAAAAATTTGTCCCATTTGGGGCAGGTTCGGATATAAGCTTCTCAAGAATCAGAGCTTCTCACAACAAGCATGATGGTTTCGATAGGGAACGTCCCACCTTTGTGGACGAAACCATATCCATTGCCTCTTATTGCTTTCAAAAATTTTCTAGTGTCAACATAGAACAACAAGAGTGTTGTGTCAATTTTGTGATTTTTCGGGGTTTGTTTGGATAATTTTGTGCATTAACTGGGTTTTCTAGGCCTTTTATGTGCGTAATTCAAATTTGAACTAGAAGCACATGCTCCAATGCACTAAACTTGGTTGAAAAATCAAATCTGTGTCATTGGGTGAATTTCTAGGTCCCATATCTAGAGAAGGGAATTAAATTCAAACACCAGGGAACTGTTGATTGCCGGCAAAATGTTGAGATGCCTGGTTTTTAAATTCTAGTAAATCCAAAACTCATCTGAAATTCATGAAAGTTGGCATGCTATCATGGAGCGGCATCAACATGTCGTTGTATAAAATTTGTACCATTTGGGGGAGGTTCGGGTATATGCTTCTCACAAACTAGAGCTTATCACAACAAGCGTGATGATTTCGATAGGGAACGCCCCACCTTTGGGGACGAAACGATATCCATTTCCTCTTATCGCTTTCAAACATTTTCTTGTGTCAACATAGCACAACAAGAGTGTTGTGTCAATTTTTGTGATTTTTCGGGGTTTGTTTGGACATTTTTATGCATTAACTGGGTTTTCTAGGCATTTTATGTGCACAATTCAAATTTGAACTACAAGCACGTGCTCCAATGCACTAAAGTTGGTTGAAAAATCTAATTTGAGTCCTTGGGTGAATTTCTAGGTCCCATATCAAGAGATGGGAATGAAATTAAAACACCAGTGCACTTTTGATTGCCGGCAAAATGTTGAGATACCTAGTTTATAAATTATAGTAAATCCAAAACTCGTATGAAATTCATGAAACTTGGCATCCTATCAAGGAGCGACATCAACATGTCGTGGTACCAAATTTGTCCCATTTGGGGCTGGTTTGGGTATAAGCTTGTCACGAACCAGCGCTTCTCACAACAAGCATGATGGTTTCGATAGGGAACGTCCCACCTTTGTGGTCAAAACGATATCCATAACCTCTTATTGCTTTCAAAATTTTTCTAGTGTCAACATAGAACAACAGCAGTGTCATGTCAATTTTTGTGATTTTTCAGGGTTTGTTTGGACATTTTTATGCATTAACTGGGTTTTCTAGGCATTTTCTATGCATAACTCAAATCTGAACTACAAGCACATGCTCCAATGCACTAAAGTTGGTTGAAAAATCTAATCTGAGTCCTTGGGTGAATTTCTAGGTCCCATATCAAGAGATGGGAATGAAATTCAAACACCAGGGCACTGTTGATTGCCGGCAAAATGTTGAGATGCCTGGTTTTTGAATTCTAGTAAATCTAAAACTCGTCTGAAATTCATGAAAGTTGGCATGCTATCATGGAGCGGCATCAACTTGTCGTGGTAAAAAAATTTCCCATTTGGCGCTGGTTTGGGCATATGCTTCTCACAAACTAGAGCTTGTCACAACAAGCCTAATGGTTTCGATAGGGAATGTCCCACCTTTCGGGACGAAACGATATCCATTGCCTCTTATTGCTTTCAAACATTTTCTCTTGTCAACATAGAACAATAGGAATGTTGTGTCAATTTTTGTGATTTTTCGGGGTTCATTTGCATATTTTTATGCATTAACTGAGTTTTCAATTCATTTATGTGCATAATTCAAATTTGAGCTACAAGCACATGCTCTAGTGCACTAAAGTTGGTTGAAAAATCACATATGTGTCCATGGGTGAATTTCTAGGTCCCATGCAAGAGATGGGAATGAAATTCAAACACCGAGAACCTTTATTGATTGCTTAAACAAAGCGTTGAGATGCCTGTTTTTAAATTCTAGTAGATCCAAAACTCCTCAGAAATTCACGAAACTTGGCATGCTATCATGCTGCGGCATCAACATGACGTATTAAAAATTGGTTCCATTTGGGGCAGGTTCGGGTATAAGCTTCTCACGAGTCAGAGCTTCTCACAACAAACATGATGGTTTCGATAGGGAACATCCCACCTTTGGGGACGAAACCATATCCATTGCCTCTTATTGTTTTCAAAAATTTTCTAGTGTCAACATAGAACAACAGGAGTGTTGTCTCAATTTTGTGATTTTTCGGGGTTTGTTTGGATAATTTTATGCATTAACTGGGTTTTCTAGGGATTTTATGTGCAAAATTCAAATTTGAAGTACAAGCACATGCTCCAATGCACTAAAGTTGGTCGAAAAATCAAATCTGTGTCATTGGGTGAATTTCTAGGTCCCATATCAAGAGATGGGAATGAAATTCAAACACCAGGGCACTGTTGATTGCCGGCAAAATGTTGAGATGCCTGGTTTTAAAATTCTTGTCGGATTTTGGGTTCCGGCTGACACTCTAGGTTCGAACACTGGGGTGCGTGCGGAGATTTCACCCCCTACCTACCTGCACCTCGCCGCCTCGCAAAGATCTAAACTATGAAAGGAACAACACAAGAGACACAGGGTTTATACTAGTTCGGGCCACCATTGTGGTGTAATACCCTACTCTAGTTTGTGGTGTGGTGGATTGCCTCTTGGGCTGATGATGATGAACAATACAAGGAAGAACAACCACGCGAGGGTCTGTTCTTGGCTGGTGCGATGAACTGCTAGGGGGAGTTCAGTCGCTTCTCTCTCTCTCTCTCTCTCTCTCTCTCTCTCTCTCTCTCTCTCTATGCAATCTCCAGATTTCTAGATGCTGGATCAGATGCCCCTACTCTGTGGGTGGCTAGTCCTATTTATAGGCAGGGGCCCTGGGCCTCTTCCAAAATATTGAGCGGGAAGGGCGCCAACAATTGGCCATTTTCAAGAGGACCATCTAGTACACTTATCCAGTACGCCGGCTTGGGCTCCACAATGACTTCCTTCCTGCCGTTGCGACGGTCTTGGTCTTGTTGCACCGAAACGGATGCCTTTGCTTGATACTCTTGCCTGGGCTTGCTCCCTTTGCACCAAAGAGGAAAGGAGGACACTGCGCTTGGTGGCGCCACTGGCGCCCTTGGTCGTCAAGGCTTGCGTCATGGGCACCTCGTGAGGTACCCGCCTTGATCTCTCTGCCTCCTCGCGAGCCGACTGACGAGGCCGTGCTCGAGGAAGCTTCACGTAGATCCACCGCGCGAGGCTTGGCCCCTCGCGAGGGTCTTGAGCTTGTGCTGATGAAGATGGGCCTTGCTGGGCCACCCCTTGAGCCACGCCGCAGGCCGCAGGTAGGCAAGTCTGGGGACCCCCATTCCCAGAACGCCGACAGTAGCCCCCCGGGCCCAAGGCGCACTTGGACTTGGCTGAGCAGAGAAGCGAAGGGGCAAGTGTGAAGCGCCGCGGGCCCTAACAGCCTGCGGCCTTGGGCGCCGCGTGGCGGTTGATTGGACGTGGGTGCCTTAGCAATTGTGCGAATCGACAAAAGAGCGGCGTCTGTCTAGGCTTTGCTTCCTCCGGTCATTACTCAGATCCCCTTTCTTAGCCTTTCCTTCCTGCCTCTGAAATCTCCAAATCTACTTCGACCGCGTGCCCTAGCAAGACATGGCGCCTCGCCAGACCCCGGCCGGAGCTTGGTACTCATCCGCCTTGGACTTGCCGAATGTGTCGGAGGTGGGCCTCGCCCGGGTGCGCCGGATGGTGGCGGCGCAAGGCATCGATGGGGCAGAGGTGTTCAAGGCTGGCTCCGCCCTTTCTGAGGTCCAAGGAAGCACCTTCTACCCGCTCTTCGTGAGCGCCATTGCTGCCGGTCTGGTGCCTCCCTTTTATGAGTTCTTCTTCTCTGTCCTCCGCCACTACAAACTGCAAGCTCTGCACCTCCACCCCAACTCTGTTCTTCTTCTGGCGATCTTCGCCTACTATTGTGAGGCTCACGTCGGGGTGCAGCCCTCAGTGGACTTGCTGCACCACTACTTCTCCCTCCGGACCTCTCGCGGTCCCATCTCAGCGTCTTGTGAGCTTCGTCGCGTATGGCAGCTCCAACGCCATCTCGAAGCCCGGGAAGAGGATTGAGGGCTTCAGGAGCAAGTGGGTCATGGTAGATGCTGGGCGCATCCACCCTCGGCTGATTCTGCCCACGGAGCAGCCCACGCCCATCAACGCTTGGTCTCGCACGGAACTCATGGATCCTCGCGCGAAGCCGGTGCTGGAGAAGATGGACGCGGATCTGCGGCCGAGCAACATGGCGGCGGCGAAGCTGACTGGTGCGTCGCTCCTGAGGGAGTTCCTGGAGCATCAGGTGGCCCCGCTTCGTCAGTACTCGCTTCCGCTGTGGAGGCTCCGCCTGAGCCCCGCAGTCTTGGCCGACGAAGATCTGGCCGCTGTCCTCAAATCTTTAGTGCAGGGAGACGAGGCGAGGCTGGGCGCCCTGTACCCTTGTTCCTTCGAGGCGATTGGGAGCAAAGGCGGTGGAAGCCATGCCGGTCTTTAATGGGGCGGGCCCGTGCTTGGAGGTTCGAGACCCGGCGGCCACAGCAACGGTGAGCGTGTCCTCCGGCGATTCCAGCAAAGAGGAGGAAGAAGAAGAGGAGGCGGAAGCGGGCCTGACTCTGAGGCAAGCCCGGCGAGTCGAGGCGCCCTCCTCGGCGCAGGTCGCGCTCTCCGCCTCTGCCCGGCGGCAGACGACGAGGATGGCGACGAACTGGGCGGCGAGAGCTTGCCCCCGATCCCAAAAAGGACAGGACTGGGCTGGTCCCCCGCGGGTCTGCCCCGGCTCCGAGGTGATCCACAGACGTGCCTCCTGCTCTCAGGCCTCTTGAGGCTGATCCCTGCAGCCGGCTCTCAGGCTTCAAGTATGGCCAAAGGTTGCTCGAGCTCGCGAGCGATGACCAGTAAGTGCTTGATTCTCGTTTTATTCCTTGCTTTGTCGCTGAGGCTTGATATCTGTATCTCTTGGCTAGGCTGGCGCCTGCGGCGAAGAAGCTGAAGGGAGCTCCTGAGGCTCCGTCTGGGGCAGCGCCTCTGCCCGCGAAGGAAGGCGACGGCAAGACACGGGCCTCTCCTGCCCGGTCATCCTCGCGAGGCCTGGTGGAGCTGGCTGGGGCGAGCTCAGCCCCCATGGCCCAAGTGACTCCTGAGGTATCTTTGCCTGATGCCACCGCCTCAGCTGTTGGGGCGCAACAGGTTCCGCCTCAGGATACTGTGGTTACACTGCCGTCCTCTCCTCCTACTCCACCAACTACTGTCTCTCCGACTCCTCCCACTCTCCTGGATCGTGCTGCTGCTGAATTGGACCGGCTGCGGCAAGATCTTCTGGGCGCCGACCCTTGTTTGGTGGCCGGGCGCTTGGAGCTGGCCTCTGGCTGGATTCGCTCCGACGCTTCGATTCGAGCGGTGCTGGTTCAGGCCTCGACGGCTTGCGACAAGGAGAAGTAGGCCGTCCTTGGGGCGAAGGCTGCTTGCAACGCTGCCTTGGGGGAGGTAGCCGATGTCCGAGGTCACTGCAAGGCGCTGGAGAGCGAGCTATAGGGCCTGCGGGACCAGCTTGCCAAGGAGGCCCGCATTCTCCAAGAGAAGAAGGAAGACATGAAGGCTCGCGAGGCGGCCGTCAAGGACCGGGACGCCAAGCTTCACAGGCGCCATGACTGCCTGGGTGCACTGGCGCAGGAGTTAGAGGCGAAGAAGGTCGAGCTGGACGGCAAGGCGCGGGTTCTTGCCGAGGACCGCGAGGCCTTCACAGAGATGGAGGTGAAGGCTCGCACCTTGCTGAGGACGCTTTACGACAGCGGCCTGGAAAGCCCGCTGGCCGGTGCCGAGGACGGCCCCGCCAAGCTGCTTCCCTTCCTGATCCGCGCTCTTGAAGATGTCACCCTTGGCCTTGGCCCTACGGCTGAGGCCGAGGCGCGTGTCTTGTCTTCTGCAGTGCTGACGTGGGTCCTTACCCACGTCTACCTTCGCGATCCCGACGTCGACCTCGACAGCCTGCTGGAGCCAGCGAGCGGTCAGCTTGCCGCTGCCGCTGCTGAGGCCGTGAAGGGTTGAGCGGAGGCTCTGCTGTCGAAGTTCCGGGCCTTCAGCACCAAGCGGAAGCGAGGCGCTGCCGGTCCTGGGGCTTCGCGAGGCGAACCCGCTCCGCGCAGCTCCGCCGCCGACAAGTGACTCCGTTGTGGCTCCTGTTCTGCTTCCTGCAACATGCATCATGCCTCGGGGAGGCGTATAAACTTGCGTTTGGTGTTGTGATAACAGTTATGGACTGTAATATTTGCTTTTGAATTCCTTGAGATTTGTGCTTTTCCTTCCTACTTGCTTATGTTCTACGCCGGCAGAGCCCGGCCCCGCGCATACCTCAGCAGCCGTTAGTCCCGACCGGAAACCAGAACGGCACCAAGGAGTGAGGGGCTACGTGACAAGTTAGGATCCTGAGTCGTGATGCTCAGGAGTCCCCCTTGGCGCATGAACATCAAGTAGGGAGGTGAGATGGGGTGAATCTGCCATTCTACGTCTGCAGATCCCGGCCCCGCGCATACCTCAACCGCCGTTAGCCCAGGACGGGACCAAGGAGTGAGGGGCTACGTGACCAGTTAGGCTCCTGAATCGCGATGCTCAGGAGTTCCCCTTGACGTTCAAACGGCCTTCGTACCTTGGCTCCGCTCGGGAGAGGCGTGCGTGAACCAGGCCCGAGGGCTGGCTGAAACATGCGTCTGGCGGGACCAGGCGTGCCCAGCCCCTGGCGTGGCACTCCCGAGGGAGGCGTTGCAATGAGGCCGGAGCGAGCTCTGGGCTCCCCGAGGTTGATGCGGCCGGGGCCACCCTCGATTGTTTATCACCAGCGGAGCATAGTGCTTCCTTATGTATGTGGGCATAGCCGCTCCTCGGCGGTGTCGCCAGCTAGCGCGAGCATGGTGCTTCCTTTGGTGCATGGGAGGGGCTCCCCTCGGGAGGAGCCCAGGCGTGTACAGCCCATACGACACGTGGTCGCACGGTAGGGCCTGACGAGGTGTATCTGGGCACCTGTGAGCCAGCGCGGGACTCACGGGGCCCTACCTCAAGGCGGGTTCCGCCTGGCACTGGGCCTTAACTTGTGATGTGTTCCTGCAAATTTGGTTAGATGCTGACGCTCTACGTCCTCGGGTCCCGGCCCTCGAGCTGGTCTCAGCCATTGCTGGTATGGCAGGTCGCGATGCCGTGGACAAGGTCAGAGGGTGAGGGCTAGAGAGCCAGTAGGAGCCCCGAGTGGCGATGCTCAGGTACCCCCCTTTAACGTACAAGCGGCCGACATGAAGGAAGAAGGGGTGCCGTGGACATGCATCAAATAACAAGCATGATGGGTCGAACGCATGACCTGAAATAAGCATAAGAGGGTACATGCACCGGAGTGCGGCCCGAGCGACTTGGGGATGATGCAGCCCGGCGCCCCAACAAAGTAAGATAGGAACATGAAGTAAAGGGGATACACGCCGAGGGACGAACCCACGCACTGGGAATAATGCAGCCACGGGGCGCTCGGTGGAAATGAAACTTGAAGGATGTCACCTGATAACGCTGAAGATGAAAGGATGTTGAAGTAGTGGACGTCGTCGGCTGCGGAAGCCGATCTTCACGAGCCCCCAGGCCCAGGAGCCTCGGGAGGCTCTGGAGGCGCTGGTGGCTCCCCATGGACCATCTCCATCTCCGCCAGTACTGCAGAATGCCTGGCCTCTTGAACCTCCAGGATGCTCTTCATGAGGCGCTGGTACGTGGCAGCCGCGTTCGGCATGCCGTAGGGCATGCGAACGTAGCTGTGGGGTGGGCCTTCGCAGCGCCCCGCGCGTGAGGGCCAGAAGCGCTCTTGAGAGGCGGCTCGGTTGAGCCCTGGTATGTCGATGCAGATGCGCAGCCCACCACCCTCGCCTGGATGGGGAGCTACGGCGGGTAAGCTGCGGCTGCCACTCATGACTCTTGACTCCTGCAACTCCTGCGTGATCTGACTGACGAACTCCTGAGGGTTTGGCCCTCCTTGCCTTGCTCCTTCCTGAGGGAAGCGTGCTTTGAAACACGCCTCAAGTGGTGCCCAAGCGCCTCCCTCGTGACCTTAGCAAGGTCGATGGCCCTCGTGAGAGAGCCCTCGGCGTTGCTTGAGGAGGCGCCGGGCGCGCCTTCCTATGCGACGAAGGAGGTGCCCCTAAGCGGTAGCGGACCTGAAGGGCCTGCCTCCCGAGGGGTCGGGCCTGGCGATGTCTTCTTCTTCTTGGGAGCGGTCTCAGGGAGCCTCACGCTACTGCGATCTGGGTCTTCAAGTGATGCGGCTTGAAAGGCTTGCTCCAGGGAGCACACTGCGTCTCTCTCTTCACAAGGCACCGTGATGACTCCGCCGCTTCCTGCATCTTGAGGACGTTGTAGCCGTGGTGAGTCATGGCCATGAACTTGGCTAGAGCTGGGTACCCGAGGAGGGAATTGTATGGCAGGCGGATGTGGGCGACATCGAAGTCGATGAGCTCGGTGCGGTAGTTGTCGCGCGCCCCGAAGGTGACAGGGAGGCGGACCTGCCCAATCAGAACCGTGGAGCCATCGGTGACTCTGGAGAAAGGCTTGATTGGCTGAAGCTGATTGTAAGGCACTTGGAGATTGTTGAATGTCCCTACGGACAGGACATTGAGCCCTGCTCCCCCGTCGATGAGGGTCCTGGTGACTTTCATGTAGCTGATGATTGTGGAACAAAGCATCCGGAGGACTCGGCTGTGGCGCCAAGCACTTGAGCTGATCCGCTAAGTTGAACGTGATGGCGCACGCCGACCACGAGAGGGCGCGTGGCTTCGAGCTTGGGAGGACTGCATTCACGCGGGCGAACTGCTTGAAGATGCGCTGGGAGGCTGGGGCTTGAGCTCCTCCGAGGATGCAAGCGATCGCGCGTGGCTCCTGGAAGCCCCCAGCCCCCTCGTCCTGATGATGGTCCTCGTTTCTCCTTGGCTGCGGTGGCAGAGGAGGGAGGCCTGCGTTTCCTTGCGGGCGATCCTCGCGAGGCTGATCCCTCCAGTCTCCCTCGCGAGGCTGATCCTGCCAGCGATCCTTGCAAGGTCGGTCGCGCCACCCTTGGCGAGGGCCTCGTTCTTCCCAGCATCCTGCCTTTCTTCCTCCTCCTCGGCCGTAGCCTTGATCGTTGCGGTCGGGGCGTCGGCCGATCCTCCCTTCTCGCACGGCCCGGAGCTCTTGACATTTGTTGGTGTTGTGTGTGTGGATGTCGTGGTACACACAGTACCGACTGCCCTTGGAAGACCCGGGTTGATCTCTGCCCCGCTTGGTATGCAGTTACGCGCTGAGCACGGCAGCCCCCTTGCGCTTCACGTCCTTGGCCTTGGATTTCTTCTCTTCTGGGTCTGCGGCAGCTCGAGGAGAGAAAGGTGACCTTCCTCAGCCTTGGCGCGCCAGTCGCCAAGTTGAACAGCTCCAAGGAAGTGCACAGATCTTCATGCATCGCCAGCTCCTCCTTCATCTTGACGTCACGCACACCGTCGGAGAGGGCAGAAATGATGGCCTCCTCGGTCACCTTGGGAATCTTGAGGCGTGTGTTGTTGAAGCGCTGGATGTACTTCTGCAGGGTCTCCCCAGGTTGCTGCTTGATGCGGCGCATGTCGCTCACGGCAGGAGGCCAGTCGCGAGTACCTTGGAAGTTGGCGATGAAGCGGGTGCGCATCTCGTCCCAGGAGCCAGGTTCAGGCTCCGTCCTTGAGTTCCATGGGAAACCAGTTCGCCATGACCTTCTCGTCCCCGTTGGCGGCTTCGATGCCCAGCTCGTAGAGCTGGAGGAACTCCGCAGGGTCGGCCGTGCCGTCATAGCGAGGAGGCAGGTCTGGCTTGAACTTGCCGGGCCACGCGATGACGCAGCCTTCGGCGGTGAAGGCGCTGCAGCCTTCTGTGGCTACGGGAGGCCTTTGGTGACGAAGAGCCTGGTCTTGTGGTTCCCCATGCGCTGCTTGGGAGCAGCGCTGGGTCTTGGCGTCTTTGGAAGCGGAGCGTGGTTGGACGAGCCGGTGCGAGGGAGCACTCGGGCAGCTTCTTGGGGACGAGGGACCTCTTCTGATTCTGCTCTTGCTGCGCTTTGGCGCCGGACGGGCGGAGTTCCGCTCGGGGCCACGCCGCTTGCGGCTAAGGCGCCTTCTTGAAGGGGAGGCGGCCGAGGCGCCCCAGAGCTTCATCGCCAGCAGGCGGGCGCTTGCGAGAGAAGCACGACGCGGGGGAGCCCCCTGCGGCGCGGACGAGCTCGGCGATGCGGTCGAGCCACTCTTCGTAGACGTCGTCGACGGGGCGGTAGTGTAGGAGCTCGTTTGCCGCGATGAGCGCAACTCGAACCTCCATGGGCGCGCGGAGCGCGCGGGACGAAGAAACCAGCTGGGGCGAGTGAGGGAGTGGCGGTGCGGCCGTCTCGCCTCACGGACGGATGCTGGGACGATGCTTGCTGATCGTTCCCCGCCGGGCCGGTGGCGGCGTTGACGGTGGGCGACGGGGAACGGCGGGTGCGGCCGCCGACGGGGGCCATCTAGGCGATGCGGGAAGCGAGAGCGGCTCGGCACTCGGCGCGGGCCCGACGAGCGTCTGACATGGATGCGATGGTCGGCGAAGAACAGGGCGGCGGAAGACGAATTCCGGCGCACCCCTACCTGGCGCGCCAAATGTCGGATTTCGGGTTCCGGCAGAACCTCTAGGTTGGAACACTGGGGTGCGCGCGGAGATTTCACCCCCTACCTACCTGCACCTCGCCGCCTCGCTAAAATCTAAACTATGAAAGGAACAACACAAGAGATACAGGGGTTATACTACTTCGGGCCACCATTGTGGTGTAATACCCTACTCTAGTTTGTGGTGTGGTGGATTGCCTCTTGGGCTGATGATGATGAACAATACAAGGAAGAACAGCCTCGCGAGGGTCTGTTCTTGGCTGGTGCGATGAACTGCTAGGGGGAGCTCAGTCGCTTCTCTCTCTCTCTCTATGCAATCTCTAGATTTCTAGAAGCCGGATCAGATGCCCCTACTCTGTGGGTGGCTAGTCCTATTTATAGGTAGGGGCCCTGGGCCTCTTCCCAAATATTGAGCAGGAAGGGCACCAACAATTGGCCATTTGGAAGGGGAACATCTAGTACACTTATCCTGACTAAAGTTGGTCCTCGCCTGTCAAAGGCTCTGGTGGTGGCCTTGGCTTGGGCTCCACAATGACTTCCTTCCTGCCGTTATGACGGTCTTGGTCTTGTTGCAATCAAAGCGGATGCCTTTGCTTGATACTCTTGCCTGCGCTTGCTCCCTTTGCACCAAAGAGGAAAGGAGGACACTACGCGGGCTGGCGCCCGCCTGGCGCCCTTGGTCGTCATGGCTTGCGTCATGGGCACCTCGTGAGGTACCCAACCTTGATCTATCCGCCTCCTCGCGAGCCAGCCTGACGAGGCCGTGCCTGAGGAAGCTTCCTGTCGGCCGCCCCGCGAGCCTTGGCCCCTCGCGAGGGTCTTGAGCTTGTGCTGATGAAGATGGGCCTTGCTGGGCCACCCCTTGAGCTACGCCGCAGGCCGCAGGCAGGCAAGTCTGGGGACCCCCGTTCCCAAAACGCCGACAACTCGTCTGAAATTCATGAAAGTTGGCATGCTATCATGGAGCGGCATCAACATGTCGTGGTAAAAAATTTGTCACAAACTAGAGCTTCTCACAACAAGCATGATGGTTTCGATATGGAACGTCCCACCTTTGGGGACGAAACGATATCCATTGCCTCTTATTGCTTTCAAACATTTTCTCGTGTCAACATAGAACAACAGGAGTGTTGTGTCAATTTTTGTGATTTTTCGGGGTTCATTTGGACATTTTTACTTATTAACTGAGTTTTCAAGGCATCTATGTGCATAATTCAAATTTGAACTACAAGCACATGCTCCAATGCACTAAAGTTGGTTGAAAAATTGCATGTGTGTCCTTGGGTGAATTTCTAGGTCCCACGCAAGAGATGGGAATGAAATTCGAACACCAGGGCACTTCTGATTGCCAGCAAAACTTTGAGATGCCTGGTTTTTAAATTATAGTAAATCCAAAACTTGTCTAAAATTCACAAAACTTGGCATGTAATCATGGAGCGACATCAACATGCCGTGGTAAAAAAATTGTCCCATTTGGGGCAGGTTCGGGTATAAGCTTCTCACGAACCAGAGCTTCTCACAACAAGCATGATGGTTTCGATAGGGAACGTCCCACCTTTGGGGACGAAACGATATCCAATGTCTCTTATGGCTTTCAAAATTTTTCTATTGTCAACAGAGAACAACAAGAGTGTTGTGTCAATTTTTCTGATTTTTAGGGGTTTGTTTGGAAATTTTTATGCATTAACTGGGATTTCTAGGCATTTTATGTGCATAATTCAAATTTCAACTACAAGCACATGCTCCAATGCACTAAAGTTGGTTGAAAAATCTAGTATGTGTCGTTGGGTGAATTTCTAGGTCCCATATCAAGAGATGGGAATGAAATTCAAACACCAGGGCACTGTTGATTGCCTGCAAAATGTTGAGATGCCTGGTTTTTAAATTTTAGTAAATCTAAAACTAGTCTGAAATCCATGAAACTTGGCATGCTATCATGGATCGGCATCAACATGTCATGGTAAAAAATTTATCCCATTTGGTGCAGGTTCGGGTATATGCTTCTCACAAACTAGAGCTTCTCACGACAACCATGATGGTTTCGATAAGGAACGTCCCACCTTTGGGAACGAAACAATGTCCATTGCCTCTTATCGCTTTCAAACATTTTCTCGTGTCAACATAGAACAACAGGAGTGTTGTGTCAATTTTTGTGATTTTTCGTGGTTCGTTTGGACATTTTTATTTATTAACTGAGTTTTCAATGCATTTATGTGCATAACTCAAATTTGAACTACAAGCACATGCTCCAATGCACTAAAGTTGGTAGAAAAATTACATGTGTGTCCATGGGTGAATTTTCTAGGTCCCATGCAAGAGATGGGAATGAAATTCAAACAGGGCACTGTTGATTGCGGGCAAAATGTTGAGATGCTTGGTTTTTAAATTCTAGTAAATCCAAAACTCGTCTGAAATTCACGAAACTTGGCATGCTATCATGGAGCGACATCAACATGCCGTGGTGAAAAATTTGTCCCATTTGGGGCAGTTCGGGTATAAGTTTCTCACGAAGCAGAGCTTCTCACAACAAGCAAGATGGTTTCAATAGGGAACGTCCCACCTTTGGGGACGAAATGATAGCCATTGCCTCTTATTGCTTTAAAAGAATTTCTAGTGTCAACATAGAACAATAGGAGTGTTGCGTCAATTTTTGTGATTTTCAGGGTTTGTTTGGACATTTTTATGTATTAACTGGGTTTTCTAGGCATTTTATGTGCATAATTCAAATTTGAACTACAAGCACATGCTCCAATGTACTAAAGTTGGTTGAAAAATCTAGTATGTGTCCTTGGGTGCATTTCTAGGTCCCATATCAAGAGATGGGAATGAAATTCAAACACCAGGGCACTGTTGATTGCCGGCAATATGTTGAGTTGTCTGGTTTCTAAATTCTAGTAAATCCAAAACTCGTCTAAAATTCATGAAAGTTGGCATGCTATCATGGAGCGGCATCAACATGTTGTGGTAAAAAATTGTCTCATTTTGGGCAGGTTCGGGTATTTGCTTCTCACAAACTAGAGCTTCTCACGACAAGCATGATGGTTTCGATGGGCAACGTTCCACCATTGGGTACGAAACGATATCCATTGCCTCTTATTGCTTTCAAACATTTTCTCGTGTCAACATAGAACAGCAGGAGTGTTGTTTCAATTTTTCTGATTTTTTGGGGTTCGTTTGGAAATTTTTTTTATTAACTGAGTTTTCAATGCATTTATGTGCATAATTAAAATTTGAACTACAAGAACATGCACCAATGCACTAAAGTTGGTTGAAAAATCACATGTGTGTCCTTGGGTGAATTTCTAGGTCCCATGCAAGAGATGGGAATGAAATTCAAACACCAGGGCACTTTTGATTGCCTGCAAAATGTTGAGATGCCTGGTTTCCATATTTTAGTAAATCCAAAACTCGTCTGAAATTCACGAAACTTGGCATGCTATCATGGATCGGCATCAACATGTCGTGGTAAAAAAATTATCCCATTTGGTGCAGGTTCGGATATATGCTTCTCACAAACTAGAGCTTCTCGCGACAAGCATGATGGTTTCGATAGGGAACGTCCCACCTTTGGGGACGAAACGATATCCATTGCCTCTTATCGCTTTCAAACATTTTCTCGTGTCAACATAGAATAACAGGAGTGTTGTGTCAATTTTTGTGATTTTTCGTGGTTCGTTTGGACATTTTTATTTATTAACTGAGTTTTCAATGCATTTATGTGCATAACTCAAATTTGAACTACAAGCACATGCTCCAATGCACTAAAGTTGGTTGAAAAATTACATGTGTGTCCTTGGGTGAAATTTCTAGGTCCCATGCAAGAGATGGGAATGAAATTCAAACAGGGCACTGTTGATTGCCGGCAAAACGTTGAGATGCTTGGTTTTTAAATTCTAGTAAATCCAAAACTCGTCTGAAATTCACGAAAGTTGGCATGCTATCATGAAGCAACATCAACATGCCGTGGTAAAAAATTTGTCCCATTTGGGGCAGGTTCGGGTATAAGTTTCTCATGAAGCAGAGCTTCTCACAAAAAGCAAGATGGTTTCGATAGGGAACGTCCCACCTTTAGGGACGAAACGATAGCCATTGCCCTTTAAAAAAATTTCTAGTGTCAACATAGAACAATAGGAGTGTTGCGTCAATTTTTGTGATTTTCGGGGTTTGTTTGGACATTTTTATGTATTAACTGGGTTTTCTAGGCATTTTATGTGCATAATTCAAATTTGAACTACAAGCACATGCTCCAATGTACTAAAGTTGGTTGAAAAATCTAGTCTGTGTCCTTGGGTGCATTTCTAGGTCCCATATCAAGAGATGGGAATGAAATTCAAACACCAGGGCACTGTTGATTGTCGGCAATATGTTGAGTTGTCTGGTTTTTAAATTCTAGTAAATCCAAAACTCGTCTAAAATTCATGAAAGTTGGCATGCTATCATGGAGCGGCATCAACATGTTGTGGTAAAAAATTGTCTCGTTTGGGGCAGGTTCGGGTATTTGCTTCTCACAAACTAGAGCTTCTCACGACAAGCATGATGGTTTCGATGGGCAACGTCCCACCATTGGGTACGAAACGATATCCATTGCCTCTTATTGCTTTCAAACATTTTCTCGTGTCAACATAGAACAGCAGGAGTGTTGTTTCAATTTTTCTGATTTTTCAGGGTTCGTTTGGACATTTTTATTTATTAACTGAGTTTTCAATGCATTTATGTGCATAATTAAAATTTGAACTACAAGAACATGCTCCAATGCACTAAAGTTGGTTGAAAAATCACATGTGTGTCCTTGGGTGAATTTCTAGGTCCCATGCAAGAGATGGGAATGAAATTCAAACACCGAAACCTTTGATTGATTCTTAAGACAAAATGTTGAGATGCCTAGTTTTTAAATTCTAGTAAATCCAAAACTCGTCTGAAATTCACGAAACTTGGCATGCTATCATGGAGCGACATCGACATGTCGTGGTAAAAAATTTGTCCCATTTGGGGCAGGTTCGGGTATAAGCTTCTCATGAACCAGCGCTTCTCACGAACCAGCGCTTCTCACAACAAGCATGATGGTTTCGATAGGGAACATCCCACCTTTGGGGTCGAAACGATATCCATGGCCTCTTTTTGCTTTCATATTTTTTCTAGTGTCAACATAGAACAACAGGAGTGTTGTGTCATTTTTTGTTATTTTACGGGGTTTGTTTGGACATTTTTATGCATTAGCTGGGTTTTCTAGGCATTTTATGTGCATAATTCAAATTTGAACTACAAGCACATGCTCCAATGCACTAAAGTAGGTTGAATAATCTAATCTGTGTCCTTGGGTGAATTTCTAGGTCCCATATCAAGAGATGGGAATGAAATTCAAACACCAGGGCATTGTTGATTGCCGATAAAATGTTGAGATGTCTGGTTTTTTAAATTCTAGTAAATCCAAAACCCGTCTGAAATTCATGAAAGTTGGCATGCTATCATTGAGCGGCATCAACATGTCATGGCAAAAAATTTGTCCCTTTTGGGGCAGGTTCGGGTATATGCTTCTCACAATCTAGAGCTTCTCACGACAAGCATGATGGTTTCGATAGGGAACGTTCGTGTCACATCGCTAGCTGCTGGTACTGCCTGGTGTTTGCATCTTGTTGCATCATGTTTAAATTTTATTTAAGTTGAAATGGGGATTGACAAACCCTAGCACCAAAATTAAATCAAATAGGGTCAACTACAAAATCTTTTCAATAAACCCAAAATGTTCCTAAGAAAAGTTCATGATTTTTGGTTAAAGGTGAAAACCTCTACCAAAAAATGATGCACATATTTCTAGGCCATCCTGGATTTTTGAATTAAATCTTATTGTATTTTACTTTGGCCATTTTAATACTATAAATAATTTAAATGTTCAAATAATGTTGGAACTATTTTTGGGCCACTGAAATAATTCAGCAAGTGTCCATGAATATTTTCAAGATTTTAGGAAATGCCTTGGTATTTTTCCTAAGCTCAAAACCGAGGCAAATAATTAGAAAACAGTAATTTAAAATAGAAAACAGAAACAAATTAGAAAAGCAGAGAGAGAGAGAAGAAATCTCACCTAGGCTTACCTGGCGGCCCAAGTGGCCGGCCCAGCCCACCACCACAGCCTCCCTGTCGTCTTCCTCCCTGGACAGAAGGATGAGCGCGTGCTCGTCGTGCGCTGGCCACGCACCTCGGCAACTCCTGCTTGCCGCTCTCCCTCAACGCTCTGGACGCCCTGGACGTCGACACGCAACCTCCCCTACCGCCCTCACTCTCTCCCGAGCTCTTTCCCTCCCCTCCTCTCTCTCCCTCTCATGCCCGGCGCAATTGCCGCCACCGACGCCATTCGCCGCGGCCACCGCCTCCCCCTCGACCCCTCGCCGTGCCTGCGAGCTCTGCCTCGACGTCCCCGACCTCCTCGACAAACCACGTGGCTCCGGACGCGCCGCAACACCGCCCCCGTCGCCGTCTCCCTCGTCAGCCCCCGGAGATCCCTCTCGCCGACTCGCCGCCGTCCGAACTTCCCCGAGCACGCTGAGGCCACCACTGCACTCCACGTGAGCTCTTGATCATCCTTCCCCTCTCCGTTTTCTCTCTGGCATGCCATAGCCGCCGCGCCTCTCTCACCCGACAGCGCGCCGCCAAAGCTCGCCGGCGAAGATGCTCCGGTGACCATTTGGTCCCAGGCATGCGTCCAACGTCCTCGCCGCACCGCGTAGACGTCGTAGGCATTCGCCCCGCATTGCAAAGGCCGCTGTGGCCCCGACCCCGAGCTCGCCCGAGCTCCGGCCGCCGCTGACTTTGTTGCCACCGCCGCTAGAGCCCACCCCCGCGCAAACCACTACCACCGTTGGATGCGCCGCTCCGCGGGCGTTCCAACGAGCCCAACCCCGCCTCTTCTCATCGCCGGAATCGCCGGGACGAGCGACGCCGCCGCGTCTGTGTACCTCCGGCGGTTAGACGCCGACGTGGGCATCATTAGTGGCTAATGACCCACTAACTAACCCCTCTTGTGACACCGACAGCAGGGCCCCACTGCCTAATTAACCTAGTTTAGCTCATGTTTAGTTTAAACTAACCCCCACGGGCCCCACAGGTCAGTTTGACCTGGCCACGGCACACGTTGACTGACCCCACATGTCAGAGTTCACTTGCTGACGTGTCAGTTGACCCGGCCCCACATCGGCACGACGCTTAACCAGCCCGATCAGCGACGGTGGACCCCAGTCGGTCAGGTTTGACCTGGACTCGCCTGTTGACCTGCGGAGGTCAGCATGACGCAATGCTGACGCAGTAATTGATTTTCTGGATTTTTCTTATTCAGGAAATTCCAGAAATTAGTGATAACTTCTAAAAATCATATAAAATCAACCGTAGCTCCAAATGAAATATTTCATATATGAAACATGATAAAAAAATCCAATCTATCCATTTGTACCATTTTCATGCATGTTAGAACAACTTTTGTTCACTGTTTAGGTCAAATCATCTAAATGGCATTTGAATAATCACATATGGAGTTTGAATTTGAATCTTGTATTCAAACCAACTTCATTTAATCTGTCGCTAGTTGCATTAGCTCAAACCACGACATATTGCCATGTCATGATCATGCATCATATTGTGCATTGCATTGATGGTGTTTCATACGTGTTGCGGTGTCTGTCCCCTCTCAGTAGACGACGTATCGACGATGAGTTCGATGACACCGATGAAGAGCTATATTATCTTCAGAAGTGCCAAGCAAGCAAAACCCCCTTGTTCATTCCTATACAATCCCACTCTCTCGCTCCTGCTCTCTTTTACTGCATTAGGACAACAACGTTTCAACTGTTACATGATGCGGTAGTTGAACCCCTTTCCTCTGCATGACCTGTCATTGCCACTTTAAATAGATGAAACCCACTAGCATGAGTAGGAGTTGTTTGATCCCTGATGTGCCTACTCATTCATGCTTGTTTGTCATGCCTGCTATTGCTTAGAGTTGTGTCAGTCCGATTCATCGGGGATAAATCGGAGGTGTGTGAACATGTCCCTCTTGTTGAGAGCTAAGTGTGTGAACATGATTTGGTAAAGGTAGCGGTGAGAGGCCATGTAGGAGTACATGGTGGGTTGTCTCATTGAAACCGTCCTCAGGAACTGAGTTCTGTGTTTGTGATCCATGAACAATTACTACCACACATTGGGTTCCGGTAACTTGGCCCCTCTCGGCTTATTAATCAACTTGATCTCTGTCCAAGAGTGGCAACTAGTTTCTGGTGTTTGTAGGTAGTGTTTGTAGTCTACCAAGTGGCACCCGGTACAGGTGGGCTTGGGACAGACTACGCACCATGGCACGGTGTACCAAGCATAGAACCACCCGTCGAGGTGGGCTTGGGAACCCTGCTCACATTGTTTGGGGCCGTGAGCGACACCCTGGTCGGATCTCCTTGCAGATGGAACCTGAATAGGCGATAAACCTGGACGATAGACTTGTGTGGTTAGTCAGGTCGTGGCCGACTCCCTCGCCAGGCTTCCGCTTGAAGGTTGCCGAGATACACGTCGTGTACATGGTGGTAAGTGGCGAGAGCGTGTGTGAAGAAGTACACCCCTGCAGGGTTAATATGATCTATTGAATAGCCGTGTCCATGTAAAGGACTTCTGGGTTGCCTGTACAGTTCATAGACAAGTGAAAGTGGATACTCTAAAATGCGCAAGATAAGCATGAGTGCTATGGATGGCGTTCTCGTAGGGAGACGGGAGCAGATCCATAGTGGTGTATTGGTATGGTGAATATGTGGACTCGTGTGCGCCACCTCAAAAGAGTTACTTGCAGTCGTAGTTCAGGATAGCCACTGGGTCAAAGCTGACTTGCTGCAGTCAAACTCCACCACCCCCTTTGTTGATACTGATGCATATGTAGCTAGTTCTGATGTAAGTCTTGCTGGGTACAGTTGTACTCACGTTTGCCTTTTTTATGTTTTGCAGAGAGACTTCCATCTCGCTAGTAGTTCCGCGTGGACTTCAACGTTTATCTTGTTACCTCAGCTACGATCTTGTGCCCTCGGCAGGATCTGGTAGATAGTCAGGATTCTCAGCCTTTTTCATTTGTAGATGTCTGTACTCAGACATGTTAAGCTTTCGCTTGTGCTTGTTGCTTGTATGCTCTGTATGTTGGGTCATGAGACCCATGTTTGTAATATCTCGCTCCTCGGAACCTAATGAATAAATACTTGAGTCGTAGAGTTATGTTCTGATGCCATGTTGTATTTACACATATCGAGCATATTGTGTGTATGTTTGAAATGCTTGGTATGTGGGGATCCGACAATCTAGTTGTTTATCCTTGGCAGCCTCTCTAATGGGGAAATGTATTCTAGTGCTTCCTTGAGCCATAGTAGTCCGCTACAGCCTGGTTCACCGGAGTCCTGCTAGCCCAGCACTACTGCTCAGGACACTTAACTGGCCGGCATGTGTTTCACTTTGTTCCTGTGTCTGTCCCTTCGGGGAAATATCACGCGGTGACATCCGGAGTCTGCCTAGCTGCCACGCCGGGTTCGAGTCCTGTTAGCCAGTGCTACAACTCGGATTCATACGCTGTGACCGACATGCTCGAAGTTGATTCATGTATGCCTGTCCCCATGGGTTAGTGCCGCTTTGGGTTCACGACTAGCCATGTCGGCCCGGTTCTCATCATATGGATGCTAGCGACACTATCATATACGTGAGCCAAAAGGCGCAAACGATCCCGGGCCTTGGTAAGGGGACACCCGTGGGAATACCGTGCGTGAGGCCGCAAAGTGATATGAGGTGTTACCGGCTAGATCAATGTGACTTGGAATCGGGGTCCTGACAGCTTTGGTATCGAGCCCCGACTGCCTCAGAGGATTACCAAGCCAAACCGGTCGAAGTTGTGTCTAGAAATGCTTTAGTTATGTAAGGGAATTGATTGTGGAAGGGATTGTAAGGCTCTTTTTACTCCTTATACCTCATGGCCTTCTGATCTGAGTCAACCTCTTCTTTTCTACGGGGATTAAGAACTAGGCTTCTCATCTATCTATCAGGATAACGTGTTACTAATCCATAGACTTTTAAGATTGTTGGTTTTAAGCCCCCGTTCAGTTTCTACTACTTTCGTGTGTTCATAGTTGGTCTCAGACCCTTGATATTGTGATGTTGAGTGGTCATGCCACCATTTTTGCAGGATGTCTCAAATCTTTTTGAGCATTTACAGCCGTTATGCTGTCTGAGTCATCCCAGGTTTCTAAACAGGCTGATGCATTTGCAAATCCCTTCCTCCCGTTCCTGATGTCCTTTTGGGCCAAATTAAGCACACTAATCGGTGAGTTGAGGTACTCTATTGCCTCGACATGTATGTTGGAGTTAGTATTATGACCCTAGGTGTTTTAGGGAGTCACCTAGTAATCCAGCCATGTTTTGCGTTCCCAGTGTGATGATTCTGGCCACCAATCTCGAAAGCATCCCGTGATGCCATTTAGTAGTAGGTATTCTACTCCTGGGTTCTTGACCCAAGATTCACTCTACTTGCCTCGTGTTGATAGTGTTGCTCGTACCTTTAGGATATTAGTAACCTTTGCATTAGTCCTCGATGTTCGTGGTATTTCCTTCTTCCAAATACCATGAACCATTAAGGTAAGTTCTTTGAACCAAAAGATCACAATCAGTACTCTTGAGGAGTTCTCCATTCATAATTGTGATTCCGCCAGTTCTACCTTTCTGCATGAGTTATCTGGAAGAAACCTGTTGAACTTGTTTCGACATATTAATCTATGCATCCACAACTCAGAAAGATATATGTCCCTTTGAGTTGTTTCCATTGTAGCTGTATTCTGATCCCCGTCTATCAGTTGGTAGTCAGGAGTAGTTGTGCATTCATGTTATCGATGCCTATTACTCATGTGGTCCGTCAAGCCATTCTATTCCGGAATGATTAGGAGAAACAAACTCCGGTACCTCATCCATATCCAGGATTGGGTCAAAGCAGTTGTGTTTCGCAAATCAAAATGCTAATCTACCTCTTGTTCTGTTCTACCCTGGAGTATTACCATAATTATATCAAGAATATCATGGGAATTGCACACCATTCTACGAACTCTTGATACAGTGATACTTCTCGCCCTCATTATTCATTTCTCGGCTCCCGTGTTGTTGCAACCGGAATGCCGACAAGTGAACCGTGATGTGTGAAATCAATACTTCTAGAAACCCCGTTGCTTGGTAGTTAAAGGACAATAATTTCATTCTTAGTGTGTTGGTTCTTGAATCATCATTCTAAGATAGATTGTGCTACCTAGTCCTTATTTACGGTGCACTCTTTGATCGATGAGTTAGGATTTCGTCAAACCCTTGCTCGTTGATCATATCATCTTGCCTTGAAAAGCAAGATTGTTCTCGAGCTTAGTAACATATCGGTTGGTTCGTGATTTTCCGAATATCTTCTCGGAGGTATCACCAGGTTGTCACTGACCGCTATGTTGAGTTCGTGATCAAGTTGGTTCCTTGTAACCACCCCTTCTCCAAGAATCTGTGTTGGATACCTGAGCTAGTTGGTTAAGCTAAACAACAACTTGGAGAGTTGGTAGATGAAAGCTTGTCCGACTTAGTTCATTCTAAGGGATATCTTGTATGTGTGTTGAAGAAAGGTGATGTCTTCATTGAATGATCCTTGCGATCAATTGCTGGACCTATCATCCTAACCAAAACTTTGATTTGAGTATGGGCTATCACCAAATCAAATCAGTACCATTGATGTTCGTAATGTTGTCTTACTCGTGGTTGATCCCTCGAGCATACACCATTACATCTTTTGGTCTGACCAATGCTATCACCGTGTTCACATGATGGTGGAAGTCCAGTGATATGGAAATTACGATGAGTTACTATTGAGCCCATCAGCAGCATTTTGTCTCCCCCATGATTCATGTTGAACATCAATGTAGTGTTGGAAACTTTTGTAAGCAATGCCTTCATGTCCCGTTCATGAAGATTATGCTTGGATGGAAGAAGTGACTTCCTCGAATTCATGTGCATTTGGTGCAAGTTGCCGCCGTGAGTTCGAGAAAGGTTGGTTTTGTTTCCTCTGGAACCATCCCAAGTCAGTTATGCATGTGCGAAGAATTCTATGGTCTGATAGACTGATCATCTTCATTCTATATATATCCCTAGCACACCAAGCCACTGATTGAATTGTTCAAGGAGGAGAAGCTCCTTCTTAAGAGCTAACCCGGGCTTATAAAAGGACTTCGACATCCTCATTGATGGTTCCCCACCTGAACTCGGTAGTGTTTTATTATAAGACTACTACGTGGTCATGCTTGTTTTGGACAACATGTTCACAGGTTTGTAGCAGAACTAGCTCATGTTTTGGAGCTTGCTATCGCAGTTCATCTCCTGAGAGTCTCGCAACATTATCTCGTCGATTTGTGTTGCAACTCTTCTTTTAGACATGTGAGTCTGAAGTATTCCGTTTCTAACCAGATCTAAATCTCAGGCAGATATGATGGTTGGAACATTCCCAACAGTTGCGTCTTGTTCCCAGCTTGCACCGCCATTGTGCCAATTTCACATGGGCTGCCGTTCTCAGCAGTTGCTGTCCAAGATCATCTTTAATAGTTTCTAACCAGATCTGAATCTCAGGAAGATATGATGGTTGGAACATTCCCAACAGTTGCGTCTTGTTCCTAGCTTGCACCGCCATTGTGCCAATTTCACATGGGCTGCCGTTCTCAGCAGTTGCTGTCCAAGATCATCTTTAATAGTGGACTTGTCATGAGTCCCATCCGTTTCTGGTGATAAGCAAAGTCATCCAATGCGTTGTCTCAACAAGGTAGTCCACATCATCCATTCTAGTCCGGGTATGCCATATTTTTGTTCCCCGCCAAGCGATTGTTGTGATTAGCCTTAGGTTGGTATAAAGAGTTTCTATGATCTCTGAATCAAGGTAATTCTTTTTTCCACTTAAGGGGATATATCTACGAGTCACCTCTTCTAAGATGTCTCGTTATGGTATTATGGCAACTCAACTCCTCACTACGTTGACAACTGTTCACCACCTTCTTAAGTGTGGAATTGTCGTCTACCTAGTGAACCTTTGTCATCCATTTCACTCCATCCCTTTGGATGTGTGCCTCGTGTCTCGGCTCGAGAGATGTTTTTATGTCTTATTCCGTGAGTTGCTCGATCTTGGAGAAGATCGATCCTTGTAGATTTACCGTTCTTTTGGTCGTAGAGTTTTGGTGAAGACCTCAAAGGCAAGGACGTCAAGATCAATATGATGTAATGAATCAACATCTTCAAGAGGTGCAATCCATATCGTGAAGATCGTGTTAGCTTTGTGTCCCCTTTGTCTTCTTAACTCATGTCTTGAATCTCGGGACGAGATTCTTGTTTAGTGGGGGTGAGTTGTCACATCCTTAGCTCCTGGTACTGCCTGGTGTTTGCATCTTGTTGCATCATGTTTAAATTTTATTTAAGTTGAAATGGGGATTGACAAACCCTAGCACCAAAATTAAATCAAATAGGGTCAACTATAAAATCTTCTCAATAAACCCAAAATGTTCCTAAGAAAAGTTCATAATTTTTGGTTAAAGGTGAAAACCTCTGCCAAAAATGATGGACATATTTCTAGGACATCCTCGATTTTTGAATTAAATCTTATTGTATTTGACTTTGGGCATTTAAATACTATAAATAATTTAAATTTTCAAATAATGTTGGAACTATTTTTGGGCCACTGAAATAATTCAGCAAGTGTCCATGAATATTTTCAGGATTTTAGGAAATGCCTTGGTATTTTTTCTAAGCTCAAAATAGAGGGAAATAATTAGAAAACAGTAATTTAAAATAGAAAACAGAAACAAACTAGAAAAGCAGAGAGAGAGAGAAGAAATCTCACCTGGGCTTACCTGGCGGCCCAAGTGGCCGGCCCAGCCCACCACCACAGCCTCCCTGTCGTCTTCCTCCCGGGACAGAAGGATGAGCGCGTGCTCGCCGCGCGCTGGCCACGCGCCTCGGCAGCTCCTGCTTGCCGCTCTCCCTCGACGCTCTGGACGCCCTGGACGTCGACACACAACCTCCCCGACCGCCCTCACTCTCTCCCGAGCTGTTTCCCTCCTCTGCTCTCTCTCCCTCTCATGCCCGAGCGCAGCAGTCGCCACGGACGCCATTCACCGCTGCCACCGCCTCCCCCTCGACCCCTCGCCGTGCCTGCGAGCTCCGCCTCAACGTCCCAGACCTCCACGACGACCCACGAGGCCCCGGACGCGCCGCAACACCGCCCCCGTCACTGTTTCCCTCGTCGGCCGCCGGAGATCCCTCTCGCCGACTCGCCGCCTTCCGAGCTTCCCCGAGCACGCTGAGGCCACCACTGCACTCCACGTGAGCTCTTGATCATCCTTCCCCTCTCCGTTTTCTCTCTGGCATGCCATAGCCGCCGCGCCTCTCTCACCTGACAGCGCCGCCGCCACAGCTCGCCGGCGAAGATGCTCCGGTGACCATTTGGTCCCGGGCATGCGTCCAACGTCCTCGCCGCACCGCGTAGACGCCGTAGGCGTTAACCCCGCATCGCCAAGGCCGCTGTGGCCCCGACCCCGAGCTCGCCCGAGCTCCGGCCGCCGCTGACTTCGTTGCCGCCGCCGCTAGAGCCCACCCCCGCGCAAACCGCTACCACCGTTGGATGCGCCGCTCCGCGGGCGTTCCAACGAGCCCAACCCCGCCTCTTCTCGTCGCTGGAATCTCCGGGACGAGCGACGCCGCCGCGTCTGTGTACCACCGGCGGTTAGCCGCCGACGTGGGCATCATTAGTGGCTAATGACACACTAACTAACCCCTCTCGTGACACCGACAACAGGGCCCCACTGCATAATTAACCTAGTTTAGCTCATGTTTAGTTTAAACTAACCCCCACGGGCCCCACAGGTTAGTTTGACCTGGCCACGTCACACGTTGACTGACCCCACATGTCAGAGTTGACTTGCTGACGTGTCAGTTGACCCGCCCCACCTCAGAAGCGACGCTAACCAGTTTCAAAGGTGACAAGGACCCCACTGGTCAGGTTTGACCTGGACCCGCCTGTTGACCTGCTGAGGTCAGCATGATGCAATGGTCATGCAGTAATTGATTTTCTGGATTTAATCGTATTCAGGAAATTCCAGAAATTAGTGCTAACTTCTAAAAATCATATAAAATCAATCGTAGCTCCAAATGAAATAATTTATATATGAAAAATGATCAGAAAAATCCAATCTATCCATCTGTACCATTTTCATGCATGTTAGAACAACTTTTGTTCACTGTTTAGGTCAAATCATCTAAATGGCATTTGAATAATCACATATGGAGTTTGAATTTGAATCTTGTATTCAAACCAACTTCATTTAATCTGCTGCTAGTTGCATTAGCTCAAACCACAGCATATTGCCATGTCATGATCATGCATCATATTGTGCATTGCATTGATGGTGTTTCATACGTATGTTGCTTGTCTGTCCCCTCTCAGTAGACGACGTACCGACAATGAGTTCGATGACACCGATGAAGAGCTATATTATCTTCAGAAGTGCCAGGCAAGCAAAACCCCCTTGTTAATTCCGATACAAACCCACTCTCTCGCTCCTGCTCTCTTTTACTGCATAAGGACAACAACGTTTCAACTGTTACATGCTGCGGTAGTTGAACCTCTTTCCTCTGCATGACCTATCATTGCCACAGTAAATAGATGAAACCCACTAGCATGAGTAGGAGTTGTTTGAGCCCTGATGTGCCTACTCATTCAAGCTTGTTTGTCATGCCTACTATTGCTTAGAGTTGTGTCAGGTCTGATTCATCAGGGATGAATCGGAGGTGTGTGAACATGTCCTACTGTTGAGAGCTAAGTGTGTGAACACGATTTGGTAAAGGTAGCGGTGAGAGGCCATGTAGGAGTACATGGTGGGTTGTCTCATTGAAACTGTCCTCAGGAACTGAGTTCTGTGTTTGTGCTCCATGAACAGTTACTACCACACATTGGGTTCCGGTAACTCGGCCCCTCTCGGCTTATTAATCAACTTGATCTCTGTCCAGGAGTTGCAACTAGTTTCTGGTGTTTGTAGGTAGTGTTAGTAGTCTTCCAAGTGGCACCCGGTACAGGTGGGCTTGGGACAGAGTAGGCACCATGGCATGGTGTACCAAGCGTAGAACCACCCGTCAAGGTGGGCTTGGGAACCCTGCTCACATCGTTTGGGGCCGTGAGCGACACCCCGGCCGGATCTCCTTGCAGATGGAACCCAAATAGGGGATAAACCTGGACGAGAGACTTGTGTGGTTAGTCAGGTCATGGCCGACTCCCTCGCCAGCCTTCCGCTTGAAGGTTGCCGAGATACACGTCGTGTACATGGTGGTAAGTGGCGAGAGCGTGTGTGAAGAAGTACACCCCTGCAGGGTTAGTATGATCTATTCGAATAGCCGTGTCTGCGGTAAAGGACTTCGGGTTGCTGTGCGGTTCATAGACAAGTGAAAGTGGATACTCTAAAATGCGCAAGATAAGCGTGAGTGCTATGGATTGCGTTCCGTGAGAGACGGGAAGCGGGTCCATAGTGGTGTATTGGTATGGTGAATATGTGGACTCGTGTGTGCCACCTCAAAAGAGTTACTTGCGGTCATAGTTCAGGATAGCCATCGAGTCAATGCTGTCTTGCTGCAGTCTAACTCCAACACCCCCTTTGTTGATACTGATGCATATGTAGCTAGTTCTGATGTAAGTCTTGTTGGGTACATTTGTACTCACGTTTGCCTATTTTATGTTTTGTAGAGAGACTTCCGTCTCGCTAGTAGTTCTGCATGGACTTCACGTTTAGCTTGTTACCTCAGCTACGATCTTGTGCCCTCGGTAGGATCTGGTAGATAGTCAGGCTTCTCAGCCTTTTTCATTTGTAGATGTCTGTACTCAGACATGTTAAGCTTCCGCTTGTGCTTGTTGCTTGTATGCTCTGTACGTTGGGTCATGAGACCCATGTTTGTAATATCTCGCTCCTCGGAGCCTAATGAATAAATACTTGAGTCGTAGAGTTATGTTGTGATGCCATGTTGTATTTACACATATCGAGCATATTGCGTGTATGTTTGAAATGCTTGGTATGTGTGGGATCCGACAATCTTGTTGTTTATCCTTGGCAGCTTCTCTTATGGGGAAATGTAGTGTAGTGCTTCCTTGAGCCATAGTAGTCCGCTATAGTCCGGTTCACCGGAGTCCTGCTAGCCCAGCACTACTGCTCAGGACACTTGACTGACCGGCATGTGTTTCACTTTGTTCATGTGTCTGTCCCTTCGGGGAAATGTCACGCGGTGACATCCGGAGTCATGCCTAGCCTGCTACAGCCCGGGTTCCCGGAGTCCTGTTAGCCCAGGGGTACAGCCCGAATTCACAAGCTGCTGACCGACATGCTTGAAGTTGATTCATGTATGCCTATCCCCATGGGTTAGTGCCGCTTTGGGTTCACGACTAGCCATGTCGGCCCGGGTTCTCTGTCATATGGATGCTAGCGACACTATCATATACGTGAGCCGAAAGGTGCAAACGGTCCCGAGCCTTGGTAAGGCGACACCCGTGGGAATACCGTGCATGAGGCCGCAAAGTGATATGAGGTGTTACCGGATAGATCAATGTGACTTGGAATCGGGGTCCTGACAGTCCCACCTTTGGGGACGAAACGATATCCATTGCCTCTTATTACTTTCAAACATTTTCTCGTGTCAACATAGAACAATAGGAGTGTTGTGTCAATTTTTGTGATTTTTCAGGGTTCGTTTGGACATTTTTATTTATTAACTGAGTTTTCAATGCATTTATGTGCATAATTCAAATTTGAACTACAAGCACATGCTCCAATGCACTAAAGTTGGTTGAAAAAATCACATGTGTGTCCTTGGGTGAATTTCTATGTCCCATGCAAGAGATGGGAGTGAAATTCAAACACCAGGGCACTATTGATTGCCGGCAAAATGTTGAGATGCATGAATTTTAAATTCTAGTAAATCCAAAACTCGTCAGAAATTCACGAAACTTGGCATCCTATCATGGATCGACATCAACATGTCGTGGTAAAAAATTTATCCCATTTGGGGCAGGTCTGGGTATAAGCTTCTCACTAACCAGCGCTTCTCACAAGAAGCATGATGGCTTCGATAGGGAACGTCCCACCTTTGTGGTCGAAACGATATCCATTACCTCTTATTGCTTTGAAAAATTTTCTAGTGTCAACATAGAACAACAGGAGTGTTGTGTCAATTTTTGTGATTTTTCAGGGTTTGTTTGGACATTTTTATGCATTAACTGGCTTTTCTAGGCATTTTCTGTGCATAATTCAAATTTGGACTACAAGCACATGCTCCAATGCACTAAAGTTGGTTGAAAAATCTAATCTGAGTCCTTGGGTGAATTTCTAGGTCCCATATCAAGAGATCGGAATGAAATTCAAACACCAGGGCACTTTCGATTGCAGGCAAAATTGTAGCGACCTGACCCAAAATCGGTCAAATCTCTGTGTCTGTACCATCCCAAGATCATGCTGGTACTCACAGTACATCGATGAAGTAATCAAAGTTCAATCACACCTGAATATCATTACACGATTCTCATATAGAGTCTTTATTACAAGGGAATAAATTCGGCTCAAGGCCAACTCATGAGAAATAAACTACTAATGCTTTGGAGCGTCGAGGTAAAGCGAGTCCATCCGACTCAAAGGGCAATCGCCAAGCGCGGGCGTAGCCTCACTCTGATCGGAATATACCTGCGCAACATAAGACGTTGCAGCCATGTAGGTCAGCTTTTGGAATAAGCTGGCAAGTCATGAAGAATAACAATAATCAAGTTACTAACTCTATATGCATTTTGGCTGTGGAGCTCTAAGTTTCATCAATTTGCGTAAAGCCAATTTTATCCTACTACAGTGGGCTTATTTGCAAATTACTACAAATTGTTGGTAGTTATTGAGATGGTTCCGCCAACCAAAATCTCGTTCCCAAATTATTAAGTCATAAACCCCTCAAATTAATTCATTAGTTTTAGTGTTGAGATATCCGAATACTTCCAAGTTCCAGAGGCTCAAATGTCCGTAACCGGGGACACGGCTAATCGATTAGGTTATAACTCTCTGCAGAGGTTTGCGCACTTTCACCGCAAGAATCATACCCTCCTTTAGAGTCTTCGCACTTCATGGAGTTTGAAGGCGGACGAATGAAACAGGGTCTTCCAAAGAGTTCTTGGCCTTGCCGGTACCCATCCAATCCTACCGCTCGTCTACTTCTCGTAGTACCGTCCGGCCAGCGTCACTACTAGGGTCAACCCAGACAGAGTCCATACTGGCTTGCGGCTCCCCAGGTAAGCTTCCGGTCATGGGGCATCCATCCTTCTCTTCGTGGCTGGGTGAAGCTTTCCGCAGGATGTCATGGCGCGTCTCCATGCATCCCGGCCACCACTGGGTGCTCCAGGGTGCCCGTCAACCGTCCTCCACCTAGTAGTGATTTTCCGAAGTCCATCTTGATCATTGTAGTTCATGGGGTTATCATCATCATTGACTCTCACATCTTGCTTATGAATATCACTCATACCAAATCCCGTCTACGAGCATAGCAAAATAACTACTACGTCCCGGTGTCATGGTAACAAGGGGATTGGTTCATCCTACCACATGATACTACTCAAGTTTAATGACTTCAAGATTTCACTACTGTATGCATGGTGGGGTGGTGACAACTACTAATGCACAAAAACATAGGTATAGAAATAACATGATCAAAACTTGCCTTCTTGATGATCCTCGTAAGCTAAAGAGTCGTAGTAGCAAGCTTAGCACTCAGGAAACTCTACCGAGACAAACAATAACACAATAAGCACAAAGCAAGAGGATCACACAAGATAACAATAGTAACATAGCACAACAAAACAATCAAAACCAAATCCAAAAGAAAAACTCAAAGAAACCAATTCAAAGTTTTTTCCTACTCCAAACAATAACAAAAATAGTTTTATATAACAAAAATTCCTTAATATAACCTAATCATGGTTTTAGGTTAACTTAACAGGAAAGGATTCACTAAGCAACTAGGAGCAAAAAGAATTAATTAAAAAGCTATTATAAAACTCATTCTAGGCCTAATCCAATTTCTATTAAGAAAAATAATTTAAAACTTTTATTAATTATAAATAAAAGTTCATCTACTAGAATGACAGAAACTAACCTAGAATAACTAATCACAAGTTAAAAATAAATTAATTTACTAATTAATTTAATAGGAAAACAGGAACTAGTTAATTAATTAGGATTAATAGGATTCTGCTTAGAACTAATTATTTATTAATCCTAAAATACCCAAATTAATTTCTAGGGTTTGGCAATGTCAAAATAAAGTGGTGACAAAAAGAATCATGCAAAAATAATTTTTTAACTAAAGTTATAGCAGATTTACTATTCTGGCTAAAACAATATTAAAGCATTTTTAATTATTTTTAACATGGCTAAATATATAATCTACAGAAACTACACAAAATTTGCAATCCAACAAAAAAAGAATCATCAAAAAATATTAAACAGAATAAAAGATATACATTTTTTAAAATTGAAACTATTCGGCTAAAACAGAAAATCAAAATAAAAGAAAAAGGCCTAATGGGCCTATACTGTGCACTAGGCGTTAAATAGTCTAAACGGGCCCTAGGGTTAACTAAAAACGAACCGGGCCTAAAAATAAAAACCTAAACTAAAAACTAAACCGATCGGAACCGGCCGGTTTTCTAACTAAAACCTAACCCTTGGGTTCTAATCCTAGCCACTCGATTGAGATCGGACGGGGGTGCTGGCTGCTTACCGGACTCGGCGACGGCGGGCGGCGGCGGGCGAAGTAAAGGCCCAAAGGCGTCAAGGCGTCGGGAGCTCCGGCGACTTCGTCGGGAAGATCACGCCTGGTCGGGAGGTTCGGTGGTGTTGGGGGGTCGGGGTGGACCAGGGGTCGTGGCGGCAACAATGGCGAGGAGGGCTCGGGACTCCGGCGACGTCGAGCGGAAGGAAGAGGGGGTGCAGCGAGCTCTCGGGGAATGGGGTGCGGGGCTCGGCTCTTTATAGCAGGGGCCTCGGGCGAGCCCGGAAGGGCATCAGGCGGTCGGGGATCCGGATCGCCGGGAGCCGGTGGATCTCCGGCGCGCCCGGGGCGGGGGCGCGGGGGGACGGCGACGGGGGGGGTCCCACGGGTCAGCGGGAGAGAGAGAGGGGCGAGGGGGTCGGGTGGCCGAAGCCTAGGGGGTTCGGGCGAGGGGTGAGGCGCTGGGCTGGCCAGTTGGGCCGGCTCGGCTGGGCCTGGCGCGGGGCTGCGGAGGGGGCGGCGCTGGCTGGGCCTGGGGTGGCCTAGCTGGCGCCCGAGGGGTTTTTTTTTCTTTATTTTTTTTAAATAAAACAAAAACAAAAATAAAACCAAATCCATAAATATTTTATATAGGGTATATATATACCAAAATGATCAGGGGAATATTCCCTTTCATTTGAACATTTTTCCAAAGGCAAAATCCAAACTTCATAAAAATCTATTTTTTCAAATTCAAATAAATTTCAGATTTGAATCCAAATCTTTTGGCAATGTTTCCTCTGATATTTTTGGAGTGTCATGTTTGCTCCTCTCATACTTTTGATCAAGTATTTATCAGGCTTGGTTTTTTTTGAAATGTTTCCCACATGCCAAGTTTGAAATTCAAATTCAAAACTCAAAATTCTCTGAAGCTTCAAATGGCATTCAAATTCAAACAGGATGCATAGGATGCTTAGCTATAATTGTAAAACATTCCAAATAGGAAATTTGGGATGTTACAAAAATGTTGAGATGCCTGGTTATTAAATTATAGTAAATCCAAAACTCGTCTGAAATTCATGAAAGTTGGCATGCTATCATGGAGCGGCATCAACATGTTGTGGTAAAATATTTGTCCCATTTGGGGCACGTTCGGGTAGATGCTTCTCACAAACTAGAGCTTCTCACGACAAGCATGATGGTTTCTATAGGGAACGTCCCACCTTTGGGGACGAAACTATATCCATTGCCTCTTATTGCTTTCAAACATTTTATCGTGTCAACATAGAACAACAGGAGTGTTGTGTCAATTTTTGTGATTTTTCGGTGTTAGTCTGGACATTTTTATTTATTAACTGAGCTTTCAATGCATTTATGTGCATAATTCAAATTTGAACTAAAAGCACATGCTCCAATGCAATACAGTTGGTTGAAAAATCACATGTGTGTCCTTGGGTGAATTTCTAGGTCCCATGCAAGAGATGGGAATGAAATTCAAACACCAGGGCACTGTTGATTGACGGCAAAATGTTGAGATGCCTAGTTTTTAAATTCTAGTAAATCCAAAACACGTCTGAAATTCACGAAACTTGGCATGCTATCATGGAGCGACATCAACATGCCGTGGTAAAAAATTTGTCCCATTTGGGGCAGGTTTGGGTATAAGATTCTCACGAACCAGAGCTTCTCACAACAAGCATGATGGTTTCGATAGGGAATGTCCCACCTTTGTGGTCGAAACGATATCCATTACCTTTTATTGCTTTAAATTTTTTTCTAGTCTCAACATAGAACAACAGGAGTGTTGTGTCAATTTTTGTGATTTTTCGGGGTTTGTTTGGTCATTTTTATATATTAACTGGGTTTTCTCGGCATTTTATGTGCATAATTCAAATTTGAACTACAAGCACATGCTCCAATGCACTAAAGTTGGTTGAAAAATCTAACCGGTGTCCTTAGGTGAATTTCTAGGTCCCATATCAAGAGATGGGAATGAAATTCAAACACCAGGGCACTGTTGATTGCCGGCAAAATGTTGAGATGCATGGTTTTTAAATTATAGTAAATCCAAAACTCGTCTGAAATTCATGAAAGTTGGCATGCTATCATGGAGCGGCATCAATATGTGGTGGTAAACAATTTGCACCATTTGGGGTAGGTTCGGGTATAAGCTTCTCACGAACCAGAGCTTCTCACGACAAGCATGATGGTTTCGATAGGGAACGTCCCACCTTTGGGTACGAAACGATATCCGTTGCCTCTTATTGCTTTAAAAATTTTTCTAGTGTCAACATAGAACAACGGGAGTGTTGTGTCAATTTTTGTGATTTTTCGGGGTTTGTTTGGAAATTTTTATGCATTAACTGGGTTTTCTAGGCATTTTATGTGCATAATTCAAATTTGAAATACAAGCACATGCTCCAATGCACTAAAGTTGGTTGAAAAATCACATGTGTGTCCTCGGGTGAATTTCTAGGTTCCATGCAAGAGATGGGAATGAAATTCAAACACCAGGGCACTATTGATTGCCAGCAAAATGTTGAGATGCATGGTTTTTAAATTCTAGTAAATCCAAAACTCGTCAGAAATTCACGAAACTTGGCATCCTATCATGGAGCGACATCAACATCTCGTGGTACAAAATTTATCCCATTTGGGGCAGGTCTGGGTATAAGCTTATCACGAACCAGCGCTTCTCACAACAAGCAAGATGGCTTCGATAGGGAACGTCCCACCTTTGTGGTCGAAACTATATCCATTACCTCTTATTGCTTTCAAAAAATTTCTAGTGTCAAAATACAACAACAGGAGTGTTGTGTCAATTTTTGTGATTTTTCAGGGTTTGTTTGGACATTTTTATGCATTAACTGGGTTTACTAGGCATTTTCTATGCATAATTCAAATTTGAACTACAAGCACATGCTCCAATGCACTAAAGTTGGTTGAAAAATCTAATCTGAGTCCTTGGGTGAATTTCTATGTCCCATATCAAGAGATGGAATGAAATTCAAACACTAGGGCACTTTTGATTGCCGGCAAAATGTTGAGATGCCTGGTTATTAAATTATAGTAAATCCAAAACTCGTCTGAAACTCATGAAAGTTGGCATGCTATCATGGAGCGGCATCAACATGTCGTGGTAAAACATTTGTCCCATTTGGGGCACGTTCGGGTATATGCTTCTCACAAACTAGAGCTTCTCACGACAAGCATGATGGTTTCTATAGGGAACGTTCCACCTTTGGGGACGAAACTATATCCATTGCCTCTTATTGCTTTCAAACATTTTATCGTTTCAACATAGAACAACAGGAGTGTTGTGTCAAATTTTGTGATTTTTCGTTGTTCGTTTGGACATTTTTATTTATTAACTGTGCTTTCAATGCATTTATGTGCATAATTCAAATTTGAACTAAAAGCACATGCTCCAATGCAATACAGTTGGTTGAAAAATCGCATGTGTGTCCTTGGGTGAATTTCTAGGTCCCATGCAAGAGATGGGAATGAAATTCAAACACCAGGGCACTGTTGATTGCCAGCAAAATGTTGAGACGCCTGGTTTTTAAATTCTAGTAAATCCAAAACACGTCTGAAATTCACGAAACTTGGCATGCTATCGTGGAGCGACATCAACATGCCGTGGTAAAAAATTTGTCCCATTTGGGGCAGGTTTGGGTATAAGCTTCTCACGAACCAGAGCTTCTCACAACAAGCATGATGGTTTCGATAGGGAATGTCCCACCTTTGTGGTCGAAACGATATCCATTACCTTTTATTGCTTTCAAAAAATTTCTAGTGTCAACATAGAACAACAGGAGAGTTGTGTCAATTTTTGTGATTTCTCGGGGTTTGTTTGGACATTTTTATGCATTAACTGGGTTTTCTAGGCATTTTATTTGCATAATTAAAATTTGAACTACAAGCACATGCTCCAATGCACTAAAGTTGGTTGAAAAATCTAATTTGTGTCCTTGGGTGAATTTCTAGGTCCCATATCAAGAGACGGGAATGAAATTCAAACACCAGGGCACTGTTGATTGCCGGCAAAATGTTGAGATGCCTAGTTTTCAAATTATAGTAAATCCAAAACTCATCTGAAATTCATGAAAGTTGGCATCATATCATGGAGCGGCATCAACATGTCGTGGTAAATTTTTTGTCCCATTTGGGGCAGGTTCGGGTATATGCTTCTCACAAACTAGAGCTTCTCACGACGAGCATGATGGTTTCGATAGGGAACGTCCCAACTTTGGGGACGAAACAATTTCCATTGCCTCTTATTGCTTTCAAACATTTTATCGTGTCAACATAGAACAACACGAGTGTTGTGTCAATTTTTGTGATTCTTTGGGGTTCGTTTGGACATTTTTGTTTATTACTTGAGCTTTCAATGCATTTACATGCATATTTAAAATTTGAACTAAAAGCACATGCTCCAATGCACTAAAGTTGGTTGAAAAATCACATGTGTGTCCTTGGGTGAATTTCTAGGTCCCATGCAAGAGATGGGAATGAACTTCAAACACCAGGGCACAGTTGATTGCCGGCAAACGTTGAGATGCCTGGTTTTTAAATTCTAGTAAATCCAAAACTCGTCTGAAACTCACGAGACATGGCATGTTATCATGGAGCGACATCAACATGCCGTGGTAAAAATTTGTCCCATTTGGGCAGGTTCGGGTATAAGCTTGTCCCGAACAAGAGCTTCTCACAACAAGCATGATGGTTTCGATAGGGAACGTCCCACCTTTGGGGACGAAACAAAATCCATTGCCTCTTATTGCTTTCAAAAAGTTTCTAGTGACAACATAGAACAACAGGAATGTTGTGTCAATTTTTGTGATTTTTTGGGGTTTGTTTGGACATTTTTATGCATTAACTGGGTTTTCTATGCATTTTATGTGCATAATTCATATTTGAACTACAAGCACATGCTCCAATGCACTAAAGTTGGTTGAAAAATCTAATCTGTGTCCTTGGGTGAATTTCTACGTCCCATATCAAGAGATGGGAATGAAATTCAAACACCAGGGCACTGTTTATTGCCGGCAAAATGTTGAGATGCCTGGATTTTAAATTCTAGTAATTACAAAACTCTTCTGAAATTCATGAAAGTTGGCATGCTATCATGGAGCGGCATCAACATGTCGTGGTAAAAAAATTGTCCTATTTGGGGCAGGTTCGGGTATATGCTTCCCACAAACTAGAGCTTGTCACAACAAGCATGATGGTTTCGATAGGGAACTTCCCACCTTTGGGGACGAATCGATATCCATTGCCTCTTATTGCTTTCGAAAAAATTCTCGTGTCAACATAGAACAACAGGAGTGTTGTCTCAATTTTTGTGGCTTTTTGGGGTTCGTTTGGACATTTTTATTCATTAACTGAGTTTTCAATGCATTTATGTGCATAATTCAAATATGAACTACAAGCACATGCTCACATGCACTAAAGTTGGTTGGAAAATCTAATCTGTATCCTTGTGTGAATTTCTAGGTCCCATATCATGAGATGGGAATGAAATTCAAACACCGGGGCACTATTGATTACCGGCAAAATGTTCAGATGCCTTGTTTTTAAATTCTAATAAATCCAAAACTCGTCTAAAATTCGTGAAAGTTGGCATGCTATCATGGAGCGGCATCAACATGTCGTGGTAAAAAAATTGTCCCATTTGGGACAGGTTCGGGCATATGCTTCTCACAAACTAGAGCATCTCACAACAAGCATTATGGTTTCGATAGGGAACGTCCAACCTTTGGGGACGAAACGATATCCATTGCCTCTTATTGCTTTCAAAAAATTTCTCGTGTCAACATAGAACAACATGAGTGTTGTGTCAATTTTTGTGATTTTTCGGGGTTCGTTTGCAAATTTTTATTTATTAACTGAGTTTCAATGCTTTTATGTGCATAATTTCAAGTTTGAAGTACAAGCACATGCTCACATGCACTAAAGTTGGTTGAAAAATCTAATCTGTGTACTTGGTTGAATTTCTAGGTCCCATATCAAGAGATGGGAATGAAATTCAAACACTGTCGGGGCAGGCTGATCTGGCCCACGAACACCTATGGGACCGGCGGACCGAGCCCCTTTCGGTTCGGCGGGGAGCGGAGGTCGCACGAAGAGCAGATCGAGGCGAAGCACACGAGAGGTTTACCCAGCTTCGGAGCTCTCCGGAGAGATAATACTCCTACTGTTGCATGTCTAGGTGTATTGCGTTCTTGCTCAGGAGCGCTGAGTGCTACAGTACATACGAGCTGCTAACGAGGCTGAGCGTGGAGGGAACTGACCGACCCCCCTTCTCTACATTGCGCATGGGCCTCCTTTTATATGCTCAAGGGGTCTCCGACAGGTGGCAACGTAGACAAGGGTACAAATGGAAAAGTAGTGGTTGGTACACCTACTTGTACAAAGGTACGATGTACCATACCTAACCCTGACGGCAGGGGACAAAGGCATTAAATGCCCGTCTACGTCGCCCTAACAGTGCAAACAGGGACCGTCAGGGGCGCCACCGCTTGCCACGATGGCCATCTTGTCAGCGCTGCTTGCCACCTCGCACCGCTGGCTGCACAGCCTCTCGCCACGCGCGCCTGGGAAGGTCCCAGGGCGACACGTTAGTGGATGTGCTGGAGCGTAGGTACCGAGAGGTGGTCTGCCGCGGCAAGCGCCTTTGCCGCGGTTGTTGTCTTGTCGCGCCCGGAAGCTTGTCGCTCACCAGGCCTTCCCGGCAAGCTCCTCTTGCCGGGGCCTTGTCTCCTCGGCTTGAATACTTTGTTCTTGAATGGCTCCACATGAACCATGGAGGACCTTGGCGGTCACCCGGTAAGCTTTGCCGCGGAGGGCTGCAACTGCCCGTGCACAAGTTCGGGATACTAGGGTAACCCTACTCTAGTACACCGACAGGAGCCCCGAACTGGGCCACACGGTGCCGAGCGCTGTTGGGCCAGGCCCAAAACAGGGCATGGGCACACGCGGCCCGGGTCACGCCGTAACTCACCCCGGACCCACCACGTCCCCCACGAACGGCATGCATCGAACGTGGCGTCGTGTGAGAGATCGTGGGCAAGATCGTGGGGTTTCTTTATTCGGAATAACGGAACGTCCGCCCCCTCCCTCTTTATAAGCAGGGGAAACAGGGGCACGTCGCCTACCTTGCCGATTCTTGTCCCATCGAAAACCACTGCTGCTCCCCCTTCTCTTCAAGGCTGAAAGAGAGGCGCTCCGCCCCGATCGCCACGGTACCCTCAACGCCGTCGATCTCCTCCACCGCCTCCGCCATGGGCCCGAAGCCGACAAGGGCAAGGCCGTGAAGTCAGCCGAGGCGCAGCGGCTTGCGGGCGCTGCGGAAGGAGCGGGCCATCTTCCCCTCACCGCTCGCGAGGGAGCCGAGGGAGAACTACTACCTCTTGGTCGGCGGAGGCGGGCGCATCCGGCGCACGGTACTCCCGCCGCTGCTGCGGAACTGGCCCCGACTGGGTATCCCTTCTTCGCGCTCTTCTTCTACTGCGGGCTCTGCCCGCCTTTCTCTGAATTCTTTTGCGACATCATGAACACCTACGGGTTCCGCCTCCTTGATTTCACCCCCAACGCCGTTCTGACCATGGCAGTTTTCGCACATCTCTGCGAAAACTTTGTCGGAGTCCACCCAAATGTAGCCCTTTTCCGTCACTTCTTTTTACCCCGTGTTGAGAGAGGAGAGCCCTTCTTGGGAGGAATCGCTTGGATCTCTGTGGTCGGCAAGAAGGAAGCTTATCTGGAGGGAGAACTCCGTAGCAAATGGGAGGAGTGGAGGGCAGATTGGTGCTGGATTGTTGAGGAGAACCCGCAGCCATTTACCGCCCAGCACCAAACCCTAGTAGTGCGCGGCAATGATTGGAGCAATCTGGCCCCGGAGGACGCTAGGCTGAAGATCGCAGTTACCCGAATCCTCCGCCTCAGACTTGCCGGACTCACTGTTGGCACTGTTGGCGCGGAATTTCTTCGCCGCCACATCGCCCCCTTGCAGGAGAGAAGGAGACCTGCCTGGGAATTTCAGAACGCAGCATATATCATGAGGCTGCGCCCGGGCCTCAACTTCAACTTCACTGTCTTGGAGCTTGACGCAATGCTCTTAGAGCTGTTCAAGCCCGATCCTGATCATCCGGAGATGTTTAGGTTGCCGAGGGGCGTCGTTCCATTGTGCAACAACTCCGCGCTTGACCGCATCCGTGCAATGATGCCGTCGTGCGACTCACATGGAATTGTCCCAACTTGGCAAGAGCCGGCAGATGACGTCGTGCGGCAGTTCATTGACAATCTGGTGGAAATGTCGGTCCGCCCCGACGAGCAGAGGGGCCTCACCCGCGACACTACTGATGATGAGATGCAGCGCATTGCCACCAGTCGAAGAGGCAAAGAAGCAGCCGCCGCAAAGAAAGTAGTTTGGCTTCACTGTGGAGGAGGCAGAGGCAGCCGAGGCGGCAAGCCTTGTCGATCCAAAGGAGTTTGCCGGTGAGGAGGAGCTTGCCGAGGCTGAAGCCGAGTCGAGCGAACCCGCCGAGGGCGCATCCTCCCCGCCTCCAAGCAGCTTGCCGTGAGCGGAGCCACCAGCTCCACCAAGAAGGCGTCTTCGCAAGGCCGGAGACGTAGCGGGGCGACAGACGGGCCAACAATCAGCGCCCGGCGACGCAGCTTCCACCGCGGCAAGCACTGTTGCTGGAGCACCTCACGCCGCTGCGGCAAGCTGGAGCGGGCCCTCATGAGCCACCGGTCCCGCTCCCGCCAAGCGTCCATGGGAACCCACTCCTCCGCCTCGTCGTCTTTGGGCGGGCAGGTGACCTCTCCGCTCAGCTCCGGCGAGGAAGAAGAAGAGTAAGACTCCTTGTTGTATTTGTAATTCTTGATTTGCTGCTTTGTCTTGTATCTGATTTGCTTTATTACGAATCCATTCCTTTTCGTGACGCTGGCCCGGAAGAATGTCGAAGAGAGCCAAGACCCGGTGGTTGTCATCGAGGACGAACCCACTGCGACAGGAGGCGCGTCCGAGACCACCTTGCCGGATGAAGCAACTCTTCTTCAAAGCAGCCCCCAGCGTAGCCCCCAACGTAAGTAGATGGTCTACTTCTTGTTGTTCGGCGTGCATGGGTGCTTTTGCCTTGCTGATCTCTGACTGTCGATTTGTGTAGGAGCAGAGCAGCCTCCTTCTGCTTCGACTACGCCGCCAAGGGTGGATTCCCCGGCAAGGGAACGTTCTCCGGCAAGGGAGACTTCTCCAGCAAGGGGCAGCTCTCCGGCAAGGGACGGCACCAGCGATCCCTTGGCGGCGGAGACCATGACCGCAGACCCTGGCACGGGTAATCTTCTTGCCTGAAAACTTCCCTTGTGTTCTTCTTCTTCTGATTTTGCCTCTGAATATTTGCTTGACTTTCTTCATCCATCCGCCACAGGGCCAATGGAGACCGAGGCCGCCGGTGAGGAGGACGCGCGCGACAACACTGATGAAGCCGCCGCCATGGAAGAAGAAGACGCCGCTGACGAGCCTGCCAGTGAAGAGGCCGCCGAAGCTGCCACCACAGAAGCTGGCGAGGGGTCCGGCGATCGCATTGACGGCCCTGAGGCCGCAGGAGCGCCAGGCGCTAGGCCGACCGCCGATCCCTCTGCCGCTGCCGCGGCGTCGGGCTCAGAAGAGCCCCAGCCCGGCGCTTATTTGAAGGCCGGCGATGGCGTCTTCATCAAGCTCCCATGGGAGTCGAGCTCAGGCGCCAGCGAAGGAGAAACCTTCGATGAAGAGCTGCTCGCCTCCGCTGGACTGGCGACGCTGGTCGACGCGCCAAGCAGCACCCGAGCCCGAGGAGGAGCAATGCCGCGAAGTTCTTTGTCGCTATACCGCTACCGACAAGCCAAGCTGGAATCCGGGAAGCGCTTGTCGCAAGGCGGGAGCAGACATTGAGAAGCGACCGAGGAGCTCGGGGCCGCAACCAGAAGCTCTCCGGTCCTTGGCGAGGGAGCGGGAGCAACTCGCCGAGGAGTGCAAGGCCTTCATCCTCGAGAAGGCTGAAGCCGAGGAGGAACAGCGCTTGCCGCCGAGAAGCCGCTCCGCAGGAAGGCGAAAGCGGGCGCAGCGGAAGGTTAACCTTGACAGCCACGAGGAGGATCTTGCCATGCGCGAGTAAACATTTGGCGGGGCTCTCAAGGAAGCAAAGGATGTTGCCGTAGCTGCCGAGGCCGCCAAGAAGGAACTGGAGACGAAGGTGGCGTAGTTGGAGGCCAGCCTCAAGAAGAGCGGCGAGGAGCTTGCTGCACTCAAGCACGAGCGCGAGAAGGACGCCTACACTCCTGGCGAGCTGCAGGGCCGTCTCGCCGAGAGGAGCAAGGAGCTCAACATCGCTGAGGACTCCAATGCAGATCTTGAGTTGAAGCTAACTACTTTGACTTCGGTATTTGGACGGCGCCGAGGAGCAGGAGGTGGCCTTGAAGGAGAAGATCAAGGCCGACGAGGGGCTCTGGCGAGTCTTGTTGCCGCCAGAGTGCCTTGAGGGAGAACGTGGAGCACTGGACCGAGGGTCTCGTGGATACTGCTGCAGCCATCCACAGGGAGCTGATGGAGCTGGGGATGGTGGATCTTGGATATTCCTCCGACGAGCACCTCCAACCCAGCGCCAAGCTTAGCTTGTTCTTCAAGGGCGTGGTGAAGGCCCTCCAGCGACTCCGGGAAGAAGTCCCAAAGCAGCTGGCCGAGGAGTCGCGCCAGATCTGCGCGGGAGCTCTCCAGAAGGTGTTGATGAAGGTGGTCTTCCGCAACCCAGGCCTCAACCTCACCAACGTCCTCAAGTCCCTGCCGCCGGATGCTGATGTGGAGGCGCTCAAGACCCTTGTCGCACCCATTGTGGACAGGGTGAGCGGGATCAAGAGGGTTGAGGGCGATCACGTAGATTAGGCCGCCCGTTTTCTCTTTCTCTTGCCGCTGCTGGTCATGTCATAGGAACAATCCATTAGAGCTGCGGCAAGCTATCTTGTAATATAACTCTATTTTGGGTATCAATTGCTATGTTATTTCCTTTACTTGATTCCTTCCTTTGTATGTTTTTGCCCTACGCTTTTAGGGAACTTGTCGGCGCAGGCACCTTAGCCGCGAGCGCTGAGTGCGGGACGTCAGCAGCCTGCTGGCGGTGCCGCTTCCGACAAGCAACCTTGTCGCAACTAGTCGCAGCTCACTTAAGTTGTTGAGCGGACTCGAAACAAAGTAAGGGCGCAACTAGCTACGAGTTGGTTCCTCTGCACATGTGTTTTCCATACAAAGTTCGGTCGTTCAAGGAAGATAACTTAAAAATTTAAAACTGATTGCTCAAACTTTGACAACTTAGCTTTTCTGTCGTTTGCTTCCCGGTAAGGCTAGATTTCCTTGAGCGACGCTTGGTCCACACCATTATCTTCTCCTTTCCCCCCGGCAAACTTGTGTGCCAGGGAACCTTCCTTTCTTTGAGAAAGAAAAAGAAGAGTAAATAAATATATTGAGCCTTATGGCTCGTTATTACTTACCAGGGGTAGGTGCTGCACAAAGTGTCAGATAATGTATGCAAATAAAAGTAAAAAGCATGAAATTGACAAGATGTGCGAAGCACGCTAGCTTTACTTTATGCATCGGTGCGCCCGGCTTTGTACAAAGGATTACATGCAACAGCGGCAAGACTTGTACAAAAGGTGGTTGCTTAACAGGTTCGGCAACCACGCCTCACGGGTAAAACTTACGAAGATGCTCAATTTTCAGGAGTTGCTCACGGAATGCCATCTTCGGTCTCAAGGCGGACAGCGCTAGGCCTAGTGACTCGTTTCACCCGATAAGGGCCTTCCCACTTTGGCGTCAACTTGTTGGAATTCTTGGCGGACTAAACGGCGAAGAACAAGGTCGCCTTCCTCGAGACTTCGGCATTAACTGCGGCTATGGTAGCGGGCGCAAAAGCTTGCCGGGTACCGAGCAGCAGCTCAGACAAAGCAGCCTGAAGACGATCTTCCTCAAGGAGCAGCGTCATCTTGTCGCAGCTGCTCTTGCTCAAGCTCATCATAAGCGAGCACTCGAGGCGATCCGTATCTGAGTTCCGTGGGGAGAACTGCCTCTGCTCCATAGACTAGAGCGAAAGGTGTCTGCGGCGATGGCTCGATTTGGCGTCGTCTGATCGACCAAAGAACCACCGCAGCTCCTCAATCCGATTTCTTCCGCACTTGTGCAGCTCGCCGAAAGTTCTGGTCTTGAGCCCGCAAAGACTTCAGATTTGCCCTCTCCACTTGACCGTTGCTTCTCGGATGAGCAGCGAAGCGAAAGCGAACCTTGGCGCCAAGATCTTGGACGTCTTGCATGAAGGTGCGGCTCGTGAATTGCGTGCCGTTGTCGGTGATGATCCTGTTAGGGATTCGAAGCGGCAAACAATCGACTGAAGAACTTGACTGCTTGTTGTCTTTGTCACCTTTCTCACTGCTTCCACTTCCGGCCACTTTGTGAACTTGTCGATTGCAACGTACAAGTACTCAAAGCCCCCGACAGCTCGGGGGAAGGGGCCGAGGATGTCGAGCCCCCAGACCGAAAATGGCCAGGATAAAGGGATCGTCTGGAGAGCTTGAGCTAGCTGGTGTATCTGCTTGGAATGGAACTGGCACGCTTCACACTTGGTTACTTGTGCAGTTGCATCCTGGAGGGCTGTCGGCCAAAAGAAACCTTGCCGAAACGCTTTGCCGGCAAGTGCTCTGGCGCCAATGTGGTGACCACATATGCCTCCATGTATCTCTGCCAATAGCTTTTGTCCGTCTTCCCGGTGAATACACTTCAATTTCACACTGTTGAGCCTTCTTACATGCAGGTGTCTTTGTCGACAAACTGGTACATACTTGACTGCCGGGCTACTCTTTCCGCTTCTTCTTGCTCTTCGGGAAGCTCTCCTGTCTGAAGGAAATGGACAATCTGCTGCGCCCATGCTGGAGCTTGCGGCTCGACAACAAGGACTAAAGGCACATCTGCTGCTGCGGGAACATCAGCTTCCACGGCGAGAACCTGCGGCTCAGCCGGAGCTTGACGTTCCCCGACAAGCTTGCCGGAGCAAAACTTGTCGGGAGCGTCTGCTTCAACGAAACAAACCCTGGGGCTTGTCGGAGTAGACTGCCCCTCAGCACTGTTGGTGTCGATCTTGGGGACCTTCTTGGCGGCGGCTTCGGGAAGCTCTGCCGGGAAATAGTCACCAGAGATCAACTTCCTCTTCTTGCTCTGTCCAGTCGATGGGGTTACAGACTGTTGAGTCAGCTTGAGCACAAAAATCCCTGGTTCCACAGGTAACTTATGTGCGGCGCACTTTGACAGGCCATCAGCAATGTCGTTCTGATCTCTTGGAATATATTCCATCTGCAGGCCGTCAAAGTGCTCTTCTAGCTTTATCACTTCATCGACATAACCTTCCATCAATGGAATTTGATAACTCTTGTTCACTTGGCGGATGACAAGCTGTGAGTCACCCCTGACAATGAGCTTCTTGATCCCAAGATCTACTGCGATCCTGAGACCGGCAAGCAAACCTTCATACTCTGCAGTATTGTTTGTTGCTTGCTCCTTGGGAAAGTGCATCTGGACTACGTACTTGAGGTGCTCTCCGGTGGGTACAACAAGTAGCACGCTCAAGACGGCGCCTTTGCAGCGAGAAGGCACCATCAAAGTACATCAGCCACTCTCTGCTTGCTTCCTTGACGGGAATGCTTGTTTTTGGAATTTCTTCATCTGGCGTTAGCGTCCATTCTGCTATGAACTCCGCCAATGCTCTTCTTTGGATAGTTGAAGTGCTCTCAAACTTGAGGCCAAAGCTTGACAGTTCCAGTGCCCACTCGACAATCCTGCCTGTTGCTTCGGATTTTGCGGTATCCTCTTCAAAGGGAAAGCGAGTGACAAGCGTGATCTCATGTGCCCGAAGTAATGGCGCAGCTTTCTCGAGGCCATGAGGAGGCCGAAAGCAATTTCTGCACACCAGAGTACCTTGACCTCGCCTCGCAGAAGGGAACCGACAAAGTAAATCAAGGGCGCTGCACCATTCTTTTTCGTATCTTCTCATGTGTCTGCAGATCTATTCTTGTCGGGACCAGAGCTTGCCGTGAAGCCCCACCTTGTCGCTGGATGCATCGCCATGGTTGCTAGCTCATCATCCGCCTCCCTCTCCGCTACTAACGCAGCACTAACCACTTGATTGGTTGCCGCTATATATAGCAACAACTTCTCTTGTGGCCTAGGTGCGACAAGTGTTGGAGTGGAGGACAGGTATCTCTTCAAGCCCTGCAGCGCAGCCTCCGCTTCCGGAGTCCATTGCATCGGACCTGCCTTTTTCAAGATTTTGAAAAATGGCAGGGCGCGCTCAGCAGATCTAGAGATAAACCTGCTGAGAGCAGCTACGCAACCGGCAAGCCTTCGTACATCCTTGACGCGCTTTGGTGCTTCAAGATGCTCAATGGCCTTGATCTTGTCGGGATTGGCCTCGATTCCCTCACGAGACACGAAGAACCCGAGAAGCTTGCGGAAGGGACTCCAAACACGCACTTCTCGGGGTTGAGCTTGAGGTTGATCTTGCGCAGATTTGCAAAGGTTTCGTCTAAATCTTGAATCAGAGTTGCCTTGTCCTTGCTTTTGACCACTATGTCATCCATGTATGCTTCCACATTTCTGTGCATTTGCGGCTCAAAAGCGTCATGGACTACTCTTGCAAATGTTGAACCAGCATTCTTTAACCCGAAGGGCATCCGTACAAAACAGTATGTGCCACATGGGTTGATGAATGCGGTCTTCTCCTCATCCTCTTCTGCCATGAAGATCTGATGATATCCTGAGTACGCATCCAGAAATGAAAGCAAATCACATCCGGTCGTGGAGTCAACAATCTGGTCGATGCGTGGCAAGGGAAATGGGTCTTTGGGACAAGCTTTATTGACATCGGTAAAGTCGATACAAAGCCTCAATTTCCCGTTAGCCTTGCGTACAACTACAGGATTGGCCAACCACGTAGGATGGAGCACTCCTCTGACAAGGCCTGCTGCTTCCAATTTCTTGATTTCTTCTGCGATGAACTCTTGATGCTCCACTGCCTGCTTCCTGACTTTTTGCTTGACGGGCCGTGCATGAGGACAAAAGGCAAGATGGTGCTCAATTACTTTCCTGGGAACACCGGGGATGTCAGACGGTTGCCACGCAAACACGCCGACGTTCGCCCATGAGGAAAGCAACGAAGCGCCTTCCTATTTAGGGTCGAGAGAGGCCGATGGTGAAGGTACCACCAGTGCCGTCCTCCTTGGCGGACACCTTCTTGGTCTCTGGTGGAGCTGCCAACGTCTTCTTATACTTGCTGGTGGAGCTCGATGGTGCGTCCTCGACGGTAGCGTAGCACTCCGAAGAGGTGCGCTTGCCGGAGTGGGCATCAGAGCTCTTGCCGGACTTGGTCTTCTTCTTCCTTCCGGGAGCTTCAGCGGCAAGTGGCTTGCAATCTGTTGCAGCTGCTGCTTCCCGGTAAATCTTGTCGGCGCAGATAAGAGCATCCTTCTTGTTGCCAGGGACAGAGATGACACTTATCAGGCCCGGCATCTTCAGCATGTTGTAGGCATAGTGAGAGGCCGCCATGAATTTGGCGAGTGTTGGACGGCCAAGTATCCCATTGTAAGGTAATGGAAAGTCAGCAACGTCAAAGGTGACCCTCTCGGTCCACGAAGTTCAACTTCGCTGCCAAATGTCACCGGCAACGTGATCTTTCCCTTCGGTTTGCTCCTTCCCGGATTGATTCCTTGAAAAGTGCCGGTCTCTTCGAGCTTGCCATCAGGGATCTGGAGTTTCTGGAGCACCGCGGAGGAGATCAGGTTCAAGCCGGCCCCGCCGTCAACTAGCATCTTGGTGACCTTGAGGTTGCGGATAGTTGGTGAAACCAACATCCGCAAGCACCCGAGCGCAGTTACACGATCAGGGTGGTCCTCAATATCAAAGATGATAGGCGTGCTGGACCATTCAGAGGCCTGCATGACTCGATGGATGGTTCTGCCGCATTGACTTCCCGCATCCACTGCTTGAGCTGGCGGTGTGAAGTATGCAGAGAAGCACCACCGTCAACGCAGGACCTCTCGTGGCTTTCTCGAACTCCTGCTCATCGGTCTCATCATCATCCATGTCTTCATCATCGTCGTCGTCTTCATCCTTGTCGCGGCGGCGGGAGGTCTGTCTCTCCTTGCCGCTGTTTGGCCTTGCCATGGCCCTCCCCGGCCGGGTGCTTCTTGCTAGCTCCTCCGGCACCCTCTGGGCCTTCTCCTTGTCGCTTGCTCAGATTCAGCCTTCGCTGCTCGACAAGCTGCTCGACCTTCTTGCAGCTCTGGAGGTCATGGCCCTTGGTGCGGTGGATCTTGCAAGATCGCTTGCCGGAGCTGTCCCGCTTGTCGTGGCCGCCACAGATCGGGCGGTTGGTGCAGCGGCAACCTCCTTGCCGGAGCTACCAGCCTTTGGCTTTCTTGTTGCCACCTCCGCTGCTGGATCGCTCAACAACTAGTACATCTCGCCTTTCTTCTTTTCTGTTGCCCCGCCACGGCTCTTCTTTGCCGGGCGGTCTCCTCACTATCGGACCCTCCCGCTTCAAGATTCTCTCGGGAGTCTCCTCCCTTTCTCAAAGACGCTGCGACACTTGTTGGCTGTATGATAGCTCATCGACGTCTCGATCTTGCACATCGCCATCTCCTCCTGCATCCTGCGGTTTCTCACGCTCGATGGAACGCTACCGATCACCGCGCAGGTGGACATCTGGGATGTTGTGCTGTACACGGCTGAATCTTTGAATATACTTGCGCATGGGCTCTCCTTCCTTCTGGGCGAGCAGATGAAGATCGCTTTCTTGGCCATGGGGTTTGTGGCCGCATGTAAAGGCGCCGACAAACTGATGGCATAGATCTGCCCAAGAGGATATGGAGTTGTCCGGCAAGTGCATGAGCCAGGATCTGACATTGGGCTTGAGCACCAGCGGGAAGTAGTTGGCAAGGATCTTGTCGTCTCGGACCCCGGCAGCCTGCACCGCGATGGTGTAGATGCTGAGGAACTCCGACGGATGCGTCTTGCCGTCGTACTTCTCTGGTACGCCTGCTTGAAGTTTTTCTTCTTTGGCCATGGACTTGCCGCAGCTCACGAGTGAACGCAGGGCAACCTACCGCGTCACGGCAAGTCGCCTGGTTCCTCTGGCGGCGTGCATGTCGACAGAGGGCCCAGCGCTTGTCGGATTGACGCCGGCGCTTCTCTTGGGCGCTGGCGAGTTCGAGCATCTTCTTGCCGTCGATCGTGTAGAACTTGGCGCTGATCGCGACGAGCTCGTGGATCCGGCGACGCGGTGGAGTCGCTGTCGAGGTGGATCCGGCGAGTCGGCGATCTTGGCCTTCGGGGCGGAGAGTGCATGGTAGTTGCACCCCCACCGGTCTCGTCGCCACCGGCTCGTGTTTGGCAGTCCTGCCGCGGTAGCGATGCACTGGGTTGCCGCGGAGCGTCGCCGTTGGCGAAGCCGATGAGACTCTGAATGGTGGCCCTCTATTCATCGACCTTGTCGGCCGTTGGAGGGTAATCCAGGAGCAGTTGCGCTCTCGCCAAAGCTTCTCCTGGGGTGGTGGGCGGCAGTGGAGAACGGCGCGAGGAGCGGCATATGCTCGGACTTCTAACTATGTTAGAAGGAGCAGTATCCCGTCCGGGCGACCATGCCTCGCTCGCGCCAGCATGTTGGCGCGCATGCTGGTCTTGAGCATCCCGAGATCCTCCAGCTCGATCTTGGTCCAACGAGCGTATGGCATTGTGAATGCCATGACGCTGTCGGTCCCGCTGGCCCCGAGATCGGCGCGGTGCATGTACGGACGCCGAGGTCTGCGCAGCCTTGTCCTTGGACTTGGCAGCACCGTGAGCTCCTCCGTCGCCGTCCATTCTTCCGCCGGCGTCTACCCCACCACCGGCTTGCTCCGGGGGTGGCGGGTTCGACGCGGACGGGGCTTTCCGCCGAAGCCTTCTTCTTCGGTGGCATGTTGATGAAGATGATGAAGATCTAGCTCGCGTGGACGCCGGATCAGGTTCACACAACCTCAACGCCCCCTACCTGGCGCGCCAAAGATGTCGGGGCAGGCTGATCTGGCCCACGAACACCTATGGGACCGGCGGACCGAGCCCCTTTCGGTTCGGCGGGGAGCGGAGGTCGACGAAGAGCAGATCGAGGCGAAGCACACGAGAGGTTTACCCAGCTTCAGAGCTCTCCGGAGAGATAATACTCCTACTGCTGCATGTCTAGGTGTATTGCGTTCTTGCTCAGGAGCGCTGAGTGCTACAGTACACACGAGCTGCTAACGAGGCTGAGCGTGGGAGGAACCGACCCCTTTTCTACGTTGCGCGTGGGCCTCCTTTTATATGCTCAAGGGGTCTCCAGCAGGTGGCAACGTAGACAAGGGTACAAATGGAAAAGTAGTGGTTGGTACACCTACTTGTACAGTGTACAGTGTACCATACCTAACCCTGACGGCAGGGGACAAAGGCATTAAATGCCCATCTACGTCGCCCTAACAGTGCAAACAGGGACCGTCAGGGGCGCCACCGCTTGCCACGATGGCCATCTTGTCATTGCTTGCCACCTCAAGACCGCTGGCTGCCTGACCTCTCGCCACGCAGCGCTGGGAAGGTCCTGAGGCGACACGTTAGTGGATGTGCTGGAGCGTAGGTACCGAGAGGTGGTCTGCCGCGGCAAGCGCCTTTGCCGCGGTTGTTGTCTTGTCGCGCCCGGAAGCTTGTCGCTCACCGGGCCATCCCGGCAAGCTCCTCTTGCCGGGGCCTTGGCTTGCATGTGCCTTGGGTGGCCTTCCCGGCAAGCTCCTCTTGCCGGGGCCTTGTCTCCTCGGCTTGAATACTTTGTTCTTGAATGGCTCCACAGGAACCATGGAGGACCTTGGCGGTCACCCGGTAAGCTTTGCGGCGGAGGGCTGCAACTGCTCGTGCACAAGTTCGGGATACTAGGGTACCCCTACTCTAGTACACCGACAAACACCAAGGCACTATTGATTGCCGCAAAATGTTGAGATGCCTGGTTTTTAAATTCTAGTAAATCCAAAACTCGTCTGAAATTCATGAAAATTGGCATGCTATCATGGAGCGGCATCAACATGTCGTGGTAAAAAATTTGTCCCATTTGGGGCATGTTTGGGTATATGCTTCTCACAAACTAGAGCTTCTCACGACAAGCATGATGGTTACGATAGGAAACTCCCACCTTTGGGGACGAAACGATATCCATTGCCTCTTATTGCTTTCAAGCTTTTTCTGGTGTCAACATAGAACAACAGGAGTGTTGTGTCAATTGTTGGGATTTTTCGGGGTTCATTTGGACATTTTTATCCGTTGACTGAGTTTTCAATTCATTTATGTGCATAATTCCAATTTTAACTACAAGCACATGCTCCAATGCAATAAATTTGGTTGAAAAATCACATGTGTGTCCTTGGGTGAATTTCTAGGCCCCATGCAAGAGATGGGAATGAAAGTCAAACACCAGGGCACTGTTGATTGCCGGAAAAACATTGAGATGCCTGGTTTTTAAATTATAATCAATCCCAAACTCGTCTGAAATTCCGGAAACTTGGCATGCTATCATGGAGCAACATCAACACGCCGTGGTAAAAAATTTGTCCCATTTGGGGCAGGTTCGGGTATAAGCTTCTCACCAACGAGAGCTTCTCACAACAAGCATGATGGTTTCGATAGGGAACGCCCCACCTTTGGGGACGAAATGATATCCATTGCCTCTTATTGCTTTCAGAAATTTTCTAGTGTCGACATAGAACAACAGGAGTGTTGTGTCAATTTTTGTGATTTTTCAGGGTTTGTTTGGACATTTTTATGCATTAACTGGGTTTTCTAGGCATTTTATGTGCATAATTCAAATTTGAACTACAAGCACATGCTCCAATGCACTAAAGTTCGTTGAAAAATCTAATCTGTGTCCTTGGGTGAATTTCTAGGCCCCATATCAAGAGATGGGATGGAAATTCAAACACCAGGGCACTATTGATTGCTGGCAAATTGTTGAGATGCCTGGTTTTTAAATTCTAGTAAATCCAAAACTCCTCTGAAATTCATGAAAGTTGGCATGCTATCATGGAGCAGCATCAACATGTCGTGGTAAATAAATTTTCCCATTTGGGGGAGGTTCGGGTATATGCTTCTCACAAAATAGAGCTTCTCACGACAAGCATGATTGTTTCGATAGGAAACGTCCTACCTTTGTGGATGAAACGATATCCATTGCCTCTTATTGCTTTCAAAAATTTACTCATGTCAAAATAGAACAACAACAGTGCTGTGTCAGTTTTTGTGATTTTTCGGGGCTCATTTGGACATTTTTATTTATTAACTGAGTTTTCAATGCATCTATGTGCACAATTCAAATTTGAACTAAAAGCACATGCTCCAATGCACTAAAGTTGGATGAAAAATCACATGTGTGTCCTTGGGTGAATTTCTAGGTGCCATATCAAGAGATGGGAATGAAATTCAAACACTAGGGAACTGTTGATTGCCGGCAAAACATTGAGATGCCTGGTTTTTAAATTCTAGTAAATCCAAAACTCATCTGAAATTCACAAAACATGGCATGCTATCATGGAGCGACATCAACATGCCATGGTAAAAATTTTGTCCCAATTGGGGCAGGTTCGGGTATAAGCTTCTCACGAACCTGGGCTTCTCACAACAAGCATGATGGTTTCGATAGGGAGCGTCCCACCTTTGGGGACGAAACAATGTCCATTGCCTCTTATTGCTTTCAAAAAATTTCTAGTGTCAACATAGAACAACAGGAGTGTTGTGTCAATCTTTGTGATTTTTTGGGCTTTGTTTGGACATTTTTATGCATTAACTGGGTTTTCTAGGCATTTTATGTGCATATTTCAAATTTGAACTACAAGCACATGCTCCAATGCACTAAAGTTGGTTGAAAAATCTGATCTGTGTCCTTGGGTGAATTTCTAGGTCCCATATCAAGAGATGGGAATGAAATTCAAACACCGGGGCACTGTTGATTGCCGGCAAAACGTTGAGATGCCTGGTTTTTAAATTATAGTAAATCCAAAACTTGTCTAAAATTCATGAAAGTTGGCATGCTATCATGGAGCGGCATCAACATGTCGTGTTGAAAATTTTGTCCCATTTGGGGCAGGTTCAGGTATATGCTTCTCACAAATTAGAGCTTCTCACAATAAGCATGATGGTTTCATTAGGGAACATCCCACCTTTGGGGACGAAGCGATATCCATTGCCTCTTATTGCTTTCAAAAAAATTCTCGTGTCAACATAGAACAATAGGAGTGTTGTGTCAATTTTAGTGATTTTTCGGGGTTCATGTGCATATTTCAAATTTGAACTACAAGCACATGCTCCAATGCACTAAAGTTCGTTGAAAAATCTAATATGTGTCCTTGGGTGAATTTCTAGGTCCCATATCAAGAGATGGGAATGAAATTCAAACACCAGGGCACTTTTGATTGCTGGCAAAATGTTGAGATGCCTGGTTTATAAATTCTAGTAAATCCAAAACACGTCTAAATTCATGAAAGTTGGCATGCTATCATGGAGCGGCATCAACATGTCGTGGTAAAAAATTTGTCCCATTTGGGGCAGGTTCGGGTATATGCTTCTCACAAACTAGAGCTTCTGATGACAAGCATGATGGTTACGATAGGAAACGTCCCACCTTTGGGGACGAAACGATATCCATTGGCTCTTATTGCTTTCAAAAAATTTCTCGTGTCAACAAAGAACAACAAGAGTGTTGTGTCAATTTTTGTGATTTTTCGGGGTTCGTTTGGACATTTTTATTTATTAACTGAGTTTTCAATGCATTTATGTGCATAATTCAAATTTGAAGTAAAAGCACATGCTCCAATGCAACAAAGTTGGTTGACAAATCATATATGTGTCCTTGGGTGAATTTCAAGGTCCCATGCAAAAGATGGGAATGAAATTCAAACACCAGGGCACAGTTGATTGCCGGCAAAACGTTGAGATGCCTGGTTTTTAAATTCTAGTAAATCCAAAACTCGTCTGAAATTCACGGAACTTGGCATGCTATCATGGAGCGACATCAACATGCCATGGTAAAAATTTTGTCCCATTTGGGGCAGGTTCGGGTATAAGCTTCTCACGAACCAGAGCTTCTCACAACAAGCATGATGGTTTTGATAGGGAACGTCCCGCCTTTGCAGATGAAACGATATCCATTGCCTTTTATTTCTTTCAGAAATTTTCTAGTGTCGACATAGAACAACAGGAGTTTTGTGTCAATTTTTGTGATTTTTCAGGGTTTGTTTGGACATTTTTATGCATTAACTGGGTTTTCTAGGCATTTATGTGCATAATTCAAATTTGAACTACAAGCACATGCTCCAATGCACTAAAGTTAGTTGAAAATCTAATCTGTGTCGTGAATTTCTAGGTCCCATATCAAGAGATGGGAATGAAATTCAAACACCGGGGCACTGTTGATTGCCGGCAAAATGTTTAGATGCCTGGTTTTTAAATTCTAGTAAATCAGAAACTCTTCTGAAATTCATGAAAGTTGGCATGCTATCATGGAGTGGCATCAACATGTCGTGGTGAAAAATTTGTCCCATTTGGGGCAGGTTCGGGTATATGCTTCTCACAAACTTGAGCTTCTCACAACAAGATGATGGTTTCGATAGGGAACGTCCCACCTTTGGGGACGAAACGATATCCATTGCCTCTTATTGCTTTCAAAAAATTTCTCATGTCAACATAGAACAACAGGAGTGTTGTGTCAATTTTAATTATTTTTCGGGGTTCGTTTGGATATTTTTATTTATTAACTGAGTTTTCAATGCATTTATGTGCATAATTCAAATTTGAACTACAAGCACATGCTCCAATGCACTAAAGTTTGTTGAAAAATCTTTTATGTGTCCTTGGGTGAATTTCTAGGTCCCATATCAAGAGATGGGATGGAAATTCAAACACCAGGGAACTGTTGATTGCAGGCAAAATGTTGAGATTCCTTGTTTTCAAATTCTAGTAAATCCAAAACTCGTCTGAAATTCATAAAACTTGGCATGCTATCATGGAGCGGCATCAACATGTCGTGGTAAAAAATTTGAAAAATTTGGGGCAGGTTCGGGTATAAGCTTCTCACGAACCAGGGCTTCTCACAACAACCATGATGGTTTCGATAGGGAACGTCCCACCTTTGGGGACGAAACGATATCCATTGCCTCTTATTGCTTTCAAAAATTTTCTAGTGTCAACATAGAACAACAGGAGTGTTGTGTCAATTTTTGTGATTTTTCAGGGTTTGTTTGGACATTTTTATGCATTAACTGGGTTTTCTAGGCATTTCATGAGCATAATTAAAATTTGAACTACAAGCACATGCTCCAATGCACTAAAGTTGGATGAAAAATCTAATATGTGTCCATGGGTGAATTTTAGGTCCCATATCAAGAGACGGGAATGAAATTCAAACACCGGGGCACTGTTGATTGCCGGCAAAATGTTGGGATGCCCGGTTTTAAATTCTAGTAAATCAGAAACTCTTCTGAAATTCATGAAAGTTGGCATGCTATCATGGAGCGGCATCAACATGTCGTGGTGAAAAATTTATCCCATTTGGGGCAGGTTCGCGTATATGCTTCTCACAAACTAGAGTTTCTCACAACAAGCATGATGGTTTCGATAGGGAACATCCCACCTTTGGGGACGAAACGATACATTGCCTCTTATTGCTTTCAAAAAATTTCTCGTTTCAACATAGAACAACAGGAGTTTTGTGTCAATTTTAGTGATTTTTCGGGGTTCGTTTGGATATTTTTATTTATTAACTGACTTTTCAATGCATTTGTGTGCATAATTCAAATTTGAACTACAAGCACATGCTCCAATGCACTAAAGTTCGTTGAAAAATCTATTCTGTGTCTTTGGGTGAATTTCCAGGTCCCATATCAAGAGATGAGAATGAAATTCAAACACTGTATAATCGTTGATTGCCGCAAAACATTGAGATGCCTGGTTTTTAAATTCTAGTAAATCCAAAACTCGTCTGAAATTATTTAAACTTGGCATGCTATCATGGAGCGACAGCAACATGCCATGGTAAAAAATTTGTCCAATTTGGGGCAGGTTCGGGTATAAGCTTCTCACGAACCAGGGCTTCTCACAACAAGCATGATGGTTTCGATAGGGAACGTCCCACCTTTGGGGACGAAACGATATACATTGCTTCCTATTGCTTTCAAAAAATTTCTAGTGTTGACATAGAACAACAGGAGTGTTGTGTCAATTTTTGTGATTTTTCGGGGTTTGTTCGGACATTTTTATGCATTATCTGGGTTTTCTAGGCATTTTAGGTGCATAATTCAAATTTGAACTACAAGCACATGCTCCAATGCACTAAAGTTGGTTGAAAAATCTAATCTGTGTCCTTGGGTGAATTTCTAGGTCCCATATCAAGAGATGGGAATGAAATTCAAACACCGGGGCACTGTTGATTGCCGACAAAATGTTGAGATGCCTGTTTTTTAAATTTTAGTAAATCCAAAACTCGTCTGAAATTCATGAAAGTTGGCATGCTATCATGGAGCGGCATCAACATGTCATGGTGAAAACTTTGTCCCATTTGGGGCAGCTTCGGGTATAAGCTTCTCAAGAACGAGAGTTTCTCACAACAAGCATGATGGTTTCGATAGGGAATGCCCTACCTTTGGGGACGAAACTATATCCATTGCCTCTTATTGCTTTCAAACATTTTCTCGTGTCAACATAGAACAACAGGGGTGTTGTGTCAATTTTGTGATTTTTCGGGGTTCGTTTGGACATTTTTATTTATTAACTAAGTTTTCAATGCATTTATGTGCATAATTCAAATTTCAACTACAAGCACATGCTCCAATGCAATAAAGTTGGTTGAAAAATCACATGTGTGTCCTTGGGTGAAATTCTAGGTCCCATGCAATAGATTGGAATGAAATTCAAACACCAGGGCACTGTTGATTGCCGGCAAAACGTTGCCTGGTTTTTAAATTCTAGGAAATCCAAAACTCGTCTGAAATTCACGAAACTTGGCATGCTATCATGGAGCGTCATCAACATGAAGTGGTAATAAATTTGTACCATTTGGTGCAGGTTCTGGTATAAACTTCTCACGAACTAGAGCTGCTCATAACAAGCATGATGGTTTCGATAAGGAGCGTCCCCACTGTGGGGGACGAAACGATATCCATTGCCTCTTATTGCTTTCAAAAAAATTTGTGTCAACATAGAACAACAGGAGTGTTGTGTCAATTTTTGTGATTTTTCGGGGTTTGTTTGGACATTTTTATGCATTAACTGGGTTTTCTAGGCATTTGATGTGCATAATTCAAATTGGAACTAGAAGCACATGCTCCAATGCACTAAAGTTCATTGAAAAATATAATCTGTGTCGTTGGGTGGATTTCTAGGTCCCATATCAAGAGATGAGAATGAAATTCAAACACCAGGGCACTGTTGATTGCCAGAAAAATGTTGATATGCCTGGTTTTTGTATTGTAATAAATACAAAACTCGTCTGAAATTCATGAAAGTTGGCATGCTATCATGGAGTGGCATCAACATGTCGTGGTAAAAAATTTGTCCAATTTGGGGCAGGTTCGGGTATATGCTTCTCACAAACTAGAGCTTCTCACAACAAGCATGATGGTTTTGATAGGGAACGTCCCACCTTTGGGGACGAAACGGTATCCATTGCCTCTTATTGCTTTCAAACATTTTCTCGTGTCAACATAGAACAATAGGAGTGTCGTGTAAATTTTTGAGATTTTTCGGGGTTCGTTTGGTCATTTTTTGCATTAATCGAGTTTTGAATGCATTTATGTGCATAATTCAAATTTGAACTACAAGCACATGCTCCAATGCACTAAAGTTGGTTGAAAAATCTAATATGTTTCCTTGGGTGAATTTCTAGGTCCCATATCAAGAGATGGGAATGAAATTCAAACACCGGGGCACTGTTGATTACCGGCAAAATTTTGAGATGCCTCGTTTTTAAATTCTGTGAAATCCAAAACTCGTCTGAAATTCATGAAAGTTGGCATGCTATCATGGAGCAGTATCAACATGCCGTGGTAAAAGATTTGTCCCATTTGAGGCAGGTTCGGGTATATGCTTCTCACAAACTAGAGCTTCTCACAACAAGAATGATGGTTTCGATAGGGAACGCCCCACCTTTGGGGACGAAACGATATCCATTGCCTCTTATTGCTTTCAAACATTTTCTCGTGTCAACATAGAACAACAAGAGTGTTGTGTCAATTTTTGGGAATTTTTCGGGGTTCGTTTTGACATTTTTATGCACTAACTTAGTTTTCAATGCATTTATGTGCATAATTCAAATTTGAACTACAAGCACATGCTCCAATGCACTAAAGTTGGTTGAAAAAATCACATGTGTGTCCTTGGGTGAATTTCTAGGTCCCATGCAAGAGCTGGGAATGAAATTCAAACACAAGTGCACTGTTGATTGCCGACAAAACGTTGAGATGCCTGGTTTTTAAATTCTAGTAAATCCAAAACTCGTCTGAAATCCACGAAACTTGGCATGCTATCATGGAGCGGTATCAACATGATGTGTTAAAAAATTTGTCCCATTTGGGAAGGTTCGGGTATTAGCTTCTCACGAACTAGAGCTTCTCACAACAAGCATGATAGTTTCGATAGGGAACGTCCCACCTTTGGGGACGAAACGATATCCATTGCCTATTATTGCTTTCAAAAAAATTCTAGTGCCAACATAGAACAACAGGAGTGTTGTGTCAATTTTTCTGATTTTTCGGGGTTTGTTTCGACATTTTTATGCATTAACTGGGTTTTCTAGGCATTTCATGTGCATAATTAAAATTTGAACTACAAGCACATGCTCCAATGCACTAAAGTTGGATGAAAAATCTAATATGTGTCCATGGGTGAATTTTAGGTCCCATATCAAGAGACGGGAATGAAATTCAAACACCGGGGCACTGTTGATTGCCGGCAAAATGTTGGGATGCCTGGTTTTTAAATTCTAGTAAATCAGAAACTCTTCTGAAATTCATGAAAGTTGGCATGCTATCATGGAGCGGCATCAACATGTCGTGGTGAAAAATTTATCCCATTTGGGGCAGGTTCGCGTATATGCTTCTCACAAACTAGAGTTTCTCACAACAAGCATGATGGTTTCGATAGGGAACATCCCACCTTTGGGGACGAAACGATACATTGCCTCTTATTGCTTTCAAAAAATTTCTCGTTTCAACATAGAACAACAGGAGTTTTGTGTCAATTTTAGTGATTTTTCGGGGTTCGTTTGGATATTTTTATTTATTAACTGACTTTTCAATGCATTTGTGTGCATAATTCAAATTTGAACTACAAGCACATGCTCCAATGCACTAAAGTTCGTTGAAAATCTATTCTGTGTCTTTGGGTGAATTTCCAGGTCCCATATCAAGAGATGAGAATGAAATTCAAACACCAGGGCACTGTTGATTGCCGGCAAAACATTGAGATGCCTGGTTTTTAAATTCTAGTAAATCCAAAACTCGTCTGAAATTCACGAAACTTGGCATGCTATCATGGAGCGACAGCAACATGCCATGGTAAAAAATTTGTCCAATTTGGGGCAGGTTCGGGTATAAGCTTCTCACGAACCAGGGCTTCTCACAACAAGCATGATGGTTTCGATAGGGAACGTCCCACCTTTGGGGACGAAACGATATACATTGCTTCTTATTGCTTTCAAAAAATTTCTAGTGTTGACATAGAACAATAGGAGTGTTGTGTCAATTTTTGTGATTTTTCGGGGTTTGTTTGGACATTTTTATGCATTATCTGGGTTTTCTAGGCATTTTAGGTGCATAATTCAAATTTGAACTACAAGCACATGCTCCAATGCACTAAAGTTGGTTGAAAAATCTAATCTGTGTCCTTGGGTGAATTTCTAGGTCCCATATCAAGAGATGGGAATGAAATTCAAACACCGAAACATTGATTGCCGACAAAATGTTGAGATGCCTGTTTTTTAAATTTTAGTAAATCCAAAACTCGTCTGAAATTCATGAAAGTTGGCATGCTATCATGGAGCGGCATCAACATGTCGTGGTGAAAACTTTGTCCCATTTGGGGCAGCTTCGGGTATAAGCTTCTCAAGAACGAGAGTTTCTCACAACAAGCATGATGGTTTCGATAGGGAATGCCCTACCTTTGGGGACCTAAACTATATCCATTGCCTCTTATTGCTTTCAAACATTTTCTCGTGTCAACATAGAACAACAGGGTGTTGTGTCAATTTTGTGATTTTTCGGGTTCGTTTGGACATTTTTATTTATTAACTAAGTTTTCAATGCATTTATGTGCATAATTCAAATTTCAACTACAAGCACATGCTCCAATGCAATAAAGTTGGTTGAAAAATCACATGTGTGTCCTTGGGTGAAATTCTAGGTCCCATGCAATAGATTGGAATTAATTTCAAACACTGTGGCACTTTGTTGATTGCCAAGAAACGTTGCTCGGTTTTTAAATTCTAGGAAATCCAAAACTCGTCTGAAATTCACGAAACTTGGCATGCTATCATGGAGCGTCATCAACATGAAGTGGTAATAAATTTGTACCATTTGGTGCAGGTTCTGGTATAAACTTCTCACGAACTAGAGCTGCTCATAACAAGCATGATGGTTTCGATAAGGAGTGTCCCACCTGTGGGGACGAAACGATATCCATTGCCTCTTATTGCTTTCAAAAAAAAATTTGTGTCAACATAGAACAACAGGAGTGTTGTGTCAATTTTTGTGATTTTTCGGGGTTTGTTTGGACATTTTTATGCATTAACTGGGTTTTCTAGGCATTTGATGTGCATAATTCAAATTGGAACTAGAAGCACATGCTCCAATGCACTAAAGTTCATTGAAAAATATAATCTGTGTCGTTGGGTGGATTTCTAGGTCCCATATCAAGAGATGAGAATGAAATTCAAACACCGTGGCAATTGTTGATTGCCGTAAAATGTTGATATGCCTGGTTTTGTATTGTAATAAATACAAAACTCGTCTGAAATTCATGAAAGTTGGCATGCTATCATGGAGTGGCATCAACATGTCGTGGTAAAAATTTGTCCAATTTGGGGCAGGTTCGGTATATGCTTCTCACAAACTAGAGCTTCTCACAACAAGCATGATGGTTTTTGATAGGGAACGTCCCACCTTTGGGGACGAAACGGTATCCATTGCCTCTTATTACTTTCAAACATTTTCTCGTGTCAACATAGAACAATAGGAGTGTCGTGTAAATTTTTGAGATTTTTCGGGGTTCGTTTGGTCATTTTTTTGCATTAACTGAGTTTTGAATGCATTTATGTGCATAATTCAAATTTGAACTACAAGCACATGCTCCAATGCACTAAAGTTGGTTGAAAAATCTAATATGTTTCCTTGGGTGAATTTCTAGGTCCCATATCAAGAGATGGGAATGAAATTCAAACACCGGGGCACTGTTGATTACCGGCAAAATTTTGAGATGCCTCGTTTTTAAATTCTGTGAAATCCAAAACTCGTCTGAAATTCATGAAAGTTGGCATGCTATCATGGAGCAGCATCAACATGTCGTGGTAAAAGATTTGTCCCATTTGAGGCAGGTTCGGGTATATGCTTCTCACAAACTAGAGCTTCTCACAACAAGAATGATGGTTTTGATAGGGAACGCCCCACCTTTGGGGACGAAACGATATCCATTGCCTCTTATTGCTTTCAAACATTTTCTCGTGTCAACATAGAACAACAAGAGTGTTGTGTCAATTTTTGGGAATTTTTCGGGGTTCGTTTTGACATTTTTATGCACTAACTTAGTTTTCAATGCATTTATGTGCATAATTCAAATTTGAACTACAAGCACATGCTCCAATGCACTAAAGTTGGTTGAAAAAATCACATGTGTGTCCTTGGGTGAATTTCTAGGTCCCATGCAAGAGCTGGGAATGAAATTCAAACACAAGTGCACCGTTGATTGCCGACAAAACGTTGAGATGCCTGGTTTTAAATTCTAGTAAATCCAAAACTCGTCTGAAATCCACGAAACTTGGCATGCTATCATGGAGCGGTATCAACATGATGTGTTAAAAAATTTGTCCCATTTGGGAAGGTTCGGGTATTAGCTTCTCACGAACTAGAGCTTCTCACAACAAGCATGATAGTTTCGATAGGGAACGTCCCACCTTTGGGGACGAAACGATATCCATTGCCTATTATTGCTTTCAAAAAAATTCTAGTGCCAACATAGAACAACAGGAGTGTTGTGTCAATTTTTCTGATTTTTCGGGGTTTGTTTCGACATTTTTATGCATTAACTGGGTTTTCTAGGCATTTTAAGTGCATAATTCAAATTTTAACTACAAGCACATTCTCCAATGCACTAAAGTTTGTTGAATAATATAATCTATGTCCTTGGGTGAATTTCTACGTCCCATATCAAGAGATGAGAGTGAAATTCAAACACCAGGGCACTGTTGATTGCCGGCAAAATGTTGAGATGCCTGGTTTTTAAATTCTAGTAAATCCAAAACTCGTCTGAAATTCATGAACGTTGGCATGCTATCATGGAGCGGCATCAACATGTCGTAGTAAAAAATTTGTCCCATTTGGGGCAGGTTTGGATATAAGCTTCTCTCAAACCAGAGTTTCTCACAACAAGCATCATGTTTCAATAGGGAACGTCCCACATTTGGGGACGAAACGATATCCATTGCCTATTATTGCTTTCAATAATTTTCTAGTGTCAACATAGAACAACAGGAGTGTTGTGTCAATTTTTGTGATTTTTCCGGGTTTGTTTGGACATTTTTATGCATTAAATGGGTTTTGTAGGCATTTTATGTGCATAATTCAAATTTGAACTACAAGGACATGATCCAATGCACTAAAGTTCGCTGAAAAATCTAATCGGTGTCCTTGGGTGAATTTCTAGGTCCCACATCAAGAGATGAGAATGAAATTCAAACACCAGGGCACTATTGATTGTCGGAAAAATGTTGATATGCCTGGGCTTTGTATTGTAGTAAATCCAAAACTCGTCTAAAATTCATGAAAGTTGGCATGCTATCATGGAGCGGCATCAACATGTCATGGTAAAAAATTTGTCCCATTTGGGGCAGGTTCGGGTATATGCTTCTCACAAACTAGAGCTTCTCACAACAGGCATGATGGTTTCGATAGGGAACGTCCCACCTTTGATGATGAAACGTTATCCATTGCCTCTTATTGCTTTCAAACATTTTCTCGTGTCAACATAGAACAACAGAAGTGTCCTGTCAATTTTTGGGATTTTTCGGGGTTCGTTTGGACATTTTTTTGCATTAACTGAGTTTTGAATGCATTTATGTGCACAATTCAAATTTGAACTACAAGCACATGCTCCAATGCACTAAAGTTGGTTGAAAAATCTAATATGTTTCCTTGGGTGAATTTCTAGGTCCCATATCAAGAGACGGGAATGAAATTCAAACACCAAGGCACTATTGATTACCGGCAAAATGTTGAGATGCCTCCTTTTTAAATTCTGATAAATCCAAAACTCGTCTGAAATTCATGAAAGTTGGCATGCTATCATGGAGCGGCATCAACATGCCGTGGTAAAAGATTTGTCCCATTTGAGGCAGGTTTCGGTATATGCTTCTCACAAACTAGAGCTTCTCACAACAAGAATGATGGTTTCAATACGGAACGCCCCACCTTTGGGGACGAAACGATATCCATTGCCTCTTATTTCTTTCAAACATTTTCTCGTGTCAACATAGAACAAAAGGAGTGTCGTGTCAATTTTTGGGAATTTTTCGAGGTTCGTTCGGACATTTTTATGCATTAACTTAGTTTTCAATGCATTTATGTGCATAATTAAAATTTGAACTACAAGCACATGCTCAATGCACTAAAGTTGGTTGAAAAATCACATGTGTGTTCTTGGGTGAATTTCTAGGTCCCATGCAAGAGATGGGAATGAAATTCGAACACAAGTGCACTGTTGATTACCGGCAAAACATTGAGATGCCTGGTTTTTAAATTCTAGTAAATCCAAAACTCGTCTGAAATTCACGAAATTTGGCATGCTATCATGAAACGGCATCAACATGCCGTGGTAAAAAATTTGTCCCATTTGTTGCAGGTTCTGGTATTAGCTTCTCACGAACCAGAGCTTCTCACAACAAGCATCATAGTTTCGATAGGGAACGTCCCACCTTTGGGGACGAAACGATACCCATTGCCTATTATTGCTTTCAAAAATTTTCTAGTGTCAACATAGAACAATAGGAGTGTTGTGTCAATTTTTGTGATTTTTTGGGGTTTGTTTCGACATTTTTATGCATTAACTGGGTTTTCTAAGCATTTTATGTGCATAATTCAAATTTTAACTACAAGAACATTCTCCAATGCACTAACGTTCGTTGAAAAATCTAATCTTTGTCCTTTGGTGAATTTCTAGGTCCCATATAAAGAGATGAGAATGAAATTCAAACACCAGGGCACTGTTGATTGCTGGAAAAATGTTGAGATGCCTGGTTTTTAAATTCTAGTAAATCCAAAACTCGTCTGAAATTCATGAAACTTGGCATGCTATCATTGAGCGTCATCAACATGCCGTGGTAAAAAATTTGTCCCATTTGGGGCAGGTTCGGGTATATGCTTCTCACAAACTAGAGCTTCTCACGACAAGCATGATGGTTTCGATAGGGAACGTCCCACCTTTGGGGACGAAACGATAACCATTGCCTCTTATTGCTTTCAAAATTTTCTCGTGTCAACATAGAACAACACAAGTGTTGTGTCAATTTTTGATAATTTTCGGGGTTCATTTGGACATTTTTATGCATTAACTGAGTTTTCAATGCATTTACGTGCATAATTCAAATTTGAACAACAAGCACATGCTCCGATGCACTAAAGTTGGTTGAAAAATCTAATCTGTTTCCTTGGGTGAATTTCTATGTCCCATATCAAGAGATGGGAATGAAATTCAAACACTGGGGCATTGTTGATTGCCGCCAAAATGTTGAGATGCTTGGTTTTTAAATTCTGGTAAATCCAAAACTCGTCTGAAATTCATGAAAGTTGGGATGCTATCATGGAGCGGCATCAACATGCCGTGGTAAAAAATTGTCCCATTTAGGGTAGGTTCGGGTATATGCTTCTCCCAAACTAGAGCTTCTCACAACAAGAATGATGGTTTCCATAGGGAACGTCCCACCTTTGGGGACGAAACGATATCCATTGCCTCTTATTGCTTTCAAACATTTTCTCGTGTCAACATAGAACAACGGGAGTGCTGTGTCAATTTTTGGGAATATTTCGGGGTTCGTTTGGACATTTTTATGCATTAACTTAGTTTTCAATGCATTTATGTTCATAATTAAAATTTGAACTACAAGCACATGCTACAATGCACTAAAGTTGGTTGAAAAATCACATGTGTGTCCTTGGGTGAATTTCTAGGTCCCATGCAAGAGATGGGAATGAAATTCAAACACAAGTGCACTGTTGATTGCCGGCAAAACGTTGAGATGCCTGGTTTTTAAATTCTAGTAAATCCAAAACTCGTCTGAAATTCACGAAATTTGGCATGTTATCATGGAGCGGCATCAACATGCCGTGGTTAAAATTTGTGCCATTTGGGGCAGGTTCGGGTATATGCTTCTCACAAACCAGAGCTTCTCACAAGAAGCATGATAGTTTTGATAGGGAACGTCATACCTTTGGGGACGAAATGATATCCATTGCCTATTATTGCTTTCAAAAAATTTCTAGTGTCAACATAGAACAACAGGAGTGTTGTGTCAATTTTTGTGATTTTTCAGGGTTTGTTTGGACATTTTTATGCATTAACTGATTTTCCAATGCATTTATGTGCATAATTCCAATTTGAACTACAAGCACATGCTCCAATGCACTAAAGTTCGTGGAAAAATCTAATATGTGTCCTTTGGTGAATTTCTAGGTCCCATATCAAGAGATGAGAATGAAATTCAAACACCAGGGCACTGTTGATTGCCGGAAAAATGTTGAGATGCCTGGTTTTTAAATTCTAGTAAATCCAAAACTCGTCTGAAATTCATGAAAGTTGGCATGCTATCATGGAGCGGCATCAACATGTCGTAGTAAAAACTTTGTCCCATTTGGGGCAGGTTCGGGTGTATGCTTCTCACAAACAAGAGCTTCTCACAACAAGCATGATGGTTTCGATAGGGAACGTCCCACCTTTGGGGACGAAACGATAACCATTGCCTCTTATTGCTTTCAAACATTTTCTCCTGTCAACATAGAACAACAGGAGTGTTGTGTCAATTTTTTGGATTTTTCGGGGTTCATTTGGACATTTTTATGCATTAACTGAGTTTTCAATGCATTTATGTGCATATTTCAAATTTGAACTACAAGCACATGCTCCAATGCACTAAATTTGGTTGAAAAATCTAATCTGTTTCCTTGGGTGAATTTCTAGGTCCCATATCAAGAGATGGGAATGAAATTCAAACACCAGGGCACTATTGATTGCCGGCAAAATGTTGAGATGCCTGGTTTTTAAATTCTGATAAATCCAAAACTCGTCTTTAATTCATGAAAGTTGGCATGCTACCATGGAGCAGCATCAACATGCCGTGGTAAAAAATTTGTCCCATTTGGGGCAGGTTTGGGTATATGCTTCTCACAAACTAGAGCTTCTCACAACAAGAATAATGGTTTCGATAGGGAACGTCCCACCTTTGGGGATGAAATGATATCCATTGCCTCTTATTGATTTCAAACATTTTCTCGTGTCAACATCGAACAACAGGAGTGTTGTGTCAATATTTGGGAATTTTTCGGGGTTCGTTTGGACATTTTTATGCATTAACTTAGTTTTCAATGCATTTATGTGCATAATTCAAATTTGAACTACAAGCACATGATCCAATGCACTTAAGATGGTTGAAAAATCACATGTGTGTCCTTGGGTGATTTTCTAGGTCCCATGCAAGAGATGGGAATGAAATTCAAACACCGAGAACCTTTATTGATTACCGGCAAAATGTTGAGATGCCTGGTTTTTAAATTCTAGTAAATCCAAACTCGTCTGAAATTCACGAAACTTGGCATGCTACCATGGAGCGGCATCAACATGCCGTGGTAAAAAATTTGACCCATTTGGGCAGGTTCGGGTATAAGCTTCTCTCGAACCAAAGCTTCTCACAACAAGCATGATGGTTTCAATAGGGAACGGCCCACGTTTGGGGACGAAACGATATCCATTGCCTATTATTGCTTTCAAAAAATTTCTAGTGTCAACATAGAACAACAGGAGTGTTGTGTCAATTTTTGTGATTTTTCGGGGTTTGTTTGGACATTTTTATGCATTAAATGGGTTTTCTAGGCATTTTATGTGCATAATTCAAATTTGGACTATAAGGACATGATCCAATGCACTAAAGTTCGTTGAAAAATCTAATCGGTGTCCTTGGGTGAATTTCTAGGTCCCACATCAAGAGATGAGAATGAAATTCAAACACTAGGACACTTTTATTGCCGGAAAAATGTTGAGATGCCTGGTTTTTAAATTCTAGTAAATCCAAAACTCGTCTGAAATTCATGGAAGTTGGCATGCTATCATGGAGCGGCATCAACATGTCGTTGTAAAAAAAATTTCCCATTTGGGGCAAGTTCGGGTATATGCTTCTCACAAACTAGAGCTTCTCACAATAAGCATGATGGTTTCGATAGGGAACGTCCCACCTTTGGGGATGAAATGATATCCATTGCCTCTTATTGCTTTCAAACATTTTCTCGTGTCAACATCGAACAACAGGAGTGTTGTGTCAATATTTGGGAATTTTTCGGGGTTCGTTTGGACATTTTTATGCATTAACTTAGTTTTCAATGCATTTATGTGCATAATTCAAATTTGAACTACAAGCACATGATCCAATGCACTTAAGATGGTTGAAAAATCACATGTGTGTCCTTGGGTGATTTTCTAGGTCCCATGCAAGAGATGGGAATGAAATTCAAACACCAGGGCACTGTTGATTACCGGCAAAATGTTGAGATGCCTGGTTTTTAAATTCTAGTAAATCCAAACTCGTCTGAAATTCACGAAACTTGGCATGCTACCATGGAGCGGCATCAACATGCCGTGGTAAAAAAATTGACCCATTTGGGCAGGTTCGGGTATAAGCTTCTCTCGAACCAAAGCTTCTCACAACAAGCATGATGGTTTCAATAGGGAACGGCCCACGTTTGGGGACGAAACGATATCCATTGCCTATTATTGCTTTCAAAAAATTTCTAGTGTCAACATAGAACAACAGGAGTGTTGTGTCAATTTTTGTGATTTTTTGGGGTTTGTTTGGACATTTTTATGCATTAAATGGGTTTTCTAGGCATTTTATGTGCATAATTCAAATTTGAACTATAAGGACATGATCCAATGCACTAAAGTTCGTTGAAAAATCTAATCGGTGTCCTTGGGTGAATTTCTAGGTCCCACATCAAGAGATGAGAATGAAATTCAAACACTAGGACACTTTTATTGCCGGAAAAATGTTGAGATGCCTGGTTTTTAAATTCTAGTAAATCCAAAACTCGTCCTGAAATTCATGGAAGTTGGCATGCTATCATGGAGCGGCATCAACATGTCGTTGTAAAAAATTCGTCCCATTTGGGGCAAGTTCGGGTATATGCTTCTCACAAACTAGAGCTTCTCACAACAAGCATGATGGTTTCGATAGGGAACGTCCCACCTTTGGGGATGAAATGATATCCATTGCCTCTTATTGCTTTCAAACATTTTCTCGTGTCAACATCGAACAACAGGAGTGTTGTGTCAATATTTGGGAATTTTTCAGGGTTCGTTTGGACATTTTTATGCATTAACTTAGTTTTCAATGCATTTATGTGCATAATTCAAATTTGAACTACAAGCACATGATCCAATGCACTTAAGATGGTTGAAAAATCACATGTGTGTCCTTGGGTGATTTTCTAGGTCCCATGCAAGAGATGGGAATGAAATTCAAACACTGTGGCCTTTATTGATTACCGGCAAAATGTTGAGATGCCTGGTTTTTAAATTCTAGTAAATCCAAACTCGTCTGAAATTCACGAAACTTGGCATGCTACCATGGAGCGGCATCAACATGCCGTGGTAAAAAATTTAACCCATTTGGGCAGGTTCGGGTATAAGCTTCTCTCGAACCAAAGCTTCTCACAACAAGCATGATGGTTTCAATAGGGAACGGCCCACGTTTGGGGACGAAACGATATCCATTGCCTATTATTGCTTTCAAAAAATTTCTAGTGTCAACATAGAACAACAGGAGTGTTGTGTCAATTTTTGTGATTTTTCGGGGTTTGTTTGGACATTTTTATGCATTAAATGGGTTTTCTAGGCATTTTATGTGCATAATTCAAATTTGAACTATAAGGACATGATCCAATGCACTAAAGTTCGTTGAAAAATCTAATCGGTGTCCTTGGGTGAATTTCTAGGTCCCACATCAAGAGATGAGAATGAAATTCAAACACTAGGACACTTTTATTGCCGGAAAAATGTTGAGATGCCTGGTTTTTAAATTCTAGTAAATCCAAAACTCGTCTGAAATTCATGGAAGTTGGCATGCTATCATGGAGCGGCATCAACATGTCGTTGTAAAAAATTTGTCCCATTTGGGGCAAGTTCGGGTATATGCTTCTCACAAACTAGAGCTTCTCACAACAAGCATGATGGTTTCGATAGGGAACGTCCCACCTTTGGGGACGAAACGATAACCATTGCCTCTTATTGCTTTCAAACATTTTCTCGTGTCAACATAGAACAACAGGAGTGTTGTGTCAATTTTGGGATTTTCGGGGTTCATTTGGACATTTTTATGCATTAACTGAGTTTTCAATGCATTTATGTGCATATTTCAAATTTGAACTACAAGCACATGCTCCAATGCACTAAAGTTGGTTGAAAAATCTAATCTGTTTCCTTGGGTGAATTTCTAGGTCCCATATCAAGAGATGGGAATGAAATTCAAACACCAGGGCACTGTTGATTGCCGGCAAAATGTTGAGATGCCTGGTTTATAAAATCTGGTAAATCCAAAACTCGTCTGAAATTCATGAAAGTTGGCATGCTATCATGGAGATGCATCAACATGCCGTGGTAAAAAAATTGTCCCATTTGGGGCGGGTTCGGGTATATGCTTCCCACAAACTAGAGCTTCTCACAACAAGAATGATGGTTTCGATAGGGAACGTCCCACCTTTGGGGACGAAACGATACCCATTGCCTCTTATTGCTTTCAAACATTTTCTCATGTCAACATCGGACAACGGGAGTGTTGTGTCAATATTTGGGAATTTTTCGGGGTTCGTTTGGACATTTTTATGCATTACCTTAGTTTTCAATGCATTTATGTGCATAATTCAAATTTGAACTACAAGCACATGATACAATGCACTAAAGTTGGTTGAAAAATCACATATGTGTCCTTTTGTGAATTTCTAGGTCCCATGCAAGCGATGGGAATGAAATTCAAACACGAGTGCACAATTTATTGCCGGCAAAACGTTGCGATGCCTGGTTTTTAAATTCTAGTAAATCCAAAACTCATCTGAAATTCACGAAACTTGGCATGCTATCATGGAGGGGCATCAACATGACGTGGTTAAAAAATTGTCCCATTTGGGGCAGGTTCGGGTATAAGCTTCTCACGGACCAGAGCTTCTCACAACAAGCATGATAGTTTCGATAGGGAACGTCCCACCTTTGGGAACGAAACGATATCCATTGCCTATTATTGCTTTCAAAAAATTTCTAGTGTCAACATAGAACAACAGGAGTGTTGTGTCAATTATTGTGATTTTTCGTGGTTTGTTTGGACATTTTTATGCATTAACTTGGTTTTCTAGGCATTTTATGTGCATAATTCAAATTTTAACTACAAGCACATTCTCCAATGCACTAAAGTTCGTTGAAAAATCTAATCTGTGTCCTTTGGTGAATTTCTAGCTCCCATATCAAGAGATGAGAATGAAATTCAAACACCAGGGCACTGTTGATTGCCGGAAAAATGTTGAGATGCCTGGTTTTTAAATTCTAGTAAATCCAAAACTCGTCTGAAATTCATGAAAGTTGGCATGCTATCATGGAGAGGCATCAACATGTCGTAGTAAAAAATTTGTCCCATTTGGGGCAGGTTCGGGTATATGCTTCTCACAAACTAGAGCTTGTCACAACAAGCATGATGGTTTCGATAGGGAAAGTCCCACCTTTGGGGACGAAATGATAACCATTGCCTCTTATTGCTTTCAAACATTTTCTCGTGTCAACATAGAACAACAGGAGTGTTGTGTCAATTTTTGGCATTTTTCGGGGTTCATTTGGACATTTTTATGCATTAACTGAGTTTTCAATGCATTTATGTGCATAATTCAAATTTGAACTACAAGTACATGCTGCAATGCACTAAAGATGTTTGAAAAATCTAAGCTGTTTCCTTGGGTGAATTTCTAGGTCCCATATCAAGAGACGGGAATGAAATTTAAACACCAGGGCACTGTTGATTGCCGGCAAAATGTTGAGATTCCGGGTTTTTAAAATCTGGTAAATCCAAAACTCGTCTGAAATTCATGAAAGTTGGCATGCTATCATGGAGATGCATCAACATGCCATCGTAAATTTTTTGTCCCATTTGGGGCAGGTTCGGGTATATGCTTGCCACAAACTAGAGCTTCTCACAACAAGAATGATGGTTTCGATAGGGAACGTCCCACCTTTGGGGACGAAATGATATCCATTGCCTATTATTGCTTTCAAAAAATTTCTAGTGTGAACATAGAACAACAGGAGTGTTGTGTAAATTTTTGTGATTTTTTGGGGTTTGTTTGGACATTTTTATGCATTAACTGGGTATTCTAGGCATTTTATGTGCATAATTTAAATTTTAACTACAAGCACATTCTCCGATGCACTAAAGTTCGTTGAAAAATCTAATCTGTGTCCTTTGCTGAATTTCTAGGACCCATATCAAGAGATGAGAATGAAATTCAAACACCAGGGCACTGTTGATTGCCGGAAAAATGTTGAGATGCCTGGTTTTTAAATTCTAGTAAACCCAAAACTCGTCTGAAATTCATGAAAGTTGGCATGCTATCACAGAGCGGCATCAACATGTCGTAGTAAAAAATTTGTCCCATTTGGGGCAGGTTCGGGTATATGCTTCTCACAAACTATAGCTTGTCACAACAAGCATGATGGTTTCGATAGGGAACGTCCCACCTTTGGGGACGGAACGATAACCATTGCCTCTTATTGCTTTCAAACATTTTCTCGTGTCAACATAGAACAACAGGAGTGTTGTGTCAATTTTTGGGATTTTTCGGGGTTCATTTGGACATTTTTATGCATTAACTGGGTTTTCAATGCATTTATGTGCATAATTCAAATTTGAACTACAAGCACAAGCTGCAACGCACTAAAGTTGGTTGAAAAATCTAATCTGTTTCCTTGGGTGAATTTCTAGGTCCCATATCAAGAGATGGGAATGAAATTCAAACACCAGGGCACTGTTGATTGCCAGCAAAATGTTGATATGCCTGGTTTTTAAAATCTGGTAAATCCAAAACTCGTCTGAAATTCATGAAAGTTGGCATGCTATCATGGAGATGCATCAACATGCCGTGGTAAAAAAATTGTCCCATTTGGGGCAGGTTAGGGTATATGCTTCCCACAAACTAGAGCTTCTGACAACAAGAATGATGGTTTCGATAGGGAACGTCCCACCTTTGGGGACGAAACGATATCCATTGCCTCTTATTGCTTCCAAACATTTTCTCGTGTCAACATAGAACAACAGGAGTGTTGTGTCAATTTTTCGGAATTTTTCGGGGTTCGTTTGGACATTTTTATGCATTAACTTAGTTTTCAATGCATTTATGTGCATAATTCAAATTTGAACTACAAGCACATTCTCCAATGCACTAAAGTTGGTTGAAAATCACATGTGTGTCCTTGGGTGAATTTCTAGGTCCCATGCAAGAGATGGGAATGAAATTCAAACACAAGTGCACAGTTGATTGCCGGCAAAATGTTGAGATGCCTGGTTTTTAAATTCTAGTAAATCCAAAACTCATCTGAAATTCACGAAACTTGGCATGCTATCATGGAGGGGCATCAACATGCCGTGGTAAAAAAATTGTCCCATTTGGGGCAGATTCGGGTATAAGCTTCTCACGAACCAGAGCTTCTCACAACAAGCATGATAGTTTCGATAGGGAACGTCCCACCTTTGGGGACGAAACGATCTCCATTGCCTATTATTGCTTTCAAAAAATTTCTAGTGTCAACATAGAACAACAGGAGTGTTGTGTCAATTATTGTGATTTTTCGTGGTTTGTTTGGACATTTTTATGCATTAACTTGGTTTTCTAGGCATTTTATGTGCATAATTCAAATTTTAACTACAAGCACATTCTCCAATGCACTAAAGTTCGTTGAAAAATCTAATCTGTGTCCTTTGGTGAATTTCTAGCTCCCATATCAAGAGATGAGAATGAAATTCAAACACCAGAGCCTTTGATTGATTAGGAAAAATGTTGAGATGCCTGGTTTTTAAATTCTAGTAAATCCAAAACTCGTCTGAAATTCATGAAAGTTGGCATGCTATCATGGAGAGGCATCAACATGTCGTAGTAAAAAATTTGATCCATTTGGGGCAGGTTCGGGTATATGCTTCTCACAAACTAGAGCTTGTCACAACAAGCATGATGGTTTCGATAGGGAAAGTCCCACCTTTGGGGACGAAATGATAACCATTGCCTCTTATTGCTTTCAAACATTTTCTCGTGTCAACATAGAACAACAGGAGTGTTGTGTCAATTTTTGGCATTTTTCGGGGTTCATTTGGACATTTTTATGCATTAACTGAGTTTTCAATGCATTTATGTGCATAATTCAAATTTGAACTACAAGTACATGCTGCAATGCACTAAAGTTGGTTGAAAAATCTAATCTGTTTCCTTGGGTGAATTTCTAGGTCCCATATCAAGAGACGGGAATGAAATTTAAACACCAGGGCACTGTTGATTGCCGGCAAAATGTTGAGATTCCGGGTTTTTAAAATCTGGTAAATCCAAAACTCGTCTGAAATTCATGAAAGTTGGCATGCTATCATGGAGATGCATCAACATGCCATCGTAAAAATTTTGTCCCATTTGGGGCAGGTTCGGGTATATGCTTGCCACAAACTAGAGCTTCTCACAACAAGAATGATGGTTTCGATAGGGAACGTCCCACCTTTGGGGACGAAAAGATATCCATTGCCTATTATTGCTTTCAAAAAATTTCTAGTGTGAACATAGAACAACAGGAGTGTTGTGTAAATTTTTGTGATTTTTTGGGGTTTGTTTGGACATTTTTATGCATTAACTGGGTTTTCTAGGCATTTTATGTGCATAATTTAAATTTTAACTACAAGCACATTCTCCAATGCACTAAAGTTCGTTGAAAAATCTAATCTGTGTCCTTTGCTGAATTTCTAGGACCCATATCAAGAGATGAGAATGAAATTCAAACACCGAGCCTTTGTTGATTGCTTGGGAAAAATGTTGAGATGCCCGGTTTTTAAATTCTAGTAAACCCAAAACTCGTCTGAAATTCATGAAAGTTGGCATGCTATCACAGAGCGGCATCAACATGTCGTAGTAAAAAATTTGTCCCATTTGGGGCAGGTTCGATATATGCTTCTCACAAACTATAGCTTGTCACAACAAGCATGATGGTTTCGATAGGGAACGTCCCACCTTTGGGGACGAAACGATAACCATTGCCTCTTATTGCTTTCAAACATTTTCTCGTGTCAACATAGAACAACAGGAGTGTTGTGTCAATTTTTGGGATTTTTCGGGGTTCATTTGGACATTTTTATGCATTAACTGGGTTTTCAATGCATTTATGTGCATAATTCAAATTTGAACTACAAGCACAAGCTGCAACGCACTAAAGTTGGTTGAAAAATCTAATCTGTTTCCTTGGGTGAATTTCTAGGTCCCATATCAAGAGATGGGAATGAAATTCAAACACCAGGGCACTGTTGATTGCCAGCAAAATGTTGATATGCCTGGTTTTTAAAATCTGGTAAATCCAAAACTCGTCTGAAATTCATGAAAGTTGGCATGCTATCATGGAGATGCATCAACATGCCGTGGTAAAAAAATTGTCCCATTTGGGGCAGGTTAGGGTATATGCTTCCCACAAACTAGAGCTTCTGACAACAAGAATGATGGTTTCGATGAGGAACGTCCCACCTTTGGGGACGAAACGATATCCATTGCCTCTTATTGCTTCCAAACATTTTATCGTGTCAACATAGAACAACAGGAGTGTTGTGTCAATTTTTCGGAATTTTTCGGGGTTCGTTTGGACATTTTTATGCATTAACTTAGTTTTCAATGCATTTATGTGCATAATTCAAATTTGAACTACAAGCACATTCTCCAATGCACTAAAGTTGGTTGAAAAATCACATGTGTGTCCTTGGGTGAATTTCTAGGTCCCATGCAAGAGATGGGAATGAAATTCAAACACAAGTGCACAGTTGATTGCCGGCAAAATGTTGAGATGCCTGGTTTTTAAATTCTAGTAAATCCAAAACTCATCTGAAATTCACGAAACTTGGCATGCTATCATGGAGGGGCATCAACATGCCGTGGTAAAAAAATTGTCCCATTTGGGGCAGATTCGGGTATAAGCTTCTCACGAACCAGAGCTTCTCACAACAAGCATGATAGTTTCGATAGGGAACGTCCCACCTTTGGGGACGAAACGATCTCCATTGCCTATTATTGCTTTCAAAAAATTTCTAGTGTCAACATAGAACAACAGGAGTGTTGTGTCAATTTTTGTGATTTTTCGGGGTTTGTTTGGACATTTTATGCATTAACTGGGTTTTCTAGGCATTTTATGTGCATAATTCAAATTTTAACTACAAGCACATTCTCCAATGCACTAAAGTTCATTGAAAAATCTAAACTGTGTCCTTTGGTGAATTTCTAGATCCCATATCAAGAGATCAGAATGAAATTCAAACACCAGGGCACTGTTGATTGCCGGAAAAATGTTGAGCTGCCTGGTTTTTAAATTCTAGTAAATACAAAACTCGTCTAAAATTCATGAAAGTTGGCATGCTATCTTGGAGCGGCATCAACATGTCGTAGTAAAAAATTTGTCCCATTTGGGGCAGGTTCGAGTATATGCTTCTCACAAACTAGAGCTTGTCACAACAAGCATGATGGTTTCGATAGGGAATGTCCCACCTTTGGGGACGAAACGGTAACCATTGCCTCCTATTGCATTCAAACATTTTCTCGTGTCGACATAGAACAACAGGAGTGTTGTGTCAATTTTTGGGATTTTTCGGGGTTCATTTGGACATTTTTATGCATTAACTGAGTTTTCAATGCATTTATGTGCATAATTCAAATTTGAACTACAAGCACATGCTCCAATGCACTAAAGTTGGTTGAGAAATCACATGTGTGTCCTTGGGTGAATTTCTAGGTCCCATATCAAGAGATGGGAATGAAATTCAAACACCAGGGCACTGTTGATTGCCGGCAAAATGTTGAGATGCCTGGTTTTTAAAATCTGGTAAATCCAAATCTCGTCTGAAATTCATGAAAGTTGGCACGCTATCATGGAGAAGCATCAACATGTCGTGGTAAAAAATTTGTCCCATTTGGGGCAGGTTCTGGTATATGCTTCCCACAAACTAGAGCTTCTCACAACAAGAATGATGGTTTTATCGGGGAGGCTGATCGGACCCACGAACACCTATGGGACCGGCGGACCGAGTCCCTTTTGGTTCGGAGGGGGGCGGAGATCGCACGAAGAGCGGATCGAGGCGGTTAACACGAGCAGTTTACCCAGCTTCGGAGCTCTCCGGAGAGATAATACTCCTACCGCTGCTTGTCCGGTTTGTATGGTGTTCTTGCTAGGGAGCCGAGAGCTACAAAGATACTCCAGCTGCTAACGAGACCTAACATGAGAGTGTTCGAACCCCCTTCTACGTTGCGCATGGGCCTCCTTTTATATGCACAAAGGGGCTCCGACAGGTGGCAACGTAGATGAGGGTACAAATGGAAAAACAGTAGTTGGTACACCTACTTGTACAATGTATAGTGTACTCTACCTAACCTTGACGGCAAGGGACAAAAGCATTAAATGCCCGTCTCTGTCGCCTAAACAGTGCAACAGGGACCGTCAGGAGCGCCACCGTTCGCCACGATGGCAAGCTTGTCAGCGCCGCTTATCGCTGCTCTCCGCTGGCTGCACAGCCTCTTGACACGCGCGCATGGAATGGTCCCATGGCGACACGTTGGTGGATGAGCTGGAGCGGAGCTGAAGAGAGGTTGCCTGCCGCGGCAAGTGCCTTGCCGCGGCTGAATCCTTGTCGCGTCCGGAGGCTTGTCGCTCTCCGAGCCTTCCCGGCAAGCTCCTCTTGCTGGGATCTTGTCTTCTGCGTGCCTTGAGTGGCCTTCCCGGCAAGCTCCTCTTGCCGGGGCCTTGTCTTCTTGGTTAAATACTTTGTTCTTGAATGGCTCCAAAGGAACCACGGAGGATCTTGGCAGTGACTGTGCAAGCCTTGCCGCTGGCGCTGCAACTGCCGTCTGCACGAAGTTCGGGATACTAGGGTACCCCTACTCTAGTACACCGACAGGAGCCCTCGGGCCTGGGCCACACACGGTGCCGAGCGCTGTTGGGCCAGGCCCAACGCAGTGCACGGTCACACGCGGCCTTGATCACGCCGTTACTTGCTCTGGACGCACCACATCCCCCACGAACAGCACGCGCCAAACATGGCGTCGTGGGAGAGATCGTGGGGGGGTTTCTTTATTAGGAAAAGCGGAACGTCCGCCCCCTCTCCCTCCTTATAAACAGGGGAAACAGGGGCAGGTCGCCCACCTCACCATTGCTGTCGCGAAAACCACCGCCGCTCCCCCCTTCTTCTCTATTGCGAAGAGAGCAGCGCTCCGCCCCCTTTCGCCACAGCGCCATCAACGCCGTCGGCCTCCTCCTCCGCCTCCGCCATGGCTCTGAAAGCCGACAAGGGGAAGGGCGTGAAGTCGGCCGGCGCAGCGGCTCACGGCTGCGAAAGGAGCGGGCCATCTTCTCCCCCAGCTCGGCGCAAAGGAGCCGAGGGAGGCTACTACCTTTCGTTCGACGGAGGCCAGGCGCATCCGCGCACGAAGGTACTCCCCGCCACCGCTTCGGAACTAGCCCCAACTAGGTACCCTTTCTTTGCGCTTTTCTTCTATTACGGGCTCTGCCCGCCCTTTTCTGAATTCTTCTGCGATGTGATGAACACCTACGGGCTTCGCCTCCTTGATTTCACCCCCAATGTTGTCCTGACCATGGCAGTTTTCGCACACCTTTGCGAAAACTTTGTCGGGATCCACCCAAACGTAGCCCTCTTCCGCCACTTCTTCATGCCCCGCGTTGAGAGAGGGGAGCTGCTTGCCGGAGGGATTGCTTGGGTCTCCAGGATCGGCAAGAAAGAAGCTTATCTGGAAGGAGAGTTCCGCAGCAAATGGGAGGAGTGGAGAGCCAATTGGTGTTGGATCGTTGAGGAGAACCTGCAGCCCTTCACTGCCCTGCGCCAAACTCCCATAGTGCGTGGCAACGATTGGAGCAACTTGGCGCTGGAGGATGCTAGGTTGAAGATAGCTGTGACCCGGATTTTGCGCCTCAGGCTTGCCGGACTCACCGTAGGCGCAGTTGGCGCAGATTTCCTTCGCTGCCGCATCGCTCCCTTGCAGGAGAAGAGGAGACCTGCTTGGGAGTTCCAAAATGCGGCAGACATCATGAGGCTGCGCCCGGGCCTTAACTGGAATTTCACTATCTTGGAGTTGGATGCGATGCTGCTAGAGCTATTCAAGCATGACCCCGATCACCCCGAGTGGTTTAGGTTGCCGAGGGGGGTTGTCCCATTGTGCAACAACTCTGCGCTCGACCGCATCCGTGCCATGATGCCGTTGTGCGATTCTCATGGGATCGTTCCAACCTGGCAAGAGCCTGCGGACGACGTCGTGCGGCAATTCTTCGATAGCTTGGAAGAAATGCCGATCCGCCCCGACGAGCAGAAGAAGCTCACCCGCGACACCACCGACGACGAGATGCAGCACATTGCCACCAGGCTGGAGGAGGCGGCGGCAGCTGTCACCGGGCGCCTTCGGGTACACCGTGGAGGAGGCAGATGCAGCAGAGGGCAAGCCTTGCCGAGCGAAGGAGTTCGCGGTGAGGAAGAGCTTGCCGGATCCGAGGTCGAGTCGAGCGAACCAGCCGAGGGCGCTTCTTCCCCACCATCCAGCAGCTTGCCGCAAACGGAGCCCCCGGCTCCGCCAAAGAGGCGTCTCCACCAGGCCGGAGACGAGACGGGGCGGCAGACAGGCCAACAGCCGCAGCGCCGCGCGACGAGCTCTACCGCGGCAAGCAATGTTGCCGCGGGAGCACCCCACACTGCTGCGACAACTGGGGCGGGATCCTCCCAGGCCACCGCCGACACCTCCGCCAAGCGGCCAAGAGAGCCCACTCCTCCGCCTCGTCGCACCGGAGGTGAGCCGGAGTTTGATCTTTCCGTGCTCAGCTCCGACGTGGAAGAAGAAGAGTAAGATTCAATATTGTGCTTGTATTTCTTCAAATTTGTTGCTTTGTCTTGTATCTGATTTGCTTCATTCTGAACTCTTTCCTTTTTCAGGACGCTGGCTCAGAGGGCGTCGAAGAGAGCCAAGACCCCGGTGGTCGTCATTGAGGACGATCCACCCGTGGCAACAGGAGGCCCGTCTGAGACCCCTTTGCCGGACCCGGCAACCCTTCCTCAAAGCAGCCCCCAGCACAGCCCCCAGCGTAAGTATATAGTTTATTCTTTCTATTGGGCGTGCATGAGTGCTTCTTCTTTGTTGATATCTGACTTGTTGGTTTGTGTAGGAGCAGAGCAGCCTCAGCAGGAGGGCCCGGAAGCCGCCCCCGAAATTCTATCTGCCGACCACGCCGCCAAGGGTGGATTCCCGGCAAGGAGCCTTCTCCGCAAGGGAACCTTCTCCGGCAAGGGGCAGCTCTCCGGCAAGGGACGGCACCAGCGATCCCTTGGCGGCGGAGACCATGACCGCAGCCCCCGGCGCAGGTAACCTTCTTGCCTGAGTATTTCCCTTGTGGTTCTTTTTCCTTTGTTTTTCTTTTCGAACATTTGCTTGACTTTCTTCATCCGTCCGCCACAGAGCCAATGGAGACCGAGGTCGCCGGCGAGGAGGAGGACGCACAAGGCTATCGACGAAGCCGCCGTGGGAGAAGAAACCGGTGCTGACAAGCCTGCCGGCGAAGAGGCCACTGAGGCTGCCGCCGCAGAAGCTGGTGAGGGGTCTGGCGATCGCACTGACGGCCCTGAGGCCGCAGGAGCGCCAGGCGCTACACCGACCGCCGATTCCCCGCTGTTGCAGCTGCCAGTTCGAAGAGCCCAGCCCGGCGCTTACTTGAAGGCCGGGCGACGGCGTTTTCATCAAGCTCCCACAGGCGCCGAGCTCAGGGCGCCGGTCGAAGGAGAGACCTTCGACGGAGAGCTGCTCGCCTCCGCTGGCCGACGCTGGTGGACGCGCCAAGCAAAGCAGCGGCGAAGTTCGAGGAAGAGCAACTGCTGAAGAAGCTGCTGTCGCTCTACCGCGTCCGACAAGCCAAGTTGGAGTCCCGGGAAGCACTTGTCGCGAGGGCGGGAGCAGACATGGAGAAGCGCGCAGAAGAGCTCCGGGGCGCCAACCAAGAAGCTCTCCGGAACGTAGCAGAAGAGCGGGAGCGACTTGCTGAAGAGCGCACAGCCTTCATCCTTGAGAAGGATGAGGTCGAGGAGCAGCAAAGGCTTGCTACCGAGAACCTATCTGCCCAAGAAAGCGAGTTGGCGCAGCGGAAGATCAATCTTGACAGCTATGAGGAAGAGCTTGTCGCGCGCGAGGACTCACTTGGCGGGGTTCTTAAGGAAGCGAAGGATGCTGCCGCAGCCGCCGAGGCCGCCAAGAAAGAGTTGGAGACGAAGGTGACGCAGCTGGAGGCCAGTCTCTAGAAGAGCGGCGAGGAGCTTGCTGTGCTCAAGCACGAGCGCGAGAAGGACGCCTACACTCTTGGCGAGCTGCAGGGCCGTCTAGCCGATAGGAGCAAGGAGCATGACGCCGCCAAGGATTCCAAGGCAGATCTTGAGCTGAAGCTGACCACCCTGATGCAGACGCTGGACGGCGCCAAGGAGCGGGAGGTGAGCCTGTTGGAGAAGATCAAGGCCAACGAGGAGCTGCTGGCGAATGCTGTTGCCACCCAGAGCGCCTTGAGGGAGAGTGTGGAGCACTGGACCGAAGGTCTCGTGGATACTGCCGCCGCCATCCACAACGAGCTGATGGAGCCGGGATGGTGGATCTTGGATACTCCTCCGACGAGCACCTCCAACCCAGCGCCAAGCTTAGCTTATTCTTCAAGGGCGTGGTGACGGGTCTCCAGCGACTCCGGGAAGAGATCCCAAAGCAACTGGCCGAGGAATCACGTCAGATCTGTGCAGGAGCCCTCCAGAAGGTGTTGATGAAGGTGGCCTTCCGCAATCCAGGCCTCAACCTCAACGGCGTCCACAGATCCTTGCCGCCAGATGCCGATGTGGAGGCGCTCAAAGCCCTTGTCGCACCCATTGTGGACAAGGTGGGCAAGATCAAGAGGGTCGATGGTGACCGCGTAGACTAGGCCGCCAAATTTATCTTTCCCTTGTCGCTGTTGATCATGTTCAGCAGAACAATTTATTAGATCTGCAGCAAGTTATTTTGTAATATAACTCTATCTTAGGCGATGATTGCAATGTTATTTCCTTTACTTGATTCCTTCCTTTGTACGTTTTTTCCCTACGCTTTTAGGGAACTTGTCGGTGCAGGCACCTTTGCCACGAGCGCTTAGTGCGGAACGTCAGCAGCCTGCTAGCGGTGCCGCCTCCGACAAGCAACCTTGTCGTGACTAGCTGCAGCTCACTTAAGTTGTTGAGCGGACTCGAAACAAAGTAAGGGCGCGACTAGCTACGAGTTGGTTCCTTCGCGCACAGGTTTTCCATACAAAGTACTATCATTCGAGGAAGATAACTTAAAAATTTAAAAACTGATTTCTCAAACTTTGGCAACTTAGCTTTTCTGTCGTTTGCTTCCCGGTAAGGCGAAATTTCCTCGAGCGATGCTTGGTGGCCCACACCGTTATCTTCTCCTTCCCCCTGGCTAACTTGTGTGCGAGGGAACCTTCCTTTCTTTGAGAAAGAGAAAGAAGAGAAAATAAAGTCATGGAGCCTAGCGGCTCGTTATTGCTTACCAGGTGTGGATGCTGCACAAAATGTTAGTTAACACATGCAAAAAGGATTATGAAAGCATGTATTTGACAAGTTGTGCGCAACACATGAACTTTACTTATCCACGGGATCTGCGCCCGGCTTTGTACAAAGGATTACATGCAACATCGGCAAGACTTGTACAAAAGGTGGTTGTCGGAACAGGTTCCGGCAACCGCGCCCTACGGGTAAAACTTACGAAGATGTTCAATGTTCCAGGAGTTACTCACCGAATGCCATCTTCGGTCTCAAGCGCGCATAGCGCCAGCCTAGTGACTCGCTTTCACCCGATAAGGGCCTTCCCACTTCAAGGCGTCAACTTGTTTGAATTCTTGGCGGACTGAACGCTGAAGAACAAGGTCGCCTTCCTCGAGGCTTCGGCACTAACTCTGCGGCTATGGTAGCGACGCAAAGCTTGCTGGTAGCGAGCAGCTCGCCTGACGGCTTTGAAGACGATCCTCCTCAAGGAGCAGCGCGTCATCTTGTCGCAGCTGCTCTTGCTCAAGCTCATCATAAGCGAGCACTCGAGGCGATCCGTATCTGAAGTTCCGTGGGGAGAACTGCCTCGCTCCATAGACTAGAGCAAAGATGTCTGGCCGGTGGCTCGATTTGGCGTCGCCCTGATCGACCAAAGAACCACCGGCAGCTCCTCGATCCAGCTTTCTTCCGCACTGTGCAGCCCGTCGAAAGTTCTGGTCTTGAGCCCGCGAAGCACTTCAGCATTTGCCCTCTCGCTGACCGCTGCTTCTCGGGTGAGCCACGGAAGCAAAAGCACCTTGGCGCCAAGATCTTGGACGTCTTGCATGAAGGTGCGACTCAGAATTGTGTGCCGTTGTCGGTGATGATCCTGTTAGGGATTCCAACGGCAAACAATCGACCAAGAACTTGATCGCCGATCGTGCCGCCACCTTCCTCATCGCTTCCACTTCCGGCCACTTTGTGAACTTGTCGATGGCGACGTACAAGTACTCAAACCCCCGACAGCTCGGGGAAAGGGGCCGAGGATGTCGAGGCCCCAGACCGAAAATGGCCAGGATAAAGGGATCGTCTGGAGAGCTTGAGCTGGCTGGTGTATCTGCTTGGAATGGAACTGGCACGCTTCACACTTGGTTACTTGTGCAGTTGCATCCTGGAGGGCTGTCGGCCAGAAGAAACCTTGCCGGAAAGCTTTGCCGGCAAGTGCTCTTGTCCCAATGTGGTGACCACATATGCCTCCATGTATCTCTGCCAACAGCTTCTGTCCATCTTCCCTGGGAATACACTTCAATTTCACACCGTTGAGTCTTCTTCGCATGACAGTATCGTCGACAAACTGGTACATACTCGACTACCGGGCTACTCTTTCCGCTTCTTCTCGCTCTTCGGGAAGTTCTCCTGTCTGAAGGAAATGGACAATCTGATGCGCCCATGCTGGAGCTTGCGGCTCGACAACAAGGACCAAAGGCATATCTGCTGCTGCAGAACATCAGCTTCCACGGCAAGAACTCGCGGCTCGCCGGAGCTTGATGCTCCCGACAAGCTTGTCGGAGCAAGACTTGTCGGGAGCGTCTACTTCAACGAAACAAACCTCGGGTCTGCTTGAGCAGATCGCTTCCTCAAAGACTGTTGGTGTTGATCTTGGGGACCTTTGCAACGACGGCTTCGGGAAGCTCTGGCCGGAAAGTAGTCACGAGAGGCCAACTTCCTCTTCTTGTTTTGTCCAGTTGATGGTGTTACGGTTGGCTGAGTCAGCTTGAGCACGAAAATCCCTGGTTCCATTGTGTAACTTAAGCGCAGCGCACTTTGATGTGCCATCAGCAATATCATTACGAGCTCTTGGAACATGTTCCATTTGCAGGCCGTCAAAGTGCTCTTCTAGCTTCCTCACTTCATCGACGTAGGATTCCATCAACGGACTCGTAATCTTTGTTCACTTGGCGGACGACAATTGCGAGTCACCCCGACAATAAGCTTTTTGATCCCAAGGTCCATCATGCGATCCTGAGACCGGCAAGCAAACCTTCATACTCTGCAGTATTGTTTGTCGCTTGCTCCTTGGGAAAGTGCATTTGGACTACGTACTTTAGGTGCTCTCCGGTGGGTGCGATAAGCTGCACGCCGGCACCGGCGCCTTGCAGCGAGAAGGCACCATCAACGTACATCAGCCACTCTTTGCTTGCTTCCTTGACGGGAATGCTTGTCTCCGGAATCTCTTAAATGCGGCGTTGGCGTCCATTCTGCTATGAATTCTGCCAATGCTCGCTTTGGATAGTTGATGTGCTTTCAAACTTAAGACCAAAGCTTGACAGCTCCAAAGTGCCCACTCGACAATCCCGCCCGTAGCTTCGGATTCTGCAGTATCCTCTTCAGCCGGAAAGCGAGTGACAACTGTGATCTCATGTACTTGGAAGTAATGGCGCAGCTTTCTCGAGGCCATGAGGAGGCCGAAAAGCAATTTCGCACACCAGTACCTTGACCTAGCCCCTGCAGGAGGGAACCGACAAAGTAGACTGGGCGCTGCATCATCCTTTTTCGCATCTGTTCATGTGTCTACGCGGATTCATCCTTGTCGGGACCAGAGCTTGTCGGCGAAGCCCCCTGCTTGTCGCTGGATGTGCTTGCCGTGGTTGCTGGCTCGTCATCCGCCTCCCTCTCCGCTACTAACGCAGCACTAACCACTTGATTGGTTGCCGCTATATATAGCAAAGCAACTTCTCTTGTGGCTTAGGTGCGACAAGTGTTGGAGTGGAGGACAGGTATCTCTTCAAGTCCTGCAGCGCAGCCTCCGCCTCGGGAGTCCATTTCATTGGACCTGCCTTTTTCAAAATCTTGAAAAATGGCAGGGCGCGCTCAGCAGAACTAGAAATAAACCTGCTGAGAGCAGCCATGCAACCGGCAAGTCTTCGTACATCCTTGACGCGCTTTGGTGCTTCGATTTGCTCAATGGCCTTGATCTTATCGGGATTAGCTTCAATCCCTCGCTGAGACACGAAGAACCCGAGAAGCTTGCCGGAAGGGACTCCAAACACGCACTTCTCCGGGTTGATCTTAAGGTTGATCTTGCGCAGATTTGCAAAGGTCTCGTCCAAATCTTGAACCAGAGTTGCTTTGTCCTTGCTTTTGACCACTATGTCATCCATGTAGGCTTCTACATTTCTATGCATTTGCGGCTCAAAAGCCGCCATGGACTACCCTTGCAAATGTTGAACCAGCATTCTTCAAACCGAAAGGCATCCGTATGAAACAATATGTGCCACATGGTGTAATGAATGCGGTCTTCTTCATCTTCTTCAGCCATGAAGATCTGATGGTATCCTCGAGTATGCATCAAGAAACGAAAGCAAATCACATCCAGCCGTGGAGTCAACAATCTGGTCAATGCGCGGCAAGGGAAATGGATCTTTGGGACAAGCTTTATTAACATCCGTAAAGTCAATACAAAGCCTCCATTTTCCATTCGCCTTGCGCACGACTACAGGATTGGCCAACCACGTAGGATGGAGCACTCCTCTGACAAGGCCTGCTGCTTCCAGTTTCTTGATCTCCTCTGCTATGAATTCTAGGCTCTCCACTGCTTGCTTCCTGACTTTTTGCTTGACGGGCCGCGCATGAGGACAAACGGCCAGGCGGTGCTCAATCACTTTCCTGGGAACACCGGGGATGTCAGACGGTTACCATGCAAACACGTCGATATTCGCCCGCAGGAAAGCAATGAGCGCGCCTTCCTATTTAGGGTCGAGAGAGGCACTGATGGTAAAGGTACCACCAGTGCCGTCCTCCTTGGCGGGCACCTTCTTGGTCTTTGGCGGAGCCACCATCTTCTTGCACTTGCCGGTGGAGCTCGATGATGCGTCCTCGACGGTAGCGCAGCACCAAGAGGTGCGCTTGCCGGAGTGAGCATCGAGCCCTTGCCGGACTTGGACTTTGTCTTCTTCCCCGGGATCTTAATTGGCAAGTGTCGGCACTTTCTGTCGTGGCTGCTGCATCCCAGTAGATCTTGTCGGCACGTATAAGGGCATCCTTCTTGTCGCCATGGACAGAGATGACGCTTATCGGGCCGGGCATCTTGAGTAGGTTGTAGGCGAGTGAGAGGCTGCCATGAACTTGGCGAGGCCGGACGGCCAAGTATCCCATTGTAAGGCAATGGGAAATCGGCAACGCCGAATGTAACCCTCTCGATCCTGAAGTTCAGCTCGCTGCCAAATGTGACAGTAAAGTAATTTTCCCTTTCGGCTTGCTCCTTCCCGGATTGATTCCTTGGAAAGTGCCAGTCTCTTCGAGCTCGCTGTCAGGGATTTGAAGCTTCTGGAGCACCGCGGAGGAGATCAGATTCAAGCCGGCCCCGCCGTCAACTAGGATTTTGGTGCCCTTGAGGTTGCGGATGGTTGGTGAGACCAACATCGGCAAGCACCCGACCGCAGTTATGTGATCAGGGTGGTCCTCAATATAAAAAATGATAGGCGTCTTGGACCACTTCAGAGGCTTATGCGTGACTTCACGGATGGTTCCGCTGCATTGACCTCCCGCATCCATTGCTTGAGTTGGCGGTGGAGGTATGCAGGAAGCACCTCCGTCAACGCAGAGGATCTCGTGGCTTTCGAAACTCCTGCTCATCGGCGCTGCCGTCTTCCATATCTTCTTCGTCGTCATCATCTTCATCCTTGTCGCGGCCGCGGGGAGGCATGTCTCCTTGCCGCTGCTTGGCCTTGCCGCCCCCCCCCCCGGCCGGGACGTTTCTTGCTTACTCCCCCAGCACCTTCCTGGGCCTTCTCCTTGTCGCGCCGCCAGACGCAGCTCTCTGCTATTCGACAAGCTGCTCGACCTTCTTGCAGCTCTGGAGGTCGTGGCCCTTGGTGCGGTGGATCTTGCAGTACTGCTTGCCGGAGCTGTCCTGCTTGTCGGCGACCACCACCGGCTGGTGGTTGGCGTCAGCGGCAACCTCCTTCCCGGAACCACCAGCCTTGGCGCTCTTGTCGACGCCTCCGTTGCCGAACTGCTCAACAGCTAGCACTTCTCTGCCTTTCTTCTTCCTGTTGCCTCGCCGCCGACCCTTCTTTGCCGGGGCGGTGTCCTCACTGTCAGATCCTGCTTCTGCATTCTCTCCTGGGAGTCTCCTCCCTTCCTCGGTAGCGTGCACACACTCGGCCAAGGCGTACAGCTCATCGACGTCCTTGACTTTGCACATCGCCATCTCCTCCCTCATCCTGCGGTTCCGCACATTACGATGAAATGCGCCGATCACCGCGCAGGGTGGACGCTCGGATGTTGTAGTGCACACGGCTGAATCTACGAATGAACTTGCGCAGGACTCTCCTTCCTTCCGGGCGAGCAGATGAAGGTCACTCTCTTGGCCATGATGCTTGTGGCCACCTGTGAAGGCGCAACAAACTGATGGCACAAATCTGCCCAAGAGGATATGGAGTTGTCCGGCAAGTGCATGAGCAAAGATCTGACGTTGGGCTTGAGCACGAGCGGGAAGTAGTTGGCGAGGATCTTGTCGTCCCGTCCCCCCGCAGCTCGTGACCGCGATGGTGTAGATGCCGAGGAACTCCAATGCATGCGCCCCGCCATCATACTTCTCCGACATCGCCTGGTTTGAAGTTTTTCTAGCTGGGCCATCTGGACTTGCCGCAGCTCACGAGTGAACGCAGGGCAACCTCCCCGTCTGACGGCAAGTCGCCTGCTCCTCCGCACGCACGCGCATGTCGCCAGAAGGCCCAGCGCTTGTCGGACCGACGCCGCGCTTCTCTTTGGCGCTCGATGCGAAGTTCGAGCGTCCTCTCGTTGCCGCTCATGAAGAACTTGGCGCTGATCGCGGGCGAAGCTCATGGATCGGACGACACGGTGGAGTCGCTGCCGAGGTGGATCCGGTGAGTCGGCGATCTTGGCCTTCGTGGCGGAGAGTGCACGGTGGTTGCACCTCCGACAGTCTGCCGCCACCGCTCGTGCCTTGTCGTCTCGCCGCAGCAACGATGGCGTTGGTTGTCGCGGGTGTCGCTGCTGGCAAAGCCGATGAGGCTCGATAGTGGCCCTCCACCGTCGACCTTGTCGGCCGTTGGAGGGTAGTCGAGAGCAGCCGAGCTCTCGCCGTAGCTTCGCTGGAGTAGTGGGTGGCATTGGCGATCGATGCGAGGAGCGGATATGCTCGGACTTCTAACCACGTTAGAAGCAGCAGCACCCGTCCGGCGCATCAGATCTCACTCGTGCCAAGCATGTTGGCGCCGCATGCTGGCCTTTGAGGGTCTCGACGAATCTAACGTATGGCATTGTGAACGCCATGACGTTGTTGGTCCCGCGTCTCTGAGATGGGCGCGGGGATGCGCGACGCCGAGGTTTGCGGTGCCTTGTCCTTGGACTTGGCAACGTCGCGAACACCTTCGTCGGGCGCCGTTTTCCTCGCCGCCCGTCTGTCCACCACCCGTTTGCTGCGGTGAGGGTGGGTACGACGCGGACGGCTCTGCTGCCGCCGGAGCCTTCTTCTTCGGTGGCATGTTGAGGAAGATGTTGATGACGCTGCTCATGTGAACGCCGGATCAGATTCACACGGCCTCGACGCCCCCTACCTGGCGCGCCAAAGATGTCGGGAGGCTGATCGCACTCCACGGACACCTATGGGGCCGGGCGGACTGTGCACCTTGTGGTTCGGAGGGGGCTGAGATCGCACGAAGAGCGGATCGAGGCGATGCACACGAGCGGTTTACCCAGCTTCAGAGCTCTCCGGAGAGATAAAACTCCTACTGCTGCTTGTCTGATGTATTGTGTTCTTGCTAGGGAGCAATGCAAGCTACAAAACCTAGCATGAGTGTCTCTGGTCTCGAGTGAGTCGAATGAACCGAACCTCGCTACGCTATGCATGGGCCTCCTTTTATATGCTCAAGGGGTCTCCGACAGTGGCAACATAGATGAGGGTACAAATGTAAAAACAGGAGTTGGTACACCTACTCGAACAAAGGTACAGTGCAAAATACCTAACTCGACGGCAAGGGACAAAGGCAATAAATGCCCGCTGCTGTCGCCCAAACAAAGGCAACAGAGACCGTCAGTGCGCCTCCGCCGCCACGGTGGCAAGCTTGTCGCTGACTTATCGCCGCTTCTCCGGCTGGCTGCCTGACCTCTCGACACGCGCCCATGGAAAGGTCCCATGGTGACACGTCGATGGATGAGCTGGAGCGGAGAGGGAGAGAGGTTGCATGCCGCGGCAAGCGCCTTGCCGCGGTCGAATCCTTGTCGCGTCCGGAGGCTTATCGCGCTCCGAGCCTTCCCGGCAAGCTCCTCTTGCCGGGGCCTTGCCTTCCGTATGCCCGAGGGCCTTCCCGACAAGCTCCTCTTGTCGGGGCCTTGCCTTCTTAATCAAATACTTTGTTCTTGAATGGCTCCAAAGGATCCACGGAGGATCTTGGCGGTGGCGAGGCAAACCTTGCCGCGGGGTGCTGCAACTATCCGTGCATGAGTACGGGATACTAGGGTACCCCTACTCTAGTACACCGACAGAGTGTCGTGTCAATTTTTGGGATTTTTCAGCGTTCGCTTGGATATTTTTATGCATTAACTAGGTTTTCTAGGCATTTTATGTGCGTAATTCAAATTTGAATTACAAGCACATGCTCCAATGCACTAAAGTTGGTTGAAAATTCTAATCCATGTCCTTGGGTGAGTTTCTAGGTCCCATATCAACAGATGGGAACGAAATTCAAACATCAGGGCACTGTTGATTGCCGGCAAAATGTTGAGATGCCTAGTTTTTAAATTCTAGTAAATCAAAACTCGTCTGAAATTCATGAATGTTGGCATGCTATCATGGAGCGGCATCAACATGTCGTGGTAAAAGTTTTGTCCCATTTGGGGAAGGTTCGGGTATATGCTTCTCACAAACTAGAGCTTCTCACAACAAGCATGATGGTTTCGATAGGGAACGTCCCTCGTTTGGGGACGAAACGATAACCATTGCCTCTTATTGCTTTTAAACATTTTCTTGTGTCAACATAGAACAACAGGAGTGTTGTGTCAATTTTTGGGATTTTTCGGGGTTCATTTGGACATTTTTATGCATTAATTGAGTTTTCAATGCATTTATGTGCATAATTCAAGTTTGAACTACAAGCAAATGCTCCAATGCCCTAAAGTTGGTTGAAAAATCTAATATGTTTCCTTGGGTGAATTACTAGGTCCCATATCAAGAGATTGGAATGAAATTCAAACACCAGGGCACTGTTGATTGCTGGTAAAATGTTGAGATGCCTGGTTTTTAAATTCTGGTAAATCCAAAACTCGTCTGAAATTCATGAAAGTTGGCATGCTATCATGGAGCGGCATCAACATGCGATGGTAATTTTTTTGTCCCATTTGGGGCAGGTTCGGGTATATGCTTCTCACAAACTAGAGCTTCTCACAACAAGAATGATGGTTTCGATAGGGAACGTCCCACCTTTGGGGACGAAACGATATCCATTGCCTCTTATTGCTTTCAAACATTTTCTCGCGTCAACATAGAACAACAGGAGTGTTGTGTCAATTTTTGGGAATTTTTCGGGGTTCGTTTGGACATTTCTATGCACTAACTTAGTTTTCAATGCATTTAGGTGCATAATTCAAATTTGAACTACAAGCACATGCTACAATGCACTAAAGTTGGTTGAAAAATCACATGTGTGTCCTTTTGGGAATTTCTAGTTCCCATGCAAGAGATGGGAATAAAATTCAAACACAAGTGCAGTATTGATTGCCGACAAAATGTTGAGATGCCTGGAATTTAAATTCTAGTGTCGGGGAGGCTGATCTGACCCACGAACACCTATGGGACCGGCGGACCGAGCCCCTTTCGGTTCGGCGGGGTGTAGAGGTCGCACGAAGAGCAGATCGAGGCGAAGCACACGAGCGGTTTACCCAGCTTCGGAGCTCTCCGGAGAGATAACACTCCTACTGCTGCATGTCTGAGTGTATTGAGTTCTTGCTCAGGAGCGCTGAGTGCTACAGTACACACAAGCTGCTAACGAGACCGAGCGTGAGTGTCGAACCTTTCGAACCCCTTCTACGTTGCGCATGGGCCTCCTTTTATATGCTAAAGGGGTCTCCGACAGGTGGCAACGTAGACAAGGGTAAAAATGGAAAAGGAGTGGTTGGTACAGCTACTTGTACAGTGTACAGTGTACAGTGTATCATACCTAACCCTGACGGCAGGGGACAAAAGCATTAAATGCCCGTCTACGTCGCCCTAACAGTGCAAACAGGGACCGTAAGGGACGCCACCATTCGCCACGATGGCTTGCATGTCTGCGCCGCTTGCCACCACGCTCCGCTGGCCGCACGGCCTCTTGCCACGCGCGCCTGGAAAGGTTCCAGGGCGACACGTTAGTGGGTGTGCTGGAGCGCAGGTACAGAGTGGTCTGCCGCGGCAAGCGCCTTGCCGACGTTGTTGTCTTGTCGCGCCTAGAAGCTTGTCGCTCACCGGGCCTTCCCGGCAAGCTCCTCTTGCCAGGGCCTTGTCTTGTAGGTGCCTTGGGTGGCCTTCCCGGCAAGCTCCTCTTGCCGGGGCCATGTCTCCTTGGCTTGAATACTTTGTTCTTGAATGGCTCCAAAGGAACCACGGGGGACCTTGACGGTCACCCGGTAAGCCTTGCCGCGGAGGGCTGCAACTGCCCGTGCACAAGTTCGGGATACTAGGGTACCCCTACTCTCGTACGCCGACAGGAGCCCCCGGGCCTGGGCCACACACGGTGCCGAAGTTGTTGGGCCAGTGCCCAAAACAGGCACCGCACACGCGGCCCGGGTCACGCCAGAACGCACTTCGGACCCACCACTCCCTCCACGAACGGCACGCTGCGTCGAATGCGGCGTCGTGAGAGATCGTGGGCGAGATCGTGGGGTTTCTTTATTCGAAAACGGAACGCCCGCCTCCCTTGGCGGTGTAGTCGAAGCGATAAGGCATGTCGAGAGCGGCTTGTGGCACTCCGGTCAGGCTGCTCAGCTCCTACACAAATCAACAGTCAGATATCAGCAAAGAAAGAGCACCCATGCACGCCGAACAGCAAGAAGTAAACCATATACTTACGCTGGGGGCTGCGCTGGGGGCTGCTTTGAGGAAGAGTTGCCGCGTCCGGCAAGGTGGTCTCGGACGCGCCTCCTGCTGTCGCGGTGGGTTCGTCCTCGATGACAACTACCGGGGCCTTGGCTCTCTTCGAAGCTCTCTGGGCCAGCGTCCTGAAAAGGAATGGGTTCAGAGTAAAGCAAATCAGATACAAGACAAAGCAACAAGCCGAAGAACTACGAATGCTGCAAAGAATCTTACTCTTCTTCTTCCTCGTCGGAGCTGAGCGCGGAGAGATCAAATTCTGGCCCGCCTCCAGTACGACGAGGCGGAGGAGTAGTTTCCCTTGGCCGCTTGGCGGGAGCAGAAGCGGTGGTCTGCGAGGGCCCCGCTCCGGTTGCCGCAGTGGCGTGAGGTGCTCCCGCGGCAACAGCGCTTGCCGCGGTGGAAGGCTGCGCCAGGCGCTGCGCTGTTGGGTCTGGCTCGCCACCCCGCTCCATCTCCGGCCTTGCGAAGACGCCTTCTTGGTGGAGCTGGGGGCTCCGCTCGCGGCAAGCTGTTTGAAGGTTGGGGGGGGGGCGCCCTCGGCGGGCTCGCTCGACTCAGCTTCAGGCTCGGCAAGCTCCTCCTCGCCGGCAAACTCCCTTCGCTCAATAAGGCTTGCCGCCTCTGCTTCCTCTGCCTCCTCCACGGTGAATCTGACCGCTTCGCGGCAGCTTTGCCGCCGCCTCTTCCAGCTGGTGGCGGCGCGCTGCATCTCATCATCGGTGGTGTCGCGGGTGAGGCCTCTCTGTTCATCGGGGCGGACCGACATTTCTACCAGATTGTCAAAGAACTGCCGCACGACGTCATCTGCAGGCTCTTGCCAAGTTGGGACAATTCCATGTGAGTCGCACAACGGCATCATTGCACGGATGCGGTCAAGCGAGGAATTGTTGCACAGCAGAATCCACGCCTCGGCAACCTAAACATTTCTGGATGATCGTGATCGGGCTTGAACAGCTCCAAGAGCATCACGCCAAGTTCCAAGATGGTGAAGTTAAAGTTGAGGCCTGGGCGCAGCCTCATGATATCTGCCGCTGCTGAAACTCCCAGCGGGTCTCCTCCTCTCCTGCAAAGAAGCGGCGCGGCGCGAAGAAAGTCTCGCGCCAACGGTGCCTACAGTGAGCCCGGCAAGCCCGAGGCGCAGGATCCGGTGACGGCAATCTTCACCTAGCATCTTCCGGCCACGTTGCTCCAATCGTTGCCGCGCAAGACTATTGGGGTTTGGCGGTAAATGGCTGCGGGTTCTCCTCGACAATCCAGCACCAATCTACCCTCCATTCCTCCCATTTGCTACGGAGCTCTCCCTCCAGATAGGCTTCCTTCTTGCCGATCCTCGAGATCCAAGCGATTCCTCTGAAGAGGCTCCTCTCTCAACTCGGGGCATAAAGAAGTGGCGGAAAGGGCTACGTTTGGATGGACTTCGACAAAGTTTTCGCAGAGATGTGCGAAAACTGCCATGGTCAAAACAGCATTGGGGGTGAAATCAAGGAGGCGGAACCCGTAGGTGTTCATGATGTCACAGAAGAATTCAGAGAAAGGCGGGCAGAGCCCGCAGTAGAAGAAGAGCGCGAAGAAGGGATACCCAGTCGGGGCCAATTCCGAAGAAGCAGCGGGGAGTACCTTCGTGCGCGGATGCGCTCACCAACGCCGTCGATTTCCTCCACCGCCTCCGCCATGGCTCCGAAAGCCGACAAGGGAAAGGCCGTGAAGTCGGCCGAGGCGCAGCGGCTTGCGGCGCTGCGGAAGGAGTGGGCCATCTTCCCCCCTCAGCTTGCCGCGAGGGAGCTGAGGGAGAACTACTACCTCTTCTGGTCGACGGAGACGCGAGCGCATCCGCGCACGAAGGTACTCCCCACTGCTGCTTCGGAATTGGCCCCGACTGGGTATCCCTTCTTCGCGCTCTTATTCTACTGCAGGCTCTGCCCGCCTTTCTCTAAATTCTTCTGTGACATCATGAACACCTACGGGTTCCGCCTCCTTGATTTCACCCCCAATGCCGTTTTGACCATGGCAGTTTTCGCACATCTTCGCGAAAAACTTTGTCGGAGTCCATCCAAATGTAGACCTTTTCCGCCACTTCTTTTTACCCCGAGTTGAGATAGGAGAGCCCCTTGCCGGAGGGATCGCTTGGATCTCGAGGGTCGGCAAGAAGGAAGCCTATCTGGAGGGAGAGCTCCGTAGCCTGAAGGAGAAGATCAAGGCCGGCGAGGAAGAGCTTGCCGAGCCTGAAGCCGAGTCGAGCGAGCCCGCCGAGGGCGCATCCTCCCACCTTCAAGCAGCTTGCATGGCCGGAGCCCCAGCTCCACTCAAGAAGGCGTCTTCGCAAGGCCGAGAGGCGTGGCGAGGCAGACGGGCTAACAACCGCAGCCGCGCAACGCTTGATCATGCGGCAAGCACTGCCGCGGGAGCGCCCTCACGCCGCTGCTGCAATCGGAGCGGGCCCTCGCATACACCGGTTCGCTCCTCGCCAAGCGTCCAAGGGAACCCCTCCTCCGCTCGTCGTACTAGAGGCGGGCCAGAATTTGATCTTTCCGCTCGGCTCAAGCGAGGAAGAAGAAGAGTAAGATTCTTTGCTGTACTTGTAATTCTTCGATTTGTTGCTTTGACTTGTATCTGATTTGCTTTACTCTGAACCCATTCCTTTTCAGGACGCCTGTCGGTGTACTAAAGTAGGGGTACCCTAGTACCCCGAACTTGTGCACGGGCAGTCGTGATCCCGTGGCAAGCCCTCACGGGCGTCCGCCAAGACCCTCGACCGCCTTTCAGAAGACAAGACCCCGGCAAGAGGAGCTTGCCGGGAAGGCCTCTCTAGGCACGAAGAAGGCCCCGGCAAGAGGAGCTTGCCGGGAAGGCCACTCCAGGCACGCGGAAGACAAGGCCCCGGCAAGAGGAGCTTGCCGGGAAGGCTCGGAGCGCGACAAGTCTCCGAGCGCGACAAGGATTCGGCCGCGGCAAGGCGCTTGCCGCGGCATGCAACCTTCTCTCTCCGCCTCCGCTCCAGCTCACCCGGCGACGTGTCGCCATGGGACCGCTCCATGGGCGGCGTGTCGGCGGTGTGCAGCCAGCGGAGAGCAACGATAAGCGGCGGCCGATAGGCTCGCCATCGTGGGCGAGCGGAGGCGCACTGACGGCCTCTCAATCGCTTGGGCGACAATGACGGGCATTTATTGCTTTTGTCCCGTCCGTCGAGTTAGGTATTTTGCACTGCATACCTTTGTTCAAGTAGGTGTACCAACTCCTGTTTTTACATTTGTACCCTCGCCTATGTTGCTACCTGTCGGAGACCCCTTGAGCATATAAAAGGAGGCCCGAGTGCAACGTAGAGGAGGTTCGCGTTTTTCGCAAGGTTCGGCTGGTTCGGTTCATTCGACCCACCAGAGGCCAGAGACACTCACGCTAGGTTTTGTAGCTCACATTGCTCCCTGGCAAGAACACAATAGATCAAACAAGCAGCAGTAGGAGTTTTATCTCTCCAGAGAGCTCCGAAGCTGGGTAAACTGCTCGTGTGCCTCGCCTCGATCCGCTTCTTTCGTGCGATCTTCGCCCCCTCCGAACCACAAGGGGCCTGCCCGCCGCCCCATAGGTGTCCGCGGCACGATCAGCCTCCCCGACATCTCCGTGCGCCAGGGTAAAGGCGTCGAGGCCGTGTGAATCTGATCCGGCGTTCACACGAGTAGCGTCATCAACATCTTCCTCGACATGCCACCGAAGAAGAAGGCTTCGGCGGCAGCAGAGCCATCCGCGTCGTACCCACCCTCACCACAGCGAGTGGGTGGTGGGGCAGACGCTGGCGGAGGAACGGGCACCAACGAAGATGTTCATGACGTTGCCAAGTCCAAGGACAAGGCACCACAAACCTCGGCGTCTCACAAGATCCCCCGCGCTACCGTCTCAGAGACGCGGGACCAACAACATCATGGCGTTCACAATGCCATACGTTCGTTGGATCGAGACCCTCAAGACCAGCATGCACGCCAACATGCTGGCACGAGTGAGATACGGTCGCCCGGACGGGGTGCTGCTCCTTCTAACTTAGTTAGAAGCCCGAGCGTGTCCCGCTCCTCGCACCGTTCTCCAATGCCACCCACTACTCCAGCAGAAGCTCTGTCAAGAGCTCAGCCGCTCCTCGACTACCCTCCAACGGCCGACAAGGTCGACGAGTGGAGGGCCACTATCCAGAGCCTCATTGGCTTTGCCAACGGCGACGCTCCGCGGCAACCAACGCCATCATTGCCGCGGCGAGACGACAAGGCACGAGCCGGTGGCGGCAGACTGTCGGAGGTGCAACCACCGTGCACTCTCCGCCAAGAAGGCCAAGATCGCCGACTCACCGGATCCGCCTCGACAGCGACTCCACTGCGTCGTCGGATCCACGAGCTCGCCGCGATCAGCGCCAAGTTCTTCATGAGCGACAACAAGAGGACGCTCGAACTCGCATCGAGCGCCAAGAGAAGCGCCGACGTCAGTCCCGACAAGCGCTACTGGGCCTTCTGCTGACATGCGCGGCCGGAGGGGCCAGGTGACTTGTCAGACGCGGTAGGTTGCCCTGCTGCTCACTCGTGAGCTGCGGCAAGTCCAATGGCCCAGCGGAAAAACTTCAAACCAGACGTCTTGCCGGAGAAGTATGATGGCAGGACGCATCCGTCGGAGTTCCTCAAAGCATCTACACCATCGCGGTGCAGGCTGCGGGGACGGGACGACAAGATCCTCGCCAACTACTTCCCGCCGTGCTCAAGCCCAACGTCAGATCTTGGCTCATGCACTTGCCGGACAGCTCCATATCCTCTTGGCAGATCTGTGCCATCAGCTTGTTGGCGCCTTCACGGTGGCCACAAACCTCATGGCTAAGAGAGCGACCTTCACTTGCTCGCCTGGAAGGAAGGAGAGTCCGCCGCAAGTTCATTCAGAGGTTCAGCCACAGGCACTACAACATCCTGTGACGTCCACCCCGCGGTGATCAGCGCATTTCATCGTAATGTGCGGAACCGCAGGATGAGGGAGGAGATGGCGATGTGCAAAGTCAAGGACGCCGATGAGCTGTACGCCTTGGCCGACAAGTGTGCAGCGTCTGCCGAGGAAGGGAGGAGACTCCTGTGAGAGAATGCGTACAGGATCTCGACAAAGGATGACACCGCCCGACAAAGAAGGGCCGCGGCAAGGCAACAGGAAGAAGAAGGCCAGAGAAGTGCTAGCGGTCGAGCAGTCCGCAAGAATGGAGGTGGCGACAAGAACGCCAAGGCTGGTGGCTCCGCAAGGAGGTTGCCGGCCGACGCCAACCACTGGGCCGGTGGCGTCACGACAAGCAGGACAGCTCCGCAAGCAAGACAGAAGATCCACCGCACTAAGGGCCACGATCTCCGTGAGCTGCAAGAAGGTCGAGCAGCTCGTCAACAGCCAGAGAGCTGAGTACGAGCGCGAGACAAGGAGAAGGCCCAGGAAGGTGCCGGGGAGCAAGCAAGAAACGCCCCGGCCGGGAGGACGCTGCTGCAAGGTCAAGCAGCGGCAAGGAGATAGACCTCTCGCCGGCCGCGATAAGGATGAAGATGATGACGATGACGAAGATATGGAAGACGACGACGCCGGCGAGCAGGAGTTTTAAAGCCACAGAGGTTCTTCACGTTGACGGAGGTGCTTCCCGCATACCTCCCACCGCCAACTCAAGCAATGGATGCGGAGGTCAATGCAGCGAACCATCCGTGAGAGTCACGCAAGCCTCTCAAGTGGTCCAAAGACGCCTATCATTTTTTATATTGAGGACCACCCTGATTGCCTAACTGCGGTCGGGTGCTTGCCGATGTTGGTCTCACCAACCATCCGCAACCCCAAGGTCACAAAAATGTTAGTTGACGGCAGGGCCGGCTTGAATCTGATCTCCTCCGCGGTGCTCCGTGAAGCTTCAAATCCTCGACAGCGAGCTCGAAGAGACCGGTACCTTCCAAGGAATCAATCCGGGAAGGAGCAAGTCAAGGGAAAGATTACTTTGCTTGGTCACATTTGGCAAATGAGCTGAACTTCAGGATCGAGAGGGTTACATTCGACGTTGCCGATTTCCCATTGCCTTACAATGGGATACTTGGCCGTCCAGCACTCGCCAAGTTCATGGCGGCCTCTCACTACGCCTACAACCTACCTAAGATGCCAGGCCCGATAAGCGTCATCTCTGTCCATGGCGACAAGAAGGATGCCCTTATCTGTGCCGACAAGATCTTCCGGGATGCAGCAGCCGCGACAGATTGCCAGACACTTGCCGCTGAAGCTCCCGGGGGGAAGAAGACCAAGTCCAAGTCCGGCAAGGACTCTGATGCTCACTCCGGCAAGCGCACCTCTTCGGAGTGCTGCGCTACCGTCGAGGACGCACCATCGAGCTCCACCGGCAAGTGCAAGAAGATGGTGGCTCGCCAAGACCAAGAAGGTGCCCGCCAAGGAGGACGGCGCTGGTGGTACCTTCACCATCGGTGCCTCTCTCGACCCCAAATAGGAAGGCGCTCGTTGCTTTCCTGGGCGAATGTCGACGTGTTTGCATGGCAACCGCCCCGATATCCCCGATGTTCCTGTGAAAGTGATTGAGCACCGCCTGGCCGCTTGTCCTCATGTGCGGCCCACAAGCAAAAAGTCGAAGCAAGCAAAGGAGCGCCAAGAATTCATAGCCGAAGAGATCAAGAAACTGGAAGCAGCGGGCCTTGTCGAGGAGTGCTCCATCCCACGTGGTTGGCCAACTCGTAGTCGCGGCAAGGGAAATGGGAAATGGAGACTTTGTATTGACTTCACGGATGTTAATAAAGCTTGTCCCAAAGATCCATTTCCCTTGCCGCCGCATTGACCAGATTATTGTTGACTCCACGGCTGGATGTGATTTGCTTTCATTTCTTGATGCCTACTCAGGATACCATCAGATCTTCATGGCTGAAGAAGATGAGGAGAAGACCGCATTCATCACACCATGTGGCACATATCGTTTCATACGGATGCCTTTCGGTTTGAAGAATGCTGGTTCAACATTTGCAAGGGTAGTTCATGACGCTTTTGAGCCGCAAATGCACAGAAATGTAGAAGCCTACATGGATGACATAGTGGTCAAGAGCAAGGACAAAGCAACTTTGGTTCAAGATTTGGACAAGACCTTTGCAAATCTGCGCAAGATCAACCTCAAGCTCAACCCCGAGAAGTGCGTGTTTGGAGTCCCTTCCGGCAAGCTTCTCGGGTTCTTCGTGGTCTCAGCGGGATTGAAGCTAATCCCGACAAGATCAAGGCCATTGAGCAGATTGAAGCACCAAAGCGCATCAAGGATGTACGAAGACTTGCGGTTGCGTGGCTGCTCTCAAAGAAAGTTTATTACTAGGTTCTGTTGAGCGCCTGCCATTTTTCAAGATTTTGAAAAAGGCAGGTCCAGTAAAATGGACTCCCGAAGCGGAGGTTGCGCTGCAGGACTTAAAGAGATACCTGTCCTCCACTCCGACACTTGTCGCACCTAAGCCACAAGAGAAGTTGCTGCTATATATAGCGGCAACCAATCAAGTGGTTAGTGCTGCGTTAGTAGCGGAGAGGGAGGCGGATGACGAGCCAGCAACCACGGCAAGCACATCCGGCGACAAGCGTGGGGCTTCACGACAAGCTCTGGTCCCGACAAGGACGAGTCCGCTGAAGACGCATGAGCAGATGCGTAAAAGGATGGTGCAGCGCTACCTACTTTGTCGGCCCCTTCTGCAGGGGGCTAGGTCAAGGTACTATGATGAGCAAAAACTGCTTATCGACCTCCTCATGGCCTCGAGAAAGCTGCGCCATTACTTCCAAGCACATGATATCACAGTTGTCACTCGCTTTCCGCTGAAGAGGATACTGCAGAATCCAGAAGCGACAAGCAGGATTGTCGAGTGGGCACTAGAGCTGTCAAGCTTTGGTCTCAAGTTTGAAAGCACATCAACTATCCAAATCAGAGCCTTGGCGGAATTCATAGCAGAATGGACGCCAACGCCAGATGAAGAGATTCTGGAGACGAGCATTCCCGTCAAAGAAGCAAGCAAAGAGTGGCTGATGTACTTTGATGGTGCCTTCTCGCTGCTAGGCGCCGGTGCCGGCGTGCTGCTTATCGCACCCACCGGAGAGCACCTCAAGTACGTTGTCCAGATGCACTTTCCCAAGGAACAAGCGACAAACAATACTGCAGAGTATGAAGGTTTTCTTGCCGGTCTCAGGATCGTAGTGGACCTTGGGATCAAGAAGCTTATTGTTAGGGGTGACTCGCAACTCGTCGTCCGCCAAGTCAACAAAGATTACCAGAGTCCGTTGATGGAAGCCTACGTTGATGAAGTGAGGAAGCTAGAAGAGCACTTTGATCACCGCAAATGGAACATGTTCCAAGAGCTCGTAATGATATTGCCGATGGCTCATCAAAGTGCGCCCGCACTCAAGCTATCTCAAGGAACCAGGGATCTTTCCGCTCAAGCTGACTCAACCAACCGTAACACCATCAACAGTGGCAGAATAAGAAGAGGAAGTTGGCCTCTGGTGACTATTTTCCGTGAGCTTCCCGGCCGTCGTTGCAAAGGTCCCCAAGATCAACACCAACAGAGCCGAGGAGCATGCTGCTCCGACAGCACCCTGTGGTTTGTTTCGTTGAAGCAGACGTTCCCGACAAGTCTTGCTCGGCAAGCTTGTCGGGAGCATCAAGCTCCGGCAGGCCGCAGTCCTCGCCGTGGAAGCTGATGTTCCCGCAGCAGCAGATGTGCCTTTAGTCCTTGTTGTCGAGCCACAAGCTCCAAAGATGGGCACAGCAGATTGTCCATTTCCTTCAGACAGAGAACTTCCCAAGAGCAGGAAGAAGCGGAAAGAGTAGCCCGGCAGCCAAGTATGTACCAGTTTGTCGACAAAGATATCAGTATAGAAGAAGACTCAACGGTGTGAAATTGAAGTGTATTCCAGTGGAAGATGGATGTAAGCTGCTGGCAGAGATACATGGAGGCATATGTGGTCACCACATTGGCAAGAAGAGCACTTGCCGGCAAAGCTTTCCCAAGCAAGGTTTCTTCCGCCGACAGCCCTCCGTGATGCAACCGCACAAGTAACCAAGTGTGAAGCGTGCAAGGCCCATTCCAAACAGATACACCAGCCAACTCAAGCTCTCCAGACGATCCCTTTATCCCGGCCATTTTCGGTCCGGGGCTCGACATCCTCGGCCGCTTCCCGAAGCTTTGGGGCATTGAGTACTTGTACGCCGCCATCGACAAGTTCACAAAGTGGCCGGAAGTGGAAGCGATGAGGAAGGTGACAAAGACAACAATCAAGTTCTTTCGTCGATTGTTTGCCGCTTCGAATCCCTAACAGGATCATCACCAACAACGGCACACAATTTACGAGTCGCACCTTCATGCAATACGCCCAAGACCTTGGCGCCAAGGTCTGCCGCTTCGCTGCTCACCCGAGAAGCAACGGTCAAGGTGAGAGGGCAATGCTGAAGTGCTGCGCGGGCTCAAGACCAGAACTTTCGACAAAGCTGCACAAGTGCGGAAGAAACTAGATCGAGGAGTCACGGTGGTTCTTTGGTCGATCAGACGACGCCAAATCGAGCCATCGGCCGTGCACCCTTTGCTCTAGTCTATGGAGCAGAGGCAGTTCTCCCCATTTAAACTTCAGATATCTGGATCGCCTCGAGTACTCGCTTATGATGAGTTTGAGCAAGAGCAGCTGCGACAAGATGACGCTACGCTTCCTCGAGGAGGATCGCCTTCAGTCATTGTGGCGAGCCGCCGCTATTTCAAGAAGCCCTCGCATCGCTACCATAGCCGCAGGTTTAGTGCCGGAAGTCTCGAGGAAGGCGACCTTTGTTCTTCGCTGCGTTCAGTCCGCCAAGAATTCAAACAAGTTGACGCTTAAAGTGGGAAGGCCCTTATCGGGTGAAACGAGTCACTAGGCCTGGCGCTGTCCGCCTTGAGACCGAAGATGGCATTCCGGTGAGCAACTCCTGGAACATTGAGCATCTTCGTAAGTTTTACCCATAGGGCGCGGTTGTCGGAATCCGTTTCGGCAACCACCTTTTGTACAAGTCTTGCCGCTGTTGCACGTAATCCTTCGTACAAAGCCGGGCGCAGACCCCGTGCATCAGTAAAGCTCATGCATTGCGCACAACTTGTCAAGTTCATGCTTTCATCATTTCATTGCATGTTCCGGCTAACACTTTGTGCAGCAACTACACCCGGTAAGCAGAATCGAGCCACCGGGCTCCATAACGTTATTTCCTCTTCTTTTCTTTTCTCAAAGAAAGGGAGGCTCCCTCACGCACAAGTTAACCAGGGGGGAAGGAGAAGATAATACTATGGACCGTGCACCGCCGAGGAAGTTTCACCTCATCGGGAAGCAAGAGATGTAAAAGCTAAGTTGCCAAAGTTTGAGCAATCAATTCTTAAATTTTGAGTTATCTTCCTCGAACGATAGTACTTTGTATGGAGAACTCAGCGCAGAGGAACCAACTCGCCGGCTGGTCGCGCCTTTACTTTGTTTCGAGTCCGCTCAACAACTTAAGTGAGCTGCGGCTGGTCGCGACAAGGTTGCTTTGTCGGAGGCGGCACCGCCAAATAGGTCACCGACGTTCCGCACTTCTCATGACAAAAGTGCCCGCACCGACAAGTCCCCTAAATGCGTAAGGCGAGAACGCATAAAAGGAAGGAATCAAATAGAGGAAATAATGTTGCATTGATCGATTCACCTAAGATAGAGTATATTACGTAATAACTTGTCGCCGATATAACAAAGTTTTACGAACATGATCAGCGACAAGAGAAAGATAACAAGCTCCGGCAGAAACTCAGGTTTTCGCCGTAGAAGCTGATGTTCCCGCAGAACTGTCGCCTTGCCAGGAAATGGGCCACAGAGAAGCTAAGTTGCTAAGTTTAAACGATCAGTAATAAATTTTTAAAGTTATCTTCCTTGAACGACTGCGCTTTGTATGAAAAACCCATGCGCGGAGGAACCAAATCGTGGATCGGTCGCGCTTACTTTGTTTCGAGTCCGCTCAACAACTTAAGTGAGCTGCGACTAGTCCGCGATAAGGTTGCTTTGTCGGTAGCGACTTCGCCAAAGAAGGCTGTTGAAGTTCCGCACTCGCCATTGCGTGGCAAGGGTGCTCTGACCGCAAATTTCCTGAAAAGCGAGGGCAATAACATACAAAGCCAAGAGTCGAGTAAAGGAAGTGACGAGCAAATGTTGCCTGTAATAAAGTTATATTACAAAAATAACTTATTGCGGCGCTGGCTAAATCTTTCTCGTAACTGAAATAACAAAGTGAAGAGGAGAAGAAGGGCGCCACAAGACTCAAGCCCCTAAGCCGAGTTGCCGGGGGCTGCGGCAAGCCAGAGTTGCCGGGGGCCGCGGCGAGCCAGAGTTGCCGGGGGGCTGCGATATCGGATAAGCCCTTCGTCCCTTTTCAAACATCCCTTTTTCATTAAAAACATTCTACTCGGATGCAATCCGTGGGGAATGAAAAACATGAAAGAGAAGATTACAAGTTTTAAATGCGGATAAGGCCCGAAGGATTACAAATTAAAAAGATAAGATGCCCGTAATCCTTTTTATGTCCCTCTTCGGAGGTAGGTCAAGGAGGCGAGAAGGGCAAAAAACGCCTAGGCGAAGCTACAGTGCCGAAGGCACCAAGGAACATCCCGGAGCTCCCGAGGGCTTGACGGAGATGGCAGCGCCGAAGCGGGCTCAAGACGGGCGGCAGGATCGTCAAGACGCTGTCGAGGGCACTACGCCTCAGACTCCAACTTGACGGCCTTGTCGCCATCCCTCTTCCCCTTCCGCAGCCTCCCACGCCAGCCGCCCAAGGAGACGCAGGGGAGTTCAAGGAGCCAGCGACGCGGATGATGGGGTCGCCAGACGCAAGCGGCGCCTCGACAACTAATCGGGCCCGCTACCCTCGTCGTCATTGCCGCTCTCCTCCTTGTCACTCTCGCTCGAGGGGAATCTTCGCTGTCGGAGGAGCTATCCACGCAGCACTTCGCCCGAAAGTACCGAGATCCCCAAGACCTTGACGGAGAGGAGATCACCCTCCATTAACTTAAAATGGAGGGTAAACCCCGCCTCAGTGCTGTGGATGCGAGTGAACGCCTTCCACCGACGATCAAGATACATCACATTAGGGGCTGGGAATACAACACGGACTCGCATGCCGCTGATTCCACAGCCCTCATGTGCAGTCTCATGTCTCAAGGATCCGACTCATCAAGGCCGCGAACGGAGCTGGAAGAAGGAGGCGACGACGAGGCGCCCGTCGCAGCCTGACGAAGAACTCGCAAGGGTCGTCCCCTGTATGGACCACCGCAGGGAGGGGAACCGCCGGCGGAAGCGGAGACGGCGCACCGCCCCGTCCGCCTCTTCCCCGAGCGCCTCGACCTCGTCCACGACCTCGCCTCCCTCTTCCTCTTGTGGCTGGCTCTGCCGCCCCGGGCGTGGGGTTGGGAGGGGAGCGCTGTCTAGCGGCGACCCTCGCCGCCACCGATGAAGAACCAAGGTTCCTTTTCTCCATGACGAATGAGAGAAAGGGGAGAAGAAACTGAGTAAAGAAGGAGATGGGAGAGTGCGGGCTTCTGCGCTCCCCTTTCGCTCTTTTTAAGGAAGCAAGGTGGGGGCTCGACCGCCCCGCTCGACAAATCAGGGCATAGGAAGAGCAGGGAATCGGGGCCGACCTGCTGCTTGTGCTCGCAACGGCCCAGTTTTCCACTTCCACCGTCCGCGAACCCAAAAGCATGGGAACCACGTGGCGGGGATGCAGAATTGAGGCGACGGGTGAAGCGACCCCGCACTCCGCCCACTCCCCCCATGACGCCGCAATTGACGCGTGCCGTTACGGGGGAACGCGGCGGATACGGAGTGGGTTTGGTTTGGACCCAGGCGCTGCGTGCAGTGCCTGTTTTGGGCCTGGCCCAACAGCGCCAAGACCGTGTATGGCCCAGACCCGGGGGCTCCTGTCGGTGTACTAAAGTAGGGGTACCCTAGTACCCCGAACTTGTGCACGGGCAGTCGCAGCGTCCCCATGGCAAGCCTCGCCGGGCGTCCACCAAGACCCTCCGCCGCCTTTCAGAAGACAAGACCCCGGCAAGAGGAGCTTGCCGGGAAGGCCTCTCTAGGCACGAAGAAGGCCCCGGCAAGAGGAGCTTGCCGGGAAGGCCACCTGTGCACGCAGAAGACAAGGCCCCGACAAGAGGAGCTTGCCGGAAGGCTCGAGCGTGACAAGTCTCCGAGCGCGACAGCGATTCAGCCGCGGCAAGGCGCTTGCCGCTGCATGCAACCTCTCTCTCCGTCTCCGCTCCAGCTCACCCAATGACGACGGTCGCCATGGGACCGTTCCATGGGCGCGTGTCGAGCGTGCCGCAGCCAGCGGAGAGCAGCGATAAGCGGCGGCTGACAGGCTCGCCATCGTGGCGAGCGGAGGCGCACTCGACGGCCTCTGGTAATCGTTTGGGCGATAATGACGGGCATTTATTGCTTTTGTCCCTTGCCGTCGAGTTAGGTATTTTGCAATCGCATACCTGTTCAAGTAGGTGTACCAACTCCTGTTTTTACATTTGTACCCTCGCCTATGTTGCCACCTGTCGGAGACCCCTTGAGCATATAAAAGGAGGCCCGAGTGCAACGTAGAGGAGGTTCGCGTTTTTCGCAAGGTTCGGCTGGTTCGGTTCATTCGACCCACCCGAGGCCAGAGCCACTCACGCTAGGTTTTGTAGCTCGCATTGCTCCCTGGCAAGAACACAATAGATCAAACAAGCAGCAGTAGGAGTTTTATCTCACCGGAGAGCTCCGAAGCTGGGTAAACTGCTCGTGTGCCTCGCCTCGATCCGCTCTTCATGCGATCTCCGCCCCCTCCGAACCACAAGGGGCCTGCTCCGCCGGCCCCATAGGTGTCCGCGGGTACGATCAGCCTCCCTGACAACGCTGGCCCAGAGAATGTCGAAGAGAGCCAAGACCCCGGTGATTGTCGTCGAGGACGAACCCACTGCGACAGCAGGAGGCGCGTCCGAGACTACCTTGCCGGATGCGGCAACTCTTCTTCAAAGCAGCCCCCAGCGTAAGTATATGGTCTACTTCTTGCTGTTCGGCGTGCATGGGTGCTCTTTCTTTGCTGATATCTGATTGTCGATTTGTGTAGGAGCAGAGCAACCTCCTTCTGCTTCGACTACGCCGCCAAGGGTGGATTCCCCGGCAAGGGAGCGTTCTCCGGCAAGGGAGACTTCTCCGGCAAGGGGCAGTTCCCCGGAAAGGGACGGCACCAGCGATCCCTTGGCGGCGGAGACCATGACCGCAGACCTCGCATGTAATCTTCTTGCCTGAAAACTTCCCTTGTGTTCTTCTTCTTCTGATTTTATCTTTGAATATTTGCTTGACTTTTCTTCATCCATCCGCTACAGAGCCAATGGAGACCGAGGTCGCCGGCGAGGAGGACGCGCGCGGCAACATTGACGACACCGCCGCCACCGGAGAAGAAGCCGGTGCTAACGAGCCCGCCGGCGAAGAGGCCGCCAAAGCTGCCGCCGCAGAAGCTGGCGAGGGGTCCGACGATCGCACTGACGGCCCTGAGGCCACAGGAGCGCCAGGCGCTACGCCGACCGCCGATCCCTCCGCTGCCGCCAGAAAGGCTGGGTTCGAAGAGCCCAGCCGGCGCACCTATTTGAAGGCCGGGCGATGGCGTCTTCATCAAGCTCCCATGGGAGTCGAGCTCGTGCGCCCGGCCGAAGGAGAAACTTTCGATGAAGAGCTGCTCGCTTCCACTGGATCGACGCTTAGTCGACGCGTAAAGCAATAGCGGCGAGCTGAGGAGGAGCAGCTGCGGAAGCTGTTGCCGCTCTACCGCGCCTAACAAGCCAAGCTGGAATCCCGGGAAGCGCTTGTCGGCGGGCGGAGCAGACATCGAGAAGCGCGCGAGGAGCTCGGGGCCGCCACCAGAAGCTCTCCGGTCCTTGGCAGAAGGAGCGGGAGTGGCTTGCCGAGAGCGCAAAGCCTTCCTCCTCGAGAAGGCTGAAGCCGAGGATAACAATGACTTGCCGCCGAGAAGCCGTCTGCGCAGGAAGGCGAGTTAGGCGCAGCGGAAGGTTAACCTTGACAGCCACGAGGAGGATCTTGCCATGCGCGAGCAAACATTTGACGGGGCTCTCAAGGAAGCAAATGATGCTGCCGCAGCTGTCGAGGCCGCCAAGAAGGAGCTGGAGACGAGGGTGGCGCAGTTGGAGGCCAGCCTCAAGGAGAGCGGCGAGGAGCTTGCTGCACTCAAGCACGAGCGCGAGAAGGACGCCTATACTCTTGGCGAGCTGCAGGGCCGTCTCGCCGAGAGGAGCAAGGAGCTCAGTGCCGCCAAGGACTCCAATGCAGATCTTGAGTTGAAGCTAACTACTTTGACTCAAAGCGCCGGACGGTGCTGTGGAGCAGGAAGTGGCCTTGAAGGAGAAGATCAAGGCCGACGAGGCGCCGGCCGGGCGAAAGTGTCAAGCCGCCCAGAGTGCCTTGAGGGAGAATGTGGAGCACTGGACCGAGGGTCTCGTGAATGTTGCTGCAGCCATCGATGAGGAGCTGGCACAGCTGGGGATGGTGGATCTTGGATATTCCTCGAACGAGCACCTCCAACCCAGTGCCAAGCTTAGCTTGTTCTTCAAGGGCGTGGTGACGGCCCTCCAGCGACTCCGGGAAGAGGTCCCAAAGCAGCTGGCTGAGGAATCGCGCCAGATCTGCGCGGGAGCTCTTCAAAAAGTGCTGATGAAGGTGGCCTTCCGCAATCCAGGCCTCAACCTCACCAACGTCCTCAAGTCCTTGCCGCCGGATGCTGATGTGGAGGCGCTCAAGACCCTTGTCGCACCCATCGTGGATAGGGTGAGCGGAATCAAGAGGGTTGAGGGCGATCGCGTAGATTAGGCCGCCCGTTTTCTCTTTCTCTTGCCGCTGCTGGTCATGTCATAAGAACAATCCATTAGAGCTGCGGCAAGCTATCTTGTGATATAACTCTATTTTGGGTATCAATTGCTATGTTATTTCCTTTACTTGATTCCTTCCTTTGTATGTTTTTGCCCTACGCTTTTAGGGAACTTGTCGGCGCGGGCACCTGAGCCGCGAGCGCTGAGTGCGGGACGTCAGCAGCCTGCTGGCGGTGCCGCTTCCGACAAGTAACCTTGTCGCAACTAGTCGCAGCTCACTTAAGTTGTTGAGAGGACTCGAAACAAAGTAAGGGCGCAACTAGCTACGAGTTGGTTCCTCTGCGCACAGGTTTTCCATACAAAATGCAGTCGTTCGAGGAAGATAACTTAAAAATTTTAAAACTGATTGCTCAAACTTTAGCAACTTAGCTTTTTCATCGTTTGCTTCCAGTAAGGCTAGACTTCCTTGAGCGACGCTTGATCCACACCATTATCTTCTCCTTCCCCGGGAAACTTGTGTGCGAGGAACCTTCCTTTCTTTGAGAAAGAGAAAGAAGAGAAAATAAAGATATGGAGCCTTATGGCTCGTTATCACTTACCGAGGGTAGGTGCTGCACAAAGTGTCGATAAGGCATGCAAATAGAAGTAAAAAGCATGAAATTGACAAGATGTGCAAAGTACGCTAGCTTTACTTATGCACGGGGTCTGCGCCCGGCTTTGTACAAAGGATTACATGCAACAGCGGCAAGACTTGTACAAAAGGTATTTGCCGGAACAGGTTCCGGCAACCGCGCCCTACGGGTAAAACTTACGAAGATGCTCAATGTTCCAGGAGTTGCTCACCGGAATGCCATCTTCGGTCTCAAGGCGGACAGCGCCAGGCCTAGTGACTCGTTTAACCCGATTAGGGCCTTCCCACTTCGGCGTGATCTTGTTGTAATTCTTGGCTGACTGAACACGCCGAAGAAAAGGTCGCCTTCCTCGAGACTTGGCATTAACTGCGGCTATGGTAGCGGCGCAAAGCTTGTCGGTATCGAGCAGCTCAGACAAAGAGCACGAAGACGATCCTCCTCAAGGAGCAGCGCGTCATCTTGTCGCAGCTGCTCTTGCTCAAGCTCATCATAAGCGAGTACTCGAGGCGATCCGTATACGAGTTCCGTGGGGAGAACTGCCTCTGCTCCATAGACTAGAGTGAAAGGTGTCCGCCGGTGGCTCGATTTGGCGTCGTCTGATCGACCAAAGAACCACCGCAGCTCCTCAATCCAGCTTTCTTCGCACTTGTGCAGCCTCGCCGAAAGTTACGGTCTTGAGCCGCGCAGCACTTCAGCATTTGCCCTCTTCACTTGACCGTTGCTTCTCGGATGAGCAATGTAAGCGAAGCGAACCTTGGCGCCAAGATCTTGGACGTCTTGCATGAAGGTGCGGCTTGTGAATTGCGTGCCGTTGTCGGTGATGATCCCGTTAGGGATTCAAACGGCAAACAATCGACCAAGAACTTGACTGGCTGGCTTTGTCACCTTTCTCATCGCTTCCACTTCCGACCACTTTGTGAACTTGTCGATTGCGACGCACAAGTACTCAAAGCCCCGACAGCTTCGGGAAAGGGGCCGAGTATGTCGAGCCCCTGCATCAAAATGGCCAGGATAAAGGGATCGTCTGGAGAGCTCGAGCTGGTTGATGTATCTCGCTTGGAATGGAACCGCACGCTTCACACTTGGTTACTTGTGCGATTGCATCACGGAGGGCTGTCGGCCAAAAGAAACCTTGCCGGAACGCTTTGCCGGCAAGTGCTCTGGCGCCAATGTGGTGACCACATATGCCTCCATGTATCTCTGCCAACAGCTTTTGTCCATCTTCCCGGTGAATACAATTCAATTCCACACCCTTGAGTCTTCTTCTGTACAGTGTGTTGTCGACAAACTGGTACATACTTGACTGCCGGGCTACTCTTTCCGCTTCTTCTTGCTCTTCGGGAAGTACTCATGTCTGAAGTAAATGGACAAACTTATGTGCCCATGCTGGAGCTTGCGGCTCGACAACAAGGACCAAAGGCACATCTGCTGTTGCGGGAACATCCGCTGCTACGGCGATAACCTGTGGCTCAGCCGGAGCTTGACGTTCCCCGGCAAGCTTGCCGGAGCAAAACTTGTCGGGAGCGTCTGCTTCAACGAAACAAACCCTGGGGCTTGTCGGAGCAGATCGCTCCTCAAAGACTGTTGGTGTTGATCTTGGGGACCTTCTTGGCGGCGGCTTCGGGAAGCTCTGCCGGAAAATAGTCATCAGAGATCAACTTCCTCTTCTTGCTCTGTCCGGTTGATGGCGTTACAGACGGTTGAGTCAGCTTGAGCACAAAGATCCCTGGTTCCATAGATAACTTAAGTGCGGCGCACTTCGACAGGCCATCAGCAATGTCGTTCTGAGCTCTTGGAATATATTCCATCTGTAGGCCGTCAAAGTGTTCTTCCAGCTTCCTCACTTCATCAACATAAGCTTCCATCAACGGGCTCTGATAATTCTTCTTCACTTGGCGGATGACAAGATGTGAGTCACCCCTGACAATGAGCTTCTTGATCCCAAGGTCTACTGCGATCCTGAGACCGGCAAGCAGACCTTCATACTCCGTAGTATTGTTTGTTGCTTGCTCCTTGGGAAAGTGCATCTGGACTACGTACTTGAGGTGCTCTCCGGTGGGTGCGACAAGTAGCACGCTCGCACCGGCGCCTTGCAGCGAGAAAGCACCATCATAGTACATCAGCCACTCTTCGCTTGCCTCCTTGACAGGGATGCTTGTTTCTGGAATTTCTTCATCTGGTGTTGGCATCCATTCTGCTATGAACTCTGCCAATGCTCTGCTTTGGATAGTTGAAGTGCTCTCAAACTTGAGGCCAAAGCTTGATAGTTCCAGCGCCCACTCGACAATCCTGCCTGTTGCCTCTGGAATTTGCAGTATCCTCTTGATGGAAAACGAGTGGCGACTATAATCTCATGTGCACGGAAGTAATGGCGCAGCTTTCAGAGGCCATGAGGAGGCCGAAAAGCAATTTACGCACACCGTGAGTACCTTGACCTAGCCACCTGCAGAAGGGAACTGACAAAGTAAACTAGGCGCTGCACCATTCTTTTCTGCATCTTCTCATGTGTCTGCGCAGATCCATCCTTGTCGGGACTAGAGCTTGCCGGTGAAGCCCACAGCAGCCATTTGGATGCATCTGCCATGGTTGCTAGCTCATCATCTGCCTCCCTCTCCGCTACTAACGCAGCACTAACCACTTGATTGGTTGCCGCTCTATACAGCAGCAACTTCTCTTGTGGCCTAGGTGCGACAAGTGTTGGAGTGGAGGACAGGTATTTCTTCAAGTCCTGCAGCGCAGCCTCCGCTTCCGGAGTCCATTGCATCAGACCTGCCTTTTTCAAAATTTTGAAAAATGGCAGGGCGCCTTCAGCAGAACCTAGAGATAAACCTGCCGAGAGCAGCTCACATGGCAACCGCAAGCCTTCGTACATCCTTGGCGCTTTGGTGCTTCAATCTGCTCAATGGCCTTGATCTTGTCGGGATTAGCTTCAATTCCCATTGAGACCACGAAGAACCGAGAAGCTTGCGGAAGGGACTCCAAACACACACTTCTCAGGGTTGAGCTTGAGGTTGATCTTGCGCAGATTTGTAAAGGTTTCGTCTAAATCTTGAATGAGAGCCGCTTTGTCCTTGCTTTTGACCACTATGTCATCCATGTAGGCTTCTACATTTCTGTGCATTTGCGGCTCAAAAGCGTCATGGACTACTCTTGGAAATGTTGAACCAGCATTCTTTAACCCGAAGGGCATCCGTACAAAACAGTATGTGCCACATGGGGTGATGAATGCGATCTTCTCCTCATCCTCTTCTGCCATGAAGATCTGATGATATCCTGAGTATGCATCTAGAAATGAAAGCAAATCACATCCGGCCGTGGAGTCAATAATCTGGTCGATGCGCGGCAAGGGAAATGGGTCTTTGGGACAAGCTTTATTGACATCGGTAAAGTCGATGCAAAGCCTCCATTTCCCGTTAGCCTTGCGTACATCTACAGGATTGGCCAACCACGTAGGATGGAGCACTCCTCTAACAAGGCCTGCTGCTTCCAGTTTCTTGATTTCTTCACGATGAACTCTTGGCGCTCCACCGCTTGCTTCGACTTTACGCTTGACGGGCCGCGCATGAGGACAAGCGGCAAGATGGTGTTCAATTACTTTCCGGGAACACCGGGGATGTCGACGGTTGCCACGCAAACACGCCGACGTTAAGCAGCAGAAAGCAACGAGCGCCGCCTTCCTATTTAGGGTCGAGAGGCACTGATGGTGAAGGTACCACCAGTGCCGTCCTCCTTGGCGGACACCTTCTTGGTCTCTGGTGGAGCTGCCATCGTCTTCTTACGCTTGCCGGTGGAGCTCGATGGTGCGTCCTCGACGGTAGCGCAGCACTCCGAAGAGGTGCGCTTGCCGGAGTGGGCATCAGAGCTCTTGCCGGACTTGGTCTTCTTCTTCCCCAGAGCTTGATGGCAAGTGGCTTGCAATCTGTTGCAGCAGCTGCTTTGGTAGATCTTGTCGGTAGCAGATAAGAGCATCCTTCTTGTCACCGGGGACAGAGATGACACTTATCGGGCTGGCATCTTCTGCATGTTGTAGGCATAGTGAGAGGGCGCCATGTATTTGGCGAGTGCTGGTCGGCCAAGTATCCCTTTGTCTGGCAATGGTATGTCAGCGACGTCAAAGGTGACCCTCTCAGTTCTGATGTTCTACTCTCTGCCAAATGTCACCGGCAACGTGATCTTTCCCTTCGATTTGCTCCTTCCCGGATTGATTCCTTGGAATGTGCGGTCTCTTCGAGCTTCGCCATCGTGGATCTGGAGTTTCGGAGCACCGCGGAGGAGATCAGATTCAGCGGCCCGCCGTCAACTAACATCTTGGTGACCTTGTGGTTGCGGATAGTTGGTGAAACCAACATCGGCAAGCACCCGACCCGCAGTTACGCGATCGGTGGTCCTTAATATCAAAGATGATAGGCGTCTTTGGACCATTTCGTAAGCCTGCGTGACTCAGCGGATGGTTACGCGCGCATTGACTTCCTGCATGCACCTTTGCTTGAGTTGGCGGTGTGAAGTATGCAGAAGCACCGCCGTCAACGCACGGGACCTCTGTGGCTACGGAACTCCTGCTCATCGGTCTCATCATCATCCATGTATTCATCGTCTTAGTCGTCGTCATCCTTGTCGCAGCCTCGGGGAGGTCTGTCTCCTTGCCGCTGCTTGGCCTTGCTGCGGCGTCCTCCTCGGCCGGGACGTTTCTTGCTAGCTCCTCCAGCACCCTCCTGGGCCTTCTCCTTGCCGCGTCGTTCGTATTCAGCCCTCTGCTGCTCGACAAGCTGCTCGACCTTCTTGGAGCTCTGGAGGTCATGACCCTTGGTGCGGTGGATCTTGCAGTACTGCTTGTTGGAGCAGTCCTGCTTGTCGGTGACCGCCATAGCCTGGCAGTTGGTGGCAGCGGCAACCTCCTTGCCGGAGCTACCAGCCTTGGCTTTCTTGGCGCCACCTCCATTGCCGGACTGCTCAACAACTAGCACATCCTTGCCTTTCTTCTTCCTATTGTTCTGCCGCCGGTTTTTCCTTGCCGGGGTGGTCTCCTCACTATCAGATCCTCCTGCTTCAGTATTCTCTCTAGGGAGTCTCCTCCCTTCCTCAGCACGTGCACACTTGTTGGTCGTATGCATAGCTCACCGACGTCTACGATCTTGCACATCGCCATCTCCTCCCGCATCCTGCGGTTTCGCGACGCTCGATGGAACGCGCTGATTACATGGCAGGGGTGGACATCTGGGATGTTGTGCTTTGACGCGGCTGAATCTCCGAATGTACTTGCTAGGGCTCCCCTTCCTTCCGGGCGCAGCAGATGAAGGTCGCTTTCTTGGCCATGAGGCTTGTGGCCGCCCATAAAAGGCGCCGACAAACTGATGGCATAGATCTGCCCAAGAGGATATGGAGTTGTGCGGCAAGTGCATGAGCCAGGATCGACATTGGGCTTGAGCACCGGTGAAGTAGTTGGCCAGAATCTTGTCGTCTCACCCCCCGGCAGCCTGCACCGCGATGGTGTAGATCTTTGAGGAACTCCGACGGATGCGTCTTGCCGTCGTGCTTCTCTCGGTACATCGGCTTGAAATTCTTCTTCTGGGCCCTTTGGACTTGCCGCAGCTCACGAGTGAACGCAGGGCAACCTACCGCGTACGGCAAGTCGCCTGGTTCCTCTGGCGCATGCATGTCAACAGAGGGCCCAGCGCGCTTGTCGGATTGACGCCGTGCTTCTCTTCGGCGCTCGATGCGAGTTCGAGCGTCTTCTTGCTGTCGTTCGTGAAGAACTTGGCGATGATCTCGACGAGCTCGTGGATCCGATGATGCGGTGGAGTCGCTGTCGAGGTGGATCCGGCGAGTCGGCGATCTTGGCCTTCGGGGCGGAGAGTGCATGGTGGTTGCACCCCCACCGGTCTCGTCGCCACCGGCTCGTGTTTGGCAGTCTTGCCGCGGCAGCGATGCACTCGGCTGCCGCGGAGTGTCGCCGTTGGCAAAGCCGATGAGACTCTGAATGGTGGCCCTCCATTCATCGACCTTGTCAGCTGTTGGAGGGTAATCTAGGAGCAGTTGTGCTCTCGCCAAAGCTTCTGCTGGAGTGGTGGGTGGCAGTGGCGATCGGCGTGAGGAGCGGGATATGCTCGGACTTCTAACTATGTTAGAAGGAGCGATATCCCGGCCCAGCGTGCCGTGTTTCGCCGCGCCAAAGATGTTGGCGTGCATGCTGGTCTTGAGCATCCCGAGGTCCACCAGCTCGATCTTGGTCCAACGAGCGTATGGCATTGTGAATACCATGACGCTGTCGGTCCCGCGCCTCCTGAGACGGGCGCGGTGCATGTACGGACGCCGAGGTCTGCGCAGCCTTGTCCTTGGACTTGGCAGCACCGTAAGCTCCCCCGTCTCCGTCCATTCTTCCGCCGGCGTCTACCCCACCACCTGTTTGCTCCGGTGGTGGTGGGTTCGACGCGGATGGAGCTTCTGCCGCCGAAGCCTTCTTCTTCGGTGGCATGTTGATGAAGATGATGAAGATCTAGCTCACGTGGACGCCAGATCAGGTTCACACAATCTCGACGCCCCCTACCTGGCGCGCCAAAGATGTCGGGGAAGGCTGATCTGACCCACGAACACCTATGGGACCGGCAGGCCGAGCCCCTTTCGGTTCGGCGGGGAGCAGAGGTCGCACGAAGAGCAGATCGAGGCGAAGCACATGAGAGGTTTACCCAGCGTCGGAGCTCTTCGGAGAGATAACACTCCTACTGCTGCATGTCTGAATGTATTGCGTTCTTGCTCAGGAGCGCTGAGTGCTACAGTACACACGGGCTGCTAACGAGACTGAGCGTGGGGGGAACTGACCGACCCTTTCTACGTTGCGCATGGGCCTCCTTTTATATGCTCAAGGGGTCCCCGACAGGTGGCAACATAGACAAGGGTACAAATGGAAAAGTAGTGGTTGGTACACCTACTTGTACAGTGTACAGTGTACCATACCTAACCCTGACGGCAGGGGACAAAGGCATTAAATGCCCGTCTACGTCGCCCTAACAGTGCAAACAGGGACCGTCAGGGTCGCCACCGATTCGCCACGATGGCAAACTTGTCGGCGCCGCTTGCCACCAAGATCACCGGGCTGCACTGACCTCTCGCCACGCTACGCACCGGAAAGGTCCTGTGGCGACACGTTAGTGGATGTCTTTGGGCGTGGTACGGAGAGAGGTTGATGCACGCATGGCAAGCGCCTTACGCGGTTGTTGTCTTGTCGCGCCGGAAGCTTGTCGCTCATTGGGCCTTCTGGCAAGCTCCTCTTGCCGGGGCCTTGTCTTGTAGGTGCCTTGTGTGGCCTTCCCGGCAAGCTCCTCTTGCCGGGGCCTTGTCTCCTTGGCTTGAATACTTTGTTCTTGAATGGCTCCAAAGGAACCACGGGGGACCTTGGCGGTCACCCGGTAAGCCCTGCCGCGGAGGGCTGCAACTGCCCGTGCACAAGTTCGGGATACTAGGGTACCCCTACTCTAGTACAACGACAGCTGATTACCAGAAAAATGTTGAGATGCCTGGTTTTTAAATTCTAGTAAATCCAAAACTCGTCTGAAATTCATGAAAGTTAGCATGCTATCGTGGAGCGGCATCAACATGTCGTGGTAAAAAATTTATCCCATTTGTGGCAGGTTCCGGTATATGCTTCTCACAAACTAGAGCTTCTCACAACAAGCATGATGGTTTCGATAGGGAACGTCCCACCTTTGGGGACGAAACGATAACCATTGCCTCTTATTGCTTTCAAACATTTTCTCGTGTCAACATAGAACAACAGGAGTCTTGTCTCAATTTTTGGGATTTTTCGGGGTTCATTTGGACATTTTTATGCATTAACTGAGGTATCAATGCACTTATGTGCATAATTCAAATTTGAACTACAAGCACATGCTCCAATGCACTAAAGTTGGTTGAAAAATCTAATATGTGTTCTTGGGTGAATTTCTATGTCCCATATTAAGAGATAGCAACGAAGATCAAACACCAGGGCACTGTTGATTTCCGGCAAAATGTTGAGATGCCTGGTTTTTATATTCCGGTAAATCCAAAACTCGTCTGAAATTCATAAAAGTTGGCATGCTATCATGGAGCGGCATCAACATGCCGTGGTAAAATTTTTGGCCCATCTGGGGCAGGTTCGGGTATATGCTTCTCACAAACTAGAGCTTCTCACAACAAGAATGATGGTTTCGATAGGGAACGTCCCACCTCTGGGGATGAAACGATATCCATTGCCTCTTATTGCTTTCAAACATTTTCTCGTGTCAACATAGAACAACAGGAGTGCTGTGTCAATTTTTGGGAATTTTTCGGGGTTCGTTTGGACATTTTTATGCATTAACTTAGTTTTCAATGCATTTATGTGCATAATTCAAATTTGAACTACAAGCACATGCTACAATGCACTAAATTTGGTTGTAAAATCACATGTGTGTCCTTGGGTGAATTTCTAGGTCCCATGCAAGAGATGGGAATGAAATTCAAACACAAGTGCACTGTTGATTGCCGGCAAAATGTTGGGATGCCTGGTTTTTAAATACTAGTAAATCCAAAACTCGTCTGAAATTCACGAAACATGGCATGCTATCATGGAGCGGCATCAACATGTCGTGGTAAAAATTTTGTCCCATTTGGGGCAGGTTCGGGTATAAGCTTCTCACGAACCAGGGCTTCTCACAACAAGCATGATAGTTTCGATAGGTAACGTCACACCAACGAAACGATATCCATTGCCTCTTATTGCTTTCAAAAATTTTCTAGTGTCAACATAGAACAACTGGAGTCTTGTGTAAATTTTTTGTGGATTTTGGGGGTTTGTTTGGACATTTTTATGCATTAACTGAGTTTTCTAGGCATTGTATGTGCATAATTGAAATTTGAACTACAAGCACATGCTGCAATGCACTAAAGTTGGATGAATAATCTAATCTGTGTCCTTGGGGGAATTTCTAGGTCCCATGCAAGAGATGGGAATGAAATTCAAACACCAGGGCACTGTTCATTGCCGGTGAAACGTTGAGATGCCTGATTTTTAAATTCTGGTAAATCCAAAACACGTCTGAAATTCATGAAAGTTGGCATGCTTTCATGGAGCGGCATCAACATGCCGTGGTAAAAATATTGTCCCATTTGGGGCAGGTACGGGTATATGCTTCTCACAAACTAGAGCTTCTCACAAACTAGAGCTTCTCACAACAAGAATGATGGTTTCGATAGGGAACGTCCCACCTTTGGGGACGAAACGATATCCATTGTCTCTTATTGCTTTCAAACATTTTCTCGTGTCAACGTAGAACTACAGGAGTGTTGTGTCAATTTTTGGGAATTTTTCGGGGGTCGTTTGGACATTTTTATGCATTAACTGAGTATTCAATGCATTTATGTGCATAATTCAAATTTGAACTAGAAACACATGCTCCGGTGCACTAAAGTTGGTTGAAAAATCACATGTGTGTCCTTGGGTGAATTTCTAGGTCCTATATCAAGAGATGGGATTGAAATTCAAACACCAGGGCACTATTGGTTGCCGGCAAAATGTTGAGATGCCTGGTTTTTAAATTCTAGTAAATCCAAAACTCGTCTGAAATTCATGAAAGTTGGCATGCTATCATGGAGCGGCATCAACATGTCGTGGTAAAAAAATTGTCCCATTTGGGGCAGGTTCGGGTATATGCTTCTCACAAACTAGAGCTTCTCACAACAAGCATGATGGTTTAGATAGGGGACGTCCCACCTTTGGGGACGAAACGATATCCATTGCCTCTTATTGCTTTCAAACATTTTGTCGTGTTAACTTAGAACAACAGGAGTGTTGTGTCAATTTTTGGGATTTTTCAGGGTTCGTTTGGACATTTTTATGCATTAACTAGGTTTTTTAGGCATTTTATGTGCATAATTCAAATTTGAACTACAAGCACATGCTCCAATGCACTAAAGTTGGTTGAAAAATCACATGTGTGCCCTTGGGTGAATTTCTAGGTCCCATGCAAGAGATGGGAATAAAATTCAAATACGAGGGCACTGTTGATTGCCGGCAAAACGTTGAGATGCCTGGATTTTTAAATTCTAGTAAATCCAAAGCTCGTCTGAAATTCACGAAACTTGGCATGCTATCATGGAGCGGCATCAACATGCCATGGTCAAAGATTTCTCCCATTTGGGGCAGCTTCGGGTATAATCTTCTCACGAACCAGAGCTTCTCACAACAAGCATGATGGTTTCGATAGGGAACGTCCCACCTTTGGGAACAAAACGATATCCATTGCCTCTTATTGCGTTCAAAAATTTTCTAGTGTCAAAATAGAACAACAGGAGTGTTGTGTCAATTTTTGTGAATTTTCGGGGTTTGTTTGGACATTTTTATGCATTAACTGGGTTTTCTAGGCATTTTATGTGCATAATTCAAATTTGAATTACAAGCACATGCTCCAATGCACTAAAGTCTGTTGAAAAATCTAATCTGTGTCCTTGGGTGAATTTCTAGGTCCCATATCAAGAGATGGGAATGAAATTCAAACACCAGGAAACTGTTGATTGCCCGCAAAATGTTGAGATGCCTAGTTTTATATTCTAGCAAATGCAAACTAGTCTGAAATTCATAAAAGCTGGCATGCTATCATGGAACGGCATCAACATGTCGTGGTAAAAAATTTGTCCCATTTGAGGCAGGTTCGGGCATATGCTTCTCACACACTAGAGCTTCTCACAACAAGCATGATGGTTTCGATAGGGAACGTCCCACCTTTGTGGACGAAACGATATCCATTGCCTCTTATTGCTTTCAAACATTTTCTCATGTCAACATAGAACAACAGGAGTGTTGTCTCAATTTTTGGGATTTTTCGGGGTTCGGTTGGACACTTTTACGCATTTACTGAGTTTTCAATGCATTTATGTGCAGAATTCAAATTTGAACTACAAGCACACGCTCCAGTGCACTAAGGTTGCTTGAAAAATCACATTTGTGTCATTGGGTGAATTTCTAGGTCCCATGCAAGAGATGGGAATGAAATTCAAACACCAGGGCACTGTTGATTGCCGGCAAGATGTTGATATGCCTAGTTTTAAATTCTAGTAAATCCAAACTCGTCTTAAATTCACGAAACATGGCATGCTATCATGGAGCAGCATCAACATGCCGTGCTAAAAAATTTGTCCTATTTGGGGCATGTTTGGGTATAAGCTTCTGACCAACCAGAGCTTCTCACAACAAGCATGATGGTTTCGATAAGGAACGTCCCACCTTTGGCGACGAAACGGTATCCATTGCCTGTTAATGCTTTCAAAAAATTTATGTGTCACCATAGAACAATAGGAGTGTTGTGTCAATTTTTGTGATTTTTCGGGGTTTGTTTGGACATTTTTATGCATTAACTGGGTTTTCTAGGCATTTTATGTGCATAATTCAAATTTGAACTACAAGCACATGCTCCAATGCACTAAAGTTCATTGAGAAATCTAATCTGTGTCCTTGGGCGAATTTCTAGGTCCCATATCAGGAGATGAGAATGAAATTCAAACACCAGGGCACTGTTGATTGCTGGAAAAATGTTGAGATGCCTGGTATTTAAATTCTAGTAAATCCAAAACACATCTGACATTCATGAAAGTTGGCATGCTATCATGGAGCGGTATCAACATGTCGTGGTAAAAAATTTGTCCCATTTGCCACAGGTTCGGGTATATGCTTCTCACAAACTAGAGCTTCTCACAACAAGCATGATGGTTTCGATAGGGAACGTCCCACCTTAAGGGACGAAACGATATCCATTGCCTCTTATTGCTTTCAAACATTTTCCCGTGTCAACATAGAACAACAGGAGTGTTGTGTCAATTTTTGGGATTTTTCGGGGTTCGTTTAGACATTTTTATGCATTAACTGAGTTTTCAATGCATTTATGTGCATAATTCAAATTTGAACTACAAGCACAAGCTCCAATGCACTAAAGTTGGTTGAAAAGTCTAATCTGTTTCCTTGGGTGAATTTCTAGGTCCCATATCAAGAGATGGGATTGAAATTCAAACACCAGGGCATTGTTGGTTGCCGGCAAAATGCTGAGATGCCTAGTTTTTAAATTCTAGTAAATCCAAAACTCGTCTGAAATTCATGAAAGTTGGCATGCTATCATGGAGCGGCATCAACATGTCGTGGTAAAAAATTTGTCCCATTAGGGGCAGGTTCGGGTTATGCTTCTCACAAACTAGAGCTTCTCACAACAAGCATGATGGTTTTGATAGGGGACGTCCCACCTTTGGGGACGAAACGATATCCATTGCCTCCTATTGCTTTCAAACATTTTGTTGTGTCAACATAGAACAACAGGAGTGTTGTGTCAATTTTTGGGATTTTTCAGGTTTCGTTTGGACATTTTTATGCATTAAGTGGGTTTTCTAGGCATTTTATGTGCATAATTAAAATTAGAACTACAAGCACATGCTCCAATGCACTAAAGTTGGTTGAAAAATCACATGTGTGCCCTTGGGTAAATTTCTAGGTCCCATGCAAGAGATGGGAATGAAATTCAAACACCAGGGCACCATTGATTGCCGGCAAAACGTTGCAATGCCTTGTTTTTAAATTCTAGTAAATCCAAAACTCGTCTGAAATTCACGAAACTTGGCATGCTATCATGGAGCGGCATCAACATGCCATGGTAAAAGATTTCTCCCATTTGGGCAGCTTCGGGTATAAGCTTCTCATGAACCAGAGCTTCTCACAACAAGCATGATGGTTTCGATAGGGAACGTCCCACCTTTGGGAACAAAACGATATCCATTGCCTCTTATTGCTTTAAAAAAATTTCTAGTGTCAACATAGAACAACAGGAGTGTTGTGTCAATTTTTGTGATTTTTCGGGGTTTGTTTGGACATTTTATGCATTAACTGGGTTTTCTAGGCATTTTACGTGCATAATTCAAATTTGAATTACAAGCACATGCTCCAATGCACTAAAGTCTGTTGAAAAATCTAATCTGTTTCCTTGGGTGAATTTCTAGGTCCCATATCAAGAGATGGGAATTAAATTCAAACACCAGGGAACTGTTGATTGCCCGCAAAATGTTGAGATGTCTAGTTTTAAATTTTAGTAAATCCAAACTCGTCTGAAATTCAAGAAAGTTGGTATGATATCATGGAGTGGCATCAACATGTCGTGGTAAAAAATTTGTCCCATTTGGGGCAGGTTCGGGCATATGCTTCTCACACACTAGAGCTTCTCACAACAAGCATGATGGTTTCGATAGGGAACGTCCAACCTTTGGGTACGAAACGATATCCATTGCCTCTTATTGCTTTCAAACATTTTCTCGTGTCAACATAGAACAACAGGAGTGTTGTGTCAATTTTTGGGATTTTTTGGGGTTCGGTTGGACATTTTTACGCATTTACTGAGTTTTCAATGCATTTATGTGCAGAATTCAAATTTGAACTACAAGCACAAGCTCCAATGCACTAAAGTTGGTTGAAAAATCACATGTGTGTCCTTGGGTGAATTTCTAGGTCCCATGCAAGAGACGGCAATGAAATTCAAACACCAGGGCACTGTTGATTATCGGCAAAATGTTGAGATGCCTGGTTTTTTAATTCTAGTAAATCCATAACTCGTCTGAAATTCACGAAACATGGCATGCTATCATGGAGCAGCATCAACATGTCGTGGTAAAAAATTTGTCCCATTTGGGGCAGTTAAGGTATAAGCTTCTGACCAACCAGAGCTTCTCACAACAAGCATGATGGTTTCGATAGGGAACGTCCCACCTTTGGGGATGAAACAGTATCCATTGCCCCTTATTGCTCTCAAAAAATTTTCTAGTGTCAACATTGAACAACTAGAGTGTTGTGAAATTTTTTGTGGATTTTCGGGGTTTGTATGGACATTTTTATGCATTAACTGGGTTTTCTAGGCATTTTATGTGCATAATTCAAATTTGAACTACAAGCACATGCTCCAATGCACTAAAGTTGGTTGAAAAATCTAATTTGTGTCCTTGGGGAATTTCTAGGCCCCATGCAAGAGATGGGAATGAAATTCAAACACCAGGGCACTGTTTATTACCGGTAAAACGTTGAGACGCCTGGTTTTTTAATTCTAGTAAATCCAAAACTCGTCTGAAATTCATAAAAGTTGGCATGCTATCATGGAGCGGCATCAACATGCCGTGGTAAATTTTTTGTCCCATTTGGGGCAGGTTCGGGTATATGCTTGTCACAAACTAGAGCTTCTCACAACAAGCATGATGGTTTCGATAGGGAACGTCCAACCTTTGGGGACGAAACGATATCCGTTGCCTCTTATTGCTTTCGAAAATTTTCTCGTGTCAACAAAGAACAACAGGAGTGTTGTGTCAATTTTTGGGATTTTTCGGGGTTCGTTTGGACATTTTTATGCATTAACTGAGTTTTCAATGCATTTATGTTCATAATTAAAATTTGAATTACATGCACATGCTCCAGTGCATAAAGATTGATTGAATAATCAAATCTATGATCTTGGGTGCATGCTTAGGTCCCATGCAAGAGATGGGAATGAATTTCAAACACCAAGGCACCGTTGATTGCTGGAAAAACATTGAGGTGCCTGGTTTTTAATTTCTAGTAAATCCAAAACTCGTCTAGAATTCATGAAACTTGGCATGCTATCATGGAATGGCAGCCGACGTGTTGTGGCATTTTTCGTGTCCATTTTGAGAGAAGGCGCACTCAAATAATGACAGCCAACAAAGGCATTTTGAAAAAATAGCTGCCACTTTAATATCTCAAACGTTTGTATAATTCAAAACGTGTGTGTTCTATTAACCATTCACGTGATGCCACGTGTCTTAGTTTTAATGGCTGTAGGAGGTGCCATGCATACAGCGGCTTGACCTTGATTGAACGGGAGACGTGCGAGCGCAGTCCGATGCGCAGGCTGACCAAGAGGCGTGCAAGCTGTCCTCCAATGCGCAGGCTCACCGGGAAGCATGCGAGCTGTATGCTGCACAGGCTCACTGGGAAGTGGGCCCTTTGCCTTTCGTGGCCGCCCGCCTTCCTCTCCATTAATGGCACCCGAGCCGCTGTTACAGGCGGCCTTACTATTCGCCTCCCATTCCCCTCCCTCCCGCAGACCTCCACCAACGCCATGGCGTAGAATGATCATCTGCCACTAGTCTTCAAGTTTGGTGAAGTCGACTCCGAACCGGAGGAGATACAAAATAAGGAGGAATGGGGCCTAATGGACATGGCCCAGAACGAGCTGGCCGCGGCGGTTGCTGCCCCTGCTCCCGTCCCACCTCCCATCCCCACGCCCGCACCAGCGACCATCCACGTAGCATTGACGGGATGGTCGCCGAGCACTATCGCAGAGCTGGAAGCGGCGGGCGTTAGTGAGGTCTCCGCGGACCCGCGCGAGCTCATGTACATGCCAGCGCCAGTGCGCATGCCCATGCGCACCCCTCCACCCACTGTGGCGCCGGTCCCCATGCGTTTGGCTGCACTCGCCGCGCCCGTGCCCGTGCCCATGCGCGCGCGCCCCTCAGCGGCATGGGACGCTGCTGTCGACCGCTACCTCTCGACGGCGCCAGTTGTCGACCTCCCGTTCCCCACCCGTCGATCGCGCGACGACATGATGTTTGATTAACAGGTGAATAACATCTTGTGCTGCCTTTAAGACTTCAACAACGAAATCCCGGAGGACTACAACGACAACGACGGCGCGGCACGCCGCCTCCGCCGCTGCCGGAAATAGTTTTTTTCGGGTTTAATACTGTATCTCGAATTCTCTACCATATGAATATAAATTCGCAGTGTGATTGAATGAAAGATCTGGTTTGAATGAACTTGCGTACTTCTCTCTTAATGTATAGACTTATCAAACGATTTTCTTTGAAAAAACGTTAATGGTTTTTAAATATAGAACAGTCATCGCAAACGTTTAAGTTAGAACACCCGTATGCAAACCGACAACTTCCCCAGCGAGCCAAGGGAAAATGTGCCGAGCAGGATTTCTGCATCCCTTCAATGCAAATGGTTGTTTTGCATGACCCGTGTGCAACCACGTACAAACAATTGGGTAAGATTTGCATATCTGTCGTTTTGGGTATATTGCCATTTGTCAAACGGAAAGATTGACATTTGTTTATCTAGTAACATTGCCATTTGTCAAGCTTGTAACACTGCGATTTGTCAAAATATGCAGCTAACAATCACTAGCACTATCTAATTTTTGCAACTAAAATCACTAGCACTGTTCATATGGACACCACTAGGAGGCGTGAGTTGATGGACGCATATGCAAATGTACCATTGAATACATAAAACAAGTCATCAACCCACAACGAAAACGAGGATACACGTTGGATTATAGATCATTTCCAACAAAACATTCTAGTAAAGTTAAGGTTTTCTCACACAACAGATAACAAAGCGATGAAATGAACTTCAGCTCAACCACTCGTTGGCGTTGGAAACGCTTGCTTTGAACCATAAGTGATTCTTTACGAAGGACCAGCTACTGTCAATCTGAAGACCAACGCATGACTGATCATCCAGGCTGAAGCGTCCTATGTCAGGACCCATATTGGGATGGTAGGGAAGCATAGCAATGTCCGAGGTATAGATACAGTTGCTTCTCATAAATGGTAGTAACGTTGTGTCAACAGCAGCTGGATGGCCTTCCACCATCATTGGATAATTTTGTCCAGGGAAGAGCGAGTTTCCTCCAAGACTTTCAATACCGAACCAGGGAGAAGGTGTTGGCGCTAGTACACTAGTATCCATCCCGAATACCCTGCAACGGATGTTGGAATAGGTCCGGAGATTGCGACCATGCAAGACAACACCTGCTTCCTTAGTAACATCACCAGTGCCCTATATACAGACAAGAAGATGTGATCCATCGAAATAAGTTAGCAGGAGCCACTGAGTATATGGTTCCTGCTCGCCCTCATGCTCGTGATCATCAGCATCGTCATCTCCCCCTTGGTTATAAAAAATTTCAAGTACAGGTGGTGGAATGTTCACAGGACCTTGGAAACACAAAAGGTTAATTAATTGGTAAAGGGAAACTAGCTAACCCGCATGCATGTAGATGAAACAATTATAATTACGGTGGAAGACAAATGTACCGAAATCATGATGATTCCATGCAAAAACAGTACCATGAGTGGCGGCAGCAAACACAAGACCCTCGTACTGAATTGCGTCACAGTACTCATCCATGTACAGAAATTGTTTTTTGAGCAATATCCATCGAGGCGTGGAAGTAAGGAAGGGAACAAGCTTGTCGAAGATAGCAACAACTTCATAGTTCGTGTAATCCCAAGAGTGGTTGGGAACTCGACAAATTGCTGTCTTCCGTAGATGAAAGTCACCATGATCATATTTGAACTCACGTAGAATACCGGTGTACTCAACCTCTGGGCAGTCATCTCAAATTTTTGGAAGTGGAACCTGGTGACGAGTGTACGCATTCAAAAGTTCCCACTCGCTGTTGTACCCAACATAAACAACCCAATCTCCATTTTCGCCTCCCCAAGCCTTGCCCTCAAGTGATGGCATCTTAACATCATAAGTATCATTATCAAGCAGCATCAACTTTGCACAAGGCGAGGCTTCCCTCGTCCCCGTGCCAGTCAGTAGGGTCACGGCGAAGAAGATAGGGGAGATCAAACCGCTCCTGGACCCTTGGGTTCCTTGTAATGATGTTATTAGTTGAGTCGAGAATGGTCTATAACGAACCTGCCATGCTAGCCGAGGTGATGACGTCGCACCGATCAATGAGTCCTCCACCACGTCATCTTTCAGATCGGGGCAAGAATAACAGGGTCGTTTCCGGCCTGTTCCCTCCATGGAGAAGATGATCGAACAATGGCAGAAGGAAGGGTGAAGGCAAATGGAGGGAGGAAGAGCGTGCGGCAGCAGTTCCAAATCGAGAGGGAAAGGCGAAGAGGCGGTGGAGGGTTGCCATGATACACGAAGAGGTGCCTGGGGAGCAAACGGTTGCCATAGAGGTCACACTCTGACGACAAGGGCCGAGTTAATTGCATGCGTATATCGCACACACCTTGATTTGGCTGACCGTTTCTTTTGTGTTGATTGTTCACAAACAGTTCATTCGAGTGAACCATATGCTCCATATCACACACACCTTCATATAGCTGCCTGTTTCTTTTGTGTTGCCTAATCACAAACAATTCATCCAAGTGAACCGTATGATGTGTATCGCACACGCTTTCATCTGGCTGCCCGTTTCTTTTGTTCCTCCTCATCGCAAACAGTTAATTGAACTAAACCGTATGCCCTTCATTGCACAAGCAACTAAAATTTGAACCGTGTTTGATGCATCCGTCATCGCAAACGTTTTATACATTTTGACAGTTTTCATACACCACTGTTTGCGATTATTGCGTCGCACACAGTTTCTCAAAGGGTCTCTTATCATAGTGTCACGTTAGCAACATCCTGCAGTAGTGACCTATGGGACCGGGAGGCCCCTTGCTGGTTCAACAGGGGGACGTTGCATTGCACAAAGAGCAGACCACCGTACGGCAGCACAGCAGAGATCAGACAAGCAATTTACCCAGGTTCGGGCCGCCGCGAGGCATGAAACCCTACTCCTGCTTTGGTTGATTGATGGTGGAATGGAGGTGCTGAATCATAGTACACTTTCCCAGCAGGGGTTTCCTTAGGGCAGTTGGGACTACGCGCGTATGGGGGTGTGGTTTCATGAACTTTCCAACCCTTTCTACGGTTGCCATGGGCCTCCTTTTATAGATTAAGGGGTTACCACAGTGGCAAAGTAGTCATTATGCACTGATATGATAGCAAACATTGCTATCGTACCTAACTCTGCGGGCTGACAGGGCGCATTAAATGCATGTCAGGACCCCGATTCCAGGTCACATCGATCTAGCCGGTAACACCTCATATCACTTTGCGGCCTCACGCACGGTATTCCCACGGGTGTGGCCTCACCATGGCCCGGGACTGTTTGCGCCTTTTGGCTCACGTATATGATAGTGTCGCTAGCATCCATATGACAGGGAACCCGGGCCAACATGACTAGTCGTGAACCCAAAGCGGCACTAACCCATGGGGACAGGCATACATGAATCACATCGAGCATGTCAGTCAGGAGCGTGTGAATACGGGCTGTAGCACTGGGCTAACAGGACTCCGGGAACCCGGGCTGTAGCAGGCTAGGTAGGACTCCGGATGTCACCGCATGAAATTTCCCCGAAGGGACAGACACAGGAACACAGTGAAACACATGCCGGCCAGTCAAGTGTCCCGCGGTAGTCTTTGGGCTAGCAGGACTCGGTGAATCGGGCTGTAGCAGACTACTATGGCACAAGGAAGCACTAGACTACATTTCCCCATAAGAGAGGCTGCCAAGGATAAACAACTAGATTGTCGGATCCCACACGTACCAAGCATTTCAAACATACACACAATATGCTCGATATGTGTAAATACAACATGGCATCACAACATAACTCTACGACTCAAAGTATTTATTCATTAGGCTCCGAGGAGCGAGATATTACAAACATGGGTCTCTCGACCCAACATTTAGAGCATACAAGTCAAACACATGTGGAAGCTTGACATGTCTGAGTACAGACAACTATAAATGAAAAAGGCTGAGAAGCCTGACTATCTACCAGATCCTGCCGAGAGCACAAGATCGTAGCTGAGGTAACGAGCTAAACGTCGAAGTCCACGCGGAACTACTAGCGAAACTGACGTCTCTCTGCAAAACATAAAATAAGAAAACGTATACAAATGTACTCAGCAAGACTTACATCAGAACTAAACTACATATGCATCATTATCAACAAAGGGGGTGGTGGACTTTAACTGCAGCAAGCCAGCTTTGACTCTGTGGCTATCCTGAACTACGAATGCAAGTAACTCTTTTGAGGTGGCGCACACGAGTCCACATATTCACCATATCAATACACCACTATGGATCCGCTCCCGTCTTCCTACGAGAACGCCATCCATACCACTCACACTTTTCTTGCGCATTTTAGAGTATCCACTTTCACTTGTCTATGAACTGTTATAGGCAACCCAGAAGTCCTTTACCGCAGACACGGCTATTCGAATATATGATGTTAACCCTACAGGGGTGTACTTCTTCACACACGCTCTCGCCACTTACCGCCATGTACACGTCATGTATCTCGGCAACCTTCAAGCGGAAGCCTGGCGAGGGAGTCGGCCACGACCTGACTAACCACACAAGTCTCTAGTCCAGGTTTATCGCCTATTCGGGTTCCATCCACGAGGGGATCCGGCCGGGGTGTCGCTCACGGCCCCAAACGATGAGAGCAGGGTTCCCGGGGCACCAAACGGGCGTCCCGGTACACCGTGCTTCGTGTCTCTACCGCAACATGGCCCATCCCTAGGGTCAGCGCTATGCACGGCCCCCAACACATATCCTACAAACACCAGAAACTAGTTGCAACTCCTGGACAGAGATCGAGGTGATTAATAAGCCGAGAGGGGCCGAGTTACCGGAACCCAATGTGTGGTAGTAACTGTTTCATGGATCACAAACACAGAACTCAGTTCCTGAGGACGACTGCAATGAGACAACCCACCATGTACTCCTACATGGCCTCTCACCGCTACCTTTACCAAATCAAGTTCACACACTTAGCTCTCAACAGTAGGACATGTTCACACACCTCCGATTCATCCTCGATGAATCAGACCTGACTCAACTCTAAGCAGTAGCAGGCATGACAAACAAGCATGTATGAGTAGGCACATCAGGGCTCAAACAACTCCTACTCATGCTAGTCGGTTTCATCTACTTACTGTGGCAATGTCAGGTCATGCAGAGGAAAAGGGTTCAGCTACCGCAGCAAGTAACAAATAAATCGCTGTTGTCCTAATGCAGTAAAAGAGAGCAGGAGTGAGAGAGTGGGATTGTATCAGAATGAACAAGGGGGTTTTGCTTGCCTGGCACTTCTGAAGATAGTATAGTTCTTCATCGGTGTCATCGATCACATCGCCGGTACACGTCTATCGAGAGGGGACAAATACCGGCAACACAGAGAAAACACAACCAATGCAATGCAACAATATGATGCATGAATATGACATGGCAAAATGAGCGTGTTTTGGCTAATGCAACTTAGAACAGATTAAATGAAGTTGGTTTGAACCAAGGGTTCAAATTCAAACTCCATATGTGCTTATTTAAATGCCAATTTTGCAAATTTCCATATACAACAACCTTAGGTTGTTCAAACATGCATGAAAATGATACAGATGGATAGATCCGATTTTTCTGATCATTTCCCATACATAAATCTTTGCATATGGAGTTACGGTTGATTTTCTATGATTTTTAGAAGTTTTGGGCATTTTCTGGAATTTCCTGAATAAGATTAAATCCAGAAAATTAATTACTGCGTGAGCATTGCGTCATGCTGACCTCAGCAGGTCAACAGATACGGTCCAGGTCAAACCTGACCAGTGGGGTCCACTGGTGAGTGGCTGGGGCTGATTAGTGTTGCTGACAGGTGGGCCCAGTCAACAGCCACGTCAGCTTGGTCAAAGCTGACGCGTGGGTCCCGTTGGGTTATAACTAATGTAAGCAGAAATAAAACTAGAGTTAATTAGGGCATGGGGCCCATGTGTCATTGGCTCAGGGGGTTGTTTAGTGGGGTGATTAGCCGCTAATTATGCGGCCACGTCGGCGCACCGGCGGTTAGCCGCCGGCGACCAAACTGGGCGGCGGAGGTGCTCGGGATTCGCCGTCCGGCGACCGTTCGACTCGCGGTTTGGCCCTACGGGCTGCTGGACGTGGGCCGCATCTAATGGAGCATGCGGCTGGACGAGAGGAGGCCGGAAACGACGACTGCAACGGCGGCTGGCGGCGGCCGGAGTTCGGCTTAGCACGGGGGAGGCGCTGCGCTTGGCTGAAGAGCGAGCTAAGCGGAGGGGCGGATTCCTGGGAGCTCCAGGAGCACGCTGGTGCCACTGGACCGAGCGGAGGTGCTCTCGATCGAGGACCTCATCGGTCATGGCGGACGGCGGCGCGGGAGCTTGCGGGGTAGCAGCTAGAAGACGCGAGGGACAACGGGGCAAGGGGGCAACGGGTCAGCGGCTCACCACGGGTCGTCCGGTGCTGCTAGAGAGGCCGGGGAAGTACGGGTTCCGGCGAATCGACGACGACGACATTCGGTGCCTGTGGAAGAAGAAGACGATGGAGCCGACGTTGCAGGGCGTCCGGGCTCGTGGGACTGGTCGTAGAGGTGCGCCGCAGCGAGGCGGAGCTCGTGTGCTAGCTAGCTGGGCGTGGGGATGACGGTGTCCGCGGTGGTGCTCGTCGGCGTTCTCGGGTGCATACGGGGAGAACGAGGGAGAGAGACAGAGGAGGGGGATGGGCGCGGGAAGAGTCGAGAGGGAGCCAGGGGGTGCGTGGCGTCGTCTGGGGTCGCCCAGGGCGTCGGCAGAAGCAGGAGGTGGCCGGCGCAGGGCGGCCACATGCCTCCGTCCTTCTGGCGAGGGAGGAAGACGACAGGGTGGAGGCGGTCGTGGGGGCTGGGCCGGCCAGCTGCAGTGCTAGGCCTCTGCTCCTTTTTTCATTTTTCTTTTGTTTTGTTTAATTTATTTCCTTTCGCCACTGTTTCTAAATAAAACAAATTCAAAAACAGTGACAAAATTCCCGTGAACATTTTATTTAGCACAATGGAATTATACCAAAGCACATAAAATTGTTTCAGTTATTTGAACATATATTCGGTATATATTTGAATATAAGTTCAAATTCAAAAATAGTATTGATTTAAATTCAAAGTCCCAAAATAATACTTTAAAAATGTTCCTAATTTTTTTTATATATAGCTCTTGCCAAAATTCTCAAACATTGCAAAAGGACGTCTTGGAACAAAGAATGAGATTTCTAGGGTTCTTTGCCCTTCTTTTAATTAAGTTTTTGAGGCTTTCAAAATTCCTCCATTCAAGTTTCAGAAATTTAGACATGATGCGTGGGTGCAAAGCCACTATTTACAAACATTATTATAGGGTTGTGACAATGCACCACTTAGTGTCACATCGCTGGTTGCCCGACAAGGCTTGCCGAGCTATCTTACCAGCTTCGCGCTCGTTCTCTTGATGCGTCACAAGACTGGTGTCATCTATGTGTTTCTTCTTTAGGAAATTGCTGCCATGTGGTGAATGGATGCCACTTAATCACTTTGCGGCTTGACATCGCACTGATTGATGACGTGGGTCGTGTTGGAGTGGTTGGTGAGGTGGTTTTTCTTCCGCGAGCCCTGGCAGGCCCTACCGGGGCACCTCGAGCGCCTGCTTCTGGAGGTGCCCTGGCCCCTTGCTGGGCTCGCCTGTCCGGCAAGGGAGGCCCTCCTCTTGGCGGTATCTTGCTCCTATGGCTTGGCCTTAGTCTCTTTGAGCTGCATGCTGGTTCTTCGAATCTCTTCATCCTTTGAACTCTGACTTGGGTTGGTGCTTCAATCCTGCTCTTGTGCCTGTGCATAGACTGGGCAACAGACCTGGGGTTTGTTGCACCGACACCATATCAATGTGTGTGTGATATATGGCACACAGTTCACTCTGATGAATTGTTTGCTATTAGGGAGTGCAACAGAAATGGTTAGCCGGATCAAGGTGTGTGTGATATATGGCATACGGTTCACTCGGACGAACTGTTTTCAATTAGGGAACACCACATAAAGGTTCAACTTAACAAGATATGTGTGATACGTGGCAAACAGCCGACTCGGATGAACGGAGCGCACCGCAGCCGTCTCAATGGAGAGCAAAACGATTGGACGGACGTGAGCAGAGCGCGCCGCAACCGCCTGAACGGCGAGCAACCACGTGGTCAACCTTCTGCCATCAATAAATTTTGACCTTGTTTCTCGTCACATTGAAGATTACAACGCAATAAGTAATTTCAAATATGTTCACATCTATCAAACTAATATGTGTTCACACTTAGCACCGGGCTATAAAAATACCCGCTCGAAAATTACTTCAAAGTTCCTCTCCTCATCACACACAAAACTTGTCTTTCGTGTCAAGTCGTCCTGCCATGACCGGTAGGAGGAGTTTAGGGTGGACATATAACCAGGCAGCAAAGACCAAGGCCGTGGAAGCACTAGAGAGATCCCGCTGCGAAGTCGCAATGGCAGTAGAGATGTTCCGGCGCGCCACGGAGCCGTCAAACGAGCTCTCACGGGCATGCGAGGGCTCTCACAAGCTCACTCGCGGCGTCGGCCATCACAACGAGTTGGCATTCCTGAAGTCCTTATCCGGCGGCGACGACTTTCTTGCTGGCTTCACTAAGCAGCAGGACCTGGTCGACGGCTTGATGAAGCTACTCAGGAATAGCAATGCCTCGGTTGACAAGACGACCGGCCTCGTCGAGCAACTCATGGGTGACAATGCGAAGCTCCTCAAGGCGCTCGCCGAGAAGGAGGAGGAGGCCGCTGGCTGGAAGATGCTGCATGAGAAGAATAGTGCCTTGGGGATGACGCTAACAGCGGTTGTCGAGGAACTGGTGGGTGACTTGAGGAAGCTCCGGATCGAGTGCGAGCAGGAGATGGAGGAATCCGTGGCTGCTTTCAAGGAAAGTCGTGAGGAATTGAAGGAGTTCTAGGATGTCATCACCCGACGATCCATCGACGAGTGGAGACAGTAGCGACCCAGATCATTGTCTGCAATTTCCTTCTTCTCTAGCCCCCGTGTCTTCTGGGCTTTGCCGCATGTGGCATTTTAAATTATCCAGAATATGTAAGACAATTCACTACAAAAAAATAGGTCGCGTTTTTTGTCATGCATGTACATCCATGACAAATTTATGACAAAATCAAGATAGTCATACCTGTGTTGTCGTAGAAGTGTTCCATGACATTACCAAATTATCATCATGGAAGTGTCGACTTCCATGACGATAAATCGCGTGTCACGGAAGTGCTTTCGTCAAGGGTGACCCACACATGGCATCCACCGTAACGGAACGCCGTTAAGCTATCGGGTCGGATTTTGGATCCGATAACCCGTTAACAGCCACGACCAATACCGATTTTCCACGTGTAAAATTCTCATTGGCCTTTAGCTGGGCCGGCCCATTATGGTCTGCAGAATCTTGTGGGCCTTTAGCTGGACTGGCCCAGAAGTGGCCCACAAAGTTTAAATGGGTCATCCCAACCAAAGGCCCATAAGATTTAGCGGACCATAATGAGCCGGCCTAGCTAAAGGCCCACAAAATTTAGCGGACCATAATGGGCCGGCCCAGCTAAAGGCCCACAAGATTTTGCGGACCACAATGGGCTGGCCAAGCTAAAGTCCCATAAGATTCAGCAGACCATAATGGGCCGGCCCAGCTAAAGGCCCAACATTCTTTGTCAAATCGGCCCATAAACGGCCTGGTCTGAACTTGTCATCAATGCGGCCCATGGTCACTTCTGGCCCGTTAACAGTCCGCTAAGTATTTGGGCCGAATTACGGCCCGGTGTATTTCCGGCCTGTTAAAGGTCCGGCTTCATTTGGGCCCATTTAAGGGCCATCAAAACTTTCGGCCCATAAACGACCATGAAGGATTAGGGTCATATTCGGCCATGTCCGCTATTCGCCCGTTAGAGGCTCACTGAAGATTTGGGCCACTTTCGGCCTGTTGTCATTTTCGGCTGCTAACGCCGGACGTAAACCATGGGCCATATGTGGCCCAACGTCATATCGGGCCCATTAACGGCCCATTTGAAAATGACGATATTCTAGCCCGACCGAAGTTCCGGCCTATTAAAGGCCCGTGTATTAGGTCGGCGCATTTACGGCCCGTCCGAACTTCGGCCTGTCAAATATCCGCATCGTAAATGGGCCTCCATTTCGGCTTGTTAAGTCCAGTGGGTTATTTGGCACAACCAGGGCCCAATCTCACTTTCGGTCTATTAAAGGCCCGTGTTTTTTATGGGCTCGAGATATTTACACCTGTAAACGGCCGATTTTTACTGAGGGCCCAAATTATGTTTAGGCCTGTTAAAGGCCCACTATGGGCACAGGCCTACCATAAAAATTTGAAAGCTTATGCCAATTTAAGCCCAGATATTGTTAGTGGGCTACATGCCAATTTCGGCCCGTAATCGTTATTAGCCCAATTGGAATGGGCCCGGCGAATGTTGGCATGTTGGGCTCCTCTGAAGCTTTCGGCCGAATACATTACTAAGATAAACCTACACTATACAAAAATAGCGTCGTAATTACTGCAGCCTGTGGCAGCATCATAAATGTTGTATCACAACAAAATAAATTCCAATCATACAACAAAAGGCCTGTTGGCATAAAGTTTACAGTCCTTCTAGATAAAAGAACCATCAGATGTATAAAAGCACAGATCATTTGACCTGAGTGCTAATGTTTCAGGCTGTAGAATCTCATGGAGCAGCACGATCTCCACCTTTTTTCTGCCATTACTCTTCAACCACGAAGCGAATGTCTGATAGTCTGGTTTCAAAACCATTCATATCTTGACGACATTCCTCAACCACTATTCTTGTTTCCGAAACAACGTCCATTAGGGATTGGACTTGTGTCTGGAGCATGATATATCACTCTGTCTAGCAGGAAGATTTTGTTCGATGGCGATTTGGACGAGGTTACCTTTACAACCAACCCGAATTACGCAGGAAGGTGCTTTTTGCCTTTGTTAGTGGAGACATCTTGACCGACGACCGCAGCAAGAGGTGACATTGTGCCTGTAGTAGCCTCGTTACCTTCAGGTTGTTGTGGCTGTTCAATCATTTGTTCCATAGCTTCCTGAAAGTTTGAACTTGTAGATTAGTGTACCGGATAAGTTACTAATGAGACAAAAACAAACAAAGTAGGTTAAACGTTTATACATAACTTATTTTGGTAAACTCTTTGTAATACATTAGCATGTATTGTAGTGCCAACTACATAATAAAATCACTTTCGGAACATATGTCCATGTAGCATGCCTACTATATTGTCTATTTCCTCACATCCGTTGACAACTAAGGATAAAGAGACATGGTTTAAAGTAGGATGAACATAGTATGACATCATTCATATCATGGGCAAACAGATATAAAACAAACAGGCTATTTTATTATTGTGTGCGCACGTGAACATAACAACTAGATTACAGATTAAGACCAAAAGAATATCCTTCATCTCTTTTAAACCATGTAAGGTGAAATGATACGTTAAGACAATTGTGTATAAAAGTGAACAGAGTAACTGACATTGGCTGCAAACCAAGTAGTTAAATGAACACATCACAGTACCAATCAGTTCAAAGGCAGGAGGAGTAAGGACTTACAACAGCAGCTTGAACTGGTGTGCTCATGCCCTTCATCTTGCTGGTGTGGCAATCCTTGAAGATTTGCACTGCATTCGGTTCAGGTTCTTTTTGGTCCGCACGGGCTTTCCTCTGTATTTGGAACAAGTCAATATAGATACGATAATATGGCACAAAAAAGGGAAGGAACTAGCAGCTATTTACATAAGCCTCGCAGTGTGCAATATAGCTACGAGATCCTGTTGTCTGTTGGAATTTCACTTTAGAACGGTTGGTTTTGTTCTTCAAATAGTTATCCTAGAAGAAGATACACTTGTAAGGCACATACATAAATACAAGTTCAATATGTGGTCTGATCAAATACATATAGCCTACCTAATACTTTGGATCAGACCAGTGTTTAACGAGGGTTGTCCAGTCTTCATCTGTAATATATGCCACTAGAGATGTTTGTGCGATTTCATTGTTAGCCTTGCCTTAAAAGTGATATTTTCTAAGGTCGTACCGATACTGTCGCAGAGCAGACTGAAAAACATGAGTGCATGCTTGTTTAGTTGCATCATCTTTCGGATCCAACTTGAACCTCATCTGTTGAAAAAAGAATGTGAGTCTTATTAGGAGGAAGCTAGAAAGTATGGGATAGAGCAAGACAATATTACTAATTGCGATGAATAACATTACTTACGGATAAATGGTCAAGGAAGGTGTTAAACTGGGTATTGTCTTTCTCATTCCTGTACTGGATCCACGTTGGGAGGATACGCGCATGACACCTAACGGCAACGGCTGCCTCTGATACTAATTTGGCTGACTCTGTAGCATCACGTGGCCTTTTTAAACATGCCTCAAAATGGATCTCCATTCTTCCTCCTTTAGATTTTGTTAATCTGTCAAGCATTATCCCTGATGTCTGTTTCCGCTTGCGCCGTGGTGCTAGTTCAACAACGAATATGGAAAGTGTTAGTCTACATCAAACTATGAGAGTACATATAAAGGAGCATGCAACTGCAACTTGACTCGGTCAAGTACCGTCTTGGTGTTGATGCTCATGAGGTTCATCTGATCTTGCCAAGTCCTGTTGTGTCGTGATTAGAGGAAGTAGTGTTAGGTGTGAAGGCAGCTTGGGAACTGGCTAGTTCCGGTGCAAACGAACGATTAACTGGTTGAGATGCTGGTACAGTTGAAGCGGATGCTGCAGCTGGTGGAGCAAGTGATACCGTGTTTGTAGATTTAGCCGGTGGACTTGGACCTTCTACTGCACTATAAGCAACATAGAAATCAATGCAAGATGCAACCACTATCAAACTATCATGAGTTACTGATGCGGGATACACAACAACAGTACTTTGATGTAAGAACATGGTATGATAGATAGATGCAGTGTATTCTAGACACAGAAAGCCATGTCATATGCACATGTATAACGTATAAACTCAGAGGTGCAATTTAATCAAAATAGAAGAAATACAGGCTAGACAACATATGCAACATGAAACCAATTATCACACTGTCAACTTAGAGCAAGCACCTGCGATGGTGGAGTGCGGGAGATGAACTCATCATGTAGACTTGGGACTTCAACTTCATTAGCAGTAGGAGTGGCAAATCTAGAGAGTCTCTATTTGCGTCGGTGCGGAGTACCACCAACATCCCCTAACTTACTCGTTTCCTTCCTATTTTCTGATATTGCCTTATGAAGTCAAAACCACAAGAAGCTGAATAAAATTATCTCTACATAACTAGTTGATGCATGATACAGACGAACACTACTTTGATGTAAGGCGAGCGCAGGATAGGAGGATGGAATATATACAAAAAAAGACAGCGTTTCATATTCACATGTACGATAGGAGGATGGAATATGTATGAAAAAACAGTAAGCGGAAGGCATTTCAATAAAATTAGAAGAAATGAAAGCTAGGCACCATATGAACATGCAACCAATATCACTCTATCAGGTAAAAAGTGTCTCGTCGTAAGTGCCATTTCAAGAAATTAGAAGCAGTACAAGCTAGAAGAAAATGCAAGATGCAACCTACATCACAGTCCCAAGTTAAATGTGTCTTATGGGTAAGTGATCGTTGCAGGTATAAGTTGTAAGCTACGCAGATGCAATTCTACATACTCAGAAGCAATACAAACTAGAGATCATACGGAAAACGCAACCACGTATAACAGTTCCAAGTAAGAGCAAGCACCTATGATGGTGGAGTAGGGGAGATGTGCTCATCATGTACACGTATGTTCTAGAAACTGGAACATGTGTCATATTCACAGGCATTATGTGTAAAGTAAGAAGATGCAATTCAAGTTATAAGCAATCCAAGCTAGACATCATACGCAACATGCAACCACATGTTAGAGCAAGCACCTGTGATGGTGGAGTAGGGGAGATGTGCTCATCATCTACATAGCTACGTTGACTGTCCAGCCTTGTGTTGTCTTGCGAATCTTGTTGGGAGGATGGCGGAGTAGAATCTGTAGAGACCCCTTATTTGAGTTGCTCCGAAGGACCACCATCATCCACTGCCGGACTAATTTCCTTCAGCTCTAATGATTTTGCATTGTGAAGTCAAACCGATAAGAAAAAGGAATAAAATTCGCTCTTCAGAACTCATTCATGCATGACACTAACGAAGACTACTCGGATGAAAGGCAAACACATGTATGAAAAACAGGATGGTGTGACATATGCACACCTATGATGTGGTAACTAAGCAGAAGGCGTTTCAACAAATTAGAAGCACTGCAAGCTAGACACCATATGAAAGATGCAACCAATATCACTCTGCCAAGTTCAAACTGTATGGCTTTCAACAAATTAGAAGCAGTATATGCTAGAAATCATATGCAAGACACAACCAATATCACAGTGGCGACTTAAAGGTGCCTTTTCATAAGTGACTGATGCGGGATATGCAAGAATAGTAGTCTGATGTAGAAACAGGAACACATGTCATATTCACCGGCATTATGTGTAAAGTAAGCAGATGAAATTCAACAAAGTTAGAAGCAATACAAGCTAGACATCATACACAACATGCAACCACATATAATAGTGCCAAGTTAGAGCAAGCACCTGTGATGGTGGAGTAGGGGAGATGTGCTCATCATCTACACAACTATGTTGGACTGTCTAGCCTTGCGTTGTCTTGCGAATCTTGTTGGGAGGATGGCGGAGTAGAATCTGTAGAGAACCTCTGTTTCAGTTGCTCGGAAGGACCACCATCATCCAATGCCTTGCCAATTTCCTTCAGCTTTATTGATTTTGCATTGTGAGGTCAGACCGACAAGAAAAAGGAATATCATTCGCTCCTCAGAACTCATTCACGCATGATATTGACGAACACTACTCTGCTGAAAGGCAAAGTCATGATACGAGGATGGAATATCTACGAAAAAATGGACGGCTTGACATATTCACACCTATGATGTGGTAACTAAGCAGAAGGCACTTCAACAAATTACAAACACTGCAAGACACCATATGTAAGGCACAATCAATATCACTCTGCCAAGTTAAAACTGTCTCGTCATAGGTGGCGTTCATCAAACTAGAAGCAATACATGCTAGAAATCATATTCAAGATGCAAACCAATATCACACTGCCAACTTAAAGGTGTCCAATCATAAGTGACTGATGCAGGATACACAAGAAGAGTAGTTTCATGTAAGAACATGGTGTGATAGAGAGATATAGTATGTACCAAAAACAGGAAAGCGTGTCATATTCACATGTATCATGTGTAAGCTAAGCAGATGCAGTTTACACTAATTTAGGAGCAATACGAGCTAGACACCATATGCAACATGCAACCAGATATCACACTGCCAAGTTAGAGAAAGCACCTTGGATGGTGGAGTAGGGGAGCGGAGACTTGGACCATGTAATGCACTATCAGTACAAGGAGAATCGGTACAGATGCTCCGTTTACGTTGCTGCAGAGGACCACCATCATCGCCTTCCTTACTCTTTTCCTTCCTCTTTCTTGATTTTGCCTTGTCAAGTCAAACCCACAAGAAAAAGGAATAAAATTTGCTCTTTAGAACTTATTGATGCATGATCTTGTGAACACTACTTTCATGTAAGGCAGCCGCATGATAGGAGGATGGAATATGTATGAAAAATAGGACAGCGTGACATATTGACATGTATGATGTATAAAGTGTAAACTAAGCACAAGGTGCTTGAACTTGTTAGTATCGATGCAATCTAGAAACCATATGAAATATGAAACCAATATCACTCTGCCAAATTAAAAGGGTGCCCTAACAAATGTATTTGACCAAATTAGAAGCAATACATGGAAACAGGCTAGAAATAATATGCAATATGCAATGAATAAAGGTGACTCATCGTAAGTGATTGATGCAGGATACAGAAGAGAGATAGTTTCATGTAAGAACAAGGTTAACACATAGATGTAGTGTGTACCAAAAATAGGAAGGCATGTCATATTCATAGGTATAGTGTGTAAACTAAGCAGATGCAGTTTACCCTAATTAGAAGCATTACAAGCTAGACACCGTATGCAACATGCAACCACATATCACACTGCGAAGTTGGAGCAAGCACCTATGATGGTGGTGTAGGGGAAGTGCTGTCTTGGTCTGAGCAACGTTCAATATCTTCATTTAGGCTTGTTGTTTCTTGAGAATCATGTGGAGAGGATGAAATTGCATTCTTTACAAGAGTATTAAGTCTCATATTAACCCGCAGCGTGTTGTCTCATCATAAGCGATAGACGCAGGATACACAAGAACGATAGTTTGATGTAAGAACATGGTGTGATAGGCTGTTTTAGTATGTACCAAAAACAGGAATGCGTGTCATATTCACATGTATAATGTGTAATCTAAGGAGATGCAATTTAACATATTAGGAGCATTTATGAGGGATACACAAGATAAGTAGTTTAATGTAAGAACATGGTTAATAGAAAGGCGTAGTATGTACCAAAAGCAGGAAGGCATGTCATATTCACAGGTATAATGTGTTAACTAAGCGGATGCAATTTACCCTAATTAGAAGCATTACAAGGTAGGCACCATATGCAACATGCAACCACATATCTGCTGCCAAGTAAGAGCAAGCACCTGCGATGGTGGTGTGGGGAATTCGGTGATCAACTAGAGAGCTACGTTGACTATCTTCATTTAGCCTTGTTGTTTCTTGAGAATCATGTGGGGAGGATGACACTGCACTCTTTAAACGAGTAGGGCGTCTCACAGTAACCCACCCGGGTGACTGTCTCATCATAAGTAATTGAGGAGGGATACAAAAGAGCATTAGTTTGATGTACGAACATGTTTAATAGACATATGTAGCATGTATCAAAAACAGGAAGGCATGTAGTTATCAAAGGTATAATGTGTAAATTAAGCCGATGCAATTTAACCAAATTGGAAGCAATACAAGCTAGACACCATATGCAACATGCAACCACATTTGGCAGCGTGAAGTTAAAGCAAGCACGTGGGATGGTTGTGTGTGGCAATTGAGATCATCAACTGCAGAGCTATGTTTACTGTCTCCAACTGCTGATACTGCACCCTTTAGAGCGCTGAAACGCTTAGTGCTTATCTTGAATTACCTTTGGGCGACTTACATCTTTTCTTTTGTGCATTCATCAACACTGCGTCAGAGTCTGAAATACCCATGCATAAAAAAAATAGTGTGAGTATGGGTGAAGTGTGTGCACAATTAGTACAGTGTAAAGGTAGCAGATAGCAGGTCAGTGAGAAATAAATGACGGGAGACATATGATAGCTCTACAACATGCATGGCACACTCAATTACTACAGGATTCTATGAAAATAACAGTCGACTGAAAGCAAATAGGTCAGTCCATTTTTTCTGCACCGTCCGATGTACAAAGAACGGGCAGATCGCCTTCATCTACCTTCAGCCAGTCAGTGTTGAGGATCTTCCTCGAAACGCCAGCGACCACCGGTCGAGTATTCCTCCCCTGCATGCGCCCTCCCCTCGACCTCACCGCACCGCCCCCTAGCCATCCATTCAAGCCCCGCCGACCTCCAGATCGGGCGCAAGCAGCTCCTGCGCCCCACACCCCTATGATAGACACCGATGTGCCGCTTCCCCGGGGAACAGGCGGACTAGGTGCTCCGCGCGCCGAAGCGGGTGCTTCTTCTTTTAATTGCGGTTCGACTGACCCTGAATTGAAATCCAGGCGGGCTACTGACCCTGAATAGTAAAAGGGAGGAAACCTTGTGCATTTAGTATCACAAAGAAGATGCAGTAAGAAGCGCTCAACTAGTTTCTTTCGTGGGATGAATACGGTGTGAGCGGAGACGTAAGATTTGCACGAATAAGGGAAGAGGAGTACCTCTTTTCTGGCGGTGTTGTGTCCTCCTTCTGTTTTCCGACGATCTTGTTGTTCGATGAAAACTAGAAGTTGTGGAGGACGGTGCAGCCTTGGACGAACCCATGGCCAAGTTGTTGAGTGTGGTGCGGTGGCCGTCTGTCAGCGGCGGGGAAGCAGATCCGAGGCGGCGAACGACGGCATAACGGGAACAGCTCCGGTGCGGTGTACGGTTGCGACAGTGGAGCCGCAGCAGTGAGATACAGGACGGTGTGGTCGGAGTGGTTCTGGTACGGCGCACGTCGGCGTCGGCGTCGTGGAGGCAGCTCTGCCTCGGCTTCAACTGCTAAGTTCTTGAGGGCAATGCGGTTGCGGTTGCGTTGGACAACGACGTCGGGGTACCGGCTCCGGCGTGATGGAGGAGGGCGGCGGTGGATTGGCCGCTATGGGGTGGAGGACGGAGGAGGCGGGGGTTTCGCGGCTGGTGGAGAGGGTGTTTTCACGCCCACGGAGTATGAATGGGGAAACAGAGGGAGGCGGGGAACTAAGGGGGAACAATGTTTCGGTTTGAGACGCGCTTGTTTGAAATTTGGGGAAAGTTACAAACTTTGCCCCCATCTAAAATTTCGGACATATTGCGGGTAGGGGGTAGGACAGTCATGTCAGGTGTCCCAAATGTGGGCGGGATATATTTTGGCCGAGGGCATGGGTGTTTAGGCGCCCACGGCGTATGAATGCTTCTCGGAGACGGTTGAGACTGGCGTCTTGGTGAAGTTACAAGCCTACCCCGGTTTAGACCTTTGGACATCGGGTCGATAGGCTACACGGGCCAGAGTCAGGACAGTAATTTCCTACCACCAAAACATTAGTCTCGCGCGGTTTCGGGTGACCAGAGGCCTATTTGGCGCTTCGTTCAATATTTGGGAGCAGAAGCATTAACGTTTTCGGTTCTCTTGAATTGAACTTTCAGGATTTGTCAAACTTCACAAATCTTTACTCTTGAAAATCCTAAAGCTACGATTATTTTGGAATGGAGGGTGTACATTTTAATATACATTGTACACGCAGTATATATTAAAAAATATGCAACTTACCTCAGTTCATGCATGGTTCCAGGTATAATCTCCTTGGTTGCAAAAAAAAGTTAGATATGCGTATGACTATATATAGCATGTTCAAACTCACAACAAAGATTGATGCCCCCTTTTACATCTGATTTAGAAATGCCATTGTCTCAGGTTCAAATAGATTAATGCACTTCCTATGAATTCGAATCTTCGAAACCCCCTTTATGTTGAATTCGACATGTATTTTATTTTGTAGCTAGAAATTTGGAATGTATCCATGCAAGTGACAAATGTATAAAGTGCTTCACACTAACAACATGGAGTGCACTAATTAATGTTTATATATGAATTGCAAAAGCATCCATTGCCTGTATTTCAGACCGCTCTCACTCTATGGATCGATAATATGAAATAAACACATGCACATGCTAGAATTCAATAGAGTATGGGTGTACGATAGACCGATTTTCGTCCATACGCAATTTTGCAAAATTCATGATCTCATCCAAAAATAATAATGCCATTTATATTTTAATTTAATGCGTAGAACCGCTTTTACACGTAGATGCACTATGCCTTGCCCTGTTCTCACAAACGCGTTATATATCTCTCTATCTAACGCATAAGTGCACACACTTTATATGCATCGGCATTTCTCTTTCACACATGCTCACAATCTCTCTCAGGGTGTCGGGGTGTCTCTCGCACATGCTCTCTCTGTTTCTCTCTCTCTCTCTCTTTCTGACTACTATGTACCACTCTTTTCACTAATCTCAGTTGGAAAACACTTTCTCTCACATGCATATATACACATGCACGGTCTCTACTAGCCCTCTATACGCACATATATGTGCCTACGTGTCTCCATACGCACATTATCTTTAGGCCTCTCTCACACACATTGCCCCCCCGACACACCTCTCTAATAGTAGTTGGCAGATATGATTTCATCATATCATTCGGTAGGATATCCCTGGCTGTTAGGCTGGATGGTAATTCGAGGCAAAGTTTTACCCTAGTTCGGATCGAACCCTTGCAATTGAAGAAAGAGCCTACTCCTGGTACTGTATATTAGTGATAGGGGTGTGTCCAAAGTACACGTGAATACCAGGCATTGTGCGTGTGTGTATACTATCGACGAACTAGCCCCCAAGCTTGTATAACATACTAAGGGCCTAGGGTTACAAATCATATATAGTCGGCTTATCACCAGTGGGGATAGAGTCCTCCGCGACTCTGGTAGCTTCGTGTTGTATGCCGAGTCCTCCACATGGGTCTCCGTATAACACTTCTCGGTCCAACCTATATGTGGCGCAGGATGGAACCGACCCATGAGTCTTCATGTTGACCCACCACAACTACCACCACACTACACACGCAATCGGCCACTAAGAAAATAAGCATATACAATAGTACAACAATATCTAGCTCACGATACGTCTCCATATTTTTTTGATGACACTGACGGACTTTGCATTTGATGAGTGCTCCGTATTTTCTTGATGACACTTACGGTCAATGTATTTGAAGCGAAAGCACGATATGGTCACTGGACTTCAGAATAAGCTCATCACGGTCACCACATACATTTTGTCGTGCTAACCAACATGTGGTTGGATGGTTAGAGGAAAGTGGTTTCTCGAGCCCACCAAGGTTTAAGTCCCGGTGCTCGCATTTATCTTGTGTTAATTTCAGTATTTTCCGACGATGTACATTCAGTGGGAGGAGACGTTCCACTCGACTACGAGGCACCTATGGTGACTTCGTAAAATCTCAAGATCATGTAGATGAAAAAGTCAGTCGACTGACGTGTAGCCTCACCCCGCACGTACACATGCACGCACGCAAGACACGCACGCATGTAGGCGTGCAACACTGACACGTACACATAACGTACACACGCACGCATGCTGGAGTGCAACACTGACATGTACACATGCACTCACGAACACACGCACGTACGCACCCATGCATGCAACACTGAAACGCACCATTGCATGCACGCAACACTCGCACGCTTGCCTGCACACAGCACACGACGGAAGACACACGCTCAACCTATACGTGCATGCACCCTTTGTTAAGGACATGGATTGTTACGGGTATTAATCAATCTTATCTGTGATAAGCAGAACATTGATGTTTGCATCGGTCTTTATGAATCACAAGGTATCAAACATGCTATCAACATAGTAGGCTTAACGACATGAAAAAGATGACGCCACACTCAATGTACAATCATCGGTTTATGAAATGCCCGCTTCTGACCGCCCTGGCCCACCAAAGGTTCCTCTGATGTGCGCTGCCTTCGTTGGGTCACTGACATGCAGGCCATGCACCAAAAGATCCCACATGTCAGTGGATGAACGACGCGGTGTCCTAGGTCAGAGTCTAGGGCGCCACTCGCGGCACGCCCGGCTGAACACGCATCCGTGCTGCATTCAAACGCCTCCATGAAACCGGCCCGTGTGGAAGCCGAGAAACCCACTCTGGACACACGTCCATTCATGATCGGGCCGGCGTTAGGCTAGCCATAGTGGGGGTAACATAACCGGTAACATGCACTTGGGACTAGCAAACATGCTTATGTGGCACACAATTAAATAAGAGAGAGAGGGTTATAGTAACATAGGTAGATACCGTATCATGTTAAATGCTATACTACTTTGTGTCATGCATGGCAATAAATATGGTAATCTATGATACTACTTTATGATACTATGCACTAAGGTAGTATCATATACTAGTATCATATGCATGATACTAGTATATGTTACTCCCTACTATGAGTAGCCTTAAACGCAACGCCGGCCGAGCTCCTCCCGTCCGCCGTCTATTTAATCTCCTATTTAAACGAGGCCAAACGCTGGCCAAGAATCGCAAACCTCCGCCGCTCCCCTATCTCCTCCATAATTTTGTCCACTCTTACAATGGCTTACGAAGAGTAGTTATTCCGCATCCAAGCCGGCTGGGTAGCCCACCGGATACGAGCTATGTAGCTCGCTGATCCACCTCCCTCCGCTCGCCCGACGGAGCCAGTTGCTGCCCCAAGCCGGCGCGCGGTTCAGCAACTCGCCGCTCCAGGCCAGCTCGATGAAGAGCGGGGCACGGGCATCGTTGCTTCCGTCCATGCCGCCGCCTCGTACCACGTCTCCCGTTTCCGTGGCCGAGACTCCCATGCCGGCAGCCGCGTCATGCAAGTTGTCGGCGTTCTGGGAACGGGGGCCCCAGACTTGCCTACCTGCGGCCTGCGGCGTGGCTCAAGGGGTTGCCCATGAAGGCCCATCTTCATCAGCACAAGCTCAAGACCCTCGCGAGGGGCCAAGCCTCGCGGGGCGGACGACAGGGAGCTTCCTCAGGCACGGCCTCGTCGGGCTGGCTCGCGAGGAGGCGGAGAGATCAAGGCGGGGTACCTCACGAGGTGCCCATGACGCAAGCCATGACGACCAAGGGCGCCAGGCGGGCGCCAGCCCGCGCAGTGTCCTCCTTTCCTCTTTGGTGCAAAGGGAGCAAGCGCAGGCAAGAGTATCAAGCAAAGGCATCCGTTTCGGTGCAACAAGACCAAGACCGTCGCAACGGCAGGAAGGAAGTCATTGTGGAGCCCAACTTTAGTCACCACCAGAGCCTTTGACAGGCGAGGACCAACTTTAGTCAGGATAAGTGTACTAGATGTTCCCCTTCAAAATGGTCAATTGTTGGTGCCCTTCCCGCTCAATATTTGGGGAGAGGCCCAGGGCCTTTGCCTATAAATAGGACTAGACACCCACAAGGTAGGGCATCGAGAAATCTAGAGAGAGGATCCAGTATCTGGATCAGCAGAGAGAGAGCGACTGAACTCCTCCTAGCAGTTCATCGCACCAGCCAAGAACAGACCCTCGCGAGGCTGTTCTTCCTTGTATTGTTGATCATCATCACCCCAAGAGGCAATCCACCACACCACAAACTAGAGTAGGGTATTACACCACAATGGTGGCCCGAACTAGTATAAACCATGTGTCTCTTGTGTTGTTCCTTTCATAGCTTAGATCTTAGCGAGGCGGCGAGGCGCATGAATGTAGAGGGAGAAATCTCCGCGCGCACCCCAGTGTTCGAACCTAGAGGGTCTGCCGGAACCCGAAATCCGACATTTGGCGCGCTTGGTAGGGGTGCGCCTGAATCCGCCTTCTGCCGCTCCGCGTCACCGTCGCATCATCATCATCATCATGTCCGGCGACCAGGCGGGCAACCCCGATCCCTGGGTGGCCTGGCCTGCCCATGCAGAGCCGCTCGCTCTGGGCGACCCCATGCCCCAGGCAGCTCGCGGTCCGCAGGGCGCTGCGGGCCACGGGTGACGCGGACAGTCGACAACAGCTCTCACGCTGGGGCAGGCGCGGTCGGCGGCGAGGGCCTCGAACCATGCCGCGGCCGCGACGCCGTAGACCCGACGGGAGCAGGCGAACTCAAGGGCCGCGCTCACGGTGGCCCGAGAGTTACTGCAACACAGGCTGCTGGAGGGCGGCCGCGACATGCTGCTGTAGCGGGTGGCACAGCTCCTGGGCTCCGCCGCATCGGGGGCTCACCCCTTCTGCACCCAACTCCCACCTCAGGTCCAGGGCGGCACGCGTGGAGGCTCCACGCATGCCCGCGCAGCTCCAAGCGGACTCCAAGGCCGCCCCAACGCTAGCCAGGCCGACGGCACCGGGCCAGCAGCGGTGCTACCTCCGCCACCGGCCTGCGAAGAAGGACTCGCCATGGCCCACGGCCCCAGTGGGCCGCCGCGCTACCACCCCTAGGTGGGCGCCTGAAGCAGAACTGCGTGGCACACGGAGCACTACGGCGCAGCCTACGTGATGGTGGCCCCAGAAGAGTACGTGCCCCACATGATGGACCAAGGGCACGTGCATGAGGACGAACAAGGCTCGCTCCTCGGCCCAAGCTGGGAGGACGAGGCACCAGAAGCTGAGCTCTCCCAGGAGCCCCGGGAAGGCCCCGTCGGCCACGCTGGAAGCGACGATTATCGGGTATCGCTAATTCCTCAGGAGCAGGCATATGCTAACCATGGATCCCAGGAGCTGCAGATCGCCCCAGCGGGCGGCTGCCCCGCTGGAGCACTTTCCTACCCCTCAGGAGGAGGGCACAGGGGGCTGCAGGAGAGGGGCCGAGATCCGGCATCACCACCGTGGAGTTTGGAGCAAGGCGTCCTCAGGAGGTAGGCCCTCTGCTGGGGAGGTGCCTCAGGGCCTGCCCCTGGCGGAGGACCCGTGGTCGTCGGGGGAACCGCTGGCGACCGCTCTACCCCATCGGCGGCGTCCTGGTTTCCGGTCGTCGTCGGTGGCACTAGAGTGTGGCGCAAGGCGGGGCCCTCGTCTGGCGATATGAAGCAAGGTCGGTACACTGTGAAGACGGCCCAGTGCTGTGAAGCTTCGCTGCCCGTGACACTCTCACGTAATAATGAGTGGGGTTGTACACGCCCGAGTCTCGGGGTGCGGCCTCGAACCACAGGGCTCCCTCACGCTTCGATGGCAGCACTTAGCTCATGTTGGTGAGAAGAAGTCCAAGACTAGACTAGGTGCCGGACGCGGCCTTTTTTCTGCTTTCGTTGCTTTTTCCCTTGGCTGTCATTTTCTCCCGTTGGATTTAAGTTGGATTTGAGCTTAAGATTTGCGTGTGTCCGGGGAAGGGTTCTCTCGCGTTCTGGTTACCACTTTGCCTCAGCTGCCTCCCCTCGTGAGCCCCTCGCTAGCCGGGTCAGGCCTAGTTTACGTGCAGCCCAGACTGCCATCACCGCGCCCTCTCAGGGGGTTTTTATTACAGGTCCTATGGGCTCGATCAGGAGACACTCGAGACACCGCAGCCCTCCGCGGGCTATCTCAGGGCCCACGCAGGTCGAAGGTAAACTAGCCAGCCAACTCGTCGCAAAGCCAGCCACTTGGCGCTGGCGTACGGGAGATATCGCATCTACTAATACGCTGAATGCAAGTTTTTACATGAGGGGCTCCCCCTCCCAAAATGCTCTTACAACCTTCAGGGTAAGGAAGCAAGGACAACACACGGTCAGTCGGATAAATCCCCCAATGCATCCTCAGGGGCACCTCCTGAATCGTCGCTGGCGTCGCTGGCCTCGCCATTGCTCTCCGCGTCGCCGTCAGCGGTGTCAGGGCCGTTCACCACACTGCCTTCATCAACGGCCACGACCACGCCGTCGTTATTAGAGGCGAAGGCCCTGACGAGGGCATCCACGTTGTGTTCAACCCAGTGCGCCAGCACATCCCGGACGGCCTGGGGTACTGGGGCGATGGCGGCGTCGATGTCGAAGTTGGGGTCCATGTTTCGAAGATGGCTGAAGACACGAGAAAAGGCGTGCCCGAGCAGGGCGCGTCTCCTCTCCTCCACCAACCTGTTGGCCCTGACCGACCGCACCTCCAGCTGCATCACCACGTCGGTGAAGAATTGAAGGTTGCCGGCGTAGTTGACTGCGTGGGGCTCGCCAACGGCCACCTCGCAGATGTTACCCAAGGCCGTGTTGGCTCTCTCCCAGAGCGTGGTGAGCATGGGGCCGTGCTCATGCTCCAAAATCCGCCGCTGGCGTATCTTGTCCTCGTTCTGCCACGCGACGGCCTCAGCCTCGTCCACCCGTTGGCGGAGAAGAAGCGCCTCCGCGCGGGAGGTAGACAGCTCCTCCTGTGCCACACCAAGGGCGGCCCGGGAAGCATCGTCCCACCGCGTCACTTCGTCCAGCTTGGCCCTCAGGGCAGCGGTCCTGCCTTCAGCCTCGACCCGGATCAACCCCAGCCTCTCCTCGAACTCGCGCTCCAGGTTCAAGCGGGCCGTCGCCACCCGACGTCCGACCTCTTCCAGGACGCGGGCTTCCCGCGCAACGATGTCATCCTTCGCCTGCGTCACCAAGCACTCCCTCGTCTCCATATGCTCCAGATCGCGCGCTCGTTCGGCAGCTTCCAGCGTCAGTGCCTCCACACGCCTCTGGAGCTCTGCCTGGTCGACCGAAGCCACCTTCATCGATGCAAGGGCCATCTCACGCAGCTCCACCTGCTGCTCCAGGGTTTGGCACCGGGTCAGGAGTTTCCCGCGCCTGCTCCTCCGCCGCCGCATGCCGTCCGTCAGCCTCTCGGGCCTCCTCGACGACCCGGGAACGGGCCTCCCGAGAGGCCGCCAGCGACGCCTCGACTTCCTCATTGTCGAGGTCTGCTGGTGGCCTTGGCGAACAACAGCCGCCTTCAGCTTGCGCCTTTCTTCAGCCAGGCGCAGGCCCTCAGCCTCAAGGCGCGCGTCTTCGTCAGCGAGCTCTTCACCAAGCAGGCTCACCGCGTCAGCCGCCCTCCGGAGAAACCCTTGGCGAAGAGCGCGACGCTCCCGAGCGCGCTCGAGCACGTCTTCTGCGCTGTCATTCGCCCCAACTAAGCACGGAGGGCCAGGAACCAGCGCTCCCCCTTCGAGCAGGGGGCTGGGGGCTGGCGCCCTCACGATGGCCGGGCACGCCTCGCTAGAAGCCCGGCCTGGAGCCAGCCCATCCCCAAATGAAGATCGTAGGGCTGACCTCAGCCAATCGCCATCCACGTCCAGTCGAGAAACCCAGGGCAGGCTGGCTATGCCCCGATAAGGCTCATGAATGAGGGTCGCGAGGCGCGCAGAGCCGCGGTGAACCACGGGATGGCTCACCTCTCCGACCGGCCTCACCACAAGGGCTCTGCTTGAGCATGGGGCGCTCGAAGGCGGTGGAGAGGGTGAAGCCTGGGGGGATGGATCCTCAGCCATCTCCGCGAGCTCGGCAGGAAGGGCCCTGTGAAGCAAGGATCAGCCAAAACAACAGAAGGACCAGGAGCTAGGAAGGGGGAAGGCTTATTCATCAATGGCGAAATACTTCATGCGCTTCAGTAGGCGGCAAGTGTAATCGTCACCCAAGTCCTCCCTTCTCTTCCGGAGAGCCTCGAAGTCCATGCGGAAGCGGCCCAGGAGTTGGGCGCAGGGGTCGGCCTGCAACGAGGAAGAAGCATCGAGGTGACCAGCGTCCGGGGGGTCTCCCTGATGCACGCCGCCGGTCGCCTCACCAAGAAGGGTAGCTGGGGCCTCAGGTGCCTCAATCGTGGGCGCCCATGAGCAGGACTCGGCGCCTTCGGCCGCAGTGATGCAGGGCCTCAGGACCTGCCCCCTCAGGAGTGCTACCTGGCATCGTCATCCCGGCGGGGGCCCCCTCAGCCTCCAGCGGCTCATGTCTCCCTGCTCCACCACTTGAGGAAAGACCGCCGTGGGCAACTGGAAGGGCGGTCGCCACCACTGGGTTCTCGTGAGGCCCCGTGAGGCCTGCGGGGCGCGGCCCCCATTCGTTGAAGCTTGGCATCTGATTCACAAGGTCGCCCCTGTTTGAGCAAAAATACAGCAAAGCCCAACCTTGCTGTATGCTGCCGGGGGTGGGGTCCCCAGTCAAGACCAAGATCACTTTCCTCAGCGCTTCAGGCGTCAGGTCCTCCTCCTGGAGCCTCATGCGATCCTCACGCCTGCTGAAGGTCCACATCCGGCGGGGAGGACGCCTGGAGAGGCAACGCGGCATAGCAGAACTCCTTCACCACCTTGGGCGCCGTCACGTCGAGCGCCCTCGAACGCCAAGCGACGCCATTTAATACGGCGGGGCTCGTGAGCGTCTCCTGGCCCCAGCCTGAATTGGGATAGCGGGAGATGTTGGCTCCGAAAGCAGGGGGCTGGGCACCCCGACATCCACGTACAGCCACCGCTCGCGGAACCCAGGCACGGACTGAGGAAGACTGAAATGAATCCCCGAAGCCGCTATTTCTCGAGCATTGGGCGGGGTCGACAAGGCGCAGAGAGAAGAAGTGACGCAGCAAGGCAATGGAAGGAGGGATGCCCATCATCGCCTCACAGACAAAAGCGAAGACAGCAAGAAGAGTAAGGGATTCAAGACCCAGATGCATCATATGGTTCTGGTAATGGAAAGCACAGCGTTGAAGAAATTGGAAAAGGGGGGAACCAGTCCCGCCCACAGGGCGTCGGCAAAGTACCGGACCTCGCTGGCTATCCTATCGATGGAGAAGTGAGATGCGGGCCAGGCCGTCGTCCTCCCGCACTCGTTGAAGATAGTGGCCAGAGTAGAGCTGACTTTGCCTAAGCCTTCTCGGTTGAGTATGATCGACCGATCGACGACAGGAGCCGCCACCGACGGCGAGCGAGGTGGAGGCACGGGTTTCTTCCCTTTCCCCTTCTTCGTCGGAGCCATGGCAACGGAAGGGGGGAGGATTTGAGATTGGATTGGAAGCGGAGGCTGGAGCTCGAGAGGAGGAAGAGCAGGGGACGGTCGAGCAACGAAAAGGGGAACGACTGTGTGCAACCGTGGGTCCACCTAGCTGGGCGCAAAATAAGGAGGTGTGGGGAAACAGTGCCGCCCACGTCCAATCAACCGCCACGCGATGCCCAAGGCCGCAGGCTATTAGGGCCCGTGGCGCTTCGCACTTGCCCCTTCGCTTCTCTGCTCAGCCAAGTCCGCGCGCGCCTTGGGCCCGGGGGCTACTGTCGGCGTTCTGGAATGGGGTCCCAGCACTTGCACTGCGGCTCAAGGCGTGGCTCAAGGGATGGCCCATCAAGGCCCATCTTCATCGGCACAAGCTCAAGACCTCGCAAGAGGCCAAGCCTCATGAGGCGGACGACAGGGAGCTTCCTCAGGCACGGCCTCGTCAGGCTGGCTCGCGAGGAGGCGGAGAGATCAAGGAGGGGTACCTCACGAGGTGCCCATGACGCAAGCCATGACGACCAAGGGCGCTAGGCGGGCGCCAGCCCGCGCAGTGTCCTCCGTTCCTCTTTGGTGCAAAGGGAGCAAGCGCAGGCAAGAGTATCAAGCAAAGGCATCCTTTTCGGTGCAACAAAACCAAGACCATCGCAACGGCAGGAAGGAAGTCATTGTGGAGCCCAAGCCGGCATCACCACGAGAACCTTTGACAGGCGAGGACCAACTTTAGTCAGGATAAGTGTACTAGATGTTCCCCTTCAAAATGGCCAATTGTTGGTGCCCTTCCCGCTCAATATTTGGGGAGAGGCCCAAGGCCTTTGCCTATAAATAGGACTAGCCACCCACAAGGTAGGGCATCGAGAAATCTAGAGAGAGGATCCTGCATCTAGGATCAGCAGAGAGAGAGGGAATGAACTCCTCCTAGCAGTTCATTGCACCAGCCAAGAACAGACCCTCGCGAGGCTGTTCTTCCTTGTATTGTTCATCATCATCAGCCCAAGAGGCAATCCACCACACCACAAACTAGAGTAGGGTATTACACCACAATGGTGGCCCAAACTAGTATAAACCCTGTGTCTCTTGTGTTGTTCCTTTCATAGCTTATATCTTAGCGAGGCGGCGAGGCGCAGGAAGGTAGACGGAGAAATCTCCGTGTGCACCCCAGTGTTCGAACCTAGAGGGTCTGCCGGAACCCGAAATCCGACACAAGCAGCGACAAAAGCCGGGTGCGCGGAGAGCGACGAGTCGGTGGCTAGCACCTCCGCATCCGCCGGCATCATCGAGGAGAAGTAGAACACGGGAGGCCGCTGCCGCTTGGGTCCCATGAAGGCCACCGCGGAGGCGACGCCGGCGTACACAGCAGGTGTCTTGCCGGATCCTTTTGTTGCGAGGACCTTCGTCGACCCCGCATGGGCTCCACGGAAGAGGTCAATGTTAGGATGAACTCGAGCCGGTGCCGGCCATGGCGAAGTAGTGGCCGGTGATGAACTCGAACTAGTGCCAGCCACCATCATCTTCGGCACCAGCCAATGATATCAGTTGGGCAGTGGGGAAGCGAGCCATCCTTTGCGCTGAAGCATATACCTCCGGGGCTCCCGGCAGTCCGGTGATCGTGCTGTGGGACATGAGGAACACAAATCGATCGGCGGGCGACCATTTAGGCCAGGTATTATATACCTGTACTGTCCAGAACTAGGACCACGTAGTTCATTTGAATGTAATGAAATCCATCATGTTTGTGTGAAAATCCGGTATTTTATATGATCTCCATCGTTGTTTATATGAAATATCAGTTTTGTCTATGTGTTTGCGTGAATTTCGTCCGGTTGGTTGAGTTGCTGTCATAATGTGTGCGGCTATGGTTGTATGGCGTAATTCTTGAATGCTTGATCGATCTGCCCAGGCGGCTCGAGGCGGCGTTAATGGGACAAAAAACACAGCTCGTGCGAGCTCGTCTCCAACGTCTTGGCGCTTGGAGGATGTATGACACCCGAGCCATTCCTCGTTCATCGGTGGCAAAGGCACCGGTGGACAAAAGGGTCGCCAATATTTTGGCTACCCCGGGCAAGATCCACAGCCCCTCCCAACAGATTCAAATCCCTCGTTCGCCGTGGAATTTTGCCATGTGTTGTTTTCATGGACTAGCAAGATGCCCGTGCATTGCACGGAACATCAAGATGCATTTTTTTACAAACTCTCACATGCATGCAAGGGATAATTAATGTCCTCCTTTGCTAGTACCACGAGGCAAACACCATTAATATTGCATCGATTAGTGTTAGTGGCCTTGTATATATGCAAATTGTAATTTTGATAGTGGCCCCTTGTATATAAAAATGGAGGGAGAAATATGAGAGATAAGGTGAGGAGGAGTGGGGCGTGGTGCCGTGGTGGTGAATGGTGGTCGGACTGGGCGGAGGCATGGGGATGGATGGCGCATTATGTCTAGGTTTGTATCTCTCTCACACACACCCACGTAGGTGGGGGACGTGCATGAAGAGAAGAGATGCACGCACGGCGCACGTACTCCCGTCTATACGAAAAAGGCAGCCCACATGGTAATTTGGCACGTATACTGGTTGTCCACTTGGTGGAGGGAGGATCGTCTACCACGGGTGAACAAACAAATTGCGACTTGACGCGTTATGTTAAACTAAAAAAAAGGCAAACCATGTGGGGCCTACCTTAGAGGCAAGGCTCTATACCTTTGGAGTACTTTTGATGTGTCTCGTCAACTCATGAGCGAGGAGAAACTTGCTTAATCACGCCGTCTGCCCGCCCACAGGTAGCGGTGGCTCGCAGGATGAGGTGAAGCTTACTACTACATGCGCCTTCGCCCGCTCCCTCGCCTTGCAGCAGTGGATCATAACATGAGGAGAAAATTTTACTACTCCCTCCGTTTACTCCTCGTCCCTACTATGTACTTTGGTTAGTACTCCCTCTATTTACTTATACAAGGCCACTATAAAAAATACATTTTGCATCTATACAAGGCCACAAATAGTAATCGAGACAAAAGTTACTACTTCCTCCTTTCCAGTTTATGGCTCAATTTCAAAATCTCTCCAACCGAGGTAGACGGTGAGTGGTTGAATTAATTTCGTAGTTTGCACAAGTAATTAAATGCGCTCGTTTTTCTCAAGAAGTTATGTTTACCGAGGCATTAATTAGAATGAATGCATGAATGACCACTAAATTTCCATGCACTTGTACATCCATCGGTTAGTTTCCTCTTGACACTGCTTGCATCGGGTGATCTAACGCACCTCGAAATCCAACATGTAATGGTACTAATACTAGGTATAGTAGAATTGAGATTTATCAAACGGAAAAACGAATGTTTTTTAGATGAGCCCTATAAACCCTAGTGGGTACGTACTCTGTAAAAACAGTTTTTTCCAAAACTAAGTCGCTCCCTTTCATGAATTCTGTAGTATACTCCTCCGTCGACGCTCCCTTTCATGAATTATGTACTTCATGTCGCCGACATGTGGGACATATAGCAACCGGGTCAACGTGTCAAGCACCAAATAACTTGATGCGAGAACAGCGGGGAGGATGCACCCCACTCGTGTCGGCACGATAGTAGTAATGAGCAATGAGGCGTCAAATCACAATGTCTGCACCTTCCCGGATGGACGAAGCAACCATTATTTCACACTTCGGTTCGCCATCATCTCAAACCACGTACTAGTATTGCTTCTGCCTCAAGAGGGACACACGCATCGCCTTGGTACATCATGACACGTGGGACCGCATGACAGGCCATGCTCCCCCGTCGATCGCTCGGTAAAATCACCTCATTTTTACTATACTTCCACCGTATGAGTTTACTACATGGCATGCACGTCGTTCTAGGTTGAGAATTTAACTGGCTATATATGTGATGAACAGTAGTCTAGCCTTTTAAAAAATGTATACTTTAGTACAGTAGTACTATCGATGGATTGCACCATGGAGAAAAAATTGAAATTAAAAGAAGGTGGTACATATAGAGAGCACTCGTCGCCAAATTATGCATATAGTACTATTAAAAAAGCTAGTACGTGCTTAATAGGGGTGCTAAATTATTAAAGAAATACTAGTAGTATGTACATACTGAAGAGCTAAAGTAACGAGAAGAAACATAACATGGATTACTGTTGGGGCTCGACACAACACACCCTCAAATTAAACTAAGCACACCTGAAATTAAACTATGCAACTAATCCGGTGAACCTTTGCATTAGAAGTTTAGAACCACCATGAGAAACGACACTGCCACCTTACCCGGAGTCCTCGTCCACGTCCTCGACTTCGTCCTTGTCCCTCTTCCTCTTGGCCGATACTTCTTTGCATGAACCACGCACTTGGCTATTGCTCTTCATCCAACCCTTGTAGATATTGAAACAAAGGTAGCCATCCATTGCAGCATAGTGGATGTGGTCTATATCTAGTACATTCCGCTGCCATGCATGAAGATGAAACTTGTAATGAGGTTTCTCCGGTTACTGATGCGAAGGATGAACCATGGCTCCTGCCAGGGTCAGCATTGAAGGCTGACGAGAGGGCACCAGCCGATTCTTCTGGAGGTCGAAGGGGTTTCCTACAACGAGGCCTATCCGACCTAGGATTTCTTCGTAGTTCTTAAAGTCTACAATAACGAATTTCACTGTTTTGTCCTTGAGGAAGTTCTTAAAATCCTGGCACTCAACGTCGGCATGGCATATGTGGTAGACCAAGCAAACGTTATGTACGCAAACCTGGATCATGGCAGGCTTCTTCCTCTCTTCGTCCTTTAGATCCTTCTCTCGTCCCACGACTGTGGTGTACTCAACATCTAGCCTAGTGGCCCACTCATCATGTGAGTTTTCGAACATGCGTCTGAAGCGAGAAAGGCATCCTTTCACCGTCGCGGAAGTACAGGTGTAGATGACGTCGAACTCATCGCTGGTGATGGTTCTAACCTTGTACTCACCGCTGATCGGGGAGATTTGGGACGCCATGGATTTGAGAGGAGGGTTAGGATTAGTGGAACTGCCGTAATGTGAATGGGCCGGGACGACTAGGAAGCGAACCGCCGTAGTATTAAGCGACATGCGAGGGGCGGTAGGAGCGAACTGCCCGGCGTCGCGAGCAGCGGGGTAGTGGCTTTCCATTCTCCCATGATACGGGCTTAGAGAGCCCTTGGATCGGAGATCAAATGGTTGCATGGCGTGATTCTAGACCAATGGGTGAATATCCTATCACGGAGGGTTATTACGCAAATTTTCAGCAACTTAGCATGCGACCGTTTGATCTCAGATCCAAGGGCTGCCGACAGCCCGTATCCTGATCACGCCTACCACGACCGTCAGCGTCGCTCATGTGTCAGCGCCTTGGAGATTTCTGCAGTGCGTTAGGCTATCTAATGTTGGCATGTCATACATAGTCATCACTTAGTCACTCATACTACAACAAGGTTGGCTATAAGGTTGGCTATAAGTGTATTTTTTTACTCCTCTCTATCTCTTTCTTCGTACTCCCTCCGTCCCATAATATAAAAACGTTTTTTACACTAGTGTAGTGCCAAAAATGTTCTTATATTATGGGACATAGGGAGTACTAGTATTTATTGCATTTGCCAAGGCTTGACCTCTTCCAATGAAATGGTGTTGCTAAGTTTTCTTCATTTAATTAGCTATAGACTCAAAATTGTCTTTTCACCTAGGTACACGTGCTTAGGACCGTTTCTTCCTTGGGTCACCAAACTAGTCTCTCTCTTCTTGATTAACTTGCCACATCGGACTTTATGCATATGTGGCAAGCTTAAGCACATGTAGGAGCAAGTACAATAGTCGCTTTACATGGCATTTTGCATATGTGGAGGAAAGAGAGGCAAGGAAAAAGTGGAGAAGTGGGCTCTCATGCAAGAGCCAGCCTCTACTACTACATGGTGGAGCATTGGGAGAGGCACTGCATGGAGGTGGTCAGGAATCGAGGAGACTCACGCGGTCGTGGCGCCCTTGATTAAAATGATAATGGCAAGTCAAATCACGGAGTCCCACCTGTCCATGATAACTTCATTGTCAAATCACACAGCCCTACGTTTGTAGCAGCCTACTCCCTCGTCTTCTCGCGTCTCTGTCGAACCGACTAGGCAAAACGGCCCCGCCTACCGCGGAGGAAAAGCCCCGCCCTCGACTTTTAAATACAACTACTCCGTCCATCTAGGTGACTAAGTCATCTTACGAAAAACAAATAATCCCAAAATACTAAGGCGCGGTGCATTAACTTCTACCTCGTTTCTTGTTTCTTCACATATCAACCAATAAGAATCCAATGATATACTTCTTGTGACATAGTAATGGCGATATTTAGTTAGTCAAATGGATGACCTAGAACTACGTGCAGGCCCTATAAACCGAGGCGCCCACAAATAAAAAAAGCGGGAGACGGAGAGGGTAGTTCAACACGTATCTTTTTAGATCAATATAGTCGGGATTCACCAAGGAGCAAAACCAAGTTGTAGGCTGATACTGTCGTGTTGGAATAGCAACTCAAGCGGTCGATCCGCACACGAAATGGCGACACACTTAACAGGACCCCTTTGGCGGACATGTGGCTCATCCACCGTCTTGTTCCACGTGCGATGCACCAAATCACGATTGAGCAGCGGTTGGAATTGGAGGCACCCGCTCATAGCGCCCTTGATAGTAGGAAATGAGCGATGAGGTCAAATCACAAAGCCCCACCTTTCTCGCATTAAAATTTGGGCCAGACGAAGCAACCATCATTTCACTCTAGCGTGCAAGAGCATAAAGAAAAGAGAAAACAATGATTCGTGCGGCAGCTACCTAGGGCACCCTAGGGTAGTGGTCTCCACTACAAATCCTTTTTTTTTGAAAGTGCCTCCACTACAAATCGGCTTCTCCCTCGTCCTCTTGAAGAAAATCGTTGATGAGTGCGGCGGTAGGGTTTGTAGGAGTACTACAGCATGCGGGGCCACGTCGTAGTAAACAGGTTCGAGTCGACACCTTAAATATGTGTGGGCCGCTTGGTTTTACAGGAACGAGGTAGCATTATGGGTTCGGGGACCAATGGAGATATAACACGTACAAAAAATTGTGGACGTAGGTTCGACCGAAAGGAAATGATGCATGGGCCCTGCATTTTGATATACCCGGGACCGCGTGAAATTTGCTACTCTACTCAAAACTAGTACGTACACATGTATTGAACGCATGAGATTTCAAAACCAAATTATGAATAAATACACACTATAGCATGTAAAGCTTTGAGTCATATATGCATGATGTAGATGTTCGTTTAGTTCTTATAGTTCATCTCATTCAAAATCAATTAGTTTTATAAAAATGTTAAGATTCATGGGGTTGTGCATTGTAAATCATAAAGAAAAAAACAAATAATGGCAATTCATTTAGAAAAAATAATCAATTATGATACGTAAGATTCTAGAACAAAGGAGAAGTGCTTGTGTTTTGAGGTTTGTGCATTATGCTTAAGTTCAACCATGGAGTCTTCTAAATTGTACAGGTGGCAGATCTGGTGGAATGTTGATGATATCCAACGACCAGTAGTGCTCGGATTTGCCCATCTACTAGTGGGTTGTACTATCTATTTAGGAATAGAAGATATATACATGGAAGTTGTAGGGAAAGAGATGACATGGAGGATCTCAATTCCTATGAGTAGGGATTGGAAAAGAGATGCATTTGGTTCACATCATAGGAACTTTTCTATTGAATCTAGAGGTGACATGTATCTCAAGTCCTATGAGGAGGGATTAGTAAACAGATGTAATTTGGTTCATATCATAGGTACTTTTCTATTGAATATACACTAATGTTTATTTTCCTTTGAAATTAAGGGAGTATAGGAATCCATTCATATGAACCAAGTGGCTCAGAAGCTATAGAAATTATATCATGTTTATTTCCTTTGAAATGTAGAGTATATGAATCTATTCCTATGAACCAATTGACTCTAAAGGAAAAAATCCTATAAAAATCATATCATATAGAGTTCCTATGATATTCCTCGACACTAAAGGATGGTCGAAATTGCTGCGGGTGATACGATGGTCTTTCTTTGTAGACTCCTCACCCATCTTTATAGTTACCTCTCGAAGATGAATGAAATGATATATCTGAGGTATTCTGCATGTGCAATTTGGTACCACGGCTTCGGTAAAATTTTGCGAGGTTCCAATTTTCAATAAAGCTATATGCACTCAATTTCGGAATGGAGGGAGCATACGGCAGTTGCTAACACTCATGTGGAAGATTTGTGTGTAGGAGGAGTGGCTGTTCTATTAAATGACATGGCAAAACTGACACTATCGGATGCCGATCTAACGGTTCTTACGGCGTTAAATCGGGAAAAGGCTTGTGGCGAACGTTTGTCGGATAATGATTTACGGACACATGCATTGCATTGATTCGTGCCCCCCTCTCTCTCACGCACACGCACCCTCATGAGTCTCAACTCTCCCGAGTCCTCTCGCAGACTCGCACGTGGCACCCATTGTCTATCTGCACGTAGACGTCACGCACATATGTGCTCTTCACACCCTACCCTGAGAACTTCTAAAAAAAGACGGCACGCACATTTTATTTTAGCTCACACGTCACACACTTATATTATTACTCTTGTGGCGAACGTTCTTTGGGCATAGTATATATTGTACTCTCATGAAGAGAAGCGGTGCACGCACACACTAGTTCTCTCACACCCACTCGCGGGTACACGTAGGAGCGCATTTTTTTGAAGCCGGTACAACAAAATCACTCCACTATATATAAAAGCAGGAGGCTTAGCGCTTGCTTTACTAGGGTTCCTCTCGTTCACTCTCTCATGCTCTCCAGATCTAAGCAAGACATAGGTGGCCACACACTCTCTCTCAGCTCACGACTAGTCACAAATTCGGCCGGACAACCTCGAACCGGGGCAAGGGGTGTAGGTGCATCGTTCACGCTGTCGTCGGCGGCGAGGGAGGAGTCCAACGGCTGCCCACGCGTCCCGATCGGCGGCCGTACCGTTCTCCCCGAGAGAGCGCCGGCTCGGGAGGGCCTCCGACCCCTTCTTCCTCCCTGCGATATTGTGGCCAAGATGCGGCCTCCCGACACCGTATTTGCCACATGCCGACGACCCTCCCGACACCGTATTATTCCTTCGAAACCTGCCTTGCTCTACTGCCCCAGCTCTTCCCCCTTCTTGTGGATCCTTTTCTACTTCCGTCCGCTTTTCCAAAGCCACCTAGACTTCTACTATTCTTAGAAGTAAAGCTAGTTCATACAGTCAACTCAAAGCGTTGGTTCAAACAGGGAAGAAAGTGGGAAAGCTTTAGCATGAATCTAGGACTTGGTTCTAAGAGGAAACGGGGAAAGTAGTAATATCATCCTTTGTTTAAATAACAGTATTTATTATTTGCGCAAACAGGAATGTACATCTCCATATCGTTTAGGATGTACGTCTACGTATCGTTTCTATCCGCACAATCAAAAGCACACACCTCAGTTTTAGTACAACTGCGCAAAATGAGATGGCTATCCCTCGTTCTTGAGTCGTCTAACCTCCGTCTTCAAGGTATCCCTACATTGGTAGTAACTAAGGTAGAATGACCAGCATAATCTAAGCGAAGCTGATTCGCACGTTTTACATCCCGATTGCGATGCGAGGGCGAGCAAAAACAAGCGCATCCTAGTCCGGAATGCACTTTCTACCAGTTCATCCATGGACCGAGGACTAGCTGGCACGGCTGCACGGCGGTTTTTTGGACAGGTGCGCGGACAAGAGGCGTTGTGGTCTGATTATTTCTGCAAATAGCGGTGCTTAAATTAGGTGGAATCAACAAGAATTTCACCTGGTCAGTACACTGCATGGTTCAGTTCAACATTCCAGCTGAGACCACAATTATAATTGGTGATTCTGGAATGAGAGAACCTAACCCTGGATGGTGGCAACAAGAAAAAACGAGTGAACTCCAGGAAATTTAAGCCTGCCGGGAGGCTCTTTTGCTCGGAAGAAGCCTTGCTTGTTTTTCCTGATTTGTAAACGTTCTCACAACTTTGTCTTTTGTTGTGAACTAGTATATGTTTGTTATGTTCTATGAATCATTGAGATGTATAAAACTGCTTAACTTATGCTTTTCAAGATTTTTATGAAGACGAGTTTAATGTGAGTGTTCCACATGAGCGCTGGACTAGTGTTGAACGTTTGGAATTTATTACATTGTGGCCTCAATTAACTGCATGAACCCTTTGTTACAAGATACATAGTTGCTTATATGATTCAGGGGAACACAAAAGTAGCAGCGGTTCCCATAGACGGATTCAAGCAGTACTAGCCCCGAGGGGTCGATATGAGCAAGGTTAGGATAATTAGACACAATCCAAACTACTATTAAACACTAGCTGGGGCAACTATTTCATGCCTCGATCTAATTTGGGCTGGACACAAGGCGAACCTTGCCATGAACATCATCGAGGGCGTCCCAGCAGCTCAATCCTGTGAACCTTCATGAAGACAACCTTGTGGCCTTGCCATCGATAAACTTGTTTGTGGAGGCATGCCACGTCATCTTCTGCGTAAGCTTGACAAGAACAGTATGCCTCACAAACGAAGGAGTAGCTTTGAACTTCTTGTGCTTCAGTACACCCTGGACAACACGCCTGACAAAAGTGAGGCTGGAATACACCTCTTCATTGGTATAACCGCAAATGGCTTCCAGGATTCAACAGCCTAAGAACTCTGTTTTCCCAGTGCCTATATTCAGGTCCTCTGCCTCATAGCGAGTGACATGCACAACCACACAATCCTTGTCTGCATCAGGGCTCTAATTGAAACAGAAACAAATTCTGAATTACTTTTCAATATAAGAAACACAAGTTATTTAAACCACTATGTATAGCATGGCATCGAAGCTAATAAAATTTTGCATTATTAATCACCACATACTTCCTTTTCTAAAAAAAATCACCACATACTTAGATGAAAATTCAAAATCGAGATCGGCAAAGAAGGAAATCACCTTGGGCAGCTCAGCGGGGGGGGGGGGGGGGCACAACCTCGAAGGGGGAAAAATGCTCTCGCAGTGCTAATGGGCTGTAACCTCAAGCAGGCGTTGACCATCTCAAGAGTGGCCGTGGCTGTATCTGGGTCGCCTCGGTGGTTGCCTCCATCTTCTTGGAGCTCTATGTCTCGTGGGGATCAGCCTCCGCATCTGCTCCACTATCGGCAGATCTTTGCACAGTTCTCCTTGGTCCATCATGAGGCCCAGCGAATACTAGGAGACCACTTTGAAAGGAAAACACAATCGCAATGACAATGAAACAAAAAGAGAGTGAGGATCGGTTCTTGCTTTGCAAAAGTTCTTTTTTTCTCACGAGCAAAAATATACCAACATCACGGATCCGCTTACCTTCCCTTCATTGGGAGAGAAGAGCGGTGGCGAATCTGAGTGTTGCCTTTCTTGAAGACGGTGAGGGAGAAGGGGATTCAGTGAAGAGTGAAATGATGGTTGCTTCGTCCGTCAAACTTAGACTGCGGGGAGGTGGGGTTTTGTGATACGACGGCTCGTTACTGCCGCGCTTCGACCGGGGTGACTCTCCGCCTGCATACTGCCTTCTAATTTGGTGGATGGCATTTGGGCCCGCGCGCTGCATGGCCCGCATGTTGGTGAACAAAAGTATAACGGCATTCAGTAGAGGGAGATGTTTCAATGACCTAGGAGGAGCCATAAGCAGTAGAGTGTCTCCACTGTACTAGTAGTAATTGTTTTTCTGGGTAGCTGTAGAGTGTCTCCACTTTACTAGTAGTAATTGTTTCTCTAGGCGCTACCCACACCCAGCACACCGCCCCCTCCCCCTAAAAAAATCCTGGGTGCTCTTCTTCCTCCTCGCTTCCACCCACCTCACGTCAGCTCGCTCCACTCGTACCCCCAAATTCCTCACCTCACTCCTACAGAAAACCCCAGCTCCCCTTCTTCCTCACTCCTCTGAGAAAACCCCCAGCTCCCTTCTTCTTGGCTTTCACTACAACTAGGCTCGTCATTCGTTACTCTGCTGCTCAAATCCGTGGCGCGGCCTTAGCATCCCTCGAGGAAAATGGAGTCGGCTGACCCCGGCGCCAAGAAGATGAGGCTCCCTTGTGGCGGCCTGTGTAGATCCCGCACCCGGCATTGGGAGAAGCGGCGACCCGCCCCCACCGGATCCCAGGAACTCACAGAATCTCGGGTGGACCGCATCAGCGATCTCCCGGACGCCATCCTTGGGGAGATCATCTCGCTTCTCCCCACCAAGGATTGCTGCCGCACCCAAGTCCTCTCAATTCGGTGGCGCCCTCTATGGCGCGCCATGCCCCTTAATCTTGACTGTCGTCAGCTATCTCTCTTCAATGATTTTGAAATCCCCAGAGCCATCATCTCCTCCCACGGGGCTCCGTTCAAAGCCCTCTGCATCCCGTCATGCTACTCGAGCAAGCATACCATGCCCTGCACGGTGGACGCCTTTGTCGAAATCCCACAATTCACAGAACTACAGCTGCTTGAGTTCTACTATTCCCCTGGAAATCACATACCACATACCGAATGCCATGAACTTGTGCCCTCAGCACCGATGTCAATCTCACGGTTTCCCTCCTCTCTCCACACCGCCACCTTTGCGCTGTGCTACCTACCAGACAATCTGGTACTAAACCTTTGACTCCCATTTCTCAAGAATCTTTCACTTGTGTGGGTTTGTATATCGGAGGCCTCATTGCACAGCATCATCCACTCCAGTTGCCCTGCGTTGGAGTGCTTGGTGCTTGTTTTCACAGTTAGAATCGATTGTTATCAAATAAAGTCGCCTAACCTTGTAAGAATTGGAATTTCTTTTGACGGAAGGCAACTCATCATCCAAGATGCCCCTTCATTTCAAAGGTTGATCCTTGATTCTAGTTATTCACCGTTGCAAATAACCGTCCTCTCTGCGCCTAGACTGGAGACCTTGGGTGTAATACATGATCTCTGTGCTCATTTCAATATGGTGTTTGGCTCCAGAGTTCTTCAGGTACTTTATATTATCATCTACACTTGTAACCATAAGCTGCACTTTAAATTTCTGCGCATAATTTACATATCATCTTGGAGTAAACATTTTGTACTAATATTATGTTCTATGCTCAATGAAGAGTTTCTCCATGGATGGCCTATCAATGGTGCTTTGGATTACATTAAGATCTTATATATCCAAATGAATAGTTTTGATCTGAACAAGATTATTGGCTTGCTGCAATGCTTTCCATGTCTGGAGAAGTTGTATATAAAGGTGATAATTTCATGCACATTGGAAGCCCGCATATTGTGTACTAGAATTAACCGTTCAGCTGTTGCTCTTTTGACACTCTTCTTTTAGACCTTAACTGTTTTCAATCTTCATGTCTATTTAGGCAACAAGACGGGGTAAGAAAGTTATAACCAATCGGTGGATTCGTAAGCATCGGGATTTTCTCACTTCTCATGAGATTCGATTGAAGACACTAACGCAAGAACGATATGTAGCCAACCGTGCAAACACAAGATTTGTCACATTCTTCTTGCTGAATGCGAGGTTACTATTGTCCATCAGGCTTAAGTTTATCAGCAGCATGGTTTTGACGGATGGGTATGTCGAAGAGCAAAAAAAGGAGTTTCAGGTGGGCAAAAGAGCTTCTGAACATGACGGGCTTCTATTTACAACATATTGTGGTCATACTCCAGCAAATTTTACGACCCAGGATGTTCATTCTATTGACCTGACCGATCCATTTGATCGTATTTTGAAAGCAGTCTTTGGAGTTAGATGTTGTTGCCCTTTTCAATCTGGATTATTTTGTAAACACGATGAACAATCAACCCTCGTGCTTTTGTACAGTTTGTAAGCTAGAGTTAGATGTTCCTGCCCTTTTCAACTCATTTGTGTTGTCATATTTTCTTTGAAACAAGGAAAATGGCTTGCCATTCGTTTAATTTAGAGCGAAATATTGTAACAAATCACAACCAAGGGAAATAACATCACTCACGCCGGCTGCTTGAGCTCACTGTGCATTATAGAAGCCAAGTGATTAGCCCCCACCAGCACCCATAAACTCATTTCGAACTACCACATCAAATGGGCTATAAATTTTCATAGGAAAGGCTGCATGACCGTGACATATTTGGATTCTGACATTTGGGACCCGCGAGGAAATAGCCTATCCAAGGTGGTGTCCACTTACTAGCCAGTCAACAAACGATTCTTCCTATCAGCCATTGGATTGACATCCAACATCTGTCGGGTATCTTCTATCTCTGGTCTTCTTCTTCCTCCAGCCGCCCAAACCAAACCACCCGTCCGGCTCCTTTGCTCCCGCCTCCCATGGCTGGCTGCGCCTCCGCCGCCCTACCGTACGTACCCTCCAACGTTGGCCAGTCCCTCCCTCTATTCCCCCACACGTCCTGTTATTCTCTGGCGACGTCAGCCCCAACATGCACCCGTGCCTGAACCAGTCAACCCTCGTACTCCCCTCCGCTTGCGACTGGACCGGCGCATCTTCAATGACACCTGTTCGTTCCGTCTGAGGCCTCACCATCATCCTCCGCCTTGCGGCCTAGGTTCGCTCGCCGTGCGCGGTGTGCCGCTCATCGTCAACAACCGAGAGGAACTAGGAGATGACTGTACGTGGAGAGGATGACAGTAGGGACCCACCAGCGTCATGGCAGTACGCAAGCAAGTGCCTCTATAGTACAAGCCCAAAATTATGGTTCCTCCTAATGGTTGGACATCTTGGGCTCACGCCATTGTCAACGTAGTCAATAAACGAGAGACTTACACTACGAGCGGCTGACACCAGGGACCCAGCAAATCGCGCAGTTTTTTTAAGGAACGAGCAGTTGTTATTTATACTAGTTTTAGCGATGGATCAGGGTAACAACGGGGCTGTGCGGGGGCTGTGGCCCGTCCAGCCAGGGTTTTATTTATGTTTACCACATCATGAGCCTAGTTGTGTTTTTTTCTTGCTGAAAATGGCTAGCCTAGTTCTATTTTTTAAAGAAATACCCAAACAAGGCCTACTTGCTTTAACGACCCTGCTGGGCTGCAAATCTTTCAAGACGATGAGAGTTTCATTCGGTTTGCCCCGAAATGGCCTGTACTTTTTTAAAACACATCAAACCGGGAATTTTCAATTTTTTTTTCATTACAAGATCTTAAATTCCATTGATTTTTATGCGTGGAAAATTATTTGGATTTTATATTTATATAAATTATTTTTCAAAATAGTTTGAATGTGAATCAATATTTACGGATTAAAAGCAGGTTGACCGCTTGACCGAAATATGCAAAATTTCGTATACTTTTTAACCGTGGCCACAATATGGGGTGTAATGCTAACAAAAAGAAGATGGGCTACAAAAAAAACCTTAAGAATTAGTAAATAGGCTGTACATTATTAGAAATAACGGCAGATGGGCTGTATGCTGTTTTCTCCAGATTTGAGGCTGACTTGTGCGCCTACTATAGGTTGACGCGTATGCTTTCATAAAAAAAATGGTTGACACACACGCAACACCCTGTCAACTTAGTCAACACACGAGAGACGTGACTGTTGGATGTCCATCCAACGGCTCTCGTGCTTCTTCCATCTCTGCTCTTCATGCTCCAGCCGCTCAAACAAGCGCCCGGTGACTACTGCTCCTCCTCCTCGCGGCCGGCTATCTTTGTCGCGCAAGAGCCTCACGGCCCCACCATACTCCCATCGCTGCCCTAGCCATCCCTCTACTCACCCACACATGCTGTTATTCTCCCATGACGGCAGGCCGAACCAAGAAACCTCGTACTCCTCTGCGTGGGAAACAAGCTGCCAGTATTCCACAGCTCCGTGTCATTCCCTTCCTAGGCCTCGCCCGTCGTCCACCGCCCGGTGCTCTCGGCGTGACCTGGTCAACGTGATCAATGAACGACATCCATAGGAAGTGGATGCGTGGAGAGGCTGACAGCTGGGTCCACGGCCGCACGCAAGGAAATGCCTCCTTATTACGCGCAAAATAATGATTCCTCCACCTGACAGCTAGGACCCACAGGAAGGGCCTCTGTATTTCGCGAAAAAACGTTCCCCCCGCTGACAGGTCGGACCCACCAGCTATATCTTCGCACGCAAGGAAGTGACTCCTTATTACGCATAAAAAAATGAATACCCCCTGCTAGCTGGGACCCACCATATTGTTGGCCTGACTTATGGGCCTACTAAGTTGACGGGGACGGAGGGCTTTGTCAACTTAGTCAATACTCAAGTGACCTTATGATGTCCATCCAACGGCCATAGTGCTTCTTCAACCTCTGGTCTTCTTGCTCCAGCCGCCCAAAGCAGCGCCGTCGTGCCGCCTGCTCCTGCCTCCCATGGCCGGCTGTGCTACCGCCTGCTCCTGTCTCCCATGGCCCAGCTCCGCGTCGTCCCCTTCCTAGGCCTCGCCGTCGTCCACCGCCGTGGTGCTCTCTGCACGGTGTGGTCAATGTGGTCAACGACCGACTTCCATTGGAAGAAATCTTGTCACGTGGAGAGGCCGATACCGGGTCCACTGGCAATGACAAGGAGGTGCCTCCTTATTACCACAGAAAATAATTATTCCTCCACTGTCGTGAGGGACCCACCGGACGGGCCAACAATATTTTGTGAAAAATCGTTTCCCCACGATCTTTGGGCCACACCGGACGGGCCACCCTTTGTATTTCGCAAAAAAAAAAATGTTCCCCATTTGTCAACTCGGACCCACCGAAGTGCCTCCTTATTACGCATAAAAAAATGAATACTCCCCGGCTAGCTGGGACCCACCTTGGTGGGAGGCTGTCTTGTGGGCCTACTAAGTTGACGGGGACGAAGGGCTTTCTCAACTTAGTCAATATGAACGATTCTAGCTCCAGTGACCGTACAATGTCCATCCAATGGCGGTAGTGCTTCTTCAACCTCTGGTCTTCTTGCTCCAGCTGCCCAAAGCAGCGCCGGTCGTGTCGCATGCTCCTGCCTCTCGTGGCGGTCAGGCCGCTGCCCATGGAGGCCTCACCGCCCCTATTATTCCCACACTGGGCCAGGCCTGTGACGGCAGCCTCACACCGCAGTCGAACCAGTGAACCCTCGTACTCCTCTCCGCGCGGGCTTCCACTCTCGCGTCTTCCCCGGCTCCGCGTCATCCCCTTCCTAGGCCTCTTCGTCGTCCACCGCCGTGGTGCTCTCCGCGTGGCGTGGTCAACGTGGTCAAGGAACGACTTCCATCAGAAGAGTCTTGTGACGTGGACAGGTGACAGTGGGTCCACGGCCACATCCCGTTTTTGTTATTTGCCAAGTAAGTTGCTTTGTCGGGCTGTTGGGCTGCAAATCTTTCAAGACGAGGAGATCTTTCATTCGGTGGCGAGAAAATAGCCCATCGATAATGAGAAATGGATGCATACATTTTTAAAACACATCAAACCGACAATTAGTTTCAAATATATTTTTTTTCATTTTAATATTTTAAATTACATTAATTTTTATGCGTGGAGAATTTGTTGGATTTTATATTGATATACATTTATTCTTAAAATCAGTTTGAATGTGAGTCAAAATTTCGGGATTAAAACAGTTCGGACCGCCTTTGTAATATGCAAAATTTCGTATAATTTTTTAACCGTGGCCACAATATGGGATGTAATGCTAACAAAAGAATATGGGCTCCAAAAAACCTTAAGAATTAGCAAATGGGCTGTAAATTATTAGAAATAATGGCAGATGGGTTGTATCTTTGTTTTCCACAGATTTGAGGCTTTCCTAAAAAAGGTTGGCCTTTACAAGCAGTGACGGTTGGATGTCCATTCAACAGACGTCGTGCTTCTTCAATATCTGCTCTTCCTGCTCCAGCCGCTCAAACAAGCGCCGGCGGGACTGCCTGCTCCCTCCTCCCCGCGCCCGGTTGTGCTGCCGCGCAAGCCTCACCGCCCCACCGTACTCCCATCGCTGGCCTAGCCATCCCTCTACTCACCCACTCCTGCTGTTATTCTCCAGCAACGGCAGACGAACCAGTAAACCCTCATACATTCATACTCCCCTCCGCGTGGGAAACAGCTGCCGAGTCTTCCCTGCCTCCGTGTCGTCCCCTTCCTAGGCCTCGTCGTCGTCCACCGCCGTGGTGCTCTCTGCACGGCGTGGTCAATGTGGTCAACGACCGACTTCCATCGGAAGAGTACTGTGCGTAGAGAGGCTGACAGCTTGGTCCATGGCCGCAGCAAGGAAGAGCCTTCTTATTACGTGCAAAATAATTATTCCTCCACCTGACAGCGGGGACCCACCGGACGGGCCAACGTATTTCGTGAAAAAAACGTTTCCCCCCTGACTGCTGGGACCCACCAGCTACACCTTCGCACGCAAGGAAGTGCGTTCGGGAAAAAAACGATTCGCCCCTAGCTGCGGGACCCACTAGCTACATCTTCGCACGCAAGGAAGTGCGTCCGGCAGAAAAAAGATTTGCCCCTCGACTGCTGGGACCCACCAGCTACATCTTCGCAGCAAGGAAGTGCGTGACGGTCGGGACCCACACGGTCGGCGCACGTGGCGTTGTCATTCTGGTCGTGAACGTTATGCGTACATATATCTTGGTGGATGTAGAAGCGGCGACGTCAGCGTAATAGAGGCGCCGCGACGTAGCATGTACACGCGACGCACGCTGTGGTGCAAGAAAGAAAATCTGACCCGCGTATGTGTACATCTGGTGGGGTCTCGAACGCCTACTCGCGCATACGTACGGCGAGGGCTCGTGTACATGGCTGGGTCGGAATGGAGAAACAACATCTTCGTTGTGTTCATGGGGAGGCAATGGAATGCGTCGTCTTCATGGGGAGGCAACGGAATGCGTCGTGTTCATCGGGAGGCAACGGAATGCGTCGTGTTGATCGGGAGGCAACGAAACGCGTGGGAGCCAACTGGCTGGGTCGGAACGGAATGCATGGTCGTGTTCATCGGGAGGGCTTGGACGGAACAGGCGATGGAAGCGAGGCCTGGCGTATCGCAGAACAGAGGAAACGGACCTCCTACGTTCGGAACGGGGTCCTGTTGATCGGGAGGGGTGTGGTGTACCGCAAAACAGAGGAAACATACCTCCTACGGTTGAAACAGGGGACCTGTTGATCGGGAGGGGTGTGGCGTACCGCAAAATGGAGGAAACGGACCTCCTACGGTCGAAACGGGGGTCCTGTTGATCGGGAGGGGTGTGGCGTGCCATAAAATGGGCCAACGGACCTCCTACGGTCGAAACGGGGGTCCTGTTCATCGGGAGGGGTGTGGCGTACCGCAAAACGGGACTCCACGGGATACTGTTCATCCCCACCGTCGACCTCCTCCAACCTCCAAGGGCTACCGTCGACCTCCTCCAGCCTCCACGGGCTCCTGTTCATCCAGCCTCCACCGCGCGCTACTCTATCGGCTACTGTTCAACCACCCCTCCATGGGCACCCCTCCACTGTCTACTGTTCATCCAGCCATCCACACCACGGGGTCCTGTTCAACGACCCCTCCACGGCCACACCCCTCCACCGTCTACTGTTCATCCAACCCTCCACACCACGGGGTCCTGTTCATCTAGAGGCAACGCCACCGCTCACTGTTCATCCACCCCCCCCCCTCGCAACACTCACTGTTCATCCAATCGATCGGCTTCAGTTAGCAGCAGCAGCGAAGGAATCGCTCCATCGGGTTCAGTCAACAGCCATCGATCGATCGCCGGGTTCGATGTAGCGTAGCCTGCGGTCTGTCGCTTCGGGTTGATTAGAGCCCAAACCCTCGCTCGGGTTGATTAGAGCTAACGCCCTCGCACACTGCACAGCGTCGTCTGAGAGAAAGCAGCGCATTGCTCGGCCCCAAACTCCCATCGTAACCGGCAACTCCACGAAATTTGCCTCCCCTCGCTTCTACCATGGTTTTTCCGTCATGGGCGGCCCAAAGAATGTCATGCAGCTGCGTCTCCTAAGACGCCAGGGGCCGAAAATCCCATTTTCTGTCATGATTTTTTGTCATAGAAGTAGGAGCCCACCGCATCTATGATGATACCGGGTTTTGTCACAATTATCGTCATAGAAGTGTCATATGTATGACAGAAAAAAAATTCGTTCGGCCCAACATGTCACGGATGTGTCTTTTTTTGTAGTGATTATTATCTGCGCCATTGTAAATTTGTCGTCGTATTATCCGTTGGCATTTTATTTGTGGTCGTATTATGCATTTCCCTATGTGGCAATTTAAATTAGGCTGGAATACGAGTTGGAAACACGAACAAAGCAAATGCTGTAGTCGGATCACAAGCAAACACCCTCCGTCCAGGTGCTTTAATTAACCCATTAATGGAGAAGTTGTGGGCGAGGCGGGCAGCGGTTGGTGCATGGAGGTCAAAGAGCTCGCTTCCCGGTGAGCATGGGCAGCCTTCCTGCTCGCACATTTCCTGTCAAGCCTGCGAGGTGGACAGGATGCACGCGTCTGGCCGAGTCGAACTGCGGCGGACTGCTACTTATGCGTCCGTCGAGCTGCCTGCACGGTGGACTTCTCGCGCTCGCCCGTCTAATCAAAAAGCTGCACACAGGCCATAGAGTATGGTTAAATTTTGACATGGTTAATATAATACAATCGTTTGCGATATTAACGTGTCAGCTTTTTGTTTCAAAAAGGACTTCGTTGGCTACTAATGTGTTCGCCTCTTCTCAAACAGGACAATTTTTTACCATGGCATATATGTGCCATGTCATGAAATCATGCCAAGTTTCATGTTTTTGGCTGAGTTTTTGATTTACTCGGATTTAAAAACCAAGATTCTCAATGTTTCAGGATGACGACAAGTTTGTAATTCATTCCCATTCCTTAAATGAAACCTAAACATGCACCCAATGACATATGTACGATTTCCCACCCATTTTGCTTCACTGGAGCATGTGCTTGTAGTTCAAATTTAAATTATGGACTACATTAAATGCGTAGAAAACATAATTAGTAATATATACAATTGCCACACGAACCCTGAACAGTTTCAAATTTCAGCACGACACTCCTGTTATTCTATGTTGCCTGTAGAAAACAAAGTTCAAGGCGAGCAGAGGCAGCGATTATCGTTTCGCCCACATGAGGGGCATGTTTCCCTACCGGAACCACGAGGGTTGCGACAGGCTCCGGTTGTAAGAGGCTTGTAATATAGCTTCGCCGAAATTGGACAATTATATGTACCATGTAGTGACACCATGCCAAGTTTCATGATTTCATGGTGAGTTTCGGATTTACAAAGATTTAAAAACCGAGATTCGCAATGTTTGTGGCAAAGATAGGATGGCGAGATGGTTGAATTCATTCCCATTCATTCCATGTGACCTAAACATGAACCCTAAGGAAACATGTATGTTTTTTCTAGCCATTTTGGTGCACTGGAGCATGTATTTGTTGTTCGGATTTTAATTATGGACATTTAATGACTAGAAAACTCAACTAATGAATAAAAAAAGGTCAAACGAACCCTTAATAGCGAATCTCCCGTTGTTCCGTGTTGCGTGTAGAAGAAAATACGAGGCTAGAAGAGGGAGCGATTATCGTTTGGCCCACACGGGGACACGTTTCCCTATCGAAACCACGAGGGTTCTTGCGACAGGCTGCGGTTTGTATGAGGTTTGTAACAATGCTTGGCCCAAATTGGCAATGTTTTTACCACAACATATATGTGCCATGATGTGAGACCATGCCACCTTTGATGACTTTCTGGTGAGTTTTGGATTTATGGGGATTTAAAAACCGAGAATCGAAATGTTTGAGGATGAGCCAGGACACCAGTATGATTGTAATTTGTTTCCATTCCTGGCATGGGACCTAAACATGCACCCAAAGACACATGTATAATTTTTCTAGCCATTTTGGTGAACTGGAGCATTATTTGTAGTTCAGATTTGAATTATGGACATCAAATGCCAAGGAAACACAATTTATGTATAAAAAAGCCAAACGAACCCTGAATAAGTTTAAATTTTAGCACGGATATCCTGTTATTCCATGTTGCCCGTAGAAGAAAATACAAGAGGAAAAGAGGCAGTGATTACCTTTCATCCACAAGGGGAACAAATTTCCCTATCGCAACCACGAGGCTTCTTTGAGAGAAACTCCAATTTGTAAGAGGTTTGTAATAAAGCTTGGCCCAAATTGGAAAATGTTTTTACCACGACATATATGTGCCATGACGTGACACCGTGCCACCTTTGATGACTTTCTGGTGAGTTTAGGATTTACGGGGATTTAAAAACCGATATTACAAATGTTTGAGGACGAGCCAGGACGCGGGTACTGTTGTAATTCGTTCCCATTATTGACACGGGACCTAAACATGCACCAGAAGGACACATGTATAATTTTTCTAGCCATTTTGGTGAACTGGAGAATGTATTTGTAGTTCAGATTTGAATTATGGACATTAAAAGCCTAGGAAACTCAATTAGTGTATAAAAAAGCAAAACAAACCCTGAATAAGTTTAAATTTCAGCACGGATATCCCATCGTTCCATGTTGCTCGTAGAAGAAACTACAAGGCGAAAAGAGGCAGTGATTATGTTTCGCCCACAAGGGGGACGCGTTTTCCTTTCGGAACCACGAAGCTTCTTTGAGAGAAGCTCCGGTTTGTAAGAGGCTTGTAATAAAACTTGCACCAAAATGGACAAAAAAATTCCTCGAATATGTGCCATGTCGTGACACCATGCTAGGTTTCATGATTTTCGGGTGAGTTTTGGATTTACAGGGATTTAAAAACTGAGATTCTTCTCACGAAATGTTTTCAAATAGCACACGGTTCACTCACGAAAGTCGTGTGCCTAGCAAACTGTGGCTGATGCCCCCCACCCCCCATTGCTGCACGCACGATCTGAGTCGTGCGTTATGATTGGCAAGAACCCAAACCCCTTGGATCGTACGTGTGCACCATTGGATGCTCCCAAATCAAATGGCAACCCTGAGCCCTTTCGACGTGTGCACCTAGCAGTACACGGGCAATCATTGTGCACATGCATCGTGCTAGCTCACGCTTCCTTCTGTACTAGGTTTTCTAAACGAGCTAACGTTTCTTGCCACTCCTCTCATCGGTTTCCCGCCTCTTCTCCCATCATTTTCCCACTATAAGTGTGGCAGAATTTGGTGGAATGTAGATGATATCCAACGGGTAGTAGTGCTCGGATTTGCCATCTCTATAGCGTCGGATTGGCTTCATCCAACGACCAACTTTCAAAATTATTCACACGCTATATAGGAGTATAGATATAGATGTGTCCCATGCTAGACCAAATAAATTTTGAGCGATTGCGTCGGACGCCCCCCCCCCCCCCCCCCGCCGCCTCCTCGAAGTTGGTAAACCGACATCGTACGTATTGAACCAGGCTTGGAGTCGGGTACAGTGTTCGGCTTGTAATGTAGTTAGTGGCCCATCAAAGTTGTGCATTCGGGATTTAAACACATCACACACCACCTTACCCCTACATATTTTCAGGCTACATGCAGTGTACACGGGGTCTTCTGATCGACCACGTCTCCCTTATGCGGTTTTTTGTGATGACACGCATATCTATGGGCTCCTCGAGTGTATATATATATCATCCGTTTGACCGATAATGAGGTGTATGTGTTGGCCAATGGATTCCTCCTAGTTCGTGTTAGGGCCGGTCACCGTCACATGTCGCTCAACCAAAGCTCGAGCTCATGCGTTGTCAGGATTCCCTCCCACATGCTCGGATTGCTGGGTTCGACCTACATCATACCCTGCGTATCTCGTCCTTAACTACCTTGACTTCATGGTTGTTGTCTGTATCGAGAGGTAGGCACCACATCTAAATTGTACATTATTCTAGATTGAAAACACACATCACCCCTTCCCAACATCAATCATTTTGGGCCGCATGCAAGAGGTGCTGGTTTTGTGGTCCCTCTCTTGCGATTTTTATGATGGTTCAATCTATTGGCCCAAGTGGTTTATCAACAACAATAGCTGCCATTTGACCAAACGATAGATTCATTGGTCCTTCTTATGGTAGGTCATGTCAACATGCATGTATGACCAAAGTATCGATCATTGCGTGCATCCGCCCCGCTGACACGAAGTGGGAGGTGGTGGGCCAAGCATCCTAGCTAGGTACGACGTTATGTAATTATATATATATCCAAGGATGCTTTCGGGTTCGCGAGGCAGGTGCCACCAAAGTTATGCATTGTGTATTTAAAGTTTTAAACATCCCCAATATTCCTACATATATTTGGCCACTTCCAGGTGGTTCTTGAATTTTGTCCCCTCTCATCGATCTTTGAAGACGCGCCCAACCGTGGGCCCGCGCCGTCAAAGTTGTGCATTGGAATTTTGAACATCACAGACAACCCTTTTCACTCATATATATTTGGGCCACATGCTAGTGTGGCTGTCTTCTGACCCTCTCTAACGTTTTTTTGCTGCAACGACTCTGATGACGCTCAACAAACATGGGTATAATATCTTAACCATGTGCGATACAAGTGCGCTATGAATCACCACGCCCCCGCAAGCACGAGCAAAGGTGGAGGTACTGGCTCAACCATGTGCGTTGCAAGTGCGTTGTAAAATCACCACGATCGCGCAAGCGCGAGCAATGGGTGGAGGTAATGGCTTAACTGTCTGCGATGCAGGTGCGCTATAAAATCACCACCTGTGCAAGCTAAAGGCGGGTAAGTTTATTTGGAAATTAGGACGAACCGTGTGCGGTAGACCAGCTAGCTAGAAATATATAAACAAACTACCTGCCTCGAGCATTGCAAAAATTGGTGGTTCTGCCACTTTTCCTTATTATCATACACGCATAGTGTTATTGGACCGTGCGCGATCTTGGGCACTCCCGTCCCTCTTTAATTCCTTTACCCAAATTTTAGTAGCCGACGTACTTCAACCATCACCGACACTCCTCGAGCATCGATCTTATAGTAAAATTGTAGTAGACGAGGCATTTGAACCGTCTCCTTCCCTCCTCCACAACCATCTCCACCCACCATTACTAAAATTTTCATTAGCCGTGGCGTGTCCTCAAACACCCCTCCGCCACAGTCCTCCACCCGCCACCTACCCCCTCGAACCCTAGCTCATGGCTGCCGCTAGCGCTACCGCCAACCCCTGCCGGTCTGCACGTTCCTCCTAGTTTAGATAATAAATTTCAAGTTACCCATCGATTCACATACCTTCGCCCCACTCTCCTGAGTTTTAAGATGAGGCTTGCGGTGTCCCTCCCCGCCAGATTCACATCCCGTGCTCTAGAACGTCGCAGCCTAAGCTTGACCACGTATCCTGGGGAGCCCGATGAGCGTTCGGCAAAGAAGAGGTTTATCATGGCCTCTCCGGTGGATGTTGGTGAGGTGGCCGCCATTCGCCCCGACCTGTCGATCCCGGAGCAACACGTCGCTGCAAAAGCCGGCGAAGACGTTGGTTATGTTGCCATGCCGAAGGCTTCATGTCAGCTGGCTAGCTTATTACTGTATCTCGGGAAAGCTGGCTATAATAGGAAGCTCATCCACAGCAATGCCATGTCATTGGTTATGTGGTCCATCCCCAACCCCTCTGGTTCAACCGCCGTCGATCTCTTCAATGGCCCTGCCGCTGATCTCCTCCGCCAAGCGGTCAAGGATTTGTGATCATTATACGCCATCGAGCCCATTTTGTCATTTCTGGAGGACACGTTCTGTGGCGGCTGCTTGGGATCCTCAATTGCCAATTCAGATCTCATCGACCATGACCACGACCACGACCACGAGGAGGGCACCCACGAAGGTTCTTCCAAGGTGAAACATCCCATCTGTGACATTAGAGAGCGCACCATGGGTTTGTGCTCTTCCAACTAAAAGGATCTCGTCCATGAAATGTGAGGCAACATCCTATCAGCAAATCTTACCTTTTCTAGCTTGCCAACCCGTACCCTTTGTTGTAGTAGCATTCGTCGTGCAGTGCTTTAACTGTGTCATGTTTAATTATTTCAGTTATGCAAAAATGTATTGTTCAATAGGGCTATATGATGTTTAAGTATGAATTGTCGACTTCAGTTTCACGAATGGCTATATTTGGTTGTTTATAGTGAGTAGATGCCTTGTTTATCTGTATTTGGTTGTTAGGTTGGTTGGAGTGAGCAGATTTCCAGTTATCGAGCAGATGCCTTGTTTATATGTATTTGGTTCTTAGTTTGGTTGCAGTGAGCATTTGTCTAGTTATCAAGCAGATGCCTTGTTTATATGTATTTGGTAGTTAGGTTGCTTTTTTGAGCATTTGTCCAGTTATCAAGCAGATGCCTTGTTTATCTGTATCTGCTTGTTAGGTTGGGTGCAGTGAGCATTTGTCAAGTTTTCAAGCATATGCCCTGTTTATCTGTATTTGCTTGTTAGGTTGGTTGTACTGAGACTCTGTCCAGTTTTCAATGGCTATATTTTGTTGTTATACTGGTCATTTATGCCTTGTTTATTTTAGTCATTCACAATGTGTTGTCATTATGTGCAATTCGGAACTGTGCCGCTCGACTACATCAATACCAGTCTGAACGGCTATATTTGGTTCCAGTTATACCTATTGTAGTTAACACATGGCCTTTTTTCAGTTTTACACATTTATCTAGTGTGATGTTTAAGCATTACCTACGTTGTCGGGGGCTGGGTGCGACATATGCCAAAGGATGGCTTATCATGGTGGGAGCGAGTAGAACGTCGCCGGTGCCTGGAAGCGGGATGGGGCGTACACACGTACGCCGGCGAACTTTACCCAGGTTCGGGGCTCTCTGTGGAGATAACACCCCTAGTCCTATGCTCTGCAGGGTCTCCGCATGATCACTAAGGCACTAGTGCTACAATGGTGCTCCTTGAGCTATTTGCTAGAGGTGGAAGAAGGCAGGCACGCTCTCTCGTCCTCTATGTGTGAGTCTAGTCCGAACAAGTTCGAACCCTTTGCATGGGTGCCCTGGGGGGTTTATATAGTCCTACCCCCAAGGGGTACAATAGTAATCCGGCCGAGTGTAGGACCCGGTTGTGAGTCTCTTTGGTCGCTAGCTTCTCCGCCGGCTGCTCGGGCCCGCCGCCTGGTGGGCCCCGCCGACTGGTCTGGTACGGAGCCGGCAGGCCGCCCCCGACGCTCACGGGTCTTGTCGGCTGCTAAGCACTGTAGACGTGATGCTAATGACACAGGCTTGGTGGGAGGCGTGGCTGATCCCGCCGCTTTGGTGGGAGATCACTGTAGCCACTCCATGTCTTATCTGGTTAATGGTGCGCGAGCCCTGAGGGAGGAATAGGCCTCCTGTTGGAAGCCGGCCTCCCTTGGGTCCGACTGGTCTAACCTCCGCCGTCTTCCGGGCTCCCGCTGACCGGTAGGGCCCGCAGTCTTCGGGCCGTACTATCAGGCGGTCGTGGGAGCAGGGCTACCTTGTGACAGAACGGCGTCCCGGGCGGAGTGGCAATCTGCATCGCGTGGAGATCTCCACTGACGGAGTCACTGTGGGCCACGCCCGTCCCTGGATACGGGGGTGATGGGCTACTCTGTAGCCTCGGATTGTCTTGCCTTCTTAATGGGGGTGCGGACCTTGAGGGCGCCATGGGCCGACTGCTGGGAGCCGGCTTCTCCAGAAGCCGCTCGCCAGGAGTCGGTCCGTCTTGGAGCCGTCTTCCTGAGCATGGACCCCTTCTACCAGTCGGCCGTTCGGCCAACCGGCCGCCAGAAGGCGGCGTACTATCTTGACGTCTTGAGGGGCGCACCCGGCCCCGATGCCTTGAAAGGTCCTGGGGCTAGGGTTAGGCCACCCATGGACCATTACTCTGATAGTAGTCCCCGAAGCTGGTGAGGCACTGTGGCTGAGGGGCCGAGAAGCCTCAACAGTTTCCTCCTCCAGGTGCTATGGGTGGAAGCTTCGTCCGACTCCTAGCAAGCCGCCTAAGGGAGTCAGCCACGCCCAGTCGGGTTTAACTGAAATTTTGAATGGAGCGGCGGGAGCTAGGTGGCGTGCTAGCTAAGCCTTTAGGCCCGCCGCCCGTCGGGACCATGCCACATGGCGCCAGCCAGCCGGGCCAGCCTACCAGCCCACGCGTGTGATGGGACGTGACGGCAGGCGGGGCCCGCCACCACCGGACCTCAGCATGCGAGCGGATCTGCTGTGGCCGAGGCGGGTAGTTGGGTTTCTCCGCGGAGTTACGGCGCGTAGTAACTCGCGCGATAAAGGTGGGAGCGTGGGGTGGTGGGCACATTTAATCCCACGATCCCACGCCCGCCCGCTCGGTTTCGTAGCCCGCGGGCTATGAGTAGGGGGAGGAGAGGGAGCGGCAAAGCACGCGTGCCTCTCCACCCTACTTTCCCTCCTCCTTCTTCTTCTCGCTGCAGCGCTCCCGAGATCCACGGGAGTGCTGCCGCCGCTCATCTCCGTCGAGCTTTTCCTTCCCGAGCCCTCCTGGCCCGCTGCAGTCTTGGTTCTCCCACAGCAGCTCTTTTCGTTGAGCTCTCCATGGCGCGCGAGCATGGCGGTGACTGGGATGGGTCGAATGTCCATGAGGACCACATCGCATTCCTCTGCGACACACGGCGTCTCCCCGGTGCGGGATACGTGAAGGCGCGCGTGCCGCCGGAGGGAGAGATCTCGCCGACGCTGGGAGAGGGCGAGCGGGTGGTCTTCCGCTTGCACTTTATCCGCGGCTTCGGCCTGCCGTCGAGCGGCTTCCTCCGCTCGTTCCTTGAGTTCTACCATCTTCCACCTCATCACCTTACGCCTAACACGCTGATGCTCCTGACCGACTTCGTCATGCTGTGCGAAGGCTACCTTGGCATCCTGCCCACCATCAAGCTGTGGGGAGCCTTCTTCTACACCAAGCTGGGCACCTCCGTCCGAGAGGTGGCTGCCCAGTGCGGTGCCTTCATCACGGTGCGTCGGCCATCTCCGAAGAACGCCTTCCCCACTGTTAAGCTGCAACAGTCGGTCAAGATGTGGCAGCAGTCTTATTTTTATGTGGAGAACGTCGACCCGGCTGCCCACTTCCTCAACCTGCCGGCTTACGTAGCCGATCCCGCCGGCCGAGCCTCGGGCCAGCAGGGGCTACAAGCCGAAGCCGGTATAGGCAGACGGCGCCGCCGCCATCCAACGACTCCGGGAGTTGACCGACACCGAGAGCCTTAGGGCAACCTACTTGCTGGTTGCCTTCGTCGTGCGCCCGGTTCTCCCGCTCCAAGGCCGGCCTCACCTGAACAGACGGATGAGTGGGCATCGCGACCCATGCCGGCTGAGCACCAAGGATATGCCGGCTGCCGATGTGGCCAATTTGGTGAACGAAATCTCCGGCTTCAAGCTGGAGGATTGCTGGCAGTTCAGCAAGCCACCGTACTCTCGCGCGGACCCGCCACCCGCCGTAAGTCTTTTCAGTCTCTCCTTTCTTTAATACTTCATCTTTATTCCATCTAGTGATCTTTGAGCAATCGGACTTGGAATGTAGATATACATGTCTCCAGCGACGGCCGCGGTCGTTGTGCCGGGTGGCGACTACGCGCCGGACCGGGCCATAAGCGACGTGGACGACCCCGACATGCGGGCAGCCGCCTTGGAGGACAACGCAACAGACAGTGTCTATGGAGCCGGTGGCTCCGAGGAAGTCGGCATCGAGACCTGGCCCGATGACGATAATGAGGAGACGAGCCGCGTCCCTCCCGAGGTACTGGCAAGGTGGACGTGGGCCCCTCCGCCGAGCCGACTGCTCGAGGTGGTACGCGGAAACGCGAGCAAGGCGCCATCTTGTTCGGCAGCGTGCCGAAGAAGGCCAAGAATCCGGCCGCCACGGCCAGGTGGAGGGAGGCCACAGCAAAGGTGGCCAAGTACCAGAAGCTTCCAAAGGCACCTCCTATGGTGTCGGCGTAAGTATCATTTACATGTGTTCTTCTTTCACATTGATTCCTTTTGAATTTCCTTTGCTATATTTTCTTGATTTTAGGGCTCCGCTCTCTCTTGAGAAATCGGCCGCCGCTTCCATCGTTGGGTCGGCGGAGACCTCTACCATTACCCGGCGAGTCGATCCGGCCGCCGACCTCCATGAGACGACGGAGCGAAACTCGCGGGAGGTGCGCGTGGATCAGGAGGCCGCCCATTTAGAGAAGGCGGAAGCGGAGAAGGCGGAGGCTGCCGCCCTGAAGAAGCTGGCGGAGGCCGAGGCTGCCAACGCGGCAAAGGAGCAGGCCGAAGAGGCCACGCGCTGGCAGTCGGCGCTATTCGTCGTCCCCCTGAACTCCGCTCCGCCGCTGCCAGAGTTCGTGGCGCCGACTGGGGGGGCCGGCGATGAGCACCCGACCATGGAGAGTGAGGGAGCGCGAGACTAGCAGCCGGCTGATTCGCCAGTGCCACCAGCCGGAAGCAAGATGGTGACGGGTCCAACTCCTGAGGTCCGCACCGCATCACGTCGCCGTCTTGCGAAGGCGGCCTCCGCTCCACGCCACTTGGAAGCCGGCGCCGCGAGCTCGTCGATCCCGGACGCCAAGGCGACCAGCGCTGCGCCCACTGGTTGGGTGCGGGGAGGAGGGACGGGCCCTTTGAACCAAGCAATCATGGACGTCCAGGCCAAGCTCCGTGCTGAAGCCGATGCTCTCAAGCATTGCAACAACGTGTTTCTGGAGACGCGAGCAGCTGTCCGGGTATGCTTCCTCATCTTTGACTCTTGTTTGTCTTATACTTTCTCGTGGGAGCGCGCCAGCGCACCCACTTGGTGTAGCCCCCATGTTTCGGGCCGGCTGCTGAGCAGGCGGCTCGGAACTTTAAATTAATTAGCAAGCTCTAAACACTAACATTTTTATGTCATTTCTGCAGGATTACCATAACCTTCGCGCGACTGCCGACTTGTCAGAATGCCGAAGTAAGTCTTTTTCCTTCTTCACGAGGGCGCGCTGGCGCACCCGTGGGCTATAGTCCCCGAGATTCGGGCCGACTGCTGAGCAGTCGGGCCGGATCTCCCCGGCAAGTGTTCTTCTTTTTGTTGACATTTGATAGCTTCCTTCTCCGCGGGGGCGCGCTGGCGCACCCGCGGGCTGTAGTCCCCGAGATTCCGGCTGGCTGCTAAGCAGTCGGACCGGATCTTCCTGGCAACTTCGTCTTTTTTCACTGATTGTGTCGGCGTTCTGGGAAAGGGGGTCCCAAGACTTGCCTGCCTGCGGCCTGCGGCGTGGCTCAAAGGAGGCCCAGGATAGCCCATCTTCATCAACACCAGCTCAAGACCCTCGCGAGGGGCCAAGCCTCGTAGGGCGGACGACCAGTGAGCTTCCTCGAGCACGGCCTCGTCCAGGCTGGCTCATGAGGAGGCGGAGAGTTCAAGGCGGGGTACCTCGCGAGGTGCCCATGGCGCCAAGCCATGACGACCAAGGCGCCCGATCGAGGCGCCACGGCCCAGCCAGCGGCGTCCTCCTTTCCTCTTTGGTGCCAAGGGAGCAAGCGCAGCGAGAGCATCAAGCAAAGGCATCCGTTTCGTGCAACAAGACCAAGACCAGCCCCAGCGGCTGGAAGGGAGTCATCGTGGAGCCCAAGCGGCGTCATCACGAGCCTTTTGGCGGCGAGGACCAACTTTAGTCGAGGATAAGTGTACCATGTTCCCCTTCAAAATGGCCAATTGTTGGCACCCTTCCCGCTCAATATTTGGGAAGAGGCCCAGGGCCTTCGTCTATATAAGTAGAGCTAGCCACCATAGTAGAAGGACGATCGGATAGAGAGAGATCAAGACGATCGGCATCCAAGTAGAGATAGAGACCCGATCCTCAAGCTAGAGCGACGGGACGCCACCTAGCAGTTCATCACACCCACCAAGAACAGGCCCTCGCGAAGCTGTTCTTCCCTGTATTGTTCCTCATCAGCCCAAGAGGCAATCCACCACACCACAAACTAGAGTAGGATATTACACCACAACGGTGGCCCGAACTAGTATAAATCTCGTGTCTCTTGTGCTGTTCTTTCAAGTAGTTTAGGTCCCTCTGATTCTACGAGGTCCGAGACGGTGGAGGGTTGGATCTCCGCGCGCACCCCAGAGTTCGAACCTTAAGGGTCTGCCGGAACCCGAAATCCGACAGATTGTTGATGGCCTTTTCCTCTTCTTCGTTCACAGAAGCCAACGCCACCCTACAGCAGCAGCTGGGAGAAGCCACCACCGCGCTGCGCGTCAAGGAGGCGGACTGCAACAAGCTAGCCGAGGACGTGACAGGCTGGTCACGCAGCTGGCGGAGCAGGCGGAGCTTATCACGAAGGCCCAGAACGAGGCGGAGGACAAGGAGACTAGCCTCCTTGCTGAGTTCGCGACCGAACGCTCCGCCTGGACTGACAAGGAGGTGATGCTGACTACCGGCTTTGGCGAGATTGAAGACATAGTTGATGGTGAGCTTCCTTCTATTTCCTTCTTTGAGCTGCCGGCTGCTGATCGAGCCGCCCTCTTGTCTCTAACTTTTGGCTCTTTGCTTTCTGTTTTGGCAGACTTCTTTCCCGGTCATTCTGACGCCGCCAATCAGGCCATCGAAGCTGATCGCGAAGGGCGGAGGGCGGAAGGTGCGCATATTTCTTCCAATGCCCCCTGGACCGTTAGCGACCAGCTCCTGAGCATCGAGGCCCGTCTTCGGCCAGCCCACTGGATGCTGCGCCGTCTTCAGCGCGTCGGTGCCCAAGCGATCGCCGCCCTGTGGCCGGACATGCCGGCACCGCACACTCCCAGTCGGACTGCCGACTGGCTGGAGGTGGCGGCCGGCCGTCTTGAGGCCTGGAAGGGCTCCTCGGCCCGAGCTGGAGCGCGCCGGGCCTTGGAGTTTGTCAAGGCGTGGTACCCTGGGCTAAATCTAGCCCAGTTGACCATGTTTCGGCAGGAGGCCCAGGAGGAGCTGGTGGCAGTAGAGGATGATCTTGTCAAGCGCGCGGCAGCAATCACTGAGTACACCAACACCAGCGTCTTCATCCCGGAGCGGGCCGAGAACGGCGCCGAGGCGCCACCAGAGTGGTTCAGGCTGAACCCGTAGGACGGCGAGGCCTTGGTCGAGGTAATCGACTCCAGCGGCGAGGAAGAAGACGAGCAAGAAGAGGAAGGTGAAGAGGAGGCGCCAGAAGTCGGAGCGGACGGCCAACCTCAGCTCGACCGCGCCTCCAGCAAGGAGCCATGCCCGAGCAAGCCGGCTGCTACTGAAGGCGACCAAGCGGGGACTGACCAGCCGGGCCCTCCATCAACCGGCGCCACCGACTCCTCTGTTCCACCGAACCCGTCTGCTGCTCCCTAGGCTGCCAGTTTATCTTTTGTTTTACCAGCTTCTCAGTCTCGACGAACTTGTTAACTTTGCACAATTCCACCCACGTGGTGTATTTCAAACTTTTGTTGAGTGTCAGCCGAGGGCCTTTTGATATGTAAATATTTTATCTGAGTTCTATCTTTCCTTGCTTTTTGCTCTTTGGCTTTTTTCCTTTGCCGCCTTCCCTTGGTTGCCGTCTTGCCACCCGAACAGCCGCTCTGCAGACTGTGGCTGGGTCAAGTACTTAGCTACTTTCGGGAAGGCAACTACCTTAGCCGGCTAGAGTTTTCTGGCAAGTTAAGTAGAAGCCGGCTGGCCGGCTGCTCGGCAGCCGATCGGTGAGGCGAGAAGCCGGCTTGGACTATGTGTATGCTTTAGGTCCTTAGCCATTTTTCATGCAGACACCCTTTTCGCCTTAGCTCCTGCCGACCGAACAGTCGCTCTGCGAGCTGCGGCCTCTGGCAGGAGAAAGCTAAGGTGCCAACACATTACTTGTCCGACTACAGGAAGCATTTCATAGTACAAAGCGACAAGTCCCCGGGTCGACTGGTCGAACCCGGTGCCGGACGGATAAATGAAATAACACAAATGACAGGCGTAATACTCATCACATAGATAAAAGAGGGCAGTCCCCGAGATCTTCTCTAGGGACCCGGGGTCTTTGTACTTAATACAGAAGTTGGCGTGGTGCATACTGCATCAACTGTAAAACCTTAGAAGGAAGTTTGCATTCCCTGGTCGCTCCGTTTCCTTGCCGGAGTCATCCCTTTTGCGTGCTCGAGGCTTCTGAGCGTCAATGAGGTAGTAGGAGTCGTTTCCCAACACCTTGCTGATGATGAAGGGGCCTTCCCAAGGTGCCGAGAGCTTGTGCTGGCTGGCTGTTCGCTGGATCAGCCGGAGCACAAGGTCTCCTTCTTGGAAGGATCTTGGCTTGACCTTTCAGTTGTAGTATCGGTGCAGATTCTGCAGGTAGATGGTGGACCGGCTGTCGGCGTTCTGGGAACGGGGGTCCCCAAACTTGCCTGCCTGCGGCCTGCGGTATGGCTCGAGTGGGGGCCCAGCGCGGAACGGCTTCATCAACTCAAGCTCAAGACCCTCGCGAGGGGCCAAGCCTCGCGGGGCGAATGATAGGAACCTTCCTCAGGACCAGCCTCGTCAGGCAGGCTCACGAGGACGCGGAGAGATCAAGGCAAGGTACCTCACGAGGGTGCCCCATGACGCAGGCCATGACGATCGAGGTCAGGAGGGCGCCAGCTTGCGCAGTGTCCTCGTTTCCCCTTTGGTGCAAAGGAGGCAAGCACAGGCCAAGGCATCAGGCAAAGGTTACCGCTTCGGTGCAACAAGAACAAGACCAGCGGAGCGGCAGGACGGAGGTCATCGTGGAGCCCAGGACGGCTTCACCGTCAGCGCCTTTGGCAGTCGAAGACCAACTTTAGTCAGGATAAGTGTACTAGATGTTCCCCTTCAAAATGGCCAATTGTTGGCGTCCTTCCCGCTCATTATTTTGGAAGAGGCCCAGGGCCTCCCTCTATAAATAGGACTAGCCACCACAGAGAGAGAGGACCAGTCGAACCTACCAGAGAGAGAGAGAAGCGACTGGACTCACCCAAGCAGTCCATCGCACCAGCTCAAGAACAGCCCCTCGCTAGGCTGTTCTTCCTTTGTACTGTTCTTCATCAGCCCCGGAGGCAATCCACCACACCACACACTGGAGTAGGGTATTACACCACAACAGGGGCCCGAACCAGTATAAATCTCGTGTCTCTTGTGCTGTTCATCATTCCCAGTTTAGATCCCTTGCAAACCATTAACGTGTGAGCTGATAGGGGAAAGATCTCTGTGCGCACCCCAGAGTTCGAACCTCAAGTGTTTATCGGAACCCGAAATCCGACATTTGGCGCGCCAGGTAGGGGTGCACCGGAATCATTCTTCCGATGGTCGCGTCTGATCTTCCGTCGTGTCCATGGCTGACGCTTGCCGAGCCCGCGCCAAGCGCCGGGATGCTCACGCCGCTCGAGTCGCCCAAACGGCTCCCGTTGGTGGACAACCCCGTCGTTCCCCGTCGCCTGCCGCCAACGCCCCCACCGGCCCGGCAGGGAACGAGCAGCAGGCCTGTTGGGGGGAGCTGCGCGACCTCTACCTCGCCCATCGCGCCGGGCCGGCGCCTCCGGTCGTTGCAGCTCCCACAGGCGGCTCATCGGGCGCCACCTTGAGCCACCACGCTGCCGCGTTCACCCGCCAGATCGCCACCACCTCCAAGCGCCAGGGAGCCCCGCCGGGCTGGGTGGCGCCCGAGGCCGACCTGCTCTTCAACTCGGACGATCATCCCTGCAACCCCGCCGGTTCGGGTGCGCTTCCGATGCTGTGCACCCCAACCATCTGCCAAGTGGCCGTCACCAGGACCCTCATCGACGGCGGAGCCGGCCTCAGCGTGCTCTCCGTGGAGGCCTTCAGCCTCCTCCATGTGCCACCAGGGCGGCTCCAGCCCAGCAGGCCTCTTTCAGGAGCCGGAGCCGGTTCCACCGCCTCCCTGGGACAAATTCGCCTCCCGGTGACCTTTGTCACCCGCGACAACTTCTGCACAGAGCTGATCGACTTCGACATCGCCCCCATCGGCCTCCCCTACAACGCCATCCTCGGCTACCCGGCCTTGGCCCGGTTCATGGCAGCGACTCACCCGGCATACAACCTCATGAAGATGCCTGGGAGCAGCGGCGTCCTTACCGTGTCAGGAAACCCAGGAGATGCAATACATGCGCTCAAGCTTGTTTTCAAGGTGACCTCGGCGGCACGGCCCGCCAGCGCTGATGCCCCCGAGCCCAAGGGGGCCGCGCCGTCCAAGAAGAAGCAGCTATTCACTCAAAAAAGGTGGAAACCAAACAGGTACCAGTCAACGAGGACGAGTCCACTGACGCCACCTTCACCATAGGTGCTAACCTTGAACCCAAGCAGGAGGAGGCCTTGGTGAAGTTCCTGCGCGCGAACAAGAAGGTGTTCGCGTGGCGACCTGATCAGTTGGCGGGGGTCCCGAGGGCATGATTGAGCATCACCTCAACGTGTGCCCGAACATGCGCCCCGTGAAGCAGAAGGCGAGGCGACAGTCCATAGAGAACCAAGCTTTTATCATCCAAGAGACCCGCAAGCTAGAGGCAGCAGGGGTTATTCGCGAGGTCCGCTATCTGGATTGGCTGGCCAACCCAGTTGTCGTGCCAAAAAAGGGGGGAAAGGAACGTATGTGCGTCGACTTCACTAACCTTAACAAGGCCTGCCCACAGGATCCATTTCCACTTGCTCACATTGACCAAATCGTCGACTCCACCGCTGAGTCGCGATGCTCAGGCACCCCCCCCTTTTAACGCGCAAGCTGGGTCAGACGCCGCAACTCTACGTCCTCGGGTCCCGGCTCTCGGGCTGGTCTCAGCCGTCGCTGGCAAGCCAGGTCGCGATGCCATGGACAAGACCAGAGGGTTAAGGACGGAGAGCCGGTAGGAGCCCTGAGTCGCGATGCGCAGGCACCCCCCCCCCCTTTAACTCGCAAGCTGGGTTAGATGACGAAACTCTACGTCCTCGCGTCCCGGCTCTCGAGCGGGGCGCAGCCATCGCTGGCAAGCCAGGTCGCGAGGCCATGGACCAGACCAGAGGGGGAGGGCGAGAGAGCAGTAGGAGCCACGAGTCGCGATGCTCAGGCACCCCCTTTAACGTGCAAGATTCCGCCACCCGGAAAATGCACCAAATAACAAGCATGGTGGGCGAGAGCATAATCCTAAGGAAAAAGTAGGAAGGATACATGCATTGGGGACTGGCCCGAGCGGCTTGGGGATGATGCAGCCCAAGGCGCCCCCAATAGGATAGGCTAATGACATGAAGTAAAAGGGATACATGCCGCAGGGACGGACCCACGCGGCACAGGGAATAATCTTGACCTGAAGGCGCTCCCAGCCGGAAATAAAACTTAAAGATGTCACCTGGTGATGTTGGGGATGAAGGGGTGTTGGTGTAGCAGACTCGGTGGGCTGCGGGAGTCGATCCTCATGAGCCCCCAGGCTCAGAGGCCTCGGGAGGCTCCGGAGGCGCTGGTGGCTCCACGCGGGCCATCTCCATCTCCGCCAGGCGTGCCTGACCTCTTGAGCCTCCAGGATGGTCCTCATGAGACGCTGGTACGTAGCAGCTGCGTTTGGCAGGCCATAAGGCATGCGTACATAGCTGTGGGGTGGACCCTCGCAACGTCCCACTCGCGAGGGCCAGAGGTGCTCTTGAGATGCGGCTCGGTTGAGCCCTGGTATGTCGATGCAGACGCGCAACCCACCATCCTCGCCTGGATGGGAGGCCATAGTGGGTAGGCGGCGGCTGCCCCTCATGACCCTTGACTCCTGTAGCACCTGAATGGCCTTGATGATGAACTCTTGAGGGTTCTGCCCTCCTGGTCTTGCTCCTGCTTGCGGAAGCGTGCTTGAAACACGCCTCCACGTGGTGCCCAAGCGCCTCCCTCGAGACCTTGGCGAGGTCGGTGGCCCTCTAGGGGAGAGCCCCCGAGCCCTGCCTGAGGAGGGCGCCAGGCGCGCTTTCCTATGCGATGGAAGGAGGCTCCCCGGCACGATCTGGGCCCCGAGGGGCCTGTCTCTTGAGGAGCCGGGCGGTCGATGTCTTCTTCTTCTTGGAGTGCGGCTTCGGAGGCCTCCTGCTGCTGTGGTGCAGGTCTTCCAAATGATGCGGCTGAAAGGCTCGCTCCGAGGAGCACACTCACGTCTCTTTCTTCACGAGGGCACCGTGATGACCCCGCCACTTCCCCGGCATCTTGAGGACGTTGTAGCTATGGTGGAGTTACGGCCATGAATTTGGCCAACGCCGGGTACCGAGGATGGCGTTGTCTGGCAAAGTAATGTGGGCGACGTCAAAGTCGATGAGCTCAGTGTGGTAGTTGTCATGGGCCCCAAAGGTGACAGGAAGGCGGACCTGCCCGATCGGGACCGTGGAGCCGTCGGTGACTCTGGAGAAAGGCTTGGTTGGCTGAAGCTGACTGTAAGGCACTTGAAGATTGTTGAATGTCTCCACAGACAGGATGTTGAGCCCTGCTCCGCCGCCGTCGATGAGGGTCTTGGTGACTAGCACATTGCGATGATTGGGGAGCAAAGCATCGGGAGAACTCCGGCTGTGGCTGCGCACTTGAGCTGATCCGCTGAGCTGAACGTGATGGCGCACGCCGACCACCTGAGAGGGCGCGTGGCCTCGAGCTTGGGGAGGACTGCATTCACTTCGCAGGCGAACTGCTTGAAGATGCGCTGAGAGGCTGGGGCTTGAGCTCCGCCCAGGATGCAAAGCGATCGCCTGGCGCTTCTGAAAGCCCCAGCCTTGTCGATGACGGTCTTCGATTCTCCTTGGTGGCAGCGGCAGCGGAGGGAGGCCTGCGTTCCCTTGCGGACGATCCTCACGAGGCTGATCCCTCCAGCCCCCCTCGCAAGGTGGGTCTTGCCAGCGGTCCTCGTGAGGTTGGTCGCGCCACCCTTGGCGCGGGCCGCGGTCTTCCCAGCGTCCTGCATTCCTTCCTCCTCCTCGGCCGTAGCCCATCGCTGCGCTTTCGGGCGTCTGCCGACCCTTCCCGCGACGCCCGAGGCTCTTGACATTCATTGGTGTTGTGGGTGTGGAGGTCGTGGTACACGCAGTATCGGCTGCCCTTGGAGGAATCGGGCTGATCTCTGCCTCGCTTGGTGTTTGGTTCGGCCGCGAGTACGGTAGCCCCCTTGCGTTTCACATCCTTGGCCTTGGACTTCTTCTCTTCGGGATCCGCGGCAGGCAGCTCGAGGAGGGAGAGGCGCCCCTCCTCAGCCCTGGCGCACTTTGTCGCCAAGTTGAACAGCTCCAGGGAGGTGCACAGATCTTCATGCATCGCTAGCTCCTCCTTCATCTTGACGTCGCGCACGCTGTCGGAGAAGGCGGAGATGATGGCCTCCTCCGTTACCCTGGGGATCTTGAGGCGCGTGTTGTTGAAGTGCTGGATGCACTTTTGCAGGGTTTCCCCTGGCTGCTGCTTGATTCGGCGCATGTCGCTCACGGCGGGTGGCCGGTCGCGAGTACCCTGGAAGTTGGCGATGAAGCGAATGCGCATCTCCGCCCAGAAGAGATCGTGCCCGGGCCAGGTTCGAGAGCCAGGTGCGGGCTCCGTCCTTGAGCACCATGGGAAACCAATTCGCCATGACCTTTTCATCCCCGTTGGCAGCCTCGATGCCCAGCTCGTAAAGCTGGAGTAACTCCGTAGGGTCAGCCGTGCCGTCGTAGCGTGGAGGCAGGTCTGGCTTGAACTTGGCGGGCCACGCGACGCTGCGCAGCTCGGAGGTGAAAGCGCGGCAGCCCGTCGTGGCCGCGGGGGCCTCGGACGGCAGAGAGCTTGGTCTTGTGGGTCTCCCTGCGCCGCGGTTGGGGGCAGCGCAGGGTCTTGACGTGCTGGAGCGGGGAGCGCTCGGGCAGCTTCTTGCGGGCGAGGAACTTCTTGGCAGCTCTGCTCTTGCCGCGCCGGCGCTGGCGGAGCAGGTTCCGCCCAGGGCCAGCAGCGCCTCGAAACTGTGGCGCCTTCATGAGGAGGAGGCGGCTGAGGCGCCCTGGGAGCTTCATTGCCTGCGCGGGGTGGGGTGCGGTGCAGCGAGACGGACGGCGCGGGGTCGCCTCCTGCAGCGCGGACGAGCTCGGCGACTCGGTTGAGCCATTCTTCGTAGACGTCGTCGATGGGGCGGTAGCGCAGGAGCTCGTTGGCCGTGATGAGTGCTGCTCGGGCCTCCATGGCCGCGCGGGGCGCGCGTGACGAAGAACCAACGGGGGTGAGCGAAGGCGTGGCGGTGCGGCCGATCCGCCTCATCGACGGGTGCTGGGATGACGCTTGCTGCTCGTTCCCCGCCGGGCCGGTGGCGGCGTTGACGGCAGGTGACGGGGAACGACGAGGGCGCCCGCCAACGGGAGCCGTCTGGGCGACATGGGAGGCGAGGGCGGCTCGGCGCTCGGCGCGGGCCCGACGAGCGTCAGACATGATTGCGGTGGTCGGGGAAGAACGAGGCGACGAACGGCAGATTCCGGCGCACCCCCAACCTGGTGCGCCAAATGCCGGATTTCGGGTTCCGGCAGACCCTTAAGGTTCGAACTCTGGGTTGCGCGCGGAGATCCAACCCTCCACCGTCTCGTACCTCGCCGAATCGCAGGGACCTAAACTACTAGAAAGAATAGCACAAGAGACACGAGATTTATACTAGTTCGGGCCACCGTTGTGGTGTAATACCCTACTCTAGTTTGTGGTGTGGTGGATTGCCTCTTGGGCTGATGGGGAACAGTACAGGGAAGAACAGCCTCGCGAGGGTCTGTTCTTGGTGGGTGTGATGAACTGCTAGGTGGTGTCCCGTCGCTCTAGCTTGAGGATCAGGTCTCTCTCTTTCTCTGGATGTTGATCGTTTCGATCCCTCCGTTTTCGATCCCGTGCTCTGAGTGTGGCTACTCCTATTTATAGGCGAAGGCCCCGGGCCTCTTCCCAAATATTCAGCGGGAAGGGCGCCAACAATTGGCCATTTTGAAGGGGAACAACGGGTACACTTATCCTGACTAAAGTTGGTCCTCGCCTGCCAAAGGCTCTGGTGATGACGCCTGCTTGGGCTCCACGATGACTCCTTCCAGCCGTTGGGGCTGGTCTTGGTCTAGTTGCAATCAAACAGCTGCCTTTGCTTGATGCTCTCGCCTGCGCTTGCTCCCTTTGCACCAAAGAGGAAAGGAGGACGCTGCGCGGGCTGGCGCCCGACTGGCGCCCTTGGTCGTCATGGCTTGCGTCATGGGCACCTCGTGAGGTACCCGGCCTTGAACTCTCCGCGTCCTCATGAGCCAGCCTGACGAGGCCGCTCCTGAGGAAGCTCTTGGTCGCCCGCACCGCGAGGCTTGGCCCCTCGCGAGGGTCTTGAGTTTGCGTTGATGAAGATGGGCCGTCCTGGGCCTCCTTTGAGCCACGCTGCAGGCCGCAGGCAGGCAAGTCTGGGGACCCCCGTTCCCAGAACGCCGACATCAGCGATGCTGTTGAGCTGGTAAAGGCTTGTGAGGCCTGCCAATTTCATGCCAAGCAGATCCATCAGCCGGCGGGAGGTCTGCAAACTATACCCCTCTCATGGCCATTCAACATTTGAGGGCTGGACATTCTAGGCCCGTTCCCTCGGGCGCCAGGGGGCTATCGCTACCTCTACGTCACCGTGGACAACTTCACCAAGTGGGATGAGGTGGAAGCTGTCCGAACCATCCTAGCGGGCTCTGCGGTCAAGTTCATTAGGGGCCTCGTGAGCCGATTTGGGGTGGCCAACCGCATCATCACCAACAACGGTTCGCAGTTCACCAGCAATCTCTTCAAAACGTACTGTGCTAACCTTGGAACGCAGATATGCTACGCTTTGGTGGTGCACCCCCGGAGTAACGGCCAGGCCGAGCGAGCCAACGCGGAGGTCCTGAAGGGCCTTAAAACCAGGACTTCAAGAAGAAGCTGGAGGCCTGCGGCAGGGGCTAGCACGACGAGCACCAGTCTATGCTGTGGTCCATCCGCACAACCGCGGCCAAGCCGACTGGCGAGACCCGTTCTTCCTCGTCTATGGAGCAGAAGCCGTCCTCCCTCACGAGGCCAGGCGTCGCTCCGCCCGGGTCCTGGCGTTCGACGAGGCACAGCAGGACGCCATGCGGGGGACAGATCTCGTGCTGGGGGAGGAACATCATCGAGAGGCCGCGCTGCGAGCGGCAAGGTATCTACAGGCGCTGCGGCAATACCACTGCCGTAACATCTGCCCCAGGACTCTTGAGGTAGGGGACCTCGTGCTCAGACGGGTCCTCTCCAGGGAAGGGTTGTATAAGCTTTCTCCCATGTGGGAGGGCCCGTTCAAGATTGTTCATGTTTCCAGGCCCGGCTCCGCACACTTGGAGATTCAGGAGGGGGTGCCCATCCCGAACGCGTGGAACACCCAGCATCTCCGGAAGTTCTACCCTTGAAGAAAGGCCCAGAGCCTGTAAGAAAGGCCCAGAGCCTGTAAAAAAGGTCCGGAGCCTGTGAAGAAGTCCAACGCCTGTGAAGCTCAATTCCCCGAGAAAGGCCCGGAGCCTGTGAAGAAGGCCAACGCCTGTGAAGCTCATTTTCCCGAGAAAGGCCCTGAGCCTGTGAAGAAGGCCAACCCCTGTGAAGCTCACTTCCCCGAGAAAGGACCGGAGCCTGTGAAGAAGGCCAATGCCTGTGAAGCTCGCCGCCCGTGACACTCTCGCGTAATAATGAGTTGGGACTGTACACGCCCCGGAGTCTCCGAAGGGCCGCCCTCGGGCCTCTGGGGCTCCCGCCCACGCCCAGTGGCTGCACTTAGCTCCGCGCTGGTGAGAAGACATCGAAGACTAGATTAGGTGCCGGACGCGGCTTTTTCATTTGCTTTCTGCAGTTGGCTTGTTCGTTCCTATTTGAAGTTTTATTGAAGTTGTTGCCGTCCTTAGCTTGTGACTCTTTGTCTTTTTCGCTCACTTGCCTCGTTTTCTCTCGCGCAAGTCTCGTGAGGGAGCAACGCGGGAACTCTCGCGAGTGTTTTTCTGCCCCTGTCGTTTGAAACTTTCCTATCCAGGTCCACTACGGGAGCACCCCTCCCAGTCCATGCTCCACGGGCATCGCGACCCGAACACAGCACCTGGGTCGGTCGCCTCCACAACCGAGGTCGGAAGCTAACCCTCTTGACTAATCCTTGCAGGACATGAAGCACGCGACGAGCCCTCAGCCACGGGAAGTGAAGACCACGACAGGTCCCCCCGAGCTAAGTAATTCCTGCACGCGGGCAAGCGGCACAAAAGCACAACACAGAAATAGCGGAAACACCATGATAATTAACAGCAACAGTTCAGCACGCCCCCACGGGGCCCTACACTACTTTCTCTTTGCGCAGGGAAGGCAGAAAAACAAAATAGGCACGACTTGCTCGGCACCAACTTGCGGCGAAGGCTCATACTACCTCCGGAGCTCAGTCCGACTCCTACTCGCGCTTCACCGAGGCGCGATGGCGGGCTGACCCACTACCTCCCTCTAGGCGGGCGCGACGGCACGGGGGCTGGTCGCGGCCACCGCTGGAGGAGCTGTTGTCCGAAGGAGAGCCGCCGAAGCTCGACGAGCCCCGAGCACCGCCGACCACGCGCCTGCTGTTATCTTCATCCCGATCATCGCCGGGGCTGGGTACACGGCCGCGGTCATCGTCTTCGGGGCAGCACCCGTCACGACGACCGTCTTCTCCGAACACCCTCACGTAGAGGGTGGCGTCGCCGTTGAACTTGAAGTGCAGGGTGCACCGCCGGCTCAGGCCAGGCGCACGGGCAAACGTTTGCCAGCCGCGGGTCAGGACCGTATTCCCGGCAATGGAGACCTCCAGCAAAGCCCAGGAGGCCCTGCTGCAACAACCGTCCGCCTGAAGCTAGAGGCCGCCGGAGCGCCGGCCGGAAGTTCACCTACAAAGAAGCGGGGAAGCTGGAGCCAGGTGCTGGTCGGCTCCACTGACCACAAGACGACCTCCGGCAGCACCTCCGCCGAGTGGAAGCGTGGCCTAGGGGGGCGCGTAGTCACGGCGCGCCCCCCATCGACAACCTAGCGTGCATCGCCGCGCAGGGGATCGCCTCCATGACCGCGGGAAGCCGCTACGGGAGCCACAGGATGCTTGCGAGGACGGCCTCGACCGCGCTTGGCCGGGGGAGAGTCAGGCCCTACCTAGCGGGCCTTTCCCTTCTACGCGGCCGAGAACCTCTTCGACGGAGCAATGGAGAGAAAGGAGTAGCAAGAGGGGATGGACTGGAAGGGCTTGCGCCATTCCGTACTTATAGCTGGAGGAGGCCAACCGTCGGCCTCCACGATCACAGGTAATCATGACCCATTTCTGCATGCAGGGACTTGTCAAATCATGCGGTTGCCGAGGGATCGTGGGGAAGCGAAGACGCCCAAGTCCAGTCAATTGTCACGCGGCGCCTAAGGCCACCGGCTGTTGGGGCCCGCGACGCTTCGCAATTGCCCCTTCGCTTCTCTGCTAAGCCAAGTCCGGGCGCGCCTTGGGCCCGGGGGCTACTGTCGGCGTTCTGGGAACGGGGGTCCCCAGACTTGCCTGCCTGCGGCCTACGGCGTGGCTCGAGTGGGGGCCCAGCGCGGCCCGGCTTCATCAGCTCAAGCTCAAGACCCTCGCGAGGGGCCAAGCCTCGCGGGGCGGATGACATGAACCTTCCTCAGGAGCAGCCTCGTCAGGCAGTCTCACGAGGAGGCGGAGAGATCGAGGCAGGGTACCTCACGAGGGTGCCCCGTGACGCAGGCCATGACGATCGAGATCAGGCGGGCGCCAGCCTGCACAGTGTCCTCGTTTCCCCTTTGGTGCAAAGGAGGCAAGCATGTGCCAAGGCATCGTAAAGGTTACCGCTTGGTGCAACAAGACCAAGACCAGCAGAGCGGCAGACGGCGTTACCGTGAGCCTTTGGCAGCCAAGACCAACTTTAGTCAGGATAAGTGTACTAGATGTTCCCCTTCAAAATGGCCAATTGTTGGCGCCCTTCCCGCTCATTATTTGGGAAGAGGCCCAGGGCCTCCCTCCATAAATAGGACTTGCCACCACAGAGAGAGAGGACAGGTCGAACCTAGCAGAGAGAGAGAGAGAGATGTGATTGGACTTACCCAAGCAGTCCATCGCACCAGCTCAAGAACAGCCCCTCGCGAGGCTGTTCTTCCTTTGTACTGTTCTTCATCAGCCCCGGAGGCAATCCACCACACCACACACTAGAGTAGGGTATTACACCACAACGATGGCCCGAACCAGTATAAATCTTGTGTCTCTTGTGCTGTTCATCGTTCCTAGTTTAGATCCCTTGCAAACCATTAACGCGTGAGGTGGTAGGGGAAAGATCTCCGTGCGCACCCCAGAGTTCGAACCTCAAGGGTCTGCCGGAACCCGAAATCTGACACCGGCTGAGTGCCAACAGGCGGCCCTCTTCCAGCAGATTGACACCGTCTTTTCGTGCTTCTTCTGCCTCCTCTTCGGCATACATGGTGACTCGAGGGGAGTCGAATTCTATGTCCGTCGGGATGACGGCTTCGGCACCGTAGACGAGGAAGAAAGGAGGAAGCGGTTGACTTGTTCGGGTTGTGCGCAGACTCAGAGGTCGGCCGACAGCTCGTCGAGCCAGCAGTACCGCCAAACGCGCTCCAGAGGCTCGACCCGGTCGGGGCTTGATGCCGGACAAAATAAGGCCGTTTGCTCGCTCCACTTGGCCGTTTGACTGCGGATGGGATACATACACTAAATCCAGTCGGATGCCCTGCGTCGTGCAGAAGTGAGCCAAGGCGCCTTTGGTGAAGTTCGTGCCATTGTCGGTGATGATTTTGTGTGGTATGCCATATCGGATGGTGATGTCGGAGATTAAAGTCACAGCAGTCGGACCATTCAATTTCTTGATTGGTTTTGCTTCTATCCACTTGGTGAACTTTTCCACCGCGACAAGCAGATGAGTCATGCCACCTTGTGCTGTTTTGAATGGTCCCACCATGTCCAGGCCCCATACAACAAAGGGCCAGGCAATGGGGATAGTCTTAAGTGCAGAATCCGGCTGATGAGGCTTGGAGCAGAACTTCTAGAACCCTTTGCATTTCTGGACCAAGTCTTTGGCGTCTTCTAGAGCAGTCGGCCAGAAAAAACCATGGCGGAAAGCTTTGGCAACAAGTGCTCTTGAAGCCGCGTGGTAACCACACTCGCCTTGATGGATATCTTTGAGGATTGCTTGGCCTTGCTCCGGCTCCACGCAGCGCTAGTAGACACTAATGACACTGCGCCTTACAAGCTCTTTGTTGACTATGGTGTATGCGGGTGCCCGGCGTTGCACTTGCCGGGCCGAGATCTCGTCAGTCGGCAGCTCTTTGTTCACCAGGAAGTTGAGGATGGGCTTGGCCCATGAAGGTGTTGCGATTTCTTCAATTGCTAACACTGCTACTTGCACGAGGGCGGTTGGGCCGGGAGGCGGCGGGTTGGAGTCAGCTGTCAATTGCTGGGTCGACGGAGTCCCCTGGCCGACTGCTGCAGTCCACGGGTCGGGATCTGAAGTCCCCACACCGGGTGCGGCTGCTGCAGTCCCCGGGTCGCCTGCCGAATTCCTCGTGCCGGCTGCTGGGGTCCTCAAGTCGGATCCGACTGCTTCAGCAGGAGCCGGCACAAAGATGGAATCCGACTCTGGTGATGGCTTGACAGACGGCTTGAGGAGGCGTTGTAGGGCAATGCCGGTTGGTATTGCTTGCCGGGTGGAGCCGATTCGTGCCAAGGCATCTGCTTGCTCATTGTCATTCCTTGGCACATGGAGAAACTCGCACCCTTCAAAGTATCCACTGAGTTGCTGCACGAGGAAACGGTAACTCGCCATATTTGCATCCTTGGCGTCCCAGTCGTCTGACGACTGCTGGACCACCAAGTCGGAATCACCATAGTACAGGATAAAGCGGATGCCGAGTTACTTGGCAAGCCGGAGCCCGTGAATGAGTGCTTCGTATTTAGGGACGTTGTTGGAAGCGGCAAAGCGAATTTGCAACACATATCCGAGTTTTTCGCCTTTGGGAGAGGTGAGGACGACGCCGGCTCCCAAACCGGTGCGCATCTTTGAACCATCAAAATGCATTCGCCAATGGGTGGAGTCTGGCGCAGGCGGCAGGTAGTGGGTCTTGGCCCAATCAACGAGGAAGTCGGCCAGTGCTTGTGACTTGATGGCGGTGCGAGGCTGATAGTAGATGGTGTAGGGTGCCAAATCTATGTCCCATTTGGCCACTCGAACTGAGGCATCGGCTTCGAATAATTTCGGCAAGCGGAGCTATGCAGACAACAATGATTGGGTGCTCTTGGAAGTATGGCTTCAGTTTCTTGGCGGCAAAGTGTCGCCGTAGCACATCTTCTAGTAGTGGGGGTAGTCTTGCTTGGAGGCAGACAACACTTCACTAAGGTAATACACCGGCCTCTGGACTGGTAGTGCTTTGCCCTCTTCCTTGCGTTCCACCACCATGATCAGGCTTTGACCACCCGGCTGGTAGCGGCGATGTAGAGGAGCATGGGCTCCTTAGGAGTCGGAGCCGCTAGGACAGGCGGAGTGGTCAACATCTTCTTGAGCTAAGAAAAGCTTCATCCGCCTTGTCGTTCCACTCGAAAAAAGTGGTCTTATTCATGAGCTAGTACAGGGGAAGAGCCTTCTCACCCAGCCGGCTGATGAAAGGGCAGATGGATGCCAAACAGCCGGTGAATTTTTGCACGTCCAGTAGTCGGGTGGGCACTTCCATCCTCTCGATGGCTTTGATCTTCACAGGGTTGCACTCTATGCCGCGCTCTGAGACGAGAAAGCCAAGAAGTTGGCCGACTGGCACTCCAAAGACGCATTTCTCTGGGCTGAGCTTGATTTGAAATTGGCGCAAGTTCTCAAAGGTCTCCTTGAGGTCTTCTAGCAGCGTTCCACGCTTCTCCATCTTCACCACCACATAATCCACGTAGACGTGGGCGTTTCTGCCGAGTTGCTTTAGGAGACACTTCTGCATGCAACGCTGAAGCGTGGCACCGACATTCCTCAGGCCGAACGTCATGGTCAGGTAACAGAAGGCTCCGAATGGCGTGATGAAGGCGGTCTTCAGCCTGTTGGCCGGGTTCAGTTTGATCTGGTGGTACCCTGAGTACGCATCCAAAAAACTAAACAGCTCGCATCTGGCTGTGAAGTCAATCAATTGGTGAATTCTTGGCAAAGCGAACGGGTCTTTGGGGCATGCTTTGTTGAGGCTGGTATAATCAATACACATGCGCCACTGTTTGTTCTTCTTCAGCACCAGGACCGGGTTGGCTAACCACTCTGGAAAGAACACTTCCATGATGAAGCCGGCTGCTAGATGCCAGGCTATCTCTTCTCCAACAACTCTTATCTTCTCTTCTGACAGACGGCGCAAGGGCTGCCCGACCGCTTGGCATCGAGACGGACATGTAGCTTGTGCTCGACGAAATCCGTCGGAACACCCGGCATGTCTTTGGGGGACCATGCGAAGATGTCCCGATTCTCACGGAGGAAATCGATGAGCTCGCCTTCCTATTTACTGTCACGGTTTGTACCTATGACAGCGAAGCTCTCCGGGTGCTCCGGGTCCAAGGGTATCTTCTTTGTCTATTTGGCCGGCTTGAACAAGCCATCAGCTTCCGACTCCTTGTGGTCAGGTGACATTTCCATTTCCGGTTGCTTGCCTGCCATTGCCACAACCCGGTCAAGGAGCCGCTTCTCAGCCGCGATCACAAGGGACTCGGCTAACCGGCTGCTTTCTGCTGCGCAGGCGGACGACTTCTTGTAGTCTCTTGCTATAGTAAGGATTCCCTTGGAGCTCAGCATCTTCAACTTGAGGTAGTCATAGTGGGGGACCGCCATGAACTTGGCCAAAGCAGGTCCACCACTTCAAACCAGACTGGCTCTCGGCGGAAATGACTTTTGTCCCCGAAGAGGACATCTATCTGAGTCTTGCAGATTGGTGAGCAGGAAAGGCCAGGAACTATGCCGTGAAAAACAGTCCGACTGGGCTGAAGATCTCTCTGCTTGATCCCAGCTTCTCCATAGTATCTTTGTATAGAATGTTGATACTGCTCCCGCCATCCATCAAGACACGGGAGAAGCGAGCAGCTCGCCTCTCTGTGGCAAACGTGGCATCCAACACCAAGGCATAAGATCCGGGATTTGGCTTCACATCCGGGTGGTCGGCTCTGCTCCAGCTGATGGGCTTCTCCGACCAGTGCATGAACTCAGGGGTCTCTGATGCTACTGCATTCACTTCTAGCTGTTGCTGCCATCTGCTGCGCCTGTCCTCAGCCACACTGGTGAACACGACGTAGGCCCCATGCTCCTCGGGATAATCATATTGTATGGCACCGACTGGTTGGGCCACCGGCTGCTGAGGAGGAGGAGTCGGCGGGCCGGCTGGCGAAGGAGGCTGGAGTCTGTCGCCCTTGGCGATCCTGGTGAGCCAGTGGCACTTCCGAGTAGTGTGATTAGACGGCTTCGCACTGCTATGGAACTTGCAAAGCGCATCGAGAGTCTGCTCATACGAGAAATCGGGAAGCCAGTTGGGCTTGCCGCCCTTCTGGCGCTTGGGGGAGGTGGCCCTTCTGGCTACTGATCTTCAACTGTCGCCACCTGTTGGCTCGTGGAAGCCGGCTGCATGGCCTTACGCTTGTTGTCATTTGGTTGCTGTCGCCGACTGGAGTCACCTGCCGGGGTCCGAGGAGCTTGAGGGGCCGGCCAGCCAGTCCTCCGGCTTCATTAAGCCAGTGTACTTGGATGTATCTCTCGGGAGAGTGAATCCTTTGGGGAAGGGCTCATCTCAGATGCGGGGGCCAAAACAAGGTGGACCCAGCTCATCTTCCTCTTCTAGCGCCAGGGATCGATTGTGGCGATCGATCCGGTGGCGGGCATCGTTTTCTCCGATTCCTTCTCGGCGGCCAAGGCGGTCACCGAGAGATGGGTGATCAACAGGTGGTGGGGAGATGCGCCTCTCCCTGCGGGGAGGAGGAGGTGGACAGTCATCTCGTCATTGTACTACACTTGGGCAGCCGTCTCGGTCGCGCTCGATGGTGATGCGAGTCCGGCTGCGGCTGGCAGCCGGCTCCTTGTCTCTTCTATCGCGGGTGCCACCAGTCGGCGCCCGGGATGTCGCGCCTTGGTCTCATCGAGGCGGCGGATCGTCGTTTCGTTGTTTGGGCGCCTCAGTCCCGCACCTAACATCTTGTTGCTCAGCAGCAGTGTCGAGGAGCTACTGAACTCGCTCCGTCATGTGGCGACGCTCGTCGCCTTCAAGCTTGTCTAACTCGTCTGCTGCCACCTGGGCAGCTCGTATGTTCTCCGCAGGCGTGGCGTAGACGGGACGATCTGTCCCGAACATGCTGGCGATAGTCACGCCACGCTGCCGGACCAAGCCAATGCGGCTAGGCCCACCAGGAGCCGGCGTGCCGCCGACGGCACGGTCCATCTCTAGCTGGTAGGCCTTCGAAAGGCACCTCATGTTGGCCAGCCGGTTGGCGCTCTCGATGAGCTGGATGCGGCGCGCTTCCAGCGTCTCGGCTTCAGCGTCCTCTGGGATAGGCGCAGCCAGGTCTTGCATTGCCGTTTGCAACGTGTCCTGGCCACCTCCGCCAGAGTGCTCGCCGTGGCTGATGACGAGCACCTCCGTGACGGTGCTGCCGCCGCTGTCCGCGCGAGGAAGCCGCTCATCGTAGATCACAACGTTGGAGGGGAACGCGTCGAGCGACACCGTGTCGGAGTTGACCAACATCGAGTCAGTGGAGCCAACCGACTCCAAGTCAACAGCAGGCTTGCTGGCGACGTGGAGCTGACCGACGAGGCTCGCGAGGCGGCTCTCAGGGCCATCGGTGCCCACATCAGACGCGGGCTTGTCGGAGAGCCGAATCTCGCCAACAAGATCGGCGAGGCAACTCAAGAGGAAGGAACAAGATTCCCGTCCAGAGCAGGTCTCCGGGAGACGGTGCACCTCGCCCCATGGTGGGTGCCAAATGTCGGGGGCTGGGTGTGACATATGGCAAAGGATGGCTTATCATGGTGGGAGCGAGTAGAACGTCGTCGGTGCCTGGAAGCGGGATGAGGCATAGACACATACACCGGCGAACTTTACCCAGGTTCGGGGCTCTCCGCGGAGACAACACCCCTAGTCCTGCTCTGCGGGGTCTCCGCATGATCACTAAGGCACTAGTGGTACAATGGTGCTCCTTGAGCTGTTTGCTAGAGGTGGAAGAAGGCAGGCACGCTCTCTCCTCCTCTAGGTGTGAGTCTAGTCCTAACAGGTTCGAACCCTTTGCATGGGTGCCCTGGGGGGTTTATATAGTCCTACCCCCAGAGGTACAATAGTAGTCCAGCCGGGTGTAGTCCTACCCGAAGACAGAAGAAGAACCGTTCAGCTAGTTAGGGGATTTCTGAAGACCGCCATGTCAAGGAGGAAGAACTTTACCAACCACCATTGTCAAGAAGTGAACTTCCTCATCGAAGACCAGGTGTATCTGCAAGCCACACCTATCAAAGGAACCAAGCATTTGCATGTCAAAGGGAAGCTCACACCAAGATTTATCGGCCTCTCCAAGATCACTTCAAGAAGATAAATAGACGGCTACCGGCTAGAGTTACCACCTGAGTTACCCATGATGCACAACATCTTCCATGCGTCACAACTCCGAAAGTGTTTCCAACTTCCTAGTTAGCCCGATCTCTACAAGGACATCGATCACCGAGCCATCGACCCCTAGCCCAATCTAACCTACCGTGAGCTACCCATTAGCAACCTGGATCAAGGAGAGCGTCATACACAAAGCCACACCATCAAGTACTTCAAGCTCAATGGAGCACCACACGGAAGCAGAAGCAACATGGGGACTTGAAGACTACCCCAGATCCAAGTTTCTGTATCCCTTTCCGCGCCTAGTTTGGGAATCTCGGGGACGAGATTCTTGTAAGGGGGGAAGGTCTGTCACACCCTCATTTTCATGCCAATACACTTAAGCTAACAATCATGTTAAAATGTGGTTTGACAAAAACTTTTGAGTGTTTTGGACCTTGCCTTGATTGGATTTTGTCTGTTCTTTGCAAGTGCTCTAAAAAAATCAAATAAATCCTCCAACTCCTACACTTCATCTCCTTGATCCAAACTCTTGAACCAATGATCATGCCATGTGTATAGGACATAAAAATAATTTCTTACAAAAATAAATTGGCCTAATAGTATTTTTGAAAATTAGTTTTCCAAAAACTCCTGAATTGAGGTTTGCACTGCATGTACTTAATTAAGGGCAGTAAAAATCTTTCCAAAAATATATTTGACTCCTATTAGATATAGCATACACAGAAACCATAAAAATATAATTTTAAAAGTTATTTTCCTATTTTTTAAAGGCTTTTTCTTAAGGCCAGAAATGGTCTTTAATAGGTTAAAATTATTTTAAAGCTTTAAAAATATTTGGGAAAAATTAGGGAGACTCAATGGACATATATTTTCCATATATAAGAGTCTCAACACATGGTCATGTTCAAAATATTGGTAAAATCCATCAAACACCCTTTCTGGATATTTCAAGCTTTTGAAATATTTACAAAGGAAATATTCTCCAAAAATTCCAAGAAAATTCTAGCATGTCACATATGACATGTTTGATGATCTTGACAAGTATCATGTCATGGAGAATAGTATAACCCCATGAAATCCCATCAAAACCATTTCTGTCCATTTTGAAGTTTGAGCAACTTTACATTGCCAAACATTTTCAAATGTTCTCAAACCTGGTAAACATGCTACAATTGTCTAATAATTCATCTACACAATTTGGCACAACTTGGAGAAAATGTTATCTTGATCAAAGTGCCCCAAAACCCTTCCTGTCCAGAACCAAATTTGAACAACTCTACATTGGCAACTTTCTCCTTTTGATCTCAACTTTTGTGGACATGTTCAGAACCTCAAATGATGCCACTACACCAAGTGGTGCATCAAGGAGAACAGGATTGCATGACTAAATCTTGGGAAGTCCTTTTCTATTGATTTCTAGGGTTTACAAAAGTTGCATTGGCAACTTTACCCAAATGAGCCCAAAAATGGTGGAAGGCCCTAATTATATGTGCCATTTCACCCTGTGGAGTCTCATGACAAATGGAAATCATCTACTTGCCCAAACCAGCATCATACACCTTCTGCAACTTTTCCAAATTCCCATTTTGGCCTCTTCCACTAATCTCCATGGACTCTACTTTTTACAACAACCCCTCCTAGTCCCCATCTAGCACTGGCGGCTTTTCTGCCCGAGGAAGCAATGATGGAGGGGAGAAGAACTCCACTTTTCTACTCTGGGCAGCAGCATTTCCACTCTCTCTCAACTCCCTCTCCCATCCAGTGGATCCCCAGGGCATCCAATGCCATTGCCGCATTGTTTACTCCCCCTTGCAGCTGCCAGACACAAGTGGGCGCATGAGGACACGAGAAAAAGCCGCGGGTGCCGGCCATTTGCGCGCTCTGGAGCACTTCAGCGTGCTCCCAACCATTGACGCCGCATCCCCCGACCACCTCGAGCCTGCCCCTCGCGCCAGTCGAGGTCCTCGACGTCCGCAACACAACAGCCGTGCAGGCCCCCTCCTCTCTCTTCCTCCTGCTGCCTCCTCTACTTGCAGCACTTGACCGGCCGCCCGAGGGCTCCAATGGGCAGCCTCACACTGTGACGCCTCGACCCGTCCTGCTCCCTCTCTCCCTTCTGGCGCCCTACTCGACTCCCACGAACGCCAGAGACAGCCCGAGCCTCCTCCGTGGCCACTGTGGCCATTTCATGGTGCCCAGAGGCCACGTCCACGGTGAGCCATGGCCTCGCTATATAAGGCCGCGTGAGGCCTCTCTCTGGAGCCCTTTCGCCCTCTCTCCCTCCCGTACGTCACCCAGACCCAGCCAACTCTCTCGCCGAGCCCTCCGTCACTCCCCATGGCCGGAGCCGAGCCGCCGGACCCCGCCTAAATTCGCGCCCACCACTCATCCTCCTCCCCTCTAGACCACTCCAGTGCCCCGTCACCACCACCGCCGACTCGCCCCGCACTTCATTCCCTCCTCCCCGCGCCTGCCACGCAGTCCCAAACTTCGCCGACGGCCTCCTCCGCGGCCACCCAAGCCATCGCTGTTGCAGCCCTCCACGGTATGCGTGCAGCACATGGATGGGTGCGGCATGGCCTCCTGAGCACGCCGGTGGGCGGAGCATCGCCGGAGACGCTCTGTAGCCCCGGCAATCGTCGGCCGGAGCGCGCGCGGGAGGTTGAAGGCGACCTGCAGCTGGGCCCCGCGCGTCAGCGACCCAGTGGGCGGGCCCCACCGTTTAAGTGGAGATGGCTTCGGCAGTGACGCCTTCGACGTCGCCCAATCACCCGCGTGGCCGAGCCGCTAGGCCGGCCCAGTGCACTGCCCCGCTATGTCTCGCCCAGTGCACGCTATCGCCGCCCAGATCTAGCCTGTTTGGGTAAAAACCTTGTTCCTTTTTCTTTTCTGTACAACTTGTAAAATCTCCCAAATATTCATATTACCTCCCAATTGGATGATTCAAATTTCTGGTAACTCATAAAATCATGCTCTACCTATTGGTGCAACATGCACATTTTTCCAGAAACTTTTTCTTCACAAACATTTATCAAACCTTGTTTTCCCATTTACGTAATGAACTTTAGAAAATCACGAAGAGCCCATTTTTTATCCAAATTCCATGGTTCAAAATCCTAGATGTCTATAAGTTCAAAACTTAGTTTTTGAACATTTTTAGTAATACTTCTGTATCACCTCAAATAATGGTCTATTTCTTCATGTATAGCCAACTTTGCAAATTCATAGAGAAATCATTTGAACTCCAAACCCAGTGAAACCAAATCCTAGATGCTTCTAAAATCATCCTTTGTTAAATGGGTGCCCTTTCTCATTTTTCAAAAATATATTTCTGTACACTTCTTGCAAATCCATAAACCCCTTGATTCCATCATATAAAAATGTTAGAAATACCGATTGGTCCAATCCCAATGAAACCACTCTGGTTATTTTTCATATAACCAGAGATGTCCTAGAAAAGTCAAATTAATATTTTAGGGCAGTTTTATTTTCTGCCTTGTTGTATTGCTTATTATGGTTGCTTTCGACGATAGTTGACGAAGTAGACGAAATACTCGGAGATGGACCAGAAGACTTGAAGACTTTGATGAACCAGGCAAGCAGCCCTTTGACCATGACACCCTCTTGTTCATTGGTACCCTTTTTCCGATTGCACGATGATGAAATATGACGGTGGTAAACTTGTTGTGAACCACCACATGATGCATACCCCTACGTATGACCTTACCTTGTTCATGAATGCATTGTCAAGAGACTAGTCGATGCATAATGATGCATGTGTACCATGAACTTTTCATGGTTACATTCTTTCGAAAACCCCTTCGGGTGCCCCTAATGCCCTTGGGAGATGTTGAACTAAGGTCACCACTTGAGGAAGAAGTGGTGTACTGAAGAGAGCTTTTGGAGTGTGTAAAATGATGGATTAGATTTATGTGTGATTACCGTCCCAACCAAATATGTGCAACCACTCTACCCCTTTATGGGACGGGGCATTATTGATTACTTGGACTGATACTAGCATGGTGCCCACATTACTAGTGACGGGGGTGACTTGAGGTCACTCTCGGGACGGGGTCGTGCTTGGATAGGCGGCCATGACTGTTTTCACAGGGCACCGGACACACAGTTGGTCCCTTCATGTATGCGTGATTATGTGAGAAAGGGCAGAGTCCCACGATTTTTTTCTTATGCACGAGGGCCGTGTATCAACGAGTGTCCCCTACGTTAGTGTCGTCTAGTTAAAGGTAATGATTGGGTGCTTCCCCCGAGTATTTGAGGTACTGCGGGATCGTGGATGACACGAAAGCTTCCCGGGTCTTGTGGGTAAAGTGCACAACCTCTGCAGAGTGTCAAACTATTCAAATAGCCGTGTCCACGGTCATGGACAGTTGGGAGGTGCTACTTAAACTATGTGCAGAAACTTTACAATCTCGGTGCATGTGTGTGTGGAAAGGAACTAATTGTGTCAAGGTGGTGACTTGACATGTTGAATGACATGGCATTTATTCAAACTCTACTTATGTTGATATCTGTAACCTGTTCTCAAGGTTACCCATGTTTATTGATGCATGTCTCACAAGTTGATAGGACATCTCTACTAGCTTGAAGCTATGTTGCTTACTTGTTATACAACTGCATTGTTACTTTGAACCAAATCATGGGTTGCTTGCGAGTACATTCAAAGTACTCATTGGCTTGCCACTGGTTATTTTATTGGCCAGGCACGAAAGACAAGGCATACTGAAGAGTTCTTCGGTGAAGATTGTGCGAGCTAGGACGCTTTCCCAGTCAGAATTCCTGTAGGGTTAAGGCAGATGGCATGGGTCCAAGTTATCGACGAAGATTTCCGCTGCAATGTTATACTCAAGACTTGACCATAATGGTCCTACTTGTGTAATACAGTATGTATGGATGTAAGCCTCTTGATATTCAGCTTCTGTGTGTTCAGTGAGCATTGATCTCTGGGATCACTGTACACGTGCATTCGGTGATCACGACTTATGAGTCGGGGTCCCCACATTGGGCCTAGAGGGAGGCACTGGGAAGTAATAAGTAGATGATGGGTTGCTAGAGTGACAGGAGCTTAAACCCTAGTTTATGCGTTGCTTTGTAAGGGGCTGATTTGGATCCATATGTTTCATGCTATGGTTAGGTTTACCTCAATTCTTCTAACCTAGTTGTGGATGCTTGCGAGAGGGGATAATCATAAGTGGGAGGTGTCCAAGGAAGGGCAACACCCAAGCACCGGTCCACCCACATATCAAATTATCAAAGTAACGAACGTGAATCATATGAGCATGATGAAAACTAGCTTGAAAGTAATTCCCATGTGTCCTCGGGAGTGCTTTGCTTTATATAAGAGTTCATTCAGTCTTGTCCTTTGCTAAAAAAAGGATCGGGCCACCTTGCTGCAGCTTGTTACTTTTGTTATTTGTTACCTATTATGAATTATCTTATCACACAACTATCTGTTACCGATAATTTCAGTGCTTGCAGAGAATACATTGCTGAAAACCTCTTGCTATTTCCTTCTGCTCCTCGGTTGGTTCGACACTCTTACTTATCAGAAGGACTACGATAGACCACCTATACTTGTGGGTCATCAAGACTCTTGTAGGATCGAAAGTAGGTCTAGAGGGGGGTGATTAGACTACTTGCCCAAATAAAAATCTAGCCGTTTCCCAATTTTAAGTCTTGACAGATTTTAACAACTTAGCACAAGTCAAGCAATCAACCTACACATGCAATTCCAAGATTATAGAAGCGGAATGTAAATCATTGCGTATGAAGTTAAAGGGAGGGGTTTGTAAAGGAAAATGCATTGTAGACACAGAGATTTTTGGTGTGGTTCCGATAGGTGGTGCTATGGTACATCCACGTTGTTGGAGAATTCAACTCACGAAGGGTAACGGTTGCGTGAGTCCATAGAGGGCTCGACCCACGAAGTGTCCACAAAGAAGAAACCTTGTCTATCCCACCATGGCCATTGCCCATGAAGGACTTGCCTCACTTGGGTAGATCTTCACGAAGTAGGCGATCTCCTTGCCCTTACAAACTCCTTTGTTAAACTCCACAATCTTGACGGAGGCTCCCAAGTGACACCTAACCAATCTAGGAGACACCACTCTCCAAAAGGTAATAGACCGTGTGTTGATGATGAACTCCTTGCTCTTGTGCTTCAAATGATAGTCTCCCCAACACTCAACTCTCTCTCTCTCTCTCTCGCATATTTGGCTGTAGTGGAAAGATGATTTGAGTGGAATGCAACTTGGGGGAAGGCTAGAGATCAAGATTCTTGTGGTTGGATTAGAATGTCTTGGTCTCAACACATGAGTAGGTGGTTCTCTCTCAGAAAATATATGCTGGAAGTTTAGGCACGTTCTGATGGTTCTCTCACTAATGGAGAGGAGGGTGGAGGGGTATATATAGCCTCCACAAAAAATCTAACCATTACACACATTTGAGCCAACTAGGTCAGACTGAATATATGAAATCGGTGAGACCGATTCAGTTCAAAACATGAATGCTAGTATTTTCAATGGGACCGACATGATCAACTCGGTGGGACCGATGTGCTAGGGGTTAGGGAAGGACCTAAACTCTGTGAGACCGATTTCAGTAATAGTTTAACAGAGAGTTGGTCAGGCAAACTTGGTGGGACCGATCCCTCCTTTCGGTGAGATCGAAACGTTACGAAGGGAAACAGAGAGTTTGCACGGCGAACTTGGTGGGATCGATCGCTCATTTCAGTGAGACCGAAACGTTACGAAGGGAAACCGAGAGTTTGCAATCCCATCTTGGTGAGACCGAGATCCCTATTGGTGAGAACGAACTGATTAGGTTTTCTGGCTATGGCTATGTCAAGTGAACTCGGTGGCGCCAGATGAATCAAATCGGTGGGGCCGAGTTTGACTTTAAGTTTTGGACATATTTGGAATTGACAAAGTGGTTGAGGGCTTTGCAGCATATCACTAAGCATTTTGAGCAAGTAGACCATTAAGAAACACCTCATCCCCTTTTAATAGTATTAGCCTTTTCTATGGACTCAATGATATCTTGGATCAATAAAATACAAATGAAGAGTCTTCATCTTTTGCCAATATTTGTCCTTAGCATTTTTAGGGGTTCACATCTCTAGTCCATGCCATGCCAATCATTGAACTTTCTGAAATAATCTACTTGAAAGGATATTAGTTCAACGAGCTATATGTTCTTATGAATTACCAAAACCCCCCGGGGGATTAGTTGTACTTTCAACTCGTTTCTTGTGTCGTTTCCGGGGAGTGAAGCGCCTTTGTTAAGTGAAATTTGGTAAGGAAACATTTATATAGTGTGCTGAAATTTACTATCACTTGTTACGATGGAAAATAATCGTTTGAGGGGCTTGTTTGGGGTATCTTCACCCCGACCAGAAGATCAAAGAGTTGCACCTCAACCTACTGCACCTACTGAAAATATTTATTATGAAATACCTTCGGGTATTATAGAGAAATGATAATCCCCAAGTGCAAGGAATCATCGTAGCAATTCCCAAAGGTGGAAGTGATAAGTATGGAGTGTCCAAACCACAAATAGCTAAAGGTAAGATCAATATTCTCTCAAGTCCTATCTTCCACTGATATGACTCTATGTACACCGAACGTTTGCTTTCAACTAGAAACGATAAATAAAACTATGTTGTGGGTATGAAGAGGATAACTTTGCATGATATCGGAGAGCTAAAACATAAAAGTAGGTTCTGTTATCATAAAGTTAGAATATATTACTAAATATTACAAATAGCGAGTGTGGAATAATGATGGATTGATGTGTGGAATTGTCCTATGAAATTATTAACAAGACCGGTAGTCGTCATTGCAGTTTCATATGAGGGAGAGGCATAAGTTAAGATACTTTCTCTTCTTGGATCATATGCACTTTTGGTTGGAACTCTAGCAAGCATCCGCAACTACTAAAGATCATTAAGGTAAAACCCAACCATAGCATTAAAGCATCAAGTCCCCTTTATCCCATACGCAACAACCCCCTTACTCCGGTTTATGCTTCTGTCACTCAAGCAACCCACTATAAGCGAATCTTGAACGTATTGCAACACCCTACATCGGGAATCCCTCATGCTTGCGCAATACAGAGGGCACAATAGGACAGCACCAAAATAAATCATACAACTCGTACCAATCTAGATCATCAATCAACCCAAAGACAAAGGATATCTACTCAAAACATCATAGGATGGCAACACATCATTGGATCATAATAAGTCGCATAAAGCACCATGTTAAAGTAGGGATTACAGCGGGGTGCAGGAGAGTGGACCGCGTAAAAGAGATGAGGATGTTGATGATGATGGTGATGTTGGTGAAGACGATCACCGCGGCGATGATTCCCCTCCCAATGGCACTACAGCTCCACCAAGAGAGAGGAGAAGAGGTTCTCCACCTTGTGCTTACTCCTCCATGGCCTCCCCCCTGGATGGTGAGAGGTTCTCCCTCTAGGTCTTGGCCTTCATGGCGATGATGGCCCCTCCAGGATCCTCCTCCATGGCCTCCGGTGATGATGGCCCCTCCGATGTGGTGCGGAGAGGGCCTAGATTGATTTCTCGTGGCTACAGAGGCTTGCGGCGGCGGAACTTCTGATCTAGGTTATTTTCTGGAGGTTTATGTATTTATAGGAGAGGATGGCGTTGAGAACAAGTCAGGGGGTCCTAGAGGCGGCCACAAGATAGGGGGGCACGCCCCCACCCTCGTGGGGCCCACGAGACTCCCCTCCGGTAGATTTTTGTTCTAGTATTTTTTATATTGTCCATAAAAATTCTCCGTTGATTTTCATCGCATTCCGAGAACTTTTATTTCTGCACAAAAACAACACTACGGTAGTTCTGCTGAAAACAGCGTTAGTCCGGGTTAGTTCTAATCAAATCATACCAAAATCATATAAAACTATTGTAAACATGGCATGAATACTTCATAAATTATAGATATATTGGAGACGTATCAGCATCCCCAAGCTTAATTCCCGCTCGTCCTCGAGTAGGTAAATGATAAAAGAAATAATTTATGAAATGTGAATGCTAGCAAGTACATAAGTTTGATCAATGATAATTCCAATCACTTTTTCTAGCATCATTATATATCATAACAGTAGCCCATCTCAAAAAACTTTTCATGATCAAGTAACAAGCTATTCACATGTTAAAGTATAGATCATAAACTTTTTTGAAACTAACAAACTATATTCTCAGTCATCAACTGCAATTCATCTTATTTTCAGGAAGGGTCTATGTCAGAGCTTTTATTTAGCAAACTCCACATACTCAACTATCATTTAATCTTTCACAATTGCTAACACTCACGTGATATTTATGGGTTCAAAGCTTTAATCGGACACAGAGAAAGATAGGGGCTTACAGTTTTGCCTCCCAACCTTTTACCTCAAGGGTAATGTCAACAATAATAGTTCATGATAACTTACATCCAATTGGATATATATATCAGGATCTTTCCAACACAATGTGCTTGCCAAAGTAAAAAGTGTAAAAAGGAAAGGTGAAAATCACCATGACTCTTGTATAAGGGTAGAAGGTAAAAGTAAAAGATAGGCCTTTCGTAGAGGGAAGCAGAGGTTGTCATGCGCTTTTATGGTTGGATGCACAAAATCTTAATGCAAAAGAATGTCACTTTATATTGCATCTTGTGATAAATACCTTCATTATGTAGTCTGTCACTTTCATTTCTTCCCTATCACAAGTTCCTATAAAGCTTATTTTCTTCGCACTAATAGATCATACATATTTAGAGAGCAATTTTTATTGCATGCACCGGTGACAACTTACTTGAAGGATCTTACTCAATCCATAGGTAGTTATGGTGGACTCTCATGGCAAAACTGGTTTAAGGGATGTTTGGAAGCACAATTAGTATTTCTACTTGGTGCAAAGAATTTGTCTAGCATGAGAGGGAAAGGCAAGCTCAACATGTTGGATGATCCAAGACAATATAACATTTCGGATATAGGAAAACATAACCCATTAAGTTGTCTTCCTTGTCCAACATCAACTTTTCAGCATGTCATACTTTAATGAGTGCTCACAATTACAAAAGATGTCCAAGATAGTATATTTGTATGTGAAATCTCTCTTCCTTCAGTATTCTTTCATGAATTGTTCAAGTGACCAATTCTTCATTTTCTAACTTTCAATAAGTTTAGTACCTATACTTATTCTATGTGAAGTCATTAATCCCCATGGTATAAGCATATGAAACATATATAAATTCAGATTTATGATATTCAATTCATTCAACCATTTACTCATAGGATATACGTGAAGCATGTGAGTAAATGAAAAACTACTCCAAAAAGATATAAGTGAAGAACATTGAGTAGTCAAATAATTAACTAGCCATGGGAGGATTATTTTTCATTCAATATTTAATATCCAATGATTTTATTCAAACATCAAGTGAAATTGAAAATATTCTCCAAGCAAAACACATATCATGTGATGAATAAAAGTATAGCTCCGAGTAAGGTATACCGATAGTTTTGAAGACGAAAGAGGGGATGCCTTCCGGGGCATCCCCAAGCTTAGGCGCTTGAGTATTATTTGAATATTACCTTGGGGTGCCTTGGGCATCCCCAAGCTTAGGGTCTTTCCGCTCCTTATTCTCCTCATATCGATATCTCACCCAAAGATTGAAAACTTCAATCACACAAAACTTGACGGAACTTCGTGAGATAGGTTAGTATGATAAAGAGAAAAACATTCACTTAGGTACTGTCAAAGACAAGGTTCATAATTGTTCTCACATAATGCCTACTATACCATATCATTTCTACAATTTATATTGAGAAATATAAGCCATAGAAACTATAAAACAAGCAAACTATGCAATGAAAACAGAATCTGTCAGAAACAGAACAGTCTGTAATGATCTGAAGAGCAACCATACTTCTTATACTCCAAAAATTATGAAATAAATTGGTGGACGTGAGGAATTGGTCTGTTAATATTCTGCAAAAGGAGTCAACTCAAAAGCACTCTTCTGTAAGAAATGACAGCTAATCTCGTGTGCGCAAAGTTTCTATTTTTTACAGCAAGATTACTTTAACTTTCACCCAGGTCTTCCCAAAGGTCTTACTTGTAACTTTATTGAAACACAATCTATAAAAAATGATTACTACAATAGCTTAATCATGTAAACACACAAAAATATTAAGGGTAAATATTGGGTTGTCTCCCAGCAAGCGCTTTTCTTTAATTCCTTTTAGCTCTGCATGATGATTTCAATGATGCTCACATAAAAGAAAATAATTGAAACATAAAGAGACCATCATGAAGAATATGACAAGAACATTTGAATCTAAACCACTTCCTATGCCTAGAGATTTTGTGAGCACATAATTTATAGGAACAAGAATCAACTAGCATAGGAAGGCAAAACAAGTATAACTTCAAAACTTTAAGCACATCGAGAGGAAACTTGATATTATTGCAACTCCTACAAGCATATATTCCTCCCTCATAATAATTTTCAGTATCATCATGAATGAATTAAACAATATAACCATCACATAAAGCATTCTTTTCATGATCTACAAGCATAGAAATTTTTCTACTCTCCACATAAGCAAAATTCTTCTCATTCGGAATAGTGGGATCACTAATTCCTAAAGTTGACACTCTTCCATACCCGCTTTAGATGATAGTATTATTCATACTCCAAAATATATAAGTGAATTTCACGGAGCATTCTAAAATTAATATAGACTAACCAATATCCAAGCTCAAAATATATAAGTGAAGCACACGAAGCATTCTATAAAACCATACTCAAAAGATTTAAGTGAAGCACAAAGAGCATTCTATAAGGTCATACTCAAAAGATATAAGTGAAGCATATGAATCATTCTATAAATCTATGAAGGGACATCTCATACTATCATGGTTCTTAAAGAAAAAGAAAAACACAAAGGACACAAATCATGTGAACAAAACAAAAACCAAGGTATACCAACCGGGGCATACCCAAGCTTAGAAGCTTGAGTATCCTTGGAATATTTACTTGGGGTGCCTGGGGCATCCCCAAGCTTGAACTCTTGCCTCTCTTTATTCTTCTCACATCGGTAACTCCTCGTTCTTCGAACACTTCATACACAAAAACTTTTTGAGATCAGTTAGTATACTAAAACAAATCACTACCTTTAGGTACTGTTGCAAACTTATTCCAGTTTCATATTAGAACTATATCTACTGTATTCCAACTTCACCATGGTTCATACCCCCCGATATTACCCATAGATTCATCAAAATAAGCGATCAACACATAGAAAACAGAATCTGTCAAAAACAGGACAGTCTGTAGTAATCTGGAATTTTAGTGAACTTCTGTAACTCCAAAAACTTCTAAACAAATATGAAAATTTTAAAAAAATTGTACATAAATAATGTGCAAAAAGTGTCAGACCCATTTGACTTTCCAGTAAAAAATGTAAATTCACGCACTACAGCCAAATTTTCTGTTTTTGTTCTGCACATAGTAGACAAGCAATCTAATCATCCTAAAACCAAAGCTTGGCAAATTATTTTTGTAATACAATGGATATATACAAGGGGATAATTATTTATAGAGAAACTTCCATGAAAAATTATACATTGTTTACAGGAGCATGAACACAAGTGCTCAAGGGCGACTCTTTATAAAAACTTTTTAGGCATGAGAGGCAAGTAATTTTTTTTGTATTTTCATTCTTTTAATTTTTTTGTATGGTTAACCCACAACTAAACAAAAACAAAAAGGAAAAACAAAATCTACTTAGTGAAGAAAGCAAACAAGCACACACACGAGCATATCAACCCCACGCTATTGCTCCCCGGCAACGGCGCCAGAAAAGAACTTGATAATCCCCAAGTGCAGGGAATCATGGTAGCAATTCCCAAAGGTGGAAGTGATAAGTATGGAGTGTCGAACCCACAAGGAGCTAAAGGTAAGATCAATATGCTCTCAAGTCCAATCTGCCACTGATACGACTCTAGGTACACCGAACGTTTGCTTTGAACTAGAAACGATAAATAAAACTATGTTGTGGGTATGAAGAGGATAACTTTGCATGATATCGGGGAGCTAAAACATAAAAGTAGGTGCTGTTATCATAATTTTAGAATATATTACTAAATATTATAAATAGCGAGTGTGGAATAATGATGGATCGATGTGAGGAATTGTCCTAGGCAATAGTGAACAAGACCGGTAGTCGTCATTGCAATTTCATATGAGGGAGAGGCATAAGCTAACATACTTTCTCTTATTGGATCATATGCACTTATGATTGGAACTCCAGCAAGCATCCTCAACTACTAAAGATCACTAAGGTAAAACCCAACCATAGCATTAAAGCATCAAGTCCCCTTTATCCCATACGCAACAACCCCCTTACTCCGGGTTATGCTTCTGTCACTCAAGCAACCCAATATAAGTGAATCATGAATATATTGCAACACCCTACAGCGGGAATCCCTCACGCTTGCGCGACACAGAGGGCACCATAGGACAACACCTAAATAAAACATACAACTCGTACCAATCTAGATCATCAATCAACCCAAAGACAAAGGATATCTACTCGAAACATCATAGGATGGAAACACATCATTGGATCATAATATGTGCCATAAAGCACCATGTTCAAGTAGGGATTACAGCGGGGTGCAGGAGAGTGGACCGCGTAAAAGAGATGATGATGATGGTGATGTTGATGAAGACGATCACTGCGGCGATGATTCCACTCACGATGGCACTCCGGCGCCACCGAGAGAGAGGAGGAGAGGTTCTCCCACTTGTGCTTCCTCCTCCATGGCCTCCCCCCGGAATATGGAGAGGTTCTCCGTCTGGATCTTGGCCTTCATGGCGATGATGTCCCCTCCAGGATCCACCTCCATGGCCTCGGGTGATGATGGCCCCCTCCGGCAAGGTGCCAGAGAGGGCCTAGAATGATTTCTCATGGCTATAGAGGCTTGCGGCGGCGGAACTTCCGATCTAGGTTATTTTCTGGAGGTTTCTTTATTTATAGGAGAGGATGGCATTGAGAACAAGTCAGGGGGGTCCCCGAGGCGGCCACGAGATAGGGGGCGCGCCCCCACCCACGAGGACTCCCCTCCGGAAGATTTTTGTTCCAGTATTTTTTATATTTTACAGAAAAATTCTCCGTTGATTTTCATCGCATTCCGAGAACTTTTATTTCTGCACAAAAACAACACCACGGTAGTTCTGCTGAAAACAGCGTCGGTCCGGGTTAGTTCTAATCAAATCATACCAAAATCATATAAAACTATTTTAAACATGGCATGAATACTTCATAAATTATAGATACGTTGGAGACTTATCAAGAAACTGCTAGCTAATCCTTATGCAGGAGATGGAACGTTATATTCTGATATGCACCTAATCAATGTGGATGAAGTTTGTGGATTATTTAAGCTTGCAAGTATGCCCAAGGATGTTGTCAAGAAGAAGGTCTTCCGTTTATCTTTGAAGGGAAAGGCATTGACATGGTATCGGCTATGTGATGATATTGGTTCTTGGAACTATAACCGATTGAAATTGGAATTTCATCAGAAGTTTTATCCCATGCATCTGGTTTATTGTGATCGGAATTGTATATATATTTTTGGCCTTGTGAAGGAGAAAGTATCGCTCAAGCTTGGGGAAGGCTTAAGTCAATGTTATATTCATGCAACAATCATGAGCTCTCAACGGAAATTATTATTCAAAAATTTTATGCTCGGCTTTCTCATAATGATCGATCCATGCTCGATACTTCTTGTACTGGTTCGTTTATGAAGAAGGATATTAAACTCAAATGGGAGTTATTAGAGAGAATTAAATGCAACTCTGAAGATTGGGAACTCGATGAAGGTAAAGGGTCAAGTATAAACCTTAAGTTTTATTATGTTAAATCTTTTATGGATACCGATGCTTTTCGTGATTTTAGCACTAAATATGGACTTGACTCTGAGATAGTAGCTTCTTTCTGTGAATCATTTGCTACTCATGTTGATCTCCCTAAGGAGAAGCGGTTTAAATACCATCCTCCCATTGAAGTGAAACTATTACAACCTATTAAAGTTGAATAAGAAACTATTACTTATAATGTTGATCCTATTGTTCCTACTCCTTATATTGAGAAACCACCTTTTCCTGTTAGAATAAAGGATCATGCTAAAGCTTCAACTGTGGTTCGTAAGAGTTATACTAGAACACCTACACCCCCTGAACAAACTAAAGTTGAACCTAGTATTGCTTTGGTTAAAGATCTCTTGGTTGATAATATTGATGGGCATGTTATTTATTTATGTGATGAAGTTGCTAGGATTGCTAAACCCAATATTAAAGATAAACATAGACCTGTTGTTGGCATGCCTATTGTTTCTGCTAAAATAGCTGATCATAGTTATCATGGCCTATGTGATGTGCGTACTAGTGTGAGTGCAATTCCTTATACCTTGTACGAAGAAATTATGAATGATATTGCACCTGCTGAGATATAAGATATTGATGTTACTATTAAGCTTGCTAGTAGAGATACTATATCACCAATTGGGATTGTTAGAGATGTTGAAGTATTGTGTGGGAAAATAAAATACCCTACTGATTTTCTTGTTCTTGCTTCCCCACAAGATGATTTTTGTCCCAATATATTTGGTAGACCTTTCTTGAATACTGTTAATGCTAAGATAGACCGCGAGAAAGATATTGTTAGTGTTGGTTTAGGGGATATGTCTGATGTTTCTCTAAATCTCGTAGACAACCCCATGATAAATAATTGCCTAGTAAGGATGAAATTATAGGTCTTGCTTCTATTGTCGTGCCTCCTACTGATCCTTTAGAACAATATTTGCTAGACCATGAAAATGATATGTTTATGAATGAAAGAAGGGAAATAGATGAAATATTCTTTAATAAAGGGCATGTTTTGAAACACAGTTTGCCTGTTGAAATCCTTGGGGATCCTCCTCCACCCAAGGGTGATCCCGTGTTTGAGATAAAACAATTACCTGATACTTTGAAGTATGCTTATCTTGATGAAAAGAAGATATATCCTGTTATTATTAGTGCTAACATTTCAGAGCATGAAGAAAATAAATTATTGAAAACACTGAAGAAGAACCGTCCCACTATAGGATATACTCTTGATGATCTTAAGGGCATTACTCCAACGCTATGTTAGCACAAAATTAATTTGGAGCATCACTACTGCAGGATGCTGCTAACGCAACACTACGATCAGAAAACCTTCGAGAAACTATATGTGATGCCATAATCACAAACAGTGCTATATGAAAACCGTCAAAAAAGGTGAAAACGTTGCGATGGAGGATGCATCAAACACGGTTTAGATTTTAGTTGCGTGTGCGATCCAGGGCATATGGTTCAGTTCAATGAACTGTTTGTGATGAGGCGGAACAAAAGAAACAGGTAGCTTGATGAAGGCGTGTGTGATATAGAGCATACGGTTCACTCGGATGAACTGTTTGTGATTAGGCAACACAAAAGAAACGGGCAGCCAGATGAAAGGTGTGTGCGATATATAGCATACGGTTCAGTCGGATGAACTGTTTGTGATTAGGCAACACAAAAGAAACGGTCAGCCAGATCAAGGTGTGTGTGATTGAGGGCATATGCTTCAGAAGGATTAACTGTTTGCGATTAGGAAACATAACAGAAATAGGTAAGCCACATCAAAGTATCTGCGATTGATGGCATACACTTCACATGGATGAACTTTTTGCGATTAGCCACAACAAACTAAAACACTTAGATAGGTCAATGTGTGTGCGCTAGACGGGCACACCCATTCTAATTAAAAGACGTGTGCTGACATTGCCTATTGCGGCGCACCCTATGGTGCAAACGCCATGTACGAGGGCGAGAAGGCATACGTGCCCACGTTACGCCTTCTAGGAATAGTGCCGCACTTATAACCATCAGTAAATTTTGAGCATGCGTCCCGTCACATTCCAAATTGCAAACTTGTTCACACTGATCAAAACCTAAACGGTTTCCTACTTAGGAGCGTAATACTACGCGGTTATAAATACTACTACTCCAAGATGACTGCACATTCCTCCTCAACTCCTCATCCACAAAAAGTCAAAAACAAACAAGTCATTCTTCATCGTTCCCTTGCGTCCGCCATGGCCAGCGTGACTTCTGAGTCGAGAGATCGACCAGGGAGAGGCGAGCCTGGAAGCGGGAGCACGAGAGATGTCCCGCCTCACCGTGATAGCATCCAACATGTCCCGCTGCACGGCCGTAGATACAGAGAGGTCCCGCCGCGCCGCCGAAGTAGCATGGAGGACCCGCCGCTCCGTCGCTGCAGCAGACTTGTCCGACCGCGCCGCGGAAGCAGAAGAGATGTCCCGCCACACCGCGAATGCAACAGAGATGTCCTCCCTTGCCGCAGCGGCCTGGGAAAATGCCTCGCGGGTAGGCGAGGACTCTTACAAGCGCATGCGTGCCCTCGTCCATAGGAAGATGGATCAGATCTCTAGGTGGGCGAGGTTGCAGGATGACCTGCACGCCTCATTTGAACAGTCTACCGACGTCATCCGGCAACTAAATGAGAGTAATGCGAAGCTCCTAGCCAAGCGCGACCTGCTGAGGGTGAAGATCGTCGGAAGTGCGGAGCAGCAGGAGCAGACCACTGCCTTGTTGAAGAGGACCATCGTCATCTTCGAGAAACTTATGGATGAGACTAACAAGCTCCGCATCAAGCACAGATGGCTGGTGGAGGAATCCGTGGATGCTCTCAAGCAGCATCTTGAGGACAAGAAAGAGCTCGTCGCCGTTCGCCACGGAGACTAGTTCCCTCGGCCTGCAGCAACGCATCAAGAAAGTAGAGATCAGTGAGCTAGATCGTTGTCTTCCTTCTTCTTTTGCCCTTGTGTATTTCGGGTGTTGCCGCATGTGGCTTTTTTTTATTATGTTTCTAAATATGTAAGACAATTATTATCCATTGACACCGTCCTTATATTCATCATGCTTGCTATAAGTCGCAGTCGCTGGTATATAGGTCCGTCGGATCTTACATCAAGATCCGTGCAAAACTTTATTTTCAGATTTTCATTTTTCTCTCTTAAATCTCAGTCTAGTGAGACATATAGACATGCCGTAGAACAGGTCCTCGGGCGCCACTAATGGAGACGTTGGGAGGGAGGTGCGCGACGGGTAGCGGTCAAAGGGCTCTCCTCCTGATGAGCACGCGCAGCGATCCGATCGCATGCCTCCCGTACTGAAATAGCTACCCCGCACGACACCTCCTAGCCAATAAAAAAGGGGACGCGTGGACGCACGTAATTGGTAAGTCGAACGCCCACAACTTCAATAATACTTGTGTTTCCAATTTGTAACATGACAGCACTTGTTCCAAAATGACTTTGTTGATTGTTAATGTGTGGGCCTTCGAATATCGGCCAGAAAAATTACCACAGCATGTTGGTGCCATGTCATGAGTCCATGCGAAGTTTCATGATTTTCAGGCATGTTTTGGAATTATAGGAATAAAAAACCAAGTTTGTCAATCTTTCCGGCCGAGCCACGACGCCCAGATGTTTGAATTTCACCCCATCTCTTCCATGGGACCTAGAAATTCACCCAAGGACACACATGTGATTTTTCAAACATGTTTGATGCACTGGAGCATGTGTAGTTCAAATTTGAATTATGCACATTGAATGCCCAGAAACTCAATTCATGTATAAGAAAGGCCAAACGAACCCAAAATAGTTCCAAAATTTAGCACGGTGCTTCTATTTGGTCTAATCTGGCTGTGTAAAAAAATAAGGCAGGAGAACGGAGGTGACATGTTCCCTCTCGGAACCACGAGCCTTCTTGAGGGAAGCTCCGGTTTGCAAGAAGCTTACACCAAAGCCTTTCCAAACTCGGCTACCGCAGAATGTTGGTGCCATGTCATGACACCATGCCAAGCTTCATGATTTCCAGGCGTGTTTTGGAATTACAGGAATGACAAAACCAAGTTTCTCAATCTTTGCGGCCGAGCCACGATGCCCAGGAGTTTGAATTTCACTCCCATCTCTTGCATGGGACCTACAAATTCACCCAAGGACACACATGTGATTTTTCAAACAACTTTGGTGCACTAGAGCAAGTGCTTGTAGTTCAAATTTGAATTATGCACTTTAAATGCCCAGAAACTCAATTAATGTATAAAAAAGGCGAAACGAGCCCGGAATAATTCCAAAATTTAGCACGGTACTTCTATTTGGTCAAATCTGGCTGTGTAAAAAAAATAAGGCGGGAGAAGGCAGCGTACGTATGTCGTTTCGCACACGGAGGTGACATGTTCCCTCTCGGAACCACGAGCCTTCTTCAGGGAAGCTCCGGTTTGCAAGAAGCTTACACCGAAGCTTGTCCCAATTAGGCCCAAAATATTACCGCAACATGTTGGTGCCTTGTCATGACGCCATGCCAAGTTTCATGATTTTCAGGCATGTTTTGGAATTACAGGAATTGAAAAACTAAGTTTCTCAATATTTCCGGCCGAGCCACGACGCCCAGATGTTTGAATTTCACTCTCATATCTTGCATGGGACCTAGAAATTCACCCAAGGACACACATGTGATTTTCCAAACAACTATGGTGCACTGGAGCATGTGCTTGTACTTAAAATTTGAGTTATGCACATTAAATGCCCAGAAACTCAATTAATGTATATAAAAGGAGAAACGAGCCCAGAATAATTCCAAAATTTAGCACGGTACTTCTATTTGGTCTAATATGGCTGTGTAAAAAAATAAGGCGGGAGAAGGCTATGTACATATGTCGTTTCGCACACGGAGGTGAAACATTCCCTCTCGGAACCACGAGCCTTCTTGAGGGAAGCTCTGGTTTGCAAGAAGCTTACACCAAAGCTTGTCCCAATTCGGCCAAAAATATTACCGCAGCATGTTGGTGCTGTCGGATCACGGGTTCCGGCAGACCCTTAAGGTTCGAACTCTGGGGTGCGCACGGAGATCCAACCCTCCACCGTCTCGTACCTTGCCGAATCGCAGAGACCTAAACTACTAACAAGAACAACATAAGAGACGCAAGATTTATACTAGTTCGGGCCACCGCTAGGTGTAATACCCTACTCTAGTTTGTGGTGTGTGGATTGCCTCTGGGGCTGATGAAGAACAGTACAGGGAAGAACAGCCTCACGAGGGTCTGTTCTTGGTGGGTGTGATGAACTGCTAAGTGGTGCCCCGTCGCTGTAGCTTGAGGAACGGGTTTCTCTGTCTCTCTCTGGATTCCGAATGCTCGATCCGATCGTCCCCTTTCTCTCTGACTGTGGCTACCCCTATTTACAGGCGAAAGCCCTGGGCCTCTTCCCAAATATTGAGCGGGAAGGGCGCCAACAATTGGCCATTCTGAAGGGGAACAGCGGGTACACTTATCCTGACTAAAGTTGGTCCTCGCCTGCCAAAGGCTCTGGTGATGACGCCTGCTTGGGCTCCACGATGACTGCATTCCAGCGGTTGGGGCTGGTCTTGGTCTTGTTGCACCGAAACGGATGCCTTTGCTTGATGCTCTTGCCTGCGCTTGCCCCCTTTGCACCAAACAGGAAAGGAGGACGCTGCGCGGGCTGGCGCCCGACTGGCGCCCTTGGTCATCATGGCTTGCGTCACGGGCACCTCGCGAGGTACCCCGCCTTGAACTCTCTGCCTCCTCGTGAGCCAGCCTGACGAGGCCGTTCCTGAGGAAGCTCTTGGTCGTCCGCCCCGTGAGGCTTGGCCCCTCGCGAGGGTCTTGAGCTTGTGTTGATGAAGATGGGCCGCCCTGGCCTCCTTTGAGCCACGCCCGCGGGCCGCAGTGCAAGTCTGGGGACCCCCGTTCCCAGAACGCCGACAGTAGCCCCCGGGCCCACGGCGCGCCCGAACTTGGCCGAGCAGGGAAGCGAAAGGGCAAGTGCGAAGCGGCGGGCCCTAACAGCCTGCGGCCTTGGGCGCCGCGTGGCGGTTGATTGGACGTGGGCGGCACTGTTCCCCCACGCCTCCTTATTTCGTGCCTTGCTAGGCGGACACGCTGCTGCACACATCTGTTCCCCTCTCTGCTGCTTGTGCGCTCAGTCCTTCCCTCTCTCGAACTCCGGTTTCCATTTCCAATCCAATCTCAAATCTCCCCTTCCCCTTTCGATCGCCATGGCTCCCGGCGAAGAAGGGGAAAGGGAAAAACTCGCCGCTTTCGCCCGCCGCGGCGGCAACCCTCACTTGTCGACCCGTCGATCATAATCAATCTGGAGGGCTTGGGCAGGGTCACTTCGGCTCTGGCCACTTCCTTTAATGAATGGGGGAGGACGAGGGCCTGCCCCGTCTCCCACTTTGCCATCGACAGGACAGTCATCGAGGTCCGGTATTTCACCGACGCCCTGTGGGCGGGGCTGGTTCCCCCTTTCTCTGATTTCTTCAATGCCGTGCTTTCCCACTATCAGATCCACATGATGCAACTGGGTCCTGAGTCCATTACTCTTCTCTCAGTCTTCGCCTTCATTTGTGAGGCAATGATGGACATCCTTCCCTCGGTTGCCTTGCTGCGCCACTTCTTCTCTCTGCGCCTTGTCAACCCGCTCAATGCTCGGCGTGCGTGAGCTTCGTCGCCGCGCCCGACTTCCGCGAGAGGTGGTTGTACGTGGATGCGGGGGTGCCCAGCCCCCTGCTATCGGAGCCAACCGCTTTCTTGTCCCCAATTCTCGTGGGGCAGAGACGCTTTCAAGCCCTCGGCTCTTCTTCGTCTGGCGCCGCCAGATTCCCGAGGTCGCTTGCGGTGACAGCGCCCAAGGTGGTGAAGGAGTTCACGATGCGCCGCATTGCTCCTCTCCAACGCCATTCCCACGGATGTGGGCCTTGGTGGCCTGGTGATCGTATGAGGCTCCGTGAAGAAGACTGACCCCGAAGCGCTAAGGAAGGTGCTCCACGGTCCCGAATGGCGATCCTAACCCGGTGGCATTCAGCATGAAGGGCCTTCTTGTACCGCTGCCGGAATAGGGGTGATTTGGTGAACCAGATGCCTATCTTCGATGAATGGGGCTGCGCCCGCTGGTCTCGAGGGCCTCGCGAGAATCCGGTGGTGGTGACAGCCCTTCGATCGACAAGCGGCTCCTCCTCAAGTGGCGGTGCAGGGAGGCACGAGCCGCCAGAGGCTGAAGGACCCCTTCCGGTGTCGGCTGGCTCATGCTCGCTCTTGACTAAGGGCGGCAGGCAGCCGCCTCAGCGCCTGCTGGCCGAACCCAGGCCTCTGCTGCTTCGCTTGGTGAGGCGACCAGCAGCGCGCGTCAGGCAGACGCCCCTGACGCGAGCCGCCTCGATGCTTCTCCCTTGTCACAGGCTGATCCCTGCGCCCAAATCTTGGGCCGTTTCCGCGTGAACTGTGAGGCCCTCCGGAAGGGCGATGATTACCCTTGTCGCCTGCTGGAGCGCAGGAAGTACTTCGCTACTAATGAGTAAGCCTTCCTCTTCTCCAGCTCCTGATTCTCCTGCTGCTTGTACTGATCCTTGCCCTGCAGGCCCCTTCCTGCTGAGCTCATGGAGACGGGTGAGGAGACGTCCTCCCCGGCTTCGCCCCCTCCCCAGTCCTTGGGTGCTCCAAGCAGCGAAGCTCTTGTGGTGAGGGCGACCGGGGAGGTGAGCCGTCCCGAGGCGCGTCGTGGCCCTGCACGCCTCGCGATCCTTCCTCGTGAGCCTTCCCGAGGCATAGCTAGCCTGCTGTGGGCTTCTCGCCTGGTCGTGGACGGCGATTGGTTGAGGCGCTTCCTGCGCCCCTCGCCTGGGGATGGGCTGGCTCCAGGCCGGGCTCATGGCGCGGCGCGCCCGACCTCGCGAGGGTGCCAGCCCCCAGCCCCCTGCCCGGAGGGGGAGTGTTGATTCGTGGCTCCCGGCGCCCGTCTGGGGCGGTCGATGGTGTGGAGGACGTGCGCGAGCGCGCCCGGGAGCGTCGCGCCCTTCGCCAAGGATTTCTTCGAAGGGCGGCCGACGCGGTGAGCCTTCTTGGTGAAGAGCTTGCTGACGAAGACGCCCGCCTTGAGGCCGAGGGCCTGCGCCTGGCCGCAGAGAGGCGTGAGCTGGAGGGCACTGCCGCCCTTGCGCGTCGCTAGGGCGAACTTGATGACGAGGAGACCAAGGCGTCGCTGGTAGCCTCTCGGGAGGCCTGTTTTCGGGCCGTCGAGGAGGCCCCAGCAGCTGACAGGCGGCGAGAGGCGGCGGAGGAGCGGGCGCGGGAAGCCCTGGCCCGGTGCCACTCGCTGGAGGAGCAAGCGGAGCTGCACGAGGCAGCCCTCGCGTCGATGAAGGTGGCCTCTGGTGACTCGACGGAGCTCCAGAAGCGTGAAGAGGCGCTGACGCCGGCAGCCGAACGCTACAGTACGAAAGCGCTTGGAGACGAGGGAACGCTACACGCGGGCAGAGGATGAGGTTGCAGCACAGGGAAGCCCGCGTCATGGAGGAGGTCGGACGCCGAGTGAGGCGGCGAAAGGCCAACCTCGAGCGCCGAGTTTGAGGAGCGGGTTGGGGTTGATCAAGGCCGAGGCTGAGGGCAGGACTGCTGCCTTGAGGACCAAACTGGAGGAGGCTATGCGGCGGGCCGATGCTCTTCTGGCCGCCCTTGAGGTGGCGCAGAGGGAGTCCACCACCTCTCAGGCCGAGGCGCTCCTTCTTACCAGCGGGTGGAGGAGGCAGAGGCTGTTGCGCGCCAGAATGCGGACGAGATGCGTCAGCGGCGAGTCTTGGAGCATGAGCACCGCCCCAGGCTTGCCACACTCCGGGAAAGAGCTAACGTGGCCTTGGATAATATCTGCGAGGCGGCGGTAGGCCAGCCGCACGCGGCCAATTACGCCGGCAACCTTCAGTTCTTCACCGACGTGGTGGCGCGGCTGGAGGCGCGGTCGGTTAGGGCCGACAGGTTGGTGGAGGAGAGGAGCCGCGCGCTGCTCGGGCGCGCCTTTTCTCGTGTCTTCAGTCATCTCCGGGACATGGACCCCCACTTCGATTTTGACGCAGTTATCGCTTCAGTTCCCAGTGTCGTCCGGGCGACTCGGGCGACTGGTGGAAGACAACATGGATGGCCTCGTCAGGGCCTTTGCTTCGGATGACGACGGCGTGGTCGTGGCCGCCGATGAGGGCGGCGTGGTGAATGGCCCGGACGCCGCCGACGATCACGCAAACAGCGATGGCGAGGCCAGCGATGCCAGCAACGGCTCGGGAGGTGCTCCTGAGGATGCATTGGGGGATTTATCCGAATGATCTTGTATTGTCCTTGTTCCATTACCCTGCATGGATAGAACTCAGGTTTTGACCTCATGGAGGTGAGAGCATTTTGGGAGGGGGAGCCCCTCATCTAAAACTTGTGTTCTTCGTATTAGTAGGCGTTACATCGCCCATACGCCCGCGCCAAGTGGTAGGCTAGGCGACGCGCTAGTTTGATGGTTTACCTTCGTTTGTCTGAGCCCGAGATAGCTGCGGGAGGCTGCGGCAATCCGAGTGTATATCGATCAAATTCAGAGGACCTGTAGCAAAAAACCCTCCGGAGAGGACTCGGCGGCGACAATTTGGGCTGTCTTGCGAGCTTGGTTTGGCCCGGCTCGCAAAGGGGCTCATGAGGGGAGGCAGCTGAGGCGGAGTTGTAACCGAAACGCGAGATATTTGCTCGAACGAGACTAAGCACCCCTTCCCCGAATACACGCAAATCTTCAAGCTCAAATTCAACTTAAATCCAACGGGGGAAAAACGACAGCGAGAGGGAAAACCAAATGAAAGCATAAAAAGGCCGCGTCCGGCACCTAGTCTAGTCTTGGACGTCTTCTCACCAGCGCGGAGCTAAGTGCTGCTACTGGGAGTAGGAGGGAGCCCCAGGGCCTGAGGCCGGCACCCCTGAGACTCGGGCGTGTACAGCCCCACTCATTATTACGTGAGAGTGTCACGGGCGTGAGCTTCACAGGCACTGGGCCTTCTTCACAGGTACCGGCCTTGCTTCATATCGCTAGACGAGGGCCCCGCCTTGCGCCACACTCTAGTTCCACCAACGACGACCAGAAACCAGGACGCCGCCGGCGGGGTAGAGCGGTCGCCAGCGGTTCCCCCGATGACCACGGGTCCTCCGCCAGGGGCAGGCCCTGAGGCGCCTCCCCAGCAAAGGGCCTACCTTCTGAGAATGCCTTGCTCCGAACGCCGCGGTGGTGATGCCGGATCTCTTCCCCTATCCGGCAGCCCCCTGCGCCCCCTCCCGAGGTGTAGGGGACTGCGGGAGCGGGGCAGCCACTCGCCGTGGCGACCTGTACCTCCTGTGACGTATGGTTATGTTTGCTCTTGAGGAAGTAGCAGTACCCGATAGTCGTCGCCCCCGGCGTGACCGGTGGGACCATCTCGAGACTCCTGCAAGAGCGCGGCTTCTGGTGCCTCATCCCCCCATATTGGGCTGAGGAGCGAGTCTTGTTCTCCCTCATGCGGGTGCCCCTGGTCCATCATGTGGGGCACATATTCCTCCGGCGCCTTCATCCTGAAGGCCACGCCGTAGTGCTGAGCGTGTCGCGCTACTCTGCTCGATGCGCCCGCCGTGGGGTGGTGGCGCGGCGGTCCACCAGGGCCGTGAGTTGCGACGAGTCCTTCTTCTCCAGCTGGGCGGGGGGCAACCCCGCCACCGCCCGGGCGCCGACAGCTTCGCCGGTGCTGGAGTAGCTTTGGAGCCCGCGGGCGCGCGTGGAGCCCCCGTGCGGGCCGCCCTCGGCCTGAGGTGGGAGTTGGGTGCAGAATTGGTGAGCCCCTGAGGTGGCGGAGCCCAGGAGCTCCGCCACTCGCTCCAGCAGCACGTCGCGGCCGCTCTCCAGCAGCCTGCCCTGCAACAGCTCTCGGGCCAGTTTGAGCGCCGCCCTCGAGTTCGCGTGCTCCCGGCGGGTGTAGGGTGATGTGGTCGCGGCGTGGTTGGAGGCTCTTGCTGCCGACCGCGCCTGTCGCGGTGTGAGCGTCGTCGGAGCTTGTCCGCGTCGCCCGCGGCCCGTAGCGCCCTGCGGACCGCGAGCTACCTGGGGCACGGGGTCGCCCGAGGCGAGCGGCTCTGTGTGGGCGGGCCACGCCGCCCATGGATCTGGGTTGCCCGCTTGGTCGCCGGTTGTCGGGGAGGCTGATCGTACCCGCGGACACCTATGGGGCCGGCGGAGCGGGCCCCTTTGTGGTTCGGAGGGGGGCGGAGGTCGCACGAAGAGCGGATCGAGGCGATGCACACGAGCGGTTTACCCAGCTCCGGAGCTCTCCGGAGAGATAAAACTCCTACTGCTGCTTGTTTGATCTATTGTGTTCTTGCTAGGGAGCAATGCGAGCTACCAAACCTAAGCGTGAGTGTCTCTGGGTCTCGAGTGGGTCGAATGAACCGAACCTCGGAACCTTGCCTAAAATCTGAACCGAACCCCTCACGTTGCACTCGGGCCTCCTTTTATATGCTCAAGGGTCTCCGACAGGTGGCAACATAGGCGGGGTACAAATGTAAAACATGAGTTGGTACACCTACTTGAACAGTGTACAGTGCAAAATACCTAACTCGACGGCAATGGACAAAAGCAATAAATGCCCGTCGTTGTCGCCCAAAGCGATTAAACGAGAGACCGTCAGTGCGCCTCACTTCGCCACGATGGCGAGCCTGTCCCGCCGCTCATCGCTGCTCTCCGCTGGCTGCACAGCTGCTCGACACGCCGCCCATGGAACGGTCCCCATGGCGACACGTCGTTGGGTGAGCTGGAGCGGAGACGGAGAAGTTGCATGTCGCGGCAAGCGCCTTTGTCAGCGACGAATCCTTGTTGCGCCCGGAGACTTGTCGCGCCTGAGCCTTCCGGCAAGCTCCTCTTGCCGGGGCCTTGTCTTCTGTGTGCCTGGAGTGGCCTTCCCGACAAGCTCCTCTTGTCGGGGCCTTGTCTGTGCCTAGACAGGCCTTCCCGGCAAGCTCCTCTTGTCGGGGTCTTGCCTGTGCCTAGAGAGGCCTTCCCGGCAAGCTCCTCTTGTCGGGGTCTTGCCTTCAGAATGGCTGCGGAGGGTCTTGGCGGACGCCCGGCGAGGCTTGCCGCGGGGACGCTATGACTGCCCGTGCACAAGTTCGGGGTACTAAGGTACCCCTACTTTAGTACACCGGCAGAGCCCCGGTTCCGGGCCATACACGCGGTGCTGTTGGGCAGGGCCCAAAACAGGGCACGGGCACGCTGCCACAGGTCCAAACCAAACCCACTCCGTGTCCGCCGCGCCCCCAGTAGCAGCCTTGGCGTCGATTGCGGCGTCGTGGGAGAAGTGGGCGGCGTGCGGGGTCGCTCCACCCGTCGCCTCCGTTCTGCATCCCCGCCACGTGGTTCCCATGCTCTTGGGGTCACGGATGGTGGAAGTGGGAAACTGGGCCGTTACGAGCAGAGGCAGCAGGTCGGCCCTGATTCCCTGCTCTTCCTATGCCCTGATTTGTCGAGCGGGGCGGTCGAGCCCCCACCTCGCTTCCTTAAAAAGAGCGGAAGGGGAGCGCAAAAGCCCGCACTCTCCCATCTCCTTCCTTCCTCAGTTTTCGCTCCCCTTTCTCTCATTCGCCATGGAGAGAAAGGGCCTTGGTTCTTCATCGGTGGCGGCGAGGGTCGCCGCTAGACAGCGCTCCCCTCCCAACCCCATGCCCGGGGCGCCAGAGCCAGCTCCAAGAGGAAGAGGGAGGGGGCGAGGTCGTGGACGAGGTCGAGGCGCTCGGGGAAGAGGCGGACGGGGCGGTGCGCCGTCTCCGCTTCCGCCGGCGGTTCCTCCCTCCTGCGGTGGTCCATACCGGGACGACCCTTGCGAAGTTCTTCGGCAGGCTGCGCTGGCGCCTCGTCGCCGCCTCCGGCTTCCAGCTCCGTTTGCGCGATGGAGTCGGATCCGCCCGAGACACTGAGATTGCACATGAGGGGTTGTGGAATCAGCGGCATGCGAGTCCGTGTTGTATTCCCAGCCCCTAATGTGATGTATCTCGATCGTGGGTGGAAGACGTTCACCCGCATCCACAGCCTGAGGGCGGGGTTTACCCTCCATTTTAAGTTAATGGAGGGTGATCTCCTCTCCGTCAAGGTCTTCGGGGATCTTGGTACTCGGGCGAAGTGCTGCGTGGATAGCTCCTCCGACAAATAAGATTCCCCTCGGCGAGAGTGACGAGGAGGGGAGCGACAGCGGCACGAGGTTGGCGGGCCCGATTAGTTGTCGGGCGCCGCTTGCAAGGCCACCGGCGACCCCATCATCCGCGTCGCCCGGCTCCCTGAACTCCCCGGGTCGTCTCCTTGGGCGTGGCGTGAGGAAGGCTGCGGAAGGGAAGAGGGATGGCGACAAGGCCGTCAAGTCGGAGTACGAGGCGTAGTGCCCTCGACAGCGTGGCCGACGCCTTGCCGCCTGCCTTGAACCCCGCTCACGCTGCCATCTCCGTCAAGCCCTCGGGGAGCTCCCGGGATGTTCCTTTGGTGTCTTCTGGCACCCGTAGCTCGTCTAGGCGTTTCTTTTGCCCTTCTCGCCTCCTTGACCTACCTCCTGAAGAGAGGGACGGAAAAAGGATTACGGGCATCTTATCTTTTTAATTTGTAAGCCTTCGGGCCTTATCCGCATTTAATACTTGTAATCTTCCCTTTCATGTTTTTCATTCCCCACGGATTGTATCCGAGTAGGATGTTTTTAATGAAAAGGGATGCTTGAAAAAGGACGAAGGGCTTATCTCGATATCTCAGCCTCCGCAACAACTCACGGCTTGCCGCAGCTCCGGCAACTCCGGCTTGTCGCAGCCCGCAACCCTGGCTTGCCGTAGCCCCGGCAACTCCGGCTTGCCGGGCTTGGGTACCAGCGCCCTTCTCCTCTTCGCTGTTATTTCAGTTACGAGAATGATCTACCAAGTGCCGCGATAAGTTATTTTTGTAACATAACTTTATTCTGGGCAACATCTGCTACGTTACTCCCTTTACTCGACTCTTGGCTTTGTATGTTAAGAAACTTGTCGGTGCAGGCACCCTTGCCGCGAGCGCCGAGTGCGGAACTTCAGCAGCCTGCTGGCGGGGTCGCTACCGACGAGCAACCTTGTCGCGGACTAGCCGCAGCTCACTTAAGTTGTTGAGCGGACTCGAAACAAAGTAAGGGCGCGACCAGTCACGATTTGGTTCCTCCGCGCACGGGTTTTTCATACAAAGCGCGGTCGTTCAAGGGAGATAACTTTACAAATTTATTACTGATCTGAATCGATCGATGCAATGTTATTTCCTCTACTTGATTCCTTCCTTTGTACGTTTCTGCCTTACGCATTTCAGGGAAACTTGCCGGTGCAGGCACCCTTGCCGCGAGCGCCGAGTGCGGAACTTCAGCAGCCTGCTGGCGGGGTCGCTACCGACAAGCAACCTTGTCGCGGACTAGCCGCAACTCACTTAAGTTGTTGAGCGGACTCGAAACAAAGTAAGGGCGCGACCAGTCGCGATCTGGTTCCTCTGCACAAAGTTCTCCGTAGACAAAGTACTATCGTTCGAGGAAGATAACTTAAAATTTAAAAATTGATTGCTCGACTTTGGCAACTTAGCTTTTACGCTCTCTTGCTTCCCGATGAGGTGAGACTTCCTCGAGCGGTGCTCTGGTCCACAATATTATCTCCTCCTTCCCCCCTGGTTAACTTGTGCGCGAGGGAGCCTCCCTTTCTTTGCGACAAGAGAAAGAAGAGGAAATAACGTTATGGAGCCCAGTGGCTCGATTCTGCTTACCGGGTGTGGTTGCTGCACAAAGTGTTAGCCAAAACATGCAATAAATTGATGAAAGCATGAACTTGACGGGTTGTGCGCAACACATGGGCTTTACTGATGCATGGGGTCTGCGCCCGGCTTTGTACAAAGGATCACATGCAACAGCGGCAAGACTTTTACAAAAAGTGGTTGCCTGGACGGGTCCCGACAACCGCGACTTCTGGGTAAATCTTAATAAGATGCTCAATGTTCCAGGTGTTGCTAACCGGAATGCCATCTTCGGTCTCAAAGCGGACAGCGCCAGGCCTAGTGACACGTTTCACCCGAGCAGGGCCTTCCCACTTCAAGGCGTCAACTTGTTTGAATTCTTGGCGGACTGAACGCTACCGAAGAACAAGGTCGCCTTCCTCGAGACTTCGGCATTAACCCTGCGGCCATGGTAGCGACGCAGAGCTTGCTGGTAGCGAGCAGCTCGCACAGCGGCCTGAAGACGATCCTCCTCAAGGAGCAGCGCGTCATCTTGTCGCAGCTGCTCTTGCTCAAGCTCATCATAAGCGAGCACTCGAGGCGATCCGTATACAAGTTCCGTGGGGAGAACTGCCTCTGCTCCATAGACTAGAGCAAAAGGTGTCTGGCGGTGGCTCAATTTGGCGTCGTTCCGATCGACCAAAGAACCACCGCAGCTCCTCGATCCAGTTTCTTCCGCACTTGTGCAGCCCGTCGAAAGTTCTGGTCTTGAGCCCGCTGCAGCACTTCAGCATTTGCCCTCTTCGCTTGACCGCTGCTTCGGGTGAGCAACAGAAGCAAAGCAGACCTTGGCGCCAAGGTCTTGGACGTCTTGCATGAAGGTGCGATCAGAAATTGTGTGCCGTTGTCGGTGATGATCCTGTTAGGGATCCCAAACGGCAAACAATCGACTGAAGAACTTGATCGCTGATCAGGCTGTCACCTTCCTCATCGCTTCCATTTCCGGCCACTTTGTGAACTTGTCGATGGCGATGTACAAGTACTCAAAGCCCCGACAGCTTCGGGGAAGGGGCCGAGGATGTCGAGCCCCTGCATCGAAAATGGCCAGGATAAAGGGATCGTCTGGAGAGCTTGAGCTGGCTGGTGTATCTGTTTGGAATGGAACCGCACGCTTCACACTTGGTTACTTGTGCAGTTGCATCTGGAGGGCTGTCGCCAGAAGAAACCTTGCCGGAAAGCTTTGCCGGCAAGTGTTTCTTGCGCCAATGTGGTGACCACATATGCCTCCATGTATCTCTCGCCAACAGCTTCGTCCATCTTCTCCCAGGAATACACTTCAATTTCACACCGTTGAGTCTTCTTACATACGGTATGCTGTCGACAAACTGGTACATACTTGACTACCGGGCTACTCTTTCCGCTTCTTCCTGCTCTTCGGGAAGTTCTCCTGTCTGAAGGAAATGGACAATCTGTTGCGCCCATGCTGGAGCTTGCGGCTCGACAACAAGGACTAAAGGCACACCTGCTGCTGCGGGAACATCAGCTTCTATGGCAAGAACCTGCGTCCCTGCCGGAGCTTGATGCTCCCCGACAAGCTCGCCGGAGCAAGACTTGTCGGGAGCGTTTGCTTCAACGGAACAAACCCTGGGGTCTGTCGGAGCAGACTGCTCCTCAGCACTGTTGGTGTTGATCTTGGGGACCTTTGCAATGACGGCTTGGGAAGCTCATGGGAAAGTAGTCACCGTGAGGCCAACTTCCTCTTCTTGCTTTTTCCGGTTGATGGTGTTACGGTTGGTTGAGTTAGCTTGAGCACGAAAATTCCTGGTTCCATTGTGTAACTTAAGCGCAAGGCACTTTGACAAAGTCACAAGAATATCATTCTGAGCTCTTGGAACATGTTCCATTTGCAGGCCGTCAAAGTGCTCTTCTAGCTTCCTCACTTCATCAACGTAGGCTTCCATCAACGGACTCCGGTAATCTTTGTTGACTTGGCGGACGACGAGTTGCGAGTCACCCCTGACAATAAGATTCTTGATACCAAGGTCCATCATGCGATCTCGAGACCGGCAAGCAACCCTTCATACTCTGCAGTATTTTTTGTCGCTTGCTCCTTGGGAAAGTGCATCCGACGACGACTTGAGGTGCTCTCCGGTGGAGTGCGATAAGCGCACGCCCGGCATCGGGCGCCTTTGCAGCGAAAGCACCATCAAAGTACATCAGCCCACTCTTTGCTTGCTTCTTCGACGGGAATGCTCGCCTAGGAATCTCTTCATCTGGGCGTTGGAGTCCATTACGCTATGAATTCTGCCAAGGCTCGCTTTGGATAGTTGATGTGCTTTCAAACTTGAGACCAAAGCTTGACAGCTCCAAGGCCCACTCGACAATCCTGCCGCCTGCCACGGATTACGTAGTATCCTCTTGATGGAAAGCGAGTGACAACTGTGATCTCATGTGCTTCAAGTAATGGCGCAGCTTTCGAGGCCATGAGGAGGCCGAAAAGCAATTTCTGCACACCAGAATACCTTGACCTAGCCCCTTGCAGGAGGGAACTGACAAAGTAGACTGGGCGCTGCACCATCCTTTTCTGCATCTGTTCACGCGTCTTCGCGAACTCGTCCTTGTCGGGACCAGAGCTTGTCGGCGAAGCCCCCTGCTTGTCATTGGATGTGCTCGGCCATGATTCTTTGGCTCGTCATCCGCCTCCCTCTCTGCCACTAACGCAGCACTAACCACTTGATTGGTTGCCGCTATATATAGCAGCAACTTCTCTTGTGGCCTAGGCGCGACAAGTGTTGGAGTGGAGGACATGTATCTCTTTAAGTCTTGCAGCGCAGCCTCCGCTTCGGGAGTCCATTTTACTGGACCTGCCTTTTTCAAAATCTTGAAGAATGGCAGGGCGCGCTCAGCAGACCTAGAAATAAACCTGCTGAGAGCAGCCACCCAACCGGCAAGTCTTCATACATCCTTGACGCGCTTTGGTGCTTCAATCTGCTCAATGGCCTTGATCTTGTCGGGATTAGCTTCAATCCCCCGCTGAGACACGAAGAACCCGAGAAGCTTGCCGGAGGGGAATCCAAACACGCACTTCTCGGGGTTGAGCTTGAGGTTGATCTTGCGCAGATTTGCAAAGGTCTCGTCCAAATCTTAAACCAAAGTTGCTTTGTCCTTGCTCTTGACCACTATGTCATCCATGTAGGCTTCTACATTTCTGTGCATTTGCGGCTCAAAAGCGTCATGGACTACCCTTGCAAATGTTGAACCAGCATTCTTCAAACCGAAAGGCATCCGTATGAAACAGTAGGTGCCACATGGTGTGATGAATGCGGTCTTCTCTTCATCTTCTTCAGCCATGAAGATCTGATGGTATCCTGAGTAGGCATCAAGAAACGAAAGCAAATCACATCCAGCCGTGGAGTCAACAATCTGGTCAATGCGCGGCAAGGGAAATGGATCTTTGGGACAAGCTTTATTAACATCCGTGAAGTCAATACAAAGTCTCCATTTCCCATTTGCCTTGGCGCACGACTACGTGGATTGGCCAACCACGTAGGATGGAGCACTCCTCGACAAGGCCTGCTGCTTCCGGTTCTTGATCTCTTCGCTATGAATTCTTGGCGCTCCACTGCTTGCTTACTGACTTTTTGCTTGACGGACCGCGCATGAAGACAAACGGCCAGGCGGTGATCAATCACTTTCCTGGCAACACCGGGGATATCAGACGGTTGCCATGCAAACACGTCGACATTCGCCTGCAGAAAGCAACGAGCGCGCCTTCCTATTTGGGGTCGAGAGAGGCACTGATGGTGAAGGTACCACCAGCGCTGTCCTCCTTGGCGGGCACCTTCTTGGTCCTCGGCGGAGCCACCGTCTTCTTGCACTTGCCGGTGGAGCTCGATGGTGCGTCCTCGACGGTAGCGCAGCACTCCAAAGAGGTGCGCTTGCCGGAGTGAGCATCAGAGCCCTTGCCGGACTTGGACTTGGTCTTCTTCTTCCTGTTGCCTCGCCGCTGGCCCTTCTTTGCCGGGGCGGTGTCGTCACTGTCAGATCCTGCTTCTGCATTTTCTCCTGGGAGTCTCCTCCTTCCTCAAAGACGCCAGACACTTGTCGGCCAAGGCGTACAGCTTTCGACGTCCTTGACTTTGCACATCGCCATCTCCTCCCTCATCCTGCGGTTCCACACATTACGATGAAATGCGCCGATCACCGCGGCAGGGTGGACGCCCGGGATGTTGTAGTCCACACGGCTGAATCTCTGAATGAACTTGCGCAGGGACTCTCCTTCCTTCCGGGCGAGCAAGTGAAGGTCACTCTCTTTGGCCATGAGGTTTGTGGCCACACGTGAAGGCGCCAACAAACTCAAGGCACAGAATCTGCCCAGGAGGATATGGAGCTGTCCGGCAAGTGCATGAGCCAAGATCTCGACGTTGGGCTTGAGTCTGCAGCGGAAGTAGTTGGCGAGGATCTTGTCGTCCCGTCCCCGCAGCCTGCACCGCGATGGTGTAGATGCTGAGGAACTCCGACGGATGCGTCCGGCCATCATACTTCTCCGACACGTCTGGTTTGAAGTTTTTCTGGCTGGGCCATTGGACTTGCCGCAGCTCACGAGTGAACGCAGGGCAACCTACCGCGTAAGGCAAGTCGCCTGGCCCCTCCGGCGCGTGCATGTCGACAGAAGGCCCAGCGCGCTTGTCGGACTGACCTCGCGCTTCTCTTCGGCGCTCGATGCGAGTTCGAGCGTCCTCTTGTTGTCGCTCATGAAGAACTTGGCGCTGATCGCGGCGAACTCACGGATCCGACGACAAGTGGAGTCGCTGTCGAGGTAGATCCGGCGAGTCGGCGATCTTGGCCCTTTTGGCGGAGAGTGCATGGTGGTTGCCCCTCCGACAGCCTCGTCGCCACCGGCTCGTGCCTTGTCGTCTCACCGCGGCAATGATGGCGTCGATTGCCGCGGAGCATCGCCGTTGGCAAAGCCGATGAGGCTCTGGATAGTGGCCCTCCACTCGTCGACCTTGTCGGCCGTTGGAGGGTAGTCGTGGAGCAGCTGGGCTCTCGCCAGAGCTTCTGCTGAAGTAGTGGGTGGCATTGGAGAACGGTGCGAGGAGCGGACACGCTCGGACTTCTAACTCCGTTAGAAGGAGCAGCGCCCCGTCCGGGCGGCCGTATCTCACTCGTGCCAGCATGTTGGCGCGCATGCTGGTCTTGAGGGTCTCGATCCAACGAACGTATGGCACTGTGAACACCATGACGTTGTTGGTCCCGCGTCTCTTGAGATGGGCGCGGGGGATGCGCAGACGCCGAGGTCTGCGGTGCCTTGTCCTTGGACTTGGCAACGTCACGAGCACCTTCGTCGGCGCCCGTTCCTCCGCTAGCGTCTGCCCCACCACCCGTTTGCTGTGGTGAGGGTGGATGCACGATGACGGCTCTGCTGCCGCCAAGCCTTCTTCTTCGGTGGCATGTTGAGGAAGATGTTGATGACGCTGCTTTCGCGTGAACGCCGAATCAGATTCACACGGCCTCGACGCCCCTACCGGGCGCGCCCGGAGATGTCGGGGAGGCTGATCGTACCCGCGGACACCTATGGGGCCGGCGGAGCGGGCCCCTTTGTGGTTCGGAGGGGGGCGGAGGTCGCACGAAGAGCGGATCGAGGCCATGCACACGAGTGGTTTACCCAGCTTTGGAGCTCTCCGGAGAGATAAAACTCCTACTGCTGCTTGTTTGATCTATTGTGTTCTTGCTAGGGAGCAATGCGGGCTACCAAACCTAGCGTGAGTGTCTCTGGTCTCGAGTGGGTCGAATGAACCGAACCTCGGAACCTTGCCTAAAATGTGAACCGAACTCCCCTTCACGCTGCACTCGGGCCTCCTTTTATATATGCTCAAAGGGGTCTCCGGCAGGTGGCAACATAGGCGGGGTACAAATGTAAAACAGGAGTTGGTACACCTACTTGAGCGATTATACGATTGCAAAATACCTAACTCACGGCGGCAAGGGACAAAAGCAATAAATGCCCGTCGTTGTCGCCCAAACAGTGTAACAGAGACCGTCAGGTGCGCCTCCGCTCGCCACGATGGCGAGCCTGTCAGCGCCGCTTATCGCTGCTCTCCGCTGGCTGCACAGCTGCTCGACACGCGCCCATGGAACGGTCCCATGGCGACACGTCGCTGGGTGAGCCGGAGCGGAGAGAAGTTGCATGCCGCTGCAAGCGCCTTGTCGCGGCCGAATCCTTGTTGCGCCCGGAGACTTGTCGCGCTCGAGCCTTCCGGCAAGCTCCTCTTGCCGGGGCCTTGTCTTCTGCGTGCCTGGAGTGGCCTTCCCGACAAGCTCCTCTTGTCGGGGCCTTGTCTGCGCCTAGAGAGGCCTTCTCGGCAAGCTCCTCTTGTCGGGTCTTGCTCGTGCCTAGAGAGGCCTTCCCGGCGAAGCTCCTCTTGTCGGGTCTTGCCTTGAGTAATGGCTGCGGAGGGTCTTCGCGGACGCCTTGGCGCAGGCTTGCTGGGACGCCGCACTGCCCGTGCAAAAGTTCGGGGTACTAAGGTACCCCTACTTTAGTACACCGACACCAGTCATGGCAATGACGATGCGACGGGACACGAGGTGGCAGAAGGCGGATTCCGGCGCACCCCTACCTGGCGCGCCAAATGTCGGATCACGGGTTCCGGCAGACCCTTAAGGTTCGAACTGCAGTGCGACGGAGATCCAACCCTCCACCGTCTCGTACCT